>OZ038381.1:54276727-55629227 GCA_964036045.1 Eutreptiella sp. 'Long Island Sound 2002'
CCATACCGCTTCCTACCAAACCTCTGGCGCAGGCTTTTTTTTCAGACCACAGGTGAATCGGCAACGTTTCTACTGATTTTGTGCAAAGACAATGTTGAACCCCAATGTGGGCCTTCTGCACATTGCTGGGGTGCAATGTAGTGGCATGATGAGCCCATGTAGCATGCTCGACCTTCGTGTTGTTGGTTGCCGCTACCTCATACGGGACTTCGACAACGATATTGCCAACACCATTGTCTATTTCCATGAGCACACTTGGCCGGTGTACTGTGCAAGACATCTGTCGGAAGTTGTCTAAGGATTGTGCTGCTCTTAAACCCATGCTACAATCTTTATGCATCATCGCCACTCCTTCCAATGTGCATGACATGTTGCGCACCCTAGGGGTAGTTCAAATGCAACCAATTGTGCCACCCATGTTGCCAGCACCCATGGTCCCCGGGAGTTCGTCACCTTCTTCTGCGCAAATAGTGCGGCTGGGCAACATTGTGCAAGAATACAAGAAGGTTACAATGCTTCCATTGGTTACCATTGGTTTTGGTTGCACGGGAAAAAGCTGCGTGGATCAATGCGGCCAAGTAGCAGCACGTTTGAGCCGCAACCAGCAAAACCAGTTAGCACCACTTGCGCTTGATCCCAGAGAATGGCACCCCTCAACCACGGGGATGCATAATGTTGACCTTTTTGTCGGCAAAACAATTGACTGGGAATCCCAGCTAGCAATCAACCCCTACCATGCCTACGGCGACAACCACGAGCAATCTGTTGTGCCTACAGAAATTGCCACTTCTAGCCCACCGGAAGTTTTGCCGTTTGGAACAAAAGATGCCAAATATTTACGCCGAGCATATCCACTACTACCCCATGGACACGAGAAGGGCGCATGGTGGCTAGTTGATGGCGGTAGACGTGCCATGTAGAGGCGAAGGATCGTATGATTCTACCTATTGTCAAAAGGCAGAACCGAGGGCAGAAGGACGCGAAAACTAGTAAAAAAACTCTGTGGCGAGTCAAGATTGCAACAGGCGGCAACCGCCAAGGTTGATGCGGCTAAAGAGGGTGCATGGCAAGACGTAGATGATGCTGATTATGATCCTCGTGGCGGATGAGACCCCTTGGATTTTGATGAAGAGAAAGTGGACAGTAGGACTCCAGGTTGTACAACATGTTCCCATGTGCAATCGCCGGAAACTGGACTTCCTACTGGACATCGGTTCCAGTTCCAGCCCAAGTTCGAGCCCTAGCCTCAGCCTCAGGGCCAGCCCTGGCCCTAGTCCTAGCTGCATTTCCGCAGTTCCACGCGGCTATACCCGCCATGGAAGCCATGAGAATGCCGTTACCACGGAGGTGCACATCATTGAGGAGTCAATAGGCTTCACCGCCCCCGTAGACATGCCTACTGCAGACTTCACAATGCAGATGCGTGGTATACGGCCAGCAACTACTTTCTAAGACCCTAATGGTTTGTCCAAGATGACAACCCCTTACCTGTTGATGTGAAGCGGAATGGAAACGCGGGCGCACTGCCATGCTCGCGGCCACGGGTTTCCCTTTCGCCGAAACATTCCACCCCATTTTCTTGGGATGCCCCCTCTAATTCCCCGTCTTAGCTCAATTTTTTACAATACTTTTGGCCACTGGTCCCGGACCCTTTCCCAATCCCCGTTCCGGCCCCAACTCCGCGGCGGTACCAAGCCCTCTCCCAAACCTAACCCCATTGCCAGCTCCAATACCAGCCCCACCCCCGATGCCAGCCCTAGTCCTAGCCCCAGTGCCAGCCTGGAACTCAATTGCAGCCCCAATGTCAGCCCTAGCGCCAGCCCCAGTGCCAACGCTGCTCTCAGTCCCATCCTTGATGCCGACCTCCGCTTACGTCACCCAATTTGCTCCATCCCCCGTGGCCATGTTCGTTGCCTTTGGCCGCAAGATTGTTGAGTTGTCCGCCGGGTGCGTTGACCACAACAATTAAGTCGTTGGGTCCATTCTCTGAGCGCTACCATCCTGCCTACGTGATTGGTAAGTACCATGGTGACTACGTTTGAGACACCGCGGGTTTGGGTGCCGACCAAACTACCCTTGAGCGGTACCATGAGGCTAAGTGGATTCATGCCCGTTGGGCTATGCTGGGAACCTTGGGCTCTTTGACCCTTGAGATCCTGACCAAGTACTCCGCCGTCAGCGAGACTCTCTGGTTCCAGGCTCATGCTCGGGTATTCAAAAAGGGTGGTCCAAACTACTTTGGCCACCCTTCCCGGATATGTCCCAAAGCCACCCACTGAGTTCTTATTTTGAGCACCTGACGAACAAGAGGTCATACCAAAGATTGGACTGTAATTTTGGAAAACACACCCTCCCCAGCGGCTCCAAGGGGCGCCTTTGCGACCTTAGGGGGGGGCCTTGCCTCCGCTTTTAAGCCCTCACATCGCTGCCGAGGCTTACTCTGCCAAACCGGCTAGCCTTTTGGTGAGGATCTTGATTTGTTGCATTCTGGTGAAGCCTGCGACACCCCTGGGTCCTGATGGGGATCTTGACACTTTTGCCCGGTTGAAGGTCAAGGAGATAAAGAACGGCCGTAGCGTCATGAGCCAAACCTAGAGGATCGAAAGTGGTAGGGCTGTGTGCATCGGAGAGTGGGACCACGTCCAGGCAGACGTCACACTCAGGGTATGCCCGCTTGCAGTTTGTAGTCTCGTGCAGTAGCTGGTTGGCGTCCGTGCGCTGACATGGGCAACTGGCAGTTGTCATGGTATTCGGCGGCAGATCTTGTGAACCGGATGGTGTTCTTGTTGGGCATGAGGCTGGTCTACTCCCACCCAAATTCCAGGCATAGATACATACCTGGGGCGATGGCTGGCACTAGCGCTTGTGCTGGGGCTACGGCGGCGCCAAGGTGGAGGCTGCGGCGGAGATACGGGTTGGCGCTGGCATTGGGGTTTGGACTGGGGCTAGCGGCAAGGCTGAGGCTGGTACTAGGGCTGGCATGGGGGTTGTTGCTGGGGCTGGGACTGGGGCTAGCATTGGGGCTAGGACCCATACCATCGCCAAGATGGGCATTGTGGCTGACACGAGTGCTGGCACTTGTGCTCGGGCAAGTCTTGGGGTAGGGGGCAAGTAAAACATGGCCGGAGGGGAAGGCATGAATTGGCCCATGACAGCAAGGGGCAGATTGATGGTGCCGAATGAGTCAGTACAGACGGCAACCCAGTTCGCCACCAGACCCTCAGCGGGTACAATGGCCGGATGTAGTAGCCCAACATGGAGAACACGGCCAAACGTCCGTTCTCGATCTCCTTGACCCTCAACCTGGCGAAAGTATTATGATCGTCAACCAGACCTATGGGGTGGAAGCCTTCACCCGAATGCAACAAATCACGATCCTCACCGACAGGGCCGGCGTGGTAGGCACGGTAGGCCTCAACAGCACCCATCACCAACACGTGGCACGTCAATATGGCAAGGATGTACTTGGTGTGGATCCCGGAAGGGTGGCGAAAGTAGTTTGGATCACCCTCTTGCAAAACCTGAGCATCAACGTGGAACCAAGCAAACTCGACGACATCGCAGTATTTGGCCAGTATCTCAGGGGTCAAGCAGCCCAAGGGTCCCCCAACGGGCGTGACTCAACCCAGCCTCATGGTACTGCTCAAGGGTAGTTGGGTCAGCACGCAAACCCGCCGTGTCCAAAACGTAGTCACCAGGGTACTCACCAGTCACGTAAGCAAACTCGGACCGCTGAAAGAATGGGCCCAACCACTTGTTGTGGTCAAGGCACCCGGCAGACAAATCAACAATCCTGCTGTCACATGCGGGGAACATGGCAACATGGCAGGGATGGAGCGAACTGGCTGACTGACGTAAGCGGAATTCAGCATCGAGGCCGGGATGGGGACCGGGGTCGGCACTAAGGCTGGCGCTGGCCTCGCACTAGGGCTTGCATGGGGTTTAGGGCTGGGGCTGGGACAGGGGCTGGGTTTGTGGCTCGTATTGGGGGCAGCACTGGGGCTAGGAATGAGACTGGGGCTTGCACTTGGTGTGGTACAAGGGGCGGGGTTGGCACTATGCCTGGCACCAGGGCTGGCATTGGTGCTCGGGCCAGTATTGTGGCAGGGGGTAAGTAAAACATGGCCGCACGGGAAGGAGTGAAGTGGCCCATCAAAGCAAGGGACCCACTGTTGGTGCCCAAGGAGTGAGCTACATGGGCAACCGAGTTTTCAATTGGGCCCCCCATTGGTCAGGACCTCGTGGAAGTAGTAGCCCAACATGGAGAACATGGCCAAGACCCTCGCTTGGCGTTGTGTGTTTGTTTGTATGAGGTATGGATACCGCACCCACTCACTACACCGTGCGAGGTGTTGGTTTTTGTTTTGTGGCCCCAACCCTAGCGTTGTAGGGCCATCACACACCATTGCAAAGTAAACCAACATATTTGGCGCATGTATAGGCATATGTGCTGCCACCCACACACACACACACACACACACACACACGCACTTTGATATAGGCATGCCGTGCCCTTGCTTCAAGTCTTGGTTGAAGGGTGGGGGTGCCTGTCCTTTCTTTACACGTTTTTCACGGGGGGGGCGGGGAACGTAGCGAACTGCTTGGGCGGGGGGGTGCAGTGCCGGAGGGTGTTCTTTTCTTTGTCTCACAAGTGTTGCTTTTCAGTTAGTAAAAATGATAGGAATGGAAATCATCATTCCACAAGTTGCAGATGTGCCATCCAATGCTCTGCAATGTTGTGGTGAGTCTCAATAAGACCCCATAGGTCCTCCTTCAAGTTTATAGCCCCCTCACATCAGTTTGAGAAGCCCCCCCCCCGATCAAATTCATAGCCCCCCCTCCCCATCAATTTCATAGCCCCCTCATCGATTTCATAGCCCCCCCTATCAATTTCAATGCCCCCCCCCCAATCAATTTCTAAGCCCCCACCCCCGATCAAGTACATAGCCCCCTCCCTTGTATCAATTTCATAGGTACCCAATATCCATTTCATCGACCTTCCGTCTCAATTTCATAGCCCCCCCCCAATAATTTCTTAACCCCCCCAAGCAATTTCATACGACCTCCCCTGTGAATTTCATAGCTCCCCGCATCAATTTCATAGCCCCCCCCCCATCAATTTCTTTGACCCCCTCCATCAATTCAATAGGCCCCGCCGTGTCAATTTCATTCTCCCCCCCCTACCTATTTCATAGCCCCCCACCCATCCATTTCACAGCCCCCCCCCCCCCATCAATTTCACAGCCCCCCCCCCCCCCCCGGATCAGTTTCATTGGTCCGCTCCCATCAATTTCATAGCCCCCCTGCCCTATCCATTTCATAGCCCCCCCCCCCATCGATTTCATAGCTCCCCCCTATCAATTTCAAAGCCCAACCCCCATTCAATTTTGTAGCCCCCCCCCTGTCAATTTCGTAGGCCTGCCCCTATCAATTTCATAGCCCCCCCCCCCATCAATACCCCTCGCAATCAATACTGGAGGGGTGTACACCCTCCCAATATTCATCGTGTGCCCCGGTACCCGGTATAAACCCCTCGCGATGTACATCGGAGGCGTGTACACCCTTCCAATATTCATCGTGTGCTCCTATGCCCCATGTTGAGTCGTCTGTACTCCTCACCATGAATGTTGGAGGGGTGTACACCCTTCCAATATTCATGATCTGCCCCTATACCCCCCGTGGAGTGGTCTATACCCCTCGCGATGAATATTCGAAGAGTGTACAACGTTGCGATATTCATCGCGTGCCCCTGTACCCCCTATCCGGGGGTAAATACCCGTCGCGATCGATCTTGTAGGGTGTGCACCCTACCAATATCCATCGTGTGCCGCTATACCCCTTATCGAGGCATCTATAGCCCTCGCCCATCAAGGATTCATCGCATCCACTTTAGACTAGTGTACAGCCCATGCGGTGAAGTATGGTACTGACCCCCATACAGGGGGTACAGGCACTGAACATTAGAAGGGTGTACACACGTCCAACATTCATCGCAAGGGGTGCAAACAACTCAACAGGCGGTATACGGGCACACGATGAATATTGGAAGGCTGTATACCCCGCCAAGAATTCATTGCATGGGCTGCAAACTAGTCTAGACTGGATGCAATAAATTCTTGATGGGTGTAGACCCTTCAAAGATTCATTGCATGGGCTGTACACGGATGTCGAGTGACTGCGATGAATCCTTGATTGGTGTACACCCTCCAAGGATTCATCCCATGGGCTTTACACTAGTCCAGGGTGGATGGGATGAATCCATGGAGGGTGTAGACCCTTTAGTGATTCATGGCATGGGCTGCACACGGGTCTAGAGTGGATGCGATGAATCTCTGGAGGGTGTAGACCCTCCACGGACTCATCGCATGGGTTTTACACTAGTCTAAAGTGGACGCAATGAATCTTGGGAGTGTGTAGACCCTTCAAGGATCCATCGCATGGCCTCTACACTAGTCTCGAGTGGATGCAATGAATATTACGAGGGTATAGACCCTTCAAGAATTCATCGGAGTTGCTGTACACCAGTCTATGGTGGATGTGATGAATCCTTGATTGGTTTAGCCCCTTCGAAGATTCATCGCATGGGCTTTGCACCAGTCTATAGTGTATGCGATGAATCATTGGAGGCTGTAGACCCTTCAAGGATTCATCGCATGGGTTGTGCACTAGTCTAAAGTGGATGTGATGAATCCCTTGAGGGTGTACAGGCTTCAAGGATTCATCGCATGAACTCAATACCAGTCTAGAGTGGATGCGATGAGTCCTTGATGGGTGTAGAACCACCAAAGATCTATGGCGTGGGTTCTACACTAGTCTAGGATGGATGCCATGAATCCTTGCAGGCTCTAGACCCTTCAAGCGATCATATGTTCGGTTTGACACTAGTCTAAATCGGATGCGATGAATGTTTGATGGATGTAGAGCCTTCAAGGAATCCACGCACGGGCTCTACACTAGTCTAGAGTGGATGCGATCAATCATTTGAGGGTGTAGACCCTTCAAGGAGTCATGGCATGTGCTGTACACTAGTCCAAGGTGGATGTGATGAATCCTTGATGGGTGTAGACCCCCTAAAGTGGATGGGATTAATCCTTTTTGACGGTGTAGACCCTTCAAGGCTTCATCGCACGGGTTGTACACTAGTCTGGGGTGGATGCGATGAATCCTTGATGGTTGTAGGATCCATCGCATGGATTCTACAGTAGTCTAGGATGGATGCGATGAATCTTTGATCGGCATAGACCTCCAAGGATTCATCGCATGGGCTCTATAGTGATGTAGAATGAATTAGGTGCATCCTTGATTGGTGTAGTCCCTCCAAGGATTGATGGCATGGGTGTACACTGATGTAGAGTGGATGCAATGAATCGTTGATGGGTGTAGAGCCACCGACGATTCATCGCACGGGCTGTACACTAGTCCAAAGTGGATGTGATGAATCCTTGGACGGAGTAGACCCTTCAAGGATTCATTGCATGATTTCTAAGCAAGTCCGCATAGATGCGATGAATCATGGGCGTGTCTGGACCCTCCAAGGGTCCATCGCATGCGTTCTCCACTAGTCTAGAGGGGATGCGAGAAATCCTTGATGGGCGTAGACCCTTCAAGGATTCATCGCATGCGCTGCGCAACAGTCTAGTCCGGACGCCATGAATCCTTTGGATGTAGACCCTTCCCACATTCATCCCGTTGGCTGTACACCAGTCTACAGTGGATACGATGAATCCTTGGAAGGTGTAGACCCTTCAAGGATTCATCGCATGGGTTGTACACTAGTCTTGAGTGGGAGGGTGTAGTCCCTTCAAGGATTCATCCCATTGGATTCTACACTAGTCTATAGTGGATGCGATGAATCCGTGGATTGTGTAGCCCCTTGAAGGATTCATCACATGGGTTCTACACTAGGCTAGAGTGGATGCGATGAATGCTTTAGTGGTGTAGAGCCTTCAAGGATTCATACCATGGGCTGTACACTAGTGCAAGGTGCAGGCGATGAATCCTTGGACGCTGTAGACCCTCCAAAAATTCATCGTATGGGTTGTACACTAGTCTAGAGTTCATACGCTAATTTCTTGGAGGTTGCAGACCCTTGAAGGATTCATCACATGGGTTCTACACTAGTCTAAAGTGGATGCGATGAATCCTTGGAGGGTGTAGACCCTCCAAGGATTCATCGCATGGGTTTTGCAGTAGTCTAGAGTGGATGCGATGAATCCTTGGAGGGTGTAGACCCTTTCAAGGATTCATCGCATAGGTTGTACAATAGTCTCGAGTGGGAGGGTGTAGTCCCTTCAAGGATTCATCCCATTGGATTCTACACTAGCCCATAGTGGATGCGATGAATGCCTGGAGGGTGTAGATCCTTGAAGGATTCATCGCATGGGTTCTACACTAGTCTAGAGTGGATGCGATGAATGCTTCGATGGTGTACACCCTCCAAGGATTCATGGCATGGGCTGTACACTAGTCTAGAATTCATACGCTGAATGCTTGGAGGTTGTAGACTCTTCGAGGATTCATCACATGGGTTCTACACTAGTCTAAAGTGGATGTGATCAATCCTTGGAATGTGTAGACCCTCCAAGGATTCATCGCATGGGTTCGACACTAGTCTAGAGTGGATGGGATGAATGCTTGGAAGGTGCACACCCTTCAAGGATTCATACCATGGGCTGTATAGCACTCTAAGGTGCATGCGATGAATCCCCGGATGGTGTAGACCCTGCAAGGATTCATGGCATGGGTTGTACTCTAGTCTAGAATTGATACACTGAATGCTTGGAGGTTGTACACTCTTCAAGTATTCATTACATGGGTTCTACACCAGTCTAAAGTGGATGCCATCAATCCTTGGAGGGTGTAGACCCTTCAAGGATCCATCACATGGGTTACGCACTAGTCTAGAGTGGATGCGATGAATCCTTGGAACGTGTAGACCCTTCAAGGATTCATCACATGGGCTGTACACTAGTCTAGAGTGGATGGGATAAATCCTTGGAGAATTTAGACCCTCCAACGATTCATCGCCTGGGCTTTACACCGATGTATGGTGGATGCGATGAATCCTTGAAGTGCACGCTCTTGCAAATCGCACAGAGCTCGCCGACGAGCAGCTCAAATTCAGTGGAAGGCGACGAGGCCCCGGCTGCCGGGCGGTGAGCAGGACAGATGGGTGCGCCAGTCCCGACATGATGCCCTTCTCGACAGCGGAGCATTGATGTAGACGGCATGCAATACATCCTTGATGGGTGTAGACCCTCCAAGGATTCCTCGCATGGACTGTACACTGGTCTAGAGTGGATGCGACGAATCTTTGGAGGGTGTAGACCCTTCGAGGATTCGTCGCATGGTCTATACACTAGTCTGGAGTGCATGCGATGAATCCTTGGACGGTCCAAGGAATCACATGGGCTATACACTTGTATGGGGTGGATGCGACCAATCCTTGGAAGGTGTAGACCCTTCAAGAATTTGTCGCATGGGTTGTACACTGGTCTAGAGTGGAAGCGATGAATCTTTGGAGGGTGTAGACCGTCCCAAGATTCATCGCATGGGCCGTACACTCGTCTAGAGTGGATGCGATGAATCCTTGGAGGGTGTAGACCCTTCAAGGATTCCTCGCATGGGCTTTACACTAGTCTAGGGTGGATGCGACAAATGTGTGCAGGGTGTAGACCCTTCAAGGATTGGTCGCATGGTCTATACACTAGTCCGGAGTGGATGTGATGAATCCTTGGAGGGTGTAGACCCTCCACGGATTCATCCTATGGGCTATACACTCGTCTAGGGTGGATGCGACGAATGCTTGGAAGGTGTAGAACCTTCAAGGATTCGTCGCATGGGTTGTACCTTAGTCTAGAGTCGTTGCGATGAATCTTTGGAGGGTGTAGACCCTTCAAGGATTCATCACAGGGGTTCTACACTAGCCTAAAGTGGATGTGATGAATCGTTGGAAGGTAAAGACCCTTCAAGGATTCATCACATTCGTTGCACACAAGTCTAGGGTGGATGCGTTGAATGGGAGGTACACCACTCCAGAATGGATGAGATGAATTGTTGGAGGGTATGGACCCTCCAAAGATTCATCGCATGGGCTTTACACCGATGTATGGTGGATGCGATGAATCCTTGATGGGCAGGCTCTTGCAAACAGCACACAGCTCGCGGACCAGCAGCTCAAATTCATTGGAGGGCGACGAGGCCCCGGCCGACGGCCGGTGAGGGGGAGAGATGGGCGCGCCAGTCCCATTTTGATGCCCTTTTGGACAGCGGAGCTTGCTTGTGAGGCATCGGGCTAGGGGGAGTCGGCGGCCGTCCCCGTCGGCAAGAGGGGAGCAGGCTTCACGATTGCGAGCACAGAGCTCGCCGTGGACTGCAGAGTCTCTTGTCTTTTACGAATCATTTTCTCTACCTCGTGATGCAGGAAAGCATTCATGAGGGGGGGGAGGTGGAAGGACTAGGGAAGGGCCACGGGTGGGGGGGGTGGGGCATTGTTCGGGGGGGGGGGCATGTTCCAGTTGGGGGGGGATGTACTACATCACAAGGGACGGTGGGGGAGGTGGGTTTATGGTTTGGGTAATGGCAGTCCATGAAAGTGTCATGTGTGATATCCAATGGCCAAGTTGTTCTCTATACACAATCCTGGAGTTTTTTGTCCCCTTTTGGTTTTTGGTGAGGCGGTGTTTTTTGTTTTTTTTTGTGGCTTGTGGCATGAGGACGTATTGGATGCGGAAGAGGATGAGGACGGAGTGTTGGAAGGGCGTTGTTTGGCGCCCACCGCGCGTCGCACGAGGACGGGCTGTCGTACCATCATTCGTGCGAGGTGGTGGCCTACTACTCCGGACTGGCTCCCGACCGGATCAGGGACAACAGTTCCTGGGGTGGCGTGCAGCAATGGGACGCGTTCGCGGCCCACTATCCATGTAAGGCGTTGGCTTACTGTTATGGAGGGGCTCCCACCGAGATCGGGGACAACAATACTTGGCGTGGGTGCCGCTCATAGGCTGCTACAGTTGACGAGGCCCCACGCTCACTTCCAACGTTGCAGAATGCCCTGAGCAGCGCTTGTGCAGCGCGGAAGGCCTCGAATGTGTGGCCGGCCGCGGGGCTATCAATGCGGAATATCCGGCCGTCGGTAGGGTCTTGGCCATTGACTATGGCATGCAAGTTGTAGGCCTTCATTGAAAACATGGCCAAATGACCGTGTTGAAACTCCACACCCGTGAGCCGAGCAGTGGTGCAGACTCTCCAAGGATTCATCGCATGGGTTCTACACTAGTGTAAAGTGGATGCGACGAATCCTCAGGGGGTGTATACCCTTCAAGGATTCATCTCATGGGCTGTACACTAGTCTAGGGTGGATGCGATGAAGCCTTGGAGGGTGTAGACCCTCCAAGGATTCATCGCACGGGTTGTACTCTAGTCTAGGGTGGACGCGATGATTCCTTGAGTGGGGTAGACCCTCCAAGGATCCATCGCATGCATTGTACGGTGATGTAGAGTTGATGAGATGAATCCTTAATGTGTGTAGAAACTTCAAGCATTCATTGCATGGCTTGTACAACGATGTAGAGTGGATGCCATGAGTCCGTGGTGGGTGTAGATCCCCCAAGGATTCATCGCATGGGTTGTACACTAGTCTAGGGTGATGCAATGAATCCTTGGGGGTTGCAGACCCTTCAAGGATTCATCGCATGGGTTCCGCATTAGTCTAGAGTGGATTTGATCAATCCTTGGGTGCTGTAGACCCTTCAAGGGTTCATCGTAAGGCTTCTACACTAGTCTAGTGTGCGTGCGATGAATCGTTGGAAGCTTTGAGCACTCCAAGCGTTCATCGCATGGGCTGTACACTGATTGTAGAGTGGATGCCATGAATCCTTGTTGGGTATAGATCCTCAAAGGATTGATCGCATGGGCTCCACACTAGTCTAGGGTGGATGCGATGAATCGTTGATTGGTGTACACCCTCCGAGGATTCATTGTACGGGTTGCACAATGATGTAAAATGGAAGCGATGAATCCTCGGAGGGTGTAGACCCTTCAAGGATTGGTCGCATGGGTTGTACACTAGTGTAGAGTAGATGCGATTCATCCTTTGGGGGGTGTACCCTTCAAGGGTTCATTGCATGGGTTATACACTAGTCTAGAGTGGATGCGACAAATGGTGGATTGGTGTAGACCCTTCAAGCATTCATTGCATGGGTTGTACACTAGTTTACGCTTGATGCGATGAATACTTGATGGGTGTAGAGTCTCCAAGGATCTATCGCATGGGTTCTACACTCGTCTAGGGTGGATGCCATGAATCTTTGGAGTATGTAGAACCTCCAAGAATCCATCACATAGGCTTTACATTGATGTAGACTGCATGCACTGCATCTCTGATGGGTGTAGACCCTCCAAGGATTCAGCGCATGGGCTCTACACTCATCTAGGGTGGATGCGACAAATCCTTGGAGGGTGTAGACCCCTCAAGGATTCGTCGCATGGTCTATACACTAGTCCGAAGTGGATGCGATGAATCCTTGGAGGGTGTAGACCCTCTAAGGATTCATCACATGGGCTATACACTTGCATAGGGTGGATGCGACGAATCGTTGGAAGGTGTAGACCCTTCAAGGATTCCTCGCATGAGCTCTACACTAGTCTAGGATGGATGCGACAAATCTGTGAAGGGTGAAGGCCCTTTAAGGATTCATCCCATGGGTTGTACACTAACCTAAGGTGGATGCGATGAATCCTCGTAGGGTACAAACCCTTCAAGTATTCAACACATTGGTTGTACACTAGTCTAGGGTGGATACGTTGAATGGGCGGTACACCAGTCCACAATGGATGCGATGAATCGTTGGAGGGTGTCCATGGACTGTACAATAATGTAGAGTGGATGCGATAAATCCTTGACGCCACGAGACCCTCCATGGATCCATCGCATGCGCTCTATAGTTATGTAGAGTGGATGCGCTGAATCCTTGATGGGTGTAGACCCTCCAAGGATCCATCACATGGGCTTTACACTAATGTAGACTACATGCAATAAATCCTTGATGGGTGTAGACCCTCCAAGGATTCATCGCATCTGATGTGCACTAGTCTAGGGTGGATGCAATGAATCCTTGGAAGGTTCAGACCCTTCAAGGATTAGTTGCATGATCTACACCCTAGTCTAGAGTGGATGCGATCAATCCTTGGAGGGTGTAGACCCTCCAAGGATTCATCGCATGGGCTATACACTCGTCTACAGTTGAAGCGCTGAATTTTTGGAGGGTTTAGACCTTTCAAGATTTCCTCGCATGGGCTGTACAGTGGTCTAGGGTGGATGCGTCAAATTTGTGGAGGGTGTAGGCCCTTCAAGGATTCATCACATGGGTTCTACACTAGCCTAAAGTGGATGCCATGAATCCTTGGAGGGTACAGACCCTTCAGATTCATCGCATGGGTTGTACACTAGTCTAGGGTAGATGCGTTGAATGGGCGGTACACCACTCTAGAATGGATGCGATGAATCGTTGGAGGGTGTGGCCTCTCCAAAGAATCATCGCATGGGCGTGACAATGACTTAGATTGGATGTGATGAATCTTTGATGCCACGGCACGCTCCAAGGATCCATCTCATGCCTTGTATACTTATATAGAGTGGCTGCGATGAATCCTTGATGGGTGTAGACCCTCCAAGGGATCATTACATGTACTGTACACCAGTCTAGAGTGGATGCAATGAATGCTTGGATGGTGTAGACCCTTCAAGGATGCATCGCAGTGGACGTGCACTAGTCTAGGGTGGATGTGATGAACCCTCCATGGGTGTAGACCATGCAAGAATTCATCGCATTGACTATTGTTAGTGTAGGCTTCATGCGATGAATCCTTGTAGGGTGTAGACCCTTCTAGGATTCATCGCATAGGTTCTACACTAGTCTATAGTGGATGGGATGAATCCTTGGAGGCTGTAGACCCTTCAAGGATTCATTGCATTGGATGTGCACTAGTCTAAGGTGGATGCGATGAATCCTTGGAGGGTGTAGACCCTCCAAGCATTCATCGCATGGGTTCTACAGCAGTCTATAACGGATGCGATGAATCCCCGGAGGGAATGGACCGTTTCAGGATTCATTGCATGGGTTGTGCACTAGTCTAGGGTGGATGCGATGAACCCTTGATGGGTGTAGACCCTCCAAGGATTCATCGCATGGCCTGTACACACATGTAGAGTGGATGCGATGACTCCTTGGAATGTGTAGACACTCCAAGGATTCATTGCATGGGCTGTATAGCAGTCTATAGTAGATGCGATAAATCCTTGGACGGTGTGGTCCCTCCAAGGATTTATCGCATGGGTTCCACACTAGTCTGCAGTGGATGCCGTGAATCCTTGCAGGGTGTAGACCCTTTAAGGATTCATTGCGTGGGCTGTGAGACCAGTCTAGACCGGATGCAATGAATCATTGAAGTGTGTAGACCCTTCAAGGATTCATGGCATTGCATGTGCACTAGTTTAGGGTTGACGCGATGAACCCTTGATGGGTGTGGACCCTCCAAGGATTCATCGCATGGTTCTACGCTACTCTATAGCGGATGCGCTGAATCCGTGGAGGGAGTATGCCCTTTCACGATTCATTGCATGGGCTTGACAGTAGTCTAGGGTGGATGCGATGAACCCTTGATGGGTGTAGACCATCCAATGATTCATCACATGGTTTGTGCACGCATTTAGAGTGGATGCGACGAATCTTGGGGGTGCGTTGACCCTTCAAGGATTCATCGCATGGGATGTGCACTACTCTATCTTGATGCGATGAACCCTTGATGGGTGTAGACCCTCCCAAGATTCATCCCATGGGATATACCGTAGTCTAGAGTAGATGCGATGAGGGTGTAGACCCTCCAAGGATTCATGGCATGGGTTCTACAGTAGTGTAAAGTGGATTCGATGAATCTTTGGAGGGTGTGGACCCTTTAAGGATTCATCGCATGGGCTCTGCAATAGTCTAGGGTCAATGCGATGAACCCTTGATGGGTATAGACCCTCCAATCATTCATCGCATGGGCTGTACACGCATGTAGAGTGGATGCGATGAATCTTTGGAGGGCGTAGACCCTCCAAGCATTCATCGCATGGGCTGTACAGTGATTGAGAGTGGATGCAATCAGTCTTTGATGGGTGTAGACCCTTCAAGAAGTCATCACATGGGTTGTACACTTATGTAAAGTGGATCCGATGAATGCGTGATGGGTGTAGACCCTCCAAGGATTCATCGCACGGGCTGTACACTAGTCCGTCGAGGGGTACATACCCCTTGCGATGAATGTTGGAGGGCTGTACACCTTTGCAATATTCATCGTGTGCCCCTATCCTCCCTCTGGAGGGGTCTATACTTCTCGCAATAAATATCGCAGGGGTGTACACCCTTCTAATATTCATTGTGTGCCCCTATATCCCCTGTCTAGGGGTCTATACCCCTCACAATGAATATTGATGGGGTGTACACCCTCCCAATGTTCATCGTCTGCCCGTATACCCCCTATCAAGGGGTACATACCCGCCGTAACGAATGTCTCAGGGATGTACACCCTGCCACTATTCATCGCGCGCCCCTATACTCCCCGTCGAGGGGTCTATACCCCTCGCTATGAAGATTGGAGGGGTGTGCACCCCCCCAATGTTAACTGTGTGCCCCTATACCCCCTCTCTAGGCGTCTATACTGCTCCCGATGACTATTGGAGGGGTGTGCACCCTTCCAATATTCATTGTGTGCTTCTATACCCCCTGTCAAGGGGTATGTACCCCTCGCGATGCATGTTGGAGTGGTGTACACCCTTCCAATATTCATGGCGTGCCCTATATCCCTCGTGGAGGGGTATATACCCCTCTCGATGCAGGTTGGAGGGGTGTACACCTTTTCAATATTCATCGCGTGCCCCTATACCCCAAGTCTACAGGGGATGCGGTGAATCCTTGGGAATGGTAGACCCTTCAAGGATTCTCCGCACGAGCCGTACACTAGTGTACAGGGGATGTGGTGAATCCTTGGAGGGTTCAGACCCCTCAAAGATTCCCGGCATGAGGCATACACTAGTGTACAGGCGATGCGGTGAATCCTTGGAGGGTGTAGACCCCTCAAGCATTCCCGGCATGAGGTATACACTAGTGTGCAGGTGATGCAGTCAATCCTTGGAGGGTCTGGACCCTTCAAGGATTCACCGCATGAGGTTTACACTAGTCAGCAAGACTTGCGCTGACTCCTTGGAGGCTGTAGATATGCGCCCTCTAAGAACCTATGGGGACCTATGCTGACCTATTGGGGCCTATGGGGACCTTGGGGGTCTGTGCGGCCCTATGGGGGCCTATGGGGACCTATACCGGCCTATGGGGACCTATGCCGACCTATGGCGACTTGTGGGGACGTATAGGGTGCTTTGGAGACCCCTAGGAACCCATCGGGACCTATGGGGGCCTATGTGATCCTATGGGGACCCATGGGGAGCTATGGGGAGCTATCGGGATTTTTTGGGGACCTACGGGGGCCTATGGGCACCTATGGGGTCCCATTCTCACGTATGGGGACAATTGGCGACCTGTGGGGACATATTGGCACCTTTGGGGCACATGGGTAGCTAGTGGCACCTTTCGGGACCTATGGATTCCTTTGGCGGCCTATGGGGACCTTTTGGGGACCTATAGGGACCTATGGGGACCTTTGGTGGCCTATGGGAACCTATGGGCACTTGTGGGGGCCTGTGGGGACCTATGGGAACCCATGAGGACCTATGGGGGCCTATGGTGACCTATTGGCACCTATGGGGATCTTTGGGGAACCGTTGGCAACTATGGGGACCTTTGGGGACCTATGGGCACCTATGGGGTCCTGTACGGACCTATGGGGACCTATTGGCACCTATGGGCGCCGATAGGGCCCTAGTGGCACCTATGGGCACCTATTGGGCCCTTGGGGGGCCCATGGGGATTTATGGGTACCTATGGGGACCTTTGGGGGCCTATGCGGGCCTATGGGGAAAGAGTGGCACCTATGGGGACCTTTGGGGATCTCCTTGGCCCCACGGGGACCTATGGGGTCCTTTGGGGCCCTCTAGGGATGTTTGGGGACCTATGGGGAGCTATGGGGGCCTATGGGCACCTATGGAGGCGTATGGGGACCTATGGAGGCCTATGGGGACCTGTGCCGATCCATAGGGTCCTTTGGAGACCTCTGGGAACCAATGGGGACCTATGGGGACCTACGTGGACCTCTTGGGACCTATGGGGACTTATTGGGGCCAGTGGGTACCTATTGACGCCTCTTGGGACCTATGGGCACCTGCCGGGGCCTATGGGGACCTATGGGGGCCTATGGGGACCTACTAGCACTTTGTGGACCTTTGGGCACCGATGGGGATCTATTGGCATCTATGAGGACCTATGGGGGCCTATGGGGACCTTTGGGGACCCATTGGCACCTATGGGGACCTATGGGGTCTATGACAACCTATGGGGGCCTGTGGCCACTCATGCGGACCTATGGGCGCCTTTGGGGACCCATGGGGACCCAAGTGGGCCCAAGGGGACCTATGGGGACCTATGGGATACTTTGGTGACCTATAAAGTTTGTGGGGACCTATGGGGACCTATGGGCACGTGTGGGGACCCATGGGGACCTATGGGGACCCATGGGGAATTGTGGGCACCTACGGGGGCCTATGGGGACCTTTTTGCCCCCATGGGGATGTTTGCGGAACCATTGGCACCTATGGGGACCTTTGGGCACCAATGGGGACGCATTGGCACCTATGGGGACCCATGGGGACCATTGGAGACCCATTGGCACCTATGGGGACCTATGGGGGCCTATGGGGACCCATTGGGACCCCAGGGGGTCTAAGGGGACCTATATGGAACTATGGGATCCTTTGATGACCTATAAAGTTTGTGGCTACCTATCGGGGTTTACAGGGATGTGTGGCGGCCTATGGGGACGTATTGGGACCTACGGGGACCTATGCGCACCTATGGGGACCCGTGGGGGCTGATGGGGACCTATGGGAGCCTATGGGCACCTATGGCGAGGGACCTATTTGCACCTATGGGGACCTTTGGGTACCATTGGCCCCTTTGGGGGCCTTTGGGGACCTTTGGGGACCTATGTCAACCTACTAGCACTTTGCGGACCTCTGGGCACCAATGGGGATCCATTGGCATCTGTGGGGACCTATGGGGACCTATGGGGAACTTTGGGGACCCATTGGCAGTCATGGGGACCCATGCGGGCCTCTTGGGACCTATGGGGGCCTCTGGGGACCTATGGGGGCCTTTGTGTACCCATGGGGACCTATGGGGGCCTGTGGGGACCCATGGGGACCTATGGGGGCCTATGGGTACCCATGGGGCCCCAAGGGGACCTATGGGGACCTCTGGGATCCTTTGGTGACCTACAAAGTTTGTGGGAACCTATGGGCACCTATGGGGACCTATGGGCACCTGTGGGGGCTTATGGGGACCTATGGGGACCTATGGGCACCTATGGGGGCCTATGGGGACCTATTTGCACCTATGGGGATCTTTGGGGAACCGTTGGCATCCATGGGGCGTTTAGGCACCAATGGGGACCTATTGGCACCTATGGGGACCCATGGGGACCCATGTGGACCTTTGGGGACCCATTGGTGCCTATGGGGACCTATGGGGGCCTATGGGGACCCATGGGGACCCAAGGGGGCTTAAGGGGACCTATGGGGACCTATGGGATCCTTTGGTCACATATAAAGTTTGTGGGTACCTATGGGGGCCTATGGGAACCTATGCTGACCTAGGGGGGCTATGCGGAGGTATGCGGACCCTATTGGGACCTATGGGCACATGCGGGGGCCAATGGGGACCTATGGGGACCTATGGGGGGCTATTCGGACCCATTCCCACCTATGGGGGCCTATGGGGACGTATTGGTACCTATGGGGATCTTTGGGGAATCATTGGTATCTATGGGGACCTTTGGGGACAAATGGGGGCCTTTGGGGGCTTTTGGGGACCTATGGGGACCCATGGGCACCTATGGGAGCCGTTGGGGACCTATGCGCATCTATGGGGACCTATGGGGACCTATTTGCACGTATGGGCACCTATGGGGACCTATGGTGGCCGATGGGGACCTATGGGCACCTGTGGGGGCCGATGGGGACCTTTGGGGACCTATGGGGTCCCCTGGGCACCTATGGGGGCCTATGGCGACCTATGTGCACCTATGGGGATCTTTGGGGGACCATTGGCACCTATGGGGAACCTTTCGGGACCTTTTGGGACCTATAGGTCACCAAAGGATCCCATAGGTCCCCATAGGTCCCCTTAGGCCCCCTTGGGTCCCCATAGGTGCCAATGGGTCACCAAAGGTCCCCATGGGTCTCCATAGGCCCCCATAGGTTGCCATAGGCCCCCATGGGTACGTGTAGGTGCCAATGGATCCCCAAAGGTCCCCAAAGGTCCCCATAGGTGCAAATAGGTCCCTATTGGTGCCCATAGGTCCCCAAAGAGCCAATAGGTAAAGTTTGTCCGGACCCATGGGGACTTATTGGGGCCTATGGGGACCTATGGGCACCTATGGGGGCCTATGGGCACCTATTTGCATCTATGGGGATCTTTGGGGAACCATTGGCAATTATCAGGACCTATCGGGACCTATGTGAACCTATTGGCACTTTGGGGACCTTTGGGTACCAATCGGGACCTATTGGCACCCATGGCGGCCTGTGGGGACCCATGAGGACCTTTGGTGACCCATTGGCACCTATGGGGACCTATGGTGGCCTATGGGGACCCAAGGGGGCCTAAGGGGACCCATGCGGACCAATGGGATTCTTCGGTGACCTATAAAGTCTGTTCGTACCTATGTGGGCCTATGGGGACCTATGGGGAGGTATGGGGACCCTATGGGTGCCCATGGGGACCTATGGGGACGTATGGGGATCTTTTGGGGGCCTATGGGGACCAACGGTTACCTACAGGAACCTGTGGGCACTTGTGGGGGCCTGTGTGGGCCGATGGGGACCTATGGTGACCTATTGGCACCCATGGGGGCCTATGGGGACCTACGGGGGCTTGTACGGGCCTATGGGGACCTATGGGGGCCTATGGGGGCGTGTGGGGACCTATGGAGGCCTATGGGGATGTATGGGGACCTACGTGGACCTATGGGGACCTATGGGCACCTGTGGGGCCTATGGTGACCTATGGGCACCTATTGGTGCCTATGGGGACCTATGGGGACCAATGGGCTCCTGTGGGGGCCTATGGTTACCTATGGGGACCTATGGGTGCCTATGGGTACCTATTTGCACCTATGGGGATCTTTGGAGAACCATTGGCGCCTATGGGGACCTATGGGCACCTATGTGAACCTATTAGCACTTCGGGGACTTTTCGGCACCTATGGGGACCTATTGACACGCGTGGGGACCTTTGGGGACCCATGGGGACCTTTGGGGACCCACTTGGTCCTATGGGCACCAATGGGGGCCTGTGGGGACCTAAGGGGACCTTTGAGGACCTCTGGGATCCTTTGGTGACCTACAAAGTTTGTGGCTACCTATTGGGGCCTATGGGGACCTGTGGGGACCTACGGGGGCTGTGGAGAGCTATGGGGACCCTATGGGTGCCCATGGGGACCTATGCGGACCTATGGGACCTTTGGGGATCTATGTGGACCTTTGGGGCTCTATGGGGAACCTTGTGGACCTTTGGGGACCTTTGGGGAGTTTTGCGGACCTATGGGGACGTATGGGGACTTTTGGGGACTTTTTGCGGATTATGGTTGTTTTTTTTTTCTAGCTTTTCCATGATCCCTTGATCTTTCTGAACCCCTTGATTTTTTACTCTTTTTTCTTGGGTTGGGGGGCATCCACTTTTTGCACACCCATTTCGACAGCCCCCCCTTTCCTCCAAACGTCATACCTACATCAGACATATCACACATCTTGTTGTAAGCACTGCACACACAACATGCCACATGAGACATGAGACATGAGACATAAGATTTTATGCACAATCCTGAGAATCCCCTCCCCGCCCCGCCCGTCCCCAACCGTACCCGTAACAATCCCAACACCCGTACCAATACACGATCCCATAGCAGTAACAGTTCCCGCCCTCATCATAGTACCAGTACGGAACCCAACCACCTCCACTCTCACAACCACGCTTTCAGTACACGCCACATGCACCACAACATCCACAACCACAGCGGCACCATGCATCCTAACAGCCACCCCAGCAACCGCACGTACCGCACACGTCACAACCCTAGCCCACACGACAGTCTTAGCCCCATCGGTCGTCAAACATCTCACACGCCCCCTACACATACGCAACCCTTCCACATCCATACCATCCATACCAACACAACCCTTGGTACACGCTAGAAAACGGAATTTCGTTCTAGCCTAAGACACTTTGCTACAACATTCTAGCCTAGAACGGTTCTAGCCTAGAACATAAATCAAGGGATTCGCCTATAGGCGAATCACAGGATTCACCCCATAATACCACTCATATGCACTATCACTATAGAACCTTTTAAAGATTTTTGGGTTCTCAGGCCTGTCAGGCCAAGTAAAGAGATCCAGACCAAATGTCAGCCATCAACATGGAGTCCCTCACCTTCAAAGATTTCGTCTCCAAGGGCCAGTTTGAGGTCTACAAGAGCACCCTCCCCGCAGACCACTTGGCGAGAGCGGCAGTGGAAATCATGCAGCGCATCAGAGATGCGGGGGTGGACCATGACAAATGGCTGCAGGACCTCAAGGTGGCCTCTGGTTGGGACGAAGATCCACTCAAACTCCTCCACGCCATTGCTGGCTATGAGAGCTGCTGTCGATGCACAATTGAGGTCCGGACAGGGGAGTTCAAGGCGAAAAAGGAGACGGAGCTGGCGGCCAGCGACGAGATCAGGGCTCGCATCAAGTCGTTTTTGGAGTCGCAGTGGAGCACTTTTGTGAAGCTCTGCTCCAATGCCGAAATCGCGAAGGCGGGAATGGAGGTGGCACAGCTGGCAGCCAAGCACCGCCTAACCATCCGAGAGTTTGCTGAGGACATCCCGGAGACCCGAAAGCCAGAAGACCCCGAATTCGTGCTAAAGGCAATGGGACCGCTGGCCCTCTTCGACAACTTCAAGTGGATCGTCATCCGGGAAGGCCACAAGCTGAATGTGGTAACGGCAGATGCATCGGATGAGGGAAAACCAAACGTATCTGTAGACCCGGAGGAGCAGGAGATCTCAAAACAGATGGAGGCGCTCAAAGTGAGACTGGAGCACAAGCGGAGAGCAAAAATGGTGAGACCCCTGACCCCTGCAGCGCTGGACGAGTTTGTTGATGCCCCGGGAAATGCCAAATGGATGCGTGAGACGACAGCTTCACCGAAGAAATTCCTGGAGTCCAACGAGGAGGAAAAAGGGGAGACGCTGGCAAAGGAGCTGTGGGAGGTGATGCTGGTCTCCAAGGACAACTATAAAGAGAAGTACCCCAGCGGGGGCCACAGTGTGACGGGTGGCTCACATAAGGGCACCGGGAAGCAACCACAATCCCGGGTTGCGCCGAGGTCTACCAAAGAGTTGGAAAGACTGGGAGCACGCACATGGATTGAAGCGACCCGAAAAGGGAGATTCAGGTTCGCGGAGTTGGAGAACATCACCTACTACTGCACTGCGAGGTGCGACAACGCATATGAAGTGGCAAAGGGCCCCCCGGGGCCTTGTGGCGAATGTGGAGACAGCCACTGGATATGGGACTGCGAGAGTTGACTTCCCCCGGAAGGGGGGTGAGGGGGGGGCATGGCGGAGGACAGCCCAAACAGGTTCCTTTGGCATGAAGGAGAAGTGGAGGGGGAGAGCGAAGACGACAACATCCCAAGGGAATGGCCGTCATACCGACGGGCATATGCCGCATTGTGTCGAGCCCAGGCGGACAACAAGGATGGGGTCCTGGAAAGCAACTGGCAAGTCCTCGCAAACTCTTGTAGCACGACATCGCTGGGCACGTACAAGACAGGAATGCGACGACTCCAACAGACACATATGGCCCTGCCAGAGTGGGGACCATACAAGGTCGTGGAGCAAGTAGGTGTGATGCCATTCGAGAAGGAAAAGGCAGCAGTTCGGTCAAAACAATCCTCAATGCGGCGGCCATGGCATACACCATGGGGGTGGTTAGCGAGCCGGTCCCAAAACGACTGTGGAAGGCATTCAAGGCAGCGTAGCGGCTGGAAGAGAAGTCAACACAGGAGTGGGGCAGTTTTGAGGCACTGCAGATCATGGCACACCAAGCGGATTCAGAGCTGGAGTGGTGTGTGGTGGGACTCGCGATACTTTCAACGCTGCTGGGCCTCAGAGTCGGCGAGGCGGCCACCATCAGCTTCCACTTGGGGGTTCTGGCAGGGACGGCGGAGTTCTATGACCGCAAAGTCCACAGGGCTTGGATTACCCGTACGGTTTCAGGAGTGGCCCTCAAATGGTTGCAGTTTTGCGCCTGGATTGCACAAAGATGCTGGAACCTCGACAAGTTCCAGCGACTGGTCTCTGAGGACAAACTGCAGCGTGTCATGGCGACCCTTTTGCGTGGATCAAAGTGGAAGGACCTCAGGTGGCATGCATGGAGGCGTCTAGGCCCAGCGACCATGTACAAGGCTGGGGGCAAGATCCCTAGCATCAAGGCGTGGTTCAGGTGGAGGAGCACAAGAACGGCAATGGCCTACATCAACTGCCCGCACCCAGGGCGCATCCGGCACCCATTCACAACGCCTACCCCCCCCACTTACCTCAAGGGGAGGCCATGGATTGCGGGAACGGCAACCAGACGGTGTACGGAGTTCTGGGCCCCTGAGGCCTACGATATCCCTGAGGGGAGCACCCCAGAGAGCGACTCTGGAGACTCCACGTGCTCTGGATCATCCTCGGATAGCCCCTCACCTCGGAAGGCCGATGGCAGGAGGGGAAAGAGGAGACGCAGTGCGTGAGGAGGCGAATGGCCGGACGGCCTGTGGGGTAGGGGGGGGGGGAGGTAAATCGAGACGGGCGTCACCCGACAACGAGGTGGGCAGGCAGCACAAGCCACGTAGGTTAAAGTGCCTCATGGGAGTTGGAGGAGGAAGTACTGCAGGAGCGTGGGTCACATATAGGCGGGCGCGGGCGTGTGCGTGGTCGGCTTCGAGACGGATCGACCGGGTCTCGAATATTCCGCGAAATGAGCTTTTTCGGGCCGCGCTTGCGGTAATCCTCCGAGCGAGGGAGCGCCTCAGAGATGTGGACGGTGGGTAGGCACACCTGGACACGATCCTGCGCCACATGGGGGATCTGCATGAGCTCAACTGGGACCTGCTGGGTCAGGACTACGACGGATATGACGGGGATGGCCCGTCTGGAGGTATCTCAGAAAGAATGATTGATGCGGGCCTTGGAGAGAAGGGCAGCCTGGACATCCCTTTAGATGTGTGGAACGCGAACATCCCAAAGCGCCTCATTTGGGATATACGGAGTTGGAAGTCGGGGCACGATTGTGGAGGATTCGATGTATGGCAGCCGTCGTTGCACACCAGACGCATGATTGGAGTGCTGGTGGACGACGGGTTCCTGTGCAGGGACCCCACGTGTTTGGGTGCCCTCGAGTGGGAGGACCTCACGGACAATGTGTCGGCTTTCGTTAAGCCCAAAAATGATGTGAAGTGCTCCTTCATCATTGACATGCGAAATCTGAACGACTGCTCGAAAGTGCCGCTGCGCAAGGTCAGGCTTCCATCTATTCACACGGTCTTTCAGACCATCCAACGGGAGATACACCGTGGAGCACCATTGTGGGGCATTACCTTGGACATATCCAACTTCTACTGGAGCCTGCAAATCCCAGCTGAACATAGGGGACTGTTTCGCATACAGGGGGTGCACTTCCACTGCCTCCCGTTTGGGTGGAAGTTTTCCCCGGTACTGGCACAGGACACATTGGCAGCGCTGTTGAAGGAGTTTTTTGACAACCACGTGGAGGGGATCGATGTCTACCGTTTCCATTATTTGGATGATGTGCTGATCTTGTCACGTGACAAGGAGTGCATGAAAAGCCTGGGCCATCGGCTGGCGTGTTTCTTGACGGCAAAGGGCCTGCGCATCTCCATAAAATCCTGCCTCGAGCCACATCAGAATGTCCTGTGGCTGGGGAAGATGTTCGACCTGGCCAAAGGGGAGGTGCGGAACACAGACAAAATGCTCACAAAGTGCTTGGGGATTGCCATAAAAACGGCCTGCTCGCCTGTGTCTCCAAAGGTGGCGGAACGGGTCACGGGAAAAATGCAATGGGCATTTGGACCACGAAAAGGGGTCACCCTGTTTCTGCAGGGGTGGCACAGGTTCTGTTGGGGACATCATCGGTTTCAGCACCGCCGGAGCCCGGCCCTGATATCGGCACTGTTCGATGCGCTGGCGATATCGTACGTGCCAGCCACGGTTGACCCAAGGCCTGGGCATTTTGGCTTTGCGCCGTTCCTGGCAGTGGATGCAGCAGAGACTGCTGGTGGCTACCGCCTGGGTATCTTTGGACGCAATGGAGTCATGCGAACGCGAAAGATCCCGGCGCAGAACCAGCAACAAGCGGAGCTCAGTGGTGTCCTACATGCCTGTAGGTTTGCGGTGACCCAGAAGTGGCACAGGGTCTCATAAATAGCATAAATCGTTCTAGGTTGGATTGATAAAAAAGATAGGGCATGAAGAACAAATTATCACAGTGGGGGGGGGGGCATGACACACACACACTCATAGCAACCAACACACTTGACGCAAGCATACACATATGTGCCCATCCCCCCCAGCATGTAGACACAATTTTGCGGGAGCATATGCACAACACAACACACAACATACGATATCAAGGGTTGGGAGGGTGGGTAAGAGGCCAAACACAAGCACCGCACAAACACCCCCTGAGTGTTGAGCTATCAACCCCTCCTGCCTTTCCATTTTATGGTCTCGGTTGTGGGGCTACTCTGCTTGTTGTGCTTAGGGTAAGGGAGGGTATCCATTATTTTTTTCCAGTTGTGCTTTTGTTTTCGAATTGGTTGAAGAAGTGCGTTCTTAGTGACACCAAGAGGTAGGTGTGTTACTCCTTCTCTCCTCCCTACCGTGTGTGTATGTGGTGTGGGGTTGTCTAGTGTACAAGTCCCCCCTTCCTAGCATCCCTCGTCGCTTGATCCCCCCCTCCCCCCTAGCTAGGTTATGCACTGTGCTCTGTGGGTCAGTGGTATGCTTTGTTCCGCCACCTCCTAGGTTATGGAATCCCCCCCCCCCCCCCCGTGTATGCAATGGTACTTGGGTTGTTGGTTGGTTGGTTGTTGGTTTTCGGGTTGCTTGTTTTGTTGTTGGGTTGGTTGGTTGGTTGGTTGTTGGTTGATTGCTTCTAGGATAGCTGAATTTGGTTCGTTGGTTGGTTGGTTGGTTGGTTGGTTGCGTGGTTGGTTCGTTGTTGGCTAGTTGCTGGGGTGTATGCGCGTGTGTGTCGCCTGGGCACGCGATGTGTGGTGTTGTTGCACAGTGTGCCTGTGTTTAAGCATGTATGTGCACCCATTGCGAGGGTATTTTTGGGGGTTGTGCACATTTCGCTTCGGCGTTCTTGCGGCGTTCTAGCGAGGCCTTCAAGCGACGTTCTAGCTAGCGAAGCGGCCGCTAGAACGCCGCTAGAGCGCCCCCACACCACCTCGATGGAAGCCCGCTAGAACGCCAAAATGAAATGAGCACAACCCCCCCTCCCCCAAAGACCTTTGCAATGACTGCACATACATGTTTACACAGACACACTGCGCAACAACACCACACATCGTGTTTCCACACGACACACACACGCGTACACCTCATCCAACACCACATACAATGCTACAGCATTTGTGCACACACACATATACTCCCCAGCAACTAGCCAACAACCAACCAACCAACCAAATCAACCAACCAACCAGCCAACCAACGAACCAACGAACCAACGAACCAACCAACCAACCAGTCCGCCAAACTCACATGTCGGGGAACCAATCAACCAACAACCAACCAACCAACCAACCCAACAACCAACCAAGCAACGTGAAAACCAACAGCCAACCAACCAACAAGCGTGATACCAGGGCACCCAGGGGGCGGGGTCCCATAAACTTTGAGGAGGGGGGACAACGCATACCAGTGACCCACATATCACAGCTCCTAACTCTACAGCAGTGCACTAGACAACCCCACACTAGAGACACACGTGGCAGGTAGGAGGGAGGGAGTAACATGCCTACCTCTTGGTGTCACTACGTACAAACTTTTTCACCCAATTTAAAAACAAAAGCACACCTGCAAAAAGGAAACGGATATCCTCCCCAACCTTAAGCACAATAAGCAAAGTGGCCCCACAACCCTGACCACAACATTGAGGGGGGGGGGGCTGATAGCTCGACACTCAGGGGGTGTTTTGTGCGGTGCTAGTGTTTGGCCTCTTACCCCACCCCCCCCACCGTTGACATCTCAATTTGTGTGTTGTGTTGTGCATATGCCCGTGCCAAGCTGTGTGTGTGTATGGGGGGGGGCACATATGCCTATGCATGCGTCAAGTCTAGAGGTTTTTATGAGACAACGTGTATTACCCCCCACCCCACCCCCACTTTGGTGTCCCTTAGATGCGACACATGCATGAATATTGTTGTTCTAGTTATGTTCTAGGCTAGAAGGTTCTAGCGACGTTCTAGCCAACACGCTAGAACGGCACTAGAACGTTGCTGGACCGGTTTTTTTGTCATTGTTTCGGGGTCAAAAATTATTCGTTTGAAAAATGAGCTTTGGACCCCCCAGAAAGGGTCCGGGGGCCCAGGTTCAACCATTGATATCACCTAACCCGCAAAGCCACTGGTTGCCGTAAGCCCTACTTTTTTCTTCCTCGTCCTTCTAGCGCCATCTAGGCTAGAACAAAACGGGCTTTTCTAGTGTGTACCAAGGGAACCCCCAGCAGACCATTCACCAGCACCACAACTACGTTCACAACCAACCACAGCATCACTACCGAGCGCACGACCTGCAGGTAGACTACCCACAACGCTCCCAGATTGAGCGGCGAGATCACCACGACCACCACCCTCCCCACTGCCACCACCCCGCACCACAACCACACGCACACTACCCCTACCCCCAAACACAAGCAACAACACCACCTCTAGCCGCGCTCTTCTCAAGCAGAGGACCTGCAAAGCATGCACCAACCCACCGCGCACACGGACCCTGCGTAGCCATGCCACCACCCGCAGTCACACCCAATAACGTTCACGCAACAACTTCCACCCCGCCAACCGCACCAAACAGCACCCGGACCCTGCACATCCACGCCGCACCCTGCGGTCTCCCTTTCCTCGCCACACCAGGAGGCAGCCAACCACCGCCGGGCATTGAACAGAGGCATTAAGGCAATGTGTCAGATTCTTGCGAGTACTAGAGGCAGGCCCGGTCTTGACGGGCAAGTAGTTTCCTACGGGCAAACCTCGAGGACTTGCGCTTGTGGGCGCCACAAGTTAGTGCGATTGTGGTCCCCCCGGAAGCCCAGGCGCCGCGTGCCCCATCGGACACACCAGGGATATGGTCATAATACGCGGCATACTACACGAGCAATTTGGGCAGCCTCGACCACGACATGCGGCAACATCGGCGTTGGATCAAACCCTCGACCCATTTGCGCTCGTACCTGCAGGGCACCCCGACCCCATTGACGTCGACGAGCCCGGTGGCAGCTACCAGCTACCAGCTATCCGCACACTCGCCGCCATCCGCCGCCAATCCGTAGCAACGCCGGCGGCGGCACGGCTCCACGCACCCAAGCAACGCCCTGCAACGCGGGCAACTGGGCCACCAACACTGGTGTCCCCTAGGGTGCCTCGGTAGTGCCCCTCGACGCGAGCAGTCGGAGGTGACCACAAGAACATTGATGTGGACCAAATGGACCCGCAAGCCGACCACCAAACCCCCCGCAACCCAACACGCGGCTACCATTGCCCTCACTTGCCATTTGCACACTCCCCCCCCGCCGCCACCCCCTAGCGTGCGTGCTCCCGTTCTCCATTACACGGAGGACAACGCCGCAAGCCCGGGCATCCCCAACCCCCGCCCCACCCATCGCCATACTCCTGGTACAAACCGGTGCGGCGCGTGCCCCTCTCCCCGCTGTTGTTGCTTCCCCTCCCGGTCCCACCAATTCTGCCGGCGGTCCTGCCCACAAGGACGCTCATGTAGCTCGCCCCCACCGCGGCAGTGGAGTCCGCCCAAGGCACGCCACCCTCCGTGCAGGGGCTTCTATGATTGGGTAGCCCCCGCTCCTCCCAAATACAATCGAGCGCATTCATGTGGACAACCTCCCCCTGGTCCCCCTTAAAGGGAGTTGGACCGTCCTTGTGTCCATTATCTGCCTCAACCATCGCGCTCACGCTCACCAAAGTGAGCACACCCACAATGCGCTGTATGGTTTCTTTCGTTGTGCTTTTTGAGTTCACAAGAGGAAACCAGAGGTGCCGCCTCCAAAGCTAGTGGGACGTCTCCCCGGCTTTGGCAAGCACCGTGATGTGGGGCGCCCGTGGCCATCACTAGTGGGACGGGTTCCCTACCTCGCCACCTTCGCCACCCACATTCCGGCCGCGGCCGTCACACGATGAGGCATACCGCGCGCCATGTAAGGAACCTAAGGATCATCCCTTTGCCACAAGGGCCCGCTGCGCCAACGTTCCGCTCACTAGGTCTGCCACTCCGGCGGTGGTGTCCATTAACCTCCGAGCAATCGTCCTTTTGCTGCGGACCACTTGCTACTTCGTGCACCTCGGGCATGCGAGTTGCGAGACGTTAAGTGGGCTGATTTCTCTTGATGCGGGTTCGCAAGCTGTCGCCTGGCCAAAACCACCACACGTGGTTAATGGGTACCGGGCACATACCACGTCACCAAGAAGAACGGAGCATATTCAAGAAGTCACCCAAGTCCTACGGTGGCCCTTGGGGCCACCACCGATGACATGATATGTTGAACTTGTGTAACCTCGCATCATACATTGCATGCATCTGCACACCCTCAAGTGTGCTGCGCGACCTATGCCGCAGGGAGGCCAACGCCTCCACGGCACCAGAGTAATCCTCTTCTCATGTGTCCTCAAGTCCTCTCGCAATATACAAGGACTCTAGTGACCCACATCATCAAAGCACGTCATGTCTAGCACACCATTGTAATCTTCGTGTTTTTGCATGTGCGGAGTGGGCATCGGTGTTCCTTGTCAGCCCCCCCCCCCCCTCTAGCGAGCAACAAGAAACACGAGGGAACACGCGAGAAACACGTGTTCGCCAACCACCGGCGACACACAAGGAGTAGAAGGTACCTCATCGGGGACCAAACGGGACTATGGGAGCAAATTTTCAGCAGAACACCCGCACCATAAGGTGTAGCCCACCCCCGCCGCCTCCCCGAGCAAAAGGGTGGGTCCATGACGTGGAACACAATGGTGACATAGAGGCCAATCCAGCACTGCACACCGGGGCCGCGGCACCGGCACTACTCGGATCACCTAGCCTCGTACACCCATGAAGCGACGGAACCACCGTCGGTGACATCACACATTTTTTGGGAATCACGGCATCCACCCAGACCAACATCCCCACTCTAGAGGCCGTCCACCATCATGTGCTACAGCAGTGCCACCTTAGTTGCATCAGACTCCCCGAGGAGGAGCACAATGGAACCTCTCACCGACCCACCAATGATAGCGCGTACGGCTCCAATACTCCGGGTAGTTTGCGATCTGGAACCACAAAACTTCACGCCTCTCCAATGCCACAATCTCCCACGGAATGTTTAGACCTCCAATGCCCAAACTGTGGCATAAGCGACTTCTACTCGCCACGTTACAACACATGTGGCAATCAGGAGTGCGACACAGAACCTTGCTCGGTTGCACCGCTGCCAGTACACATCCCAGAGACCGGATTGCCCGCAGCCACCAACTACTGGTCGGCGCATCTGCACCCCTTTCTTGAACCGCACATGACAATGGAAACGCAGGAAGGGGCGCTGCTATCTGGCCAAGTACCAACCATGGTCCCTCTACTGCTCACCAACACACCACCGGAATCATCAATGCAGGTCTCTCCGCCCCATGAAAGGCAACGGGTTTTGCTATCACTATCACCGCACAGTCCCCCACAACACCGCCAGTCACCAATCAACCAAGGAACACGAATCCGTGTCCTCCAATAGGGCAATGCCCACCCGCCACCCAATTTCGCAACCAGCAATGGAACGTCACATGCCTCGGCCCATACCGAAGATCCTGTGATATTGCCCTCATTGAGCACTGGTGACCCCATTCTTGGCGGGCGACAACCACCCTCCATAATTGCGGAGGCATCCATGACTCCAGACCTCACAAAAAAAACGACTCACAATGGGTTTCGGTGCCTATAGAGCTGGTTTATCGACCGCCGGCACTTCCCGCCCTTTGTAGACCCACGGACCACACCACGGTGCCCATTGCTAGAGCCTTTGCGGACGACCCCAAGGGAGCAAGCAGCAACGACCTCCCTTAGCGGCCCCAGAAGAGACCTTCTTCATCATGACTGCCCAAAACACGATCTCGAATGCTGCCCTCTCTACGATGATTACGCAGTTCTAGTCCCATTGCCGTGCCACCCACGGCACCGACTATGCACACTATGTGCCTAGGACCCACGCCTCAAGGCATGGTTGTGGCGATGTGCGCTAGCTGTGCACACATGGGACCACTCATCTTGTCCCCGGTTCTATGGATGCGCTTGTTGCGGAGGGGGACAGCAAGGACCTTGGCTCGGAGTGTTGCACGGAAAACTTTGGACCTATATACCTACCCGCGGGGGATTCCTCGGCCACCCCTTCCCGCTCGGGGGCTCACACTATCCCTCTACGAATGGTGTTGCACGACGTCGTGGACTCACAATGGAAACACCTCCAGAACTGCATCCCCTTTGGTTTTGGGGACCGCCCTACAAGAGCCTGTGAACTCCCATGTGCATGAGTGCACACACCATATGTACCATTCTCTTTTGCTTGTGGAGCAAATGTTTCAAGAAAGCCCACTCGAAATGGCCTTGCGGGAACGAAATGGGCGGCAGAATCCCAACGGTCAGGGCGAGCACCCAAGATCCCAACTCATTCTTGCCGTTTCAAGTACACCAGCTTAGCCTGGCGGCAACAAGATGTCGGAGGACCACGAGACATTGTCATGGCCGATATTTGTGAATTATCAGGGCTTCTCCAGGATCCTACTCCTTTGCGACGGGATGTCAATCGCTTCACTATGGAATGTTTTTTGCCACCGTCTAACTATTCCTACGAAGGTGGTGATGACGGCAACGCTAAGAAGCGAAGCCGTTTCATGAGGATGGCCCGCAAATTGCGGAACAAGGGGTTCGAGGTGACCTGTCCCGCGGGGTTCTGACGGGGACGCTCCGGTGGCGCCCAGGTCCTGGTGTTTTGGGTACGTATCCGGCTAGGGGGACGTGAATACCTGGAGGTATTGGATACCGGCGCATGCTCGGTCTTTGACAACGAACTCCACTACGCGGTTCTTGATGGATCATATGACCATCTAGTAGTGCGGGAGCAGTAAGGATGCCACTGTGCATGTGCTCATCTAGGGTACTGGAGGTATAATCAACTTGATTCAAGGTGCCACAGCCACACCCTACCTCACCCCCAATAGGGCTTGTGGTCTCAAACACCTCGGCGCTCCGCCTAGCGGTCTGGCACGACCGCGCCCTCCACCATCACCGCCATCAGAGCAGGGCAACCCGGCCCCGGGAAAGAGTATTGAGGATTCGACACACCACGCGGTGGGCAGCCTCCTACTGTCCGGAGTAAAACAAGGGTCAATGTCCCTTTACAACCGGTGTAAAGTCAGTGGCCCACCGGGTTTTGCAGTTGAGGACAAATGGTACGTGGACGCAAAAGCCGCATGTCCGCGGCCAGCCGTGCTCCACGCCACGCACGCGATCCAACCTTGGGAGATGGAAATGGGGGATGGATGCACCATACGCAGCCAAGGTGCACCGCTCCCTCCATTTCTCGATGCTCTCCGGCCCCTGCAGCTTGGCCAACCAGCTATCTGAGCCGTGCCCACGTCCAATGATCCCGACCTGGAACAAGTCAACAATACCCGGAATCGTGATCCCTGAATACGAACCAGCGCTCCATCCTTAGGAACGTTGTCAACAGTTGGATATTTACCACAAGACGTGTCAACCGCTTGTCTACATGTGGATATTCTTGACCGCACGGCACACCTATGTGAGTGACCCCCTCATGGTAGTGCAACTGGACGGTCGGCACGTGGTCCGCCTCTTGCGACGGAAGTGCTGTTATGAGCTCATGGATAAATCCGGTCATTGGGTCCGCTGGGATCGTAATGCCAACCATTGGCAGCGGCAGTTTTTCTAGGACGAGTTCCAACTAGCGATACTCATCAAGTCGGATGTTGAATGGATCCGCATGAGCGACCTCCGGCACTCGTTGCAAACCCTAGCGCCATCGGGACAATCGTGGAGACGCATGTGACAATCTGGCGAGTGGTGATGCCCGCATTCACCGAGTCCCACAACGCCTTTCTCCGTGAGTTGAGTGATAGTGGCTAAGTCAGCAGAACAACAACCAAGTGACACTCCGAAATTCCTTGGTTGGTTGTGCGGCAAATGCCGCAACATGACGATTTCCTCCATGTTTTCGCGTACATTTGCCCGGCCCCATATACGTCATCCGGTCTTGAGCTCCCGCGGCGTGAAGAGCCGCTACCCCAGTTTGTTGTGCCGACCGACACCGCACAGTTCCATGTGATCTAGCAGGCGAAACCTCGGAAGGGAAACACCGTGTCCGTCTCTTCGGTACAATGTGCGGCGGACTTGGAGGCAGGAATTTACGGATCTCTTGAAGTCGACGAGCCCGCCGACAGAGGTCGCACACGTATGTTTCTGGCACAGTTCTTTCTTCGCGGTGTATCGCAAATGCGCTACCAACGCCTCATCCACATTTCGCGGAAATCCGTATCACAGGACTACCCATGCGCCTCTGGGAAGGCGGCCGCTTGTCGTTAAAGCATGTACACATTCATGAACGCATTTGGTTCGGTCAATTGGGATCCGGAGCACCGGGTCGCTAGACGCCGATTCTGCCGGAACATCCCAATGAATTGTGCTCCAAGCACCCACAACCGCCCCGCTGGATACCATCCGGTTTTGTGCGGCACCATTTGGTGCGTTTGAGAGCGTTGAACATGCGACAAGAACGGAGGACAACATCTCTGGGGCAAAGTGCCTTAGAGGATTCAATACCAACACGGATGTAGTGCAGTTGTGGCTGATGGTGTGCTTTTCGATCTGGCTGCCGGGGAAGCCCCCGCGCCGGGCTACAACCCACCCGACGAAGCCGAAGCAGACAACACCAATGTGAACCTGAACTGGTGGCGATTCGAGGTCGGCTGATCTTTGGGCGCCATGGAGGCGATGCAGGCGGAGGACCGTAGGCTAACGGCCACTGCACTAGCATTTCACGATGCCCTGCCGCCGGAGGCAAGTGCCACGATGCAGTTATAAATGAGCCGATGATCTGGGCGTTGCACGCCTCCATCGCCAGACATGGGACTTTTGAGGAGCACGATGCATTCGGTCCCTCCCTTACATGTTCCTCATGTATGCGATGCTATGGAGCGGCCGGGGCACTTCTATGTGCTCTCCGGTACATGTCGTTCAACTACCCTCATGGTGCTACGTTGGGCGTAGTAGCAGCGCGCCACGACGGCGGCGGCGCGTGTTACACCACCGACACAGGTGGCACTACTCTAACCTGCCGGGCTGGTACGTCCTATGGCCGACACTCATCCACGTGGGACTGCCCACGTGTACACCCCCGTAGGTGCACGACACGTGTACTCAACCGCACGCGGCACCCTTACGTCAAACACTCGCGCGTCCCCGATTGCCGGGTCTGATTCTATGGGATGTGGCACAGCGACTGATGTGTCTGTCCAACGAAGTCCACCCTAATCTAGGGCCCAGCTCCCCTCCCTAGCAAGACCTATTCTTCTTGACACTGAATGTCGGGGGACCATTCCCCTCGCGGCGACGCGTGGGGCACCCCTTGGCGGAGATTAGCCGAACGACCCGCAGTGGATGTCATTATGCAGATTGGACGGCCACTATGGATAGCGAGTACCTCCCGATCACCTATGGAGACGAGAAACCGGACACATCATCCCTCGTGCACAACTCCATATCTAGATATGTATCCAAACTGCCCTGCATTGGGAGCCAGGCCGGTGCCATCAAACTCTCTCTCCCTAGCCACCCACGGTACGTCATCGCCAACATTTTCATGCCATTTTCGCGGGATCAACGTTAAAAGCTGAATGAATGGCTTGCGCAATTGCCGGACTTGGGCATCCTTTTGGGATACTTTAACGATTGTGTTTGGGGACGCCCTCCCAGCCAACTAGGTATTGGCACCCGTTGCTGGAATCCGGAGCCTTGTTGGACCGGATTTTGGCACATTCACCAAACACCGAGCCTAAAAATCTAGCCAGACATAGCCGCGTCCACCGCTGTGACGCTATCCCATTTTCTGCCGCGACATGAGACATTCACCCCCCCCCCCCCCATATCTGCGGACACTATTGCGGGTGACCATCTATTGACTATTGCGGGTGACCATAAAGCGGTTAGAGTCACAGTGACGAATCCATTGGGATTGCGGCCGGCGCCGCCACTGGTCATTGGCAACGTGTCCCACCGGCGCTCCTCGTTATTCTGCAAGTTTTCGCGTCACATGTTCCAATGGTCCAAGGCACACTCCACTAACCAAGATCACATCATGCACCCGTTGGAGAGGGCGGACGCCATCATTGCCAACAGCCAATGGTGCGGTACGTCGCCACATTCCCACACTTGGTGCACCGCTTTGTAAAGGTCCCCCTGCATTTCCCTCGGTAACCACTAGTACAGGTGTGGCGCCATGTAGTGCATGCTTGCCGCCTTGTTCTTGGGTTGGTGCAGTGCTCTTGCAAAACATTGCCAAGATGGAGGATCGGGGCTTGCTAGTCGGCTTGGTTTTAAGACTAGCGTTACAAGAGCCTTGGCCTCTTCCGGTTTCCATGGTTGATCCCCCGCGAAGTGTGGAAGATGTTTCGCAGCCGAGGTCGGGTTGTGGGCTGTTCATGCGGAAGGGGGTGGCCAGTCACTATTTTAGGGCACTGAAGAAAGTACAGCGGCCACGTACCGCGCTTTTTCGGAAGCGTCTCAGGTGTCGTTGGGCCCGTTTCATATCATTGGTCGCCCTGTGGTGCGCCAAAGCTTGTTGGGCCCGCTTGGAGGTAGGGTTGCGGTGCAACTCATTAGCCACCTGTTGTTCGACCGGATCGTGTACTGGTTGAGGACGGGGCTGCGCTTGTACAAAGCTGGATGCTGTGAGGCCAGGATAGCCATGATCTACAAGTCTTGCGCCCCTGAGGCGGCCCGTAGTTACCGTCACATCAGCGTAGCTACAGAGATGTACTCTAGTCTCACCCGCCTTGTATTGGGCACCCTGCGAGGGCCCAATGACGCGGCACTCTCTAACCCCCAAGCAGGATGTAGGTGGGGCTACACAACCTCGCAACAAGCACTCCGCATGTCGATGCTTTTACACCTATATGGGGATGGGGCGCTAGTATGCCTCCTGGATATCGCAAAAGCTTGCCCTAGCATGCCCCATGACTGCCTCACCTACCGACTTGGAACACCGGCCCGGATCTATAACATGGTCGCCACTATCTACACGCACAGCGCGGGGGTGTACGGAGAGGTCCGTTTTCCGTTATGGCGTGGCATCAAGGAGGGGTGCCCCTTGTTACCGTCTCTTTTTGTCCTGGTGTATGAGGCCTTCTACCAGACTCTCATTAGGGGATTTCCCAAGAGCACCATACTGGCCTATGTCGATGACATCGCCGTCATCTCCCCGGACCAACATGAGCTGTTGCCCGTCTTGAAGCGCGGCAGTAAGTTGTCTGCTGTATTGAGCCTGAAGACCAACCCTTCAAAGACACAGGTGTACAATTGGGCCCTGTCCTCCCGCTGTCAGGCTGTGGTGCGGAGAGAGTCCCCGACCAGAGATGCCATCACGTGGGGCGACGCGCGATTGCCGCTGCAGCCCCCTATCTTCCACTACCTCGGTCACCTTCTGCCACATCCGACTTGGGAACAAATGTCACGTGATGACTTTGTGGGGACGGCCACATCAGATCTGGCGCGATACCAATGCCTGCCACTGCATGCTTTCGGGCGGGTGCAATTGCTGAACACCATCTTGATCCCGCGGTGGACGTACCGCACCTTGTTTCTCCCCAACGACTCCATGTTCCAAGCCATGGACGCCATGTGCTTGCAGTTCGTGCTCATAGCGGAAGGCATGGAACTCAACAAGATCGACATTCACAAATCGTACAACGTCCTCCATGTTACATCTCCTCACCGCCTGGGCGGAATGGGGTTGCACCAATTGTTCTGGGCCCACAGGGCACATCTCATCACAATGGTACAAAACACGTTACGCTCACTTCCGGGATCCATTGGCTGCGACATAAGCCAAAAACTACCCTCCGGAGCGGTGCATGTCCGCAACTACTTGGCTATACTCAACCCGCTGGGTGCTCGCACCGCACTTCACGTAGCGCTTCCGCCGCGACCGGCCAGGGACCCAAACTCATTGACACCAAAAGCTCTGATGACGGCATCCTCCGGTCAGCCGGTAAAGAACCGTTGGGGGACGCCCTCCACAAACGCCACTACATCACCCCACACCGGTGCCACCAAGACCCTTCGGTGGGCACGGTGCCTGTGGGATACCAGCCTGTCACCATCGCAGGCATACCGTGCTACTCAAACCAGCAACCGCTAGCCGGAACGCCCCTCTACTCCGACGGCAGCCTTCAAACAGTTGAGGTCGCCGGCTTGGAATACTAGGCGGCGGGCGCCGCATTGACAAAAGGGCCTCTTCGCATCCTCGCCCAGCTGGCGGGCCCAAAAACAGTCCTATAGGGCTGAAATATACGGGGCAGCCATTGGCGCAGCCACCGCATCCGACGGCGACACTCACTATATGGACAACATGGCCGTCACAAAATGCGCTTACCGCCGACCCACGTACGAATGCTCTGACTCCGACATCCGGCACAAAGTGTGGAAACCAATGCAACATAAGCGCGTCGCCGGGGAGTGGATCGCCAGCCACCACCTTGAGTCAGAGGCCCACAATGCGCACGAACGCAAAAAAATTCGGCGCAATGGGGAAGTCGACCTGCTCGTCAAGATGGCCACGCGCCTACCCGTGCCGGAATACGATCCCCAGCATCCCGAAGATATTGCGATGTGTGGCGGGCCCACCCCGGCTCCGGCGCGAAAATGGGTCCTCCAGCGGAGCCGTGTTGCCACTTTCAACGGTGCGCACTGGGTGTCATGGCTTCCGATGCGCAGGGACCGACACATGCTCTGGGTTAAATGGCTCTGGGGCCAGGTGCGATGGAATGGCACGGGTGCGCCGTGGGACCATACCAGCCCCAAATGTCCACTTTGTCCCCTCCATCACAGTACCACTATCCACAAATGCCTCATACACTGCAGGCGTTAGAAAGTCGCATCTCGCAACATGTGGCTTAGCACCTGGGGACCGTGGCAAGATACGGTAACTGAATGGTGGAGCAGTGCGTTGGCGGCGGACCTACACCATGTGTCCTCCCTTCGCATTCCACAGTCCCTATGGGCCCACATCCCTTGAGCAACGCGGGTAAATGTCAGGGAGCGTGTGGCCTGGCATCATTACCACGCCCTACACGGCGTATACCAACTGCGCGGCCAGCTCACCATGCCCCCGTGCGACCCACAGGTGCCGCCCACACCGTCCACAGCGGTGCCAGCATGGTACACAAAGCTGCGCTCACGAGCCGTCCGGCAAACCCCACGAATTTTGTCCTCCACAATCAAGTAGGGTATACAGGGCTCCGGGAGAGAAAATCACGGCGGGATGGCCGCGCCTCTCAAGAAGCATCTCACCGCAGAGAAGTGCGCACTTGGGATCGGCCGCAATCATACCACACCAGGTCGTGGGCGGTGAAATATCTCGACCAGTGCCGTGGACAACCTCCGCAGACTGGCACTACTAGCGGCATACCCGACGGGTTGAGCTCTTTTCGGTAATGAGCCAGTTGTGGGCATCTGAGCGCGCCGCCCACTGAATGGAGTTGCCTCGGCCTAGGCGCCAATGTCGCAAAAGGCCCGGCATCCTGGGCCAACACCCGCCACCGCACATGGCCCCTGGAAAGCGACGAAAGCTTGTCACCCTTGAGGATCCGTGTGTGCTTGCGACTCCAGCATATGATACAGTGGATCCCCGCTACGCGGGGCACATGGCAAAGACCCAAAGTTCACACGCGTATAACAAAGGGCTCTCTTATGCGGTAGGCAAACCGTCACGCCATAAGGCAAACCTATAATGCGTTAGAGTAAAGAGGAAAAAGAATATGCAGGATCATTTGTCACTTTCCCAAGCACAATCTTGAGTACTCTTTGAACTTCTGAAGTCATTAAAAAAAAAAGATGAAGACAAAGTGGACAGTAGTTCGGGTGCTTATGATGCCTCAGACCCCGACTCCTCCAACTCAAGCTCTAGCACATCCTCATCATCTAGCTCCTCATCCACCTCTAGTGCTGCAGCCGCTAATGCTAGTAGCTCAAAGGAAAAGTGCACCACGAAGAAGGCCTACTCGGCGAAACATACGCCTTCTATTAAAGATATAGCTTGAAAGAAGACAAAGGCCTCGTAAGGTGGAAGGGATTCCCAGGAAACTCTTGTGGCTAATTTGGATCTCCATTGTGTGAACCGCCTTGGATCTCCATTGCGTGAACCGGCTTCGGATCTCCATTGTGTGAACCGGCCTGGTCTCCATTGTGTGAATCGGCTTGGATCTCCATTGTGTGAACCGGCTTGGATCTCCATTGTGTGAACCGGCTTGGATCTCCATTGTGTGACTGGGTCATTGTGGGGCAGGTGCCATATCTTGGCAGCACAGTTGTTGCATGTCCATGGTTTGATGGTGCAAAGTGAAACGACCGGGTTGAAAAATGGGCGTCGTGGCGCCCACAGCGGACATGGGGCAGCCGTTGAACGGCCAGGACGAGCCATCCGAACCACGCGGGGTCCATCACCTAGCACTGTAAGGTAATGGACATGTACACAATGGCAAGGAAACCGGAACGGCCGGGTGGGAAGATTGACGTCACAGGGTCTACGGTAGACTTGGACACCTACTAAACCGCCATGACGGGCGGTTGTACCCATGCGGGGTCCACCGGTTGCTTGCTCGGGTTCTCGCCCCATGCATTGTGCATGGGGACTCTTACCGCCGACAAGAGGCTAGGGTGCTACGCTACGATGCATAGCTGGGAGTACTCGGGGGCCTTTGTGCCCTTAAACATAAATACCACCTGTGTCGGCAATGCACGTTGTTTGCTGGTTCGTGCCATTATGCTGCGAAGCATGCTATGGAGAAGGGGCCACCGACAGCTACATGTCGCAAATGGCATGTTGGACATGGGCTAGTACCCCGAATAGCCAAATAGAGGGGTGCCAACGAGTGCCAAAGGCATGTTATGCACCGGGAACACTGTGATTATGTGTGCTACGTGTCACATGGGAAGAAAAAAGTTTTTTCTGTAGGACCCATTTTTGTCGTACCCCCCCCCCCCCTGTAGGGGATCTCCCCCGAAACAAAATATCCTACCCGCTATCAAAAATTCCCCGCCCCCTGGGGTGCTCAAACAAGTGGATTTAGGTCATTTCAAGTTGTTCATGACCCATGCCAATCTCTCTCTTCAAGCAGCCCCCAGCCCCCAATTCTCCTTCACTTTCAACCGCCTGACCCCTCCACCCCCAACCCCCCCAGGATGACCAGCTAGGGTTGGACAAATGCCCCCGGTCCTCGCAGAGCAACCCTCCCCCACCCCCCTTGCGTGTCGCCTCTGCTCAAGGCTGTCCTCTTGACAGGGATGATCATGACCAAGTCAGCGTGCTGAGGAACATCAAGATGGGCGCTCCCTTGGCATGGGAGGGGGGGCACATGCATTTTTCTGCATTTTTGTGCATTTTGAATAATTTGGATGAAACTTGCGCAAGGCAGTGCAATGAGCAGTGGATTATACTGAGCAGATCATGCAACAAAATGTATAGCATTGGGGGTTGTTTAAGCAGGTGTGTGTTCTGAATCCAGCCAATTTGACTGATGGAGTACCAAACCTAGCCTCATTGGACAGGCTGCAATTTCTTATCGATGACGCCAAATTTTGGAGTCCATTGCACACATTTTGCTGGGTGGTTGACCCATGTATTACAGACCCATCTGCACTGACCACTTTTTGGAGTAAACGGTCGAGCCTTTTGGCATGTTGTGCAAGGTTGTTGATCCATGTTCTTGCGACCTCTGCAGATGTTGAATGCTCGTTCGATTTGGATACATAGATAGCAAGTACTGCTGTTCCCTCCCAAATGATACACGATGCACAACATTGGTTTGATGTGCAACAGTGATATTGAAGGGCGTTTCTCAATGCTATTGGCTGGATCCCATCACTAGCTTTTTGGTTTGAATGTATCGTGCACCTTTGTGCATTTTTGTGCATTGCAAGTTCCAAGGTCCCTGTGTGCCCCCCACCCCCCCGTGTCCCTTGTAAACCCTAGCGATCCGGCTAGGACAGCATTGTGGGCATTCGGGCTACCATACCTGTGGATGCACCCACACCAAACAGCTTACGACGCAACATGTACATGACCGTTCCCCATGTGCTTGTGATGGGAATCCCTTGGGATCCAATGCAATACGGTTTGCTTTGTGCGCTGCTACAGGTGAGCACAGGATTGGCATTCTTCCTGATGACCATCGCCTTGGACCTCAGCAGGCGCTTCTATAACATCCTTTATGCTTACATGATGGTATTGATCCTCTACCAATCAGAGCGCCTTACATGGCAGGCAAGCAAACTCTGTGGCGACGGCCGCAGTGTGCTCTCCCTTTTGCGGGACCAGGTGCCATTGTACACTCCCCCTACCACACCTGTGACCAGGGTCAGGCCTCAAACGCAGCTCCCTGTACTGCTTCTGTCTGCATCAAATGCATGAATGTACAAATTGAGTCTGGTTTGGGCCCCAGAGGTTGGTGCGCAGCTTTGGGAGGTTGCAGACCAGTTGTATCGACGCATTGCAGGCCAGTGAAATGTGTACTCCTTTTGCCCCATGCCAACTCCATGCAGCTTAGATGCCCAGCTGGTCTCGCTGCATCCAGAAAGTATCAGCTAAACTACCTGAGTCTCAGTTTCGAGCGTTTTCCAAGCTATGGGGTTTCTTGGGTGGAGGTCAAGTGAGGTTAATTCTCCAGTGCACGCTGCACATTTCAGACATTGCAAATTGCATTACATTTTTGCACTCTACTGTAGGACATGCACCATGCATGCACACTGTGCATTACGAATTGCACATTTAGCACACTCCGATCATGGCGCACACAGATTGAAAACCTTTGGGCAGTATTGTGGGCACGAACCGGGCAAAATAAGGTTCTTGTATGCGATGAGCACACTTTTGCAGCGACACATTATGCAAAAACAAAAAATCTGGTTGTGCAAACAGTTGTGTAAAGATAGGGAGTATCGTTGCATCACGTTCACACCACGTGCATGTTCAACATGGTGTTTGGGCACCATTTAAAGTGCCGAAGAGGCTAGAACACGCCTTACTGCCATGTAACAGGTTGCCTGACCCATTTGTAGCAGAGGGCACAATGGTAGCATTTGGCGAAGGCATAAGAGACAGAGTAGAATGTGCAATGTTGGTTCTTGGACCTTACACTGCTAATGGTATGCTAATGGTAGCGAAGCAACGACCGAAGTAGCCGAGTTGCTTTCTCTGAGCACACCATCGCCACTGTGATCTTGGCTAGTTTGCAGGCAAGGGCGGCCATGGCTTGAGATTTGGTGACACTTGGTGACCTTAGAGATTTTGAGGGAATATTTGAGAGGGTTAATTTACACACATGTATAGTAATAGTATAGAGCTGTAGTATAGTAGCTGTAGACCATACCCCCTTGTGCATGAGTGACAGCATTGCAACAGAAATAACGGACCACACCGCGTCGCATATGAGTAGGTTGTAGTGAGATGCAATATCCACACTGTGCATGAGTTCGGGAAAGCTAATCTTGCGGTGCCTGTGGTGCTTGCGGCGTGCCATGTGGTGTGCCGTGCAGCGCGCAATTTGGGTAATTATTCCACAATTTAAGCGGAATAGTGGTGCATACGATATTGGCATTTCTTCAATTCTTCTCCTGGTCGTTTTAACATCCGGCTCAAACATTGCAATGGGGCCAAGGTTTGTGTGTTGCGCATGTCGTGTAAGCGCGGAGAGGTGATGCACCCTTGTGGGCTGTGGTCTGCGACCAGCACCTCGAGTTGTACCAATGAAATTGGTGAGCCACGGGCATGGGCTTCGGCGGTGACATACATTGTGTCCCGCTTGAACATTATGAAGAAGTATGAAGGCAGTCAAGGCATTAGTCATACAAGCGTTCTTTTGGCTTGGAAGCGCCACCACATATTTATCGTTAATAGCGACGATCACGAATGGCTCCATTGGGAGCCACATCCTGGTACTTCCTTGGTCCGGCCAATGTTGAAATGCCTCCAGCAAAAGGGTGTTTTCACACATGCTTGGGCTTTGGGCTCTCAAAGGGATGGTTGGTCATGTGGCCATGAATCGCTGTATCTTTGTGACGAAGTGGCTGGCCATCAGGGAAGCCCAAAGAAAAAACAATTCCAAATGCTACATCTTCACTGTGACTGTTTCTTCTTTTGTGACCAAACCCCAAGGGGGTGGGGCAGTGTACAAAAATTTCTCCGCGTCTGAACCCCCCCAGGTGCCACCGGCCTTGGAGGAGGAGTATGACCAGCATCCTTGATGCCACCAGTACAACGGACAAATGCGCTCCGGTATGGCGGGGACCTCTTGCGCACTCTGGGTCAGATCCTTGGAACACCAATACTTGTAGTGGCCAATGCGAAGTTAGTGGGACAATCCGCGAGGGACGGTACTACATCGCGGGCAATTTGGAGCATCTTTGGTACCGGACGATGCTACCACGGCTTCAAAGGCGGCCTTCTCTGTGGCATTGCATTGAGCAACATGCAATTCATCAATTGTTTGAATGTGTGTGTTGTGGCACTCCATAATTTTACCTCGCAACCTAAACTTGTGAGGGGGGAAGTCGATGGGGGCAGGGATTCGGTGTCGGAGGCTGGGGCAAGGAGAGATTCTCTAGGCTTCTAGCAACTTCCCCCACCTATCCATTCTGCAAGTTGGTGTGCAATGCTTCCTTGATGAATCCTGTTGGCACACACACACACACACACACACACACGCACAACCATGGTACAACCAAGTACTTAAGCCTGTGTGTGACACGTTGTTGGATGATCCAAGGGGTTTGGCGAAAGAAGTAGTATTGGGACTCTGCTACGTGTAACCAAGGGAGTAACGCTCCTCCTCCTTCCCCACAGTTAAAGTGTGGCATTACCTACCACTTTGCCGTTGAGGCGGGGCCATAGTCTTCATATTGATGGAGTGATGGTGTCAAAAGATCAACGCGCATTGTTTGTTTGTTAACATGTTCATTTTCTATGCAGTAAACCAACCAATTGCCTTGACGCCTCTTCGTTTAATGGAAATCTTGGGTATATGTGTAAGGAAAATTCTTCGCCCCCCCCCCCCCCCTTCCCGGGTTCCTTCCCGGGTTTTTATGCCCCCCCCCCCCCCCTGGGTGGCACCCACTCGGCTCCTACTTTGAGCTACGTGATCTGTGACGAGCGCCGCCAAAGGTAGGAGTAGGAGAATCACAAGAAGACTGTGCAAGCATTGGATCACCTGGTTGCATATTGCATGTGATGACTTGTTCTTTCCCAAAATGTCCCAATGCCTCGGCCCTTGCCCCATTTTGCTCTTTGCCTTTCTCTCAAAAGATGATTGGATTGTGCACATGTCATCAATGAGTAGGGCAGTGTAGGGAGTTGTGGCAAACATCACACCAAAAACGAAAAAATTTTGGTGCACCAGCAGGTGTTGCAGGGTGAGAAGAAAAGTTGAGGGTCTTAGGACATGTGCATCAAACCACCAATACAAAATTCTTGGTGCGCCAGCAAGGGCTGCAGGCCGTCAATACCGTGACCCCAAGACCCGATCCCACTTTCCGTTTTGGACCTTAGCGGGTGTCATCACTTGGTTTCTTCCTCCTTAGATGTTGCATGGGCAAATTTTACTAGAAATGGGTGGAATTGCATTTGTGGGGAGCGGCTATCAATTTTGTTGGGACCGGAAACACAACAACTCGCCACCCATTGCTAGGGCAAGCAACACAAGGCAGGTATATATAGCTCCGCCATTGAAGCCCAAGTGCCAATTGTCTGCGACGCAATTCTTCTCTGCCACGATGTTGATGCGCCCCCACTTCGAGATATTCATGGAGACGATGAGGTTGCAAGAAGCACACCTGCGGCTTAGGGTAGCGCTCTTGCCCTAGGTACGGCTTGGAAGTGCACAAGAGCATTACCACTTGTTGTGCCAAATGCCAATGCCTTGCGCGGTCAATACCCCGTGATGTGGCATGAACCCGAGAAGGTTCATCGGAGGTACATGGACGGTACCCTCATCGCACCGGAGTGGCACACACACGTTGGTGAATCCGGGGGAGAAGTTGCCATGACATATTTCTTCAATTTTTGCCAATCCACCAACCTCCGTGCCTTCACTGGCACCCAACCCTCGTTAAGGGGCATGGCCCACAGGCCATCGGTTGTGAGGTCCACGTTTCATTGTTTGTTGTTTCGTTCGTTGTTTTTTGCCTTCCTGCCGGGCTCATCCCGAGACACCTGCACCCACTTTACACCCCCAGAGCGAGCCCTTTTGCGCGTCAAAGGCTTTTGTGGTGCGTCTGGGGAAGCAACAGCCCGTGGCGTGAATTTGTATGAAGACATGGCAGCTGCCTGTTGACAAAAAGAGGCAGCAAACAACACAAGCATCGTCCAAAACGGACGAAAATCTCAGACATGTCGTCGGTCCAGCAAGCAGACCTGGGTGTTCCAAATAGCCCTTTTCAAGGGCTTTCCGAATATACCCCACATACCCCTACCACCTGAACACTCAGTTGGCACAAATGAGGCAACAATGGCACCGACCCTCGAAAACCCACAAAGTTGGCAGGTTCCCCACCGTCCCCGAGAGATATGCAAGAGTGATGTGCAGGTGTCTCATGCATTGATTTTGCACTGCTGCACCTTGATACCATGGCACCGGGAGTGCCATCGGTGAACCTAACAACTATTTTGCCTGCCGCAATATGCTTGACAAGCAATTCATGGATCTTGTTGGATACTAACTTTTGGGATGGTGGAGGTCATGGGAAAAGTGTTTGCCTGCAAATGGCTTTCACTGACATCATCAATGCATCCAATAGGTACCCATGGTAACTAGAACACATGCTAAGCCCATGGAAATATGGAGTTCCAGAGGAGCTTGCAACCGTGCATACCATGATGATGCGCATTAAATACACGTGCATGGATCCAAGACACTCCAAAAGCTTGGTCATGAAAGACAAGAACAATAAATGGTGTGGCAAGGAGAGGACATAGTCTAGGATCAAGTGGAGCAAGATGCTGTGCATCACGTCCATTTAGGGAGATGCGGTTATGAAAACGGCATCACACTACAGAGCAGTGCGATTGGGAGTAAGCGGGGCTATTGGGCAAAATGTATCTCTTGTAGTGCAATCGCGGTGCACCATTCGTAGTGTGGGGCCAACCACACCACACATCCTGCAAATGGACCCTATATTTTGCAACGCACAGGCACTACCCCTTGATTGCGACAAATCGCTAGGCACTCGGATATGGGGCAATGATCCTTTCAACAACAATGTTTCAAGCCAACGATACGACCTGAGTCCGGTCACCTCGGGCCAACTACATTCTTCACATGCGACCATAATGGCATGGGGCCAACTACAAGAAGTCGGGGAACACACACTTGGACATCAAATCAGACTTCGTGTCTGATGACTTCGGCTTTGCATGCGGATTGTTGTTCCACGCACAAGCGTCACAAATATCCTTTACAAGGTACTTGTTCAGGTCATCAATAAATTGTTGGTCGTTCAACAACCGACCCGCTGCGCCCTTTGGGTACATCTTGGGATCTCTAATCGCTTCCCATGGATGGACACATATGGACGGGCGTCATTACTTGTGGGGGGTTTAGAACAGGCACTAGCCTGCGGGGTTTGTTGAGGGGCCTTAACATTGCCCTGCACTAATTTCCCATGTGGGGGCACGTCCTCGGAGTAGGAGGCCGGGAAGGCATGGATTCTGCACTTGTTGGCACTGAGGAGGAGGCAACAATATTGCCCTTAAACCAAACACAGTGTTGATTTCTCTTTGTGTTTCCTTTCATAGGGCAATGGGACAAATCTTAATCAGAGAGGAAAAAACACAAATTGCCAACCCCCCAAAAAATGTAGCATATGTGCATCATGGGGTGCCTTCGAACCTCGTGGCATGGAACACCCTGTCCACAGACAGGGGGATGTCTGCCCTAATGGGGTCCCTGCCCTGCCTGAAAAAAGGAATGCTGACGATGACAGTGATTCTGAATAAAAATGGTTGAACGGTGCAGTGCCGTGTTTGTGTGCACCGTCCCATGTGTCGTGCTGCGCTGAAAAATGTCAAGCCCTCCCCCCCAAACCCATACATTTCTGAAACGGCGTTTTCATGCAGATTTCAAAAAGTATACACATACCCCCCCCCCCCCCCGGTGACGACATGTTTGCACGCGGAAGCAAAAGTTGCAGAAACTACCGAAAAGTGCCAAAACCCACAAAGTTGGAAGGTTATGAATGTCCCCAAGAGATATTGTGCTTGTCTACACTTGGTCATTTGCTATATCCCCCCCCCCCCCCGCCACGGCCACTCAAGTTGTGTATGTTAATTTCTTAATCTAGCCACAATCTGGGATGTGTATCACATTTGCAGTTCGTGTGGTGTGGAGCATAGTGGATGTGGACACAAGATGGGTCTGTGTTTTGACCTGCTTGAAGTGCATGTACTTGCATTCTGTCTGATGGTGCTCTTTTTAGGGTCCATTTTGGAAAGGGTTCTGAGCATCAACAATGACATGTCAGGCCAACATTGCTCCAAGCATGGGTTGCACACTAGGTGAAGAGTCCAACACACCAGCCACCCCAGGATTATAGTGAGGTGTGAAGTCCTTGGTATGACAACAATGCCCCCAACTCCCTTTCCCCCCAGGTATGGCAAAAAGATTTTGCAACACAATCTCCAAAAACAAGTTGCCAAAACATGCATGTGTACCAGAAGATTCTCTTTTGCCCAAATGCACCTTTTTGTTGACCCATTTGCAATGCCCAAAATGCCCTTTTCAAGGCAATCGCCACTTTGCACATACCAAATTGACCAAGATTGGCTGGTGACAGCCCAAAAACACCATTTCTAGGATCCCAGGTGGTCCCCAATGATTTTTGGAGAACTATTGAGCTGTATTTCACTCTAGGTGACCCGCCATGACCCTACCCTAGCATGCACAAAATATACGGCTATCTTCATTGTCAATGCTTTTCACCAGCCGCATGTCATTGGTCTGAAGTTTTTGCTTGCGCTAGGGCAGGGTTTCTAGGGGTTACCGAGAGGTCAAAATCACCTTGAAGAGAGGTTGTTAGATGAAGCGCAGGCACATACATTGTATACCCCCCCTTTTTGGGGGTCATTCGCGTAGCATATCCCAAGGCATGATATTCCATGTCCAACCCTTTGTAAAATCATTATTTTGCCCAATAAAACGATCCCCCAATGTATTTTTTGATTCTGAAGCCTCTATCCCCTGAAACTGGGTATCACTTTTTCGGGGGGGGGGGGGGGCAAAAGTTTCTGCTCAGAGGGATTTGAACGAGAGCCAGGTAAGCAAAAGAAACCGGCCGGCGCGGCCAGCGGTCAGTTGGCTGGCGGGATTCGAACGGCCGACCTGCAGACCGCCAGCCGAGCGCATTACCGCTCGACCACTGTCCGAATTACCATACATGGGCTCCCCGCTGCTTGTAGCCGAGTCCATCACTGAAAAAACCGCAACTGTTTGGTTGCGTCTGCCCGTCTGCCTGCCTGCTTGCCCAACTGACTGCGTGACTGACTGCTTGCCTGACTAACTGACTGATTGGCTGACTGTCGGCCTATCTTCGAGGTGCACTGCTGAAGGCAATAGAATTTGGTCAAATGGGTTCTTCCCCACAGTGATTAGGGTCCGCTTCGGATGGTAACAACGGTGGTTTATATTCTAAGTCATCATCTACGAAGATTGTGGCGAGTAAATCAACAAGCAGGGCCGAATTCTGAATTTCTTCTCCCCTGTCAGCTTGGTCCTACAGCTGCTTGCACATGTCGCAAATATGCTTGGCACAGGATGGCCTACTCCCATGCGACAGAGCTTGTGGAAGCACGCCTTCCATTTTGTGCCCCAGGCCATTTGTGAGGTACCAGACGCTGGCATGGATATCCTTCAGATCCAGAAATATGAGAATCAATTTGGGGACCCACGCTCTCAGAAGACATTGACAGTGCCAGATGGGCTGCAGGGCACCGGAAATCAGTCAGGATAGGAAAAACAGACGCAGGAAAAAAGCCACAAAATAGCCCAAATGGTGCAAGCTTTTCGGGCAACTCTGAACAGTATGTGGCCAAAGTCTAGACATACAAAGAAATGCAGGGTAATATAGAAAATGATCGGGTCATGAGTTGCAAAGTGGTCACCCCCGTGCATGACCTGTACAGTTGCCACAGTGGAGGACTCTGCATCCATTCACAATCACTACATTAGGCGCATAAATTTCGCAGTGGGCTACCCAATTGTGACCCTATTTGTCCTCACAATAGCCTGAAAATATGCAAGCTGCACAGTGCGTGGGGGTTACCATGCATGCTGCAATATATACAGTCGGCCCCTGAACCTGAACCTGGCTAAATGATTGCAGGAATTTGGTGGTGTCAATAGTCTGAAGGGCTTACCAACAACCAGCATGGGTATGCTCCTTGCCCAAGCAGCCATCACCCTCCAACTGCCTGAACACCCCCTGCCCCACTCCACACACACGTACACACATACACACATACACACACACACCAAGGCCACTTTCTGTCGGCGTGGAAGTTGGGCCATAAACTGAGGACCCCCCCCCCCCCCGGGAATATAAGTTTGTGAATGCTGTAGGTCATGAGGTTAGTGCCCGCTCTTGCACGTCACACATCATCATGCATGCCACATCTTGCTGGAGACTGCTCATCCACAATTGCACGCGAAAACGGAGCCATGCTAGCGGTACCGGTGGGCATTGCATTGTGCCCTGTTGTTGATCCTTGTCAGTGTGCAATTTCTTTGATATTTGGTTTTTTCACATGTCCTCATGTTTTGGACTGTGGTTCCAGCCCCAAGGTCCAAAAAGAATCCATCACAATCCTGGGGTCCTGCTAAAGAAGAAATCCCGTGATCTCCACTTTACAGGTTGTATCTGAGGAGCTCAAGCAGCTCCTACTGACATATTTTTCACTGTGGCAAGGAGGTCCTCAATCCATTCAACGTCTGGACTCGGCCGCAGACCTGTTTCTCAAGGACGAGTTCTGTGTAGAGGCCAATATGGATATTGACGATGCTGCTGCAAAGCTCGTCCGCTTGGGACTGGCGGACTTGACCACAGTGAGCGGAGGCGCTGATGAATTGTGGCCCTCCGGCAGCCCACAGCAGATTTTACCGCAGTTCGAAGGGCTGCGTGTGCTGCATGAGATCCGCTTGCTCTGACAATAGATGTTGCACTGCAGATCATTTTGGCTATGGGAATCATGGGATCAATATGGAGATAATCCTATTTGCAGGCCCTGATGGGGCGCCTGGGAGAGGGCAAGAATCGCCTGCAGCTTGCTTCGGCTTTTGATCTTCCAGCTGTGCGCCTGCAATCTGGCTGCAGACAAAGACGTTGTGTGAACGGTGAAGGAAGGTTTAAGAAGATGAGAAGATGAGGGAGAAATCGCATCAGCGCCTTCCCTACCAGGCTGTGGCTGTGGCTGTGGCTTTTTTTATTGGAGGATGCTGTCAATAGACTCGTGCATTTCCTCCATGAGGCGTTGCCATCATCTCACAGGGTACAGGTGCCTTTTGAGTCATGCTTGGCGCCCCACTGTAATTGCTGCAGATTCTTAGAGCAGCTGCAAATCAGCAGTGGGTCAGCTGCCGAATGGTGCTCCTGTTGTCCTCCTTTCCATGTCCTGCAAGCTTCCGTTGGTCGTCAAAGTGCCCATTTTGGCGAGCAATGTTTAATCTTCTCACCCCGCAAATCCTGTGAAACATTAGAGAAGTGCACCATTTTGTATTTGCGACTGGCACAGGTTCAGAAGCATGTCATCGTGCACTGCGTCCTGCGCTGTGGCCTGAGATGATTGCATGGTTCGCCTCTGTTATTGTTCCAGTGATGTTTCTGCGCTTCCACATGTCTCCGTTGTTGGTGCTTTTTGTGTCGAAGCTTTTCAGTACTTCATTAAAATGCAGAGATACATTTGATCTGACCCAACAGTATTTGCGATTCCCAAAGTCACTCGCCACAATCATTCATTGCAGCAATTTTGTGGGTTTACAGCATAGAATGTGTGGGCCAGTCTCTGGTGAGCAGTCTCATCCATGCATCTGACTGAATTTGTTCCATCCAGCAAGGACGATGTTTGCTTTGCAGGGGTGCTCATCTTCATTTCTTTTATATTTTGAGTGACCCTTGGTGTTTCATGATGAAAGCACCAGCCACCAGATGCAACAATGACATGGAGTGCAACAGCATACAGCACGGCATGGTATACGAGAAGACTGGAATAATAAGTGATGCATGCAAGGTCTGCAACACAATAAGTTTTGTAACAGATGGGTCTGGCTGACCAATATGACTTTATTAATGATTTGTGTTATGTTGGATATGTTGGAGTCAACGATAATGGTTGCATAGCACCTGACTTGAACACGAGAGAGCACTGAATCACGATGGTCTTAGATGGGATGAGGTTGTAAAATTTGCATGAGGCAGCTTATGTGTGTACATAGATTGAACAATATGAACTGGACTCTCTTTCAGCCCTGGAGCATGATGACAGGTTAAGATGCAGGCAGATGCTTGAAATAACCCCATGAATGCTTGCCACTGTTCCGACCGAACACTTGAATATGTGAAAATCGGGGTGCCCAGGTGCAGTCCTCGACCCAGACACCACTTAAACAGTTTGACCCCTGAAAGGGGGGTGTGGTGGGACCCAAACTCACCCCTTTCTTTGAACCACCGTAGTGTCCAGGTTATATTCACACCCATGCACCTCGTACAGCCACCTCCTGGTCTACTCACCCCAAAAGCAACATTGTTGATTATCCCATAATGATCTCCGCTCATGGTGTTTCTCGTAAACCTTGCTATGAACAAAGTCGCAGAGATGCTGTGGCCTATGGGGTTAGCATACAGCAACGGAGGTCTCCACTCTCCTTCCTCACCAGGGCTGTGATAAGCGATCGTTTAGCGACTGAGCAGCCGTTTTCCTTGTTATGCTTAGAGAAATTTGTTGAGAACTGACAATTTGGCCACCGGCATCCTCCTGTGCTGTGTCACCGCGGCGCTTAATTCTTTTAACTAGTCAGGGCGTGTAATATTGGAAAGGAGGTTAGAGTGCCAATGGAAGCAAAAATGGTGTGCGCTCCAAAAGGATAAAAAGCAATTTCGGAAAAGGTGCAGTGGAATGTTTGGTCCCATAATTTACCTCCATGGACATACGCATGCAGTGAAGCATCCAAAAGGCAACAAAGGCCACTGGTGGGCACAACAAAAAGTCATACAATGATCAAGTTAACGCATCCTTCACACCGAAATTCGTTAAGGGAAGCTGAAAATGCCTGAATGAGAGAATGGCCTCATGAGGTCGCTGCCGAGGCATGTCAAGGTATATGTGGCACTCCTTTTTGCCACTAAGCTAATAGCAACGTTGCGGCAACCAGCTCGTCGCTGTGTGGGCAAAATGTGCCGAGTCCAGCGCTGGGTTCGGGCCCACGACCACTTAATGACCAGTTAATGAGAGGATCGAACATTCTCAGATGGAACTCAGCAGAAGGTATATGTCGTACTATTTGTCCCCACTAAGCTACCAACAACGTGGCGGCAATGTTGCGGCAATAGCTGGTCGCTGTTTTGGGAGAACGTGCAAAGTTTAGCGGTGGGTTGAGACCAAGGAGCCACCCAACCAGTTGCCAGTCGACGTAGAAGGTATTTACAGCTCGCCGCCCTCCTCATCGCTACAAGACTGCGCAATAACCTGCACACCTCATGTTGTTGAAGTCGTGCAAGTGTGATAGACAAAATCCACCTTAAGAACCTTCCCATTGAAAGGGCAATTGCGACTCTTGCTTGCACAAGCAAAAAAAATGAGCCAAGTTGCTCAGATGGTTAGATGACACAGATGCTCGAACGCTTGCTTAGCCACATTTTGCACCTCAGGCACTCTGGCACCTCAAAGGGCCAAGTCAGTGCACTTGTTTTTGTACCCCGTTCCTCTTCACAAGAACATGTGAGAAAATCTGACAAATAAGTTTGTAATGCTCGATTTTGGCAAAATTTTGGACCCGTTTTCCCAACAAGAAAGATGCGCAACACTGCGGAGCTCTCGCAATAGGTCTGAACACCGTCGAATTGTTGTGCTGTGCAATTAGGGATTGCAAAGGTAAGCAACAGAGTGGGCACGTTGGCAGAGAATATTTCACGTCTGAGTCACATTTTTGATTCGACACGCTAAATGATCTATTGTGCGGCGTAGGGCAATGAGGCTTTGGAATGTTTGTTTGAGCAATTACATGTCGAATCATATAGATTTTTCACACCACTTAGGGGGCAAAAGCGATTTTGTTTGGTCTGATCGTTGATGACGATGTTTTGCAGCAAAACGAAATTGAGAAAGGAAGGAACAAGAACGTAACAGAGCTGATTTGTGTTTAGCGAATTGGGACAGCAGTCTAGATTGGTGCGGCCCGGCCTTGAAGCTTTGCAAAAATGGGCAGAAAGAACACAATGGATTTGAATTTTGTGATCCTTTTGTTTTTGTTCGGGTGCAAATAGAAAATGATGTTCGTATATTTACATTGTCCGCTCGTTTTTTATCGGTTGCCAAATTTTGGGAAAATACTTCATAAGCAACGTTTGTTTTTTTGGAAAGGTTGCTCTTCACAAACGTCACGCTCGTTTTGGCCGCCCACAAAGGAATGGTGTTGATTCTAAAGATACCTCTTTGGAATGGCAAATGCATTGTTGGCACTTATGATGCCGTCTTATGCACCCAAAATACGCAACATCGCTGAACATCACGAAGAGAAAGTGTGGTCTCCGCAGGGGCACAATCAAACAAATGGGTGCATGGAAGCTTAACTTCTGCCTTGCTGGGGTCTTGCCACCCTCTTGCTGAAATATAAACAAGCTGCAGCATAGTTTTTTTGCATGGTATATTGCCCTAGGAAACCGTTTCTTTTTGTATAATGAATTTCATGTCAATAACAACGAATGTCGTGAACCAAAATGCAGTCTTGACATGGTTGCAATCAAAAGAAACGGTGCATTGAACCACCTTATTTGCCTTGTTTGTGTCGTAGCACCGTTCTTTGAAGAAACCCAACCTTTAGCACAATTGTTTCTTAGCCCACGCAAACTGCAACCTGTTTTTCACCTCAGGGGCGGCATTTGTGTGCAAAAAAAAGACGCGCAGTTTCGGCGTGTTTCCACCTGAAAATTGAGAATTAAAAAACGGAGGAATCTCAAATATATTTTTTTAGGCTATCAGCGGAATGCAAGTAGTGAGAGGTATGAAAAAAACGTTTTTTTGGCATGTTGAGTGCGCGAGGCCTCGCGCACTCAATTATGGAGAATGTGTATTTCCCAATGGTCCTGAATAAACAGTATTCCATGCCAAATGAGGCTCTGATGTCTTCATGGGTGCCTCATGGTGTACCGTTCGGGTCATGTCAGCAGCAAGAGTGGTCAATCAATGCACGTTTTTGGTACACGCCATGCACTATATAAGGGGTAATAGATCTAAAAAGGCGGGTTGCCCTCAGTCCTTGCTAAACACACGATTTTCAGTTGGTTTACCTACAAATGAGGTGCCTAGCCTCCCAGCTTTTGGGGCTGTACAACAGTTTGTCAGAAGCGCTAGGTCACTGAACGTATGAAGCAAGTGCTCTAGAGGAGGATAGTCTAATCGCTACTCCTGACCTCACTGTTTTCACATGATTCCAAAGGGGAGGAATTTCAAAAAGCCTTTTGGAGGCTATCGGCAGAATGCAAGTAGTCAGGGGTATTCAAAAACCGATGCTTCTAGCATGTTGAGTGCGCGAGCCCTCGCGCACTGAGTGTTCCGCTGTGCAAGTCTTTAACCCATATTGAATCTTGCAGTTTTGCTTTCGCTCCATCCTTGCTTCATGCCACTTCCGATGTCAAAAAGTGATCTCAATAAACCCTGAAAATCTCACTCCAGCTGGCTGAGTGCGCGAGGCCTCGAGCACTCAGCCTGCCATAATAAGTATTTTTTCATGTGGACATGTACAGGATGTGTGAACAGCGCCCATCTTTAATAGTTTTCCAGACGATCCAAAAATTGGTATTCTTCAAATTAGCCAACAAAATCTTTTTTCGGGGAAAATGACCGGTAAACCCTCTGATTTTGGACTAAAAAATGGTTATTTGACCCCCCTAATAACAGCAGAAAATGGGCAAAACTGATGAAAAATGCGTTTTTTGGGAGGGTTTGAAAAACAGTATTTTCAAGATGGCAAAAAAAACTATTTTTTTCGGTGACAAAATCTAGGTGCTTAGGTGAAAAAAAGGGAGTGCATTTTGCGTGGGCTAAGTGTTTGCCTTGCCGCTTGAAACCTTTTGTTTTTGTCCAATGCATTTCATGTCAATAATAATGAATGTCATCAACAAACGTGCGGTCTTGATACACGTGCAATGGAAACAATTGATACATGGAACCTGGTCATTTGCCTTGTGTAAGTTCTAGCACCCTTCTTTGAAAAAAACTAGCCTTTGGCACAATGGTTTGCATTGCCACTTGCCGCCATTCCTTCTGGTCCAATGCATTTCAAGTCAACAATAATCCAATATCACGAACAACAATGCTCTCGTGACATAGGTACAATGAAAGGAATGGGTGCATGTGACTTAATTTTTTAGTTTATGTATCAAATACTCCGAGGTAAGCCAACTAGATGCGCGTCCTTATTCGTGATTGTCTGCGTTTTTGACAGCAGGCAGGATACTTATAGGTAGTAGTTGTAAGCTACAGTTTGATGTCAATGGGGGCGAGGTGATACAAGAGCAACAAAGTCTGGACAACAAAAACACGTTGTGGCGAACAAGCTTAAAATCAAGGTGCAAGCCTGTTGCGAACTGATTTTCACGCCTGTGACGAAGGCGTAGACTAAAGTGCGCGGTGTATTGCGTCATACAAACGCAGCATGGACAAAGACCCGGAGGAAGGCCAGATGAAACAGGGGATGCCCCCGTTGGGCTTACTTACCTTCCTCACCGAGCCCACTGCACAAACCTCAATCACACGTGTCCCTCCTGGGCTTACCTTCCCTTCTCACTGTACACTGCGTGTGCATGCACGGACAATACGAACACAACGAAGGTTTGAAAACCGGCAAGCTTTTTGGGCAGCCCCAAACGTCTGGTGCATTATGTGTATGCTTGTCTTGTTGTGCTGTGCGCATGCGAAGAACAATGGAGAATTTGAAAACTACGTGAGGAGAAAAGAGCAAGGAAAACTATCTTGTTAAGAGCGCGCTACATGTAAGAACCACACGCAATGTACAGCACTTGGCGGACTTGTAAAAAAGAAGGAAGGGTCGAGGAGCGAAGACGCAAGTGCAAGCGAGGGCAACAGAGCAAAATACGCACATGTATTGCGAGTACAGCACCATAGTTGACCCTACGTGCGCAACTCATGCGCCACTCGTTCATCTTCCACTTCACCCTTGAACTTGTCCTATCAAGCAAGCAAAAAGAAGTCCACAAGCCGTCACAGCAAAGTGGTAACAACCGTTTGCTTTTAGCGAAACAAGCAATACGGAAGCAATGCACAGGTGTGTCATGTTAGGAGCATACTCGAGCAGCAGGCCATTTGCTGTGAGACACTGGTTCCGATCCTCCTTCCGCTCAAGTGGTTATGCATTTGCAATCTGCATGCAGCATGCCAAAATTATCGGCAAAAGTATTCAAAAACATGGTTTTACAGCTTTCTATCTGTGTGCTGTACTGTTGCCACTTGAATCTTGTACCGTGACCCACTTGCTCTTGTCTTCACCTCTAATCTTTGAAAAAGGTCTCAAGCTTTCCCACGCTTTTACGTCAAAATTTACCAATTTGAATTATTAAACTGCATACTCCTTTGCTAATCCCCGGGATTCACTCGATGTGAGTTTCATGTTTGGTAAGGACGTTTACAGAAATGTTGATTATACAGAAAAGACAAACGGCAGTATATCGTTCCTCATCCCCTAATGGTTAACCACATGTCGGTTAGGGGAGAGGTCATGGTGATGCATATGGGGTCCAACCGTCATATTGAAGCACATTTTAAGTAGGTAAAAATATCTCTCTAGAAGCCGTGAAAGCTCCGGGAGATCGCTCACGCTTCACTATAAGTGTCAGCTGCTGTATAGTAACAGGAAATAGCTCCAGTAAAAAAAAATGTATTTTCATGCCTAGGGGTAAGCTTTAGTTTTGTTAAAGATGCCTAGAGGCATAGCACATTTTTATCTTGGTATTGGCCTCACCAGAATGGGGACAAAGCATTTTGACCAAAAAAACCGGACACTCATCAATGGATGCTCTGAGGACCCCTGACCGCCCAACTGTTTTGACTCAAACACCATTTTTAGGAACGAATGAGGCGCTACTCTGGTTCAGAGACTTTACATTTCTCTATATTTTCTCATGAAAGCTTAGCTATTCTAGTGGTGTGCGCCCTAGGGGGCTGGGGTACCTCTTTTTGAGAGGTCCTGGTTTCAATACCTAGTGAGCCTAGCAAAGTAAGAAGATCCAACGTGACATGGCAGTGACCTCATCGCCACATGCCATGCCACTTCAGCACCTATGGGACCCAAGAGAAAAGAGTGCACATCTCTAGATGGCACTGTAAAGCAGAGAGTGCCAATGAGGGCCCCTTTGCAAATACATTTTCTGAATCTGTGGTACTTGTGAGTTGCATTGTTGTAAATACATTGTAGATTCATTCCTTTTTGACTGCAGCCCTCATCTAGTGGACTTTGAGATCCTGCTGTGCACTGTTTGGACTATTGGGACTGTCTTCTCCTTTTTATTTGCCAAAACTCAATAAAAACTATTGGAATCAAGGAAGCAGCAAGATACAAGCAGGAGCAGCACATCAACAAACACATCAACGACTTCATCGGTGAAAGCTGTTCATACTTTCTGGTAGCACGGACAACCAATCTTTGCGTACTTGCAACCCCACGGCATACGTCCAGTACGCCGAGACTGATCAGTCTTGAAGGGCGGAAGAAGATACAATGGACACCAAGGACACTGCCCAGACAACAGCGCCCTCAGTGGCACCACCAAAGCCGGCGTCGAAGCGCAGACATGCTGGTGAACCTCAACCTCAGGACCCTGTACGTGCAGTGCCCTTAAGTGGGCTTGAGGATTACTCCATTGGGAGTTTGGGAGCTGCCTTCAGTGGATTGCATGTGCAGACACCTGAAGGCAAGGCGAAGGAGACGGAGAGAAGGAAAGGAGGAGCCCGGGACGACCGTGCAAGCAAGCATGAACAATCAGAAGATGTATCCTCCGGCGAGAAGCCCTCTGGGAGCGCGCCAGGCGCGGCTGAACACCGTGCAACATCCTCCGCTACGGCCACTACACTCCCAGCTACACACCCAGCAGCATCCTCTTCTACAACCACTCCACCCGTGGCTGAGGGTACAGGCTTTCCTGGTACGCCTGAACCCACCCACGGACTGGAACAACTCGCTACTGAGCCACCTATGGCACCTTCAGTCAGGGAACCTGTGGCATCTGGCTTTTCCTACGTTGGTATTCATGAGCCGACCTCGTGTCACAACCCTGCTGCATTTTGTGAGGCCCCTATTGGTGCGCCCCCTCTTACAATGCTGTAAAACTCCACCTACGGCTCAAAGCATTTTAATGGGTGATGGGTCTGGGATTTTGGACCCTATGCCTTGGCCCTGCTGATTGGGTACAATATGCTCACGGTGCCATGGACTGAGTGCCATGGACCTACTGATTGGGCGTGAGATGGCATGGACGACAGAGTAGAGGGTGCTCTGTCGAGACTTCTGACTTCTCAGCATGTCATGATACGCCAACCCGCTCAAGACCTATTCTTTCCGCTCTTCCTTGGGTCTGAGTCAGGGATGCCCAGCGACAAGCTTTGTGGCTACCTGCAGGGTTGGATACCAATCCTACACACACACCTGTGAACACACAAACAGCAAACCAGGACAGATTGGAAAAACCCCTACAGGTTTTGCAACCACCGGCAGGGACTCACTGTGAAACTGGTCCTGATGCCACGCCCATTTGTCAAGAAATGCTGAGCAGTTTGCTGCCATTGACTCCAGTAGGATTCACACCTGAACAGGGCTTGAGCAAAGGACTGAATGAGGTCCAAAGACTGATTGGGACTTCAGTACCCACTTTTTGAGGTCAGTTTTTAGGACCTAAAAAAGGGCCTATGCATACATTCAGCAGTCAGAAAATAGGTCAAAAATGAAGTGACATATGAGTATAGTCCGATCCCATAAGGGTAGGCCATAACCCAAACTCCTCTAATGTGGAGAAGGGACAGTGATGAGTAGCCATGGGTGAAATATTGGCCCAAATCAAGAAGATGGCTTAACCGTCCCATGGCCCAGAAGTTAGCTTATGAAACTAGGAATTGTCACCAAAATTCCAGAGCAAATTCAAGACAGTGAACCTATGTACCAGTAAGCTTCCAACAAATGCTCAGTACAACGTACAGAGCACCATTGAAAGATAGGAAAATACGCCAAGGTCGAACTCCTCATAGGTTCTTTACTGTTGACCCGCCAAGTGACTACATGACAGGGTGATTTTCAGGGTCCATAATGTACATGTCTGGGACCATGTAAAACCATTACCTTGGATACTTGGCAAACCTGTTTCCAATGGCTTGGTTGTGTTACAAAGCACACCAAAACGAGTTCACATACCGAAAATAGAAACATCGGAAAGCTCGTGAATCAAAAAACAAGGACGTTTGGCCCGAAGACTCAAAAGAACTAAGTGGATGAAGTGAACACACAAAATGTGAAATCTCAAAAACGTTTTAGAGATTGCGATGATTTGGCAATCCCAAAGTGAGTTCCCTAGGACCCTGTCATAAGTAGAGCTGTGTTAAATTCAATCCAACTGAATTTATAGTTTCGATTTAGCCCAGCCAAGGAGCGACCTGAAGTGGAGTTGAAAGATTTGGTGAAATACTACGTGCCGATGCGCATGGAAGGCAGCTCTCCACCAAACTGGGAAGTGGTTTTTGGCTATGACATTTCGAAATTCAAGGGCTACAATGTGGACGAGGTCCGAGTTGCATTGAATTTAACACAGCTCTGGTTATCACAAGGTCCCAGGGTAGAACCAAGTAACGGCATGCATGTGGAGTGGACTGCGTGCGTGTTCATTGGAATCAATCATTGAGCTTTAACTCGACATGAGCATGAAGATATCGGTTCAAAAGGTTACCCCATAGCTTGGTAAATTTGGGCAATGCGAACATGACCAAATTTACTACAAGCAAAAACTGGCCAAAATGGCATATAGAAAATTGCTCGTTGCGCAGAGACAAAGTTGACAGTGACTCCTGGTGACCATATTGAGATACTAGGGACCATGGAGACGACGAATCATTGAAAGTATGACCGAAACTTCAATGGTAGTGCATCTCCATGGTCATCACAAGTGAAAACATGGAAAATATGAAATTCAAGATACAATCACTAAGACTCATGTGTGGCCCTATGTACAATGATTCACGGCCAAACACAGTGCATTAACCAGGCTGTCAAGAATGCCGCCGCCGACAGAAAGAGCTTGACAAAAGCAAAGTATGTAAGCCCACAGTCGTGGCGTACTCCAATCTTCGCCAAATCACGCCGCGAAAAAGACGCTCTGAGACATCGCCTCCAACTCCTCGAACCATAACTGCATCCGCTTTTCCTCCTTTAGTCGCTCAACGCCAAGACACAAGAGCTGCTCCTGATGACGCTGAAGGACCACGCCACGACACCGAGGATGAATCTGCGTCAAAAATCACAGAGCCAAGGTACAACCCAACCAACGTGATCGAGGCCACAGACTCGGATGTTGACTAGCCAAACTGCGACTCAACCGAGGAATCTGAGCTCAAAGTCATTGAGCCAAGCGATGTGACCGTTGCTCTAAACGCAGACCTCACGGACGATGAACCTCTCCCATCCTTACAGTCGTCTTCAACTGTTGAAGAATCCGCAGCCAGCTCTCTTTATCTAAAGGAGAGTTCAGCATCTGATGTCGACCCTCAGGACTGCATGGAGGATAAGGAAAGCCAAGAGACCGTTACACTGCCTCAATCCTTTCCATTCAACATGAAAGATCGAAAACTTCAAAACCGAGTCTCAGGGTTGGTACAATACAGTACGTGTAATGTATCGTATCGTTCCGATACAGTACTGTAATGTAACGTATCGTATCGTTTCCTGACAAAGTACTGTTTGGTCACAGAAGTTATGTTCCTAGAACTTGCAGCTATTCTGTTTTAGTGTACAACCTGCAATTGTTTTCAAAACTAATTTTTTTTCTTAATTTTTTTTTTTTGGATACCTTGTGTTCTATATTTGTTTAACCTGGTTGATGACATCATCAGTGATGTCAATGATGATGTCATCAGTGACATCACTGATGATGTCATCATGCATGACGTCATCAGTGATGTGTCCCATCACACAGCACCAAAAACAAACATTTCACATCCACATCCTCAGGGCCAGGCCACCCAGATCCAGACTGCTGTCCACACTCGGTGGCTTAGCAAACTCACCTGTAGGTGGCATGCCACCAGGGGAGGTCCGGTCGGGTTTTCTAGTAAAGAAGGTCCCTACCAGGACCGGCCCCCGCTGTGCCCCTTCCGCCTGTAATCCCCGCTGACTTGCTCCGGATCAATGCTTGCATTTATCAAAATCCAGGGTCCAAAACCAAAAATATAGAAAATAGAAAATACAATCCTCCTTCAACCCTGAATGGCAACCAGATCCCACAGATCCAACAATAACCCAATTCACAATCCAAATCAGGCTGCGGGCTTTCGTTCAGCACACCAGTATTCCCACGGTGGCGGGCATGTACAAGAATTGCACCAAGGAAGAAAGCCCTGAAATTGGCATATGAACACAAATAAAGCAAAGTTGGGGAAAGAGGTAAACATACACATTCACCGCCATAAACCCCTCATTCCCTGGACTCAAGACCTTCCCTTGACTCACCAACATATTGCCCTGAACCAGGTCAAATGAGATGGCTGAATACCATATGTCAAAAGTCACTACATAAACCCCAAAAATGTGTTCACTCCCAAGGCTCTAAATCCTAGCCCAATAGGTGAGGTGGCGTGTCATGGCCTAGAGTGGCACTCAGGACCATGCTCTGCCCTGACATAACCTTAGTTGGACTTGGAGTCGAATGGGCTTAGAGAAATGACCTATGAGTTTGAACTCATAACATGTCAAAAAACTGCCAATTCATACCATATTGGCCATATATCAAAAATATGCTCAAAATTGAAGTTACTAATTATCCGAAGGCTCCAAGCATGCATGGAATCGAAGTCTACTATTCATTGAGGATAGAGACCAAAGGCCACTGCCCATGTACATCCCCATTTTACCCTCGAAACCCCTTCGGATATGGGCGCCACGCACTGCCCAAGTCAGCCCATGATCTTGAGACCAAATCTTGTGATCCTTCGTGCGCCAAGCCAAATGGAGTACGCGATCCGACATATGGTGGTGTTCAACTCCGAAGCATATGCCAACATATGAGCAACATACCATGGTTCGACTCTCCATAAGCTTCTTGCTGTTTGCCGACCAGGTAAGTACACAAAACGCAAAAATGAGCAAAAATTGAGGTCAAAAACATGAAAATATGACCAAACACAAAGTTGTCATGATAGTATATCTTTATGCTCACCCATGATATCCCCTCATGATTCAATACACAAATGATTGAGACCATTTGCGAACAATTCCCCCACTTGGATCCCCAATCGGTCGCATGGAGATACCTTCGCCACTAATATCTACATGCCCCATGAAAATGGGAGTGCACCCATGGATCTCTTTGTCAAACATACCATGAGCAATACATACGCGGTAGACTTGGTCTAGCGCTTTGAATCCCACAATTGGGAAATGGGCAAAGCCCTTGTCACGTATGGCTCCTCATCTCTTCGGCCACACGAAGATATATAACATGGGCGTGAGCATATCAAGACACATATCATACATATGAAATATACCCTCAAAAGTGGCTCCCACCATGATATGCCATGTCCCTCCATTGGCATAACTTCACGTTAAAAATACGTAGGAACCCAAGGAAAGTTGCTATGCAACCCCAACACCCATGCGGCACACTCGAAAGTCGCATTAAAATATTCGGTTGCACGGTCCAAGAGTTATATATCACTTTATACCCTCTTGACCCTTTTCCCTTGCTACACCGGGCATGTGCACACACCAAAGGCGTTTGATGCTTCCTAAATTAAGTTGAGACCACGGCAGTTCCAACCCAACCTTCCTTATTCTCATTCCTCACACTCGCGCGTAGATTTCGCTCTTCAAAGTGATCCCACGATTCGCTTTTGTTTCCCTTATATCTCCAAGTCAAATGGGTGGCAAGTATAAGGGAAACCTGATTCGGGCATAGGGAAAGGAGTATGACCAATCGAAGAAGTCCAAATCAAGTGCGGCGATGTCGAAGTCGAAAATCCGATTTCGACATCACGAAAAATTCGGATTAAAGTTTCGAGTGCTTATTTAGAAAAATGCGGAAGCAACGAACCCTTTACAGATGAAATCTGACCCTTCAGAAACGTTTCCGCCAAAATATCTGGAAATAACAGTTAACCAATCGGTTAACGCAAAATCGCGAGCCAACTGACAGTCGCCGATACATTGACCATCAGAACGAAAGGCTGAAAAATTACGGAAACATTATGATAATAAAACCCTGTTGATTCCTGATATTCCGATATATAAATCTCCGCTGGCGGTGCCTCGGTTCTGAATATGGCCGCTCATAGCCGGAATGGCCAAACCTATCACACTATCACATCGGGTTAGTCCAGGTGGATGGGAGAGTATGATATCAGCCAATGGCGGCTTGCCGGCACATAGATACACACCCCAAGTGACCCCAAGATGGCCACGGGGGTCCGAACCGGCTTCACCCCCCTTCTCAGAGCGTTGTATCCGCTCGGAAACCAATGAAGAGAGGACGGGAGGACCCCAATGGGCTCCAAACCCCCCCTCCATGTCCCAAGGACACATGAAGGCCCCACACACGTCGTAGGCGTCCCCCATGCCCCAAGGGAGGGGTGAGGACACTGATAATCAGCGCCCTACGCCATATCCGGTCTCCTCTTGATCTACAACATGGACCAAGGGGATCAAAGATAGAAAAACGTCGTCGGTCGACCTAAATAAGTATACCACAATGCAATATATATGTGGAGATCGAGTGAAGGGGGTATATGGCCGATCAAGGCCGAAAAATCCCCGGATGAACGCCCTCACTTGTCTCCCCATTCACAGAAACAAACAAAATGCCAAGGGGGGATCCATTACGGTGCTACAGCAGCAACCAAATGGACCAATACGTCCTTGACATCCAAAGAAATACCCTTTTTCTTTAGGTAGTCCATCCAGACCGTGGTATACCTCGGCACGAAACTGCTCGGAGGTTCCCACGAGTCCCTGGATGCGGCGAATCCTTTCCAGCGGACTTTGTAAAGCCTACCCCCAGGCGTCCCCGGGTCCGGCTTGTCCGCCAGGATCTTCTCAGCGGTGAAATCGTCGTCCTCACCCTCGTCGTCCGAGTCCACATCGCCGGCCGTGAACTCGAAGGTGACGGGACGTCCGCTGGGGTCTGGTGCTCGGGGACGAAGCTGGGTATGGTCGGGGTCAAGGATCTTGTTATCCCCCACACGAACCGCATACACATCCTGCCCGACCTTCCGCACGATTACCCCCGGCACATACCAAGATGCCTGCCGATGCCTGGACAGGACATCCTTGTGGTGCCGCTCCACCCACACGGTGTCTTGGAGAGCATACTTCTGGACTTTTCCCTGCTTGAAGTACTTGGCCCGCTTGTCATGCTCGTCCTGAAGTGCCTTGCACACCTTGGCCGCCGTGTCGTCCGCCTCAGCCATCATTGCGTTCGCATCCCGGGCCACCTTGCCGTGGTTCATCCACGGGAGAGTGCGTGACACTCGATCCCGTAGGAGCAGGATGCGATGGGGCGACAGTCCAGTGGGTCCCGGAAGGTCGTGATACGCCTGGAGCACTCTCCACAGCGAGTTATACCAGTTCCGGCCCGGTTCGTCAATGTGCAGCTGGCGGAACTTCTCGAACATCTGTCGCCCGGCCACTTCAGCACGGCCATTCGACCGGCTGTGGTAAGCCACGGTCTTGGCGTGCCGAATCCCCATGTGCTTACACATCGTCTTGAACCACGTCCCCACGAATTGACTGCCCCGATCGCTGCAGATGACAGCCGGGACGTCACAAATCGTCAACCAATGCCTGATCATGGCATTAGCGACGGTCTTGGCCTGCAGCCCCACTCCATGCTTGTCCTTCTTGTCCTTCTTCTTGGACTTTTTGCCCGGGACTGCCACGATATACCCGCTGTGCCTGTCCACCGCCAGGATGACACAGTCGTAGGTCTCTCCGTCCACGGTGACCTCAGGCATGGCGAATACATCCATGGCCACGGACCGCATAGGGGCTTCCGGTATGGCCGTATACACCGGGTTGCCCGCTGTGGAGTGGTTGGGGCTCTTCGTGGCCCGACACACGGCACAGTCGCTGCAGTACCTGTCCAGTATGGCGTAGTACCCCGGAGGGAACTTGAAACGCCACTCCAGGTCCTGCTGCATCTTGTCTCGGCCCGGATGCATGAGCTGGGCGTTGTGCCAATGGTCAATGAGCTGCTCCACTCGGTTCTCGGGCACCAGCAGCTTGTCCTTGAGGAACAACTTGTCGCCATCCTCGGTCAAGCCCTCGGGCCACTCGTCGTCCGACGGGGCGCTCACGGCATTCCAGTACTTGCTCCAGTGCTCGGATGCCGCGTAGTCATCCGACCAGTCCTCTGTGAGCACCGACTTGACTAGCTCTACAGGGGCCACCATCCATTGCTCGAGGGTTTCCTCTCGAATAGCTTGGACGCGGGCACCCCGGAACTTGGCCAGGTCCGTACGATTTGCCATCACCACAAAGCACTTGACCCCTTCTTGCTCCATGACCTTCTCCATCTCGATGATGCGCTTGGCCTCCTCGGTCTCCTCGGCGTCGCCATGGCTGGATATGTCCATCCACGCCTTGCCCGCGGGGTAGGCCCAGCGACTGAGGCAATCTGCCACAGTGTTGTCCTTCCCCGGGATATACACGACGCTGAGGTCGAACTTGGCGAACGTCTCGTGCCATCGGGCCCTTCTAGCCGCTGGTCCTGAGGGGGTGTCGACATGCTCCTTGTGCCAGCTCTGTAGGGACTGGTGGTCCGTGCAAACCACCACCGGCTGCAGTCCGATGTGGCCAGACCACTTCCTGAGCGCACATACAATGGCGTATGTCTCCTTCTCCCTCGCGGTCCATGTTCGGCGTTGGCCCTCGGCCAGGATCCTGCTCCAAAACGCCACGGGAACATGAGTCCCGTCGTCCCGGACTTGCTCGAGGACTGCCCCCACGGCATAGTCCGAGGCGTCTGTCCGTAGCACGAATCCCTTGTCCGGGTCCACCAGGAACAACCCCAACTGCCCCAGGAGTCGCTCCTTCAGGCGGTTGAACGCATCTTCAGCCTCAGGGGTCCAGGCAAGCTTCTTTTTGCTCCCCTTCCGGCCATCGAACTTGCCCACTTGCAGCATCTTGTGCAGCGGCCCCGACAGTTCTGCATACATCCGGACATAGCCCGAATAGTAGTTGCAGAACCCCATGAAGGACCGGAGTTCGCTGATGGTCTGGGGCTTCTCCCAGTGGTGCAGGGACGCCAGCTTCCCAGGCATGGGACGGCGTTGCCCGTGACCAACCACGTGACCCGCGAACTTCACTTCCTTCACGAATAGTGAGGCTTTGGTGGGCTTGCACACCATGTTGTGTTTGTCCAACTCGCTGAGCACTCGGCGCAGATCCTTCTCATGCGCGTCGATGAGCTCATCCTCAGTCATGTTCTCCGTGCCGGACCCGATGATGATGTCATCCACGAAGGGATCGGCACAGTCCCGGACAGGACCGAGTAGGTCCTCCATCATGCGCTGGAAAACGGCGTTGCCATTCTTGGCACCCATAGGCACCACTTTCCACTGCATGGGCCCAAGCGGCGTCGACATCGCTGTGCAGGGCCTGGAGTCCGGGTGTAGCGGCATCTGAAGCGGTACCGGGTACGCGACCATTTTTCCCCAAAATCCTTCTTGTATCAGCGCAAGAAAAACTTTTGAACACGTTGCCTTCTACAGCGCCACACCACCGAGCTTTTTCCTGCTTGTGCCTTTTTTGCTTTTGCCGCTTGATCCTGCTTGGTTTCTCGAAACTCCTGCTTGGTTTCTCAAAGATCCTGCTTGGTTTCTCAAAACTCCTGCTTGGTTTCTCAAAGATCCTGCTTGGTTTCTCACGCTCCTGCTTGAAGACCCGCACCAGCAGCAGCAACATACCAGTAGCAGCGACAGCACAAAAGGCGTAGACCCCGTCAATGTGATTCATCGTGTTCACATCCAACGGAGTCATTTTGGAGCAGAGCTCTTTTCTTATCCCTTCACGATGCAGCCAGCGCTTATAGCGGAAGGGGGCTGCGAGGAAGGGCCTTCTTCATGGCCTGGGCAGCCGCGATACTGCAGCTCGTAACTACAGTGAGGGCCACTGATGCCCGCTGCTTGGCGCACGGCTCGCGTTGGCTTACAAATAAATCTGCGAGCTTTGCATGCTCGCCTGGAGCAAAAAACAAGCCTGCAAAGCAGACCACAGACAAACTGTTACTCTACACAGTACGCAGCGCCAAAGGCGTGCAGCGCTGACATCGCCTAATACCAATGCGACGGATCTCGTCGAACCTGCAGTCGAAGCACTAACGCATTGGTATCCCTACCTTTACCTGCTTACCAGCTCCTTTTATTATAAAAAATCCACAACAGGAATCACGCTTCACTCGATTAAATTATCCTTGATCCACGTGGAATTACGTCTTTTGCTGCGCGTGGAGGCCGTCGCGACAGTCGCGGCGACGACGCTGGTGGACGCAATTCTCTGAAAACATCAGTGGCGGATGGGGGACAGCCCATTCCGCGTCACCTCTCTCCTTAAGAGGATTGCGTACGCCATCCTTCACGCAGCTTCCTTGTTGGGAGACGCTTGGCTGAGTCGCGGGGAGCAGCCAATGGAGCAGCCGCTCCAATACATCCCTCAGAGCCGTCACGTGGTCCCCGGCTCTGCTGCACTTGAGGGCGTCTCGTCCTGCTTCGTCCATTCCATTTCGGCTCGTTCTCGGTCGCTGTTGCAAATGGCGTCTGTCTTGAATACGGACGCAGCTCAGATTTATTTTGAAGCGGTACCGGGTACGCGACCATTTTTCCCCGAAATCCTTCTTGTATCAGCGCAAGAAAAACTTTTGAACACGTTGCCTTCTACAGCGCCACACCACCGAGCTTTTTCCTGCTTGTGCCTTTTTTGCTTTTGCCGCTTGATCCTGCTTGGTTTCTCGAAACTCCTGCTTGGTTTCTCAAAGATCCTGCTTGGTTTCTCAAAACTCCTGCTTGGTTTCTCAAAGATCCTGCTTGGTTTCTCACGCTCCTGCTTGAAGACCCGCACCAGCAGCAGCAACATACCAGTAGCAGCGACAGCACAAAAGGCGTAGACCCCGTCAATGTGATTCATCGTGTTCACATCCAACGGAGTCATTTTGGAGCAGAACTCTTTTCTTATCCCTTCACGATGCAGCCAGGGCTTATAGCGGAAGGGGGCTGCGAGGAAGGGCCTTCTTCATGGCCTGGGCAGCCGCGATACTGCAGCTCGTAACTACAGTGAGGGCCACTGATGCCCGCTGCTTGGCGCACGGCTCGCGTTGGCTTACAAATAAATCTGCGAGCTTTGCATGCTCGCCTGGAGCAAAAAACAAGCCTGCAAAGCAGACCACAGACAAACTGTTACTCTACACAGTACGCAGCGCCAAAGGCGTGCAGCGCTGACATCGCCTAATACCAATGCGACGGATCTCGTCGAACCTGCAGTCGAAGCACTAACCCATTGGTATCCCTACCTTTACCTGCTTACCAGCTCCTTTTATTATAAAAAATCCACAACAGGAATCACGCTTCACTCGATTAAATTATCCTTGATCCACGTGGAATTACGTCTTTTGCTGCGCGTGGAGGCCGTCGCGACAGTCGCGGCGACGACGCTGGTGGACGCAATTCTCTGAAAACATCAGTGGCGGATGGGGGACAGCCCATTCCGCGTCAGTAACCGTGTCTCAGGTCCAACACCGTGAAGATCCGCTTTTTCTGTTGCTTTTGGAGGATGGAGTCGATCAGGGGGAGCGAGTACGAGTCGTGCTCGGTCTGCTCGTTCAAACCTCTGTAATCGACCACCAACCTCCACTCGCCCTTCTCCTTCTTGGGCACGATGAAGGCTGGGCTGGCCCACTCACTGTCGGAGGGTTCGATCCATCCCCGCTCAATGAACTCGGCCAACAGCTTCTTCATGGCCTCGGCCCGATCGCCCTGAAGTTGGTACTCCCGATGACGATAGATCTTCGGGTTCGGCTTCAGCTTGATCTTCGCTGTACCAAACCTCCCGCGATCTGGAGGGTTCTTGTTGGCGACGCCACTGAATAGCCGCGGATAGGCCTTGATCAGCCTCTCCTTCAGCTCGGCGACCTTCGGGTTCTCCTGGGCCTCCTCAGCCGCTTGCTTCGGTATAGATACAACCGACCGCACTGCGGTGTAGGCCTCTTCTGGGTCCGATTCCGACTTCTCCTCGTCCGATATGCCGTCTTCATCGTCGTGGGGAGCTCTTCCCACCGATAATCTTCGAAAATTTGCGGCATCGGGCTGGTGACTGTCGCTATCAGCACCCATTCTTGGAAAATCCCACGTTGGTGGGTCCGACCCAACCGGACCATCGTATTGGTCCGCGATGTGGTCCATGATCCTCGCCACGAACTCGTCCTTCTCGTACTTGCCGGTGACCAACATCTTGTCATCCCACCAATGCGGAGATGTGACCATGGCCCGCCTCTTCTTGGCTGCCACACGGTCGTGCATCCCCATCCGCATGTAGTTGACGACGTCGTCGATCTCGGCGTGGGACAGGACGTCAATGCCATCAATTGGCTGATCCGTCCCCTCCTTGGGCTCAAACATGACCTTCATGGGCACCGCCTCCACCCTACGGATGAATGTTTCATCACCCGTGGGCTGGGCTTGCGCCCCATCCACCAGGAAAACCTTGGTACCCCACGCTTGACCCGGGGAGGGCATTGATACACCCTTGGCGTCGATGAACAACTCCTCCTCTGGCCCGAATGACATCTCGTTCAGGGTGATGGAGTCCAGCGTCGACTTGAGACCCTCCAGCGGACATGGGGTGGAACCTATGCCGGTTATGACCAGGATCCCCTTCGCCCTATCCGCGATGATCTTCTCCACCGTACCTCTGGTGTTACCTAGGGAGCCATGCCAATACATGGGTCCCCAGTCCTTCAAACCCCAATGCCTGTGCCAGGCTGAGTCTCCTCGATGCCAATGCCTCCTACACTTCCGCAGAAGTGGGGCATCCCGGGAAGCGAAGACGTCCGTCTCGGGCACTTCAGCTCCCAGCGTCTGAATCATCCTGGTGTACACTTGCGGCGCCATTCCATACTCCGTGAGCTGAACTCCACGGTCTCCTCTGGACTTGGCACCCACAGCTTGCACCGCTCGGACGATCCGATCCTCTTCCTCAGCATTCCATTGGGATGACCCGCACGCATAATCCGTGGACAGCCATGTTAGGCATTCGTCGTCCTCCCGGACCAGCGTTGCGCGATGGGGAAGGGCTCCAATGGCGTTGGCCACCATGAAGTCGTACCCCATGATCATATCCCAATCAGTAATGTCGGCCACATAGAAGTTCCCGGATAGAGTGCTTCTCTTCGCCTGATCAGGGCGGTTCAAGCGCTCATGCTCCCAGAATTCCATACTGATAGTGGCCTCATGGGTGCCACCACCCATAATCTCTCCGTTGGCGACCTTCAGGCGGACCGGTCTCCGGCTGGGCTGCAGGAAATCCTCCTTGAACAACCCTCTCCGGACCAGGCTCACCTGGGCACCCGTATCCACCAACACATCCACCACCTTCTCCTCTCGTCCGCACCGTACTCGCACTTTCAAGTGCAACTGCCGCTCGTCGCCATGAAGTGTATGGACGACTCTCACGGCATGCAACTCTAGCACGTCCGGGTGCATCAGGACTTCAAGGGTATGGTCACGGATGGTGTAGATCTTGGGTTGGTCCTGCCCGTCCACGGGGCTCTCCGTGGTCGCTCCTTCCTTCTTGCCATGTCCCGTACCCACATGTACTTCCCTTGGCAGGGCGCTCCAGGGGTTGGGATTGGCGAAACTCAGTGGTTTTGGCTCTTCCGGAGCCTTCTTCGGCACCCGATGTGCCTTCGCCTTCTCAGGGATTCCACTGATTTTCGGAGGAGAGACCTCCGAGGTCCCACTCCCGTGGGGGCTCCTCTAGACTTGGCTTCCCGCAGCCCCTTCCGGCTGCGATCCGCCAGGACTTTGTCCTCCACTTTGCTGGGCTTTGAGTTCCGCCAACGTCCTCAACATGTCCTCAGCAACTTCCTCGATCGACCTCACTCGTCGGTCTTGACCAGGTCCACCACCATAGCCTCTTCCTCCGCCTTTTCCTTGGCCTTTGCCTTGGCCTTTTCCCCCGTCTCCGCCCTTCGCCTTCCAGTCGGAAATCCGCTGCTCCTTGGGCTTCTTCTCGGGGTGAGCGGCGAAGTAGGCCTTCTTGTCCGCCTCATACACCTTGCACTGACGGTGGTCGTGTGCATGGTTGTGTCCCTTGCCATAACAGACCCAGCACCCATCGTGCTGAGACCTGTACTCTCGGAACGAGAGCGGTGGGTTCCCGATCCTCCTTGGTCCTTCTCTGTTCTTCCTGGGTCCCACCTGGCTCCATCTGGACCGATTTTGCCCATGGTTCTTCACGTTGTGCGCCACGAACGCGAAGAAATGGGCCTCCTCGTGATCCTCCCGGGACCAGTGGTCTTGGCCACTTCCACTTCCATCCTCCGCGGAGTTGGCCGTGTCCTCCTGGATCTCCCGATGATGGCGGTCGTCTCGGTGTCCTCGTTGTCCATGACCATGCCGATCCTGCACGTGGGCCTCGTTCTTCGCATTGAGCTTCAACTCCACCGTGATGTACTTCACGATCTCGTCCAGGCTCATGCGAGCGAAGATGACTTGCATCTTCAGCGGCTCCCCGCGCCTCCACTCCACGTTGTTGAGGCGCAGCAACCTTTGCCCCATGGAGTCCCCGAATACCTCCACGTACACGGCGTTCTTCAGGCCCAACATCCGGTCGGGTTCGCCCAGGTTCCTCCTGAAGAATTCCATGATACCCGCATGGGTATCCTCCGCCGCCATAATCCTCACCGCCACCCGTCGCTTGGCGCGCTTCTTCTCCTCGTCCTCCACTCTCCTCTTCCAGCTGCCGGGGAGGACGTCCTTCAGCAAGTGGCGGATCTCACTGGCCTCGTTCCAGTCTTCCACCAACTTGAGGCATCTGCGGTACTTCCGCAGATACCGGTTCCACTCCCGGACCCGCAACTCACCGCGGTCCAGCGGCAGTGGAATGGACCACAGGTCCTCCAGCTTCTGGTTAGGAGCGTCCACCCGCTCCTCATCCTCCAGCCACTGGAGGCAGGCCTGCTCCGTGCGGATCAATCCTTCCCGGATCTGATCCCGCAGCTCCTCCTTGAGGTCCTGCGCCAGCCGGTGTGGGAATGTCCGGCATACCCACTTGTCCCGCGGCGCTCCCCGCATCTCGCCGACGACCTCCTCGGCGAAGTCCTCCCAGTCCAGGATGAAGTCATCCAGGTTGGACGGGTTCCCGTCATAATAGGGGATTTTGATTCCCCTGAGGTCGTCGATCCTGATGGCGTCTCCGACGTCTCCAGCCACCACTCCAACGAGACGGATACCACCTGTGGCCGGGGGGTTTGAGTACACTCCCCGTACATCCCTCTCCTCCATGGAGTGCGGTCCAGTTGGGCCTGAACCCATGGGGTTTGGAATGCGGGAAGGACTTCTTCCATCGGCCGTCCATATCCCCGTATTGGGGTCCTTCGCCCACAGATTTCCGCTTGGATGCCCTCGACCATGTCCGTCGGCCCTTCCCATGGTTTGCCCCTGCATGGTCTGGTTCTGGATCTCCTCTTCCGCATAAACTGCATAGGTAGTCGTTGATGGCGGTAGATCCTGGGCGGCGTGGGACATCTGCACCGTCAGGCTCCTCGGGTCCGTGGCTACGTGCCCTTCCCGCCTGGACCCAGCCGGTGCCGTGTGTTCCCCGAGCATTGTGGACTCGCTGAACAGGGGAACAAACGGCAGCGCACCCGGGTCTACACGCGGAGGCGCGTAGGGTGCCTCTGCAGGGCCACCCATGGGCTTCTCCATGGCGCTCCTGAGGGTCTTAACCCGCTCCACCAGCTCCACCGCGGCCGGCTTTGCCGGGAGCTCCGGACCCGAGGCGAGGGGCTGTCGCTCCTCTAGCCTTCTCAGGCGTCCCGACATGTCCTCCACTAAGTGGAGGAGGCTGTCTACCACTTGCTGCTGCTTCTGCAGGGCCAGCTCCAGATTCTCCCGGTACCGGGCCTGATCCGCTCGCAGCTCCTCCATGTGGTTCTCCGCGGCCGACTGGTCGTCCAGGATCCCCGCGACGTCCTCCTCTAGAGCGTCCTTGGCGTTGTCCAGCCGGTCAAGGTGATTCACGATGGCGTCCATCCCCATCTTCGGGTACTTGCCCATGAGGAAGGACACGTGCTCGCAGTGGCACGTAGCGTGCTTTCCGCCGGATTCAGCGCATCCCGCGGTTCCCGGCACCTCAGACTCATCGCCCATAGGCGTATCGCCTATGGCGTCCATCTCTGGGCCCGTGTGCCGGGGCACAGGTGCCGTCCGGGCCCTGGCTGGCCTCTCCAAGCCCTCGGCGTCGTGCTGCAGGGCGGGCTCGGGGGCCGTATGCGCCCTGGCGATCGGCGCGGACATCTCCGGCTCCGAAGGTGGCTCGTGGGCTGTCCGATAGCCCTCGGAGTGCCCTTCGGATTCCCACAGCCTGACCGGGCTGGGGTCCGTGTCCATAGCCCCGGCGTCCCTTGCCGCGGACTTGGGTGACCCGCGCTTCCGGTAGCGCCGGGCCCGTCCTCCACTGCTGCCTGAATGGCAGGCCTCATCAGAGTCCTCCGCGGCGGAGCGGAGGTTGCATGCCTTTCGGCAGCGACGCTCGCACATGGAGACCAGGTCCTCCATGTCACGTCCTCCTCTTCCCGAGTGTCGTTCTTCTCTTCGGGCTTCAAATTCCGGAGTTCGCCATGCTCTTGAACGTCTCGGTCCTTCTATGGCTCTCATCTCCGGCGTGGTCTCCACCGAGTCCACAATACGCACCCGGGGCGTACTTGGGCAGGGCTCATGAGGGCCAAAGTCCCCGGGTCGGCGGTAGGTAGGGGCAGCAGGTAAGCCTCTGCTACCATAAAGAAGGTCCCTACCAGGACCGGCCCCCGCTGTGCCCCTTCCGCCTGTAATCCCCGCTGACTTGCTCCGGATCAATGCTTGCATTTATCAAAATCCAGGGTCCAAAACCAAAAATATAGAAAATAGAAAATACAATCCTCCTTCAACCCTGAATGGCAACCAGATCCCACAGATCCAACAATAACCCAATTCACAATCCAAATCAGGCTGCGGGCTTTCGTTCAGCACACCAGTATTCCCACGGTGGCGGGCATGTACAAGAATTGCACCAAGGAAGAAAGCCCTGAAATTGGCATATGAACACAAATAAAGCAAAGTTGGGGAAAGAGATAAACATACACATTCACCGCCATAAACCCCTCATTCCCTGGACTCAAGACCTTCCCTTGACTCACCAACATATTGCCCTGAACCAGGTCAAATGAGATGGCTGAATACCATATGTCAAAAGTCACTACATAAACCCCAAAAATGTGTTCACTCCCAAGCCTCTAAATCCTAGCCCAATAGGTGAGGTGGCGTGTCATGGCCTAGAGTGGCACTCAGGACCATGCTCTGCCCTGACATAACCTTAGTTGGACTTGGAGTCGAATGGGCTTAGAGAAATGACCTATGAGTTTGAACTCATAACATGTCAAAAAACTGCCAATTCATACCATATTGGCCATATATCAAAAATATGCTCAAAATTGAAGTTACTAATTATCCGAAGGCTCCAAGCATGCATGGAATCGAAGTCTACTATTCATGGAGGATAGAGACCAAAGGCCACTGCCCATGTACATCCCCATTTTACCCTCGAAACCCCTTCGGATATGGGCGCCACGCACTGCCCAAGTCAGCCCATGATCTTGAGACCAAATCTTGTGATCCTTCGTGCGCCAAGCCAAATGGAGTACGCGATCCGACATATGGTGGTGTTCAACTCCGAAGCATATGCCAACATATGAGCAACATACCATGGTTCGACTCTCCATAGGCTTCTTGCTGTTTGCCGACCAGGTAAGTACACAAAACGCAAAAATGAGCAAAAATTGAGGTCAAAAACATGAAAATATGACCAAACACAAAGTTGTCATGATAGTATATCTTTATGCTCACCCATGATATCCGCTCATGATTCAATACACAAATGATTGAGACCATTTGCGAACAATTCCCCCACTTGGATCCCCAATCGGTCGCATGGAGATACCTTCGCCACTAATATCTACATGCCCCATGAAAATGGGAGTGCACCCATGGATCTCTTTGTCAAACATACCATGAGCAATACATACGCGGTAGACTTGGTCTAGCGCTTTGAATCCCACAATTGGGACATGGGCAAAGCCCTTGTCACGTATGGCTCCTCATCTCTTCGGCCACACGAAGATATATAACATGGGCGTGAGCATATCAAGACACATATCATACATATAAAATATACCCTCAAAAGTGGCTCCCACCATGATATGCCATGTCCCTCCATTGGCATAACTTCACGTTAAAAATACGTAGGAACCCAAGGAAAGTTGCTATGCAACCCCAACACCCATGCGGCACACTCGAAAGTCGCATTAAACTATTCGGTTGCACGGTCCAAGAGTTATATATCACTTTATACCCTCTTGACCCTTTTCCCTTGCTACACCGGGCATGGGCACACACCAAAGGCGTTTGATGCTTCCTAAATTAAGTTGAGACCACGGCAGTTCCAACCCAACCTTCCTTATTCTCATTCCTCACACTCGCGCGTAGATATGGCTCTTCAAAGTGATCCCACGATTCGCTTTTGTTTCCCTTATATCTCCAAGTCAAATGGGTGGCAAGTATAAGGGAAACCTGATTCGGGCATAGGGAAAGGAGTATGACCAATCGAAGAAGTCCAAATCAAGTGCGGCGATGTCGAAGTCGAAAATCCGATTTCGACATCACGGAAATTCGGATTAAAGTTTCGAGTGCTTATTTAGAAAAATGCGGAAGCAACGAACCCTTTACAGATGAAATCTGACCCTTCAGAAACGTTTCCGCCAAAATATCTGGAAATAACAGTTAACCAATCGGTTAACGCAAAATCGCGAGCCAACTGACAGTCGCCGATACATTGACCATCAGAACGAAAGGCTGAAAAATTACGGAAACATTATGATAATAAAACCCTGTTGATTCCTGATATTCCGATATATAAATCTCCGCTGGCGGTGCCTCGGTTCTGAATATGGCCGCTCATAGCCGGAATGGCCAAACCTATCACACTATCACATCGGGTTAGTCCAGGTGGATGGGAGAGTATGATATCAGCCAATGGCGGCTTGCCGGCACATAGATACACACCCCAAGTGACCCCAAGATGGCCACGGGGGTCCGAACCGGCTTCACTAGACACCCCTCAGATGTTATTCTCCTTCTGAACTTTTGCAGATTTCAAAAATGGCACCACGTGGCACTGGCCTGCTTGAGCAGCATTTCACACTTAACCTTGCTACAAAAACCAGTAAAACTGGGCATGACTACAACTGCAATTATTGTGGTTTTTTGGGCAAGGGCTGGCAAGGACCTGCAAGAGCTCGTGCCCATTTGTCTGGGGAAAAGGGACATGGTGTTGCTGCCTGCCCGAATGTGCCGAAGGATGTCAAAGAGAAACTGTTGAAGGAGGCTGAGGAAAAGCTGAAGCAAAAAGAACATCAACAAAACAAAAAGAGGATTTTCCTGAGCCAACAAAAATCCTGATGCCGCTGCAGAACCATCTCCAAAGAAGCAGGCAACACTGGACAACTTGCGGCGCGCAAGTGTTTTCAAACGACGACAAGCATACCGCACGATGCGCAATGGCACTGGGGACACAGCGGTGCTATTGGTTCGGAAAAACACGGCTTAAATTGGAACTCGGTTTTTATGTCGCAACTACTTTAAAGCAATATGTCGGGGATCAACAGTTAAAATTTTGGTGCATCCAAAATGTCGGCAGCCTGCAGAAACAGGAAAATCTCGCGTTTTGTTGGTTTTTAACCTCATTCTCTGCGGCGGCACGCGCGTCTGGCGCCAGTCGACGGCCCCCCCAGCAGACGCGTACTGTATTGTATTCTCGCGATACGGTACGCGTATATATACGTTACGCGTATTTATACGCCGTCTTTTCCAACCTTGCCGAGTCTACAAGCTGCTCCACAAGAACCCTGACGGACATCTAATGATTCGTGCATGGAAAGCAACTTTGAAGGCTCTTAACTTAACAAACACTCCACAAAGCTACAATGCTCGAACAGAGTGTGCTTTAATTGAGAAGTTTGAACTCATCAGAAGAAATCAACACACTTCCTGAGTTGGTACTTTGCCTGAATTGGTAGCCTCAGAGTGCTCTGCCTTCGTGCCCTGCTCTTGTGCCCTCTTTTCCCCAATTTTACTGTTTCACCTTTCATAATCCGCCAGCAAGTTTTTCATTCTCAAATTTTCACTGAAACAACTTCAGTGATCATCCACACAGCCTGCAATGACCACAGCGAGTACAAACCACTGTTCATGTTTTGCTTTTGTGAAAGCCTTAGCCTTTGGTTTCTTATGGTTAGTGCTCAGCACCTCAGGTTTTTATAAAAACCAAAAGGAAATGTACTTAGCGGCCGTCCTTCGTGGAACCTCGCTGTGTGAGCAGTGATTGTGTTTTTTTCGGTGGAGGACCGCCATGCCTTAAACAAAAAGTGCATCAACCAGGCTAGACACATGCTAGGACACGGAGAAACAACACTTAGACTCGAACTCCACGTGAGCCTGGAGATCCAAGCTCGAAAAATAGGCCCATCGAAGGGCAAAAAATGAGTGATTTTTGGCATAAAATTAACATGCGAAAATGAGCTCAAAAAAGTGCAAAATTTTGAACTCAAAGATGTTGAAACCGTCGAGACGCGACCAAAAGTTGGACATATATTGTTCAGACTCACCAAGCACGAACAAAACAAGCCCTTACGTATTTTCTGTCACCACTATATCCTGGAAACATAGTGGCAAACTCTGAGCACATGAAAACAAAGTGCTAAGAGTCTTCTCACCAAAAGGGACACAATTCGCCAATGGCTCAGATGAACTTGAAACAAGGCGATAAGAAGGCTAGAGACTCGTCGCGACGAGCCTAAAAAAAATTCATGACAGAACTTGACAATGACGCGACACACTGACTCATAAAGGTGACATCATGAACACCCAAAATATGCACTATTCATGCGTCAAAGTCCGTCCTACCATGTAGTGTGGTAACCCACCACGACCATATCTCGACATTGCAAAGCGAAGGGAAGCCAAACCAAAATGTACACCAATGTTGACTGCATCCTGCAATCATCGAAATCAACTTCACCCTGAGATTCACCATGGGTTGTTCACGACAACCAAAACTCAATTCATTCTCAATAATTTAGACATATCTCTAAACTGACTTGCAACTCACAAGAACAAATAATAAACCAATGAAGGAGAGAGTCATGCCGTTCCAACACATCTTTCTTCAACAGAAATGGATGGTAATACTCAATTTATGGTTTGGCTGAAGTGGCTACATGAAATGTATAAGATATGCATGCCATGGCTAACCTAACAATGGGGGGCGAAAAGAAAGTGGCACCGTAAGGTGGCGGCAACGATCGCTGACCTATACCTATACTTTAAATGGCTGGGCATCATGACTTTAAGGGGTTTTTGAAAATTGTGGCACCTGAGCCCGAACTTTGAATTCCCTATAATAAACTAAGAATTGACTATTACAACCACGCGGTCCGAATCAAATTCACTCATCAGGATGGACTGGCCATAAAAGCCAATTCATGCTCTCGCCATTTGGGTCTCCAGATCCCAACTGGCAGTTCGCCGGAGAATTGGCGCGACGCCGGTTAACTACCAGGCCTCCGCCAATATCTAACCTCTGTACCTATGCGAATTTAGGGCAAACTCCCATAGGTATCAACAGGGCAATGAATTCGTAATCATCTGATACAAAAGCAGCGGACAAACACGCCCAGTTCCCTGATATGCCTACTGCAGGTTCACGTCAAAAGTACCATAAAAGGAAACTTTAAGGGGGGATGAAGGCTAATGAAATTGCCTATCAAATCCTATAGTATGGACGTACAATAGCCTACACAAAGGGAAGAGTGGTCACCACAAGGAGGAGTAAGTGTCCCCACAACCGGGATCAGGCCCCACAGGGGTGACCGCGGGGCTCAGGGCATGACGGAAAACAAACAAATGCCTGCTTATACCATGCCGGACCATGACGTTACTTCCCCGAGTGGCCTGCGAGGCCGTGAGTGTTGTGGACGAAGGACCAGGGGGTCTGGAAGATCCCCCGACACCTTCTGACCCGTTCAGAGATCAAGAAAGCTCTCCAGTGTGCCACTGCTGATCTGGTTGGTGACCTCACTCAAGAAAGCCGGGCCACAGTAGAGCCCCTGATACCACCCCAAGGGTCACCTATCACCGTTGGAGGTTTTCCTCACCGGGTACAGGCCAACCCCCTGGTTGTCGGTTTAACTCATACCCTAAGTGGTGTAGGAAGCAGACCGATGTCAACACCTGCGACCCTCCCCTTTGTACCAAGAACAGCACAGCCACCGTACAGCCATGTGGAGAATTCTACATGCGCTGAACTGGACCAGCTTGGGCTAACAGCGCGAAGGGCTATGGTGGACGTGGAGCCCTATGGCTCCAGTGACTTGGGTGGTGAGCCTTCCGAAGTTGAACCGCCATCCTTATAGTCAGCTTCACCCTCTGAGGACGACGACCCTGAAGACCGCAAGAACGCGAGTGGAAAAAAGAAGAAGAAGAAAAGGAAGAGCGGGCGCCAAGAGAGGCGTCGCTCCAAAGGGGCCAAGGCCATTACCACCTCCAGGATTGTGGTGAACCTTCCGGAGTTCACTGGCAAGGTCCTGAGCGAATTTGCGGAGATTTTTGGTCGGTTCCTAAGGAAGAACGGTCCAACCCACGCAAGTGGGAGGGTGAAGTGCCACCTGCTCTTGCAGTGTTGCAAGATTAAGTACTTGGAGAAGCAAGCGAAGCAGATCGTGACAAACTTTGCCACATTGGCAGATATGTTGGTTTCCCATTGAGAGGCAGTACCCCTCCTATGAGACGGACCTATTAATTGGGACCGAGATCCAGAACCTGGCTATGTCGCCCAACAACCCCAAAGCTGCGCGTACCTCTAAATTATTGGCTGACTTGGAGCAGTGGGTAGGGCAGCTGACGCCCGGATCTTATGGCAGCGAAAAACTGCTGCTGTGGCATGTGGCTAATTTGTCGGTGCTTCTTTAGGAGCTGGCTTTGGAGAAGGAGAGTAACCAGCAGCTGAATGCTTATTGCCTGGGGGCGGCAACCCTGGCAACCAAGGCCGTGGCTATCGAGAACTTCGACCCTCTGCACAAGGGCAAATCCCCAAAAATGGTTGCTAAATGAGCAATGTCCAGGACCCATTCTGGTCCCACTCCCGAGACAAGAGGGGCGGCCTAGTTCATGCCCCTGACTGTGACATGCACCAGTCCTTCGTGGTGCAGGGCAAGAAGCAGGAGACAAACACAGGAGGCAAGGCGAAGATGCCTGACCACTACAGGTGTACTGTTACCTGTGCCCCCTGTGGTTGCCGCAAGCACTACGACGGCGAGTCCTGTCACAAGCAGTGCCTCTCTGCCAAGCTAAAGAGTCACAACTCCCAGAATGGGGGTCAAAACGGCAAAGGCAACAGTGACAACGGCAAAGGCAAGTCCAAGGGCCGTGGCAAAGGCCAAGAACAAAGCAAAGGAGGTCGCGGTAGTTCCGACAAGAAGAACCAGAAGAACCAAGATAAATCTGGGGAAAACCCGAACGCTACACTAGGGGGGACAAACCCCGAGCCCTCTGATGGGCAGCAAAATGCGGGGCCTACGACCTGTCTCAAACGCAGGCTCAAGCGCAGCAAGAATAAGGAGCCAACGGAAGCAATGAAGATGGGAACAAGTGGGGTCCCCGCCAATGCTCCCGCCTAATGAGGGTGGTGCAAAAACCTCGCAAGAAGATGTTTGACATCACCCTTCCTTCAGAGTTCTGACAGGGACGCTCTGGCAGGTCTACACATTTTGTGTTCTGGGTACGTATCCGTCTTGGGGGACGAGAATACCTGGGGGTACAAGATACTTGGGCCGCTATATCCATAGTGGCCCAGAAAACGTTACCTCGTGGGGACCTGAAGAACATCATGCCTACCACATCCATACGCATCGGGGATGGCTAGTGGTGCACAGCTGTGAAGACTGTGAGGTGGATGTGCCCATGGCGTTCGGGAGCATTTTCCACTGGTTCTATGTGATGGATACCGAGGCCTTCGACTTTGGTCCGGTGGACCGACTTCTTCGCCGAACATGCCCAGATTCCATCCCTAACGCTGCAAGCGCCCTATGTCCTTCATGTGGATCCTGGTGACGGACAGGAATCTGTACCATCAGAGCAATCTGAGCAGACCTCAAGCTACCTCTGAGTGTGCAAGGAGGAGTCGTCTGCCATGATGCTTGTCTCCAAAAAAGAGTACTATCAGCTCCTTGGAAGTGTCCTTGACCAAGGTTCAAAGTAGTTGGGATACTCTAAGGAAGACCTCAATGTGGAGTTGTTCGCCAGTGACAAGCAGTACATCCTGGACCTCTACTGCAGCAAGAGCCCAATCGCTGCTACCCATCTTACTGGCCCTCTCTAGGGATTGCCTACGGGAACCCCAGGTTCAGTCAACTGGGGAAGGTCCTGACCAAGGTGGCCCTGCAACCTTCCCGTAGGGTCCAGTGTTCGTCCGATTGGGTTGCACCCGGTTGAAATGAGTGCTTGCGTACTCTGATGCAGACGCTGACGCTCAACTCCACCCAGCTGCCGGAGGATGCCGCTACCTGCCACTTGGCAGGAAGACGCCTATTGGGAAACCAGCATGGGGGAGTATGCTAAGCGTTGTGGATGGGAGCCTGGCCCCAGTATCTCTGGAAGATCTGGACCCTGCTCTGGTCAGGGAGATTCAACGTGAGAGCGGCGGCTACACCCTGAACGCCATGAAAGACCGACTCTTGCGTCGAGACCGTGGTGGAGACCAGTCCTGGGGGAGACGAGTACGTGGTGTCGGACGCTGTTGCCGCCAACACCCCCTGCCATGTACCTAATCCTGATGTAGTCTCAGAGTCTGGGCTATCCGAGCTACCCGATTCAATTCACTCTGATGACGAAACCGACAATGGCGCCTTGTTAGTTGACATTTGCCTGGAGGAAGTCCCATGAGACCCACGGGGGGGGGTATTTTCTTCGAACGAACTTCAGTCCTCGAACGAAGATTCGAATCTTCGAACGAAGATTCAAATTCGAAGATTGTATTTGCTTTAATCGAAATCCAATTAAATCCAAGCTGCTGGGGAGAATAGCCGCAGAAGCGCAGCAACAGCAGCGCGTGCACCACATTGACAGGCGATTGTCGCAGATTTGTGCCAGAAAGACGGGTTTTGGGACTTTTTAATTGATTTGTTGTCTTTTTTAAGGGTGTCACTGTTTGACCAATGGTGCAACTTGGAATTACGCTCAAAAACGCGGTGGGCACGACAAATGCTTATAGCCAGGACGCTGAGGACGGTCTTCTGCAATTTTTCTCCTCCTCCGGCCTGGGACGCCAGCTTTTACATTCGATCTACACACGAGTCAACGGAGGCGCTGACAAGCAGAGATTGAATCAACTTCTACGGTGGCACAGCGATGCTCAATGCTCGCCTGAAGAAGCAGTCACTTTGCTTCTCGATTTGGGAATCCCTAGACGCCGCCTTCGGGTTCTATCGCGCTTTATTTCCAAGCGTGCGGAGGTATGGTACAAACAGACAGGCCTAAGGTTTGGGAAACCAATGCCAGTTGTTGCCCGGAGGCCTGTATGTGCATTTGTAAACGCCGCGTCGTTGTCTTCGAAAAATATCTTCGTTCGAACATTCGAAGGTTTGTTTGAAACAAAATCCTCCACATTTCGAAAACACATTTTCAGGGCATTTAGGTGGTTGCAGGCTGAATCGAAAGAACCAAACCCTCAAGAACAACTGTGTTGAGAATTTTATCACATTGTTTGCAGCAAAACAGCCAGCTCAAAGGCGTTCGAACAGTTCAAAAATTTTCTTCGTTCGAAGAAATAATCTTCGTTCGAAGGTTTTGCTCGAAGAAAATACCCCCAGCGGTGGGTCTCATGGGGTAGAGAACGCCGACTACGCTATGCCACAAGAGTCCCTATTCTCCATGAGGGGGGAGGAGCCTTCGGACACTTGCGTTTGTGTGTCGGTGGCGTGCGCTGGCGTCCTGTGTCAGAATGAAATGAAAGGATAGGTTCAACACGACGAAAAAAATTTCCAAATAGCTGAAAAGAAAGCTAATTGGCATAAAGGACGCTTGGGGCAAGAAATATGATGGGAAATGCGTAAAAACACGATGGAAATGTTTTCGACCTTAAATAGGTGAATAGTTAACGCCGTAAGCACCGTAATGCTCGTAGGAGCATAACGCCGCCCCCCACAACGTCTAACACGCCATACACGCAAAGAAGAAACCGTCGCGCGCAGCGCGTAAAACTCGAAAACGTTTTCTAAGCCGCCGCGTCCCTTCGCCCTGCTTCCTTCCATTCTCCTTCCTTCTCCATGCACCTACCTCCCCCCCTTGTGGCCCCCCCATCCCTGTTCATCAGCTGAGGCGGCCGGCCCTGGGGGGAAAGCGCTGAACCCCTTGCAAGCAAGACCAGCAACGACAGCCCGACAAAGTCATCAATAACAACTGCATACCATCGCCAACGGCCTGCAGCACGTAAGTTGAGGCCTCCGTGGACTCGTCTTGCTGCTCGCGTGTGTGTAGGGTTCAGCATAATTTTGTTTCATTTTGCAGAACAAAAAAACTTTTCCAAAAGTTTTGCAGCGGTCTTCAAAGAACAAGAGGGCAAACAAACACAAACAGCACAGCGAGGGAGACTCAATTGCACAGCACCACAGGACACAGCGCAGGAGAGCAAGGCACAACCAGAAACCACAACCAGCAGCAGGGCAGCGGGCCACGCGGCCAGACAGGGACGCTGACGCCGCAGCGCGCAGCCAAGAAACAACAGCGGACAACAAGAACCAACAACGAACAACTAGGAACCACAGGCAGCACCACAGGACAGCGACCAGTGCAACAGAGGCAACAGGGCACAGCACAGGGAAGCACCGCACGGAAGGCGCCGGAAAACACAGCACGGGGAGCAACAAACAACGCCCCAGAACAGGGCAGAGAACAAACAAACGCCGCCAGGAAAGAAAAATAGACAGCAGGGCACCACAGCACAGCACCACACGGAAACACAGCATGACAGGACACAGCACAGGGAAGCAGGGCACCAGGACAAACCACAGCACAGAACAGGGCACCAGGCCATGCAGCCTGACAGGGACAACAGCGTGTGACGGGTTATGCCCATCCTTGGGTCACCCGCAGCCGCAGGCAGATTTAGGCTTAGGTTGCGATCGCGCGCGGTGCTGAAATTCAGGATTTTTAATCAAGAGAAACTGAGATTGTATAGTGCAATTACTGTGTATTATCGCAGGGTATTTTTATGGAGTACAAGGATCTTAGACATTCTGGGTGATTATCAGATTGATTTGGACTTGGTGTCGTACTCCAGTGCATTTTGAGGGATTCGGATTTGAGTATAAGGGGACAGAAGTCAATTTCGATATCAAGAATGTCTATTTCTTTGTGTATGGCATCAGCAGTCCAGTCCCCAAGCAAAATTTTCATGTCTTTGGAGAGCTTGAACTTGAGGTACCAGATTTACGGACGAGGCCGTGAGTTCAGTGTTGAGTTCACTGGTGGTGAGGCTGCGATAACGGCGGCGTTTGTTTCTGTCTGCTGGCTGTAAAAGGCGTCGCATTCGAGTTCGAAATCCGTCATGCCCTTCGTTGGAAGCTTGGGTAGTCCGTGCAACAAATTCACGTGTGCGGTATGAGGGCATGAGAGTGCTGCGGGACAGTGCTGCTCCAGCGAGGTGACTTTTGCCCAGCGCTCTGATTGTCAACGCGCGAGAAGGAGTTTCGGCTAGCAGGAGTTTGTTCGCCGCAGCGTCGGCGAAGACATCCAGCAACGCATCGCCGCGATTCGACAACAGCAAGGCTGACATGAGCGCTGACCAGGGCGCTAACACCTGAGGCTTTGTTTTAAAGGTTCTCAGTGTGTGTTGCGTGCGTTCGTGAGCGCTTGCGCAGTGGAGAGCCACAGTGGTGGCAGTTTGCCACCGCGTAAACTGTTTTCAAACTCAGCTCATTTTCGCTGCCTGTCAGATTCTCTACTACAGTCACTTGTGGGACCATCGTAGCGCTCGTTCGTGCATTCGTGAGTGTGTGTTCGTGCGCGCTTGCACCAGTGGACAGCCACGGGCATGGCAGTTTTCCACTGAACAACCTGGTTTCAGACTCAGCTAATTCTCACTTCGTGCCAGATCCTCTGCCGCAGTCAGTGTGGCATCATGGCAGCGCTGAGCAGCTCTGAGAGACGCGCGCCTACCCTGAGACTTGTGGTTGGGCAGTAAGGCGCTTTGTGTGTTTGCCTTGTCTTTTAGTATTTTTTCGGTGTATCAGGTTTTTATGGCGGAATCTAGCTCAAATGAGCTTGATGGAAAAAACGGGTTCGACACCAAGCGCCTCCGGCGCTCAAAAAGCACTGTTTTTGTGCTCAGTGGCTCACACTGATGTGCAGCCTTGCTTCAGTTTTTTGAATCTGAGGCTTCAGGCCCAGTTTTACGCTGGCCTGATTTTGAGCATTTTGCTCGTGAGATGTCAACCCAGTTTGGGCTTGTTTTGCTGACAAGAGGAATATTTTTCAAAAGACTTCCGAATTTTTTCAGAGTCACAGTGTGGCTCTTCTATTTTTTAACTCTTTGCTCCTGTTTGGGAGCTGGGGCACGTCTGTGCATCTGCCGGTGCTCCACTTCCACATTTAATCTATGGGTAAATTTATCATATTTTTGTACCCTCCCCACTCACTGTCCCCTTTTGGGACTTCACTGGCTCTGCCACTGCAGAGTCATGTCCATTGCAGAGCCACTGCTACTGCAGTGACTCTTTGTCTCAACCACTGTGGGCGAGAGTGCCCCAGTGGTCACATACACTCTAGGCCAGAGTGTAGGGGAAAATTCTTCTTTGTCATTTTTTTACAAGAGAATTTTGGGCTGCAGGTTTTGCCTGAGGGCAGCACCCCACGGTGGGAGGGGGGAGAGGCCACAGCAACATATGTGCTGCAGGCCCGTGTACTGTTTACTTGCAATTTTTTCTGGGGACGCTCAGGAATTTTTTTACTAATGTATGCACGTGTGCACACTTGCGCATGTGTTTGTTGCATTGTATCTACGCAAGTTCGTTTGCCCTAACCTTCTGATTTTCTTACCCTTTCTCCTTTGCTTCCCTGTTTCCAGGTCAGTGAGATACGATGGGGATCAATTTTCAAATGTCGACATGTCAAAATACTTTTGGATGAGTCCAGCCAATTCAGGTCTGTGTTCTTGTTTCTGCACCAGCCCCCCCCATACGTCAGCGCTCCTATTTTGTTTCTCTGTCCTCTGCCTCAGAGTGATGGAGAGAGTGCTGCTCAAGATGCTCAGAAGTAAATTAATTTATTTATTCACAAGGCCGCAGCAGAAGTTTTTTGTATATTACCAATAAGGGTCTCTATACCCTGTGGGGCAGCACAGTGTGTATTCACTGTGTTTTTTTGTGCCCTGTTGTTGCTGCTTTTGTGCCTGTTTGTCAATTTTTTTGTCACACTTCTGAGCAGGGTTTTTTTTTGGTGCAGGAAATTTTTTTGAATCAGACTGGTGGCATGGACGATAAGTAGAGTCAAGTAGAACTGTTTTGGATCTCAGTTTTTGGAAAACTGCCCCCCTGAGTTTTAGGCCAGGAGTTTAGAGCAGGATTTTGCTTAGGTGATTTTCTGTTTGAAAACTTTTAGTGCTTTCTCAGGAATTTTTTCCCATAGTCAGCTGGGTTTTTAGGTGGCAGTGAAACCCCCCCACTCAGGACAGTGTAGGGTACCCGAAAAGAGTAGAGGGACCTTAGTTTAGGACTTCAGGTCCTGGGGGTAGGATATTGTACATTATCTCAGTCCATTTCAGCAAATTTTCTCTGTACAGTAATGGCTGTGCATACCCCTGGGTGTGTGTCAGCCCTTGCAGGTGGCCTAGTGGCCGCGGCAAGGGCTTGGCGGGGGGTGTGACGGGTTATGCCCAGCAGGGGGCTGCCCGCAGCCAGAGCGCGATCCTGTAGATTAGGATGCGTCGCGCGAGTGCAGAGATGTAGGAATTTGTGTTATTGATTTGGTTCAAAAGCTCGATTTGTAAATAGCTTTGATTGTGATTGCTATTGCAGGGTATTTTAGAACTATGGAAGAGTCTAACGATCTGTATAGAGAATATCGATTCTGCTTGTGCTGATGCTGAGTTCGCCGTGAGGACTGGATTTCGGAAATTTTGGATTTTATCAAAAAGGCAGTTTTGATACCAAAGCACGCCACCAGAAAACAGCAGCGACAACCAGGCCCAGCAACGAACACCCAAAAACAACAGGAAACAACACACGGCACCAGCCAGCGCAAAGGAGGCAACGGACCACCACACAGCAAGAAATAGCGGACAACAGCAGAAGCACAACAGGGGGCACAACAGAACAACATAGCATCGAACCCCAGGACAGAGCACAACAACGGGCCAGGACAGGGGACCAGGCAACAGCAACAAGCCCAACAACAAGGGCAGCAGCAGAGGGGGGGGGGGGCAGGGCGGGACAGCCAGACAGAACCAACACATCACAGCACGATGCAGCGGACCAGGCGACCAAACGACACAGCGCACCACGAGACCACACAGCACCAAAGAAAATACCACAAAACAGGACAATGCACGACGGCATCACACACGAGCACACACCGCACAATACAGCAAGGTACAGCAGGGCACCGCACGACACCAACAAAAACGGCGCAGCCAGTTCCAACGGGATACGGCCAGCAACAGAATAGACAACACAACACGATAGCAGACAAAACAGCAAGGCACCCGCACACCAGCACAGCAAGGCACCCGCACACCAGCACAGCACGGCACAGAAAACCACCGCTAACCACACAAAACAGTCCACACCAGACCTGGACACAACACAACGAGACGCGGGACACCCATAAATCACCAGGAGCAGCCGCCGGGGGGGGGGGGGAGACAGCACTGGCGTACAACGCACACACCACAAGAAAGGCCGCACACTAGGGAGTAAAGAGAAACCAAGCCAAACGGTGCCAAGGCGAAGAGCACCGAGGGGCAGGTGGCACCCAACACTGCAAAAAAAATTGCAGAAGAGGGGAGGGCGGGCAGACGCAAGGCGCCGAGGCCCAGGGCACCCAGGGCCGGAATCAACAGAAAAGCCAACACCAGGGGGGCGCAGAACAAAAAAAAAGAAGGGTGGGGGGGGAACCACAAAGCGCCGAGTTGAAGGGCATCCTGGGGCCGGGACAAACAGAAAAACGCACAAACGGGGGGTGCCCCCCCGAAAAAAAAAGGACAGAAACACACCTGGGGCACACGCAGCCCAGAGGGGGCCGAAAGAAAAGCTAAACGGCAACAGGAACGGTGAGGCGCACCGGAACGCGCCCCGTAGGCCGGCCTGCCCGACGCGGCCAGGACCTACAGCCCGCCAGCTGCCGTCTGGAAGGACGAGTGCGAGCCCTGCAGCGACGCACAAAAGGGCGAGAACACAACCACAAACACACACATGCGCGGACCCGGGCGTGGTGCCCTCGGACCCGCATGGGGAGGTGGCGGCGTGCACACGAAACAGCCCCTGTGCACCGGCCGAGTCTTCCCCGGAGAGATCGATGGTACGGGAAACCGGACGCGTGAGTGACTGGGCGGACACGCGCAGAACTACGGCAGCGCACGCAGCTGGAGACCGACGCTGGAGGGACCCGCCAGGGAAAACCCCATTGCCGGGCTCCGAACGGGTACGATGCGGAGTGAGCCCAGCGCCCCCGCCGCGGTGGGGGCCAGCAGCGGGCACCATGAGCCCGGTTTCTGGCCGGCCTCCACGTGCCCCGAGAAGCCGCCCAGTAAATCCAGAGGCGCGAGCTCCTGGCAGGGAAGGGAACCACGGCGACGGGAGAGCCGACTGGCGCACCGAGAGCGACCGGACCGGAAGACGCACGGCGCACCAACGCGGGGCCACGAAACACGCCAGAGAGGCACTCCGCCGGCCACAACCACGGTCCAGAACAAGATGCCAAGCAACCAGATCCTCATGCAAGGAACACACACCGCACCAAAAACACGTAGGGCGCGGGCGCACACGAAGGAACGACAGCGGACACACAAAAACGCAGTGCGCCGCAGCACAACACACTACACACACAGCAAGCACACCGGTGAACAGAAGCCAAGCGGCCAAGGACACAGCACGCGCAATACAAGACACCGAGCGAGCACACCGGTGAACACGAGCCAAGTAGCCAAGGAGGCCGAACGCGCAACACAACACACCATGTGGGCACACCGGTGAACGGGAGCCCAGTGGCCAAGGACACCGAACACAAACCACAACACACTGAGCGGGCACACCGGTGAGCAGGAGCCAAGTGGCCAAGGACACCGCGCACACAACACAACACACCTAGTGGGCACACCGGCGAACAGGAGAGAACTGGCCAAGGAGACCGCACATACCGCACACCGAACGGGCACACCGGTGAACGGGAGCCTAGTGGCCAAGGACACCGCGCCACAGCACACTGCGCAGGCATACCGGTGCACAGCAGCCAAGTGGCCAAGGACACCGCACACGCAACACAACACAACGAGCGGGCACACCAGTGAACAGGAGCCAAGTGGCCAAGGACGCTGAACGCACAACACAACACACCGAGCGTGCACACCGGTGAACGGGAGCCAAGTGGCCACAGACACCGCACACACCACACAACACACCGAGCGGGCACACAGGTGAAAAGGAGGCAAGCGGCCAAGGACACCGCACACACAACAGAACACACCGAGCAGGCAGAGCAGTGAACAGGAGCCAAGTGGCCTAGGACACCGCGCACACAACACAGCAAACGGAGCCGGCACACCGGTGAACAGGAGCCCAGTGGCCAAAGACACCGCGCACACAGCACACCGCGCGGGCACGCCGGTGAACAGAATCCAAGTGGCCAAGGAGACCGCGGACACAGCACAACACACCGAGCGGGCACAGCGGCAAAGAGGAGCCCAGTTGCCAAGGGCACCGCACACAAAGCACGGCGAAGCTGCACACCGGTGAACAGGAGCCAAGTGGCCAGGGACATCGCACACACAACACAACACAGCGAGCGGGCGCACCGGTGAACAGGAGCCAAGTGGCCAAAGAAACCGCACCCACAGCACACCGAGCGTGCACAACGCTGAACAGGAGCCAAGTGGCCAGGGGCACCGCACACACAGCACAACACACCCAGCGGGCGCGGCGGTGAACAGGAGCCAAGTGGCCAAAGACACCGCACACAAAGTGCACCTACTGGGCACACCGGGGAACAGGAGCCAAATGGCCAAGGATAACGCACACACAACACAACACACAAGGCAGGCACACCTGTGAACAGGAGCCACGTGGCCAAGGTCACCGCACACACAACACACCATAGCGAGGGGGCACACCGGTGAACAGGAGCCCAAATGGCCAAGGTCACCCTGCAAACAGCACACCGCGCGGGCACAACGGTGAACACGAGCCAAGAAGCCAAGGACACCACACACAGAACCGACCAGGCGCACACAGCGGTGAACAAGCGCAAAGTGGCCGCGGACACTGCACACAAGAACACGCTGGGCGCGCACACCGGTGAACAAGCGCCAAGGGGCCGTGGACACCGCAGACACGTGCGCACCTAGGGCGGCCGAGGGACGGGAAACAACAAACCGCACCCCATGGGTCGGACGCACCGGGGCGACCCAGCTGACCAACTCGGCCGGCAGCAGGGGCGCCACCCCAGGGCCGCTGGTCCGAGCCCGGCCAGGCCGCATCAGGGACCATGGCAAACGTCACCTGGAGCCACTGAAGCGACCGTTGACAGGCGAGCCGGTACACAGTCCAGGAGGGGGTTGTATGCAAAGCAGAGAGGCCCCGCAACCCAAGCCATAGGGGCGAAGCGATCGTACTGTAGACTCGCGGGAGCAATGCCCCCTGTGGTTGGAGATACTCCAAACGGCTGGGCAACCCCCCAGAGCTGCCGCCCAACGGAGGGGGCATGTGGCCCTACCCATGGACACATGTGGGGACATCCTCCCAACCGGGACACCTGGACTGGGTGGCCGCGACACTGCCTTTGCAAGCACCTGCGCGAGCGGCTTAAAGGGCACTTGAACTAGGGCTGTGCGAGGGACAGGATGTCCCCTTGGTAAGACCTTCCTCCTGCATTGTCAAAGGAGGCATCCCGAGCAAGATACCTACCTACTTACGAGGACGAGTCCTATCACAAGCAGCGCCTCTCTGCCAAGCTGAAGAGTGAGAACTCCCAGAATGGGGGTCCAAACGGCAAAGAAAACAATGACAAGGGCAAAGGCAAGTCCATGAGCCGTGGAAAAAGGCTAAGAACAAGGCAAAGGATGTCTTGGTGCTGCCGACAAGAAGAACGAGAGGAACCAAGATGAATCCATGGGAACCCCGAACCCTGCACTAGGGGGGACAAGCCTCAGCCCTCTGGGAGGCAGCAAAATTTGGGGCCTACGACCTGTCTCGAACGCAGGCTCAATCGCAACAAGAACAAGGCAAGCGACGCACTGAAGATGGGAACAAGTCGGGTACTCGCAAACCCTCCCGCCTAATACGGATGGTGCAGAAACCTGGCAAGAAGGCGTTTGACATCACCCTTCCTTCAGACTTCCGACGGGTACGCCCCCACAGGTCTACAGATTTGTTGTTCTGGGGTACATATCCGTCTTGGGGGAGGGAAATACCTTGGGGTACTGGATACTGGAGCCACTATATCCATTGTGTCCCAGAAACTGTTACCTCGTGGGGACCTGAAGAACATCATGCCTACCGCAACCATACGCATCAGTGATGGCCACGTGGTTCACAGCTGTGCAAACTGTGAGGTCCCCGTGCCCATGGCTCCAGGAGCATTTTCCACTGGTTCTATGTGATGGATACCCAGGCCTTCGACTTTCTTCCGGGGGATCAACTTCTTCGCCGAACACGCCCAGATTATATCCCTCATGCTGCAAGCGCCCTACATGGCTACCTCTTCCAAGCTGCTGGGTGGTGTAACGTTAGCCCTCTGTGCGAAAACGAAGGCAAAAAAGGCTCAAAAAGGTCTTATTTTGGTAAAAAATGTACTCAGAGGATGGGTCTGGAAAACATTTGAATAGTCAACTCATAAAATGCGCTACCGTCAATACTATTTAGCAATTCACCGCTACTCTTTCAGTGGCAGATTTTGCGAAATGGCATTTGTTTGACTTTCATTCTGCGGCGATTCGTGCCGCAGCAGTTGCATGCGGGTACAGTCCGGCTATGGCAAATGGAACGCAAACCACTGTGTTTGAGGCAGCGAGAAATCGACCATTTTGTCCCGGATTTTCTGAAAAGATATCTTAGCACTGATGATGCAAATTGTAAAAAAGTGCATTTCTGAATTTGCAGACAAAACAGAATTTGCACGCCTATGTGCTATGTCCTCCATGTGGACCATGGTGACGGACAGGAATCTGTACCACCGGAGCAATCTGAACAGACCTCAAGCTACCTGAGGGTATGCAAGGAGGAGCCCTCTGCCATGATGCTTGTCTCCAAAACCGAGGACTATCAGCTTCTGTGGGGGTGTCCTTGACCAAGGTCTAAAGGAGTTGGGATACTCCAGGGAAGACCTGAATGTGGAGTTGTTCGCCAGTGACAAGCCGCACATCCTGGACCTCTACTGTAGCAAGAGCCCAATCGCTGCTGAAAATTTTACTGGCCCTCTTTAGGGATGGCGTACGGGAGCCCCAGGCTCAGTGAACTGGGAAAGGTCATGACCGGGGTGGCCCTGCAAGCTTCCCGTAGGGTCCTGTGTTCCCCCGATTGGGTTGCACATGGTTGAAGCGAGTGCTGGCGTACTCTATTGCAGAAGCCGACGCTCACCTCCACCCAGCTGCCGGACGACGTCATCTACCTGCCACTTGGCAGGAGGACGCCTATTGAGAAAACCAGGATAGGAGAGTATGCTAAGCGTTGTGGGCCGGAGCCTGGCCCCAGTATCTCTGGAAGATCTGGACCCTGCTCTAGTCGGGGAGATTCAACGTGAGAGCGGCGGCTGCACCCTGAACGCCATGAAAGACCGACTCTTGCGGTAAGACGCAGTGGAGACCAGTCCTGGGGGAGACGAGTACATCATGTCGGACGCTGTTGCCCCCAACACCCCCTGCTATGTACCTAATCGTGACGTAGTCTCAGAGTGTGGGCTATCCCAGCTATCCCGCTCAAATCACGCTGATGACGAAACCGACCATGACGTCTTGTTCGTCCACATTTGTGTGGATGAACTGGAGAACGCCGACCACTCCACGCCAAAAAACCCCCTATTCTCCATGAGGAAGGAGGAGCCATTGGATGACGATTTGCATTCCTGATCCAGGCTGAGAGAGTATGTGGACTCCAAGAGGAGAGTCGTGGCAAAAGGGCTATGTTAGACTGGACCTAATCTCAGCTCATGGCCGTTGAAGCAAGCGTCTATGGGAGATGTTTCCCAGCTGAAGGAGGACCTGGAACACAAGAAAACCACGTGGCAACAAGAGGTGGACCTGAAGCTCATCAAGAGCGTGTGGGGTGCCCATCTGAGGACCCCTGAAGAAGATGAACTCTCAGAGGAATGCGTGTGCGAACGCCCTGGAGCGTGCCTATGCTGTAACCGACCTCCAGAGACAGTGGAGCGGGACCTAGTATATGCCTATCAAGGGCGGAAGGACCCCGCTAATGACACTGTGCCAGTGAGGACCACCTCCCTGCTTCTATTCACTATGGGGCAAGCAACCTACACTCTGACAAGGACGTGGAGGACAAGATCAAACCCTTGGACCCTAGAGTACAGAAGCCAATCAGAACCTACCTGGAGGTGTTCGCGGAACTAACCCCTCCAGCCTCTTGTGACAAGCTGGTGCAGACGGACCTCAAGCTGAAGCCTGAGTTCATGGGTCCCAGGATAAGTCGGAGGCTCTACCCGGCTCCTAAAGAGCAGGCAGACGAGATTGAGCGACAGATACAAGAATGTATCGACGCTGGCCTGGTGTTGGAGAACAAGGATGGCGACCACCCCCAGCGCTGGAGCCCTGTTTCCTGGTTGCTAAACCTGGGTCTACAGCCCAACGGCTGGTGGTGGACTATGGAGAGCGGAACAAGAAGACGTGTCGCCCACTCTGGGTCTATTCATAACATGGAGTCATTCCTGGACAAGATACCCTCCTGTCGCTACAAGACTTCGATGGACAAGCGAAGTGGTTTCCGGCATCACCCCTCAGAAGAGGGCATTCAAGTGGAAGGTCATGCCCTTTGGCGTGGCCAAGACAACTGCTCTTCTCCAAGAGCTGATCAACAAGATATTGTCTATTCTACGTCGTAGACGCCTGGTACCAAAACTCATATCCCGAGGTGTCCAGATGGAAGCATCCATCGATGCTGAGTGTGTAGGAACGAACAGCCAGGAGGACCATCTAATCCGCTTGGGTGAGTTCTTTGCTGTATGCAAGGAGAACCACACACAATTCAAGGAAGAGAAGTGTGAGGCCATGCAGGAGACCATGCAGTACCTTTTTTACACTTTCCCTCCCCTCCATCCTCCAGTGGCTAGAGGAGACCATGCAGTGCTTGGGGTTTAACATTCGCTATGGGTGGTGGACCCCTGCGGCCTCTAAGGCCAAACCCCTGATGGACGCTAAGGTACAACATGAGGACCCCAAGAAAGGACTGCATGATGTACGCAGCTCCATTGGGACGTGCAACCTCTGCTGCTGCCACATCAAGAATGTCAGCTACACCAGGACCGTCCTGACAAACATCATCAAGGGGAGCACTACTTGGCGCTGGGGCTCTCAAGGGCAACAAGAGTTTGACAAGCTCAAGGAAGAAGTGGCTAACGCTAAATGCTTGGGAGTGCCTAACGCACAAGGCGAAATTATCCTGGTGACTGACGCCAGCAATGTGGGCGGAGGTGGAACGTTGTTCCAGTGGCAAGCGCTAGGGAAGAAGAGATTTTGCTCGGGCATATCCCAATTGGGGACTGATGGACTGAACCGAGACGGAAACCTGAAGCACAGCTACCCTGAGGACAAATGGGTCCCCGTTCCCTTTGGCCATTGGAACTGGAAATGTAACCAGGCCCGGGGTACCTACTCAACCTATGAGCAGGAACTGCTGGCAGGTCTGCTGGTGCTATCCTCTTAGTCCTGACCGTTGGGAGTAACCCTGTGGTTTCGTTGTGTGACGAAGAAAATGGGTACACACCTTCCAAAAGGGACCCCCACCTGAGAAGGCTAAGCTCAGACGCTGGTGCACCTACCTGAGCGAGCTACAACTCTCAGTGCACGATATCCAGAGCGTCAAGAACAAGTGTGGAAATTGCGTCAGCCACAACAACTTTGATGAATATTTTTGAAAGAACTGAGGAGCTAGCCATATGGATGTACACTTTGCCATGAACATGGCCATGATCAGACCCCTAGATGGACTGCGACAAGTCCAGTACCTGAAGGAGTTTCGGGATATCCACAAACGCCTGGAGAAGCATCTGGAACCTGTCCTGGTCAACCAGGAGCAGTGGAAACACGATAAGACGTACCTCTGGCATGAAGACCAGATAGTCGTGCCTGGCGACCGCATTCTGTCTCTCCGCAAATGGACCCATGAGTCCAGTTCACATGTTGGTGCTGATCGTACCTTGAAACTGTTCAGAAGGGTGTTCCACACTACGTGGGCTGATGATCAACTACGGAAAATTCTCCAGCCTATCAAGGACAAGTGCCCGTGCAGGTCCTGAAAACACGGAGATATCAGAGATAGAGGTCTCTATTCAACCCTTGCGATCCCACACTGCGCCAATAGTGTGCTCTATGTGGACTACACAGAGATACCTAAGCTTTGGGCCTATGACGTTGCCTCAATGGTGACCTGTGGGTCAACCAGGTTCACCCGAGTATTCCCCTGCACCACACACATTACCGGTGAGGTGACCATCAAGATACTCCTTGAAAAGTGGTTCAGTGTGTATGGGGCACCTAAAGAGATCAATTGTGACGAAGACTTCATAGTACGCTCACGCACGGGTCGGTACAAGAGAGTCCTGAGGTCCCCAAATGTGCAAGTGTCTACGGGGATTCCCTACGGTCATACGAGTAACCTCCTATGTGAGCGACAGATTCGAGTTCTCAAGGAGAACGTCAGGATATGGTGCAAGACCGAACGCCCCAAGGACTGGGTGAGACTATTCTCCGTTTTTTCCCTGATGACGAACTCCCAACAGAGTTCACCAACTGGCTATTTGACCCATGAGGTGTTCATGGGGCGTCTGGCGTGGTTTCTACAGTCTCCATATCCTGAGGTTTTCTACTCTACAGTGGAAAACTGGGTGAAGGAGCAACATGACAAGGTGGACAAGGCCGAGGCTATGCTCCGAAAAGTGGGGGAGCAACACGGGAACAAGAAGAACTAGCACCGAGTGCCTGCTTCCTACCAAGAGAATGACTGGGTGTTTGTGCACCACAGGCGGCTACCCGCATGGCCTGGCTCACCCAGTGTTAAACCCTACTTTGGGCCCTACAGGATCTCGTCAGCGGACGGTCACCGCGTTAGTGTGCGGTGTTCTACCCGACTAGGGGTGACCCTGGTGTGCGCAGCCCAACAGCTGAAGCACTACTACGACCCAGAAGACCTCTCTAGGGAAGAGTGGGAACTGAACAACGAGGAGATCCCCGCTCTGGACCTACAGGTCGCTGCCGGCCCGATGGAAGTAGAAGAAGAACTCCCCGACATGAAGGCCGGGGAGTGGTTAAGGAAGGGTTCTATATCGTGAAGTCAATCCTCCAACACCGCTACCGCCAAGGGTGGCAATTTCTGGCCCTCTAGGAAGGGTTTGGTGTCGAGGAAGGTTAGTATATATAGTATAGTATATAGTATTGGCCTAACCGAAATGGGGACAAAGCAGTTTGACCCATAAGACCAAACACTAATCAATGGATTTTCTGAGGACCCGTGACCCCCCTACTGCTTTGACGTGAGCACCATTTTCAGAAACAACTGAGGCACTGCTCTGTTTCAGAGCCTTTACACCTTTCTATATTTTCTGATTAAAGGTTAACTATCGTAGTGGTGTGCACCGTACGGGGCTGCGGTACCTCTTTTTGAGAGGTTCCGGTTTCAATACCCAGTGAGCAGAGCTAAGTAGGAAGATGCAATGTGACATGGCAGTGACCTCATCTCCACATGCCATGCCACTTCAGCACCTATGGGACCCAAAACAAAAGAGTGCACATGTCTAGATGGTACTATAAAGGAGGGAGTGCCCATGATATTGTTTCTAAAAGTGTGTTCCTTGTGAGTTGCAGTGTTGTAAATACATTGTAGATTCAGTTCTTTGTATCTGCAGCCATTCATGTAGTCCACTTTGAGATATTGTTGTGTACTGTTTGGACTACCGAGACTGGCTGATCCATTGTATTCCACAAACCCACCCCAATCCAAACTATTCGAATACAGGAGGCAGCAAGACACAAGGAGGAGCAGCACATCAACAAACACATCAACAACTTCATCAGTGAAGGCTGTTCAAACGTTCTGTTCCAGCTTGGCTTGCGGAAAGATAGTTGGCCAAGTTTCAGAGGCTTTTGATGGATCTAATGTATTTGAAGGTTCATTGAACCTTCTAAGTAATTAGAACTAGCTCCGCAGCAGCGGGCGCCAGTTGCCCCCACATTTTGTACGACATGATTTTCTTGATGAAAAATGACGCAAATGTTGTGAATAGCTGCCGAGAGGCTGTGTTTATATTTTTTTATCATTTATTCATATTCACACTTATTCATTATTACATATTAGGTTATGTTCTTTCATTAGATTATGATTGCGTTTTATGGTACAAAATTGCATTTTCCTTGAAGATGCATCAACGTGACAATTTTCCATTGGTTGCCTCAACTGATGGCCACTCCCTGCTCAATGGTGAAATGCTAATATACGTCTGTAGGTTCTTTGGAAAATAAGCTATGGCGCCAGATTGCACTAAGGCGCTTAGGCTGGCGCATGCGGGAAGACCCATGAATCAACTTTTAACAATGTTTTCAACTGGAGTGGACCATGTTGGACTGTTTTGACCCTGTTATGACCCGAATTGGACTCAGACCTGCCTACCATTGGACAGTTGTCATCAACAACACTCGTCGACAATCTCAATCTCAGGTCGCAGGGCCCTTGGTGCCCTGATTTAGTGCAATAGTTCCTAAGCATTGAACCCTAGGACATGGTTTGGTACTTGGATATGTTTACACATCTATTAACGTATTGTATCGCTTTGTTTGCTTCCCCTTCTCTACATACGACACCAGATTTTGTCATGTAGCGGGCAAAAAGCCTAGAATGATTTGTCAAAGTGTCGTATTAGGGTTCTCTGTGCAGGCCTGCCTACTTGCGAGAGCACTCCAAGATGGCCGGAAGGGGGCTTTCAAAGATACCAATTTTGCTGCCCAGAAATGGAGTCCTAAGTCATACTCTTCACTCTCAAACTGGCAGTGTGGATCCCCGAGATCGTAGGGCGTACCAACACACATCAATCGGTTTCAACCGCACTACCTGGGCTTTTTTGCTAATTTTTTGGCTCGGTATTTTAGAAACCTTTGAAGAATGCCCCTTGAATGGGGCATCATACACGGGTGCTAACATTCATTTACCAGGTATCAGCACTGTACAATGTTTCGATGAACTGATGAGAGTGCCACTTGCTGGTATGAGTTGTTTTCTAAGGAACCTTCTATGAAAGATGTTCCTTTTTGATTCGTGCTACTAGCTCGGTCAACTAGTACTCCTTCAGGGAGTACAAAAAGGTTACTAACCCCGTCTTTTGTTGGTTGCATGTTCCAGGCAAAGCTCCCCCCATTCTTTGAGAACCATCTTACACATGCATTTCAACTCTTGTTCACTCTTTTTGAAGGTCCAAGCATATTCATCAAAGGTACCAGGGCAATAACCATAGCTCCCTGATTAAATGTACCCGTACCACTCAATGGAGCAGAGGTACCTTCCTTCATGGACGTATATACTGCTACAAAGTATGCACTTGATAGAGTAAGAAACAGTCACTACCATGTCTTTCTTGGGGTGGTTGATCCAGGCGAAGCATCTCCTAAAAGCCTTCTGTTGATGCTGAGACTAACTTAATCATTTTTATCACTCTTTTGAAGTTTAAAGTACACTTTCTCAAAGTCACCAGGGTTATAGCCCTAGCCCCCCATGAAAATCATCCCTACCACTCAACTGAGCGGAGGTATCTTCCTTCATGGAGGTAATACCGAAATAAAGTAGGCACTTCATGCCTAAGGCCTTGTAGGCTAAGCCTAGTGGTCCCCCACCTCAGGATCCCCATACTCAACTGATTCTACCACTTACTGTGGTTCTAGGGTTTAACTGATTCTGAATTCAGTTGCTTGGCCATGCTGGCTAAGCCATATCCTGTGTCTGGCCCAACTTGTATGCGCCTGATTCCTGACCAACACCATCTTATCCAAAGGTGTGCACAGGAACTGCTTGGTGCTACCTTGAAGGCCTGGGTCATGCCAGCTTTCACTGAAAAAATCATTTGTTTTATCCATTTGTGATTGAATCTTTGTACGTAAGCCTGCTTTGTCTATCTGCAGCCCTTCTGTGATGCACTGGATTTCAAAACTATTCATTGATTCGATCCACATCCTGTTCTTGCTCTACTTGCTGCTTTGGTCCTGTTTTTCAACACCAAAATTTGCAGGATTTCATGAAACCTATTAGGGAATAAATCAAGGATATCTTTCGGGTACCAGAGGCATCCATTGACAACCTTTCGAAGCGACTCTGAGAAGTACACAAGCCAAACCCAGCAAACAAAATGTCCACACCATCAGTGCAACTGTCTTCCAGGACTTGGCTTATTCGGTGTGTACAAGTACAACTGGGCAGTGGGCGCATCTCAATGAGTGAGCCCAAGTTCAGAGTTGCATCTGGGTCTCAAGAAGATCCAGGTGACAGAAGGGCGGAACAAGAAACGCCCAGAGAAATACCCTTAACCAGTGAGGCCTTAGCGGCGCGTGGTGACAGCCTGCAGCACCTCCGCAGGCGAGTTGCTGTCTCCATCTCCCGCTCAGCCTGCCCTGCATCTTTGTCTACGGCAGTGGGAGGCTCTGAGGAACAAGACGAATTGAGAAGAAGAATGGACAAGAACCTGCTCCACTGAGAGTACTACAAGTCCGTCCGAGGGGAAGATGGAGAGGAACCTCTCGAAGCCCATGGGGTCCTATTATTACGCCGGCCCACCCACGGACTTGGTCGACACTGTATCTCTACCCAGACGCCTGAGAGGGTCTGCTTGGCGTCCAGAGCTGCCAACAACCATCAGAACCCCCGAAATGTGTTCAGCTTATGTGGAGGATTCCCATGTCCCAGGGCCAACCCATGGTGCCCTAGACCGTACGGCGGAACTACTGGCAAAGCTGCTATCCGGGTCCGAAGATCCAGATGTAACAGCCCTGTCTGAGGCTGTTAGCACAGAATTGGGTATCACTGAACCCTTACCCAGAACGGCGTCGGCCTCACCTTCCCCTGGATCGAGCAAACGCGCTGATGATCTCAAACGTTCAAGGGTTTCCAGGTTACTACCCAAGGTCATATGCCCCAGCCCCTTTCATCCCCGTGCCTGAACAGTCCCCATCGCTGAGCTACACGACGTGCCCGTGACAGGGACTGAGAAAAAGGGGCAAATAACTCTGGCACCTTTAGCTGGCAGACCACCCCCCCCTTCAGACCCAAACTCAGGGGGTGGGAAGAGCGGCAAACCAATTGCCCAGGCAAACAACCAGCTGGAGTTGCCGGAGTTGGACCTAAAACCTGCCCGAATCGGCAGAGGAATTAGCCGAGTTTCTTCTACTCACTGGGCAATCTCATGTGGATGTGGCCACTAAATGTTCTCTTTTGAAGCGTTCATGCAAAATAAAATTTTTGCAAAAACAGGCGAAGCAGATTGTAAAAACCTGTTCTACCTGGGCTGAGGTTCTCCAAAGATTGGAGAAAATTTTCTCAGTCTACGAAACAGACCTCAGTGCTCGCACACAGATTGAGCAGCTCCCTATGCTCTCTGAATCTTCTTCCGATGCGTGAGTCTCTGAGTATGTTTGCGACCTGGTGTATCTGTTCTGACGTATGAACGTGGGTTCCTATGGACCCATAGAACCCGACCTGTGGCTTGTGAGTAAAATCCCTACACGTGCCTTGGACGATTGCCGCTCCACCTCAGAGAGGAAGAGTCGGACCCATACATACGATGATCTTGTGGACCTGCTCATCGAACTGGCCCTTGAGAGGGAGAATGACTCCCATATGGAAAATGTTCTCAAGAGACACCTGGGTAGAGGTTCCACCCCTACCCTTGAACGTGGCGAGGGAAAATGGGTTAAAATCCCACTAACGCCAGCAAGGGTGGCGGTAAGGGGGGTCGTAACCTGTGTGCCATGATTTAGGTTACACCTGAAGCCGGTTCACCCCCTCTCTTCTACTGGAAACCTGTCAATGACAAGGGAGGGCCCTGTCATGCCCCTCACTGCGACCATCGCAGTGGTTGTGTGCTGCAACTGAAAAGACAGCAGCAATCTAAAGATGGGAAAACAGTGACCCATCAGGATCATTTCACGTGTACCATCACCTGTGGGTATTGTGGCAAACATCATCGCTACGAGGACGAATGTCACATCAAGAAACGTGAGAGTGACAAACACAAACGGCAGGAGGCTGAATGCCAGAAATCCCAAACACCCACCAGAACTCCCGAGAATGGGGACAAGGGTGGTAATGGAGGAGGCAAGAGGGGTGGCAAAGGTGGAACCCCCAACCTCGAGAGGCGTTCTTCAGCGCCCGCCGCTTCTCCTTCCCCTGACGCTGCTGACCCCAAGAAACGCCCACAGGGGGGTAACGCCTCCCCTGAGGGGTCCAACTCCAAGAAGAGGCCACTGGCCTGGATGGCCAAGTCTCTCACGGCTGCTGTGGTTGATGTGAAATCCCCTGCTGAGGAGTAGGGGGGCGGCTCTGAAGAAGAGGACTTGGTTTTCTGGATCCTCGTGAAATTTGGGGATCAACCTTTTCGAGCAGTGCTTGACACCGGCGCAACACTCTTTATAGTGGACCGGAGCCTGCTAAAGACTTTCAAGAAAACTAAGACTGTGGCCATAAGAGTAGGGAATTGGCAAACCATCCATTCCTTGGGTGTTGTCGATGTGTCTATTTGTCTTAGCGACAAAACTGTGAAGCGATACTGCAGAGTGTTGGACATTGACGCCTTTGACATCGTCATTGGCACCGACTTCCTGCGAAGAAACCCCCAGGTTAAAATGTTGTCTTTCCAACGCCCCTATTCTCTACACTGCGACTTTGGCAGTGGCCTCTTCCCCGAAACTTAGGAGCTGTAAGGACGAAAAGACTCTAGGCTGCGATACGCAGCAAAGACCAACTATCGTACTGAAAACTACCAATTGCCGCATCACGTTCCTGAAAATGGACTAGCGGCCCTGCAGGTATCCCTGGATGAGATCCAGGTTGAATTGTTCGCAAGCCAACAACAGCACATCATGCAGGTGTATTGCTCGAAACATATGAATAACGCTTTCCGTTTCTTCTGGAAAGCGATGGGCCTAGCTTATGCTAACCCTCCCTTCTCCCTGCTCGCGAAGGTTCTAACCAAAATCGCTTATGAGGGAGGAGGGGTTGTCATGTGTACCGCTGACTGGGGTTGTTCAGGTGAACATGCTTATTGGCGCCAACTGCTGGACCAAATGACTCTGGGAAGAGTGCAGCTCCCCGGCGGCCCCATCTATGTGCCTGTCTGCCTGTCTATGTGACTGTCTGAAATCGCCAGCTCTATTCACTATTCCCCTGTTGATCCCAGCTGTTTTCAACCCAAACACAGCGCCTTCTTGGCCCAGCTGTTGCTGGAGGAGGTAGACCTGGAGTCAACCTCAGAACAAACTTCCCCTGCTGGGGAACCCGTGCTGCACATGCAGCATACTTGCTCAGGTGAACCCTTGGCTCAGAGTGCTGACGCTCTAGCGCGGCCTGCTTCTAATAACATGCCACTGTCAGAGCATGACACCCAGGAACTCCGACGACTGTTGTACCTGAGGGCCGAAGGTATTGAGCGCCAGGAACAGCTTCAATACCTCAGACAGACCTGGAAATCCTCCACCTGGTCTGAGGAGGACGATGAGTCCTACACCCTACCTGAACCCAAGATACCCCTAGTGTATTCTCTGCACTATGGGCAACAATGTTCCCCTGAGTGGAATGATAGCTCAGTTCCTGCCGAAATTGCTGATCGGCAGAAAAAGAACGAGCGTGGTCAGAGCAATCTCCATTCTGATGAGGATTTCCGGCAGAAAATGGAGAGTCTGAACCTTGACCACGGACTGAAGAAACTGCTCTTGACCTATGAGCAGGTGTTCGGCGCCTTGCCGCCTCCCCTGTCCTGCAAAAAACTGGTCCAGATGGACCTGAAACTGAAACCTGAGTTTGAGAAGACGCGAGTGAGACATCGTCCCTATCCCGCTCCTCAGGAACAGGTTGAGGAAATCAAGCGCCAGATCCAGGAATGCATTAATGCTCGCCTCGTTGAGGAGTATAAGAAGGGGGACTACGCCCATCACTGCAGTCCCTGCTTCCTGGTTGCTAAACCTGCATCGACTGCGATGCGACTGGTTGTTGACTATGGTGAAAGCACCAAGAAAACCCAAAACCATTCGGGGAGTATTCCCAACATGAAAAACACCCTGGAGCGTATTGCCAAATGCCGGTACAAAACCAAAATGGACAAACGCAGTGGTTTCTGGCAGGTTGACCTAACGACCGCAGCTCAGGAACTGCTGGCCTTTATAACCCCTAAGGGTCGTGTGTTTAAATGGAAGGTCATGCCTTTTGGGGTAGCCCACGCCCCGGCACTCTTCCAAGAACTGATGAACAAAACTTTGTACATACTCAGGCGCAGACCTCCTGTACAGGAGCTGATTTCCTGAGGGCCAGAAATGGAGGCCCACATCGATGACGTGAGTTTGGTTACCAATACCCAAGAGGACCATGTCCTTATCCTCCGTGACGTTTTTATCGTTTGTCAGGAAAACCATCTCAGAATCAAACTCGAAAAATGCGAGTTCATGAAGGAGGAGATGGAGTATTTGGGTTTCGATGTGGGGTATGGCTGGTGGAAACCAACCGCATCTAAGATGCAGCCCCTACAAGACATGCAGATTCCCGATGACCCTAACAAGGATCTACACGACGTGAGGAGTTTTGTGGGCGCTTGTAACTTCTATAGGCGACACATCCACAATTTTACTTACACTTCTGCCCCTCTCACTGACTTACTCAAGAAAACTACTCCCTGGAGGTGTACTGCCAGAGAGGAGGAGTGTTTCCAGGAGTCGAAGAAGAAAATTGCCTCCTCCAACTGCCTAGGGGTACCTCGTGTTATATACTACGAGTTTTCATAGCCTTTTGGGCTCAGAATTTTCCTTGTCTCCAAGACTGCCAATGCCGCTGATTCTTTTGTGCTTTCGCAAAATCTGTACTATCTCACGTACTACCAAACTCGCTTCCTCCATGACGTTTTTTGCTCTCCCGCTCTGCCAAAACTTTTATCAAAATCAAAGTACACCCAGTTGCTTCCTTGGTCCTCCTCCCTCACAGTGCATGCATGAACACAACTCCTTCACTCTGGTGTCTTTCTCCTTGGTGTCCCTGGTTCCTTGGTTGGCTGAGCGATTGTGGGCGGCGTTGATCGCGGCCCCTGGGGGACTTTGCCACCCACGCACAGAAACATACACCTATAGTACAAAACAGTATTTACACCGTAAGTGCTCTGACCAAATCCTATACAATAAATAATAAATAACTCCCACAGAACAATCTTAGAAAACTTGATTTTCCTACAAAATCTCTTTTCTCACTGTTCTGTCTTCTCTCACTCTGATCTTTACTGTTGGCTGCGCTGATGGTCGCTCGCGCCAGCCCTCTCTTGTCAGGGCCAAGGGGCACACAAGAGGGCGCATGGCCCGGACCTATTACACTCCCTTCGGCATTCCAGCACCACGACTCTGCAAGACGGAGTGGGGCGCCTGGATAAGACCTAACAGAGCCTCTCACACTCCCCCCTCACAGGGCAGCGCTTTCCCTTCACAGAGCAGCGCTCTCCCTTCACAGAGCAGCGCTCTCCCTCAGCACACTTGGACTCTACTTTTAAAAAGTAGTGCTCTCCCTTCACAAAGTAGCACTACTCCGCTGACAAATACAGATCCCCTGGCAAAAAGGAGGAAAAACAGAGCAAAGCTGCACATATATACAACAACCCAACATCGTTCAGGTAGTTTTCAGGACCTCTCAATACATTGGCACCAAAGTCATTTTTGGATGCATGAACCATTTGGCACATTCCTACACAACCACAACCAATCAACAGCCGCTTTCGGCTAGCCATACCTGCCGTGCTGCACACTGCCAACAGCAAACAAAAACAAACTACTGTTCACTCGCCTAACACTGCTGCCTCAGTACACGCCGCCAAAGAATGGCCGTCAGGGTGCACGCCACTAAGGAATGGCCCTGAGGGTGCCATGAAGGGCAGTCATGACGCGTCAGGGCACTTGTACAAACTTAAGCATATATACCTCACAAGCCCATACCAGGGCTCTTCGGCAAAGGATCAAAAACTTATTAAAGCTGCTCCCTGCAGCTCATCCTAACAGTGCCGCACCTTAGGGCACTAGCGTCATCGCGGTCCCGCTAGCAGTCGTTCAAGTTTTCGAAGACCGGCTCAGCGCGGCCGTGGCGTCGGCGCCCGTTAACGTCAATCCGTCGTCACTGATTGTTGCTCTTGTGCACTAAATCGAACCTCCGAATTTAACTTGCGTCTCCCATATCTTGCGTGGTACCCTCTTTTGCCACCTCTCCTTGTTTGAAATCGTGGCATCATGCTCGCCATCAATTGCCCACCAGTAAGGGTTGACACAACTCGTAAACTTGTGACATCTCGGCTGTCTTCTGTAACTCACAAGTACCGCGCAGCGCGTTCACTTCGTGCTCTAGGTCCTCAACTCGTTTCTCTCTTCTTGCCGCGTGTCGCCGCCAGTACCTATTCGCCTTGGAAACCTTTGCCAGTTTCCTTCTCAGCTCTTGCACTTCGTTGCGAAGCTCACCTCGCTCGCGGCGGTAACAACGGCGTCGCTCATCATGTGTCCATTCATCCTCCCGTTGCTCAGCCGGCGCTTGATGTAAAGCCTTCCTTGCAGCGTCGCGCTGCACTCTCTCCTTGCGGCGCTTGGCTCCCATAGCTGTCCGAAAAAGACACAGGATCAGAACTCTTGCGAAGCTACCATGTTATAGACTACCAGTTTTCATAGCCTTTTGGGCTCATAATTTTCCTTGTCTCCAAGACTGCCAATGCCGCTGATTCTTTTGTGCTTTCGCAAAATCTGTACTATCTCATGTACTACCGAACTCGCTTCCTCCAGGACGTTTTTTGCTCTCCCGCTCTGCCAAGACCTTTATCAAAATCAAAGTACACCCAGTTGTTTCCCTGGGCCTCCTCCCTCACAGTGCATTCATGAACACAACTCCTTCACTCTGGTGTCCTTCTCCTTGTTGTCCGTGGTTTCCCTGGTTGGCTGAGCAATTGTCGACGGCGTCGATCGCGGCCCCTGGGGGACTTTGCCACCCCCGCACGGAAACATACACCCAGAGTCCAGAAGAGTATTTACACCGTAAGTGCTCTGACCAAATCCTATAAATTAAATAATAAATAACTCCCACAGAACAATCTTAGAAAACTTGATTTTCCTACAAAATCTCTTCTCTCACTGTGCTGTTTTCTCTTACTCTGATCGTTACTGTTGGCTGCGCTGATGGTCCCTCGCGCCAGCCCTCTCTTGTCAGGGCCAAGGGCCACACAAGAGGCACATGGCCCTGACCTATTACACCTCGTCTTAAGGGTGAGATAGTCCTGATCACTGATGCCAGTGATGTAGGGGGGGGTGGAAGGATTTACCAATGGCAAGAGCTTAACGGAGTTGAAATAACTCATTGCCACTATCGCACCACAGGACCGAACCGTGATGGTTCCCTGAAGCATGACTATCCTTCCAGTGAGTGGCGACTTGTACCACTTGGTCACTGGAACTGGAAATGGAACGAGGCGCGTTGCCATTACAGCACCTACGAACAGGAGCTCCTGGCTGGTATGCTGGTGCTCTCATCCCGGTCCCGACTATTGGGATCTAACCCTATTGTCTGGCTGTGTGACCAGGAACCGGTGAAGTCCTTTCAGAATGGCCCACCACCAGAGAAAGGGAAACTAAAACGTTGGTGGACTTACCTCAGTCAGTTCAGGCTGACAGTCCATCATATCTCTGGTATAAAAAATGAACTGTCTGACTATATATCGCGCAACAACTTCGATGCGCTTATTGGTGAGAGCTCTGAGGCTCTTGCCAAAGAGGCTTTCCAGCGTATGGACGTCCAGCTGGACCGGTGTATGCGCACAGCTGGAATCCTTGAGGAATGGAGCCTAACTAACTATCACTCAGAACATAAAGATATTCTCCAGACCCTCAGCACTGGCCTCGAACCCCGTGTCATTGACGGGTACCAGTGGTATAAAAATCACCAGTACCTCTTCTGCGAGGATCGTATAGCTATACCTGAGGCATGACTCGATGGGTGTCTACAGTGTGCTCATCTCAGCTCAGGTCACACTGGCGCTAATCGCTCAGTGGACTTCTTTCGTGAATGTTTCTACTCTGGTCTAACTCTGACTGAACTGAGGTCTCGTATGCAGACCATTGTTGATGCTTGTGGCTCTCATGCCAGCAAGCAGAGTGATAAAAGGGATAGGGGACTTATTTTCAGCTTACCCATACCCTATTGTACCAACTGTCTTCTCTATGTGGATTTCATCCACGGCCTACCCCTCTTCAGTGGCTATGACAGCTGCCTAGTTGTCACTTCTGGCCTGTTCCGCTTCACCCGTGTGTTTCCTTGCAATAAGAAAATTACAGGGGAGCAGACTGTGAAAACGTTGGTCGAACAATGGTTCGAACCATACGGAACACCTAAACAGGCGCACTCTGATGAAGATTTACGCATCTGCAGTGACACAGGATGGTACAAGCGAGTACTGTACGCCCTCAATGTTGAGGTAACCACTGATGTGCCCTATACCCACACGTCTAACCCTCTTTGCGAGAGACAAAACCGTGTGGTGGAACAGAACCTGAGAATCCTGATGCAACAGGTACCAAAGATTGGGTACGCCTAGTGCCCTGGGCAGTCCTGACCATGAACTCTCAGAGGAGCTGTTCTACGGGCTTCACCCCCCATGAGCTGTTTCATGGAGGACGACGGGCTTGGTTCTTGAAAACCCCCTTTCCTGAGGACTTCAAGAGCCCCGTTGGGGATTGGCTGGAACACAAGCAGTCAATGGCTAACCAGGCTGGGACTAACCTGAGAAACATCCGTGAACGTTAACTGAGCCGACAAAATCGCCTACGGGAACGCCCCAGTATCAAGGTTGGTGACCTTGTTTTGGTTCACCATTCTGACTACCCTCTTGGCCCCGTAAATGCCTACAGGACCCTTTTTTTGGGCCCTATCCTGTCATCAGGATAGATGGATCTAGGATCCACGTCAGGTGCAGTCCACTTCTACGTGGTGAACTGCTTTGTGCTCCTAAACAGTTCAGGCACTATCACTCCCGCAATGACTTGTCCTGGGAGGAGTGGCGCCTAAGCGAGCGTATCGACCTTGAGAACGCTGCCAGTCCTGAGGAGGCAGATGAACTTGAAGAAATGACTGCTGATGAGATGGCAATCGGTGGCTACTATGTGGTTGCAGGTATTGCTCGCCACGAGTATAAACAGGGCTGGAATTTCCTTACCCTGTGGGACGGATATGGGCTATCTGAGGCAACCTGGGAGCCCATGTCCGCCTTTATACAGCCATATGGGAGTATCAACCCCATCTTTCGCTCCTACCTCGTTGAGAACAACGAGGGACAGTTACTAACCCGTGCTGAGACTCTGTCCCAGCGGAAGAAGAAAAACTAATGTCCTCCAGGTAAGGCCCGGCGCATCCGTCCCCCTCGGCCACGGCGGAATGCCCACAGGTGTGTTTATTTCGTTCGCCGCCAGGGAACTTCAGCGCCTGGCCCCTGCCCTTCCGTTTTCCTTGTGCCTAACGATTTACTGTTTTCTAACCTCCCGAGGGCCATGGGCACTCTTGTGCAGATAGCTAGGCCTACTCAGTGTGTGCCAGGACAGGTTCAGGAATCCTGTAGAACGCCAGCTACGGTGAATGTACTAACTCTCACCCTCAATCGGGTTCGGCGCTCCAGACACCTACACATCCGCTGCTTGCGGAGCTCGTGTCCTGCCCTCGCTGTGCCCTGCAGTCCCATGCCTATGGTTACCAGCGTGAACCAGATGGCCGCTTATCAGGTTTGCAGACACCCAACGAGTGTGTGCCTTGTTGACCATGTGTTGCATGGGATCTGCCCTGATGTTATGACCTTGGGGAGCAAACGAAGAGCGGTGGTTTACTACTCCGGGGGGGAATGACAAGCAAGGTACTATGAAGCAAGGTGTGTTCACCCTCCTTGTGGACAAGCGTGCCCACAGTTAGGACCCCTAACTGGTCCGGACTCATGGGGGTTTACCCTTACTGAAGGTGTTACCATACCCCTCAGTGTGCTACATATGTCTGTATGTGTTTCACTTCACTCTCGGGCGTCGCTCCGGCGGACGGGCTTCACTGACGTCGAACCGAAGGTCCTAATCAGGTACAATTACCACTCCTATGGCGCCCAATCTCTGTGCTGGCGCCTATCCTTTTGGGACGACCGCAAAAGCCCTACCTACTAGAGGAGAGGGACGGCCAAGTGTGGTAAGGGCATACAAAACGCCCATTTTTCTAAGGGCCAGAAACTAACTCACTCCCCTGCCCGCGAGCAAAAGCACGCGGAGCAAGAGACACCACTACACTACACTCACTAATGCCAGCACCAGCCTTCGAAGGCAGGGTGAACAAAACCGCACTCAGTCCCTGCCAGGCTTGCTGACGCTAGCCCCTACACACGCTACTGGGTGGCCATGACAAAGAAGACTTGAGCCCTATTGGCTCTCCTGTGAGATTACAAGAGAACACAGCGCTGCTAGGAAACTGTGGCCTGCCAGGGACGCCTTCGCGTGGTTCCCTGACAAGGCTTGCAGGGCAGGAGTGCCGTGTGCACAGCGTGCAGTAAGGGTTGTCCATGAGAAAATCATTCACTAACCCAATTTGTTTCTGTGATCTCCGCCCTTTTTAGCTTGGGCAGAAAGATGGGAAGTCGCCTAAGGCAACTGCTGCTGCACCAATCACCCTGACCTTTCCCACCTGAGAGCAAAGGCAGATGAAGCACGGTTAGTGGCTGAGGAACCTGACTACCCTCGCTGTATTATACAGGTCTTAGGGTAGAAAATAATACGCTGTCCTCTAACTGTGCTGCAAACAAGCAAGCTTAAGGACTCCGCCCGTTCTCTCATAGAACGTAGGGCGGAGCCCTGGGTACCCCAAACAAGGGTTGTACCGCGTGCACAGCACGTGGCCTACAGCCCTTTAATGCATGATGTGTATGCAGGGAAATGACACGAATGACAACAATTTTTTTTTCTAACTTAACCCACATTTAACCAATCATCACGTAAATCCACCAGGAGGTGAGCTCCTCCTTGGCTTACCTACCTTACTCACGACGCATCATGTGTAAGCCGAGGGGAAACGAACGCAAAAACAAGCCTAAGCGTTGAAACAACCGTACGGCGATTTCTAAGCAACCCTAAACGATGAATGCATCGTGTGTCACGCATGCCCTTCTTACCTTGTTTCCTGCAGAAGAAAGAGAGGGAATGGCGAGCAACTGCACAGCGCAAACCGAGCGTAAGCGTTTTATGCAACCCTATTTCAGCGCTACGGCGACACAAGGACGAGTAACCACTTTCCTTTCAAACTTGTGAAGAGAAGAGAAGGGCGGATCGATGCTCAGGGAAAGCGGCACAACGTGTGAATGCCTAGATTAGGCACATGCATCGCGAGCACAGCGCATACACCAACACTACGTGCGCGCTGCATGCTCCATTTGTCTAACATACCTTTCTTTTCTGTTTTGACCTGTCCAGAGCACCGGAAGTGAATGCCCAAACCGCCAACGAACGCAGCGGTGACAACCCTAGCGTTTTAACGAAACTACCACCACGAATGCAATGCATGCCTGTGAGATGACACTAACATACTTGAGAGGTGCGTTGTCCACCTGCTCTGTTGTGTGGGTTTATGCTCAATACTTTTTCCTAAAGTTTATAACACTTTTGGTGCAACTGTGCAAAGATTTTTTTTAAAAGCTTTAAAAACCACGGCTCATGCCTTCTTTTTCAGGAGCTGTTTACGCTTGCGCAACTCTTTTTGAGAGTGCGCTCCTGTTGCGCTCGTCTGCGACTTTAGGTTTAGGCCTAAAAGTGACGATTTTTAACGTCTTTTCGTCAGTTTTTAGCGATTTGACTTCTTAAATCGCTACCCCTTTTGCTGAACCACAGGGTTCACTCCCTGTTGGTTCCATTTTCTATTTTTGTCAGCTCCTCGAGTTTTGTGTCCTACATTGGGAGTATTGCTCTGCCCTGGCCCTTGGTCAGGACAGTTATCAAAACGCTGTTTATATAGCGATCGCCGTCCGCATTAGAGCGTTCGACTGTACCCTAGTGGGCAAGCATGTGTGCTCTAGGGAGGGAGTCCTGGGTTCAAACCCCACTACCCCAAAACTTTTATTAAACGTTTTTGCCACACCCTGGCGACTTTTGAGGTATGCCCCATCGAAGGGACATCATTCACGGTACAGTACACTGTTGTTTACGGGTACCTACAGTGTGACAAGCTTCTATGAGCTGATGGGAGTGTCATGCGTTGGGTTAATGCATTTTCTGAGGTAATTTTGGGGGAGTTTGAGCCTTTTTCCTTGGTCCTACTAGCTTGATCAACTAGTACTCCAGGAGGAAGTAAGAAAAAGTTCCTACTACGTCTTTCTTGAGGTACTTGATCCAGGCCAAGCCCCCCCTAAAAGCCTTTTGTTGATGTTCAGACCAACTTAATCGTTTTTATCACTCTTTTGAAGTTTAAAGTACACCTTCTCAAGGTAACTAGGGTTATAACCCTAGCCCCCCATGACGTTCACCCCTACCACTCAACTGAGCGGAGTCATCTTCCTTCATGGAGTTAATACCGAAATGAATTGGGCACTTCATGCCTAAGGCCTTGTACGTTAAGCCTAGTGGTCCCCCACCTCAAGACCCCTATACTCAACTGATTCTACCACTTACTTAATGTCGTTCTGCTTTTTAACTGATTCCCAATTCAGTTGCTTGGCCATGCTGGCGACGCCATATCCTGTGTCTCGCCCAACTCCTATGCCCCAGATTCCTGACCAACATCATTTTATCCAAAGGAGTGCACATGAAGTGCTTGGTGCTACCTTGGAGGCCTGAATCATGCCAGCTTTCACTCAAAAATCATTTGTTTTATCCATTCCTGATTGAATCTTTGTACGTAAGCCTGCCTTGTCTATCTGCAGCCCTTCTGTGATACACTGGATTTAGAAACTATTCATTGATTCGATCCACATCCTGTTCTTGCTCTACTTGCTGCTTTGGTCCTGTCTTTCAACACAAAACTTGCAGGATTTCATCAAAACTATTAGGGCATACATCAAGGATATCTTTCTGATAGTCTTTCCCATAACGATTAAGCGTAGTGGTCTCCCGCGTCTGAACCTAGATAATCAAACGTCTCATCTAGTTATTGTGGTTGTGTATTGTAACGGTTTCTGAATGCAATTGCTTCGCTAGGCTGGCCAAGCCATATCCTGTGTTTGGCTTTCTGTATTTGTGGGCGATGTCTAACCAACTCAATGAAACTGAGAATAGGGCGCACCATGTGCTACTATTACTCTATGTCACTTCATTGGTGTTAAAAACAACATCTTCTGCATATAAACCATTCAAGCATTTGTATATCCTTTGGTGCACTGCAGCCCTCTTGTGGTACTCGGATTTCAACAACTACGTCAGCCAATCCTATTTTGTATTGTTCCTGCACTTTGTGTCCAACTTGCTGGTAAGAGGGTTTCGAAAGCCATTCACGGCATTTTCTGATACCACACACTTCTTTCAACAATGTTGCAAAATGCCATGATGCAACATAAGTGAATTTGCTAAATTACAAGATCCACACTCTGCAAATATCATTGCTACCTCTTTTGCAGCCTCTAAAGCCTTCCAACCTTCCTCAAAAGTAGTCTTTGCCCTGTTCGTTGCTCACGCCTTGTATTCAGTCACCCCTTTATCTATCGTTCAAGGACTACCAACGACCGACATGTGCAGCGGACTGGTCCACGTAGTAGGCCTGATTTTGCGTTCGTGGGTTCAATCCCCACTATCCTCGAACTTTTGTACGCAGGCGGTCAATTTTTGAAGGACTGGTCTACGCTAACCACATCTGACGGGTTGCATGACAGTGTCTCTCTACAACCAGCAGATTGATGTGATTCCATGAGATGGAAATTGTGACAGTCAAAGGTGATGATGTGTATCTCGTATGCATTTATTGGGCTTTTTACCAAGGTTTCCTGGATTTGCACCAGCTTGATCCATTAGTGCACCAGAGGGTGATAAGGAGAAGTCACCACCACGTATTTTGTGCGTCACGTGATCTAGGGGACACCCTGCAAACAACTAAAGTGTATACCCCGACTAACACCGTGAACCCCAATTTTTGAATTCCGAGTCATTAGCGCACACTTCGAAAATGTATGACGTCTAGAAATGCTAACGTTCTATGCACTTCATATGCTTCACTCCAAAGAGGAGATGTAACATCATTCAGTAGGCATACATTGCATTACACAGCAGCACACAATACAGCACCCGACAACACGGCAAAGGACAGCGCCAAAGAGGTGGCACAAAAACAAAACAGCCCTCGCCAACACGCAGCAACAAGACAGAACACTGGCAACACAACACGACTCGAAGCAGCACCAAACAAGCAGACAAACCACACAGCGACGGCCCTGGAGGAAGCAAAGCACACGCTGCGCCACAAGCCACGCCGACCCGCAACCAAGGGATGATACGGGAGAGAACAACAGAGCACGCGATCACAGCCACACAAAACAACAAAGACTCGTCACAGCACCTCAGGAAGGCACAGGGCACGCACGCCACCACATGAGCAAAACACCCCGCTGAACATGCGCACCCAAGCAGGGCAGCACACAACGCGACGCGCTCGCACAGGGGACCCGCGCCACGGCACGATACCAGAGACAACGTGCACCACTGCACAGCGCAACACAACAGAAGAGGCAGGACCACACACACCACCGAACGCAGGGGGAGGCGGGGAGGTGCAGAAAAAATCGCGCAGGGGGAGAGGGAGGGGGAACAAACACACAGCGCCGAGGCAAAGGGAACCCGAGGCGGGAGACCACAGAACGCCAAGGGGGGCGCGGCCACGCAAAGGGGAGCAAAGAAAAACGACAAAAGGGAGGAGGGAGCAACAAGAAGCCAAGGCCCAGGACACCAAGGGCCGGAAATCACAGACAGCCGGCTACAGCGGGGGACAAAGCAAGGGGAAGAAAAGGAGGAAAATAGAAAGCAACAGAAATCACAAACAGGGCAGCCCAGACCCAGAGGGGGCCGAGCAAACAGAGAGACCAACAAGAGTGGCCAAAAGAAATGTGAGGCACACCACAACGTGCCCGGGAGGCCGGCCCGCCCAACGCGGCGAAGAAGAGCATGTACATGCACCAGCGCACGTGACCTTGGTGTGGCGTCCTCCTCCCCAAAAGGGGAGGTGTTCGCGTCCACACGAAACAGCCCCGGTGCACCGGCCGAGTACCCCGTTGAAAGCTGGACCACACGAGAGACCGGACGCGTGAATGACCGGGGCCACACACGCCAAACCACCGCAGCGCATGCAGCCCGAGACCGACGCCGGAGGGAGCCGCCGGAGACAGCCCCATAGCGGATGCCGGAACGGGTACCACACCGAGCGAGCCAAGCGCCCCCGCTGCGGCGGGGGCGAGCGACAGGCACCATGAGCCTGGTTTTTTGCCGGCCTCCACGTGCCCCGCGCTGCCGCTGAGTGAATCCGGTTGCGAAAGCCCCTGGTAGGGGAAGGCACCACGACAACGAGAAAGCCGACCGGAGCACCAAGAGCGACCGGACCAGAGGAGGCCCGGCGCACCAATGCTGGGCCATGACGCACGCCAGAGAGGCATGCCGACGGCCGCAACCAAGGCACATGGACAGGTGCCAAGCAACAACGGCCACCGGGTGCCCAAAACGGGGAAGCGCGCAGAGCACGCAATGAACGGCGGCACGAGAGAAGGTGCCAAGGAACGCCCAACCCAGCGAGGGGCGCTCTTCGGGACGCACCGCCGCTGCCCCCATGGAGCGCAGCCCCCGCAAGGCCACGTGCACATTGGGGATCACGGGCCCCCACGCCCGCACACTGCACCCACAGCCAGTGGGTAGCGGGCCTCGGCTGCAAGCCCGAAAGACGGGTGGTCGGGGGAGGGATAGTGCCCTATCCCGGACATCCCTCACGGAGGTACAAAGCGCCGTCCCCTGGGCGCCCTCCTGCCGCTGCCACAGCGCAAAACGCCAGCTCGCAAGAGCATGCACTGTGGGGTTGGTTACGGCCCACACGCCTGCACCCGCCGGGCCCAAGAAAAAGGGCACCATGCCCCGGCCGCCGGCTTCAAGGATAGGCGGTCGGTTGAGGGAGAGTGCCAAAACCCCGAAAACCCTCAGGGAGGCAGCAGGCGCGCCTCCCCCCCCCGGCCGCCCTCCGGCCACCCCCACAGCGCAGAATGCCGGCCCCCAGAGGCTTGCCCCGTCGGGTTGGTGACCAGCCCCCCGCCCGCACCTCCCGCGCCCAAACGAAAGGGGCCGTGCGCCCCGGCGGCATGGTTGAAGGATGTGCGGTCGGGGGAGGGACAGTGCTCAATCCTGGACGGTCCTCAGGAAGGTACCAGTGTAAGGTTTTCGTGCAACCTATATTCTCGCTTGTTTCAGTGCAAAATCCTGATATATGTACACCCACAGAAAACCACGATCCCAGCACTGTTTTGGACAGTGTTGGTATCAGTGGATCAGGAATTTCTGTAGTTTTACATTCATGGTGTTTTCACCATTTTCTGTACAATAAAACTGAGTTTGGGTCGGCGACGGCCAGTCCTGAGATCGCGCGCGCCGATCCAGAAATTGTCGATTTCTGACGATTTTTAAGATATTTCAATCAGTTTTATTGATAAGATTAATTCTATATCAGTTTTAAGCATAAGCGAATGTTACGGCCCTATCGCGGCTCCGTTCCGTGCTAGTTTTTTTGGCGCAAGTATGCCATGTTCATGAATTTTTGTAAAATTGTAGGTGTCTTGAATCCTGAAGTTAAGTACACCAAATCACAGCCCATTAGTAGGGCTTTGCATGCATATGCTGATTTGGTTTCCAAACGCGTCGGTGCACCGGCACCACGCGTTGGGGGGAGACCCATGATCATGTTGTAAATATGCATTGTTTTGCTCATATTTCATTGTTATATGTCCCCCGTTGTTCATATCTTCTTAGGACATGAAAGGGACCGTTTCGAAATCACTCCCGTGATTTCGTCGAACACGTAGTATGTTTCCGTCGCCTTTTGTGGTTGCATTTGGGGTACATTTTTGGGTTATTTGAAGGAAAACTTGGATAAGTTTCAAGGAAAACAAGTTCTAAGTCATTCATTTCCAAAAACGAAAAGAATTTCGAAACGCCCTCAACGACGACGACGACGATGACGACGTTGAAGACGACGACCACGACGACGCAAACATCGTCGACGAGATCTATGGAGCAATTGGTAGACCCCAAAATCATGTTCAAGAAGGTCCTTGGTGCCTACACCATTTGAGGACCATTTGACTGCTTTGAGCCCTATTACAAGGACATTGACGACCAAGGAGACCTTCAGCATCGTGCTGGGAGTGCGTAGCGCTGAAGAACAAGTTGCAGCGCGATTATCCCAATGGTGTTTGCAACTTGATAGTTTTCATTTGATTACTCCAGTTGGGTGCCATGGACAAAGTGCCATGGACCTTTGGATGGTTCTCAAGATTGATTACTCCAGTTGGGTGCCATGGACAAAGTGCCATGGACCTTTGGATGGTTCTCAAGATTCTATCATGATCATTGGTGAGTTCTCAACCTCCAGCAAGGACGACAGCGCTGCCCACATCCTGCAGATTACGAAGTGGTCAAGTTCGAAGTCAAAAATATGAAGATTTCAGAAAATATAATTCATGGTATGGGCCAAGAAGATTGGTGACCTTAATTGTAATCATAATAACTATGGGCCATGAGAAATGGTCCTATTGGTTATTTCTGTATTATATTATATGATCAGTGGATGATTTTACAAACTGTGAATTTTTCTGATTTGCTTTGTGTTGTCTTTGGTTTTAGGGTCAGGACATCGCAGAAGTGCATTTTTTTATTTTTTGTTTGTTCACTATCTTTTTTTCACTATTTTTCATTTTAAATTCTGTGCAGAAATTTTACTGTGATTGAGCCTGGGGGTCAGAGGACCCTATGTGTGAGGCACTTGTGAGTGCCATGAGTGGTGTGTGTGTAGACATGTACATTACATGCGGGTACCGGAACCCAGCGGTGCCTCCTAAAATCCCAGGTCCGGGATCAAAGTAAAAATCTGTGTTTTTTTTATTGCTCCTCGGCTCATCTTCATAGATTCAGCCACAGAAGCACCCATTTTCTGTGGGTGTTTCTGAGCTTGGGAGGGGAGTGTTAACCCGTGGAGCAAATCAGTTGCGTGGTTAACACCCGACCCAAATGCTTTGCATTTTTCCCACCCAATTTTGTTGTTGCACTGCACCTTCTTTGTGCTTTTCAGCCTGAGATGTGTCTCAGGACTTGGGAGGGGAGTGTAAGGCTTTCGTGCAACCTATATTCTCGCTTTTTTCAGTGCAAAATCCTGATATATGTACACCCACAGAAGACCACGATCCCAGCACTGTTTTGGACAGTGTTGGTATCAGTGGATCAGGAATTTCTGTAGTTTTACATTCATGGTGTTTTCACCATTTTCTGTACAATAAAACTGAGTTTGGGTCGGCGACGGCCAGTTCTGAGATCGCGCGCGCCGATCCAGAAATTGTCGATTTCTCACGATTTTTAAGATATTTCAATCAGTTTTATTGATAAGATTAATTCTATATCAGTTTTAGACATAAGCGAATGTTACGGCCCTATCGCGGCTCCGTTCCGTGCTAGTTTTTTTGGCGCAAGTATGCCATGTTCATGAATTTTTGTAAAATTGTAGGTGTCTTGAATCCTGAAGTTAAGTACACCAAATCACAGCCCATTAGTAGGGCTTTGCATGCATATGCTGATTTGGTTTCCAAACGCGTCGGTGCACCGGCACCACGCGTTGGGGGGAGACCCATGATCATGTTGTAAATATGCATTGTCTTGCTCATATTTCATTGTTATATGTCCCCCGTTGTTCATATCTTCTTAGGACATGAAAGGGACCGTTTCGAAATCACTCCCGTGATTTCGTTGAACACGTAGTATGTTTCTGTCGCTCTTTGTGGTTGCATTTGGGGTACATTTGTGGGTTATTTGAAGGAAAACTTGGATAAGTTTCAAGGAAAACAAGTTCTAAGTCATTCATTTCCAAAAATGAAAAGACCTGTTAACCCGTTAACCCGTGGAGCAAATCAGTTGCGTGGTTAACAACCAGGTGCCATCCCTCGGGCGCCCTCCTGACACCCGAACATAGCACAACGCCAGCTGGCACAAGCGTGTGCTGTCGGGGTGATGACGGGCCTCCAGGGCCTCACCAAACTGCCCAAAGACAAAGGGCAGCGGGCGGCGGCTGCACGCCCAAAGGACGGGCCGTCCCGAAAGGAGAGTGCCCAACCCTGGATGGCCCTCATGGATGCACGAGGCGCCCCCCCCCCCCGGGCGAGCTCCAGCCGCCTCAATAGCGCACAGCGCCAGTTCGCAATAGCGTGCGCTGTGGGGCTGGTGACGGGACTCTACGCCCGCGGCCCCTGCGCCGAAAGAAAAAGGGCAGCGGGCCCCTGCTGCACCCCTCAAGGACGGGCAGTTGAGGCAGGGAGAGTACCCAACCCTGGACACTCCTCACAGAAGCACTAGGTGCCCCCCAGCCCGGGCCCCCTCCTGCCGCCCCCACAGCGCACAACACCAGCTCGCAAGAGCGTGTGCTGTGGGGTTGGTGACAGGACCCCACGCCCGCACCACCTGCGCCCAAAGAAAAATGGCAGCAGGCTCCGGTCGCACGCCCCAAGGATGGGCGGTTGGGGAAGGGAGAGTGCCCAAGCCCTGACAGCCCTAATGGAGGCCGGAAGCCCCCCCCCCCCCCCGGGCGCCCTGCTGCCGCCTCCACAGCGCGCCGCGCCAGCTCACAAAACTGTGCCCTGTCGGGTCGGTTACCAGCTCCGACGCCCGCACGCCCCGTGCGCAACGAAAAACGGCAGCGGGCCCCGCCTGCACGCCCCAAGGATAGGCGCCAGGGGGAGGGAGAGTGTCGAACCCCGGACACCCCTAAACACCACCGGGAAACAGGAAGGGAGACGCGAGGACCTAGCCGCCCTGCCCGCCTAAGCAAGGACAAGCAGAGCAAGGGACTCGAGCAGGAAACGCGGAAAGGCATGAACAACCTAGAACAGCCCTAACAGGGTCCCGTGAGGGGACCTTGCACCCAGCGCGCGCAACAAGGCAGGAAGAGGGGCGAGGACGCAAACACTGCCAGTGTTGGAGCACACAAACACACAACGGACATACGGCGCGCACCAGAAGGGCATCCGGACGGAGCTCGCAGACCGCTCAGACCACTTGGAATGGCGTACTAGCAGGTGAGGGCAAGGGACACCTGGATGGGGCAACCCGCCACAAGCACCGCGAGGGACGCAAGGGAGGGACAGCAAGGGGTGCGGGCCGGCAAGAAGCGGCACCAGCCCCGCCCTACTGACGTGCAGCAAGCGCTGCACAAACACCAACAGGGGACTGCATCTACCAAGGTAGTAGTCGTGCACAGCACCATGCACCATCGCCGCGGCTTGGCAGCCTCTGCGCCAGCCCATGGGGATTCGCACTGGCGACAAGCCAGTTGCAAGGGCCCCGCAGCGCCGGAACACTGGGCAACCATGCATTAGGTGCGCGACGTAGTGGGTAAGATCCTGCGACCTATTTGCTAAACGACACACCGACCGGGGACTGGCTTTTCCATTGTATTTCACAAACCTCAATCAAAAATATTTCGATCCAGGAAGCAGCAAGACACAAGGAGGAGCAGCATATCAACAAACACATCAACAACTTCATCAGTGAAGGCTGTTCAAACGTTCTGCTCCAGCTTGGCTTGCGGATAGATAGTTGGATCAATTTTCAGAGGTGTTCGATGAATCTAATGTATTCGAAGGTTTGTTGAACCTTCTAAGGGACTGGATCCTCTGGGGGTGAACCCGGTGCCACGGACTGGAGCGTCCGAGGCAACGGAGAGAATACGCCAAAAAGACGCCCCGGATTGGAGCATCCGGGGCAGAGTGGAGCACGGCCCAAGCCCCCGGACTGGATCGTCCGGGGGAGAACCCGGTGCCACGGACTGGAGCGTCCGAGGCAAAGGAGGAAATACGTCAAAAAGACGCCCCGGATTGGAGCATCCGGGGCGGAGTGGAGCACGGCACAAGCCCCCGGACTGGATCGTCCGGGGGGGAACCCGGTGCCACAGACTGCAGCGTCCGAGGCAATGCAGAGAATACGACAAAAGGACGCCCCGGATTTGAGCATCCGGGGCGGAGCGGAGCACGGCCCGAGCACCCGGACTGGATCATCTGGGGGAGAATCCGGTGCCACGGACTGGAGCGTCCGAGGCAACGGAGAGAATACGTCAAAATGACGCCCCGGATTGGAGCATCCGGGGCGGAGTGGAGCAAGGCCCAAGCCCCCGGACTGGATCGTCCGGGGGTGAACCCGGTGCCACAGACTGGAGCGTCCGAGGCAACGGAGAGAATACGACAAAAAGATGCTCCGGATTGGAGCATCGGGGTCGGAGTGGAGCACGGCCCAAGCCCCCGGAATGGATCGTCCGGGGGAGAACCCGGTGCCACGGACTGGAGCATCCGAGGCAACGGAGAGAATACGGTAAAAAGACGCCCCGGATTGGAGCATCCGGGGCGGAATGAAGCACGGCACTAGCCCCCGGACTTGATCGTCCGGGGGTGAACCTGGTGCCACGGACTGGAGCATCCGAGGCGACAGAGAGAGTACGATAAAAAGACGCCCCGGATTGGAGCATCTGGGGCGGAATGAAGCACGGCACTAGCCCCCGGACTGGATCGTCCGGGGGTGAACCTGGTGCCACGGACTGGAGCATCCGAGGCGACGGAGAGAGTACGATAAAAAGACGCCCCGGATTGGAGCATCTGGGGCGGAATGAAGCACGGCACTAGCCCCCGGACTGGATCGTCCGGGGGTGAACCGGGTGCCACGGACTGGAGCGTCCGAGGCAACGGAGAGAATACGACAAAAAGACCCCCCGGATTGGAGCATCCGGGGCAGAGTGGAGGGCGACCGAAGCCCCTGGACTGGATCGTCCGGGGGAGAACCCGGTGCCACGGACTGGAGGGTCCGAGGCAACGGAGAGAATACGAGAAATAGACGCCCCGGATTGGAGCATCCGGGGCGGAGAGGAGCACGGCACAAGCCCCCGGACTGGATCGTCCGGGGGGGAACCCGGGGCCACGGACTGGAACATCCGAGGCAACGGAGAGAAAACGGCAAAAAGTCGCTCGGATTGGAGCATCCGGGGCGGACAGGAGCAAGGCCCAAACAACCGGACTGGATCGTCCGGTGGTGCACCCGGTGCCACGGACAGGAACATCCGGGGACGCAACGCACCCGGACTGGAACGTCCGGGGACGAAGCGGCCCGGGAATGGAATGTCCGGGGCAACGAACAAGGAGAGGCAGACGGCGGCGGAGAGACACGGAGAGGACAACAAGAACAAGAGCAAGGAACGGAAGGGGGAGGTCAAGAAGGAGAGAAGACGCGAAGCGGGAGGAGAAAGAGAAGAAGGTGAAGCAGCCAAACACATGGAGCCCGGATGGGAACAACCGGGGAAGCAACGCAACCAGTCAGGAACAACCGGGTGTGGGGCGGCACAGGAGATCGTCAAGCGAGAGCGGCCGAGGCTCCGTGAGGCAGGAGCAGCGGCGGCGGCAAGAACCGAAAAGGAGTGCCTGAACAGGAGTCAGGAAAGGTGGAGAGAGAGGATGAGAAAAACGAGAGACGGGAAGGGGGAGGAGAAGGGGAGGCAGGCGCACGGAACCCGGACTGGAACATCCGGGGGGCGGAAGCCCTGGACTGGAACGTCCGGGGAGGCAACGGCCCGGGAGTGGAACGTCCGGGAACTCAGAAGGAGGAGGAAATGGCGGCGGAGAGAAGCGACGAGGAGCACGTGAACAGCATGGACCAGCATGGACCAGATGGGGAAGGACAAGACGGACGAGAGAAGGGAAGTGGGAGGAGAAGAAGCAAAAGGAAAAGCGGCCAACCACGTGGAACCCGGACGAGGACAACCGGGGGAGCAGCGCACTAGGGCAGGTACATCCGGGGGCTAGGCGGCCATGGAAAGGAGCGACCGGAGCTCCAGGAGGAAGAAGAGGCGGCGGCGGCAAGAATCGACAAGGGGTAAGGGGTGCGTGCACGAGAGTCAGGGTCGGTGGAGAGAGAGGACGAGAAGAGCAAGAGAAGGGAAGAGGGAAGAGAAGGAGAAGCAAACACGTGGAACCCGGACTGGAACATCCGGGGAAGCAAAACACCCGGACTGGAACATCCGGGGGGCGGGGGCCCGGGACTGGAGCGTCCGGGGAAGCAGCGGCCTGGGAATGGAACATCCGGGGCTGCGAAAGGGGGGGGATACGGTAACGGAGAACAACGGCGAGGAGCACATGAACAGGGGCAAGGACCAGATGAGGAAGGATACGATGAAAGAGAGTCAGGAAGCGCGAGGGGAAGGAGCAGATGGAAAAGCGGCCAAACACGTGGAACCCGGACGAGAACAACCAGGGAAGCAGCGCACCAGGACTGGAACATCCGTGGGCGAGGCAGCCCTGGATGGGAGCGTCCGGGGCTCCAGGAGGAAGATGAAGCAGCGGCGGCAAGAAACGGCAAGGAGAGCAAGTACAAGAACCGGGGAAGGGGGAGAACGGGGACAAGAAGAGCAAGAGGCGGGAAGCGAGAGGAGAAGGAGAAAAATGAGAGGCGGAAGGGCACATGGAACCCGTACCCGTGTGGCTAGGGCCACGCGACGGCCCCAGGGGACTAGGACAGCATGGGAGGCGGCACAGAAGAGAAGGGGCGGGGGCGGGAGGGGAGCGACCCGTGCTAGGCGCACAAAACAGTCCCCGGATGGATGAGGATCCAGTGGGCCCGCGCCACAGGGTTGCTGGCGACCCGGTGGGGTATAAACACGGGATGACGGGACAAGGGGACGGGGCGGGGAAGGGTGAGTGGCTACGGCCGCACAACAGCCCGACGGGGTAGGGAGTATATGGGACGCTGGGAACCGGCCGGTGGCGGGATGAGGCAAAGGGGAGTGGGACATGGGATGGGCAGGGAGACCGAAAGCGCCAAGCAACAGCCCCGTGGGATTGGTAAACCAGTCACCATGGAGTGGTGAACCATGGGCCAACCATGGGGAACCTGACCACGGAAAGTTGGGAAAATGCCCTGAAATCCTGGACGGCCGTGAGGTGTCCGCAGGGGTGAGGGTTGACCTTGAGATCCCCGGGTCAATGGCCTGAGTACACGTAGGTTCACGCGTGAGCGGGACTAGGGGGAACGTGGAAAGGGTCGCCCCCTGGCCTTCAGCCGTGGATGGACTACACCCAAGTGCATCCGGGAGCCGAGTGGGTACTCCAACCCGTGAGGGATGGGGAGTGGTGGAATGTGGTTGACAGAGAGAAATGCTCCGCTGTCGGCGAGGGCTATCCACAGGAAACACGCCTGCAGGCGCCCAATAGGCTGTGCTAGGGGGGGAAGGCCGGGGGATCCTTCAAAGGGTGACCAGAAGGAGCTGAAACCGTGAGGGCAGCGACTGAAGGGAGCCTACCGTCGGTCATGCCCCAAGGGAACCTGGTTGAAGTTCTCGGCCGTGAGGTGAGACAGGGGTCGCCAGGGGAACTGATGGTGGAGAGCTCTCCTTCCCGCCAGAGGCGGCCACCATGTAAAACAAACAAGGAGATGTCAGATGAGGCTGCGGACGCGGCCGCCCTTACTTACTTACTTACTGAACCTTCTAAGTAATTAGAACTAGCGTCGCAGCAGCGGGCGCCGGTTGCCTCCACATTTTTTACAACATGATTTTGGTGATGAAAAACGTCGCGTATGTTGTGAATAGCTGCGCAGGAGCTGTTTTCATATTGCTTTATCATTTATTCATATTTATACGTATTCATTATTATATATTAGGTTATACTATTTTATTGAATTATGATGGAGGTGTAGGGTACAAAATTGCATTTTCCTTGAAGATGCAACAACCTGAGAATTTTCGATTGGTTGCCTCAGCTGATGGCCACTCTCTGCCCTATGGTGAAATGCTAATATACGTCTGTAGGTTATTTGGAATAAAAAGCTATGGCGCCAGATTGGACTAAAGCGCTTAGGATGGCGCATGGGGGGAGACCCATGAATCACCTTTTAACAATGTTTTCAACTAGACGTTGAGTATGTTGAACTGTTTTGACCCTATTCTGACCCAAATCGGACTCAGACCTGTTGACTATGGGACGGATGTCGTCAACAACACTGGTTGACAAACTGAATCTCAGGTCGCAGGGCCCTTGGCACCCTGATTTCGTGCAATTGTTCCTAACCACTGAACCTTAGGACATGATTTGGTACTTGGGTATGTTTACATATTTATTAACCTATTGTATTGCTTTGTTTCCTTCCTCTTCTCTACATACGACACCAGATTGTGTCATTGAGCGGGCAAAAAGCCTGGAATGATTGGTCAAAGGCTTTCATTAGGCTTCTCTGTGCAGGCCTGCCTACTTGCAAGAGCCCTTGAAGATGGCCCAAAGAGGGGTTTCAAAGATACCAATTTTGCTGTCCAGAAATGGAATCCAAAATCATACTCTTTAGTCTCAAACTGTCAAAGTGGATATCCGAGATCCAAGGGCGTACCATCACACATCAATCGGTTTCAACCGCACTACCTGGACTTTCTCGCTAATTCATTGGCTCGCAATTCTTCGAAATCTTTGAAGAATGCCCCTTGAATGGGACATCACACACGGCCGCTTACATTGTTTTACCAGGTACGAGCACTGTACAATGTTTCTATAAACTGATGAGAGTGCCATTTGCTGGTATGAGGTGTTTTCTAAGGAACCTTCTATGAAAGTTGTTTCTTCTTGATTGGTGCTACTAGCTCGGTCAACTAGTACTCCTCGAGGGAGTACAAAAAAGTTACTAACCACGTCTTTTGTGGGTTACTTGTTCCAGGCCAAGCTCCCCCCATTCTTTGAGAACCATCTTACACAAGCATTTCAACTGTTGTTCACTCTTTTTGGAGGTCCAAGCATATCCATCAAAGCCACTAGGGGAAAAACCATAGCTCCCTGATTAAATGTACTCGTACCACTCAATGGAGCAGAGCTACCTTCCGTCATGGAGGTATATACTGCTATAAAGTATGCACTTGATGGCCTTTTCCATTACGCTTAAGCCTAGTGGTCTCTGAACCTAGATAATAAAAAGTCTCATCTAGTTATTGTGGTTCTGATTTGTAACAGTTTCTGAATGCAGTTGCTTGGCTAGGCTGGCCAAACCATATCCTGTGTTTGGCTTTCTGTATTTTTCGGAGATTACTAACCAACTCAATTAAACTGAAAATAGTGCGCCCCATGTGCTAATATTACTCTATGTCGCTTCTTTGGTGATAAAACCATCATCTGCTGCTTATAAACCATTCAAGCATTTGTATATCCTTTGGTGCACTGCAGCCCTCTTGTGGTACTCGGATTTCAACAACTACGTCAGTGTAAGTGCGGCTAGCCCCATCTGCTCAGATTTTCAGACATTCTGCCCAGATTGGCTACATTTTGGTCATTTTCTTTGCTTCGGCGGAATTGCCGCCTCGCAGCTCAGTCACAGGATATTTCCTATATATTTCTGATATGCCGGATTTGATTCCGCGGTCCATTTCCCGTAAATCCGCCGCGTTCCGCTATTTTAGCTGGAATCGCCATTTGCCGCTGACGCGCGCTCGCGGGCCAGATCGGCCAAACATTTTTACATAATTGGATTATTTAAATCTTTTCAGATAGTTTTGGACACTGAGATGTATTTAGAATAATTCCCCTCAATTTTCTTCATAGACTTGGATTTTCTGCCGGACCACAATCAGCATGGACCTTGCTTCTGTTGTCGCTGCTCTTGCCTCCGTTGGTGTCCGAATGTCCGGTTCCACCCCCAATAACAACATCCAGGAAGACTCCTCGCGTGCCTGCCCCACTGGTCTTGCCGGCCCCGAGCCCTCCGGCACCCTCAACGACCCAGGGCAGCACTTTCATGGTAGCAGAGGCTACCTGAATGTTGTTCCTTTGGTGTCCCAACCACAGCTAGCTCCCCAGTACGGCCCCGTAGACTCCGCCACCTCCGGAGACGTAACGATTACGCTGCCGTGGTGCTGTGCGAACGAGGCCTTGAGAGGAATGCCTTGCGCAAGCCCAAATTGCCCAAGAAGGGCACAAATCAGCAGCTGTGGTGGCCCAGATTACAATCAAGATCCCAGTCGAAATTGGCCATCAAGTAGCTGGAATCTCCCAGCCTACGCTAATGGCAACGCTCCGGTGGAGCTTACGGACCTGGCAGGTACTAATACTCCTTACCAATGTCCACATTTTGAGACCATCGACGCCGACATTGACGACATTGAGATGGGTGGTCCAGGTGAGGTACCTACCTATAATCGACCAGCCTCATGGGCACAATGGGACAACCATTTGTCTTCCGAAGTGACTCGTAACCTTGAGGCGCTTGAGGCCCTTTGTCTATTAGCCACGTCTAAGCTGATAGGACAAGAAAGAATCGCCTCTGATTTTTTATTCGAATATTTTTTCCTCCTTCAAGAAGAAATTAATACCAGGATGTGGTGGTGTTCTCAAGAAGATGAATCTTTTGCCATTTTGTTTGCAGATCTGGGAGGCAAGCCCCTTCCCGAAGGAGAAGACCAAGGCACCTGTTGCCGGGCCCTCCGCCCCTCATCCCTCTGTTTCCATCCGCGACGATCTAGCCGCCGCGGTTGAGGAAGGAATTTTAGAGGCAGCTAGGCAGGCAAGCCTGGAAATTAGGACTGAAGGAGCTCCCCAAGTGGACTCCTGGCTGCGAACCACTGAGATTAGCGGTCCGACAGCCTGCTCAGGCCCTTCAGGACACGGTATGTACTGTCCTGCCGACTGCTCTTGCAGATTACAGCGAGATACTGAGCTCCAATTGCTCAAAGATCAAATGCAACTCATCATTCAGACGCTGGGAATTAAAGATCTTTTCAAGACCCACATGAGGTCTGAGGGCGCATCATCGGTGGAACAAACAACAGAACCGTCGGAGGAGGCGACAGAAATTTTTTCGATTGCTCCTTCGGTGGACTCTAAGACCACCGACGCAAGGATCAGCAGGACTAAGCTAAAGGAAAGGGTTACAATCTCTCGATCTCAGAGTAGATCGGCGAAGGCTAGGACTGAGGTTCAGAATGCCAAACGAACTGCCTCCCGTACTACTCTTCCTGCTGTTGATTCCAATGCAATAGCCCAGATGTTGCTCGCCCAGACCCTCGCCGGAGCTGGTGTGGCTAATGATGCCGCCAAGGTGTCTGCCATTACGGCCGGTGTTGGGCTGGATTCACTTCTAAATCCCACTTCATTGCGACTTCGTCAGGTTGCCAAGCAACCGAAGTATAATGGGAACCCCAGACGTTGGCCTCAGTTCCAACGGGAATTTAAATTGTGGGTTAAGACTCAAAAGCTCCAGGATGATCAGTTCCTGATGGCCCTCTTGGACTGCCTTGAGGGAGCGCCGGCCAACACTTGGCTCAGGACCTGGAGTGATCGTGAGGATTCAAGTTCCCCCCTTACCTTTGATGAGGTGTGGGAACAGTTGGAGGTACGTGGATCCCGGCTGCCTGAGGACCATTACCACCAGATGTTGAAGAATTTTCCTTCATTCTCTCGATTAATCTTGCACGAAGTGCAAGACAAGAGACAGCGCTTCTGGAATCTCGTAGAAGAATCCGAACATTCAGGCAAAAAATTTTCTAGTGCCGAACTGAAAAATCTGATTTTTGACAAGATCCCCTCAGAAACCGCCGCCACCCTTCGGAATAAACAGTCCGAAGAAAAGGTCAAGACCTGGTGGGCGGAAGTCGATGGTTTCGACGCCTCGGCCAACAGGTTTACGGTCAGGGAGGCACTTCAAAAGTGTTCCCCCACGTCGTTTACCAAGGTGAAATTCACTGAAAACACGTGGAAAATCAAGTTCAATGAACACGAGGATCGGGACTTGTTTGTCCAAGTCCTCAATAGGGGAGTAAGTTTCCACGGCCATCGCCTGAAGGCCAGGAACTGGGTGTTTTCGTTCACCCCGCAGGAACTGTGGGAAGAGGTTGAGCGGCTCGCTGACGCCGCCAATCAAAATTTCCATGAGGGTCTTGGGGGAAACAAGAATACCCAGCAAAACACCCAAAATGGGGCCCAAAAGGGCAACAAAAAGGTGAATGACACCCGGAATGTTCAGGATCATTGTAGCATCTGCCTTCTTTTAGGTTCTACGAACCGAGCTAAGACGCATTCTACTGCTAATCACCGATGGTCTGCTTACGATCACAAGGTGATTGGTGAAAATGTCAGTAATTCGCAGAATTCAGACAGGAATGACAGACAGGTGCATGGTGCCAAGGGGGGAAAGGGTAATCCGACCCCCTCCGGTGGAAACAAAAATACTGGAGGCCCTGGCGGGTCCCAAGGCAAAGGAAATCGGACTCCATCCGGTTCCGGTGGGCAGCCCAATGGCCAGACAAGTCCCAATGGCAACGCCGGAGGCGGAAATCGAAATCCAGGCCAAACCCCTCAATCCGGTACAAACAAAGGAAATGCTCCAGGATCACAGGGTAAAGGTAAGGGAAATCCTTCGGGAACCCCTTTCTCTGGTAAGGGCAGAGGGCGTGGCGACGGTGGTGGCCCATCATCCGGCGGCCGTGGCCGTGGACGTGGAAAAGGCAATCATCGTGTGGATCAGGTCTCAGGTGCAAACCAGGTGTCTGATGCGGATCGAGATTATGTCGAAAATGCCCTGAATCCAGCGGATGATCCGTTCCAAGATGAGTGGATCGACGAATCAGGCTGTGTTCACAATGTTAACGCAGCCGCTGGAGGTCAGAACGCCTAGGGGAGCCACGAAAATCGTCCCTCCCCAGGCGATTTCAGGCATGATCCCCAGATTCCTGATCGACCATTACTTGATGTAGGGTCGCTTGTCTCCTCTCCCCTGGATCCGGCAGCGGATCCTTCTGTTGTAGTGGACGAGGTTGGTGTACAGTCCAAGCACAGGGCTCGTCAGTTTGTCACAAAGCTGTGGGTCTCTGATTGCAAGGGAAATTTCCATCTCGCCACTTGTTTGTGTGACAATGGATCAGAGGTAAATCTCCAATCCAACTCATTCTTACCCGACGACTGCGTGTTTGAATCGCCTCATCCTGTTACCCTCGAGGGAGTTTCTGGACATTCTCTCGCAGGTGGGCAACGCGGTTGTTATATATCAACTCATTTGGTCGCTCAAGACCTTTGGGAAGAGCAAAATGTGGAAGAAGTTGTCCTTAAGGATGACTACTTCTATCGTGCTGACATAAAGTATGACCTTTATTTGGGCCATCCTTGGCTTTGCAAGAACAGGGTAGCGCCCGTAGGTCATCGTCGTTGTTTTTTGCTGGAGTCAGGTCCCTTGGAGCGTCCTGAATTTCGTTTTTTGCACGCAGGGTTTAAAAGTGCAGAAGAATTTTTGAAGCAAAAGGTGACACCAAAATTTGGTGAAGATGTCACCATTGCAGAGGTGAATGGGAGTGCCGATTACTCCCAGGAGTTAGAATGTCTTCGTAGGGACTCCCAGCCACGACGCCCTTCGCGCTGGCACTCTTCATCCTACAGAGTTGTCGACAAATGGCGCGATGCAATTTGTGAATATTTTCATGAACACCATTCCTTTTGGCCACAGTATGATGCCTTTGCTAACCGTATGAACAAGCGCTTTGACAAGCACTTTAGCGACGCTTGGACCCATAAATGGGACAAGAAGTTGTGGATTAATCCTCCGTTTCACTTAATCCAGCAGGTCATCCACAAAATCAAACAAGATAAAACCCAGGCAATTTTAGTTGTGCCCTTGTGGGACGACAAGCCTTGGTTTCAGGAATTACAAGACATTTGTGTAGATTACATCGAACTTCCCAGGAAGATTAAGCTGTATGCCAGGGACGACACAGGTCCCCTGCCACAGCGGTCCTGGAGTTCGCTTGCATTCCTGGTGGATGGAAAGCTTTCTGACTCTAATTCTGCTGATTCTAGTACAGATTCCTGTGTTGGGTCTGAATCTGAGGTTGAGCGTGGTACTGATGATGAATCTATTTTTTCTGATTTTTGTCCGTCAGATACCCAAGGTGATTCAACGTCCAATGGATCCGCCTCGTCTCCCTCTTCCCCAATACGGTCGACATCGAAAAGAATCTTCAGTGCACGGGCGAGGAAAAATCTCCAATCGCGCCGCAAATTCAGAGTTTTTTATGAAAAACCCCCTGTGGAAGCTTTCATGGATCCTTTCGAGGAGCTGGATCACGAAGAGAATCTCTGGGATTTCGACACACGACCCACCTATCTTCAAGAGGCAGTTGATACGGACCTGTTTAGGGACATCCGTAAGAAGATTCTTCCTGCCAAAGCCGAAGAAGTCGCCAAAGTTTTTTCGACAGTAATTCCTGGCGATCAGGTGGACACTGAATTGTGTTCCAAGTCAAGAGAAAAGATTTTTGAGGAACGGAAGGACACAACCCTTTCAGGGAAGTTGATCAAAGACCCCCCTGTCCGTGGACAGTTCGGTGAAGCCTTCATCGAGCTTCGTGAAGGGTACAAGGCAAAAAAACAGCGCCCTTATGAAAATCATGGACATAAACACGAGATCCTCAGAAAAATCATCGAGAGGAATCTCAGGGAATTTGGTTGGCTTGAGGGTTGTATGACCAGCGAATGGTGCTGTTCACCCTTCACAGTCCCGAAGCCACCGCCTGCAGACCAGAACACCATTGATGGTTGGCGAATGGTTGTTGATTTTCGCAATCTCAACGCCGAAACAAAGGCGGATTCACACCCCCTGCCCCTCATTGAGGAGGAAATCGCTAAGAGGGCAAGAGGTCGTTTGTTTTCTGTGCTGGATCTCCGTCACGGCTTTCACCAAATGCCGTTGAGGAAGGACAGCCGACCTCTCACCTGTATGTGCACGCCATGTGGCCCAGTCCAATGGACCGTCATGCCCATGGGGCTGAAGAACGCCCCCTCATTTTTTCAAAGAATGATGGAGGATGTGCTGTTCACAACCCATCCTGAGCTTCGTGCCTTCGTGAGTGTGCACATAGATGACATAATCATCGCGACGGAAGGGGAGGGACTGACCGAAGCCGAGCTGGTGGCCCTACATGAGAAGCAGCTGAACCAAGTTTTGGACATTCTTGACGCCAATCAGCTGATTTGTGGGCCAAAGAAGGGAAAATTTTTTTTAAAATCAGTCGAATTTTGTGGTTCTCTCCTAGAGAATGGCACCCGACGACCCAGTCCAGGGAAGCTCGTCGCTATTCAGAAGTGGAAGCGCCCTGAGACGATCACGGAGTTGAGAGGATTCCTGGGTTGTTGCAATTTTTACCACACTTTTGTGCCGAATTATGCCAAATTTGCTGCCCCCCTCACTGAATTATTGAAGGTAGGGAGAGATGCGGGCAAGGCAGGTTCAAAGGTTCGTGTCAAGTGGACTGACGAGTGCGAGGAGGCCTTCCATCAGTTGAAGGCGGCCCTCTGTGAAGTCGCCACGTTGCATGTGCCCCAATTTGACCGACCCTTCTACATTAGAACCGACGCTTCTAGGTACGCGATCGGAGCTGTCCTTGAACAGGTTGATGAAGCCACCGGCGATCATTACCCTCTTGCATTTTGGTCTCGGAAGCTAGCCCCACGCCAAATGCAATGGTCGCCGCGTGAGCAAGAAACGTATGCCATAATTTGTGCTCTAAAGAAGTACCAATCGTGGGTTGGCACCAATCGAGTCGAGGTCCTGACGGATCATCGATCTCTGGAGTATTGGGCCACCGAACACATTGATACTGTCGCGAGCCCAGCTGGTTGACGGGCCAGATGGCACGAATTTCTCTCTCTGTTTGACCTCCACGTGTCGTATTTGCCTGGAAAACACAACACGGTAGCGGATGCTCTGAGCCGATGGGCTTACCCCGCCTCAGAGGGGCTGCAAAGTACCAACATCCATGGTACGGAGCAGGACCGCCATGTCATCATCGAATGGGATCAGGAAGAAAAGAAACTCATTCGACGTGCATGCATGCAGTGCGCTGTTAAACAGCACGCATTGCCGTGTCACGACATCACGGCCATCACAGATCCAGCGCATGCTCATGAGATCTGCACCAAAACACTGAAAGTCGTGGAAAAAGTCACCGATCCCTCCTCAGGGAGTGTGAAACGGTTTGACTACACCCGACGAGTAAGTCGATTTCGGTTGATCCAGGGCATTAAGCGTCGAGATCCGGCCAAAACTCCACCCCTGCCTAAAGATTCCCTGATAATCCGTGACTGGACGTCCGATTACCTGCAGGATCCCATGTTTAAAGAGGTCTTTGGAAATCTCAAATCCAAAGATGCTCACAAGGATGGGATTTTTGCTGAGTACTCGTTGGATGGGGGGAAGCTGTGGATGGAGGGTAAATTGTGTGTGCCAGACGCCCTAGCCCCCCGAGTGTTAAACTGGTGGCATAGATGGGAGTCCCCCCACGCACATGGCCGTCGACTGTGGTCGATGATTAAGCATAGGTTGTTTGGATCGAGGCTCTACACTCACTGCATGAAAGTAGCTGCCGGATGTGCCCAATGTGCTGTCTCGACGCCCCCCAGCGCGAAGAAGCACGGCCATCTGAGGCCTCATCCTATTCCGGAGCGTCTCTTTAACAGAGTCACCAGTGATTTCTTCTATCTCGGTGAACTCGATGACGAAGAGTGCCATTGGACGAATAAAAAAGTCAATGGTGTGCTCCTTATTCAGTGCCGTCATTCCGGCTACATTCAAGTGTTGCCTTGCAACATTGAGTCGATGACTGGCAAGGCTGCCGCCAAATGGTGCGCGCAGACCTGGATGGGAGGCTGGGACGTCCCATCCGAGGTGGTGACAGATTCAGGCAAAGAGTACACCTCCGAATGGTGGAGAGAATTATGTGCTCGCCTTGGAATCCACCACCTCCGATGTGAAATCCACTCGCATCGAGCGCTGCCTGGCGAAAGAGCCGGCCGCTCAATTATTAATATGCTTCGTAAGGAGCTCGCGAGTGAAAAGGATTTCCATTGGATGGAAGTTCTATTCGCATTGCTTCGCCGTTACCACAACACGCCTTTGTATCATGGCCTTTCTCCAAATGAAATTGTCTTTGGACGAAAGAAGTGTTGGTGGAACATGCCGTTGAATAATCCTCGCCCCTGTAAGGATGCTTCGCTGTTTTCGGACGAAGTCCAACGAGCAGATAAAACTGTGTCGAAATTAATCGAGAAGCATCAAGCTGACTGGCTTTGGGTTCAAAATCAAGGTCGAAAAAACCCCCACAATTTTGAAGTCGATGATCGAGTTTGGCTTCGAAAATCCGAAACCACCCTGGACGGAGATGACAAGCTTCTTCCCTTGTGGGAGGGGCCATTCGCTGTTACAGCGCGTCTTGGTGAGAACAGGTGGAGGATCCGTGTGGATGTCAGCAGGGAAATTGACGTTTCGGTCGATCGGCTCAAGAGAGAGATCCCCTCCCCCAAGGATCGGGTTAAACCCCTTTTTTGGACTGCGAAACACTTGTCTGATCGGGTCATCGAAGGGGGAAAGTACGAACTCAAGAGGATTGTTGAAGCAAGACGTGACGCCAAGGGCGAATGGGAATTTCTGTGTGAGTGGAGGGGCTTTGATCCCAGTCACAACAACTGGGAACCAGCCCAATCTTTTGTCCATGGGTACACCAAGGGGTTCATCGACTTCCTCAAGAAGCACCCCGAAATTGGAGTACTCCTGACAGATTGTTTGTCGAAACCAGACAGACAAGTGGAGAGCGACGGAAAACGACCTGTGGTGAATCGAGATCCAGCCTTTTACGGCCCTCAGCAGCCACATTCCAGGGCTGATCCGTCGATCCCCCCTCCTGCAGTCAGGCCAGCCCAGGAGCCAAATGAGGACCAAGCTTCAAGTTCAGCCGCTGATCTGCAGCGCCCAAGCAGTACGAGGGCCAGGCCAGACAGGTTGGTGGTCACATGCATTCGTGCTTGGCCGAATTGAGGAAGCCATCCTACCACATTCTGCTCAATCCACTGTTCATTCTTTCTGTTTATGTCATGATGTGGAAAACTGCGAATGTTTGATAATTTGACGTCAATCAACTTTTCTTTGGTCTCCGTTCGGCAGACAAGGCGTAGATACGCTGACGGAGTGTGCTGCCGTGTTCAGAAAAAACCAAACTCAGGCTTAATTCAGGCAGATTCGGGGTGATCTTGTCTCTGTTGGTCTGTGCATCTTTGGAATTTGGCTACTCGTGCAGATGGAAGCAAATGTACATAATCAAAACGCTGGCCAGCGACATTCACCCCTACAGGCAACCCCTGTAGTACTGGCTGCCCTAGAGGCGACGCCAGGAACTCAGATCATACCTTCATTTGCTGTGATGCTAACGCCAAAGTCCAGATTCAGATCCAGGATCCTTAAATTTACCTTGAATTTCGCAGGTTTGTCCATCATTCTGCCACTGTTGTACGAAACCCAGACGTCAATTGTTCAGACAATCTTCATCTAGGAGCTCTAGGGACTTCTAACAGCAATCTCTGAAGTCCGTAAGCTTCGTTGTATTTTTGGCACACGCCAATGTGAGCTCAATCCGACCTGAAACTGTCGAAAATGGTGAATCCAAGTGTCTTGTGGGACTCCATCGAAGGATTGGCCTTGTCCAAGTCGATTGACACCACCGCCATTGTAAATTCGGTGTCTCTCAGTTATATACTGTCAGTAAAGCGCCTTCAGCGAACCTTCGGCGCGTTACATGCCAAGGATCCAGGGCCAGCATGTCCCATCATGATGCATCATCACATGATCCACATTTTGATAGAATCTGTTTGATGCTCGCGAACCAACGTGTCGGAAAGCACAATTGAGCTGAATAAACGACAATATATATTAACTTTAGTCTAAACGAAGGTGTTGGTAGTTTCAGTTGTACACATTCCGCTTCATTTCACCTTCATCTTAGGGAATTTGCAGACATTAGGACAATTTAGATTGATTTCCTTATCATCTCCTCTCATTCCTTGAAGATCTGTTTAGATCTAAGTGAACAGAAGAACATCTCTACCTTCGGTGGTTCACTTAGGGTCTGTAGACTACATTTGTAATTGTTTTTCCTCTCTGTGATTGTCTCATCCCCTTAATCTCTGCTCAATTTGACTCTCAATCTTGCTCAATTTTGTGATCATCCACCAGATGCGCTAATTCTGAGCCACATGCTGCACTTTTCAGAACGAGAAAAGCGGGAAGAACACGATGTAGAGTTCGGCGAGGATACCGTAGCGTGCCCACGACAGCGAAACTGTGCCAGAGCGCTGAGATGTCACTCCAATTCTTGATCCCCCCACTCAATCCATCAATAATCTACCTCATTCTCAACCAATGCATGGTTTGGTATCGATTCTCGATACGTTTACATGCTTTTTAGCCCTTGACGTAATGTTTTACTGCACGGAGGACTGTTCGTCACTTCTCATCCTGTCTCATTTCAGGTTCATCCAGCCTGATTCGGTGCCAATTCAGTCCAAATCAGGTCAGATCAAGCAGATTTCGCCCCATCGAGGCTACATTTCTATGTTTTTCTGGGACTTACCCGCACTACGTTCTTCGTTGACGTAGCGACACACCCCAGTGTGTTTTTGGAGGGGGAGTGTAAGTGCGGCTAGCCCCATCTGCTCAGATTTTCAGACATTCTGCCCAGATTGGCTACATTTTGGTCATTTTCTTTGCTTCGGCGGAATTGCCGCCTCGCAGCTCAGTCACAGGATATTTCCTATATATTTCTGATATGCCGGATTTGATTCCGCGGTCCATTTCCCGTAAATCCGCCGCGTTCCGCTATTTTAGCTGGAATCGCCATTTGCCGCTGACGCGCGCTCGCGGGCCAGATCGGCCAAACATTTTTACATAATTGGATTATTTAAATCTTTTCAGATAGTTTTGGACACTCAGATGTATTTAGAATAATTCCCCTCAATTTTCTTCATAGACTGGGATTTTCTGCCGGACCACAATCAGCATGGACCTTGCTTCTGTTGTCGCTGCTCTTGCCTCCGTTGGTGTCCGAGTGTCCGGTTCCACCCCCAATAACAACATCCAGGAAGACTCCTCGCGTGCCTGCCCCACTGGTCTTGCCGGCCCCGAGCCCTCCGGCACCCTCAACGACCCAGGGCAGCACTTTCAGTCAGCCAATCCTATTTTGTATTGTTCTTGCACTTTGTGTCCAACTTGCTGGCAAGAGGGCTTCGAAAGCCATTCACGGCATTTTCTGATACAGCACACTCCTTTCAACAATTTTGCAAATTGCCATGATACAACATAAAAGAATTTGCTAAACTACAAGATCCACACTCTGCAAATATCATTGCTACCTCTTTCCCAGCCTCTAAAGCCTTATAAGCTTCCTGAAAAGTAGTCGTTGCCCTGTTCTTTGCTCACGCCTTGTATTCAGTCACCCCTTTATCTATCGCTCACGGACTACCAACGAGCGACATGTGCAGCGGACTGGTTAGCATAGTAGGCTTGATTTTGCGTTTGTGGGTTCAAGCCCCAGTATCCTCTAACGTTTCGTATGCAGACTGTAAATTTTTGAAGGAATGGCCCACGCTAACCACATCTGACGGGTTGCATGACAGTGTCTCTCTACAACCAGCAGATTGATGTGATTCTTTGAGATGGAAATGGTGACAGTCAAAGGTGATGATGTGTATGTCGTATGCATTCATTGGGCTTTTTTCCCGAGGTTCCTTGGGTTTGCACCTGCTTGATCCATTAGTGCACCGGGGGGTGATAAGGAGAAGTCACCACCACGTGTTTTTCGGGTTACGTGATTTAGGCGACACCCCGCAATCGACTTAAGTGTACCCCCCGACAAACACCGTTAACCCTAACTTTTGAACTCCGAAGCATTAGCGCATACTTCGAAAATATATGACGCCTAGAAACGCGAACCTTCCATGCACTTCATATGCTTCACTCTAAAGAGCAGACGTAACATCATTTCAGTAGGCATACATTGCATTAAACAGCAGCACACAATACAGCGCACGACAAGACGGCAAAGGAGACTGCCAAAGAGCTGGCATGAAACAAAAACAGCCCACGCCAACAAGCAGCAACAAGACAGAACACTGGCAACACAACACGACTCGAAGCAGCACCGAACAAGCAGACAAACACACAGAGCGACACCCCTGGAGGAACCAAAGCACACGCCGTGCCACGGGCCAGGCCGAGCCGCAACCAGACAGAATACAGCGCAAAATAGCCTGGGGGGGGGGGGAAGGCACACCCCCACCACACCACAACGTGGCACGGGACTATACGGGAGAGAACAACAGAGCACGGGATCACAACCACACAAAACGAGGAAGACCAGTTGCAGCACCTCATCAAAGCACAGGGCACGCATACCACCCAGGGAGGCGCAAAACAGCACAGGTAGCAACAAACCGCGCCGAACACTCGCACCAAAGCAGGGCAGCACACAGCGCGACGCGCGCGCACAGGGCACCTGCGCCACGGCACGATACCGGAGACAACCTGCACCAGCGCACAGCGCAACACAACACAAGAGGCAGGACCACGCACACCACCGAATGCAGGGGGGGCGGGGAGGTGCAAAGAAAATCGCGCAGGGGGAGAGGGAGGGGGAACAAACAAACAGCGCTGAGGCCAAGGGCACCCCAGGCAGCAGACTGGAGAAAGACAAGTGGGGCGTGGACACGCAAGTGAGTGCAAAGGAAAACCACAAAAGGGGGGGGCGGGGGGCAGCAACAAGGAGCCAAGGCGCAGGACACCAAGGGCCGGAAATCACAGACAGCCGGCTACAGCGCGGGACAAAGCAAGGGGAAGAAAAGGAGGAAAATGGGAAGCAACGGAAATCACAAACAGGGCAGGCAGCCCACGAGGGGGCCGAGCAAACAGAGAGACCAATGAAAACGGCCATAGGAAAGGTGAGGCACACCAGAACGCGCCCAAGAGGCCGGCCCGCCCATCGGGGCCAAGAAAAGCACAATCACGCACCCGGGTACGGGACCGGGGCGTGGTGTCCTCCTCTCAAAAAGGGGAGGTGTTGGCGTTTACACGAAAGAGCCCGGGTGCACTGGCCGAGTACGCCGTTGAATCGTTGACAGCACGAGCAAACGGACGCCAGAATGAACGGGTCCACACACGCCAAACCACCGCAGCGCATGCAGCCCGAGACCAACGCCGGAGGGAGCTGCCACAGACAACCCCACAGCGGAGCCCCGAACGGGTACCACGCAGAGCAAGCCAAGTGCCCCCGCTGCGGGGGTGGGCAGCAGCAGGCACCATGAGCCTGGTTGTTTGCCGGCCTCCACGTGCCCCGCGCAGCCGCCGAGTGAATCCGGTCGCCAAAGCTCCTGGTAGGGGAAGGCACCACGGCAACGGTGAAGCCGACCGGAGCACTGACAGCGACCAGACCGGAGGAGGCCCGGCGCACCAATGCTAGGCCATGACGCACGCCAGAGTGGCAAGCTGCTGGCTGCAACCAAGGCACATGGACAGCTGCCAAGCATCAACGGCCACAGGGTGCCGCAAAACTGGGAAGCTCGCGGAGCACACACCGAACGGCGGCACGGCAAAAGGTGCCAAGGAACGCCCGACCTGGCGAGGGGTGCCCCCCGGGACGCACCGCCGCTGCCCCCACGGACGGCAACGCCCGCAAGGCCACGCGCACAGTGGGGAGTGTCGCCCCCACACCCGCACGTCGCACCCAGAGCCAGTGTTTAGCGGGCCTCGGCTGCACACCCGAAGGACAGGGGGTCAGGGGAGGGAGAGTGCCCTATCCTGGACATCCCTCACAGAGGCACGGGGCGCCGGCCCCTGGGCACCCTCCTGCCGCCCCCACAGCGCACAACGCCAGTTCACAAGAGCGTGTGCTGTTGGGTTGGTTACGGCCCCCATGCCCGCACCCCACGTGCCCAAGAAAAAGGGCAGCAGGCCCCGGCCGCGGGCCCGAAGGACAGGCGGTCGGCCGAGAGAGAATACCCAAGCCCTGAAACCCCCCAGGGAGGCAGGAGGCGCCCCCCACCCCTCCCCTAAGTCGCCATCTGGCCACCCCCACAGCGCACAATGGCAGCTCGCAAGAGCGTGCCCTGTGGGGTTGCTGACGGGCCCCCCGCCCGCACCCCCCGCGCCCAAACAAAAAGGGCAGTGGGCCCCGGCCGCACGGTCCAAGGACGCGCAGTCAGGGGAGGGAGAGTCCCCAACCCTGGACGGTCCTCAGGGAGGTAACAGGCGCCACCCCCCGGGCGCCCCCCTCACACCCCCACATAGCACAACGCCAGCTGGCAGGAGCGTGTGCTGTGGGGGTGGTAACGGGCCCCAACGGCCTCACCACACTGCCCAAAGGGAAAGGGCAGCGGACCCCGGCTGCACGCCCAAAGGACGTGCCGTCTGGGAAGGAGAGTGCCAGTAAGATGAAGTCAGTACCATGTCTTTCTTGGGGTACTTGATCCAGGCCGAGCCCCCCCTCAAAGCCTTTTGTTGATGTTGAGACTAACGTAATCATTTTCGTCTCTCTTTTGAAGTTTGGTGTACACCTTCTCAAAGTAACTAGAGTTATAACCCTAGCCCCCCATGACGTTCACCCCTACCACTCAACTGGGGGAGGTATTTTCCTTCATGGAGGTGATACCGCAATAAAGTAGGCACTTCATGCCTAAGGCCTTGTTGGTTAAGCCTGGTGGTCCCCCACCTCAAGACCCCTATACTCAACTGTTTCTACCACTTATTGTGGTTCTACTTTTAAACTTATTCTGAATCCAGTTGCTTGGCCATGCTGGCGACGCCATATCCTGTGTCTGGCCCAACTCCTATGCACCAGATTCCTAACCAACACCATTTTATCCAAAGAAGGGCACATGAAGTGCTTGGTGCAACCTTGCAGGCCTGAGTCATCTCAGTTTTCACTTAAAATACATTTGCTTTATCCAATTTTGATTGAATCTTTGTACTGAAGCCTGCTTTGTCTATCTGCAGCCCTTCTGTGATACACTGTATTTCAAAACTGTTCCTTGATTCGATCCACATCCTGTTCTTGCTCTACTTGCTGCTTTGGTCCTGTTTTTCAACACCAAATCTTGCAGGATTCCATCAAAGCTATTTGGGCATAAATCAAGGATATCTTTCCGGTAGCAGAGGCATCCCCTGAGAACCTTTCGAACCGACTCTGAGAAGTACACAAGCCAAACCCAGCAAACAAAATGTCTACACCATCACTGCAACTGTCTTCCAAGACTTGGCCAATTCGGAGTGTACAAGTACAACTGGGCAGTGGGCCCATCTCAATGATTGAGCCCAAGTTCAGAGTTGCATCTGGGTCTCGAGAAGATCCAGGTCACAGAAGAGCGGAACAAGAAACGCCCAGAGAAATACCCCTAACCAGTGAGGCCTTAGCGGCCCGGGGTGACAGCCTGCAGCACCTCCGCAAGAGAGTTGCTGTCTCCATCTCCCGCTCAGCCTGCCCTGCATCTTCATGTAAGGCAGTGGGAGGCTCTGAAGAACAAGGCGAATTGAGATGAAGAATGGACGAGTACCTGCTTCACGAAGAGTACTACAAGTTCGTCCGAGGGGACAATGGAGAGGAACCTCTCGAAGCCCTGGGGTCCCCTCCACAGACGGACATGGGGTCCTATTGTTACTCCGGCCCACCTACGGACCTGGCCGACACTGTATCTCTACCCAGACGCCCGAGAGGGTCTGCTTGGCGTCCAGAGCTGCCAATAACCATCAGAACCCCCGAAGTGTGTCCAGCTTATGTGGAGGATCCCCATCTCCCAGGGCCAACCTATGGTGCCCTGGACCGTACGGCCGAACTACTGTCCAAGCTGCTATCTGGGTCCGAAGATCCAGATGTGACAGCACTGTCTGAGGCTGTCAGGGCAAATTTGGGTATCACTGAGCCCTTACCCAAGCCGGCGTTGGCCTCACCCTCCCCCAAATTAAGCAGGCTCGCTGATGATCTCAAACGATCAAGGGTTTCCAGGTTCCTACCCGAGGTCACATGCCCCATCCCCTTTCATCGCCGTGCCAGAAAAGTCCGCATCACTGCGCTACAGGACGTGCCCGTGGCTGAGACTGAGAAAAAGGGGCTAACAGCTCTGGCACTTCTCGCTGGCAGACCACCCCCCCCTTCAGCCCCAACCTCAGGGGGTGAGAGGAGTTGCAAACCAATTGCCCAGGCGAACATCCAGCTGGAGTTGCCGGAGTTCGACCCTAAAAACCTGCCCGAATGGGCAGAGGAATTCGCTGAGTTTCTTTTACTCACTGGCCAATCTCATGTGGATGTGGCCACAAAATCTTCACTGTGGAAACGCTCATGCAAAAAGAAGTTTTTGCAAAAACAGGTGAAACAGATTGTAAAAACCTGTTCTACTTGGGCTGAGGTTCTCCAAAGATTGGGGAAAACCTTCCCGGTCTACGAAGCAGACCTCAGTGTACGCACACAGATTGAGGAGCTCCCTATGCTCCCTGAATTTCCTACCGCTGCGCGAGTCTCTGAGTATGTGTGCGACCTGGGATATCTGTTCTCACGAATGAACGTGGATTCCTATGGATCCATACTTAGGCGGCTCAAGTTGCATGGTCAAAATCACACCAAATGCACCCAAATTGGACCATGCAAAAAAATAGTTTTTCACAGGCTCTGTTTTTTTAAAACAGAATACTAGTCCAAAGAAAGTATCTTTCTTAACATTTGTGCCATTTTGTGCCTTTTTTCGGACAGCCGAAAACAAAAAAATATAAAAAAATAACCAAATCGTATGATTTCAGTGGAAAATGATGTGCTTTTAGCAGAAATTCGCCAATAAATACATTTTGCGTTCCCCTTGTTTTTTGGATGAACATGGTCTGCAGAAAAGATGATTGCAACATCATTTTCTGTTCTCCATGTTCATTGCATACCTGGAAAAATGATTTATTGGTCGAATTCTATGTGCGAGGCCTCGCACAATCAACACCAAGGATCATTCAAACAGAAGCATGGCGGATGAAATATGAATGCAAAGCATATGCAACATGTGGTTCAAGGGCTGCCCCATGCGCGAGCCCTCGCGCATAACTTACTAAACCACAAACCTCACCCGATTCATTTTCCTTTGGAAAGACGGCTTCAGGGTCGAGTGGTCTTACTACCCATCCCACGGTTTGATTCTTGATTTGCACTGCCTGAAAAAAGCGGTATACGTTGTGACTTTGAAGTTCTGGGACTGCATTGCAGTCCTCATTGCGCGAGGCCTCGCGCAACAAAAGGCCCAGAAAATATATTCTTTGTACCATTGTGATGGGTTCTCATCTGATAGCGCTTGTGCACAACTCTCACTGAAGCAACGAGTACCTAAATTGTCGTTGAGTCATTGAAATTTACCAGAAGCTTGCCCCCCCCAGAGGCAGAAAAACTCTTTTTGCGCTTGGTCAGCCCCTGCGCTTGGCAGACTGCTTCCCCCAGGGCACCTTCTTTCTCCAGGTATCGAACATCATCTTGATAATTGGTGTGGTTTGCACTACATTGCATTTTACTCTCCAAAAAATCATTTTTTTGGCCAAAACAAACGCTCAAACAAGTGCCACGCATGGCAAATTCATATTTTCTTTGCACATCTTACTTTGATCTATAGTCAACAACGGAAGGATCAGTTTTTCTTCAGCCAAAGCTACAAGGGGGGTCCCTGTCCAGCTCAGCGTCATCTGTTGAGTGGACATGCTTCATGTTTTACCAGTGATACTTATTTTTTTGCTTGACACTCCCCATAACTTGTGGCAGGTGTGCATCATGAGCAATGCTGAAGGATGCACCCGGTGCAACACCTCCAACGTATGTGCTCATTTTGTTAGGAATGCAACAACATTAGAAATGATTTCTTGAGTCATCAATTAGATTTGCAAGGCTTAGAGCGCTGAATGTCCGCCCGCGTAAACATATTGTACAATCTGATCCATTCAAGGGTGCCTGTAATGTCACTCCAGTGTAGGCGCCTGCTTGATTCCTCAATTCTACCATCATTAGCTGACTTCGGAGGGGCAATGGACTGCTCCTTGCGCGAGGCCTCGCGCAAGGTACAGTCCATTGCCGCAAAAAAAGCTTTCTTTGGACCCATGAGGACCAAGGAAAGGCCAAAATTCCTTACATAAAAGTTCCTTTGGTGTTTCAAAAACGGCTTGATTTTTTGCAAGCCAAAGAATGGTTCTTTTGATGTTTTTTGAGGCCCTGTATTTTGGGCACTTTCTGTCGTTTTATACCATGCAACTTGAGCCGCCTAAGCCACAGAACCCCACCTGTCGCTTGTGAGTAAAATCCCTACACGTACCTGGGACGATTGCGGCTCCACCTCAGAGAGGAGGAGTCGGACCCATACGTACAATGATCTTGTGGACCTTCTCATCGAACTGGCACTTGAGAGGGAGAATGACTCCCATATGGGAAAATTCCTCAAGAGACACCTGGGTAGAGGTTCAACCCCTACTTAGGCGGCTCAAGTTGCATGGTCAAAATGCGCCCAAAACTGCCCCTCCACGGCACTGCGAAATAATAGTCCTTTTGGGGAAGACGTAAAACACAAGAACCGAAAATCCCGTGAAAAGCAATTAACTGGTCCATTTTCCTTTATTTTCAACAAAACCGACTGCCCGGGAAAATGATTTATTTCCACCAAAATGAAGTTCTTTTTTGGGAAAACCACGACTTTTTGTTTCCTATACCACTTATGCTTTACAATAAAAACACCCGTGAGCATTCAATCTTTTGGAAAACCAGTTGCCAAAAACCATGTTGCACGCTGCACGACAGGAAGCATTTTTTGGCACCCCTTCTTTGCGCGAGGCCTCGCGCAAAATCCAACACAACAGCGCAATAAAATGCATCACAGAGAAAAATGTGCCGCACAAGGTGACAGCATAAAGGTCGTCGAAGAGGAATGCATAGCGCGAGCCCTCGCGCATAATATATCAGAACAAGCGAAGAAATTACTTTTTCTTCGGAACAGTTTGCATCTTAGAACCCATAGCCTTAGCAACGGACGTGTTACCCTTAGGCGGTGGCTTTGCGGGCGCGGTTCTTGATTGGGACTGACGGGCTGGCTGCTTGAATGGAGCTCGGGCCCGGGTTTCCTCGGACCTCGGCTTCGCTGCCACTTTCTTCGCTGCCTTGCCCTGGGAGACCTTCGCTTCCTCCTCCTCTTCTTCCTCACTCTCCTCCTCTTCATCCCCATCGCTCTTGTCGGATTCTGCACCAGTAACCGACTTCGCTGCCTGAGGCTTGGAGGCAGTCTTCTTCTTCTTGGGGGCAGGTTCCCAACCAGTAGACTTCCGCTTTGCAGGCGCCAGTGCTTCTGCAGCTTGGCCTTTCTCAACAGCCTCCTCCTCCTTCAGCGACAACGGCTCAGAACCCACCTTGTTATCGCGAACCCAAAGGGGAATACCACGGTTTGCCCAGTTGGCTTGCTGGTCCCAATCACCAGACACGTGCAGTTTCGACTCTTGTGTCAATACGTGGTTCAACTGAGTCTGCACTCTGTGGACCCAATCGGAGAGATTGTCGGAGGTGACACCAAGAAGGTACATGCGAGAATCCGGCTCGATGGACGGGATCTTGCATACCAGATCTGGCTGATGATCAATGAACACAAACGCAGGCTTGAAGGTCTTATCCTGCTTCAGGTGAAAGAGGTGAGTGTCGAAATACCACATAACCGTCGTTATCCGAAGGTGACCGCCAAATTCAACAGGATCCATCTCCTCTACTTGAGTAGGTCCAAACGTCAGATAATTCGGAATCTGCAATGAGGAAGAGGTTATTGCGCGAGGCCTCGCGCAAAGAGCGGACGTAATGAGGGAATTATACCTTTCTCGACCAGCTATCCGGTGACGCAATCAGCAACCAGCGAACGTCAAACGTTGTAGGATCCCCTGCAGGCTTCGGTTTGACTGGCCAACTGAAGATGGGAATAAGCAACATGTGGCCAATGCGCGGCGCGTTGAAATCATCATTGAGACGCCTCTCTGTTTCCGTTTCCAGCACGTTGAACATGTTGTCAACAACAGTTTTGTAGCCGCAGATAAGGGTATCGGCACGCGCCATCTCTTCATACAGCCAGGCTGGGCACATCGTCTCAGGAGCAAGATGTTCAAATATGTCGCCTTTGATGATAATCAAGTTCTTGTCAATCTCCATGAACCGCTTCGGGGGATCGTGGGTCATCGCTGCAATTCGGGTCGCCTTAACTGTGATAGTTTGACTTGACAGTAATGGATCCTGCTGTTCCACTGTCTTGAAGTCACCAGTAACGCCAGCAGGTGGGGGGACCACACGGCTTCTGGTAGGCTCTTGACCCAGGAGTTTTTGGACTTTGAGGACTTTCAGGGAGGCGGGTTTGCCTTTCTCTGCCACCTGCCACAGTGGTGCGCGAGTCATGGATTTCCATGCCGGCCATGGACCGCTACTTTTGCCTTCAGGTTCCCGCCAATAGCCCCATGTACCAAGAGTCACCTTCAGGGCAGGCCTTCCAAATGCAGCAACCTCTTTGCGGGTCCGCATGTCTTTGGCTAAAGAACAGAAATGGTGAAAGTGCGGCGCACTGATGCAGAAATGGAACCCACGTCGCGTCGACGGTACACACCTTTCTCAGGTCCAACGTACTGGCCGTTGTGCGGGTGGTCCAGATGCATTGAGACCCACTTCTCAAGGATGATGTCGTCAAACGAATTCTGCAAGGATTTAAGGGTTGTTTTTTCTTCCTGCATCACTTCTGCCACTTTGTTGTAGAACTCCGGCAACAGGATCCCGTCCAGTTTCTTCAGCGCGTTCTTGGTGACTTTCTCCCCTTTGTCGTGGAACTTCTGCACACCTTTCACAGCTTCCGGACCAGCATAGTAGGCAAACGTTATAAAATCTTTCCACAATTTATACGTTTTGTCCTGAAAGTGACAACGTTATGCGCGAGGCCTCGCGCAACGAACAGCATCGAAACAACGATTAATGAACATACGAATTGACCAGGTTGCTTCAGTTCAGCGGTTGGAACCAGGGCACTCATCTGCACAGCATTCACAATGGCGATCTTGAGATTGCTGTACGTGTCAGGTAGGCCTCGCCGCCGCTGATCTTCAACACATCGAATGAGGTTATCTGCTGCCCCATACAGCGGAATTGGCTCAACGTCTTGTGCGCTTCCTTGTGCTTGTCCCGCCAGCTTTGCACGGAAGGCCCACGGTGTCGTAGGCTTCAGAATATCGGCGATGCATACAGTATGCCACTGCTGCAGATCCAGACACGCGGTGCGTCGCTTCTCCCGAATCTTCGCAATCGCTTCCACGCTGTGCTGTCCAGATACACACCAATAATCGCCATCTGCAAATAATGAAGGTCCCTACCAGGACCGGCCCCCGCTGTGCCCCTTCCGCCTGTAACCCCTGCTGATTTACTCCGGATCAACGATTGCATTCCTCAATTTCCAGGGTCCAAATCCAAAAATATAGAAAATAAAATCCTCCTTCAACCCTGAATGGCAACCAGATCCCACAAGTACAGCAATAACCCAATTCACAATCCAAATCAGGCTGCGGGCTTTCGTTCAGCACATCGATTGTCTCACGATGGCGGGCATGTACAAGAATTGCACCAAGGAAGAAAGCCCTGAAATTGGCATATGAACACAAATAAAGCAAAGTTGGGGAAAGAGGTAAACATACACATTCACAGCCATAAACCCCTCATTCCCTGGACTCAAGACCTTCCCTTGTCTCACCAACATGATGCCCTGAACCCAGTCCAATAATATGGTTAAATGCCATATGACACAAGTCATTACATAAACCCCAAAAATGTGTTCACTCCCAAGCCTCTAAATCCTAGCCCAATGGGGGAGGTGGCGTGTCATGGCCTAGAGTGGCACTCAGGACCATGCCCTACCCTGACATAACCTTGATTGGACTTGGAGTCGAATGGGCTTAGAGAAATGACCTATGAGTTTGAACTCATAACATGCCAAAAAACTGCCAATTCACACCCTATTGGCCATATATCACATATATGCTCAAAATTGAAGTTGCCACTTATCCGAAGGCTCAAAGCTTGCATGGAATCGAAGTCTAATATTCATGGAGGATATAGACCAAAGGCCAATTCCCGTGTACATCCCCACTTTACCCTCGAAACCCCTTCGGATATGGGCGCCACGCACTGCCCAAGTCAGCCCATGATCTTGAGACCAATTCTTGTGATCCTTCGTGCGCCAAGCCAAATGGAGTACGTGATCCGGCATATGGTGGTGTACAACTCCAAAGCATATGCCAACATATGAACAACATACCATGGTTCGACTCTCCATAGGCTTCTTGCTGTTAGCTGACCAGGTGAGTACACAAAACGCAAAAATGAGCAAAAATTGAGGTCAAAAGCATGAAAATATGACCAAATACCAAGTTGTCATGATATTATATCTCTATGCTCACCCATGATATCCACTCATGGTTCGATACACAAATGATTGGAACCATTTGCGAACAATTCCCCCACTTGGATCCCCAATCGGGCGCATGGAGATACCTTCGCCACTAATATCTACATGCCCCATGAAAATGGGAGTGCACCCATGGATCTCTTTGTCAAACATACCATGAGCAATACATACGCGGTAGACTTGGTGTAGCGCTTTGAATTCCACAATTGGGACATGGGCAAGGCCCTTGTCACGTATGGCTCCCCATCTCTTCGGCCACACGAAGATATATAACATGGGCGTGAGCATATCAAGACATATACCATGCATATAAAACATACCCTCAAAAGTGGCTCCCACCATGATATGCCATGTCCCTCCATGGACATAACTCCACGTTAAAAATGCGTAGGAACCCAGGGAAAGTTGCTATGCAACCTCAACACTCATGCGGCACACTCCAAAGTCGCATTAAAATATTCGGTTGCACGGTCCCAGAGTTATATATCACTTTATACCCTCTTGACCCTTTTCCCTTGCTACACCGGGCATGTGTGCGCACCAAAGGCGTTTGATGCTTCCTAAATTAACTTGAGACTAAGGCGCTTGCAGCCCAACCTTCCTTATTCTCTTTCCTCACACTCGCGCGTAGATATGGTCCTTCAAAGTGGTCCCACGATTCACTTTTGTTTCCCTTATATCTCCAAGTCAAATGGGTGGCAAGTATAAGGGAAACCTGATTCGGGCATAGGGAAAGGAGTATGACCACTCGAAGAAGTCCAAATCAAGTGCGGCGATGTCGAAGTCAAAAATCCGATTTCGACATCGCGAAAAATTCTGATTAAAGTTTCGAGTGCTTATTTAGAGAATTGCGGAAGCAATGAACCCTTTGCTGATGAAATCTGACCCTTCAACGGAATATCCGCCAAAATATCTGGAAATAACAGTTAACCAATCGGTTAACGCAAAATCGCGAGCCAACTGACAGTCGCCGATACATTGACCATCAGAACGAAAGGCTGAAAAATTACGGAAACATTATGATAATAAAACCCTGTTGATTCCTGATATTCCGATATATAAATCTCCGCTGGCGGTGCCACGGTTCTGAATATGGCCGCTCATAGCCGGAATGGCCAAACCTATCACATATCAAGTGATCAAATCAAACATATCAGGTGGATGGGAGATTATGATATCAGCCAATGGCGGCTTGCCGGCGCATAGATACACACCCCAAGTGACCCCAAGATGGCCACGGGGGTCCGAACCGGCTTCACCCCCCTTCTCAGAGCGTTGTATCCGCTCGGAAACCAATGAAGAGAGGACGGGAGGACCTCAATGGGCTCCAACCCCCCCCTCCATGTCCCAAGGACACATGGAGGCCCCACACACGTCGTAGGCGTCCCCCTTGCCTCAAGGGAGGGGTGAGGACACTCATAATCAGCGCCCTACGCCATATCCGGTCTCCTCTTGATCTACAACATGGACCAAGGGGATCAAAGATAGAAAAACGTCGTCAGTCGACCTAAATAAGTATACCACAATGCAATATATATGTGGAGATCGAGTGAAGGGGGTATACGGCCAATCAAGGCCGAAAGATCCCCGGATGAACGCCCTCACCCGTCTCCTCAATCACAGAAACAAAAGAAATGCCAAGGGGGATCCATTACGGTGCTACAGCAGCAACCAAATGGACCAATACGTCCTTGACATCCAAAGAAATGTTCTTTTTCTTTAGGTAGTCCATCCAGACCGTGGTATACCTCGGCAGAAAACTGCTCGGAGGTTCCCACGAGTCTCTGGAGGCGGCGAATCCCTTCCATCGGACTTTATAAAGCCTCCCCCCAGGCGTCCCCGGGTCCGGCTTGTCCGCCAGGATCTTCTCCGCGGTGAAATCGTCGTCCTCACCCTCGTCGTCCGAGTCCACATCGCCGGCCGTGAACTCGAAGGTGACGGGACGTCCGCTGGGGTCTGGTGCTCGGGGACGAAGCTGGGTGTGGTCGCGGTCCAGGATCTTGTTATCCCCCACACGAACCGCGTACACGTCCTGCCCGACCTTCCGCACGATTACCCCCGGCACATACCAAGATGCCTGCCGATGCCTGGACAGGACATCCTTGTGGTGCCGCTCCACCCACACGGTGTCTTGGAGAGCATACTTCTGGACCTTTCCCTGCTTGAAGTACTTGGCCCTCTTGTCATGCTCGTCCTGAAGTGCCTTGCACACCTTGGCCGCCGTGTCGTCCGCCTCAACCATCATGGCGTTCGCATCCCGGGCCACTTTGCCATGGTTCATCCACGGGAGAGTGCGTGACACTCGATCCCGTAGGAGCAGGATGCGATGGGGCGACAGTCCATTGGGTCCCGGAAGGTCGTGATACGCCTGGAGTACTCTCCACAGCGAATTATACCAATTCCGGCCCGGTTCGTCGATGTGTAGCTGGCGGAACTTCTCGAACATCTGCCGTCCGGCCACCTCAGCCCGGCCATTCGACCGGCTGTGGTATGCCACAGTCTTGGCATGCCGAATCCCCATGTGCTTGCACATCGTCTTGAACCACGTCCCCACGAATTGACTGCCCCGATCGCTGCAGATGACAGCCGGGACGTCAAAAATCGTCAACCAATGCCTGATCATGGCATTAGCGACGGTCTTGGCCTGCAGCCCCACTCCATGCTTGTCCTTCTTGTCCTTCTTCTTGGACTTCTTGCCCGGGACTGCCACGATATACCCGCTGTGCCTGTCCACCGCCAGGATGACACAGTCGTAGGTCTCTCCGTCCACGGTGACCTCAGGCATGGCGAATACATCCATGGCCACGGACCGCATAGGGGCCTCCGGTATAGCCGTATACACCGGGTTGCCCGCTGTGGAGTGGTTGGGACTCTTCGTGGCCCGACACACGGCACAGTCGCTACAGTACCTATCCAGGATGGCATAATACCCCGGAGGGAACTTGAAACGCCACTCCAGGTCCTGCTGCATCTTGTCTCGGCCAGGGTGCATGAGCTGGGCGTTGTGCCAATGGTCAATGAGCTCCTCCACTCGGTTCTCGGGCACCAGCAGCTTGTCCTTGAGGAACAACTTGTCGCCATCCTCGGTCAAGCCCTCGGGCCACTCGTCGTCCGACGGGGCGCTCACGGCATTCCAGTACTTGCTCCAGTGCTCGGATGCCGTGTAGTCATCCGACCAGTCCTCTGTGAGCACCGACCTGACTAGCTCTACAGGGGCCACCATCCATTGCTCGAGGGTTTCCTCTCGAATAGCTTGGACGCGGGCACCCCGGAACTTGGCCAGGTCCGTACGGTTTGCCATCACCACGAAGCACTTGACCCCCTCTTGCTCCATGATCTTCTCCATCTCGATGATGCGCTTGGCCTCCTCGGCTTCCTCGGCGTATCCATGGCTGGATATGTCCATCCAAGCCTTGCCCGCGGGGTAGGCCCATCGACTGAGGCAATCCGCCACAGTGTTGTCCTTCCCCGGGACATATACGACGCTGAGGTCGAACTTGGCGAACGTCTCATGCCATCGGGCCCTCCTTGCCGCCGGTCCCGAGGGGGTGTCGACGTGCTCCTTGTGCCAGCTCTGTAAGGACTGATGGTCCGTGCAAACCACCACCGGTTGCAATCCGATGTGGCCAGACCACTTCCTGAGCGCACATACAATGGCGTACGTCTCCTTCTCCCTCGCGGTCCAGGTGCGGCGTTGGCCCTCGGCCAGGATCCGGCTCCAGAACGCCACGGGTACATGTGACCCGTCATCTCGGATCTGCTCGAGGACTGCCCCCACAGCATAGTCCGAGGCGTCCGTCCGTAGCACGAATCCCTTGTCCGGGTCCACCAGGAATAGCCCCAACTGCCCCAGGAGTCGCTCCTTCAGGCTGTTGAACGCATCCTCAGCCTCAGGGGTCCAGGCAAGCTTCTTCTTGCTCCCCTTCCGGCCATCGAACTTGCCCACTTGCAGCACCTTGTGCAGCGGCCCCGACAGTTCTGCATACATCCGGACGTAGCCCGAATAGTAGTTGCAGAACCCCATGAAGGACCGGAGTTCGCTGATGGTTTGGGGCTTTTCCCAGTGGTGCAGGGACGCCAGCTTCCCAGGCATGGGACGGCGTTGCCCGTGACCAACCACGTGACCCGCGAACTCCACTTCCTTCACGAAGAGTGAGGCTTTGGTGGGCTTGCACACCATGTTGTGCTTGTCCAACTCGCTGAGCACTCGGCGCAGATCCTTCTCATGCGCGTCGATGAGCTCGTCCTCAGTCATGTTCTCCGTGCCGGACCCGATGATGATGTGTTCCAGGAAGGGATCGGCACAGTCCCGGACAGGACCGAGTAGGTCCTCCATCATGCGCTGGAAAGCGGCGTTGCCATTCTTGGCGCCCATAGGCACCACTTTCCACTGCATGGGCCCCAGCGGTGTCGACATCGCTGTGCAGGGCCTGGAGTCCGGGTGCAGCGGCATCTGGTGATAGCCGTGTTTCAGGTCTAACACCGTGAAAATCCGCTTTTTCTGTTGCTTTTGGAGGATGGAGTCGATCAGGGGAAGCGAGTACGAGTCGTGCTCGGTCTGCTCGTTCAAACCTCTGTAATCAACCACCAACCTCCACTCGCCCTTCTCCTTCTTGGGCACGATAAAGGCTGGGCTGGCCCATTCACTGTCGGAGGGTTCGATCCATCCCCGCTCAATGAATTCGGCCAACAGCTTCTTCATGGCCTCGGCCCGATCGCCCTGAAGTTGGTACTCCCGATGACGACAGATCTTCGGGTTCGGCTTCAGCTTGATCTTCGCTGTACCAAACCTCCCACGATCTGGAGGGTTCTTGTTGGCGACGCCACTGAATAGCCGCGGATAGGCCTTGATCAGCCTCTCCTTCAGCTCGGCGACCTTCGGGTTCTCCTGGGCCTCTTTAGCCGCTTGCTTCGGTATAGACACAACCGACCGCACTGCGGTATAGGCCTCTTCTGGGTCCGATTCCGACTTCTCCTCGTCCGATATGCCGTCTTCATCGTCGTGGGGCGCGCTTCCCACCGATAATCTTCGAAAACTTGCGGCCTCGGGCTGGTGCTCGTCGCTACCGGTTCCCACTCTTGGAAAACCCCACGTGGGTGGGTCCGACCCAACCGGACCATCGCATTGGTCCGCGATGTGATCCATGACCCTCGCCACGAACTCATCCTTCTCGTACTTGCCGGTGACCAACATCTTGTCATCCCACCAATGCGGAGATGTGACCATGGCCCGCCTCTTCTTGGCTGCCACACGGTCGTGCATCCCCATCCGCATGTAGTTGACGACGTCGTCGATCTCGGCGTGGGACAGGACGTCAATGCCATCGATTGGCTGGTCCGTCCCCTCCTTGGGCTCAAACATGACCTTCATGGGCACCGCCCCCACCCTACGGATGAATGCTTCATCACCCGTGGGCTGGGCTTGCGCCCCATCCACCAGGAAAGCCTTGGTACCCCACGCTTGACCCGGGGAGGGCATTGATACACCCTTGGCGTCGATGAACAGCTCCTCCTCCGGCCCGAATGACATCTCCTTCAGGGTGATGGAGTCCAGCGTCGACTTGAGACCCTCCAGCGGACATGGGGTGGATCCTATGCCAGTTATGACCAGGATCCCCTTCGCCCTATCCGTGATGATCTTCTCCACCGTACGTCTGGTATTGTCCAGGGAGCCATGCCAATACATGGGTCCCCACTCCTTCAAACCCCAATGCCTGTGCCAGGCTGAGTCTCCTCGGTGCCGATGCCTCCTACACTTCCGCAGAAGTGGAGCATCCCGGGAAGCGAAGACGTCCGTCTCGGGCGCTTCGGCTCCCAGCGTCTGGATCATCCTGTCGTACACCTGCGGCGCCATTCCATACTCCGTGAGCTGAACTCCGCGGTCTCCTCTGGACTTGGCACCCACAGCTTGCCCCGCTCGGACGATCCGATCCTCCTCCTCAGCATTCCATTGGGATGATCCGCATGCATAATCCGTGGACAGCCATGTGAGGCATTCATCATCCTCCCGGACCAGCGTTGCACGATGGGGAAGGGCTCCAATGGCGTTGGCCACCATGAAGTCGTACCCCATGATCATATCCCAATCGGTAATGTCGGCCACATAGAAGTTCCCGGATAGAGTGCTTCTCTTCGCCTGATCAGGGCGGTTCAAGCGCTCATGTTCCCACAATTCCATACTGATAGTGGCCTCATGGGTGCCACCACCCATGATCTCTCCGTTGGCGACCTTCAGGCGGACCGGTCTCCGGCTGGGCTGCAGGAGTTCCTCCTTGAACAACCCTCTCCGGACCAGGCTCACCTGGGCACCCGTATCCACTAACACATCCACCACCTTCTCCTCTCGTCCGCACCGTACTCGCACTTTCAAGTGCAACTGCCGCTCGTCGCCATGAGGTGTATGGACGACTCTCACGGCATGCAACTCTAGCACGTCCGGGTGCATCAGGACTTCAAGGGTATGGTCACGGATGGTGTAGATCTTGGGTTGGTCCTGCCCGTCCACGGGGCTCTCCGTGGTCGCTTCTTCCTTCTTGCCATGTCCCGTACCCACATGTACTTCCCTTGGCAGGGCGCTCCAGGGGTTGGGAGTGGCGAAACTCAGTGGTTTTGGCTCTTCCGGAGCCTTCTTCAGCACCCGATGTGCCTTCGCTTTCTCTGGGATTCCACTGATTTTCGGAGGAGAGACCTCCGAGGTCCCACTCCCGTGGGGGCTCCTCTAGACTTGACTTCCCGCAGCCCCTTCCGGCTGCGACCCGCCAGGACTTTGTCCTCCACGTTGCTGGGCCTTGAGTTCCTCCAACGTCCTCAACATGTCCTCAGCAACTTCCTCGATCGACCTCACTCGTCGGTCTTGACCAGGTCCACCACCATAGCCTCTTCCTCCGCCTTTTCCTTTGCCTATTGCCTTGGCCTTTTCCCCCGTCTCCGCCCTTCGCCTTCCAATCGGAAATCCGCTGCTCCATGGGCTTCTTCTCGGGGTGGGCGGCAAAGTAGGCCTTCTTGTCCGCCTCGTACACCTTGCACTGACGGTGGTCGTGTGCATGGTTGTTTCCCTTGCCATAACAGACCCAGCACCCGTCGTGCTGAGACCTGTACTCTCGGAACGAGAGCGGTGGGTTCCCGATCCTCCTTGGCTCTTTGCCCTTCTTGGGTCCCACCTGGCTCCATCTGGACCGATCCTGCCCATGGCTCTTCACGTTGTGCGCCACAAACGCGAAGAAATGGGCCTCCTCGTGATCCTCCCGGGACCAGTGGTCTTGGCCACTTCCACTGCCATCCTCCGCGGAGTTGGCCGTGTCCTCCTGGATCTCTCGATGATGGCGGTCTTCTCGGTGGCCTCGTTGTCCATGACCATGTCGATCCTGCACGTGGGCCTCGTTCTTCGCATTGAGCTTCAACTCCACCGTGATGTACTTCACGATCTCGTCAAGGCTCATGCGGGCGAAGATGACTTGCATCCTCAGCGGCTCCCCGCGCCTCCACTCCACGTTGTTGAGGCGCAGCAACCTTTGCCCCATGGAGTCCCCGAATACCTCCACGTACACGGCGTTGTTCAGGCCCAACATCCGGTTGGGTTCGCCCAGGTTCCTCCTGAAGAACTCCATGATACCCGCATGGGTATCCTCCGCCGCCATAATCCGCACCGCCACCCGCTTCTTGGCGCGCCTCTTCTCCTCGTCCTCCACTCATCGCTTCCAGTTGCCGGGGAGGACGTCCTTCAGCAAGTGGCGGATCTCACTGGCCTCGTTCCAGTCTTCCACCAACTTGAGGCATCTGCGGTACTTCCGCAGATACCGATTCCACTCCCGGACCCGCAACTCACCGCGGTCCAGCGGCAGTGGAATGGACCACAGGTCCTCCAGCTTCTGATTCGGAGCGTCCACCCGCTCCTCATCCTCCAACCACTGGAGGCAGGCCTGCTCCGTCCGGATCAATCCTTCCCGGATCTGATCCCGCAGCTCCTCCTTCAGGTCCTGCGCCAAGCGGTGTGGGAATGTCCGGCATACCCACTTGTCCCGCGGCGCTCCCCGCATCTCGCCGACGACCTCCTCGGCGAAGTCCTCCCAGTCCAGGATGAAGTCATCCAGGTTGGACGGGTTCCCGTCGTAATAGGGGATTTTGATTCCCCTGAGGTCGTCAATCCTGATGGCGTCTCTTTCGTCTCCAGCCACCACTCCACCGAGACGGATACCACCTGTGGCCGGGGGGTGTGAGTACACTCCCCGTACATCCCTCTCCTCCATGGAGTGCGGTCCAGTTGGGCCTGAACCCATGGGGCTTGGAATGCGTGAAGGATTTGCCCCATCGGCCGTCCATATCCCCGTATTGGGATCCTTCGCCCACAGATTTCCGCTTGGATGGCCTCGACCATGTCCGTCGGCGCTTCCCATGGTTCGTCCCTGCATGGTCTGGTTCTGGATCTCGATCTTCTCTTCCGCATAGACTGCCATATTCGTCGTGAGCGGTACCTCCTGGGCGGCATGGGACATCTGTACCGTCAGGCTCCTCGGGTCGGTGGTCACGTGCCCTTCCCGCATGGACCAAGCCGGTGCCGTGTGTTCCCCGAGCATTGTGGATTCGCTGAAAAGGGGAATATACGGCAGCGCTCCCGGGTCAACACGCGGAGGCGCGTATGGTGCCTCTGCAGGGCCGCCCATGGGTTTCTCCATGGCGCTCCTGAGGGTCTTAACCCGCTCCACCAGCTCCACCGCGGCCGGCTTTGCTGGGAGCTCCGGACCCGAGGCGAGGGGCTGTCGCTCCTCTAGCCTTCTCAGGCGTCCCGACATGTCCTCCACTAAGTGGAGGAGGCTGTCCACCACTTGCTGCTGCTTCTGCAGGGCCAGCTCCAGATTCTCCCGGTACCGGGCCTGATCCGCTCGCAGCTCCTCCATGTGGTTCTCCGCGGCCGACTGGTCGTCCAGGATCCCCGCGACGTCCTCCTCTAGAGCGTCCTTGGCGTTGTCCAGGCGGTCAAGGTGACGCACGATGGCGTCCATCCCCATCTTCGGGTACTTGCCCATGAGGAAGGACACGTGCTCACAGTGGCACGCGGCGTGCTGTCCGCCTGATCCAGCGCATCCCGCGGTTCCCGGCGCCTCGGACTCATCGCCCATGGGCGTATCGCCTATGGCGTCCGTCTCAGGTCCCGTATGCCGGGGCACAGGTGCCGTCCGGGCCCTGGCTGGCCTCTCCAAGCCCTCGGCATCGTGCTTCAGGGCGGGCTCGGGGGCCGTATGCGCCCTGGCGATCGGCGCGGACATCTCCGGCTCCGAAGGTGGCTCGTGGGCTGTCCGATAGCCCTCGGAGTGCCCCTCGGATTCCCACAGCCGGACAGGGCTGGGGTCCGTGTCCATAGCCCCGGCGTCCCTTCCCGCGGACTTGGGTGACCCGCGCTTCCGGTAGCGCCGGGCCCGTCCTCCACTGCTGCCTGAATGGCAAGCCTCATCAGAGTCCTCCGCGGCGGAGCGGAGGTTGCATGCCTTTCGGCAGCGACGCTCACACATGGAGACCAGGTCCTCCATGTCACGTCCTCCTCTTCCCGACTGTCGTACTTCTCTTCGGGCTTCAACTTCCGGAGTTCGCCATGCTCTTGAACGTCTCGGTTCTTCTATGGCTCCAATCTCCGGCGTGGTCTCCACCGAGTCCACAATACGCACCCGGGGCGTACTTGGGCAGGGCTCATAAGGGCCCAAGTCCCCGGGTCGGCGGTAGGTAGGGGCAGCAGGTAAGCCTCTGCTACCATAATGAAGGTCGCTACCAGGACCGGCCCCCGCTGTGCCCCTTCCGCCTGTAACCCCTGCTGATTTACTCCGGATCAACGATTGCATTCCTCAATTTCCAGGGTCCAAATCCAAAAATATAGAAAATAAAATCCTCCTTCAACCCTGAATGGCAACCAGATCCCACAAGTACAGCAATAACCCAATTCACAATCCAAATCAGGCTGCGGGCTTTCGTTCAGCACATCGATTGTCTCACGATGGCGGGCATGTACAAGAATTGCACCAAGGAAGAAAGCCCTGAAATTGGCATATGAACACAAATAAAGCAAAGTTGGGGAAAGAGGTAAACATACACATGCACAGCCATAAACCCCTCATTCCCTGGACTCAAGACCTTCCCTTGTCTCACCAACATGATGCCCTGAACCCAGTCCAATAATATGGTTAAATGCCATATGACACAAGTCATTACATAAACCCCAAAAATGTGTTCACTCCCAAGCCTCTAAATCGTAGCCCAATAGGGGAGGTGGCGTGTCATGGCCTAGAGTGGCACTCAGGACCATGCCCTACCCTGACATAACCTTGATTGGACTTGGAGTCGAATGGGCTTAGAGAAATGACCTATGAGTTTGAACTCATAACATGCCAAAAAACTGCCAATTCACACCCTATTGGCCATATATCACATATATGCTCAAAATTGAAGTTGCCACTTATCCGAAGGCTCAGAGCATGCATGGACTCAAAGTCTAATATTCATGGAGGATATAGACCAAAGGCCAATTCCCGTGTACATCCCCACTTTACCCTCGAAACCCCTTCGGATATGGGCGCCACGCACTGCCCAAGTCAGCCCATGATCTTGAGACCAATTCTTGTGATCCTTCGTGCGCCAAGCCAAATGGAGTACGTGATCCGGCATATGGTGGTGTTCAACTCCAAAGCAAGTGCCAACATATGAACAACATACCATGGTTCGACTCTCCATAGGGTTCTTGCTGTTAGCTGACCAGGTGAGTACACAAAACGCAAAAATGAGCAAAAATTGAGGTCAAAAGCATGAAAATATGACCAAATACCAAGTTGTCATGATAGTATACCTCTATGCTCACCCATGATATCCACTCATGGTTCGATACACAAATGATTGGAACCATTTGCGAACAATTCCCCCACTTGGATCCCCAATCGGGCGCATGGAGATACCTTCGCCACTAATATCTACATGCCCCATGAAAATGGGAGTGCACCCATGGATCTCTTTGTCAAACATACCATGAGCAATACATACGCGGTAGACTTGGTCTAGCGCTTTGAATTCCACAATTGGGACATGGGCAAGGCCCTTGTCACGTATGGCTCCCCATCTCTTCGGCCACACGAAGATATATAACATGGGCGTGAGCATATCAAGACATATACCATGCATATAAAACATACCCTCAAAAGTGGCTCCCACCATGATATGCCATGTCCCTCCATGGACATAACTCCACGTTAAAAATGCGTAGGAACCCAGGGAAAGTTGCTATGCAACCCCAACACTCATGCGGCACACTCGAAAGTCGCATTAAAATATTCGGTTGCACGGTCCAAGAGTTATATATCACTTTATACCCTCTTGACCCTTTTCCCTTGCTACACCGGGCATGTGTGCGCACCAAAGGCGTTTGATGCTTCCTAAATTAACTTGAGACTAAGGCGCTTGCAACCCAACCTTTCTTATTCTCTTTCCTCACACTCGCGCGTAGATATGGTCCTTCAAAGTGGTCCCACGATTCACTTTTGTTTCCCTTATATCTCCAAGTCAAATGGGTGGCAAGTATAAGGGACACCTGATTCGGGCATAGGGAAAGGAGTATGACCACTCGAAGAAGTCCAAATCAAGTGCGGCGATGTCGAAGTCAAAAATCCGATTTCGACATCGCGAAAAATTCTGATTAAAATTTCGAGTGCTTATTTAGAGAATTGCGGACGCAACGAACCCTTTGCTGATGAAATCTGACCCTTCAACGGAATATCCGCCTAAATATCTGGAAATAACAGTTAACCAATCGGTTAACGCAAAATCGCGAGCCAGCTGACAGTCGCCGATACATTGACCATCAGAACGAAAGGCTGAAAAATTACGGAAACATTATGATAATAAAATCCTGTTGATTCCTGATATTCCGATATATAAATCTCCGCTGGCGGTGCCACGGTTCTGAATATGGCCGCTCATAGCCGGAATGGCCAAACCTATCACACTATCACATCGGGTTAGATCAGGTGGATGGGAGAGTATGATATCAGCCAATGGCGGCTTGCCGGCGCATAGATACACACCCCAAGTGACCCCAAGATGGCCACCGGGGTCCGAACCGGCTTCACAAATATGAGACACGTCTTTGCGCGAGGGCTCGCGCAACGAGAAGAGCGAAAAATGGGTCGGCAACATACTATTATCTTCCCAGAGAAAGACGTGTAATGGGCCTGTTGGCGGTGCTGCTTCGAGTGACTCAATACGCTTCTGCAGTAATTTCGCATCTTTCCGTCTGATCTGCCCCTTTGTCTTCTCCTGGTCGATTCTCACGTTGTCCAGCTCAACCTCCACCTGCCTCCTGTCCGGCTTATGGTGGTCCTCAATGTCAGTACCCAAGGTTAAGCCAGGATCCGGTGTTTCCTTCTTCTTACGCCCCCTCTTTGGTGTTCCAGCCTCCGATCCCGAGGTCCCAGGGTCATAGTCGGAATCTTCTCGTTCCTCGGCTGTTTTTTGGGCGGGGCTTGCCTTTCTGCGATAAGAAGAAAGCCTGTATTGAAGGAAACATAACATTAGAAATGGTTTAAATTGTCGTCGATAATGCATATGCGGGGTGATTTTAGCGAATACGAGTACAGTATGGTTGAGAATGCAAAACTGAAGGGGCTCGGCACTGTTTTGGACTGTTACCCTTGCGCGAGGCCTCGCGCAAGAGAGGGGGTGTACTAACATGTTGTTTCATGCTGTTTGCGCGAGGCCTCGCGCATCACTGCATGTTCTCCAATCTTCTCCGAACGTTTCGCAGCGTGTCGGCCTCTCTCTGTTCCTCCAACACACTGCGTTGGGGGATCAGCTCCGACAGTTCCCGCTTGAAACCAGCCCTAAGTGGCCCCTGCTGCGTTAGCACCAACAACACAGACACAAGGACTTGTTTGTAGTGGTTAGAACCCTTTGGAATTAGAAGAGACGGTGGAAAGTTAGGTACACCCCTGCGCGGCCAATGCGCCTGAATTGTACAAGTAGGCTCAGCACATCACCTAACCCAAGGCACATATACACGCTCTGCGTTCAAGTAAGCAGTTATTCGCTGACGCACGGAATTGACAAAGGAATTGGGGATTTTACAGACGTTCACCCTGCGACCTTCTTTGCGGATAGTGATGAGCTGATACAGATCATCAACATCTTCAATGGTTACTGCACCTCTGTTTTGGCCCTTCTTTGTCACAAGGCTGGAAAGCAGACTTTAACAAAATTCCTCGGCAAAAGCCTGTCCAGGCATTGCTGTGTGCCATGCAGTGTGGCACAATAGCGCAGTTGCAACAGTGCGTTCGTATTTTAAAAGTGTGTCCCCCATGTTCAAACGGTCTAACAGACACATAACAATTTGCAATCCCTCAGAAGCAAAAACACCCGTGTTGGCCGTCTCCCCAGCCCAATTGCACTGCCTAACGAGGTGTCCTAGGTACAGTAACATGGGACAGTATTGTGTTAACAGAACCTGCATGGCCTTATACACAGCGTAACGGAGGCGACTTCGCCGATTTGCAGGACGTGCCAGCTCAAGGGAACGACATTTTCGGTTAAGGCGCCGTATGTGGGGGCCCATACCCAACAGCAGTGCACCAACAGTTATCTCCATTGTGATCAGTTTGGGGAAACAGGGGACTGTGTCACCGCTGCGCAACAAACCCTTACGGAAAGAAGTCACAATCGGCCAAAATGAGCGAAACGTTTGTGTAACACAAAATTTGTACGCGTGTCAGAAACCATACAATATAGGGTGTGAACGCAAAAAAAGCCGGACGTTCCAACCCGTTGTTTTTTTCACCGTACATCATCTTACAAATGCGGTAATGGATGTTCTCATCACATAAGACAGGGACAACTGGTCGGCTGTGCTGCGCCAAGTCCCTAGTAAATTGTAGTAGGTTAAGAAGCGATAGGTTGCCGCTTACCTTCTCTTTGCTTAGACAAAGGGGTCGCCAATGTGGTCTCTTGGCAGGCACAGGGCGAATAATGTCAAGCGGTGCCCTAATGTTTCGCACAACAGGTCGCATGCTTGCAAATCTTAGATCGTGCAGGACACGTGCAAACCTTCCCTCGGTGTTTCCCAGCATGCGTGCAACAACAGGAACACGCCGTTCGAAGTCTTCCATGCTAGGATGACCATGCCAGTAGCGCGGTGCATCCTTCAGTAGCAACACAGCCAACGCTGTTGCGTTCAGGCTTTTGTCGTTCTTGTCAGGATTTGTGGTAAACTGTTTGTTGTACCAGTTCTCCATCCACAACACAACCCACTGTTGGTGTATTTTGTCCCATGTAGTCTGTAACCTGACTGCGGCCCTCCTTTTCAGCGAAGGTGCGCTGTATCGCGCCAAACCTGACCTTGCTAAAACGCGACGCTGCGCCCTACTTCCCTCTACCGCAACAACTGACTTTGGTTTTCCCTGGTATGGAACTGCGCGGTGGCGCATCAGCAAATGAAGGCGCCAGGCCTCCTCTATAAAAACACCAACCGATCTCTTCCCTTCTGCCGCAATCGCCTTTTCAACGCTGCAACGCGTCCGTTCATTTTTTCGCAGACGCAGAAAAAACACAAACAACAATCGCGCGCCCTCAACCCCGTGTTTTAGCCCTTCCCACAGTTCTTCTGCCGTGTGGTACGGCGGTTCCTCTGAGCAGACATCGCGGAGAACTCCAGATGCTGCGGCCACTGTCTTCTCAAGGTCCACCTCTTTTCGCAGGGGCATTTTTGCTGTGAAGAATAATTGCGTACCTGTATTTCTGTAAAAATTGCTTTTTGAAAAACTTTCTTGATTTCAAACATCAACCTGTCACTCAGTTTTCGCGCGACCAATTATTCTGTGATTCGCTTGTCGCATGCACCATTTTTGGTTACCTGTAACTGTCTGGTGATCCCACATTTCACTAGTAAATCCTGATTGCGGTACCCAGTTGCGGCGCGCTTCTACCGCTGTTGGGCAGTGAAGTCAGCGGTGACCACAGTATGAAAACGGGAGATGCCGGTGGGACCTGTATGGGCGCCCATGCAGCAGCGCCGCATCAAGGGAACGTACATGCTGTGTGGTTGGTGGGTCTGTCCAATTTTGGTTTCTATGAGCGCTTGTGACCTCCATTGCGCGAGGCCTCGCGCAATGATCACCAAAACCTTAATGTTTTTAATGCGCCGTTCCATGCGCGAGGCCTCGCGCTTGAAACTGCAGTTTGTTTCGGAACATTTATACTTTTCAAGATTCTTGGGTACACCATTGTTGCAGTTTATTCATTAATAGATCTAACTCTATCACGCAATCCTGATAATGGTACTAAGTTCCGTGTATAAAAACGACAGGGTTCCATTTTTCGACAACCTGCCTAATGCGTCGTGGTGTAGTACATTAATCTGACACAAATGAACGTCTTTGCGCGAGGCCTCGCACAAAGAATGGTCACCAAACAATACTTTTCCCTGTCTCGCCCATGGGACACATCATTCTTATAGAAATATTTAATCCGCCATACCTGTTTCTGACGCTTTTAAAATATCCAGCAAAACAACGATTTTCGATGCCTTTGGAAACTTGTCATTTTCCTACCTTTTCCTTCGTTTTTGACCATGCAACTTGAGCCGCCTAAGCCCTACCCCTGAACGTGGCGAGGGAAAGGGGCCCAAAAACACCACTAACGCCAACAAGGGTGGTGGTAAGGGGGGGGGGTAACCTGCGTGCCATGAGTGAGGTTAAACCTGAAGCCCGTGCACCCCCACTCTTCTACTGTAAACCTGTCAATGAGAAGGGAGGTCCCTGTCATGCCCCTGACTGCGACCATCACAGTGGTTGTGTGCTGCAACTGAAAAGACAGCAGCACACTAAAGATGGGAAAACAGTGACCCATCAGGCTCATTTCAGGTGTACCATTACCGCTGGGTATCCTGGCAAACATCGTCACTACAAGGAACAATGTCACATCAAAAAAGCGTGCGAGTGACAAACACAAGCCCTAGGAGGCTGAACGCCAGAAAGCCCAAACACCCACAAGAACTCCCCAGAATGAGGACAAGGGTGGGAAAGGAGGAGGCAATGGGCTGGCAACGGTGGAACCCCCAACCCCGAGAGGCGCTCTTCAGCGCCCGCTACTTCTCCTTCCCCTGACGCTGGTGACCCCAGGGAAACCCACGGGGGAATAACGCCCCCCATGAGGGTCTATCTCCAAGAAGAGGCCACTGGCCGGGATGGCAAAGTCTCTCATGAGTGCTTGGGGCTGATGCAAAATTCCCCGCTGAGGAGTAGGGGGGCGGCTCTGAAGACGAGGACTTGGTTTTCTGGATCCTCGTGAAAATCGGCGATCAAGTTTTTCGAGCAGTGCTTGACACCGGCGCAACACTCTCTATAGTGGCCCGGCGCCTGCTAAACTCTTTTAAGAAAACTAAGACAGTGGCCATAAGAGTAGGTGATGGGCTCACCATCCATTCCTTAGGGGCTGTCGATGTGTCTATTTGTCTTCGCGACGAAACTGTGACCCAACACTGCAGAGTGTTGGACACCGACACCTTTGACATCATCATTGATACCAACGTCCTGCGAAGAAACCCCCAGGTTAAAATGTTGTTTCTCCAACGCCCCTATTCTGTACACTGCGACTTTGGTAGTGGTCCCTTCTCCGTATCTTCAGAGCTGTCAGGTCAAAAAAAGTCTGGGCTGCGCTACGCAGCAAAGACTAACTATCGTATTTAAAACTACCAATAGGCCCGTCACGTTCTTGAAAATGGACTGGCGGCCCTGCAGGTATCCCTGGATGAGATCCAGGTTGAATTGTTCGCGAGCCAACAACAGCACATCATGCAGTTGTATTTCTCGAAATATATGAATAACGCTTTCTGTTTCTTCTGGAAAGCAATGGGGAAAGCGTATGCTAACCCTCCCTTCTCCCCGCTCGCGAAGGTTCTAACCAAAATCGCCTATGAGGGAGGAAGGGTTGTCATGTGTACCCCTGACTGGGGTTGTTCAGGTGAACACGGTTATTGGTGCCGACTGCTGGACCGAATGACTGTGGGAAGAGTGCAGCTCCCCGACAGTCCCATCTATGTGCCTGAGGATTCAGACACAGCAATGCAGGCCCCTGTATGGGCCAGTTTCTTATCCATCGTGGATGGATCCCACAACCCTGTACCCCTGTGTGATCTGAACGGGGTGCTACTGAAAGAGGTCAGGGCCGAAAATCGTGGCTTGACCCTCTTTGATCTCAAAAAAGGATCTCCTGAGCACATTTCAGCCACACTTACAGGGTGTGAGACCCATGATGACGATCTGGAACCTGCTGCTGCAAAGGAGGATGCTAACGACCAACTGTCTCAAATCGCGGACCTCTCTTCCCCCTGTTGATCCCAGCTGTGTTGAACTCAAACACAGTGCCTTCTTGGCGAAGCTGTTGCTGGAGGAGGTAGACCTGGAGGCAACCTCAGAACAAACCTCCCCTGTTGGGAAACCTGTACTGCACATGCAGCATACTTGCCCCGGTGAACCTGTGGCTCAGAGTCCTTCCGCTCTAGCAAGGTCCGCTTCTAATAACATGCCACTGTCAGAGCACGACACTCAGGAACTCTGACGACTGTTGTACCTGAGGGCCGAAGGTATTGAGCGCCAAGAACGGCTTCAATACCTCAGACAGACCTGGAAATCCTCCATCTGGTCTGAGGAGGACGATGAGTCCTACACACTACTTGACCTTGAGCTACCCCTAGTGTATTCTTTGCACTCTGGGCAACAATGTTCCTCTGAGTGGGATGATAGCTCAGTACCTGCCGAAACTGCTGATCGGCAGAAAAAGAATGAGCGTGGTAAGAGCAACCTCCATGCTGAGGAGGATTTCCGGCAAAAAATGGAGAGTCTGAAACTTGACCCCCGACTGAAGATACTGCTCCTGACCTATGAGGGGGTGTTCGGCGCCTTGCTGCCTCCCTTATCCTGCAAAAAACAGGTCGAGATGGACCTGAAACTGAAACCTGAATTTGAAAAGACGCCAGTGAGACATGGTCCCTATCCTGCTCCTCAGGAACAGGTAGAGGAAATGGAAGGCCAGATCCAGGAATGCATTGATGCTGGCCTCGTTGAAGAATAGAAGAAGGGAAACTACCCCCATCACTGCAGTCCCTGCCTCTTGAGTTGCTAAACCTGGATCGACTGCCCTGCGACTGGTTGTTGACTATGGTGAAGTCAACAAGAAAGCCCAAAACCACTCGGCGAGTATTCCCAACATGGAAAACACCCTTGAGCGTATTGCCAATTGCCGGTACAAAACAAAAATGGACAAACGCAGTGGTTTCTGGCAGGTTGACCTAACCGCCGCAGCTCAGGAACTGCTGGCCTTTATAGCCCCTAAGGGTCGTGTCTTTAAATGGAATGTCATGCCTTTTGGGGTAGCCAACGCCCCGGCACTCTTCCAAGAACTGATGAACAAAATTTTGTACATACTGAGGCGGAGACCTCTTGTACAGGAGTTGATTTCCCGAGGGGCAGAAATGGAGGCCCACATTGATGACTTGAGTTTGGGCACCAATACCAAAGAGGATCATGTCCTTATCCTCAGTGAGCCTTTTAACGTTTATCAAGAAAACCATCTCCGAATCAAACTCGAAAAATGCGACTTCATGAAGGAGGAGATGGAGTATTTGGGTTTCCATGTGGGGTATGGCTGGTGAAAACCAGCCGCGTCTAAGATGCAGCCCCTACAGGACATGCAGGTTCGCAATGACCCTAAGAAGGGTCTACACGACGTGAGGAGTTATGTGGGCGCCTGTATCTCCTATAGGCGACACATCCACAATTTTACTTACTCCTCCGCCCCTCTGGCTGACCTAATCAAGAAAAGTACTCCCTGGAGGTGGACTGCCAGAGAGGTGGAGTGTTTCCAGGAGTTGAAGAAGAACATCGCCTCCTCCAACTGCCTGGGGGTACCTCGCCCTAAGGGTGAGATGGTGCTGATCACTGATGCCAGTGATGTAGGGAGGGGTGGAACGATTTATCAATGGCAAGAGGTTAACCCAGCTGAACTAACTCATTGCCATTATTGCACCACAGGACTGAACCGTGATGGCTCCCTGGAGCAGAACTATCCCTTCATTGAGTGGCGACTTGTACCACTTGGTCAGGTAGGTAGGTAGGTGCACTCGGTCGTGGAGAGGCGCCCCATGGTTCCCCCTGGCGTCGCCCCTGTGACAAACAGGAAGGGGCTCGGCGCGTGAAGAGGGGAGGCGGCTTACATCCCGCTAGACCTGGCTGTTGGCCCCCAACAAAGCAGCCCCGGGCAACACCGGGAGGGCTGATCGCCGCCAGCGTGACGTGCTTGTCTCGCCGGGAGGGTGTGTCCCCGTGCTTGCGCACGTCCTCTCCTTTGGGCGGAACCCTAGGGGTTCACCGGACTTCCTGGCGTATCCCGTTCCCAAGGCATGCATGCATGTTCTTGGTACTAGGGTTCCGAGGCGCTTGGGTGTCGCACGCTCCGCCCCGAGTCCCAAAGCAGCGCTGGCCTCAGGATGCAGCCTTACCCCCGGTCTCCGGATCTTGTTTGGCCGGGTCACCTGCATGGCACGGGCTGCCTCAGTGCCCGGGCTGTGGGCACTGGGTTTCCTACTGTTGGCTTGCGTTTGTGGTTGGGTCCGGGTTGCGGTTGGTCGTGGGTTTTGTTAACCCCTGCCCGTCGTGGCTGGGGTCTTGGGTGGGTGTGTTTGGGTTCGGTTTGTGGTGTTGTCCCTCTTTTGCCGGCTGTTTGTGGTGTTCGTGGTTGGGCTTTTGGTGTCGGCCTGCTTTCGGGTCGTGTGTGGTTTCGTGCGCTTTTCCCTTGTCCCCCACCGTTTCCGGTTCCGGTGTGCGGTGCGGGCGTGCGTGCTGGGCCCGGGTCTCGGCTGTGCCCCGCCCTCCTTGGCTGGGTTGTCGGGGTGTGTTTTTTGCGCGTTTTTGTTTGTTTGTTTTTTTTTTTTCCGGTTGCTGGGTCTCTCTGTCCTGGGCCGCGACAAAAATTTTTTCGACGTGAAATAGGTGAATAGTTAACGCCGTAAGCACCGTAACGCTCGTGGGACCCCAACGCCGTCCTTACCGTCGTCTAACTCGCTATAGGCGCAAAGAAAAACACGTCGCGAGCAGCGCGTAAAACTCGAAGATTTTTCATAACTCGCCACGACCCCTCACGTTGCACCCTGCCGCCTTTTTCTTCTTATTCTTCATGCACCTCCCTCCCCACCCTCGTGCCCATCACTCCCCTTGCCCTGCAGCTCAGGCGGCGGCCCTGGGGGAACGCGGTTAACCCTTCGCAATGGACATCAACACGCTCCACGACGCCACGCACAAGAACGAGGCCGAGAACATCAAGAACGACGGGTAACACGTAAGGCACAGCCGCGAACATGGTCTTGCTGCACGCGAGTGTGTTGGGTCGTGTATAATTTTATTTTATTTTCAAAAAAAAAAAAAAAAAAAGAAAAGAGTTTTCAAAGGCACGGAAAAACGGCATGGGTTTTTAGCAAAAGAAAAGAGGACAAAACAAACACCAGCAGCGCAGACAACCGCACAGCACAGCCAACCAGCACAGCACTGCAGGACAGCACGGCACCGCAGGACACGGCACAGAGCGCAGGACACCACAGGACAACGCACAGCACAGCAAGACACCACGACACACCAGAGCAGCACCACCACACCGCAGAACGCCCAGGGAGACACCACAACGCACAGGGACACGCCACAGCACGAGGCACCAACAACAGCGCAGACGACACAGGCGCCGCACGACAGGCCGCAGGAGGGCAAAGCAAACACAAACAGCACCGCAAAACGACAGCAGGGCACGACAGCACAGCACCACACGACAGCACAGCGGCACAGCACACGACACAGGGAAGCAGGGCACCACAGCCAGCACAACAAGGCACCGCAGCGCACAGAGCGGAGGAGACAGGGAACACACAGCGCGAGGAAAAGAGCACCACAGCACGCAGACACCACCACCGGGCCAAAAACAGCACAGCCAACCAACAGCACAACACAGCACAGCACGACAGCCCACAGGAGGGCAAAGCAAGCCCCGACAGCACCGCAACACCAAAGCAGAGCACAACAGCACAGCACCACGCGACAGCACAGCACCACAGAACACGACACAGGAAAGCAGGGCACCACAGCAAACCACACCAAGCACAGGGAAGCAGACCACGCGGCCAGACAAGGACACCGACACCGAAACACGCCACCAGCAGACAACCACGGGCCACCAGACCCAGCACCGCACCACGGCACACCACAGGAAACAGCACAACACACAGCAGCGCACCACAACACCAAGCGCCAGCAGCAGCACGCACCACACGAACAGCACAACGCGAGCGCACCAGCACAGCGAAGCACAGCACCGCACAGAACGGAGAGCACAGGGAACGCACAGCACGCACCACCGCGCCACGACAAAACACACAGAGCACACAGCGCGGGGGAACACCGCAAAACACAGCGCCGCAGAGCACAGGGCCCCAGAGCGACGGGCAGCGCCAGAGGGCACGGCGCAACAAGCAGCGGCACCAAACGAGCGCAACACAGCACACGCCAGCACAACACCGGGCGACACGACGCGCAGCAGCGCGGCGCAGCACCGCACCGCACCAGGGGCCCACAGCACAACACGGCACACAGCACCGAGCGGCAGGAACGAAAACCGCGGGACACAACGGGGGGGGGGGGGGGGGCAGCAACCACGCGGGAGCAGCCAACGGCCAAGGGGAAAGCACGAAAGAGGGACAGGCGCACGGAGAGCCGAGAAGCGGAAGGCCGACAAAACAAACAACGCAAGCGCCGAGGCCCAGGGCACCCGGGGCCGGAAACCAGAGAAAGCCGGAGACAACGGGGGCGCAAGGAGAAAGGAAAAAAAAAAAAAAAAAAAAAAAAAAAAAAAACACCAAGGCCACAAGCAGGAGCGACGAACACCCGAGACACAAAGGGGGGCGGGGCGGGGGAGCAACCACCAAAGAGCAGCCAACGGCCAAGCGGAGGACACAAACGAGGCGCGAGCCAAGCAGCGGGAGGCCGGAAAAAACAACCAACGGGGAAAGGCAACAGCAGCGAAAAAGAGAGGGGCAACCCCAGCCCGGAGGGGGCCAAGCAAAGCAGAAAGACAAAGCGGCCAAAGGAAAAGGTGAGGCGCACCAGAACGCGCCCGGGAGGCCGGCCCGCCCGACCCGGCCAGGAAAGCACGCACACGCAAACACGCACGGGACCCGGGCGTGGCGTCCTCCGACCCGCAAGGGGAGGTGTCGGCGTCCACACGAAACAGCCCCGGTGCACCGGCCGAGTCCCCCGTCGAAAGACGGACGGTACGGGAAACCGGACGCGTCAGTGACCGGGTCCACACACGCCAACCACCGCAGCGCACGCAGCCCAAGACCGACGCCGGAGGGACCCGCCAGGGACAACCCCATCGCGGGGCCCCGAACGGGTACGACGCGGAGAGCCCAGCGCCCCTGCCTCGGCGGGGGCCAGCGGCAGGCACAATGAGCCCGGTTCTCGGCCGGCCTCCGCGTGCCCCGCGCAGCCGCCCAGTAAAGCCGGGGGCGCAAGCTCCCGGGGTGGGGAAAGGCACCACGGCGTCGGGAAAGCCGACCGGAGCACCGAGAGCGACCGGACCGGACGAGGCGCGGCGCACCACGCGGGGCCACGAGGCACGCCAGAGAGGCACGCCGCCGGCCACAACCAAGGCACACGGACAGGTGCCAAGCAGCGACGGCCGCCGGGTGCCACAAACCCGGAGAGCGCGCACAACACGCAAAGAACCACGGCACACGAACAGGTGCCAAGCAACAGCCAACCCACACACCACAAACCCCAGCCAACGAGAAACGGCAACAGCAGCGAAGGAGAGGGGGGCAACCCCAGCCCGGAGGGGGCCAAGCAAAGCAGAAAGACAAAGCGGCCAAAGGAAAAGGTGAGGCGCACCACAACGCGCCCGGGAGGCCGGCCCGCCCGACCCGGCCAAGCAAAACACGCACACCACCGCCGCCAAAGCACCCCAGCCAGGAGTGGCGGGGACCGCCCACCACCAGCGGCAGCGAAACCCAGCCAGGAGTGGCGGGGAGTAGCACACAGGAACCTCCGCCAGGAGTGGCGAGGGACCAACCACACCACACACCAGCCACAACCCCACCAACACACCACCGCCACACACCACACACCACACAGCAACGCCGCCAACGGACCCCAGCCAGGAGTGGCGGGGACCGCCCACCACCACCGGCAGCGAAACCCAGCCAGGAGTGGCGGGGAGTAGCACACAGGAACCTCCGCCAGGAGTGGCGAGGGACCAACCACACCACACGCCAGCCACAACCCCACCAACACACCAGCGCCACACACCACACACCACACAGCAACGCCGCCAACGGACCCCAGCCAGGAGTGGCGGGGACCGCCCACCACCACCGGAAGCGAAACCCAGCCAGGAGTGGCGGGGAGTAGCACACAGGAACCTCCGCCAGGAGTGGCGAGGGACCAACCACACCACACACCAGCCACAACCCCACCAACACACCACCGCCACACACCACACACCACACACCACACACCACCGCCGCAAGCGGACCCCAGCCAGGAGTGGCGGGGACCGCCCACCACCACCGGCAGCGAAACCCAGCCAGGAGTGGCGGGGAGTAGCACACAGGAACCTCCGCCAGGAGTGGCGAGGGACCAACCACACCACACGCCAGCCACAACCCCACCCACACACCAGCGCCACACACCACACACCACACAGCAACGCCGCCAACGGACCCCAGCCAGGAGTGGCGGGGACCGCCCACCACCACCGGAAGCGAAACCCAGCCAGGAGTGGCGGGGAGTAGCACACAGGAACCTCCGCCAGGAGTGGCGAGGAACCAACCACACCACACGCCAGCCACAACCCCACCAACACACCACCGCCGCACACCACACACCACACAGCAACGCCGCCAACGGACCCCAGCCAGGAGTGGCGGGGACCGCCCACCACCACCGGAAGCGAAACCCAGCCAGGAGTGGCGGGGAGTAGCACACAGGAACCTCCGCCAGGAGTGGCGAGGGACCAACCACACCACACGCCAGCCACAACCCCACCAACACACCAGCGCCACACACCACACGCCACACAGCAACGCCGCCAACGGACCCCAGCCAGGAGTGGCGGGGACCGCCCACCACCACCGGAAGCGAAACCCAGCCAGGAGTGGCGGGGAGTAGCACACAGGAACCTCCGCCAGGAGTGGCGAGGGACCGACCAGACCACACACCAGCCACAACCCCACCAACACACCACCGCCACACACCACACACCACACAACACACACCACCGCCGCAAGCGGACCCCAGCCAGGAGTGGCGGGGACCGCCCACCACCACCGGCAGCGAAACCCAGCCAAGAGTGGCGGGGAGTAGCACACAGGAACCTCCGCCAGGAGTGGCGAGGGACCAACCACACCACACGCCAGCCACAACCCCACCAACACACCAGCGCCACACACCACACACCACACAGCAACGCCGCCAACGGACCCCAGCCAGGAGTGGCGGGGACCGCCCACCACCACCGGAAGCAAAACCCAGCCAGGAGTGGCGGGGAGTAGCACACAGGAACCTCCGCCAGGAGTGGCGAGGGACCAACCACACCACACGCCAGCCACAACCCCACCAACACACCACCGCCACACACCACACACCACACAGCAACGCCGCCAACGGACCCCAGCCAGGAGTGGCGGGGACCGCCCACCACCACCGGAAGCGAAACCCAGCCAGGAGTGGCGGGGAGTAGCACACAGGAACCTCCGCCAGGAGTGGCGAGGGACCAACCACACCACACGCCAGCCACAACCCCACCAACACACCAGCGCCACACACCACACACCACACAGCAACGCCGCCAACGGACCCCAGCCAGGAGTGGCGGGGACCGCCTACCACCACCGGAAGCGAAACCCAGCCAGGAGTGGCGGGGAGTAGCACACAGGAACCTCCGCCAGGAGTGGCGAGGGACCAACCACACCACACACCAGCCACAACCCCACCAACACACCACCGCCACACACCACACACCACACAGCAACGCCGCCAACGGACCCCAGCCAGGAATGGCGGGGTCCGCCCAACACCACCGGAAGCGAAACCCAGCCAGGAGTGGCGGGGAGTAGCACACAGGAACCTCCGCCAGGAGTGGCGAGGGACCAACCACACCACACACCAGCCACAACCCCACCAACACACCACCGCCACACACCAGACACCACCGCCGCCGGCAAACCCCAGCCAGGAGTGGCGGGGACCGCCCACAACCACCGGCAGCGAAACCCAGCCAGGAGTGGCGGGGAGTAGCACACAGGAACCTCTGCCAGGAGTGGCGAGGGACCAACCACACCACACACCAGCCACAGAGCAACCGCCAGCCGAGGGAAGGGAACGGGAGGAACAGCCCGGCAGGCCCCCCCCCCCGAAAAAAAAAAAAAAAAAAAAAAGGGGGGGGGGGGGGGGCGGGCGCGCGAAAACAGCCCACAGCCACCAAACCGCCCACCAACAACACAGAAGGGGGCCAAACCCCCCACCCAGAGGGCACCGAAGACAGGACCCCCAAACAGGCACAGGGGGACCACCCAGCCAAGACCGGCAACACCAAGGCAACGACAGCGGCCCAGCGGAAAAAAGGGACACCGAAAAAACAAAAAAAAAAAAAAGCCAGCAGCCCCCGAAAGAAAGGAGACGGGGGAGAGACCACAAGGCCCGGGACAGGGACACCCAGCAACCGGAAAAAAAAAAAAAAAAAAAAAAAAAAAAAAAAAAGCGCAAAAAACACAACCCGACACCCCGGCCAAGAAGGGCGGGGCACAGCCGAGACCCGCCCGCCCACACCGCACACCGGAACCCGAAACGGCGGGGGGCAAGGGAAACGCGCAGGAAACCACACAGGTCCCGAAAGCAGGCCCACACCAAAGCCCAACCACGAACACCACAAACAGCCGGCAAAAGAGGGACAACACCACAAACCGAGCCCAAACACACCCACCCAAGACCCCAGCCACAACGGGCAGGGGTAAACAAAACCCACGACCAACGGCAACCCGGACCCAACCACAAACGCAAGCCAACAGTAGGAAACCCAGTGCCCACAGCCCGGGCACTGAGGCAGCCCGTGCCATGCAGGTGACCCGGCCAAACGAGATCCGGAGCCCGGGGGTAAGGCTGCATCCTAAGGCCTGCGCTGCTTTGGGACTCGAGGCGGAGCGTGCGACACCCAAGCGCCTCGGAACCCTAGTACCAAGAACATGCATGCATGCCTTGGGAACGGGATACGCCAGGAAGTCCGGTGAACCCCTAGGGTTCCGCCCAAAGGAGGGGACGTGCGCAAGCACGGGGGCCCACCCTCCCGGCGAGACAAGCATGTCACGCTGGCGGCGATCAGCCCTCCCGGTATAGCCCGGGGCCGCTTTGTTGGGGGCCAACAGTCAGGTCTAGCGGGATGAAAGCCGCCTCCCCTCTTCACGCGCGGAGCCTCTTCCTGTTCGTCACAGGGGCGACGCCAGGGGGAACCATGGGGCGCCTCTCCACGACCGAGTGCACCTACCTACCTACCTACCCTTGGGCACCAATACCAAAGAGGATCATGTCCTTATCCTCAGTGAGCCTTTTAACGTTTATCAAGAAAACCATCTCCGAATCAAACTCGAAAAATGCGACTTCATGAAGGAGGAGATGGAGTATTTGGGTTTCCATGTGGGGTATGGCTGGTGAAAACCAGCCGCGTCTAAGATGCAGCCCCTACAGGACATGCAGGTTCGCAATGACCCTAAGAAGGGTCTACACGACGTGAGGAGTTATGTGGGCGCCTGTATCTCCTATAGGCGACACATCCACAATTTTACTTACTCCTCCGCCCCTCTGGCTGACCTAATCAAGAAAAGTACTCCCTGGAGGTGGACTGCCAGAGAGGTGGAGTGTTTCCAGGAGTTGAAGAAGAACATCGCCTCCTCCAACTGCCTGGGGGTACCTCGCCCTAAGGGTGAGATGGTGCTGATCACTGATGCCAGTGATGTAGGGAGGGGTGGAACGATTTATCAATGGCAAGAGGTTAACCCAGCTGAACTAACTCATTGCCATTATTGCACCACAGGACTGAACCGTGATGGCTCCCTGGAGCAGAACTATCCCTTCATTGAGTGGCGACTTGTACCACTTGGTCAGGTAGGTAGGTAGGTGCACTCGGTCGTGGAGAGGCGCCCCATGGTTCCCCCTGGCGTCGCCCCTGTGACAAACAGGAAGGGGCTCGGCGCGTGAAGAGGGGAGGCGGCTTACATCCCGCTAGACCTGGCTGTTGGCCCCCAACAAAGCAGCCCCGGGCAACACCGGGAGGGCTGATCGCCGCCAGCGTGACGTGCTTGTCTCGCCGGGAGGGTGTGCCCCCGTGCTTGCGCACGTCCTCTCCTTTGGGCGGAACCCTAGGGGTTCACCGGACTTCCTGGCGTATCCCGTTCCCAAGGCATGCATGCATGTTCTTGGTACTAGGGTTCCGAGGCGCTTGGGTGTCGCACGCTCCGCCCCGAGTCCCAAAGCAGCGCTGGCCTCAGGATGCAGCCTTACCCCCGGTCTCCGGATCTTGTTTGGCCGGGTCACCTGCATGGCACGGGCTGCCTCAGTGCCCGGGCTGTGGGCACTGGGTTTCCTACTGTTGGCTTGCGTTTGTGGTTGGGTCCGGGTTGCGGTTGGTCGTGGGTTTTGTTAACCCCTGCCCGTCGTGGCTGGGGTCTTGGCCGGGTGTGTTTGGGTTCGGTTTGTGGTGTTGTCCCTCTTTTGCCGGCTGTTTGTGGTGTTCGTGGTTGGGCTTTTGGTGTCGGCCTGCTTTCGGGTCGTGTGTGGTTTCGTGCGCTTTTCCCTTGCCCCCCACCGTTTCCGGTTCCGGTGTGCGGTGCGGGCGTGCGTGCTGGGCCCGGGTCTCGGCTGTGCCCCGCCCTCCTTGGCTGGGTTGTCGGGGTGTGTTTTTTGCGCGTTTTTGTTTGTTTGTTTTTTTTTTTCCGGTTGCTGGGTCTCTCTGTCCTGGGCCTTGTGGTCTTTCCCCCGGTCTCCTTTCTTTCGGGCTGGGCTGCTGGCTTTTTTTTTTTTTTTTTGGTGTGTGTTTGCTTGTTTCGGTGCCCCCTTTCTCGGTGGGCCGCTGTTCCTGGCTTGGTGTTGCCGGTTTTGGCTGGGTGGTCCCCCTGTGCCTGTTTGGGGGTCCTGTCTTCGTTGCCCTCTAGGTGGGGGGGTTTGGCCTCCTTCTGTGTCGTTGGCGGGCGGTTTGCTGGCTGTGGGCTGTTTTCCCGGCCCCCCTGACCCCCCCCCCCTTTTTTTTCCTTTTTTTTTTCTTTTGGGGGGGGGGGCGGCCTGGCCGTTCCTCCCTTTGCCTTTCCTCGGCTGGCGCTTGCTCTGTGGCTGGTGTGCGGTGTGGTTGGTCCCTCGCCACTCCTGGCGGAGGTTCCTGTGTGCTACTCCCCGCCACTCCTGGCTGGGTTTCGCTGCCGGTGGTGGTGGACGGTCCCCGCCACTCCTGGCTGGGCTCCGTTGGCGGCGTTGCTGTGTGGTGTGTGGTGTGTGGCGGTGGTGTGTTGGTGGGGTTGTGGCTGGTGTGTGGTGTGGTTGGTCCCTCGCCACTCCTGGCGGAGGTTCATGTGTGCTACTCCCCGCCACTCCTGGCTGGGTTTCGCTGCCGGTGGTGGTGGGCGGTCCCTGCCACTCCTGGCTGGGGTCCGTTGGCGGCGTTGCTGTGTGGTGTGTGCTGTGTGGCGGTGGTGTGTTGGTGGGGTTGTGGCTGGTGTGTGGTGTGGTTGGTCCCTCGCCACTCCTGGCGGAGGTTCCTGTGTGCTACTCCCCGCCACTCCTGGCTGGGTTTCGCTGCCGGTGGTGGTGGGCGGTCCCCGCCACTCCTGGCTGGGGTCCGCTTGCGGCGGTGGTGTGTGGTGTGTGGTGTGTGGCGGTGGCGTGTTGGTGGGGTTGTGGCTGGTGTGTGGTGTGGTTGGTCCCTCGCCACTCCTGGCGGTGGTTCGTGTGTGCTACTCCCCGCCACTCCTGGCTGGGTTTCGCTGCCGGTGGTGGTGGGCGGTCCCCGCCACTCCTGGCTGGGGTCCGTTGGCGGCGGTGGTGTGTGGTGTGTGGTGTGTTGGTGTGTGGCGCTGCTGTGGTGTTGCGGTTGTGGCTGGTGTGTGGTGTGGTTGGTCCCTCGCCACTCCTGGCGGAGGTCCCTGTGTGCTACTCCCCGCCACTCCTGGCTGGGTTTCGCTGCCGGTGGTGTTGGGCGGTCCCCGCCACTCCTGGCTGGGGTCCGTTGGCGGCGGTTGTGTGTGGTGTGTGGTGTGTTGGTGTGTGGCGGCGGTGTGTTGTTGGGGTTGTGGCTGGTGTGTGGTGTGGTTGGTCCCTCGCCACTCGTGGCGGAGGTTCCTGTGTGCTACTCCCCGCCACTCCTGGCTGGGTTTCGCTGCCGGTGGTGGTGGGCGGTCCCCGCCACTCCTGGCTGGGGTCCGCTGGCGGCGGTGGTGTGTGGTGTGTGGTGTGTGTTGTGTGGTGTGTGGCGGTGGTGTGGTGTTGGGGTTGTGGTTGGTGTGTGGTGTGGTTGGTCCCTCGCCACTCCTGGCGGAGGTCCCTGTGTGCTACTCCCCGCCACTCCTGGCTGGGTTTCGCTGCCGGTGGTGGTGGGCGGTCCCCGCCACTCCTGGCTGGGGTCCTTTGGTGGCGGTGGTCTTTGGTGTGTGGTGTGTGGTGTGTGGTGTGTTGGTGGGGTCCCTCGCCACTCCTGGCGGAGGTTCCTGTGTGCTACTCCCCGCCACTCCTGGCTGGGTTTCGCTGCCGCTGGTGGTGGGCGGTCCCCGCCACTCCTGGCTGGGGTCCGCTGGCGGCGGTGGTGTGTGGTGTGGAGTGTGTGGCGGTGGTGTGTTGGTGGGGTTGTGGCTGGGCGCGCACTCGTCCATCCGGACGGCGGCTGGTGTGCGTGTGTGTTCGTGTGCATGCCTTGCTTGGCCGGGTCGGGCGGGCCGGCCTCCCGGGCGCGTTCTGGTGCGCCTCACCTTTTCCTTTGGCCGCTTTGTCTTGCTGCTTTGCTTGGCCCCCTCCGGGCTGGGGTTGCCCCTCTCTCTTTCGCTGCTGTTGCCGTTCCCCGTTGGTTGTTTTTCTCGGCCTCCCGCTGCCTGGCTCTCCGTGCGCTCGCGCCTCGTTTGTGTCTCCTGCTTGGCCGTTGGCTGCTCTTTGGTGGTTGCTCCCCCGCCCCCCTCCCCTTTTGTGTCTCGCGGTTTTCGTCGCTCCTGCTTGGTGCCTTGGTGGTTTTTTTTTTCTTTTTTTTTCTCCTTCTTCTTCTTCCTCTGTGCGCCCCCGTTGTCTCCGGCTTTCTCTGGTTTCCGGCCCGGGGTGCCCTGGGCCTCGGCGCTTGCGTTGTTTGCTTTGTTGGCCTTCCGCTTCTCGGCTCTCCGTGCGCTTGTCCCTCTTTCGTGCTTTCCGCTTGGCTGTTGGCTGCTCCCTGGTGGTTGCTGCCCCCCCCCCCTTTTGGTCTCGCGGTTTTCGTCGCTCCTGCTTGGTGCCTTGGTGTTTTTTTTTTTTTTTTTTCTGGGGTGAAACAGGCATAGATGTTGGAGATGTGAGAACCTACAACCCGTGAGCACCCGTAGGCCCTCACATGGCTATGACTCTCCCGCCATCCCTTCTACCCGAGCACTGTGCCACCCTTCTTCTTCTTCCCCTGTGCGCCCCCGTTGTCTCCGGCTTTCTCTGGTTTCCGGCCCCGGGTGCCCTGGGCCTCGGCGCTGTGCGTTGTTTGCTTTGTTGGCCTGTGGTGCTGTGCTGTCGTGCTCTGCTGTCGTTTTGCGGTGCTGTTTGTGTTTGCTTTGCCCTCCTGCGGCCTGTCGTGCGGCGCCAGTGTTGTCTGCGCTGATGTTGGTGCCTCGTGCTGTGGCGTGTCCCTGTGCGTTGTGGTGTCTCCCTGGGCGTTCTGCGGTGTGGTGGTGCTGCTCTGGTGTGTCGTGGTGTCTTTCTGTGCTGTGCGTTGTCCTGTGGTGTCCTTCGCCCTGTGCCGTGTCCTGCGGTGCCGTGCTGCCCTGCGGTGCTGTGCTGGTTGGCTGTGCTGTGCGGCTGTCTGCGCTGCTGGTGTTTGTTTTTCCTTTTGTCCTTTTTTCCTTTGCTAAAAACCCCTGCCGTTTTTCCGTGCCTTTGAAAACTTTCTGAAAACCAAAAACTTAAAATGTTTCTCTTTAGAAAATCAAACTCCACGCAACTCACGCACGCAGGCAAGCAGCAATACCAAGGTGTATTTTCTGACTTACGTGTTGCCACGCGACCGCGAAGATGGTGGTCTTGCTTGCTAGGGGTTGACCGCTTTTCCCCCAGGGCCGGTTGCCTAAGCTGATGAAAAGGGATGAGGGGGGGCAGGAGGGAGGGGAGGTAGGTGCATGGAGAAGAAAAGAAAAGGAAGGGAAGCAGGGCGAAGGGACGCGGCGGCTTAGAAAAACTTTTCGAGTTTTACGTGCTGCTCGCGACGCGTTTTTCTTTGCGCCTACGGCTAGTTAGGCGACGAGAGGGACGGCGTTAGGGTCCTACGAGCGTTACAGGTGTTCCGGCGCTAACTATTCACCTACTTCACGTCGAAAAATTTCTCGTCGCGTTTTTACGCGTTTCGCAGCGCGCCTTTTGGCCTAAGCGTTTTTTATGTTAATTTCCTTTAATTTCAGCTATTTAGAAAATTTTTTCGTCGTGTTTTACTTATCTTTTAATTTCTTTCTGGCGCCACGCGCCAGCGCGCACGACCTAGTCGGACAGGAAGCACTTGGTCACTGGAACTGGAAATGGAACCAGTTGCGTTCCAATTACAGCACCTACGACCAGGAACCCCTGGCCGGTATGCTGGTGCTCTCATCCCGGCCCCTACTTTTGGGATCTAACCCTATTATTTGGCTCTGTGACCAGAAACTGATGAAGTCCTTTCAGAAGGGCCCACCACCAGAGATAGCGAAACTAAAATGGTGGTGGACTTGCCTCGGTCAGTTCCGGCTGTCAGTCCATCATATCCCTGGTATAGAAATTGAACTGTCTGACCATATATCACGCAACAACTTCGATGCGCTTATTGATGAGAGCTCTGAGGCTCTTGCCAAAGAGGCTTTCCAGCGTATGGACGTCCAGCCGGACCTGTCTATGCGCACAGCTGGAATCCTCGAGGGATGGAGTCTAACCGACTATCAGTCAGAATATAAAGATATTCCCCAGACCCTCAGCACTGGTCTTGTACCCCGTGTCATTGACGGGCACAAGTTGTATAAAAATAACCAGTACGTCTTCTTGGAGGATCGTATAGTTGTGCCTGAGGCCCGACTTGATGGGTGTCTACAGTGGTTCCATCTCAGCTCAGGTCACACTGGCGCTAATCGCCCAGTGCACTTCCTTCGTGAGTGTTTCTGCTCCGGTCTAACTCTGACTGAACTGAGGTCTGGTATGCAGACCATTGTTGATGCTTGTGGCTAAAGAAGGTCCCTACCAGGACTGGCCCCTGCTTTGCCCCTTCCGCCTGTAACCCCTTGTTGACTTGCTCCTGATCAGCGATTGCATTCCTCAACGTCCAGGGTCCAAAATCCAAAAATATAGAAAACAAATCCTCCTTCAACCCTGAACAGCAACCAGATCCCACAAATACAGCAATAACCCAATCCACAATCCAATCCACGCTGCGGGCTTCCGTTCAGCACACCGGTCGTCCCACCGTGGCGGGCATGTACAAGAATTGCACCAAAAAGGAAAGCCCTGAAATTGGCATATGAACACAAATAAAGCAAAGTTGGGGAAAGAGGTAAACATACACAATCACAGCCTTAGACCCCTCATTCCCTGGACTCAGGACCTTCCCTTGACTTACCAACATGATGCCCTGAACCCAGTCCAAAAGGATGGCTAAATGCCATGTGTCAAAAGTAACTACGTAAACCCCAAAAGTGTGTTCACTCCAAAGCCTCTAAATCCTAACCAAATGGGGGGAGTGGCGTGTCATGGCCTAGAGTGGCACTCAGGACCATGTTCTACCTTGACATATCCTTGGTTGGACTTGGAGTCGAACGGGCTTGGAGAACTGCCCCATGAAGATGACCTCACAACATGGCAAAATCAGGCAAATCACACCATAGTGCCCAGAATTCAATTATATACTCAAAAATGCATACGGCAAATATCCAAATGCTCCATGCATGTGTCAAACCGGAGAGTAGTATACAAGGGTGATCTAGATCAAAGGTCCATGCCCAAGAATATCCCATCATTGGCTCCAAAACCCCTCCGGTTATGTACATGACATGCTTCACAACTGAACTCATGAATTTGAGACCTAATGTTGTGAGGCCTTGTGTGCCAAGCCAAAGTGACCACGTGATCCGGCATATGGTGAGGTACAACACGGAGGCATATGCCAACATATAAGCAACATATCATAGTTCACGGATCTCTAGGCACTTTACTGTTAGCCGACCAGTTGAGCACATAGAACACAAAAATGAGCATAAAATGAGGTCAAAAACATGCAAATAATGCCAAATTCGAGATAATTACAATAGTATATAACTTCGCTCACCCATGGTATCAACATATGATTCAAAACCCAATTGTTTGGGACCATTTGCCAACAATCCCCCCACTTGGATCCCCACATGGACGCATAGGGACACCTTCGAACCTCCTCCCCACACGCACCACGAAAATGGGAAAATTGATAATGGCGCTTGTGCGTCGCTCTGTAAGCCCTCCCACATGCATTATATGAGCGGTAGACTTAGTCTAGCGCTATGGAGTTCACCATTGGGACATGGGCGAGGCCCTTGCCACGTATGACTTCATATATCTTCCTACAAACGGAGATATATAACATGGGCGTGAGCATATCGAAGCACGTACCATGCATATAATACATACCCTCAAAACGTGGCTCCCACCATGATATGCCATGCCCCTCCATGGACATAACTTCACGTTAGAAATACGTAGGAACCCAAGAAAAGCTGCTATGCAACCCCAACACTCATGCGGTACACTCGAAAGTCGCAATAAAATATTCGATTGCACGGTCCAAGAGTTATATATCACTTTCTACCCTCTTGACCATTCTTCCTTGCTATACCGGGCATGTGTACACACCAAAGGCGTTTGATGCTTTTTAAATTAAGTTGAGACCAAGGCAGTTCCAACCCGATTCTCGAAATTGGTATTCCTCGCCGTGAGCCGGAGATATGACCTTTCAAAGTGGCCTCACGAATCAATTTTCTTTCTCCCTTAACTCCAAGAAATACGAAGGGCATAACCCAAGGAAGGTTGACTCGTGATCGGGGAAAAATGGCGGACCACTCGAGATTCGTCATATCAAGTGCGGCGATGTCGAAGTCGAAAATCCGATTCTGAAAGTCTGAAAAAATCGGATTAATTTTGCGAGTGTATAATATGAAAATTGCGGAAGCAACGAACCCTTTACTGCTGAAATCTGACCCTTCATCGGGGTTTCCGCCAAAATATCTGTAAATAACAGTTAACCAATCGGTTACCGCAAAATCCTGAGCCAACTGACAGTCGCTGATACATTGACAATCAGAACGGAAGGCGGAAAAATTACGGAAACATTATGATAAAAAGACCCTGTTGATTCCTGATATTCTGATATATAAATCTCAGCTGCCGGCGCCTCGGTACTGAATATGGCCGCTCATAGCCGGAATGGCCAAACCTATCACACTATCACATCAGGTTAGGTCAGGTGGATGGGAGAGTATGATATCAGCCAATGGCGGCTTGCCGGCACATAGATACACACCCCAAGTGACCCCAAGATGGCCACGGGGGTCCGAACCGGCTTTACCCCCCTTCTCAGAGCGTTGTTACCGCTCGGAAGTCATTGAAGAGAGGACGGGAGGACCCCAATGGGCTCCAAGCCCCCCCCCCCCCCATGTCTCAAGGACACACGGAGGCCCCACACACGTCGTAGCCGTCCCCCACGCCCCAAGGGAGGGGTGAGGACACTGATAATCGGTGCCCTACGCCATATTCGGTCTCCTCTTGATCTACAACATGGACCAAGGGGATCAAAGATAGAGAAACGTCGTCGGTCGACCTAAATGAGTATACCACAATGCAATATATATATGGAGATCGAGTGAAGGGGGTATATGGCCAATGAAGGCCCAAATATCCCCGGATGAACGCCCTCACCCATCTCCCAAGCACAAAAACAAACAAAAATGCCAAGGGGGATCCATTACGGTGCTACTGCAGCCACCAAATGGACCAACAAGTCCTTGACATCCAAAGAAATATTCTTTTTCTTCAGATAGTCCATCCAGACCGTGGTATACCTCGGCACGAAACTGCTCGGAGGCTCCCAGGAATCCCTGGATGCGGCAAATCTCTTCCAGCGGACTTTATAAAGCCTCCCCCCAGGCGTCCCCGGGTCCGGCTTGTCCGCCAGGATCTTCTCCGCGGTGAAGTCGTCGTCCTCACCCTCGTCGTCCGAGTCCACATCGCCGGCCGTGAACTCGAAGGTGACGGGACGTCCGCTGGGGTCTGGTGCTCGGGGACGAAGCTGGGTATGGTCGCGGTTGAGGATCTTGTTATCCCCCACACGAACCGCATACACATCCTGCCCGACCTTCCGCACGATTACCCCCGGCACATACCAAGATGCCTGCTGATGCCTGGACAGGACATCCTTGTGGTGCCGCTCCACCCACACGGTGTCTTGGGGAGCATACTTCTGGACTTTTCCCTGCTTGAAGTACTTGGCCCTCTTGTCATGCTCGTCCTGAAGTGCCTTGCACACCTTGGCCGCCGTGTCGTCCGCCTCAGCCATCATAGCGTTCGCATCCCGGGCCACTTTGCCATGGTTCAACCACGGGAGAGTGCGTGACACTCGATGCTGTAGGAACAGGATACGATGGGGCGACAGTCCAGTGGGCCCCTGAAGGTTGTGATACGCTTGGAGTACTCTCCACAGCGAATTATACCAATTCCAGCCCGGTTCGTCGATGTGCAGCTGGCAGAACCTTTCGAACATCTGCCGCCTGGCCACCTCAGCTCGGCCATTCGACCGGCTGTGGTACGCCACGGTCTTGGCGTGCCGAATGCCCATATGGGTGCACATCGTCTTGAACCACGTCCCCACAAACTGACTGCCCTGATCGCTGCAGATGACAGCTGGGACATCAAAAATTGTCAGCCAATGCCTGATCATGGCATTAGCGACGGTCTTGGCCTGCAGCCGCACTCCATGCTTGTCCTTCTTGTCCTTCTTCTTGGACTTCTTGCCCGGGACCGCCACGATATACCCGCTGTGCCTATCCAGCGCCAGGATGACACAGTCGTAGGCCTCTCCTTCCACGGTGACCTCAGGCATGGCGAATACATCCATGGCCAGGGACCGCATAGGGGCTTCCGGTATAGCCGTATACACCGGATTGCCAGCCGTGGAGTGGTTGGGGCTCTTCGTGGCCCGACACACAGCGCAGTCGCTGCAGTACTTGTCCAGGAGCGGGTAGTACCCCGGTGGGAACTTGAAGCCCCACTCCAGGTCCTGCTGCATCTTGTCCCGACCAGGATGCATGAGCTGGGCGTTATGTCAGTTGTCAATGAGCTCCCCCATTCGGTTCTCAGGGACCAATAGCTTGTCCTTGAGGAACAGTTTGTCCCCATCCTCAGTCAAGCCCTCAGGCCATTCGTCGTCCGACGGGGCGGTCACGGCATTCCAGTACTTGCTCCAGTGATCGGATGCCGCATAGTCATCCGACCAGTCCTCTGTGAGCACCGACCTGACTAGCTCTACAGGGGCCACCATCCATTGCTCGAGGGTTTCCTATCGAATAGCTTGGACGCGGGCGCCCCGGAACTTAGCCAGGTCCCGCGGGGTAGGCCCATCGACTGAGGCAATCTGCCGCAGTGTTGTCCTTCCCCGGGACGTATGCGACGCTGAGGTCGAACTTGGCAAACGTCTCATGCCATCGGACCCTCCTTGCCGCCGGTCCCGAGGGGGTGTCGACGTGCTCAGTGTGCCAGCTCTGCAAGGACTGATGGTCTGTACAAACCACCACCGGTTGCCATTTGATGTGGCCAGACCACTTCCTGAGCGCACAAACAATGGCGTACGTCTCCTTCTCCCTCGCCGTCCAGGTTCGACGTTGGCCCTCGGCCAGGATCCGGCTCCAAAACGCCACGGGTACGTGCGACCCGTCGTCCCGGACCTGCTCGAGGACTGCACCTACAGCATAGTCCGAGGCGTCCGTTTGTAGCACGAATCCCCTGTCCAGGTCAACCAGGAACAGCCCCAGCTGCCCCAGGAGTCGCTCCTTCAGGCGGCTGAACGCATCTTCGGCTTCAGGGGTCCAGGCAAGCTTCTTCTTGCTCCCCTTCCGGCCATCGAACTTCCCCACCTGCAGCATCTTGTGCAGCGGCCCCGAGAGTTCTGCATACATCCGGACATAGCCCGAATAGTAATTGCAGAACCCCATGAAGGACCGGAGTTCGCTGATGGTCTGGGGCTTCTCCAAGTGGTGCAGGGACGCCAGCTTCCCAGGCATGGGACGGCGTTGCCCGTGACCAACCACGTGACCCGCGAACTCCACTTCCTTCACGAAGAGTGAGGCTTTGGTGGGCTTGCAAACCATGTTGTGCTTGTCCAGCTCGCTGAGCACTTGGCGCAGATCCTTCTCATGCGCTTCGATGAGCTCATCCTCAGTCATGTTCCCCGTGCCGGACCCGATGATGATGTCATCCACGAAGGGGTCGGCACAGTCCCGGACAGGACCGAGTAGGTCCTCCATCATGCGCTGGAAAGCGGCGTTGCCATTCTTGGCGCCCATAGGCACCACTTTCCACTGCATGGGCCCCAGCGGTGTCGACATCGCTGTGCAGGGCCTCCAGTCCGGGTGTAGCGGCATCTGGTGATAGCCGTGTTTCAGGTCCAACACCGTGAAGATCCGCTTTTTCTGTTGCTTTTGGAGGATGGTGTCGATCAGGGGAAGCGAGTACGAGTCGTGCTCGGTTTGCTCGTTCAAACCCCTGTAATCCACCACCAACCTCCACTCGCCCTTCTCCTTCTTGGGCACGATGAAGGCTGGGCTGGCCCACTCACTGTCGGAGGGTTCGATCCATCCTCGCTCAATGAACTCGGCCAACAACTTCTTCATGGCCTGGGCCCGATCGCCCTGAAGTTGGTACTCCCGATGACGATAGATCTTGGGGTTCGGCTTCAGCTTGATCCTCGCTGTGCCAAACCTCCCACGATCTGGAGGGTTCTTGTTGGCGACGCCACTGAATAGCCGCGGATAGGCATTGATCAGCCTCTCCTTCAGCTCGGCGACCTTTGGGTTCTCCTGGGCCTCTTCAGCCGCTTGCTTCGGTATCCATACAACCGACCGCACTGCGGTATAGGCCTCTTCCGGGTCCGAGTCCGACTTCTCCTCGTCCGATATGCCGTCTTCATCGTCGTGGGGCGCGCTTCCCACCGATAATCTTCGGAAATTTGCGGCATCGGGCTGGTTACTGTCGCTATCGGCCCCCATTCTTGGAAAATCCCACGTCAGCGGGTCCGACCCAACCGGACCATCGTATTGGTCCGCGATGTGATCCATGACCCTCGCCACGAACTCGTCTTTCTCGTACTTGCCGGTGACCAACATCTTGTCATCCCACCAATGCGGAGATGTGACCATGGCCCGCCTCTTCTTGGCTGCCACACGATCATGCATTCCAACCCGCATGTAGTTGACGACGTCGTCGATCTCGGCGTGGGACAGGACGTCAATGCCATCAATAGGCTGATCCGTCCCCTCCCTGGGCTGAAACATGACCTTCATGGGCACCGCCTCCACCCTACAGATGAATGCTTCATCACCTGTGGGCTGGGCTTGCACCCCATCCACCAGGAAAGCCTTGGTACCCCACGCTTGACCCGGGGAGGGCATTGATACACCCTTGGCGTCGATGAACAACTCCTCCTCTGGCCTGAATGACATCTCGTTCAGGGTGATGGAGTCCAGCGTCGACTTGAGACCCTCCAGCGGACATGGGGTGGATCCTATGCCGGTTATGACCAGGATCCCCTTCGCCCTATCCGCGACGATCTTCTCCACCGTACGCCTGGTATTGTCCAGGGAGCCATGCCAATACATGGGCCCCCACTCCTTTAAACCCCAATGCCTATGCCAGGCTGAGTCTCCTCGATGCCAATGCCTCCTACACTTCCGTAAAAGTGGGGCATCCCGGGAAGTAAAGACGTCCATCTCGGGTTCTTCGGCTCCCGGCGTCTGGATCATCCTGGCGTACACTTGCGGCGCCATTCCATACTCCGTGAGCTGAACTCCACGGTCTCCTCTGGACTTGGCACCAACAGCTTGCACCGCTCGGACGATCCGATCCACTTCCTCAGCATTCCATTGGGATGATCCGCATGCATAATCCGTGGACAGCCATGTGAGGCATTCATCATCCTCCCGGACCAGCGTTGCGCGATGGGGAAGGGCTCCAATGGCATTTGCCACCATGAAGTCATACCCCATGATCATATCCCAATCAGTAATGTCGGCCACATAGAAGTTCCCGGATAGAGTGCTCCTCTTTGCCAAATCAGGGCGGTTCAAGCGCTCATGCTCCCAGAATTCCATACTGATAGTGGCCTCATGGGTGCCACCACCCATGATCTCTCCGTTGGCGACCTTCAGGCAGACCGGTCTCCGGCTGGGCTGCAGGAGCTCCTCCTTGAACAACCCTCTCCGGACCAGGCTCACCTGGTCACCCGTATCCACCAACGCATCCACCACCTTCTCCTCTCGTCCGCACCGTACTCGTACTTTCAAGTGCAACTGCCACTCGTCACCATGAGGTGTATGGACGACTCTCACGGCATGCAACTCTAGCACGTCCGGGTGCATCAGGACTTCAAGGGTATGGTCACGGATGGTGTAGATCTTGGGCTGGTCCTGCCCGTCCACGGGGCTCTCTGTGGTCGCTCCTTCCTTCTTGCCATGTCCCGTACCAACATGTACTACCCTTGGCAGGGCGCTCCAGGGGTTGGGAGTGGCGAAACTCAGTGGTTTTGGCTCTTCCGGAGCCTTCTTTGGCACCCGATGTGCCTCGGATTCCTCAGGGATTCCACTGATTTTCGAAGGAGAGACCTCCGAGGTCCCACTCCCGTGGGGGCTCCTCTAGACATGACTTCCCGCAGCCCCTTCCGGCTGCGATCTGCCAGGACTATGTCCACCACGTTGCTGGGCTTTGAGTTCCCCCAATGTGCTCAGCATGTCCTCAGCAACCTCCTCGATCGACCTCACTCTTCGGTCTTGGCCAGGTCCACCTCCATAGCCTCTTCCTCTGCCTTTCCCTTGGCCTTTGCCTTGGCCTTTTCCCCCATCTCCGCCCTTCGCCTTCCAATCGGCAATCCGCTGCTCCTTGGGCTTCTTCTCGGGGTGGGCGGCGAAGTCGGCCTTCTTGTCCGCCTCGTACACCTTTCACTGACGGTGGTCGTGTGCATGGTTGTTTCCCTTGCCACAACAGACCCAGCACCCGTCGTGCTGAGACCTGTACTCCGGGAACGAGAGCGCCGGGTTCCCGATCCTCCTTGGCTCTTTGCCCTTCTTGGGTCCCCCTCGGTTCCATCTGGACCTATCCTGCCCATGGTCCCTCACGTTGTGCGCCACAAACGCGAAGAAATGGGCCTCCTCGTGATCCTCCCAGGACCCGGTCCAGTGGTCTTGGCCACTTCCACTACCATCCTCCGCGGAGTTGGCCGTGTCCTCCTGGATCTCCCGATGATGGCGGTCTTCTCGGTGGCCTCGTTGTCCATGACCATGTTGATCCTGCACGTGGGCCTCGTTCTTCGCATTGAGCTTCAACTCCACCGTGATGTACTTCACGATCTCGTCCAGGCTCATGCGGGCGAAGAAGACCTGCATCCTCAGTGGCTCTCCACGCCTCCACTCCGCGTTGTTGAGGCGCAGCAACCTTTGCCCCATGGTGTCTCCAAATACCTCCACGTACACGGCGTTCTTCAGTCCCAACATCCGGTTGAGCTCCCCCAGTTTCCTCCTGAAGAACTCCATGATACCCGCATGGGTATCCTCCGCCGCCATGATCCTCACCGCCACCCGCTTCCTGGCTTGCTTCTTCTCCTCGTCCTCCACCTTCTTCTTCCAGTGGCCGGGCAGGACGTCCTTCAGCAGGTGACGGATCTCGCTGGACTCGTTCCAGTCCTCAACCAGCTTGAGGCTCCGTCGGTACTTCCGCAGATACCGGTTCCACTCCCGGACCCGCAACTCACCGCGGTCCAGCGGCAGCGGGATGGACCACAAGTCCTCCAGCTTCTGGTTCGGAGCGTCCACCCGCTCCTCATCCTCCAACCACTGGAGGCAGGCCTGCTCCGTACGGATCAGTCCTTCCCGGATCTTATTCCGCAGCTCCTCCTTCAGGTCCTGCGCCAGCCGGTTTTGGAATGTCCGGCATACCCACTTGTCCCGCGGCGCTCCCCGCATCTCACCGACGACCTCCTCGGCAAAGTCCTCCCAATCCAGGATGAAGTCATCCAGGTTGGAGGGGTTGCCATCGTAATATGGGATTTTGATTCCTCTGAGGTCGTCAATCCTGATGGCGTCTCCGACGTCCCCAGCCACCACTCCACCGAGACGGATACCGCCTGTGGCCGGGGGGTGCGAGTACACTCCCCGTACATCCCTCTCCTCCATGGAGTGCGGTCCAGTTGGGCCTGAACCCATGGGGTTTGGAATGCGTGAAGGACTTGCTCCATCGGCCGTCCATATCCCCGTAGCGGGGTCCTTCACCCACAGGTTTCCGCCTGGACGGCCTCGACCATGTCTGTCGGCGCTTCCCATGGTTCGCCCCTGCATGGTCTGGGTCTGGATCTCCTCTTCCGCATAAACTGCATGGGCAGTCGTAGTGGTCGGTAGATCCTGGGCGGCATGGGACATCTGTACCGTCATGCTCCTCGGGTCTGTGGTTACGTGCCCTTCCCGCATGGACCCAGCCGGTGCCGTGTGTTCCCCGAGCATTGTGGATTCGCTGAACATGGGAACAAACGGCAGCGCACCCGGGTCAACACTCGGAGGCGCGTAGGGTGCCTCTGCAGGGCCGCTCATGGGTTTATCCATGGCGCTCCTGAGGGTCTTAACCCGCTCCTCCAGCTCTGCCGCTGCCGGCTTTGCCGGGAGCTCAGGACCCGAGGTGAGGGGCTGTCGCTCCTCTAGCCTTTTCAGGCGTCCCGACATGTCCTCCACCAGGTGGAGGAGGCTGTCCACCACTCGCTGCCGCTTCTGCAGGGCCAGCCCCAGTTTCTCCCGGTACCGGCCCTGTTCTGCTCGCAGCTCCGCCATGTCTCTCTCCGCGGCCGACTGGTCATCCAGGATCCCAGCGACGTCCTCTTCTAGGCCGTCCTTCGCGTTGTCCAGGCGGTCGAGGCGATGCACGATGGCGTCCATCCCCATCTTTGGGTACTTGCCCATGAGGAAGGACACGTGCTCGCAGTGGCACTCAGCGTGCCTTCCACCTGATCCGGCACATCCCGCGGTTCCCGGCGCCTCGGACTCCTCCGCCATGGGTGTGTCGCCCATGCTATCCCGCGTTGGCTCCGTGTGCCGGGCCACAGGCGCCGTCCTGGCTCGGGCGGGCCTCTCCAACGCCTCGGCGTCATGCTCCAGGCTGGGTTCTGGGGCCATGTTCGCCCTTGTGGGCGGTCTGGCCGTCTCCTCCGACTCCGAAGGTTGCTCATAAGCTGTCCGATAGCCCTCGGAGTGCCCCTCGGAGTCCCACAGCCTGACCGGACTGGGGTCCGTATCCATAGCCCCGGCGTCCCCTGCCGCGGGAATGGGTGACCCGCGCTTCCGGTAGCGCCGGGCCAGTCCTCCACTGCTGCCCGAATGGCAGGTCTCCTCAGAGTCCTCCGCGGCGGAGCGGAGGTTGCATGCCTTTCAGCAGGGACGCTCACACATGGAGACCAGGTCCTCCATGTCAAGTCCTCCTCTTCCCGAACGTCGTACTTCTCTTCGGGCTTCAACTTCTGGAGTTCGCCATGCTCCTGAGCGTCTCGGCTCTTCTCTGGCTCCAATCTCCGGTGTGGTCTCCACCGAGTCCACAATACGTACCCGGGGCGTACTTGGGCAGGGCTCATAGGGGCCCAAGTCCCCGGGTCGGCGGTAGGTAGGGGCAGCAGATACGCCTCTGCTACCATAAAGAAGGTCCCTACCAGGACCGGCCCCTGCTGTGCCCCTTCCGCCTGTAACCCCTGCTGACTTGCTCCTGATCAGCGATTGCATTCCTCAACGTCCAGGGTCCAAAATCCAAAAATATGGAAAATAAAATCCTCCTTCAACCCTGAACAGCAACCAGATCCCACAAATACAGCAATAACCCAATCCACAATCCAATCCACGCTGCGGGCTTCGGTTCAGCACACCGGTCGTCCCACGGTGGCGCGCATGTACAAGAATTGCACCAAAGAGGAAAGCTCTGAAATTGGCATATGAACACAAATAAAGCAAAGTTGGGGAAAGAGGTAAACATACACAATCACAGCCTTAGACCCCTCATTCCCTGGACTCAGGACCTTCCCTTGACTCGCCAACATGATGCCCTGAACCCAGTCCAAAAGGATGGCTAAATGCCATGTGTCAAAAGTCACTACATAAACCCCAAAAGTGTGTTCACTCCCAAGCCTCTAAATCCTAACCCAATATCGGAGGTGGCGTGTGATGGCCTAGAGTGGCACTCAGGACCATGTCCTACGCTGACATATCCTTGGGTGGACTTGGAGTCGAATGGGCTTGGATAACTGCCCCATGAAGATGACCTCACAACATGGCAAAATCAGACAAATCACACCATAGTGCCCAGAATTCAATTATATACTCAAAAATGCATACGGCAAATATCCAAATGCTCCATGCATGTGTCAAACCGGAGAGTAGTATACAAGGGTGATAGATAGCAAATGTCCATGCCCAAGAATATCCCATCATTAGCTCCGAAACCCCTCCGGTTATGTACATGACATGCTTCATAAGTCAACTCATGAATTTCAGACCTAATTTTGTGAGGCCTCGTGTGCCAAGCCAAAGTGACCACGTGATCCGGCATATGGTGAGGTACAACACCGAAGCATATGCCAACATATAGACAACATATCATAGTTCACAGATCTCTAGGCACTTTACTGTTAGCCGACCAGTTGAGCACATAGAACACAAAAATGAGCATAAAATGAGGTCGAAAATGTGCAAATAATGCCAAATTCAAGATAACTACAATAGTATATAACTTCGCTCACCCATGGTATCAACATATGATTCAAAACCCAATTGTTTGGGACCATTTGCCAACAATCCCCCCACTTGGATCCCCACATGGACGCATAGGGACACCTTCGAACCTCCTCCCCACACGCACCACGAAAATGGGAAAATTGATAATGGCGCTTGTGGGTCGCTCTGTAAGCCCTCCCACATGCACTATATGAGCGGTAGACTTAGTCTAGCGCTATGGAGTTCACCATTGGGACATGGGCGAAGCCCTTGCCGCGTATGACTCCATATATCTTCCTACAAACGGAGATATATAACATGGGCGTGAGCATATCGAAGCAGGTACCATGCATATAATACATACCCTCAAAAAGTGGCTCCTACCATGATATGCCATGCCCCTCCATGGACCTAACTTCACGTTAAAAATACGTAGGAACCCAAAGAAAGCTGCTATGCAACCCCAACACTCATGCGGTACACTCGAAAGTCGCAATAAAATATTCGGTTGCACGGTCCAAGAGTTATATATCACTTTCTACCCTCTTGACCATTATTCCTTGCTATACCGGGCATGTGTACACACCAAAGGCGTTTGCTGCTCCCTAAATGAAGTTGAGACCAAGGCAGTTCCAACCCGATTCTCGAAATTGGTATTCCTCGCCGTGAGCCGGAGATATGACCTTTCAAAGTGGCCTCAGGAATCAATTTTCTTTCTCCCTTAACTCCAAGAAATACGAAGGGCATAACCCAAGGAAGGTTGATTCGTGATCGGGGAAAAATGGCGGACCACTCGAGATTCGTCATATCAAGTGCGGCAATGTCGAAGTCGAAAATCCGTTTCTGAAAGTCTGAAAAAATCGGATTAATTTTGCGAGTGTATAATATGAAAATTGCGGAAGCAACGAACCCTTTACTGATGAAATCTGACCCTTCATCGGGGTTTCCGCCAAAATATCTGTAAAAAACAGTTAACCAATCGGTTACCGCAAAATCCCGAGCCAACTGACAGTCGCCGATACATTGACAATCAGAACGGAAGGCGGAAAAAGAACGGAAACATTATGATAAAAAAACCCTGTTGATTTCTGATATTCTGATATATAAATCTCAGCTGGCGGCGCCTCGGTACTGAATATGGCTGCTCATAGCCGGAACGACCAAACCTATCACACTATCACATCAGGTTAGGTCAGGTGGATGGGAGAGTATGATATCAGCCAATGGCGGCTTGCCGGCACATAGATACACACCCGAAGTGACCCCAAGATGGCCACGGGGGTCCAAACTGGCTTCATGGCTGTCATGCCAGCAAGCAGAGCGATAGTAGGGATAGTCCTCAACTAGCTTGAGGCTCCGTCGGTACTTCCGCAGATACCGGTTCGACTCCCGGACCCGCAACTCACCGCCGTCCAGCGGCAGCGGGATGGACCACAAGTCCTCCAGCTTCTGGTTCGGAGCGTCCACCCGCTCCTCATCCTCCAACCACTGGAGGCAGGCCTGCTCCGTACGGATCAGTCCTTCCCGGATCTCATCCCGCAGCTCCTCCTTCAGGTCCTGCGCCAGCCGGTTTTGGAATGTCCGGCATACCCACTTGTCCCGCGGCGCTCCCCGCATCTCACCGACGACCTCCTCGGCAAAGTCCTCCCAATCCAGGATGAAGTCATCCAGGTTGGAGGGGTTGCCATCGTAATAGGGGATTTTGATTCCTCTGAGGTCGTCAATCCTGATGGCGTCTCCGACGTCCCCAGCCACCACTCCACCGAGACGGATACCGCCTGTGGCCGGGGGGTGCGAGTACACTCCCCGTACATCCCTCTCCTCCATGGAGTGCGGTCCAGTTGGGCCTGAACCCATGGGGTTTGGAATGCGGGAAGGACTTGCTCCATCGGCCGTCCATATCCCCGTAGCGGGGTCCTTCACCCACAGGTTTCCGCCTGGACGGCCTCCACCATGTCTGTCGGCGCTTCCCATGGTTCGCCCCTGCATGGTCTGGCTCTGGATCTCCTCTTCCGCACAAACTGCATGGGCAGTCGTAGTGGTCGGTAGATCCTGGGCGGCATGGGACATCTGTACCGTCATGCTCCTCGGATCTGTGGTTACGTGCCCTTCCCGCATGGAACCAGCCGGTGCCGTGTGTTCCCCGAGCATTGTGGATTCGCTGAACATGGGAACAAACGGCAGCGCACCCGGGTCAACACTCGGAGGCGCGTAGGGTGCCTCTGCAGGGCCGCTCATGGGTTTATCCATGGCGCTCCTGAGGGTCTTAACCCGCTCCTTCAGCTCTGCCGCTGCCGGCTTTGCCGGGAGCTCAGGACCCGAGGTGAGGGGCTGTCGCTCCTCTAGCCTTTTCAGGCGTCCCGACATGTCTTCCACTAGGTGGAGGAGGCTGTCCACCACTCGCTGCCGCTTCTGCAGGGCCAGCCCCAGTTTCTCCCGGTACCGGTCCCGTTCCGCTCGCAGCTCCGCCATGTCTCTCTCCGCGGCCGACTGGTCATCCAGGATCCCGGCGACGTCCTCCTCTAGGCCGTCCTTCGCGTTGTCCAGGCGGTCGAGGCGATGCACGATGGCGTCCATCCCCATCTTTGGGTACTTGCCCATGAGGAAGGACACGTGCTCGCAGTGGCACTCAGCGTGCCTTCCGGGTGATCCGGCGCATCCCGCGGTTCCCGGCGCCTCGTACTCCTCCGCCATGGGTGTGTCGCCCATGCTATCCCGCGTTGGCTCCGTGTGCCGGGCCACAGGCGCCGTCCTGGCTCGGGCGGGCCTCTCCAACGCCTCGGCGTCATGCTCCAGGCTAGGTTCTGGGGCCATGTTCGCCCTTGTGGGCGGTCTGGCCGTCTCCTCCGACTCCGAAGGTTGCTCATAAGCTGTCCAATAGCCCTCGGAGTGCCCCTCGGAGTCCCACAGCCTGACCGGACTGGGGTCCGTATCCATAGCCCCGGCGTCCGCTGCCGCGGGAATGGGTGACCCGCGCTTCTGGTAGCGCCGGGCCAGTCCTCCACTGCTGCCCGAATGGCAGGTCTCCTCAGAGTCCTCCGCGGCGGAGCGGAGGTTGCATGCCTTTCGGCAGGGACGCTCACACATGGAGACCAGGTCCTCCATGTCAAGTCCTCCTCTTCCCGAACGTCGTACTTCTCTTCGGGCTTCAACTTCCGGAGTTCGCCATGCTCCTGAGCGTCTCGGCTCTTCTCTGGCTTCAATCTCCGGTGTGGTCTCCACCGAGTCCACAATACGTACCCGGGGCGTACTTGGGAAGGGCTCATAGGGCCCAAGTCCCCGGGTCGGCGGTAGGTAGGGGCAGCAGATACGCCTCTGCTACCATAAAGAAGGTCCCTACCAGGACCGGCCCCTGCTGTGCCCCTTCCGCCTGTAACCCCTGCTGACTTGCTCCTGATCAGCGATTGCATTCCTCAACGTCCAGGGTCCAAAATCCAAAAATATTGAAAACAAATCCTCCTTCAACCCTGAACAGCAACCGGATCCCACAAATACAGCAATAACCCAATCCACAATCCAATCCACGCTGCGGGCTTCCGTTCAGCACACCGGTCGTCCCACGGTGGCGGGCATGTACAAGAATTGCACCAAAGAGGAAAGCCCTGAAATTGGCATATGAACACAAATAAAGCAAAGTTGGGGAAAGAGGTAAACATACACAATCACAGCCTTAGACCCCTCATTCCCTGGACTCAGGACCTTCCCTTGACTCGCCAACATGATGCCCTGAACCCAGTCCAAAAGGATGGCTAAATGCCATGTGTCAAAAGTCACTACATAAACCCCAAAAGTGTGTTCACTCCCAAGCCTCTAAATCCTAACCCAATATCGGAGGTGGCGTGTGATGGCCTAGAGTGGCACTCAGGACCATGTCCTACCCTGACATATCCTTGGTTGGACTTGGAGTCGAATGGGCTTGGAGAACTGCCCCATGAAGATGACCTCACAACATGGCAAAATCAGGCAAATCACACCATAGTGCCCAGAATTCAATCATATACTCAAAAATGCATACGGCAAATATCCAAATGCTCCATGCATGTGTCAAACCGGAGAGTAGTATACAAGGGTGATAGATACCAAATGTCCATGCCCAAGAATATCCCATCATTAGCTCCGAAACCCCTCCGGTTATGTACATGACATGCTTCATAAGTCAACTCATGAATTTGAGACCTAATGTTGTGAGGCCTCGTGTGCCAAGCCAAAGTGACCACGTGATCCGGCATATGGTGAGGTACAACACTGAAGCATATGCCAACATATAAGCAACATATCATAGTTCACGGATCTCTAGGCACTTGACTGTTAGCCGACCAGTTGAGCACATAGAACACAAAAATGAGCATAAAATGAGGTCGAAAATGTGCAAATAATGCCAAATTCAAGATAACTACAATAGTATATAACTTCGCTCACCCATGGTATCAACATATGATTCAAAACCCAATTGTTTGGGACCATTTGCCAACAATCCCCCCACTTGGATCCCCACATGGACGCATAGGGACACCTTCGAACCTCCTCCCCACACGCACCACGAAAATGGGAAAATTGATAATGGCGCTTGTGGGTCGCTCTGTAAGCCCTCCCACATGCACTAAATGAGCGGTAGACTTAGTCTAGCGCTATGGAGTTCACCATTGGGACATGGGCAAAGCCCTTGCCCGGTATGACTCCATATATCTTCCTACAAACGGAGATATATAACATGGGCGTGAGCATATCGAAGCACATACCATGCATATAATACATACCCTCAAAAAGTGGCTCCTACCATGATATGCCATGCCCCTCCATGGACCTAACTTCACGTTAGAAATACGTAGGAACCCAAGGAAAGTTACTATGCAACCCCAACACTCATGCAGTACACTCGAAAGTCGCAATAAAATATTCGGTTGCACGGTGCAGGAGTTATATATCACTTTCTACTCTCTTGACCATTATTCCTTGCTATACCGGGCATGTGTACACACCAGAGGCGTTTGCTGCTTCCTCAATTTAGTTGAGACCAAGGCGGTTCCAACCCGATTCTCGAAATTGGTATTCCTCGCCGTGAGCCGGAGATATGACCTTTCAAAGTGGCCTCACGAATCAATTTTCTTTCTCCCTTAACTCCAAGAAAAACGAAGGGCATAACCCAAGGAAGGTTGATTCGTGATCGGGGAAAAATGGCGGACCACTCGAGATTCGTCATATCAAGTGCGGCAATGTCGAAGTCGAAAATCCGATTCTGAAAGTCTGAAAAAATCGGATTAATTTTGCGAGTGTATAATATGAAAATTGCGGAAGCAACGAACCCTTTACTGATGAAATCTGACCCTTCATCGGGGTTTCCTCCAAAATATCTGTAAATAACAGTTAACCAATCGGTTACCGCAAAATCCCGAGCCAACTGACAGTCGCCGATACATTGACAATCAGAACGGAAGGCGGAAAAAGAACGGAAACATTATGATAAAAAAACCCTGTTGATTCCTGATATTCTGATATATAAATCTCAGCTGGCGGCGCCTCGGTACTGAATATGGCCGCTCATAGCCGAAATGACCAAACCTATCACACTATCACATCAGGTTAGGTCAGGTGGATGGGAGAGTATGATATCAGCCAATGGCGGCTTGCCGGCACATAGATACACACCCCAAGTGACCCCAAGATGGCCACGGGGGTCCGAACTGGCTTCATGGCTGTCATGCCAGCAAGCAGAGCGATAGTAGGGATAGAAGACTGATTACCAGCCTACCCATACCCTATTGTACTAACTCTCTTCCCTAGGCGGATTTCATCCACGGCCTACCTCGCTTCGGTGGCTATGACAGCTGCCTAGTGGTCACTTGTGGCTTGTCCCGCTTCACCCGTGTGTTTCCTTGCAATAAGAAAATTACAGGTGAGCAGACTGTGAAAATGTCGGTCAAAAAACGGTTCGAACCATACGGAGCCCCTAAACTGGTGCACTCTGATGAGGATGTAACAAATTGGTCGTGTCCAAGACGTCGGCTGCCGCGCGCGCTGGGGCCCTGTCTCAGAACGAAATAAAAAGATAGGTAAAACACGACGGAAAAAACTTTCTGAATAGCTGAAAATAAAGCTAATTAGCATAAAAAACGGTTAGGGCAAAAAGCGCGCTGCGAAACGCGCAAAAACGCGACAAAAAATATTTCGACGTAAAATAGGTGAACAGTTAGCGCCGTAAACACCGAAGCGCTCGTAGGACCCTAACACCGTGCCTCACGACATCTAACTAGCCGTAGGCGCAAAGAAAAACGCGTCGCCAGCAGCGTGTAAAAATCCGAAAAAAATTTTCTAAGCCGCCGCGTCCCTTCGCCCCGCTTCCCTTCCTTTTCTTTCCCTCTCCATGCACCCACCTCCCTTCCCTCGTGCCCCCCCTCACTCCTTTTCGTCAGCTTAGGCGACCGGCCCTGGGGGAAAAGCGGACAACCCCTTGCAAGCAAGACCACCATCTTCGCGGCCGCGTGGCAACACGTAAGTCAGAAATTTCACCTTGGTATTGCTGCTTGCCTGCGTGCGTGAGTTGCGTAGAGTTTGATTTTCTAAGGGGAAACGTTTTGATTGTTGGTTTTCAGAAAGTTTTCAAAGGCACGGAAAAACAGCAGGGGTTTTTAGCAAAGGAAAAGAGGACAAAAGGAAAAACAAACACCAGCAGCGCAGACAACCGCACAGCACAGCCCACCAGCACAACACCGCAAGGCAGCACAGCACCGCAGGACACAGCACAAGGCGCAGGACACCACATGACAACGCACAGCACAGCAAGACACCACAACACACCAGAGCGGCACCACCACACCGCAGAACGCCCAGGGAGACACCACAACACACAGAGACACGCCACAGCACGAGGCACCGACAACAGCGCAGACTCAACCGGACCCAAACAACACGACGCGCAGCGCAACACAGCACGGCACACACAGGGAAAAGACACAAACCTACACCACCAGCAAAGAAAACCGGACAGCAGGGCGCCACAGCACGGCACCAGCAGACAACCACGGGCCACCAGACCCAGCACCGAACCACAGCACACCAAAGGAAACAGCACAACACACGGCAGCGCACCACAGCACCAGGCGCCAGCAACAGCACGCACCACACGAACAGCACAACGCAAGCGCACCAGCACAGCGAAGCACGGCACCGTACAGAGCGGAGAGGACAGGGAACGCACAGCACAGCACCCCAGGAGACACACAACACAAAGCAGAGCGGCGAACAACAGCACACACCACCACGCGACGATAAAACACACACAGCGCGGGGGAACACCGCAAAACACAGCGCCGCAAAGCACAGGGCCCCAGGGCGACGGGGAGCACCAGAGGGCACGGCACGACGAGCAGCGGCACCAACCGAGCGCAGCAAAACAATACAGCACACAACAGCACAACACCGGGCGACACAACGCGCAGCAGCGCAGCGCAGCACCGCAACCTGGGACACACAGCACAGCACAACACACCGCACACAGCAGCGAGCGGAGGCGACGAAAACCGCGGGACACAGAAGGGAGGGGGGGCAGCAACCACTGGGGAGCAGCCAACGACCAGACGCGAGGCACGAAAGAGGCGAGAACGCACGGAGAGTCGAGAAGCGGGAGGACAAAAAAGCAAACAACGCGCAGCGCCGAGGCCCAAGGCACCCGGGGCCGGAAACCAGTGAAAGCCGGAGACAACGGGGGCGCACAACGCAAAAAAAAAAAGAACGGAGCACCAAGCGGCAGGGGGGGGGGGGGGGCAGCAACCACCAGGGAGCAACCAAGGGCCAGGCGAGACACAGAAAAAGGAGAGACCGCACGGAGGGTCGAGAAGCGGGAGGCCCACAAAGCAAACAAAACACAGCGCCAAGGCCCAGGGCACCCGGGGCCGGAAACCAGAGAAAGCCAAAGACAAGGGGGCGCATGCAGGGAAAAAAAAAGGGGGGGGGGCACCGAGCGGCAGCGACGAAACCAGCCAGACACAAAGGAAGGGGGGGGGGGGGCACCAGGCACCAAGGAGCAGCCAACGGCCAAGCAGGAAAAAAAGAACAAAGTGAGAGCGCACGGAGAGCCGAGAGGCGGGACGAAAAAAGAAACGCAAAGCACAGCGCCAAGGCCCAAGGCACCCGGGGCCGGAAACCAGAGAAAGCGAGAGATAACAGGGGCGCGGACAAGGAAAAAAAACACAAGGAACGGAGGGGCGGCAAGAAAATCCGCAAGACACAAAAGGAGGGGGGGGGGGGGCAACCACCAGGCAACAACCAACAGCCAGGCGGGCAACACAAAAGGAGCGAGAGCGCACGGAGGGCCGAGAAGCGCGAGACCAACAAGACAAACAACACACAGCGCCAAGGCCCGAGGCACCCAGGGCCGAAAACCAAAGAAGGCAGGAGACAAAGGGGGCGCGCGGAAGACGGCAACGGAAGAAAAAAAAAAGACCAGAACGGGGGCAACCCCGGCCCGGAGGGGGCCAAGCAAAGCAGAAAGCCAAAGCGGCCAAAATAGAAGGTGAGGCCCACCAGAACGCGCCCGGCAGGCCGGCCCGCCCGACCCGGCCAAGAAGAGCAAGCACACGCACACACGCACGGGACCCGGGCTTGGCGTCCTCCAACCCGCAAGGGGCGGTGTCGGCGTCCACACGAAACAGCCCCGGCGCACTGGCCGAGTCCCCCGTCGAACGACGGACGGTCCGGGATACCGGACGCGTCAGTGACCGGGTCCACACACGCCAACCACCGCAGCGCACGCAGCCGAAGACCAACGCCGGAGGGACCCGCCAGGGCCAACCCCATCGCGGGGCCCGGAACGGGTAAGACGCGGAGCGAGCCCAGCGCCCCCGCCTCGGCGGGGACCAGCGGCAGGCACAAAGAGCCCGGTTCTCGGCCGGCCTCCGCGTGCCCCGCGAATCCGCCCAGTAAAGCCGGGGGGGCAAGCCCCCGGAGTGGGGAAAGGCACCACGGCGACGAGAAAGCCGACCGGAGCACCGAGAGGGACCGGACCGGACGAGGCGCGGCGCACCACGCGGGGCCAGGAGGCACGCCAGAGAGGCACGCCGCCGGCCACAACCAAGGCACACGGGCAGGTGCCAAGCAGCGATGGCCGTCAAGTGCCACAAACCCGGGGAGCGCGCACAACACGCAACGACCCACAGCACACGAGCAGGTGCCAGGCAACAGCCAACCCACACACCACAAATGCCAGCCAGGAGTGGCGGGGCGCAGCCAAAACCCGAGCCCGAGCACACACACCCACAACGCACAGCCCAGCCACCAGTGGCAGGGCGCAGCCGAAACCCGAGCCCAAACACACACACCCACACCGCACACCCCAGCCAGAAGTGGCAGGGTACAACGGAAGCAAGCACACGAGCACACACACACCCCAACACCCCAGCCAGGAGTGGCGGGGCGCAGCCGAAACCGGAGCCCAAGCACACACACCCAAGCCGCACACCCCAGCCAGGAGAGGCGGGGTAAAGAAGGAGCACGCACACCAGCAGACACACACCCCAACACCCGAGCTAGGAGTGGCGGGGCGCAGCCGAAACCCGAGCCGAAACACACACACCCACACCGCACACCCCAGCCAGAAGTGGCAGGGTACAACGGAAGCAAGCACACGAGCACACACACACCCCAACGCCCCAGCCAGGAGTGGCGGGGCGCAGCCGAAACACGAGCCCAAACACACACACCCACAGGGCGCACCCCAGCCAGGAGTGGCGGGCTGGAAGCGGAGCGCCCACACCAGCACACACACAGCCCAACACCCCAGCCAGGAGTGGCGGCGTGCAGCCGAAACCTGAGCCCAAACACACACACCCACGGCGCCCACCCCAGCCAGGAGTGGCGGGATGCAAGCAGAGCGCCCACACCAGCACACACACAGCCCAACAGCCCAGCCAGGAGTGGCGGGGCGCAGCCGAAACCCGAGCCCAAACACACACACCCACGGCGCGCACCCCAGCCAGGAGTGGCGGGGTGCAAGCGGAGCGCCCACACCAGCACACACACACGCCAACATCCCAGCCAGGAGTGGCGGGGTGCAGCCGAAGCCCAAGCCCAAACACACACACCCACTTTGCGCACCCCAGCCAGCAGTGGCGGGGTGCAGGCGGAGCACCCAGACCAGCACACACACACCCCAACACCCCAGCAAGGAGTGGCGGGGCGCAGCGGAAACCCGAGCCCAAGCACACACACCCACAGCGCGCACCCCAGCCAGGAGTGGCGGGGTGCAGACGGAGCACCGACACCAGCACACACACAGCTCAACGACCCAGCCAGGAGTGGCGGGGTGCAGCCGAAACCCGAGCCCAAACACACACACCCACACCGCGCACCCCAGCCAGGAGTGGCAGGGTGCAAGGGGGGCACGCACACAAACACGCACACCCCAACACCCCAGCCAGGAGTGGCGGGGCGCAGCTGAAACCCGAGCCCAAGCACACACATTCACCCCGCCCGACCCGGCCAAGAGTGGCGAGGTACAGGGGGAGCAGGCACACAAACACGCACACCCCAACACCCAAGCCAGGAGTGGCGGGGCGCAGCTGAAACCCGAGCCCAAACACACACACCCACACCACGCACCCCAGCCAGGAGTGGCGGGGTGCAAGCGGAGTGCGCACACCAGCACACACACAGCCCAACACCCCAGCCAGGAGTGGCGGGGCGCAGCCAAAACCCGACCCCAAACACACACACCCACACCGCGCACCCCAGCCAGGAGTGGCAGGGTGCAAGCGGAGCGCGCACACGAGCACACACACAGCCCAACAGCCCAGCCAGATGTGGCGGGGCGCAGCCGAAACTGGAGCCAAAGCACACACACCCAAGCCGCACACCGCAGCCAGGAGAGGCGGGGTACAGGTGGAGCACGCATACCAGCACACACACGCCCCAACACCCCAGTCAGGAGTGGCGAGGCGCAGCCGAAACCCGAGCCCAACCACACACACCCACACCGCACACCCCAGCCAGGAGTGGCGGGGTGCAAGCGGAGCGCGCACACGTGCACACACACAGCCCAACACCCCAGCCAGGAGTGGCGGGGCGCAGCCGAAACCCGACCCCAAACACACACACCCACACCGCGCACCCCAGCCAGGAGTGGCAGGGTGCAATCGGAGCGCGCACACGAGCACACACACAGCCCAACAGCCCAGCCAGAAGTGGCGGGGCGCAGCCGAAAACGGAGCCCAAGCACACACACCCAAGCCGCACACCCCAGCCAGGAGAGGCGGGGTACAGGAGGAGCACGCACACCAGCACACACACACCCAAAAAACCCCAGCCAGGAGTGGCGAGGCGCAGCCGAAACCCGAGCCCAAACACACACACCCACACCGCACACCCCAGCCAGGAGTTGCGGGGTACAAGGGGGCACGCACACGAGCACACACACACCCCAACACCCCAGCCAGGAGTGGCGGGGCGCAGCCGAAACGCGAGTCCAAACACACACACCCACGGCGTGCTCCCCAGCCAGGAGTGGTGGGGTGCAAGCGGAGCGCCCACACCAGCACACACACACCCCATCACCCCAGCCAGGAGTGGCGGGGCGCAGCCGAACCCCGAGCCCAAACTCACACACCCATGGCGCGCACCCCAGCAAGGAATGGCGGGGTGCAAGCGGAGCGCCCACACCAGCACACACACACCCCAACACCCCAGCCAGGAGCCGCGGGGTGCAGCCGAAACCCGAACCCAAACACACACAGGCCCCACCGCACACCCCAGCCAGGAGTGGCGGGGTACAAGTAGAGCGCGCCGACAAACACAAACACACCCCAACACCCCAGCCAGGAGTGGCGGGGCGCAACCGAAACCCGAGCCCAAGCACACACACCCACGCCGCACGCCCCAGCCAGGAGGTGCTGGGTACAGGCGGAGAACGCACACAAGCACACACACACCCCAACACCCCAGCCAGGAGTGGCGGGGCGCAGCCAAAACCCGAGCTGAAGCACACACACCACCGCCGCACACCCCAGCCAGGAGTGGCGGGGTGCAAACGGAGCGCGCACACAAGCATACACAAACCCCGACACCCCAGCTGGAAGTGGCAGGGCGCAGCCGGAAACCGAACCCAACCACACACACCCACACCGCACACCCCAGCCAGGAGTGGCAGGGTGCAAGCGGAGCGCACACACAAGCGCACACACACCCCAACACCCCAGCCAGGAGTGGCGGGGCGCAGCGGAAACCCGAACCGAACCACAACCCAGACCCAAACACAAGCGCCACGCAACAGTAAGAAACCCAGTGTCCATAGCCTGGGCACTGAGGCAGCCCGTGCCATGCAGGTGACCCGGCCAAACGAGATCCGCAGACCGGGGGTAAGGCTGCATCCTAAGGCCTGCGCTGCTTTGGGACTCGAGGCGGAGTGTGCGACACCAAAGCACCTGGAACCCCAGTACCAAGGGCATGCATGCATGCCTTAGCAGGGATATGCCAGGAAGTCCGGTGAACCCCCAGGGTTCCGCCCAAAGGAGAGGACGTGCGCAAGCACGGGGGCCCACCCTCCCGGCATGAAAAGCTGTCACGCTGGCGGCGATCAGCCCTCCCGGTGTTGCCCGGGGCCGCTTTGTTGGGGGCCACCAGTCAGGTCTAGCAGGATGTAAGCCGCCTCCCCTCTTCACGCGCGGAACCTCTTCCTGTTCGTCACAGGGGCGACGCCAGGGGGAGGCATGGGGCGCCTCTCCACGACCGAGTTCACCTACCTACCTATCTCTGATGAGGATGTACGCATCCGCAGTGACACAGGATGGTACAAGCGAGTACTGAATGCCCTCAATGTTGAGGTAACCACTGGTGTGCCCTATACCCACACGTCTAACCCTCTTTGCGAGAGACAACACCGTCTGGTGGAACAGAACCTGTGAATCCTAATGAAACAGGAGTGTACCAAAGATTGGGTACGCCTAGTGCCCTGGGCCGTGCTGACCATGAACTGTCAGAGGAGCTCTTCTACAGGTCTCAGCCCCCACGAGCTTTTTCATGGAGCACGACCTGCCTGGTTCCTCAAAGCCCCCTTTCCTGAGGACATCAAGAGCACTGTTGGGGACTGGCTGGAACACAAGCAGTCACTGGCTAACCAGGCTGGGACTAACCTGAGACACATACGTGAACGTGAACTGAGGCGACGCAATCGCCTACCGCGACCCGCCAGTTTCAAGGTTGGTGACCTTGTCCTGGTCCACCATCCAGGACTACCCTCTTGGCCCCGTAACTGCCTACAGGACCCTTTTTTTGGGCCCAATCGTATCATCAGGACAGATGGATCTAGGATACACGTCAGGTGCTGTCCACGTCTAGGTGGTGAACTGCTGTGTGCTCCTGAAAAGTTAAGGCACTATCACTGCCCCGATGACGTGTCCTCGAATGAGTGGCGCCTGCCCTCGGCCACGGCGGAATGCCCAGCGATGTTTTTTTTTCGTTCGCCGCCAGGGAACTTCAGCGCCTGGCACCTGCCCTTGGGTTTTCCTTGTGCCTAACTTTTTACTGTTTTCTAACCTCTCACGGGCGGTGAGCACTCTTGTGCAGATAGCCAGGCCTACTCAGTGTGTGCCAGGACACGTTCAGAACTCCTGTAGAGCTCCGGTAACGGTGAATGTACTCACTCCCACCCTCAATCGGGTTTGGCGCTCCAGACACCTACACATCCGCTGCTTGCGGAGCTCTGCTCCTGCCCTGGCTGTGCCCTGCAGTCCCATGCCTATGGTTCCCAGCGTGATCCAGATGGCCGCTTAGCAGGTTTGCAGCCATCCAACGAGTGTGTGCCTTGTTGACCATGTGTACCATGGGATCTGCCCTGATGTCATGACCTTGGGGAGCCAACGAAGAGCCGTGGCTTACTACTCCAGGGGGAAATGACAAGCAAGGTGCTATGAAGCAAGGTGTGATCACCCACCTTGGGGACAAGGGTGCCCACAGTTGGGACCCCTAACTGGTCCAGACCCATGGGGTTCTACCCTTCCTGAAGGTGTTACCATACCCTAAGTGTGCTACGTATATCTGTATGTGTCAGACTTCACTCCTGGGCTTGGCTCCCGCGGACGGGTTTCGCTCACGTTGGACCGAAGCTGCTAATCAGGTAGTATTACCACCCCATGGCGCCCAATCTCTGTGCTGGCGCCTATCCTTCGGGGAAGACGGCAAAAGCCCTACCTACTAGATGGGAGGGGTGGCGAAGTGTGCTAAGGGCATACGAAACGCCCATTTTTCTAAGGGCCAAAAAACTAACTTACTCCCCTGCCCGCGAGGAAAAGCACGCGGAGCAGGAGATACCACAACACGACACTCACAAATGCCAGCACCAGCCTTCGAAGGCAGGGTGAGCACAGCTGCACTCAGTCCCTGCTAGGCTTGCTGACCCTAACCCCTACACACGCTACTGGGTGGCTATTACAGAGAAGTCTTGAGCCCTATTGGCTCTCCTGTGAGATTACAAGAGTACACAGCGCCGCCAGGGAACTGTGGTCTGCCAGGGACGCTCTCGCGCGTTTCACTGACAGGGCCTGGAGGGAAGGAGTGCCATGTGCACAGCGTCCAGTAAGGGTTGTCCATGAAGAAGTCGTTCACTAACTCAATTTGTTTGTGTGATCTGCGCCCTTTTTAGCTTGATCAGAAAAATGGGCAGTCGCCGAAGGCAACTGCTGCTGCACCAATCACCCTCACCTTTCCGACCTAAGAGCAAAGGCAGATGAAGCACGGTTATCGGCTGAGGAACCTAACTACCCTTGCTGTGTTATACAGGTCTTAGGGTAGAAAACAATACGCTGTCCTCTAACTGTGCTGCAAGCGAGCAAGCTGAAGGACTCCGCCCGTTCTCTTATAGAACGTAGTGACGCGTTCCCGTGGGGGGCTGGCCACGGGACGCTGCGGTGGACATGCACAAGCAAGCGGGCAGGCAAAGCACTGCGCTCACAGGGGCATCATTACGCTCGTGTCATGTGACAAAGCGTTTCAGGATCCTTGCCACTCTGAAACAAGGGAACAAAAGTATGTACAACAACACATTAGGATATGTACACATGGGGTTAAGACTGGACTAGGGTAAGGGCATCACAGGACAATGAACACTCAGTCCCAACTCGTGTCCCGATCCCAGGTCCGACCCCCCCAGTGGCTGGCAGGGGCGGGGGCTCAAACACAACCCATGCCCTGCTCAGTCCGGACCCTGAAACCCTGCCAATTGGGGAGTGTGTCCCGCCCAGCCTGAGGCGAGTCTCTGAGAACCAAGGTACCCCAAGGCCAACCGACAATGGCTCCCTATGCTCCCTCAACAGCAGGTCCCATCTCCCCTCTGAGCCAGAGAGAAGGCCCCGCCATTATCCCCCAGGAGTTGGTGGCTGAAAATGGGCTGTTTCAGCCCAAACTGATATGAGCTCCAAGAACTCCAAAATTGACCCCTCGTCTGGACCCGCCAGAGCTGGGGACGAGGCAACTGACCCTATCCCCCTCGAGTTTGAACTCCATGGAGCCCTCACCCAACCTGGTTCCCTCTGAGGTCCCGGCATCAGGGCACCACGGGTTCCTCAAGTGGGGTCATGATGCCAAAATCACCAAAATTGACGTCATTCCCACGGGTGATTCGCCCGGCCAGGGCAGGGCCAATGGCGCACATGATAGGAAGCAGGACCTAGAACCGATATCTCAGTGCACAACTTGAAATTAGGTCCGGGATCCCTGTGGGCATAGAGATATGGGGCCGCCAATTGACCACACGGGAAGCTGAAATTGGGGTCCCAAGAGGGGGTTATTTTGGCTGCTCAAGATGAGCCAAAATCGGGGGTATCCCCAATGGCATATCTCCGCGCCGCCTTGGAGATCGGATCTGCCTCCCCATATGCGATCCACCGGGAGTCCAACAAAGACTCCCATGCACTTCGCTCTTCCAGATCCCCATGGCACTCGGTGTGGTGACAATCCCAATTGGGTCCACAATTGCCAAAATGGCAAAATCGTCCACACTCACCTTGGGCTAGCACCTTGACGAAGGTTGCTCCGCTTTGCCCACGTGGTGTGCGAACCATGGTGACCAATATACATAACACCCATGTCATATATGGTCCATTGGTCCATGCGTCCGGCGTGCACGAGGGGGCTGAACATGGTGCACGGCGGGCAGAAAATGTGGAAAATTGCTCAAAATGGCCGAAAAAGCGCACACTCATGGTTGGGGCAAATGAGGCACATGCCCGACTTGGACCGGAGTGTGCCATAGGATTGGTATCAAGTCATATGCGTCCATCTTATCTTTTGGGCGTCGCCCAAACCCCTCCGGTTTTGGGAATGGCAGGGTCACCAAGTGAGCCCATGATTTGGGATCGTCCCAAATCGCCAACATGGCGGCCACGGTATGCCAAGCCCAACGGGAGTTGTTCGCTGGGTTCAAGATATGTTGGACACCAAAGTATGTACCCTTCTAACATGCTTGGGTCATGGTGTCAAATGAGTGCAACGTGGAGATACACGGTCGCCACTTGACATCATGACGGGCAAGAAACAGCAATATTGGCGAAAAAAAACGCAAAGGTGCCTCGAAAACTACACAAATATATTATAATATCTTCGGCTTGGATTGAGTAATCGACTAATCCTTCTAAACACAATGACTCGACACCAATGACCTTCGATTCGACATATGTGCTCCACTTGGGGCGCTTTGGAAGGTCGCGCGCGCTGCCTCCCAAGTGGGCACATGCAAAAATGAAATACCGCAAAAAACACACCTTGCTCGCAACGCATCGCTTCAGGAGCGCTCCACAAGCGTCCTTTCACGAAGGTTAGGCTTGCGAGTGTTGGTTGGGAGTACAATGAAGGGCCTCGTGCGATATGAGGTCCATTGGCAGGTTAGTCTTGGAATGGTGCACCCGCCAAATGGGCACGTGATATGACACGAAATATGGCATACAACCCTACCCTCACCTTCTACACCCAACCTAGTGGCCTAGAATCAAAGTGTGCCTATATTCTAGAGTAACTTTGGTCCCTTAACACGCATGCAAGTGCTTTGGTCGAAAATCGACCTCCTTTCGGAAAGCCGAATTTTAGCATGCACGCAATATATATTGCCAATATATATATGGAGATCATATATGTACTATCCGGGGAAGACAAGTGATATGCCCTGGATGTAGAGGCAAGCAAAGAGGGAGAAAACGCCAACTCAACATACTTCTACACGTACTTTGATGCCAAGTACGTGAAAAAGCGCACTTCTTGGAGAACACTCAAAATAAACAACCCTTTGGGCCTATGGAGTTGGGATCCTTTGGCCTCATCGTATGACTATGGGGGGCAAAACCTCATACACAGTGCCTATGAGGCACGTTAGTTCGTCCTTGGGCGCTTGAACGCTCGTAACCCTTGTTATTCCACTTGGGGGTTCAAAGCGCCTTCGGCCGCCCAGATTTTCTGGGAAAAATCTGGGACGCGATGCTTTCTATCAAGGAAAAAATTGCGGATCACTCGAAGACTGTTTCAGTCTTAACTTCAAGAAAGATCGTTCTACAGAATCATCTAATGCAGTGCACGGAACGTGCGACAAGGGGCGGCGATTTCACGACAATTAGAAAAATCGCGGTAGAAATCGGGTATTTCACCGATTTCTAACCGCAAATTGACCAAGACAGTAAAATTATGGTAATTCCACATCGACTTAATGGTTAGAAATCGTATTCCAGATTTCGCGGGTTAGAGAACAGGGATATCCCGCTGACAGCCGGCTTCCGCACGGGTTTGACGGCTCACAGGCCTTCGGGCCATGGGTCATAACAGGTGTCACGGCTCACAGGCCTCCGGGCCATGGGCCATAGGTTCTGGGTACCGCTTCACCCCCCTCCTTAGAGCAAACCCTGGGGGGGGCTTGATAACACCCAAGCATGGCAGCGGGTACCCAGGACCATTCCCTGAAGGGGGGGGGGTGTCACATCCTCACTTCAGGCCGATTCGCGGGTCAGGCTGCCCAGTACAATCCAACAGTAAGACAGGTACGGTGCTGTAGCTGTTAGTAACTGCAAGTATAGTATCAAGTATCAAGTCCTGGGTCCTGGCGGCGATTGTTCGGCATCCAAATGACCCGTTAACCCATACCAGGCGCACCGGGTGCCGGCTGCGACAGTAACTACCACAGTGGCAGTGGCATCCACGGCCAACATAGGCGTCACACGACGACCGAGGTGGTCCCAGAGGTCCAAAGCGACCACAAGAATTCCATCAAGCTACCCCAGGCTTCCCAAGGCCGCAGTCTGGGGCAGAGTCCCCACGGGTCCTTCCTTGGGCGCACCATGTCCATATCCACGACGCGAGTCCAGAGTGGTAAAGTCGAACGAGCTCCTCCATAAGGGATCGGGCATCAAGGCCGTCTTTTCCCTCGCCACATTACCACGAAGGCCATGCATGGGGGAGTCCCCATGCAGTCTGGGCGGAGGCGTCGACTCCTCAAACCACCAGTTTCCCAGGCAGACTGACCGAGGTCAGGACACCGGAGGTCGCCACCCGACTGCAAGTGCGCCTGCAATTCGGTAGGCTCACACCGGGACTGACAGTGGCGGACCGCTGGGAGTGTAGTCAGGCAACTGGGCTTTCCGCCTGGCGCCATCAGGATCTCAGCACATCACAGCCACTAGGGAACACGGTATCACGGGCACTCAAACAGAAGAATCTGTACTTAGGTACTGGTCCAGGCTGGACCTTATGTAAGAGCATGTAAATGGCGACTCAGGGCGCCTTCGTATTCCGATTCGGGTCCCTTCGGGGGGAAAAACAGTCCATATTTCAATGATGGGCTGATAATAAGAACATACAGATGCACATATCCTGGGGGGTCAGAAAAGTAAGCAATAAACGGGATAAATAGGCGTGTAAACACACTCTGGATAGAGCGCCAAACCACGCCCTGGTTAGGATAAGGCATATGCAGGAGGGTGGACAGGAAAACGCCTGAGTTCAGGCCATATATAGTCTGCAGACACACGTAGACTGGTCTGGATCCCGCAAGTGCCATGGGACCAGACCACACACCAAAAAAGTCGCAATGCCGATGACAGCGGCATCCGTTGCGCAACGTCGTATGGGCTTCAAGGCCCTAGGAGCTCAGGAAATATGCAGGTCAGTCGCCCTGCCTGGTTTCCCAAGGATTCAGCAGGTGGGGAGTGACGAAAAGAAGTGGAAGAGAGGGGCCATCCTCCTCTGGATTCAGCAGGGGGGGGGTACATGGCCACTCCGATGGCAGGTCACCGAAAGATGGAAGAGAGCAAGCAAGTGAGGGACGATCCGTCGACCTGACAAGCGCTCAAAATGCATCAGGGGAGAGCTCAGGGCGGTGATCAGGCGCCCCTGGCTGCAATCGCCCGGGTGAGTGCTGCCAAGTCCGAGACGTGGCTCTTGGTCTTGTGCTTGCGGATGTAGTCCATAAAGGGGGTGTTAATCCGCGGCACAAACGAGGAGACGGGTTCCCAGGTGTCGTGGGACGGCCCATAGCCTCGCCAACGAACCTTGAACTCCAGACCTTCGGGTGCCGAGGCGTTCGGACGCTGGACCAGGATCTTCTCGACGGTATAGTCGTCCTGCTCAGCATAGTCGTCGTCCGAATCAGCCTCATGTGCGGCATAGTTCAGGGACACATGTTGGCCACGGAGGTCGGGTTCCCGCACACGGATTTGACTCTCGTGGCGCTCCCGGAACTGTCCGTGACCCACCTTGATGCGGTAGGTGTCCTCACCATTCCTGCGGACCACCTCTGCGGGTGTGAACCAGGTTTTGGTGCGGTGGGTGCCCATAGGGCGGGGTCTGATCACCCACACCGGGTCTCCCACCCTCAACTTTTGCGCTGTCGGGCTCGGGGCGGACTTCTGACGCTCAGCATGCTCCTTTTCGAGCTGCTGGCGGATGTCCCGCGCCGTGGCCTCTTGCCGCGCGAAGAATTCCTTGGCGTCCATGGCCATACCATCACCAGACAAGGGAAGTCCCCGACCAAGGGGGTCCCTGCCGAACAGAATCTGGTGAGGGGACAAACCACCCGGAGTGGGGGTGTCATGATGGGCCTTCAGAGCAGGCCACATCTCCTCAAAGCAGTTCCGACGTGGATTGGTGATGTGAATCTTGCGCAGCTTCCCGAACAGCTGCCTTCCAGCCACTTCAGCCCGGCCGTTGGACTGGCTGAGATAGGCGACGCTCTTGGCATGACGTATTCCCATAAGGGAACACATGGCCTTGAACCAGCCACCAGTAAACCGGGGCCCTCGGTCACTGCAAATGGTGCGGGGGATGTCAAAGACGGTCAGCCAATGACGAATCATCATGACTGCCACTTCCTTGGCAAGCAACCCCTTTTTGCGTGCCGGAACGGCTACTACGTCGCCGCTGTGGCGATCCACACAAAGGACCACACAGTCAAAGGTCTCCTTGCCAATGTGAACTTCGGGCATGGAGAAGACGTCCATGGTCACGCTCTCCATGGGCTGGTCAGGCACCGGAGTCCATTGGGCTTCCCCCTTGACGTTCCGGTTATCGGGATTGCAGGCCTGACAGACCGAGCAACCCTTCCTGACCTTCTTGATTACAGTGTAGAGACCGATCTGGTCGATCTCAAAGCGGCGCTGCATGTCCAGGGCTTGCTTCTTGACCCCTGGGTGCATCATGTGGTGGTGCCAAGCCTCACATAGCTCAAGCACTCAGAACTCTGGGACCAGCAGCTTACCTTTCCGGTAGAGCTTGCCATCTTCCTCAGTCAGCCCCTTTGGCCACTTCTGCCCGTCATCAGGGTCGGTCACAGCCCTATATTCGGCCTCAAAGGCCTAAGACTTGGCGTAGTCGTCGGTCCAGTCGTCCTGGAGGCAAGATTCAGCGAAGAGGTGCTTGTCGGACTCAGCTCCATCGGGGGCGAGTACTCTGACCGCTCTGCTCATCCTCGTTCCGAGGGGGGCATCCGCAGCCATGACGACGAAGCATTTAACACCCTCCTCCTCCATCAGGCGCTCCATTTCTATGATCCTCTTGGCTTCAGCGGTCTCAGCCTCATCGCCATGGGCAGACACGTCTGTCATGCCCTTGCTAGCGGGATAGGCCCACCTACTGAGACAGTCCGCCGCGGTGTTTTCCTTGCCAGGAACATACACAACCGTGAGGTCCAACTTGGCCAAGGTTTCATGCCATCTTGCCCGTCGGGAGGCGGGACCAGAGGGGGTGTCCACGTGCTCTTTGTGCCACGACTGCAGACTCTGATGGTTGGTGCAGACGGTGACGGGATGGAGGGCTATGTACCCAGCCCATTTCCTGAGAGCCATGACGATGGCATACGCCTCCTTTTCTCGGGGCGTCCACGTCCGTCTCTGGCCTTCCGCCAGGACTCGGCTCCAGAAGGCCACTGGCACATGCCTCCCATCGTCAAGCACTTGTTCCAACACAGCGCCAACGGCGTAGTCGGAAGCGTCGGTGCGCAGGACGAACCCTTGGTCAGGATCCACGAGGTGCAGACCCACGGCGGATAGCAGCGCCTGCTTCATCCCCTCAAAGGCACGGTCTGAATCAGCATTCCAGACCAGAGCCTTCTCGGACCCCTTCTTGGTCTCCTCTCGGTTGCCCTTGAGCATGGTCGTCATGGGGGCTGCATACTCGGCATACATGCTGATATACCCCGAGTAGTAGTTGCAGAACCCCAAGTACGCCCGTAGCTCAGAGACCGTTTTGGGCTTTTCCCAGTGCTCAATCGTAGCCACCTTGCCAGGTATGGGCTTCCGCTGCCCGTTCCCGACTACGTGGCAAGCGAGAACCACCTCGCTTACCGCAATGGTGGCCTTGTCACTGCTACCTGTGAGGTTGTGCCGAACCAGAAGGTCCAGCACTGGAGTGACGTCCCTCTCGTGTGCCTCCAGGAGCTCCTCATAGCTCATACTGGGGTCCCCGGACGCGATGATCACGTCGTTTACGAAGGGGACCGCACAGTCGCGCACCGGCTCAAGCAGGTTCTCCAGCATCCGCTGAAAAGCCGCATTGCCGTTGGTAACGCCCATGGGCATCACCTTCCACTGGAGAGGTCCAAGTGGAGTGCTCATGGCTGTGCAGGCACGGGACTCCTCGGGGAGAGGCATCTGATGATAACCATGTTTCAGGTCAATCACCGTGAAAATCCTCCGCCGGTATTGTTTTTGCAGCATGTCCTCAATGAGGGGCAGCGTATAGCTGTCCTGCTGCGTTTGGGCGTTTAGGCCGCGGTAGTCGACCACGAGCCGCCACTCACCGGCCACCTTCTTGGGGACGACGAAGCACGGAGAGGCCCACTCGGAGTGGCACGGCTCAAGCCAGCCTCTCTCGATGAAGTCACGGAGGATCTTCTCCATGGCCTCCTTCCTCTCGCCCCTCAGGGCGAACTCCCGCTGTCCATACACACGGGGGTCCTGCTTCAGTCGTATCTTGGCCTCGCCATACGGTCCACGCACCGGTGGGGGAAACACAGGTTTTCCGCTGAAGAAGGTATCGCCATACTTCTGCTTCAGCCTGGCCCTCAATGCCTGGATCTTGGGACACTCATCGGACTCCGCCTTGGCTTTTCCGGGCACCTGGACCACTGAGCTTACTTGAGGGGTAGCGACCCCACTCGGTTTCGGCTCAGGTGGTCTTCCCAGGTGGCCCAAAGGGCCATCTCTGGTCTTACCTGGGAACAAGTCACCATAGGTGGGCGGGTTCCCGCCAATTGGCTCGTCCTGGCTGGACATGTGGTCTAGTACCCTCCATACGAAGGTATTCCCATCATAAGAACCAGAGACGATGAAGTGCACTTCCCACCAGGCTTTGTCCTGGCCCTTGCCCTCACGCTGGCTTCCCCAGTCGTGAAAGGGCTGATCCATATACCCCTGAACCAGATCCAACTCCTATTCAGTGAGGGGGTCCTCCGATTCTCCGATGTCAACAGGGGAGACGGCAAAGCATTGCCTCCATGGCTCCGCTATGATCCGGTTGACAGCCACCACGTCCGTGGTGTCAGCCTGTTCAGGGCCCCCATCCAGATAGTGGAATTCCGTCGGCCATCTCTGGGGTGGCATGGGCTGTCCCCTAGCGTTCTGATAGACACTCTCTCCAGCCGGTAGGACGACCTTGTTCTAAGGTCATGTTGGTCAATGAGACCACCCAATCTCGGGTGCTCTCCTCCTCGGTGCATCCCATAGGAACAACCAGCACTGCCTTGGAGCGGTCACTGCGAATCTTCGCTACCGCCCTTGGGATGTCCCATCAGGGGCAATGGATCCACATCAAGCCCTGATGCAGACCCCAGTGCTTCTGCCACGCGGAGTCCTGGGCGCTCCAGTACTTCTCACAAACCCGAAGATGGGCGGAGGTTCCTGAAGAGAACGCATCCAGGGCCAGATCCGAAGCTCCCAGGTCCGCAACCACTCAGCTCGCCAATTCCGGCATTACGCCGTACTCCTGGTTTGCTGGCTCAGTTGGCTCAGTGCCCAGCGCGGCTACTTCGAGCTGATTGCCTTCGGGTTGGATCCATTGGCATTCCACATGGTGCTCAGGTGACGAAAGCCACAAGAGCTGGTCGTCCTGGTACAGGGTCATTGAGGCCTGGGCCGGGAGAACGCCGGAGTCCGTCTCCATCATGAAGTCGTACCCAACGATCATGTCCCAGTCCATCTCGGCCTCGTAGAAGCGACCTTGCAGGAGGATTTCCTTGCCGAGGTCCGGGCGGCTCAGCTCACGGTGGTTCACGAACTGCAGCCCAATGGTCGCTTCCTTCGTGCCTCCCACCATGTACTGGCCGTTCGCCACCTTCAGCCTGACAGGTTTCCGACTGTCGGTCAAGCACTCTGGCGGAAGTAGGCCAGCCTTGACCAGACTCACCTGAGCTCCCGTGTCGACCAACACGTCGAAGACCTTCTCCACTTCCCCGCATAAGGCACAGACCTTAAGGTGCAACTGCTGCTCACGCCCAACTCGGCGCACGGCGTGCAAGCTCAGGATCTCCGGCCGTTCAAGAAGCTCAAAAAGCGACTGGTGCAGGTCGTGGACAATGGGCTCAGGCTGCCCATCTGCAGCATCCAGCTGCAGTCCGGGTAATCCTCCGATACTCTCGGATAGATCTTGAAGCACATCAAATACACTCTTGGTCGCGAAGGATGGACGGGTGCAAGGGTTCGTGCCTTCACTTGCCCTCACCCCGCCACCGCGACTGTCTTTTGCTTTGGGTGCCGGACCGGGCCTTCCGCCCGCGGCAGTCCCTTTGTGCTTATCGTCTCCCGACTGGGATGGTGTGGCGCTTCCCACGACACCATCCTGCGACCGCCCTAGCTGCGGCCCTTGGCTGCTGGGGCTCCGCTAAGGGGCGTCGGTTCTGGTAATAGGGGTACTCTCCTCCGCATCAACCTCGTTGACATCCTTCTTCTTTCCCCTTTTCCTACCCTTCTTGTCCTTGTCCTTGTCGTTGTCGTTCACTTTGTTCTCCTTGTTCTTGTTGTCCGACCTGGGGACCCAGTTCCTCTTGATCTCCTGGATCTCCTTGGCCGACTCGGTCCCCACCGATATCAGCTTGGAGAGCTCGTCCTTGTCGACCTCCACTTTGGTCTCCCGGATACCCGCAGGTGCACGCTTCTTCGACCCGTGCACCTTCTTGTAGGCCTCCGTCTCGGCCTGGTGGATGGGGCATGTTTGGTGGTCATGGTTGAACCCTTTGTTCCTCCCATAACAGACGAAACAGCCCTGAGGGTGAGCTCGTATGAACTCCCCAAAGGACAGCGGAGGGTTGCCGATGCGGCGGGGGTCCTTCTTCTCCTTCTTCTTCCAACCCTGCTGCAGGGACTTCCCGCTTCCCCGGTTGCTCCCCGCGTTCAGGTTGTTGGCCACAAAAGCACAAACGGCCATCTCGGCGGGCTCATCGTCGTCGTCATCGTCGACGAGAGCCTCATCGCCATCGGCTCCCGCTGGGTCCATGGCAGCTTCCCCGCCAAACCCCTCGCCAACGTAGTTGACGTCACGGTCGCCAGGCCTCAACCCGCGGGTGTGGTGGAGGTTCCGGTACTCCTTGAGTACTTCCTCTCTAACCCGTTCCAGGATCTCGTCGCAACTCATCCGCGCCGGGATGGCCTGCAGACGGATGGTCTGGCCGCTCACGTCACACTCATCAAGGCGCCACATCGCGGTCTTCTCGCGATCGACCGTGACGGTGATGAGGAGGGCGTTCCGCAGGGAGTACCAGGAATCCTGGCCGCCGAAGCCGCCCAAGGGGCCTGGGCGGAACCCCAGCCCGCAGCCCCCAACGGGCCAGTGGCGGTCACCACCCCGGCCACACCGCCCTTGGCGACTTCCTCCAAGTCGCCAAGCAGGCCAAGGCCAAGCCCCGTCAGCTGCACCTCATCCTTGCCACTCTGAAACAAGGGAACAAAACTATGTACAACAACACATCAGGATATGTACACATGGGGTTAAGACTGGACTAAGGTAAGGGCATCACAGGACAATGAACACTCAGTTGCAACTCGTGTGCCAATCCCAGGTCCGACCCCCTCAGTGGCTGGCAGGGGCGGGGGCTCAAACACAACCCATGCCCTGCTCAGTCCGGACCCTGAAACCCTGCCAATTGGGGAGGGTGTCCCGCCCAGCCTGAGGCGAGTTCCTGTGAACCAAGGTACCCCAAGGGCAACTGACGATGGCTCCTCTTGCTCCCCTAATGGCAGGTTCTGACTCCACTCTGAGCCAGAGAGAAGGCCCCGCCATTATCCCCCAGGAGTTGGTAGCTGAAAATGGGCTGTTTCAGCCCAAACTGATATTAGCTCCAAGAACTCCAAAATTGACCCCTGGTCCGGACCCGCCAGAGGTAGGGACGAGGCAACTGACCCTATGCTCTTCGGCCATTAACTCTCTGGAGCCCTCACCCAACCTGGTTCCCTCTGAAGTCCCGGCATCAGGGCACCACGGGTTCGTCAAGTGGGGTCATGATGCCAAAATCACCAAAATTGGCGTCATTCCCACGGGTGATTCACCCAGCCAGGGCAGGGCCAATGACTCACATGATAGGAGGCAGGACCTAGGACCTATATGTGAGTGCACAACCTGAAATTGGGTCGGGGATCTTTGTGGGCATAGAGATATGGGGCCGCCAATTGACCACACGGGAAGCTGAAATTGGGGTCCCAAAAGGGGGTGTAAGTGCGGCTAGCCCCATCTGCTCAGATTTTCAGACATTCTGCCCAGATTGGCTACATTTTGGTCATTTTCTTTGCTTCAGCGGAATCGCCGCCTCGCAGCTCAGTCTCAGGATATTTCCTATATATTTCTGATATGCCGGATTTGATTCCGCGGTCCATTCCCCGTAAATCCGCCGCGTTCCGCTATTTTAGCTGGAATCGCCATTTGCCGCTGACGCGCGCTCGCGGGCCAGATCGGCCAAACATTTTTACATAATTGGATTATTTAAATCTTTTCAGACAGTTTTGGACACTCAGATGTATTTAGAATAATCCGCCTCAATTTTCTTCATAGACTGGGATTTTCTGCCGGATAACAATCAGCATGGACCTTGCTTCTGTTGTCGCTGCTCTCGCCTCCGTTGGTGTTCGAGTATCCGGTTCTACCCCCAATAACAACATCCAGGGAGACTCCTCGCGTGCCTGCCCCACTGGTCTTGCCGGCCCCGAGCCCTCCGGCACCCTCAACGACCCAGGGCAGCACTTTCATGGTAGCAGAGGCTACCTGAATGTTGTTCCTTTGGTGTCCCAACCACAGCTAGCTCCCCAGTACGGCCCCGTAGACCCCGCCGCCCCTGGAGACGTAACAATTACGCTGCCGTGGTGCTGTGCGAACGAGGCCTTGAGAGGAATGCCTTGCGCAAGCCCAAGCTGCCCAAGAAGGGCACAAATCAGCAGCTGTGGAGGCCCAGATTACAATCAAGATCCCAGTCGAAATTGGCCATCAAGTAGCTGGAATCTCCCAGCCTACGCCGATGGTAACGCTCCGGTGGAGCTTACGGACCTGGCAGGTACTAATACTCCTTACCAATGTCCACATTTTGAGACCATCGACGCCGACATTGACGACATTGAGATGGGTGGTCCAGGTGAGGTACCTACCTATAATCGACCAGCCAATTGGGCACAATGGGACAACCATTTGTCTTCAGAAGTGACTCGTAACCTTGAGGCGCTTGAGGCCCTTTGTCTATTAGCCACGTCTAAGCTGATAGGACAAGAAAGAATCGCCTCTGATTTTTTATTCGAATATTTTTTCCTCCTTCAAGAAGAAATTAATACCAGGATGTGGTGGCGTTCTCAAGAAGATGACTCTTTTGCCATTTTTTTGCAGATCTGGGAGGCAAGTCCCTTCCCGAAGGAGAAGACCAAGGCACCTGTTGCCGGGCCCTCCGCCCCTCATCCCCCTGTTTCCATCCGCGACGATCTAGCCGCCGCGGTTGAGGAAGGAATTTTAGAGGCAGCCAGGCAGGCAAGCCTGGAAATTAGGGCTGAAGGAGCTCCCCAAGTGGACTCCTGGCTGCGAACCACTGAGATTAGCGGTCCGACAGCCTGCTCAGGCCCTTCAGGACACGGTATGTACTGTCCTGCCGACTGCTCTTGCAGATTCCAGCGAGACTCTGAGCTCCAATTGCTCAAAGATCAAATGCAACTCATCATTCAAACGCTGGGAATTAAAGACCTTTTCAAGACACACATGAGGTCTGAGGGCGCATCATCGGTGGAACAAACAACAGAACCGTCGGAGGAGGCGACAGAAATTTTTTCGATTGCTCCTTCGGTGGACTCCAAGACCACCGACGCAAGGATCAGCAGGACTAAGCTAAAGGAAAGGGTTACAATCTCTCGATCTCAGAGTAGGTCGGCGAAGGCTAGGACTGAGGCTCAGAATGCCAAGCGAACTGCCTCCCGTACTGCCCTTCCTGCTGCTGATTCCAATGCATTAGCCCAGATGTTGCTCGCCCAGACCCTCGCCGGAGCTGGTGTGGCTAATGATGCCGCCAAGGTGTCTGCCATTACGGCCGGTGTTGGGCTGGATTCACTTCTAAATCCTACTTCATTGCGACTAGGTCAGGTTGCCAAGCAACCGAAGTATAATGGAAACCCCAGACGTTGGCCTCAGTTCCAACGGGAATTTAAATTGTGGGTTAAGACTCAAAAGCTCCAGGATGATCAGTTCCTGATGGCCCTCTTGGACTGCCTTGAGGGAGCGCCGGCCAACACTTGGCTCAGGACCTGGAGTGATCGTGAGGATTCAAGTTCCCCCCTTACCTTGGATGAGGTGTGGGAACAGTTGGAGGTACGTGGATCCCGGCTGCCAGAGGACCATTACCACCAGATGTTGAAGAATTTTCCTTCATTCTCGCGATTAATCTTGCACGAAGTGCAAGACAAAAGACAGCACTTCTGGAACTTAGTGGAAGAATCTGAACATTCAGGCGAAACATTTTCTAGTGCCGAGCTGAAAAATCTGATTTTTGACACAATCCCCTCCGAAACTGCCGCCACCCTTCGGAATAAACAGTCCGAAGAAAAGGTCAAGACCTGGTGGGCGGAGGTCGAAGGCTTTGATGCCTCGGCCAACAGGTTTTCCGTCAGGGAATCACTTCAAAAGTGTTCCCCCACGTCGTTTACCAAGGTGAAATTCACTGAAAACACGTGGAAAATCAAGTTTAATGAACACGAGGATCGGGACTTGTTTGTCCAAGTCCTCAATAGGGGAGTAAGTTTCCATGGCCATCGCCTGAAGGCCAAGAACTGGGTGTTTTCGTTCACCCCGCAGGAACTGTGGGAAGAGGTTGAGCGGCTCGCTGACGCCGCCAATCAAAATTTCCATGAGGGTCTTGGGGGAAACAAGAATACCCAGCAAAACACCCAAAATGGGGCCCAAAAGGGCAACAAAAAGGTGAATGACACCCGGAATGTTCAGGATCATTGTAGCATCTGCCTTCTTCTAGGTTCTACGAACCGAGCTAAGTCGCATTCTACTGGTAATCACCGATGGTCTCCTTACGATCACAAGGTGATTGGTGAAAATATCAGTAATCCTCAGAATTCAGACAGGAATGACAGAAAGGTGCATGGTGGAAAGGGGGGAAAGGGTAATCCGACCCCCTCCGGTGGAAACAAAAATACTGGAGGCCCTGGCGGGTCCCAAGGCAAAGGAAATCGGACTCCATCCGGCTCCGGTGGGCAGCCAAACGGCCAGACAAGTCCCAATGGCAACGCCGGAGGCGGAAATCGAAATCCAGGCCAAACCCCTCAATCCGGTACAAACAAAGGAAATGCTCCAGGATCACAGGGTAAAGGTAAGGGAAATCCTTCAGGAACCCCTTTCTCTGGTAAGGGCAGAGGGCGTGGCGACGGTGGAGGTCCATCATCCGGCGGCCGTGGCCGTGGACGTGGAAAGGGCAACCATCGTGTGGATCAGGTCTCAGGTGCAGATCAGGTGTCCGATGCGGATCGAGATTATGTCGAAAATGCCCTGAATCCAGCAGATGATCCGTTCCAAGATGAGTGGATCGACGAATCAGGCTGTGTTCACAATGTTAACGCAGCCACTGGAGGTCGGAACGCCTAGGGGAGCCACGAAAATCGCCCCTCCCCAGGCGATTTCAGGCATGATCCCCAGATTCCAGATCGACCATTACTTGATGTAGGGTCGCTTGTCTCCTCTCCCCTGGATCCGGCAGCGGATCCTTCTGTTGTAGTGGACGAGGTTGGTGTACAGTCCAAGCACAGGGCCCGTCAGTTTGTCACAAAGCTGTGGGTCTCTGATTGCAAGGGAAATTTCCACCTCGCCACTTGTTTGTGTGACAATGGATCAGAGGTAAATCTCCAATCCAATTCATTCTTACCCGACGACTGCGTGTTTGAGTCGCCTCATCCTGTTACCCTCGAGGGAGTTTCTGGACATTCTCTCGCAGGTGGGCAACGCGGTTGTTATATATCAACTCATTTGGTCGCTCAAGACGTTTGGGAAGAGCAAAATGTGGAAGAAGTTGTCCTTAAGGATGACTACTTCTATCGTGCCGACATAGAGTATGACCTTTACTTGGGCCATCCTTGGCTTCGCAAGAACAGGGTAGCGCCCGTAGGTCATCGGCGTTGTTTTTTGCTGGAGTCAGGTCCCTTGGAGCGTCCTGAATTTCGTTTTTTGCACGCAGGGTTTAAAAGTGCAGAAGAATTTTTGAAGCAAAAGGTTACACCAAAATTTGGCGAAGATGTCACCATTGCAGAGGTGAATGGGAGTGCCGATTACTCCCAAGAGTTAGAATGTCTTCGTAGGGACTCCCAGCCACGACGCCCTTCGCGCTGGCACTCTTCATCCTACAGAGTTGTCGACAAATGGCGCGATGCAATTTGTGAATATTTTCATGAACACCATTCCTTTTGGCCACAGTATGATGCTTTTGCTAACCGTAAGAACAAGCGCTTTGACAAGCGCTTTAGCGACGCTTGGACCCATAAATGGGACAAGAAGTTGTGGATTAATCCTCCGTTTCACTTAATCCAGCAGGTCATCCACAAAATCAAGCAAGATAAAACCCAGGCAATTTTAGTTGTGCCCTTGTGGGACGACAAGCCTTGGCTTCAGGAATTACAAGACATTTGTGTAGATTACATCGAACTTCCCAGGAAGATTAAGCTGTATGCCAGGGGCGACACAGGTCCCCTGCCACAGCGGTCCTGGAGTTCGCTTGCATTCCTGGTGGATGGAAAGCTTTCTGACTCTAATTCTGCTGATTCTGGTACTGATTCTTGTGTTGGGTCTGAATCTGAGGTTGAGCGTGGTACTGATGATGAATCTATTTTTTCTGATTTTTGTCCGTCAGATACCCAAGGTGATCCAACGTCCAATGGATCCGCCTCGTCTCCCTCCTCCCCAATACGATCGACATCGAAAAGAATCTTCAGTGCACGGGCGAAGAAAAATTCAAAATCGCGCCGCAAATTCAGAGTTTTTTATGAAAAACCCCCTGTGGAAGCTTTCATAGATCCTTTCGAGGAGCTGGATCACGAAGAGAATCTCTGGAATGTCGACACTCGACCCACCTATCTTCAAGAGGCAGTTGATACGGACCTGTTTAGGGACATCCGTAAGAAGATTCTTCCTGCCAAGGCCGAAGAAGTCGCCAAAGTTTTTTCGACAGTAATTCCTGGCGATCAGGTGGACACTGAATTGTGTTCCAAGTCAAGAGAAAAGATTTTTGAGGAACGGAAGGACACAACCCTTTCAGAGAAGTTGATCAAAGACCCCCCTGTCCGTGGACAGTTCGGTGAAGCCTTCATCGAGCTTCGTGAAGGGTACAAGGCAAAAAAACAGCGCCCTTATGAAAATCATGGACACAAACATGAGATACTCAGAAAAATCATCGAGAGAAATCTCAGGGAATTTGGTTGGCTTGAGGGTTGTATGACCAGCGAATGGTGCTGTGCACCCTTCACAGTCCCGAAGCCACCGCCTGCAGACCAGAACACTATTGATGGTTGGCGAATGGTTGTTGATTTTCGCAATCTCAACGCCGAAACCAAGGCGGATTCGCACCCCCTGCCCCTCATTGAGGAGGAAATTGCCAAGAGGGCAAGAGGTCGTTTGTTTTCTGTGCTGGATCTCCGTCACGGCCTTCACCAAATGCCGTTGAGAAAGGACAGCCGACCTCTCACCTGTATGTGCACGCCATGTGGCCCAGTCCAGTGGACGGTCATGCCCATGGGCCTGAAGAACGCCCCCTCATTTTTTCAAAGAATGATGGAGGATGTGCTTTTTACAGCCCATCCTGAGCTTCGTGCCTTCGTGAGTGTGTACATAGATGACATAATCATCGCGACGGAAGGGGAGGGACTGACCGAGGCCGAGCTGGTGGCCCTACATGAGAAGCAGCTGAACCAAGTTTTGGACATTCTTGACGCCAATCAGCTGATTTGTGGGCCAAAGAAGGGAAAATTTTTTTTAAAATCAGTCGAATTTTTGTTGTTCTCTCCTAGAGAATGGCACCCGACGACCCAGTCCAGGGAAGCTCGTCGCTATTCAGAAGTGGAAGCGCCCTGAGACGATCACGGAGTTGAGAGGATTCCTGGGTTGTTGCAATTTTTACCACACTTTTGTGCCGAATTATGCCAAATTTGCTGCCCCCCTCACTGAATTATTGAAGGTAGGGAGAGATGCAGGCAAGGCAGGTTCAAAGGTTCGTGTCAAGTGGACTGACGAGTGCGAGGAGGCCTTCCATCACTTGAAGGCGGCCCTCTGTGAAGTCGCCACGTTGCATGTGCCCCAATTTGACCGACCCTTCTACATTAGAACCGACGCTTCTAGGTACGCGATCGGAGCTGTCCTTGAACAGGTGGATGAAGCCACCGGCGATCATTACCCTCTTGCATTTTGGTCTCGGAAGCTAGCCCCACGCCAAATGCAATGGTCGCCGCGTGAGCAAGAAACATATGCCATCATCTGTGCTTTAAAAAAGTACCAATCGTGGGTTGGCACCAATCGAGTCGAGGTCCTGACCGATCATCGATCTCTGGAGTATTGGGCCACTGAACACATTGATACTGTCGCGAGCCCAGCTGGTCGACGGGCCAGATGGCACGAATTTCTCAGTCTGTTTGACCTCCATGTGTCGTATTTGCCTGGAAAACACAACACGGTAGCGGATGCTCTGAGCCGATGGGCTTACCCCGCCTCAGAGGGGCTGCAAAGTACCAACATCCATGGTACGGAGCAGGACCGCCATGTAATCATCTAATGGGATCAGGAAGAAAAGAAACTCATTCGACGTGCATGCATGCAATGCGCTGTTAAACAGCACGCATTACCGTGCCATGACATCACGGCCTTTTCAGATCCGGCGCATGCTCATGAGATCTGCACCAAAACGCTGAAAGTCGTGGGAAAAGTCACCGATCCCTCCTCAGGGAGTGTGAAACGGTTTGACTATACCCGACGAGTAAGTCGATTTCGGTTGATCCAAGGCATTAAGCGTCGAGATCCGGCCAAAACTCCACCCCTGCCTAAAGATTCCCTGATCATCCGTGACTGGACGTCCGATTACCTGCAGGATCCCATGTTTAAAGAGGTCTTTGGAAATCTCAAATCCAAAGATGCTCACAGGGATGGGATTTTTTCAGAGTACTCGTTGGATGGGGGGAAACTGTGGATGGAGGGTAAATTGTGCGTACCAGACGCCCTGGCCCCCCGAGTGTTAAACTGGTGGCATAAATTGGAGTCCCCCCACGCACATGGCCGTCGACTGTGGTCGATGATTAAACATAGGTTGTTTGGCTCACGGCTATATACTCACTGCATGAAAGTAGCCGCCGGATGTGCCCAATGTGCTGTCTCGACGCCCCCCAGCGCGAAGAAGCACGGCCATCTGAGGCCTCATCCTATTCCGGAGCGCCTCTTTAACAGAGTCACCAGTGATTTCTTCTATCTCGGTGAACTCGATGACGAAGAGTGCCATTGGACTAATAAAAAAGTCAATGGTGTGCTCCTTATTCAGTGCCGTCATTCTGGCTACATGCAGGTGTTGCCTTGCAACATCGAGTCAATGACTGGCAAGGCTGCCGCCAAATGGTGCGCGCAGACCTGGATGGGAGGTTGGGACGTCCCATCCGAGGTGGTTACGGACTCAGGCAAAGAGTACACCTCCGAATGGTGGAGGGAATTGTGTGCTCGCCTTGGAATCCACCACCTCAGGTGTGAAATCCACTCGCATCGAGCGCTGCCTGGCGAAAGAGCCGGCCGCTCAATAATAAATATGCTTCGTAAGGAGCTCGCGAGTGAAAAGGATTTCCATTGGATGGAAGTTCTCTTCGCATTGCTTCGCCGTTACCACAACACGCCTTTGTATCATGGCCTTTCTCCGAATGAAATTGTCTTTGGACGAAAGAAGTGTTGGTGGAACATGCCGTTGAATAATCCTCGCCCCTGTAAAGATGCTTCGCTGTTTTTGGACGAAGTCCAACGAGCAGATAAAACTGTGTCGAAATTAATCGAGAAGCATCAAGCTGACCGGCCTTGGGGTCCAGAATCAAGGTCGAAAAAACCCCCACAATTTTGAAGTCGATGATCGAGTTTGGCTTCGAAAATCCGAAACCACCCTGGACGGAGATTACAAGCTTCTTCCCTTGTGGGAGGGGCCATTCGCTGTTACAGCGCGTCTTGGTGAGAACAGGTGGAGGATTCGTGTGGATGTCAGCAGGGAAATTGACGTTTCGGGCGATCGCCTCAAGAGAGAGATCCCCTCCCCCAAGGATCGGGTTAAACCCCTTTTTTAGACTGCGAAACATTTGTCTGATCGGGTCATCGAAGGGGGGAAGTACGAACTCAAGAGGATTGTTGAAGCAAGACGTGACGCCAAGGGCGAATGGGAATTTCTGTGTGAGTGGAGGGGCTTTGATTCCAGTCACAACAACTGGGAACCAGCCCAATCTTTTGTCCATGGATACACCAAGGGGTTCATCGACTTCCTGAAGAAGCACCCCGAAATTGGAGTACTCCTGACAGACTGTCTGTCGAAACCAGACAGACAAGTGGAGAGCGACGGAAAACGACCTGTGGTGAATCGAGATCCAGCCTTTTACGGCCCTCAGCAGCCACATTCCAGGGCTGATCCGTCGATCCCCCCTCCTGCGGTCAGGCCAGCCCAGGAGCCAAATGAGGACCAAGCTTCGAGTTCGGCCGCTGATTTGCAGCGCCCAAGCCGTACGTGGGCCAGGCCAGACAGGTTGGTGGTCACATGTATTCGTGCTTGGCCGAATGGAGGAAGCCATCCTACCACATTCTGCTCAATCCACTGTTCATTCTTTCTGTTTATGTCATGATGTGGAGAACTGCGAATGTTTGATAATTTGACGTCAATCAATCAATTTTTCTTTGGTCTCCGTTCGGTAGCGTATCGAAAGTCGAAAACCGAAAGCCACGGAGTGTGCTGCCGTGTTCAGAAAAAACCAAACTCAGGCTTAATTCAGGCAGATTCGGGGTAATCTTGTCTCTGTTGGTCTGTGCATCTTTGGAATTTGGCTACTCGTGCAGATGGAAGCAAATGTACATAATCAAAACGCTGGCCAGCGACATTCACCCCTACAGGCACCCCCTGTAGTACTGGCTGCACCAGATGCGACGCCAGGAACTCAGATCTTACCTTCATTTGCTGTGATGCTGACGCCAAAGTCCAGATTCAGATCCAGGATCCTCAAATTTGCCTTGAATTTCTCAGGTTTGTCCATCATTCTGCCACTGTTGTACGAAACCCAGACGTCAATTGTTCAGACAATCTTCAGATAGGAGCTCTAGGGACTTCTAACAGCAACCTCTGAAGTCCGTAAGCTTCGTTGTATTTTTGGCACACGCCAATGTGAGCTCAATCCGACCTGAAACTGTCGAAAATGGTGAATCCAAGTGTCTTGTGGCACTCAATCGAAAGATGGGCCTTGTCCAAGTCGATTGACACCGCCGCCACTGTAAATACGGTGTCTCTCAGTTATATACTGTCAGTAAAGCGCCTTCAGCGAACCTTCGGCGCGTTACATGCCAAGGATCCAGGGCTATCATGTCCCACCATGATGCATCATCACATGATCCAGATTTTCATGGAATCTGTTGGATGCTCGCGAACCAACGTGCCGGAAAGCACAATTGAGCTGAATAAACGACAATATATATTAACTGTAGTCTAAACGAAGGTGTTAGTAGTTTCAGTTGTAGACATTCCGCTTCATTTCACCTTCATCTTAAGGAATTTCCTCATGTTAGGACCATTTAGGTTGATTTCCTTGTCATCTCCTCTGATTCCTCAAAGATCTGTTTAGATCTAAGTGCAAAAAAAAAAAAAAAGGAGGGGGGAAGGGGAAAAGGCACGAAAACAGCCCACAGCCGCCCAACCACCCGCCAACACCACCACAGGCGGCCGGCCCCCCCCCCCCGAAAGAGAAAAAAAAAAAAAAAAAAAAAAAAAAAAAAAAAAAAGGGGGACCCCCGCAGAGGCACAGGCGAACCACCCACCCAAAACCGGCAACACCAAGCCAGTAACAGCGGACCACGGGGAAAAGGGACAGAAAAAAAAAAAAAAAAAAAAAGAAAAAAAAAAAAAAAAAAGAGAGCCACCAGCCCAGCCCGAAAGAAAGGGGAAGGAGGGACAGGGACCACGAAGCCCAGAAAAAAGAAAAAAAAAAAAAAAAAAAAGAAAAGAAAAAACCAAAGCAAAAAAAAAAAAAAAACACACACCCCGACAACCCAACCAAGACGGACTGGGCACAGGCGAGACCCGGGCCCGGCACACACGCCCACACCGCGCGCCGGAACCGGAAACGGCGGGGGGCAAGCGGGGCGCCCACGAAACCACACACGTCCCAAAAGCAGACCGAAACCGAAGCCCAACCACGTACACCACAAATAGCCGACACTAGGGGGACAACACCACAAATCGAGCCCAAAAACACCCACCCTAAACCCCAGCCAGGACAGACGGGGTTGACAAAACCCGCACCCAACCGCCAACCGGACCCAAACACAAACACCACACAACAGTAGGAAACCCAGTGCCCACAGCCCGGGCACTGAGGCAGCCCGTGCCATGCAGGTGACCCGGCCAAACGAGATCCGGAGCCCGGGGGTAAGGCTGCATCCTAAGGCCTGCGCTGCTTTGGGACTCGAGGCGGAGCGTGCGACACCCAAGCGCCTCGGAACCCTAGTACCAGGAACGTGCATGCACGCCTTGGGAACGGGATACGCCAAGAAGTCCGGTGAACCCCTAGGGTTCCGCCCAAAGGAGGGGACGTGCGCAAGCACGGGGGCACACCCTCCCGGCGAGACAAGCATGTCACGCTGGCGGCGATCAGCCCTCCCGGCGTAGCCCGGGGCCGCTTTGTTGGGGGCCAACAGTCAGGTCTAGCGGGAAGTAAGCCGCCTCCCCTCTTCACGCGCGAAGCCTCTTCCTGTTCGTCACAGGGGCGACGCCAGGGGGAACCATGGGGCGCCTCTCCACGACCGAGTGCACCTACCTACCTACCTCTAAGTGCACAGAAAAACATCCTTACCTTCTATGGTGCACTTAGGGTCTGTAGACTACATTTGTATTTGTTTTTCTTCTCTGTGATTGTTTAATCTCCTTCATCTCTGCCCAAGTTCATTCTCATTTTGCTGAAACTTGTGATCATCCGCAAGATGCGCCAAATCTGAAACACATGCTGCACTTTTCAGAACGAGAAAAGCGGGATAACACGATGTAGAGTTCGGCGAGGACACCGTAGCGTGCCCGCGACAGCGAAACTGTGTCAGAGCGCTGAGATGTCACTCCAATTCTTGATCCCCCCACTCAATCCGCCAATAATCTACCTCATTCTCAACCAATGCATGGTTTGGTATCGATTCTCGATACGTTTACATGCTTTTTAGCCCTTAACCTAATGTTTTACTGCACGGAGGACTGTTCGTCACTCTTCATTCTGTCTCATTTCAGGTTCATCCAGCCTGATTCAGTGCCAGTTCAGCCCAAATCAGGTCAGATCAAGCAGATTTCGCCCCATCGAGGCTACATTTCTATTTTTTTCTGGGACTTACCCGCACTACGTTCTTCGTTGACGTAGCGACACACCCCAGTGTGTTTTTGGAGGGGGAGTGTAAGTGCGGCTAGCCCCATCTGCTCAGATTTTCAGACATTCTGCCCAGATTGGCTACATTTTGGTCATTTTCTTTGCTTCGGCGGAATCGCCGCCTCGCAGCTCAGTCTCAGGATATTTCCTATATATTTCTGATATGCCGGATTTGATTACGCGGTCCATTCCCCGTAAATCCGCCGCGTTCCGCTATTTTAGCTGGAATCGCCATTTGCCGCTGACGCGCGCTCGCGGGCCAGATCGGCCAAACATTTTTACATAATTGGATTATTTAAATCTTTTCAGACAGTTTTGGACACTCAGATGTATTTAGAATAATCCGCCTCAATTTTCTTCATAGACTGGGATTTTCTGCCGGATAACAATCAGCATGGACCTTGCTTCTGTTGTCGCTGCTCTCGCCTCCGTTGGTGTTCGAGTATCCGGTTCTACCCCCAATAACAACATCCAGGGAGACTCCTCGCGTGCCTGTCCCACTGGTCTTGCCGGCCCCGAGCCCTCCGGCACCCTCAACGACGCAGGGCAGCACTTTCAGGGGGTCATTCTGGCTGCTCAAAATGAGCCATAATCGGGGGTATCCCCAATGGTATATCTCCACGCTGGCTTGGAGATTGGATCTGCCTTTCCAAATGCGATCCACCGGGAGTCCAACTGAGACTCCCATGCACTTGGCTCTCAAAAGTCTCCATGCCACCCGGCGTGGTGACAATCCCAATTGGGTCCACAATTGCCAAAATGGCAAAATCGTCCACACTCACCTTGGGCTAGCACCTTGACGAAGGTTGCTCCGCTTCGCCCACGTGGTGTGCGAACCATGCTGACCAATATACATAACACCCATGTCATATATGGTGCCTTGGTCCATGCGTCCGGCGTGCACGAGAGGGCTGAACATGGTGCACGGCGGGCAGAAAATGTGGAAAATTGCTCAAAATGGCCGAAAATGCGCACACTCATGGTTGGGGCAAATGAGGCACATGCCTGACTTGGACCGGAGTGTGCCATAGGATTGGTATCAAGTCATATGCGTCCAACTTATCTCTTGGGCGTCGCCCAAACCCCTCCGGTTTTGGGAATGGCAGGGTCGCCAAGTGAGCCCATGATTTGGGATCGTCCCGAATCGCCAATATGGCGGCCACGGTATGCCAAGCCCAAGAGGAGTGGTTCGCCGGGTCCAAGATATGTTGGGCACAGAAGTATGTACCCTAAAAACATACTTGGGTCATGGTGTCAATTGAGCGCAACCTGGAGGTACACGGTCGCCACTTGACATCATGACGGGCAAAAAACAGCAATATTGGCGAAAAAACACGCAAAGGTGCCTTGAAAACTACACAAATATATTATAATATCTTCGGCTTGGATTGAGCAATCGTCTAATCCTTCTAAACACAATGACTGGACACCAATGACCTTGGTTTCCACATATGTGCTCCACTTGGGGCGCTTTGGAAGGTCGCGCGCGCTGCCTCCCAAGTGGGCACATGCAAAAATGAAATATTGCAAAAAACACACCTTGCTCCCAACGCATCGCTTCAGGAGCGCTCCACAAGCGTCCCTTCACGAAGGTTAGGCTTGCGAGTGTTGGTTGGGAGTACAATGAAGGGCCTCGTGCGATATGAGGTCCATTATCGGGTTAGTCTTGGAATGGTGCACCCGCCAAATGGGCACGTCATATGACACCAAATATGGCATACAACCCTACCCTCACCTTCTACACCCAACCTAGTGGCCTAGAATCAAAGTGTGCCTATATTCTAGAGTAACTTTGGTCCCTTAAGACGCATGCAAGTGCTTTGGTCGAAAATCGACCTCCTTTCGGAAAGCCGAGTTTTAGCATGCACGCAATATATATTGCCAATATATATATGGAGATCATATATGTACTATCCGGGGAAGACAAGTGATATGCCCTGGATGTAGAGGCAAGCAAAGAGGGAGAAAACGCCAACTCAACATACTTCTACACGTACTTGGACGCCAAGTACGTGAAAAAGCGCACTTGTTGGAGAACACTCAAAATAAATAACCCTTTGGGCCTATGGAGTTGGGATCCTTTGGCCTCATCCTATGACTATGGGGGGCAAAACCTCATACACAGTGCCTATGAGGCACGTTAGTTCGTCCTTGGGCGCTTGAGCGCTCGTAACCCTTGTTATTCCACTTGGGGGTTCAAAGCGCCTTCGGCCGCCCAGATCTTCTGGGAAAAATCTGGGACGCGATGCGTTCTATCAAGGAAAAAATTGTGGATCACTCGAAGACTGTTTCAGTCTTAACTTCAAGAAAGATCGTTCTACAGAATCAGCTAATGCGGTGCACGGAACGTGCGACGACAGGCGGCGATTTCACGACAATTAGAAATTGCGGTAGAAATCGGGTATTTCACCGACTCCTAACCGCAAATTGACCAAGACAGTAAAATTATGGTAATTCCACATCGACTTAATGGTTAGAAATCGGATTCCAGGTTTTTTGGGTTAGAGAACAGGGATATCCCGCTGACAGCCGGCTTCCGCACGGGTGTGACGGCTCACAGGCCTTCGGGCCATGGGTCATAACAGGTGTGACGGCTCACAGGCCTCTGGGCCATGGGCCATAGGTTCTGGGTACCGCTTCAGTAGGGCCGAGCCCTGGATAGCCTAAACAAGGGTTATACCGCGTGCACAGCGCTTGGCCTACAGCCCTTTAATGCATCATGTGTATGCAGGGAAGGGAGACAAATGACAACAACTGTGTTTCCTAAATTCACCCACATTTGACCAATCATCACTATACTCAACCAGGAGGTGAGCTTCTCCTGGACTTACCTACCTTACTCACCACGCATCATGTGTATGCCGAAGGGAAGTCGAACGCAAAGACAACCCTAAGCGGTTAGAAAAACCCTACGGCGAGTTATAAACAACCCTAAACGATTAATGCATCGTGTGTCATGCATGCCCTTCTTACCATGTTTTCTGCAGGAGATGGAGAGGGAATGACAAGCAACTGCACAGCGCAAAACGAGCCTAAGCGTCTCAAACAACCCTATTTTAGCACTATGGCAACACAAGCACGAGCAAACGCTTTCCATTTTGACCTGTGAAGAGAAAAGAAGGATGGATGGATACACAGGGAAAGCGCCACAACGTGTGCATGTCTAGATTAGCCACATGCATCGCGAGCACAGCGCATCCTCTAACCCTACGTGCGCGCTGCGTGCTCCATGCGGCTCACATACCTTTCATTTCTCTTCTGAACTGTGCAGAGCAAGGGAAGTGAACGCCCAAACTCCAACGATGACAACTCTAGCATTTGAACGAAACTACCACCACGAATGCAATGCATGCGTGTGACATGACACTAAGATACCTGAGAGGTGGGTTGTCCACCTGCTCTGTGGTGGGGGTTCCTGTTCAGTACCTTTTCCTAAAGCCTTTTAATTTGTGCTGCAACTGTGCAAAAATTTCGTTTAAAAGCTTTAAAACCCACGGCTCACACCTTCTTTTCCAGGAGCCGTTTACACTTGCGCAACTCTTTTTGGGAGTGCGCTTCTGTTGCGCTTGTCTGAGACTTTAGGTTTGTGCCTAGAAATCACGATTTCTAACGTCTTTTCGTCAATTTTTAGCGATTTGACTTCTTAAATCGCTACCCCTTCGCTAAACCGAAGGATTCACTCCTTGTTGGTTCCCTTTTCTATTTTTCTCAGCTCCTCGAGTTTTGTGCCCTCCATTGGCAGTATTGCTCCGCACTGGCCCTTGGTCAGGACGTTTACTAAAACAATTTTTATACAGGGATCGCCGTCCGCATTACGGCGCTCGACTGTACCCTGGTGGGCAAGCATGTGTGCTCTGGGGACGGAGTCCTGGGTTCAAACCCCACTACCCCAAAATTTGTTTTAAACGTTTTCGCCGCACGCTGGTGTCTTTTGACGAATGCTTTATCGAAGGGACACCATTCACGGTACATTACACTGTTTTTCAAGGGTATCTACAGTGTGATACGCTTCTATGAGCTGATGGGAGTGTTATAGGCTGGTTGAATGCTTTTTCCGACGTAATTTTGGGGACATTTGAGCCTTTTTCCTTGGTCCTACTAGCTTGATCAACTAGTACTCCAGGGGGGAGTAAGAAAAGGTTATTGCCATGTCTTTCTTGGAGGGCGTGATCCAGGCCAAGCCCCCCTTAAAACCCTTTTGTTGATGCTAAGACTTACTTCAGCATTTTTCTTTCTCTTTTAGAGCTTAAAGTACACTTTCTCAAAGTAACTAGGGTTTTAACCCTAGCCCCCCATGACGTTCACCCGTACCACTCAACTGAGCGGAGGTATCTTCCTTCATGGAGGTTATACCGAAATTAAGTAGGATTTTTATGCCTAAGTCCTTGGAGGTTAAGCCTAGTGGTCCCCCACCCCAAGACCCCTATACTCAACTGTTTCTACCACGTATTGTGGTTCTACTTTTTAACTGTTTCTGAACTCAGTTGCTTGGCCAAGTCATATTCTGTGTCTGGCCTAACTCCTTTGCCCCACATTCCTAACCAACTCCATTTCACCCAAAAGAGTGCACATGAAGTGCTTGATGCTAATTGGGAGGCAAGAGTCATGCCAGGTTTCACATAAAAACCATTTGTCTTATCCTGTTGTGATTGAATCTTTGTACTTCAGCCTGCATTGTCTATCTGCAGCCCTTCTGTGATACACTGGATTTCAAAACTATTCATTGATTCGATCCACATCCCGCTCTTGCTCTACTTGCTGCTTTGGTTTGGTTTTTCGACATCAAAGCCTGCAGGACTTCATCAAAACTATTAGGGCACTGAGGCCTTAGCAGCCCGTCGTGACAGCCTGCAGCAGGTTTGCTGTATCCATCTCCCGTTCTGCGTGCCCTGCTTCTTTATCTACGGCTACGGAGCCTGAGGTCCTGAGGAAGAAGGCAAATTTAGAAGGAGAATGGACAAATATCCTCTCCACGAGGAGTACTGAAAGTTCGTCAGAGGGAAAGAATGAGAGAAACCACTAGAAGCCTTGGGATCCCCACCATACACGGACATGGGTTCCTGCCCGTACTCCGGCCCAACTACGGACCTGGCAGACACTGTGTCTCTACCCGGGCGACCGAGCGGGCCAGTATGGCGTCCGGAGCTGCCAATTACTAGCAGGAGTCCTGAATTGTGCCCCGCTTCATGTGAAAGATCGCCGTCTCCCAGAGCCAACTTATGGGGCCCTGGACCGTACGGCCGAAATACTGGCCAAACTACTGTCCGGGTCTGAAGACCCCGATGTGACAGCCCTGTCTGAGGCTGTCAGGGCTAAATTGGATATCACTGAACCTCTACCCAGGCCAGTGGTAGCCTCACCATCACCCGGATTGAGCATGCTTGCTGAGGATCTCAAACGATCAAGGGTGTCCAGGTTGCTACCCAAGGTCACTTCACCCACCCCTTTTCATCATCGTGCCAGGACAGTTCCTATCGCTGAACTACAGGACGTGCCTGTGACAGAGACTGAGAAAAGGGGGCTTACAGCACTGGCACCTCTCGCCGGCGTACCTCTTCCCCCTTCAGGCCTAACTCCAGGGGGTGCAAAGAGTGGCAGACCAATTGCCCAGGCGAACATCCAGCTGGAATTGCCGGAGGTCGACCCGAAAAATCTGCCCGAATCGGCAGAAGAATTTGCTGAATTTCTTTTGCTGACTGGCCAGTCCCATGTGGATGTGGCCACTAAATGTTCACTATTGAAACGCTCATGCAAAAAGAACTTTTTTGCAAAAACAGGTGAAGCAGATTCTGAAAACCTGTTCAACATGGGAAGAGGTTCTCCAAAGACTGGAGAAAACGTTCCCGGTCTATGAGACTAACCTCAGTGTACGCACACAGATTGAGGAGCTCCCTATGCTCTCTGAATTTTCTTCCGCTGCGCGAGTCTCTGAATATGTGTGCGACCTGGAATATCTGTTCTCACGAATGAACGTGGGTTCCTATGGACCCATAGGACACGACCTGTGGCTCATGAGTAAGATTCCTACACATACGTGGGACGATTGCCGCACTACTTCTGAGAGGAAGAGTCGGACCCACACGTACGACGAGCTTGTGGACGTGCTGATCGAGCTGGCCCTTGAGGGGGATAATGACTCCCGTATGGAGAAGATCCTCAAGAAGCACCTGGGTTGAGGTGGTACCCCTACCCCCGAGCGTGGCGAAGGGGAAGGGCCTGAAAATCCCACTAACGCCAACCAGGGTGGTGGTAAAGGAAGGGATAACCTGCGTGCCATGAATGAGGTTCAACCTGAAACAGGTACACCCCCACTCTTCTACTGCAAGCCTGTCAATGACAGGGGGGGACCTTGTAATGCCCCTGACTGCGACCTCCGCAGTGGTTGTTTGCTGCAAATGAAACAACAGCAGCACATCCAAGATGGGAAAACAGTGACCAATCAGGACCATTTCAGGTGTACCATCACCTGTGGTTACTGTGCAAACGTTGTCACTACGAGGACAAATGTCACATAAAAAAACGTGAGAGTGACAAACACAAACGGCAGGAGGCTGAACACCAGAAGACCCAAACACCCTCCAGAACTCCCCAGAATGGGGATAAGGGTGGTAAAGGAGGAGGCAAGGGGGGTGGCAAGGGTGGAACCCCCAACCCCTAGAGGCACTCATCAGCGCCCGCTACGTCTCCTTCTCCTGCTGATGTCCACCCAAAGAAGCGCCCACAGGGGGATAACACCTCCCCTGTGGGGACTAATTCCAAGAAGAAGCGACTGGCCTGGATGGCCAAGTCTCTCATGGCTGCAGGGGTTGATGTCAAATTCCCTGCCGAGGAGTAGGGGGGCGGCTCCGAAGAGGAGGACTTGGTTTTCTGGATCCTAATGAAAATCGGGGATGGATATTTTTGGGCAGTGCTTGACACCGGCACACACTCTCTATAGTGGCCCGGCGCCTGCTAAAGACTTTCAACAAAACAAAGACAGTGGCCATAAGAGTAGGGGATGGGCGTACCATCCATTCCTTTGGGGGTGTCGATGTGACTATTTGTCTTAGCGACGAAACTGTGACCCAACACTGCAGAGTGTTGGACACTGACCCCTTTGACATCGTCATTGGCACAGACTTCATGCGAAGGAACCCCCAGGGTAAAAATGTTGTCTCTCCAGCGCCCCTATTCTGTGCACTGCAACTTTGGCAGTGGGCTCTTCTCCGTACCTTTGGAGCTGTCAGGACAAAAAGAGTCTGGGCTGCGCTACGCAGTCAAGACTAACTATCGTACTGAAAACTACCAATTGGCCCGTCACGTTCTTGAAAATTGACTGGCGGCCCTTCAGGTAACCCTGGATGACCTCCAGGTGGAATTGTTTGCGAGCCAACAACAGCACATCATGCAGTTATATTGCTCAAAACATTTGAATAACACTTTCCGTTTCTTCTGGAAAGCAATGGGCCTAGCGTATGCTAACCCTCCCTTCTCCCTGCTCGCGCAGGTTCTAACCAAAATCGCTTACGAGGGAGGAGGGGTTGTCATGTGCACCCCCGACTGGGGTTGTTCAGGTGAACACGCTTTCATGCCTAAGGCCTTGGAGGTTCAGCCTAGTGGTCACCCACCACAAGACCCCTATACTCAACTGTTTCTTCCACTTAATGTGGTTCTACTTTTTAGCTGATTCTGAATTGAGTTGCTTGGGAAATGTCATATTCTGTGTCTGGCCTAACTTCTTTGCCCCACATTCCTAACCAACTCCATTTCATCCGAAAGAGTGCACATGAGGGTGCTTGAGGCTAATTGAGAGGCGAGAGTCATGCCAGGTTTCACATAAAGACCATTTGTTTTATCCTTTTGTGATTGAATCTTTGTACTTAAGCCTGCATTGTCTATCTGCAGCCCTTCTGTGATACACTGGATTTCAAAACTATTCATTGATTCGTTCCACATCCTGTTCTTGCTCTACTTTGCCGCTTTGGTTTGTTTTTCCAACATCAAAACCTGCGGGATTTCATCAAAACTATTAGGGCACTAATCAAGGACATCTGTCTGGGGGGAGTAAGAAGAAGTCACTACCATGCCTTTCTTGGGGTACCTGATCCAGGTTAAGCCCCCCCTAAAAGCCTTTTGTTGATGTTGAGACTAACTTAATGATTTTTATCACTCTTTTGAAGTTTGATGTACAGTTTTTCAAAGTAACTAGGGTTATAACCTTAGCCCCCCATGAAGTTCACCCCTACCACTCAGCTGAGCGGAAATATCTTCCTTCATGGAGGTAATACTGAAATAAACTAGGCACTTTGTGCCTAAGACCCGGTTGGTTAAGCCTAGTGGTCTCCCACCTCAAGACCCCTATACTCAACTGTTTCTACCACTCAATGCGGTTCTACATTTTAACTGATTCTGAATCCAGTTGCTTGGCCATGCTGGCCAAGTCATATCCTGTGTCTGGCCCAACTGCTATGCACCAGATTCCTAACCAAGTCCATTTTATCCAAAAGAGTGCACATGAAGTGCTTGGTGCAGCCTTGGAGGCCTGAGTCATGCCAGTGTTCACTTAAAATACATTTGTTTTATCAATTTGTGATTGAATCTTTGTACTTAAGCCTGCTTTTTCTATCTCCAGCCCTTCCGTGATACACTGGATTTCAAAACTATTCATTGATTCGATCCACATCCTGTTCTTGGTCTACTTTGCCGCTTTGGTCCTGTTTTTCAACACCAAAACTTGCAGGATTTCATCAAAACTATTAGGGCATAAATCAAGGATATCTTTCTGTGCCGAACCCCGGATATCCCTCATGGAGGCACGAGCCCCCCCCCCCCCCCCCGGGCGAGCTCCAGCCGCCTCAATAGCGCACAGCACCAGTTCGCAAGAGCTTGCGCTGTGGAATCGGTGACGGGACCCAACGCCCGCGGCCCCTGCGCCAAAAGAAAAACGGCAGCGGGCCCCTGCTGCACGCCTCAAGGACGGGCACTTGAGGGAGGGACAGTGCCCAACCCTGGACACCCCTCACAGAAGCACTATGTGTTTCCCCCCCGGGCGCCCTCCTACCGCCCCCACAGCGCACAACACCAGCTCGCAAGCGCGTGTGCTGTCGGGAGGGCGACGGGCCCCCACGCCCGCACCACCCGGACCCATAGAAAAAGGGCACCCGGCTCCGGTCGCACGCCCCAAGGATTAGCGGTTAGAGGAGGGAGAGTGCCCAAGGCCGGACAGCCCTCACGAAGGCAGGAGGCACCCCCCCCCCCCGGGCGCCCTGCTGCCGCCTGCACCGCACGCCGCGCCAGCTCGCAAGAGTGTGACTGGTCGGGTTGGTTACGGGCTCCGACGCCCGCACGCCCCGTGCGCAACGAAACAGGGCAGCGGGCCCCGTCTGCACGCCCCAAGGAGGGGCGGTAGGGGGAGGGAGAGTGTCCAACCCTGGACACCCCTCAACACCATCGGGAAACAGGAAGGGGGAGGCGAGGACCTAGCCAGCCTGCCCCCACAAGCAACGACAAGCAGAGCAAGGGACTCGAGCAGGAAACGCGGAGGGGCATGAGCCACCTAGAACGGCCCTACAAGCGCCCTGCAACTGGAGCTCGCAAAGAGCGGGCGCAACAAGGCAGGAAGAGGAGGGGAGACGCGAACACCGCCGGTGTGTGAGCACAGAAAAGCACGACGGACATACGGCTCGCACCAGAAGGGCAACCGGACCGAGCTCGCGGAGCGCACAGACCACTTGGAATGGCGTACTAGCAGGTGAGGGCAAGGGACACCCGGACGGGGCAACCCGCCACACACACCGCAAGGAACGCAAGGGAGGGACAGCAACGGCCGGAGGCCGACAAGAAGCGGCACCAGCCCCCCCCCTACTAGACTACTGACGTGCGGGGAGCGCCGCACAAACACCAACAGGGGACTGCATGTAGCAAGGCAGTAGTCGTGCACATGAGCACGCACCATCGCCGCGGCTTGGCAGCCTCTGCGCCAACCCATGAGGATTCCCACTGGCGACAAGCCATTAGCAAGGGCCCGGCAGGGCCGGCCCACCGGGCAACCATGCATTAGGGGAAGGACGTAGTGGGTAAGAGCCTGCCACCTAGTTGCCAAACGACACACCGACCAGGGATTGGCGAAATGAAGAAGACGCGGAGGGACAGGGCTTGGAGCCCCGTGAACCCGGTTGACACCCCCGCCAGGCAGGAGGTTTGTCCCGAAGGGCTCCCCAATGGGCCGACCAACTTGCCCCCTGGGGCCGAAAGGCGTCTAGTATGCAACACCCCAAAACTCAAATCTCAAACCTCTATGAATTTGGTTCCTTTTACATTTGTGCTACTAACGTGGTCAACCAGTACCCCTTGAGACAGTAAGAAACAGTTACTAACTCTGTCTTCTGTGGGTTACGTGTTCCAGGCCAAGCTCCCAAAATTCTTTGAGAACCATCTTACACAAGCATTTCAACCCTTTTGTTTCTTAGGCCTTTTCATGCTTGGTTCCATTGAAAAGCTTGGACTATTGAGGTCCACGTGCTCAGAGAAAACCTTGGGACTTTTGAGGTCCGCTTTCTCCATTGAAAACTCCGGACTTTTGAGGTCCTTGCTCTCCAAAGGCTCTTCATAGTCTTCACCAGACTCCATCAAATATTTTTCATGAAAAACGCCCTTCGCCTGCCTTTCTCTCATAGGCACAAGGTTGCATGGGCACGGCACTGGACCCAAGTAGTTAGAACGTGCGTCCACTTGCATGAGTTGGCGCCAACCTTAGTTCTCAAGGCAAGGAGTCACTTCAGGTGAGTAATAGGTTCACTCTTGTTGAAAATTGAAGTAGATTAACAAGAGGTGCAAACCAAAAACAAAGTAGAGACAATTCGATAGGAAGTACAAAGTAGTTCCTTGGTTTAGGCTTCAAATAAGCATTTGAAAAACATTTTTTGTTTGATGTTTCAATATTTTTCATGACCCTTCAACACTCTCTCGGTGTTTTGGAATTTTCTTGTTTGATGTGCACTTGTTCGATCTGTTGCCTTGGGTAGATGGTGAGTTAGGGTATGTCGGGCAGTTAATTGGTTGGCATGCCTCTCTCGATGAAGTCACGGAGGATCTTCTCCATGGCCTCCTTCCTCTCGCCCCTCAGGGCGCACTCCCGCTGTCGATACACACGGGGGTCCTGCTTCAGTCGTATCTTGGCCTCGCCATACGGTCCACGCATGGGTGGGGGAAACACAGGTTTTCCGCTGAAGAAGGTATCGCCATACTTCTCCTTCAGCCTGGCCCTCAATGCCTGGATCTTGGGACACTCATCGGATTCCGCCTTGGCTTTTCCGGGCACCTGGACCACTGAGCTTACTTGAGGGGTAGCGACCCCACTCGGTTTCGGCTCAGGTGGTCTTCCCAGGTGGCCCAAAGGGCCATCTCTGGTCTTGCCTCGGAACAAGTCACCATAGGTGGGCGGGTTCCCGCCAATCGGCTCGTCCTGGCTGGACATGTGGTCCAGTACTCTCCATACGAAGGTATTCCCATCATAAGAACCAGAGACGATGAAGTCCACTTCCCACCAGGCTTTGTCCTGGCCCTTGCCCTCACGCTGGCTTCCCCAGTCGTGAAAGGGCTGATCCATATACCCCTGAACAAGATCTAACTCCTCTTCAGTGAGGGGGTCCTCCGATTCTCCGATGTCAACAGGGGAGACCGCAAAGCATTGCCTCCATGGCTCCGCTATGATGCGATTGACACACACCAAGTCCGTGGTGTCAGCCTGTTCAGGGCCCCCATCCAGATAGTGGAATTCTGTCGGCCATCTCTGGGTTGGTATGGGCTGTCCCTTAGCGTTCTGATAGACACTCTCTCCAGCCGGTAGAACGACCTTGTTTAAGGTCATGTTGGTCAATGAGACCACCCAATCTCGGGTGCTCTCCTCCTCGGTGCATCCCATAGGAACAACCAGCACTGCCTTGGAGCGGTCACTGCGAATCTTCGCTACCGCCCTTGGGATGTCCCATCGGGGGCAATGGATCCACATCAAGCCCTGATGCAGACCCCAGTGCTTCTGCCACGCGGAGTCCTGGGCGCTCCAGTACTTCTCACAAACCCGAAGATGGGCGGAGGTTCCTGAAGAGAACGCATCCAGGGCCAGATCCGAAGCTCCCAGGTCCGCAACCACTCGGCTCGCCACTTCCAGCATTACGCCGTACTCCTGGTTTGCTGGCCCAGTTGGCTCAGTGCCCAGCGCGGCTACTTCGAGCTGATTGCGTTCCGGGTGGATCCATTCGCATTCCACATGGTGCTCAGGTGACGAAAGCCACAAGAGCTGGTCGTCGTGGTACAGGGTCATTGAGGCCTGCGCCGGGAGAACGCCGGAGTCCGTCTCCATCATGAAGTCGTACCCAACGATCATGTCCCAGTCCATCTCGGCCTCGTAGAAGCGACCTTGCAGGGGGATTTCCTTGCCGAGGTCCGGGCGGCTCAGCTCACGGTGGTTCACGAACTGCAGCCCAATGGCCGCTTCCCTCGTGCCTCCCACCATGTACTGGCCGCTCGCCACCTTCAGCCTGACAGGTTTCCGACTGTCGGTCAAGCACTCTGGTGGAAGTAGGCCAGCCTTGACCAAGCTGACCTGAGCTCCCGTGTCGACCAACATGTCGAAGACCTTCTCCACTTCCCCGCATAAGGCACGGACCTTAAGGTGCAACTGCTGCTCACGCCCAACTCGGCGCACGGCGTGCAAGCTCAGGATCTCCGGCCGTTCAAGAAGCTCAAAAAGCCACTGGTGCAGGTCGTGGACAATGGGCTCAGGCTGCCCATCTGCAGCATCCAGCTGCGGTCCGGGTGATCCTCCGATACTCTCGGATAGATCTTGAAGCACATCAAATACACTCTTGGTCGCGAAGGATGGACGGGTGCAAGGGTTCGTGCCTTCACTTGCCCTCACCCCGCCACCGCGACTGTCTTTCGCTTTGGGTGCCGGACCGGGCCTTCCGCCCGCGGCAGTCCCTTTGTGCTTATCGTCTCCCGACTGGGATGGTGTGGCGCTTCCCACGACACCATCCTGCGACCGCCCTAGCTGCGGCCCTTGGCTGCTGGGGCTCCGCTAAGGGGCGTCGGTTGTGGGAATAGGGGTACTCTCCTCCGCATCAACCTCGTTGACACCCTTCTTCTTTCCCCTTTTCCTACCCTTCTTGTCCTTGTCCTTGTCGTTGTCGTTCTCTTTGTTCTCCTTGTTCTTGTTGTCCGACCTGGGGACCCAGTTCCTCTTGATCTCCTGGATCTCCTTGGCCAACTCGGTCCCCACCGATATCAGCTTGGAGAGCTCGTCCTTGTCGACCTCCACTTTGGTCTCCCGGATACCCGCAGGTGCACGCTTCTTCGACCTGTGCACCTTCTTGTAGGCCTCTGTGTCGGCCTGGTGGATGGGGCATGTTTGGTGGTCATGGTTCAACCCTTTGTTCCTCCCATAACACACGAAACAGCCCTGAGGGTGAGCTCGTATGAACTCCCCAAAGGACAGCGGAGGGTTGCCGATGCGGCGGGGGTCCTTCTTCTCCTTCTCCTTCCAACCCTGCTGCAGGGGCTTCCCGCTTCCCCGGTTGCTCCCCGCGTTCAGGTTGTTGGCCACAAAGGCACAAACGGCCATCTCGGCGGGCTCATCGTCGTCGTCATCGTCGACGAGAGCCTCATCGCCATCGGCTCCCGCTGGGTCCATGGCAGCTTCACCGCCAAACCCCTCGCCAACGTAGTTGACGTCACGGTCGCCAGGCCTCAACCCGCGGGTGTGGTGGAGGTTCCGGTACTCCTTGAGTACTTCCTCTCTAACCCACTCCAGGATCTCGTCGCAACTCCCCTGCGCCGGGATGGCCTGCAGACGGATGGTCTGGCCGCTCACGTCACACTCATCAAGGCGCCACATCGCGGTCTTCTTGCGATCGACCGTGACGGTGATGAGGAGGGCGTTCCGCAGGGAGTACCAGGAATCCTGGCCGCCGAAGCCGCCCAAGGCGCCAAGGGCATAACCCCAGCCCGCAGCCCCCAACGAGCCAGTGGCGGTCACCACCCCGGCCACACCACCCTCGGCGACTTCCTCCAAGTCGCCAAGTAGGCCAAGGCCAAGCCCTGTCAGCTGCACCTCATCCTTGCCACTCTGAAACAAGGGAACAAAAGTATGTACAACAACACATCAGGATATGTACACATGGGGTTGAGACTGGACTAAGGTAAGAGCATCACAGGACAATGGACACTCAGTCCCAACTCGTGTGCCAATCCCAGGTCCGACCCCCTCAGTGGCTGGCAGGGGCGGGGGCTCAAACACAACCCATGCCCTGCTCAGTCCGGACCCTGAAACCCTGCCTATTGGGGAGGGTGCACCGCCCAGCCACAGGCGAGTTCCTGTGAACCAAGGTAACCCAAGGCCCACCAACAGTCGCTCCCCGTGCTCCCTCAACGGCGGGTTTCAACTCAACTCTGAGCCAGAGAGAGGGGCCCGCCATTATCCCCCAGGAGTTGGTAGCTGAAAATGGGCTGTTTCAGCCCAAACTGATATTAGCTCCAAGAACTCCAAAATTGACCACTGGTCCGGACCCGCCAGAGGTAGGGACGAGACAACTGACCCTATGCCCTTTGAGTATGAACTCTCTGGAGCCCTCACCCAACCTGGTTCCCTCTGAGGTCCCGGCATCAGGGCACCACGGGTTCGTCAAGTGGGGTCATGATGCCAAAATCACCAAAATTGGCGTCATTCCCACGCATGATTCGCCCAGCCAGGGCAAGGCCAATGACTCACATGATAGGAGGGACGACCTGGGACCTATATCTGAGTGCACAACCTGAAATTGGGTCGGGGATCTTTGTGGGCATAGAGATATGGGGCCGCCAATTGACCACACGGGGGGCTGAAATTGGGGTCCCAAAAAGGGGTCATTTTGGCTGCTCAAAATGAGCCAAAATTGGGGGTATCCCCAATGGTATATCTCCACGCCGGCTTGGAGATCGGAACCATCTTTCCAAATGCGATCCACCGGGAGTCCAACAGAGACTCCCATGCACTTGGCTCTCAAAAGTCTCCATGCCACCCGGCGTGGTGACAATCCCAATTGGGTCCACAATTGCCAAAATGGCAAAATCGTCCACACTCACCTTGGGCTAGCACCTTGACGAAGGTTGCTCCGCTTCGCCCACGTGGTGTGCGAACCATGCTGACCAATATACATAACACCCATGTCATATATGGTCCCTTGGTCCATGCGTCCGGCGTGCACGAGGGGGCTGAACATGGTGCACGGCGGGCAGAAAATGTGGAAAATTGCTCAAAATGGCCGAAAATGCGCACACTCATTGTTTGGGCAAATGAGGCACATGCCTGACTTGGACCGGAGTGTGCCATAGGATTGGTATCAAGTCATATGCGTCCAACTTATCTTTTGGGCGTCGCCCAAACCCCTCCGGTTTTGGGAATGGCAGGGTCGCCAAGTGAGCCCATGATTTGGGATCGTCCCAAATCGCCAACATGGCGGCCACCGTATGCCGAACCCAAGAGGAGTTGTTCGCCAGGTCCAAGATATGTTGGACACCGAAGTATGTACCCTCATAACATGCTTAGGTCATGGTGTCAAATGACTGCAACGTGGAGATACACGGTCGCCACTTGACATCATGACGGGCAAGAAACAGCAATATTGGCGAAAAAACACGCAAAAGTGCCTTGAAAAATACACAAATATATTATAATATCTTCGGCTTGGATTGAGTAATCGACTAATCCTTCTAAACACAATGACTGGACACCAATGACCTTCGATTCCACATATCTGCTCCACTTGGGGCGCTTTGGAAGGTCGCGCGCGCTGCCTCCCAAGTGGGCACATGCAAAAATGAAATATTGCAAAAAACACACCTTGCTCGCAACGCATCGCTTCAGGAGCGCTCCACAAGCGTCGCTTCACGAAGGTTAAGCTTGCGAGTGTTGGTTGGGAGTACAATGAAGGGCCTCGTGCGATATGAGGTCCATTGGCGGGTTAGTCTTGGAATGGTGCACCCGCCAAATGGGCACCTCATATGACACCGAATATGGCATACAACCCTACCCTCACCTTCTACACCCAACCTAGTGGCCTAGAATCAAAGTGTGCCTATATTCTAGAGTAACGTTGGTCCCTTAACACGCATGCAAGTGCTTTGGTCGAAAATTGACCTCCTTTCGGAAAGCCGAATTTTAGCATGCACGCAATATATATTGCGAGTATATACATGGAGATCATATATGTACTATCCGGGGAAGACAAGTGATATGCCCCGGATGTAGAGGCAAGCAAAGAGGGAGAAAACGCCAACTCAACATACTTCTACACGTACTTGGACGCCAAGTACGTGAAAAAGCGCACTTCTTGGAGAACACTCAAAATAAATAACCCTTTGGGCATATGGAGTTGGGATCCTTTGGCCTCATCCTATGACTATGGGGGGCAAAACCTCATACACAGTGCCTATGAGGCACGTTAGTTCGTCCTTGGGCGCTTGAACGCTCGTAACCCTTGTTATTCCACTTGGGGGTTCAAAGCGCCTTCGGCCGCCCAGATCTTCTGGGAAAAATCTGGGACGCGATGCGTTCTATCAAGGAAAAAATTGCGGATCACTCGAAGACTGTTTCAGTCTTAACTTCAAGAAAGATCGTTCTACAGAATCATCTAATGCGGTGCACGGAACGTGCGACGACAGGCGGCAATTTCACGACAATTAGAAATCGCGGTAGAAATCGGGTATTTCACCGATTTCTAACCGCAAATCGACCAAGACAGTAAAATTATGGTAATTCCACATCGTCTTAATGGTTAGAAATCGGATTCCAGATTTCGCGGGTTAGGGAACAGGGATATCCCGCTGACAGCCGGCTTCCGCACGGGTGTGACGGCTCACAGGCCTTCGGGCCATGGGTCATAACGGGTGTGACGGCTCACAGGCCTCCGGGCCATGGGCCATAGGTTCTGGGTACCGCTTCAGTAGGGCCGAGCCCTGGATAGCCTACACAAGGGTTATACCGCGTGCACAGCGCCTGGCCTACAGCCCTTTAATGCATCATGTGTATGCAGGGAAGGGAGACAAATGACAACAACTGTGTTTCCTAAATTAACCCACATTTGATCAATCATCACTATACTCAACCAGGAGGTGAGCTTCTCCTGGACTTACGTACCTTACTCACCACGCATCATGTGTATGCCGAAGGGAAGTCGAACGCAAAGACAACCCTAAGCGGTTAGAAAAACCTACGGCGAGTTATAAACAACCCTAAACGATTAATGCATCGTGTGCCATGCATGCCCTTCTTACCATGTTTTCTGCAGGAGATGGAGAGGGAATGACAAGCAACTGCACAGCGCAAAACGAGCCTAGGCGTCTCAAACAACCCTATTTTAGCAACATGGCAACACAAGCACGAGGAAACGCTTTCCATTTTGACCTGTGAAGAGAAAAGAAGGATGGATGGATGCACAGGGAAAGCGCCACAACGTGTGGATGTCTAGATTAGCCACATGCATCGCGAGCACAGCGCATCCTCTAATCCTACGTGCGCGCTGCGTGCTCCATGCGGCTCACATACCTTTCATTTCTTTTCTGAACTGTGCAGAGCAAGGGAAGTGAACGCCCAAACCCCAACGATGACAACCCTAGCATTTTAACGAAACTACCACCACGAATGCAATGCATGCGTGTGACATGACACTAAGATACCTGAGAGGTGGGTTGTCCACCTGCTCTGTGGTGGGGGTTCCTGTTCAGTACCTTTTCCTAAAGCCTTTTAATTTTTGCTGCAACGGTGCAAAAATTTCGTTTAAAAGCTTTAAAACCCACGGCTCACACCTTCTTTTCTAGGAGCCGTTTACGCTTGCGCAACTCTTTTTCGGAGTGCGCTTCTGTTGCGCTTGTCTGCGACTTTAGGTTTGTGCCTAAAAATCACGATTTCTCACGTCTTTTCGTCAATTTTTTGCGATTTGACTTCTTAAATCGCTACCCCTTCGCTAAACCGAAGGATTCACTCCTTGTTGGTTCCCTTTTCTATTTTTTTCAGCTCCTCGAGTTTTGTGCCCTCCATTGGGAGTATTGCTCCGCACTGGCCCTTTGTCAGGACGTTTACTAAAACGATTTTTATACAGGGATCGCTGTCCGCATTACAGCGTTCGACTGTACCCTGGTGGGCAAGCATGTGTGCTCTGGGGACGGAGTCCTGGGTTCAAACCCCACTACCCCAAAATTTGTTTTAAACGTTTTCGCCGCACGCTGGTGTCTTTTGACGAATGCTTTATCGAAGGGACACCATTCACGGTACAATACACTGTTTCTCAAGGGTATCTACAGTTTGATAGGCTTCTATGAGCTGATGGGAGTGTTATAGGCTGGTTGAATGCTTTTTCCGACGTTAATTTTGGGGACATTTGAGCCTTTTTCCTTGGTCCTACTAGCTTGATCAACTAGTACTCCAGGGGGGAGTAAGAAAAAGTTACTGCCATGTCGTTCTTGGAGGGCGTGATCCAGGCCAAGCCCCCCTCAAAACCCTTTTGTTGATGCTAAGACTTACTTCAGCATTTTTCCTTCTCTTTTAGAGCTTAAAGTACACTTTCTCAAAGTAACTAAGGTTTTAACCCTAGCCCCCCATGACGTTCACCCGTGCCACTCAACTGAGCGGAGGTATCTTCCTTCATGGAGGTTATACCGAAATTAAGTAGGCATTTCATGCCTAAGTCCTTGGAGTTTAAGCCTAGTGGTCCCCCACCCCAAGACCCCTATACTCAACTGTTTCTACCACGTATTGTGGTTCTACTTTTTAGCTGTTTCTGAACTCAGTTGCTTGGCCAAGTCATATTCTGTGTCTGGCCTAACTCCTTTGCCCCACATTCCTAACCAACTCCATTTCACCCAAAAGAGTGCACATGAAGTGCTTGATGCTAATTGAGAGGCAAGAGTCATGCCAGGTTTCACATAAAAACCATTTGTTTTATCCTGTTGTGATTGAATCTTTGTACTTAAGCCTGCATTGTCTATCTGGAGCCCTTCTCTGATACACTGGATTTCAAAACTATTCATTGATTCGTTCCACATCCTGCTCTTGCTCTACTTGCTGCTTTGGTTTGGTTTTCCGACATCAAAACCTGCAGGACTTCATCCAAACTATTAGGGCACTAATCAAGGACGTCTTTCCGGTAGCAGAGGCAACCCTTGAGAACCTTTCAAACCGACTCTGAGAAGTATACAGGCCAAAACCAGAAACAATATGTCCACACCATCAGTACAACTGTCCGCGAGGACCTGGCCAATGTAGAGTGTACAAGTTCAACTTGGCAACAGTCGGCCCATCTCAATGAATGAGCCCAAACTCAGAGTTGCATCTGGGTCTCAAGAAGATCCAGTCCACAGAAGGGCCGAACACGAAGCGCCCAAGGAAGAAATACCAATACCCTTCACCACTGAGGCCTTAGCAGCCCGTCGTGACAGCCTGCAGCACCTGCGCCGAAGGTTTGCTGTATCCATCTCCCGTTCTGCGTGCCCTGCTCCTTTGTCTACGGCTACGGAGCCTGAGGTCCTGAGGAAGAAGGCAAATTTAGAAGGAGAATGGACAAATATCTTCTCCACGAGGAGTACTACAAGTCCGTCAGAGGGAAAGAATGAGAGAAACCACTAGAAGCCTTGGGATCCCCACCATACACGGACATGGGTTCCTGCCCGTACTCCGGCCCAACTACGGACCTGGCAGACACTGTGTCTCTACCCGGGCGACCGAGAGGGCCAGTATGGCGTCCGGAGCTGCCAATTACTAGCAGGAGTCCTGAATTGTGCCCCGCTTCATGTGAAAGATCGCCGTCTCCCAGAGCCAACTTATGGGGCCCTGGACCGTACGGCCGAAATACTGGCCAAACTACTGTCTGGGTCTGAAGACCCCGATGTGACAGCCCTGTCTGAGGCTGTCAGGGCTAAATTGGATATCACTGAACCTCTACCCAGGCCAGTGCTAGCCTCACCATCACCCGGATTGAGCATGCTTGCTGAGGATCTCAAACGATCAAGGGTGTCCAGGTTGCTACCCAAGGTCACTTCACCCACCCCTTTTCATCCTCCTGCCAGGACAGTTCCTATCGCTGAACTACAGGACGTGCCTGTGACAGAGACTGAGAAAAGGGGGCTTAAAGCACTGGCACCTCTCGCCGGCGTACCTCTTCCCCCTTCAGGCCTAACTCCAGGGGGTGCAAAGAGTGGCAGACCAATTGCCCAGGCGAACATCCAGCTGGAATTGCCGGAGTTCGACCCGAAAAATCTGCCCGAATCGGCAGAAGAATTTGCTGAATTTCTTTTGCTGACTGGCCAGTCCCATGTGGATGTGGTCACTAAATGTTCACTATTGAAACGCTCATTCAAAAAGAATTTTTTTGCAAAAACAGGTGAAGCAGATTGTGAAAACCTATTCAACATGGGAAGAGGTTCTCCAAAGACTGGAGAAAATGTTCCCGGTCTATGAGACTGACCTCAGTGTACGCACACAGATTGAGGAGCTCCCTATGCTCCCTGAATTTTCTTCCGCTGCGCGAGTCTCTGAATATGTGTGCGACCTGGAATATCTGTTCTCACGAATGAACGTGGGTTCCTATGGACCCATAAGACACCACCTGTGGCTCATGAGTAAGATTCCTACACATACGTGGGACGATTGCCGCACTACTTCTGAGAGGAAGAGTCGGACCCACACGTACGACGAGCTTGTGGACGTGCTGATCGAGCTGGTCCTTGAGAGGGATAATGACTCCCATATGGAGAAGATCCTCAAGAAGCACCTGGGTTGAGGTGGTACCCCTACCCCCGAACGTGGCGAAGGGGAAGGGCCTAAAAATCCCACGAACACCGACCAGGGTGGTGGTAAAGGAAGGGATAACCTGCGTGCCATGAATGAGGTTTAACCTGAAACAGGTACACCCCCACTCTTCTACTGCAAGCCTGTCAATGACAAGGGGGGACCTTGTAATGCCCCTGACTGCGACCTCCGCAGTGGTTGTTTGCTGCAAATGAAACAACAGCAGCACATCCAAGATGGGAAAACAGTGACCAATCAGGACCATTTCAGGTGTACCATCACCTGTGGTTACTGTGCAAACGTTGTCACTACGAGGACAAATGTCACATAAAAAAACGTGAGAGTGACAAACACAAACGGCAGGAGGCTGAACGCCAGAAGACCCAAACACACTCCAGAACTCCCCAGAATGGGGATAAGGGTGGTAAAGGAGGAGGCAAGGGGGGTGGCAAGGGTGGAACCCCCAACCCCCAGAGGCACTCATCAGCGCCCGCTACGTCTCCTTCTCCTGCCGATGTCGACCCAAAGAAGCGCCCACAGGGGGATAACACCTCCCCTGTGGGGACTAATTCCAAGAAGAAGCGACTGGCCTGGATGGCCAAGTCTCTCATGGCTGCAGGGGTTGATGTCAGATTCCCTGCCGAGGAGTAGGAGGGCGGCTCCGCAGAGGAGGACTTGGTTTTCTGGATCGTAGTGAAAATCGGGGATGGATATTTTCGGGCAGTGCTTGACACCGGCACACACTCTCTATAGTGGCCCGGCGCCTGCTAAAGACTTTCAACAAAACAAAGACAGTGGCCATAAGAGTAGGGGATGGGCGTACCATCCATTCCTTTGGGGGTGTCGATGTGACTATTTGTCTTAGCGACGAAACTGTGACCCAACACTGCAGAGTGTTGGACACTGACCCCTTTGACATCGTCATTGGCACAGACTTCATGCGAAGGAACCCCCAGGGTAAAAATGTTGTCTCTCCAGCGCCCCTATTCTGTGCACTGCGACTTTGGCAGTGGGCTCTTCTCCGTACCTTTGGAGCTGTCAGGACAAAAAGAGTCTGGGCTGCGCTACGCAGTCAAGACTAACTATCGTACTGAAAACTACCAATTGGCCCGTCACGTTCTTGAAAATTGACTGGCGGCCCTTCAGGTAACCCTGGATGAGCTCTGAGTGGAATTGTTCGCGAGCCAACAACAGCACATCATGCAGTTATATTGCTCAAAACATTTGAATAACACTTTCCGTTTCTTCTGGAAAGCAATGGGCCTAGCGTATGCTAACCCTCCCTTCTCCCTGCTCGCGCAGGTTCTAACCAAAATCGCTTACGAGGGAGGAGGGGTTGTCATGTGCACCCCCGACTGGGGTTGTTCAGGTGAACGCGCCTTCATGCCTAAGGCCTTGGAGGTTCAGCCTAGTGGTCACCCACCCTAAGACCCCTATACTCAACTGTTTCTACCACTTAACGTTGTTCTACTTTTTAGCTGATTCTGAATTGAGTTGCTTGGGAAATAACATATTCTGTGTCTGGCCTAACTCCTTTGCCCCACATTCCTAACCAACTCCATTTCATCCGAAAGAGTGCACATGAGGGTGCTTGAGGCTAATTGAGAGGCAAGAGTCATGCCAGGTTTCACATAAAGACCATTTGTTTTATCCTTTTGTGATTGAATCTTTGTACTTAAGCCTGCATTGTCTATCTGCAGCCCTTCAGTGATACACTGGATTTCAAAACTATTCATTGATTCGTTCCACATCCTGTTCTTGCTCTACTTTGCCGCTTTGGTTTGGTTTTCCAACATCAAAACCTGCGGGATTTCATCAAAACTATTAGGGCACTAATCAAGGACATCTGTCTGGGGGGAGTAAGAAAAAGTCACTACCATGCCTTTCTTGGGGTACTTGATCCAGGTTAAGCCCCCCCTAAAAGCCCTTTGTTGATGTTGAGACTAACTTGATGATTTTTTCACTCTTTTGAAGTTTGATGTACAGTTTCTCAAAGTAACTAGGGTTAGAACCCTAGCCCCCCATGAAGTTCACCCCTACCACTCAGCTGAGCGGAGGTATCTTCCTTCATGGAGGTAATACTGAAATAAACTAGGCACTTCGTGCCTAAGACCCGGTTGGTTAAGCCTAGTGGTCTCCCACCTCAAGACCCCTATACTCAACTGTTTCTACCACTCAATGCGGTTCTACATTTTAACTGATTCTGAATCCAGTTGCTTGGCCATGCTGGCCAAGTCATATCCTGTGTCTGGCCCAACTGCTATGCACCAGATTCCTAACCAAGTCCATTTTATCCAAAAGAGTGCACATGAAGTGCTTGGTGCAGCCTTGGAGGCCTGAGTCATGCCAGTGTTCACTTAAAATACATTTGTATTATCAATTTGTGATTGAATCTTTGTACTTAAGCCTGTTTTTTCTATCTCCAGCCCTTCTGTGATACACTGGATTTCAAAACTATTCATTGATTCGATCCACATCCTGTTCTTGGTCTACTTGCTGCTTTGGTCCTGTTTTTCAACACTAAAACTTGCAGGATTTCATCAAAGCTATTAAGGCATAAATCAAGGATATCTTTCTGTGCCCAACCCCGGATATCCCTCATGGAGGCACGAGCCCCCCCCCCCCCCGGGCGAGCTCCAGCCGCCTCAATCGCGCACAGCACCAGTTCGCAAGAGCTTGCGCTGTGGAATTGGTGACGGGACCCAACGCCCGCGGCCCCTGCGCCAAAAGAAAAAGCGCAGCGGGCCCCTGCTGCACGCCTCAAGGACGGGCACTTGAGGGAGGGACAGTGCCCAACCCTGAACACCGCTCACAGAAGCACTATGTGTTTCCCCCCCGGGCGCCCTCCTACCGCCCCCAGAGCGCACAACACCAGCTCGCAAGCGCGTGTGCTGTCGGGAGGGCGACGGGCCCCCACGCCCGCACCACCCGGACCCATAGAAAGAGGGCACCCGGCTCCGGTCGCACGCCCCAAGGATTAGCGGTTGGGGGAGGGAGAGTGCCCAAGCCCGGACAGCCCTCACGAAGGCAGGAGGCACCCCCCCCCCCGGGCGCCCTGCTGCCGCCTGCACCGCGCGCCGCGCCAGCTCGCAAGAGTGTGACTGGTCGGGTTGGTTACAGGCTCCGACGCCCGCACGCCCCGTGCGCAACGAAACAGGGCAGCGGGCCCCGTCTGCACGCCCCAAGGAGGGGCGGTAGGGGGAGGGAGAGTGTCCAACCCTGGACACCCCTCAACACCATCGGGAAACAGGAAGTGGGAGGCGAGGACCTAGCCAGCCTGCCCCCACAAGCAACGACAAGCAGAGCAAGGGACTCGAGCAGGAAACGCGGAGGGGCATGAGCCACCTAGAACGGCCCTAACAAGCGCCCTGCAACTGGAGCTCGCAAAGAGCGGGCGCAACAAGGCAGGAAGAGGAGGGGAGACGCGAACACCGCCGGTGTGTGAGCACAGAAAAGCACGACGGACATACGGCTCGCACCAGAAGGGCAACCGGACCGAGCTCGCGGAGCGCACAGACCACTTGGAATGGCGTACTAGCAGGTGAGGGCAAGGGACACCCGGACGGGGCAACCCGCCACACACACTGCGAGGGACGCAAGGGAGGGACAGCAACGGGTGGGGGCCGACAAGAAGCGGCACCAGCCCCCCCCTAATAGACTACTGAAGTGCGGGGGGCGCCGCACAAACACCAACAGGGGACTGCATGTAGCAAGGCAGTAGTCGTGCACATCAGCACGCACCATCGCCGCGGCTTGGCAGCCTCTGCGCCAACCCATGAGGATTCCCACTGGCGACAAGCCATTAGCAAGGGCCCGGCAGGGCCGGCCCACCGGGCAACCATGCATTAGGGGAAGGACGTAGTGGGTAAGAGCCTGCCACCTAGTTGCCAAACGACACACCGACCAGGGATTGGCGAAATGAAGAAGACGCGGAGGGACAGGGCTTGGAGCCCCGTGAACCAGGTTGACTCCCCTGCCAGGCAGGAGGTTTGTCCCGAAGGGCTCCCCAATGGGCCGACCAGATGGCCCCCTGGGGCCGAAAGGCGTCTAGTATGCAACACCCCAAACCTCAAATCTCAAACCTCTATGAATTTGGTTCCTTTTACATTTGTGCTACTAACGTGGTCAACCAGTACCCCTTGAGACAGTAAGAAACAGTTACTAACTCTGTCTTCTGTGGGTTACTTGTTCCAGGCCAAGCTCCCAAAATTCTTTGAGAACCATCTTACACAAGCATTTCAACCCTTTTGTTTCTTAGGCCTTTTCATGCTTGGTTCCATTGAAAAGCTTGGACTATTGAGGTCCACGTGCTCAGAGAAAACCTTGGGACTTTTGAGGTCCGCTTTCTCCATTGAAAACTCCGGACTTTTGAGGTCCTTGCTCTCCAAAGGCTCTTCATAGTTTTCACCAGACTCCATCAAATATTTTTCATGAAAAACGCCCTTCGCCTGCCTTTCTCTCATAGGCACAAGGTTGCATGGGCACGGCACTGGACCCAAGTAGTTAGAACGTGCGTCCACTTGCATGAGTTGGCGCCAACCTTAGTTCTCAAGGCAAGGAGTCACTTCAGGTGAGTAATAGGTTCACTCTTGTTGAAAATCGAAGTAGATACACAAGAGGTGCAAACCAAAAACAAAGTAGAAACAATTCGATAGGAAGTACAAAGTAGTTCCTTAGTTTAGGCTTCAAATAAGCATTTGAAAAACATTTTTTGTTTGATGTTTCAATGTTTTTCATGACCCTTCAACACTCTCTCGGTGTTTTGGAATTTTCTTGTTTGATGTGCACTTGTTCGATCTGTTGCCTTGGGTAGATGGTGAGTTAGGGTATGTCGGGCAGTTAATTGGTTGGGCAGTTACTGCCAACAATTGGGTGGCGTTCCAACCGCCGTTGCGGAACTGTGCATATGTGCACGCAGCGGGTTCACTGCAACAGAAGCCTAGCAATTATCCGAGCTTTCTGGAGCAACTTAGATTTTTTTTCAACTCCCCACAATGTCATTTTCATGACACCTGCAATGAAAGTCCATCCTGAATTCACCACCACATCCGCCAGGACTTTTCCAATCCACTGTTGGGGCTTCTGGCCATTGACCAGAGCACATACACCACAATTTCTATGTACATATGTCATATATATCTTCTTTTGCACATTTTGGTGCAGTTTTTCCTCTCTCCGGCTCCCTTGGATGCTTGGGGTTGAAGAATGGGAATGTTTGCATGATAATGCTAATGCATTTCATTGCGTTCAAAAGTGTTTGCTTTGTCGCATGCACACATGCTTTTCCTCCATTCCTCTTCTTTTTATGCATTTGACAAATGGAAATCAAATCCGAAATGAAATCCAAAGGAAATGCAATCAATCCGGCGATATATAAGTGAGTGAAATCTGCCAATCCTTTCCTGCTGCCGGGATTGGTTGGAGTGACATGCAGGAGCGGGTCTCGGGACATCTGACATGATGTGCCAGAATCACAGGGAATCGGGGAATGTTCTGATAGTGCAAACTATAATACATATACAAAATCTTTTCATTCGAAAAGTCCCCTTTTCGCATACCCAAAATTACATAAAAAAGCATCAAACCCCATCAATGACTGTCCAGCCCTGTCAGAACAGTCACAGCCCCTTCCCTATATCACCTGACCTCATGTTGCCCTCCCATTGCCTTCATTTCACCAGTTTCAAGCTCCTCCACCTTCACACCCCTGTGCCCTTGTCTTTCGCAGTTTTCACCTTGTTTACTGTACATGAGGAAGCTGGCAGCGTCTTGCAACTTGTTGGTGTGTTACGCTGAAGTTTGTTGAGTAGTGTCTTCGTGGTGTTCGTCAGTTGTCGCTGCGCAAGTGCCCTTGTTGGAGTGTTTCTTCAGTTCGCTGATTGTTGCTGCTTGCTGCTCTTCATTGCTCCTGCTGCCGTGCTGCTTAGGGGTTATAGTAGCAACGCGTGCACTAGGCACAAAACGGTCCTTTGAGCCCGCGCTGCAGGGTTGCCGGTGGCCCGCTGGGCTGCAAACAAACCTTGTAGGCCTTGGGCATGGCGTTCATTTGATCCCTCCCTCGGAAATGTCAGTGTTGTATTCGCGACAATCTTGGCCTTGCCAGCGCTCGTTGTGTTGCTTCGCCTCGTCTACCCGGTATCTGTGTCGGTTTTCCTTGCTCTGCCGCTCTTCCTGTCCGCATTACCCTTGATTTGCCTCCTCTTTGCAGGTATGGGTGCAAATTGGAGCAACAACTCCCTCAAGGTACTGATTTCCCCCCATTCGCGTATATCCGCGTGCATTTGGCGTCGTTCGCGCCGGCCGGCAGCGCTGCCTTTGGCTGTTCTCTCTCCTCTGCTTGCTTGCATTCTGCTCATTTTCAGCTTCATTTCCCGAAGCGGGTTCAAATTTTCATGAAATTGCCATTTTGGCCATTCTTGACTTTTTAAGTGCGGCCAGAGCCTTCCGGCGGTTCGGCAGTGCCTGTTGGTTTGCCTTGCTTGCCCTCTCAGGCCTTCGGGCCTGCTTGTCTTTCATTTTCACTCTCATTTCACCCTGGCGGTTCAAATTGGGGAAAATCTCCATTTTGTCATTTTGACTCATGAGGCCCATTTTCCAACCTCTGTGAGCCTCTCTCTCCTGCTGCTGCTCTGTCTGTGCTCCCTTTCCGTGTTATGTGGCCTTCCCTTGCCTTTCTCTGCACAGTCTGGAAGGGTTGGGAGTAATGGACTTGGCAGAGGAGCTCCGAGGAGTGCATTCATCTGGTATGCGCACTACAAGTGTCCATACCCCACTTGTCCTTCTCACGCTGCTTTGCTTTCCATCCCTCTGCAGGTAACCCCCAGCGGAATTTCCCGAAACTGAATGAATTCCATACTCAAAATAGTGTTGCCTTCCCTTCCCTTGCTTGCTTCGCCTTGTGCTTGTGGGTTCCCCTGTTTTCCCGCGAAATGTAGTTCGCCTTTCGTCCCTCTATCAGATATTTCAAGGCATACAAACACAGAAAGACCAAACCATATATAGAAGGCACCTCAGAAAGTTCTGGGTGGGGGCCTCTCTTCCGCCAAACAACTTGGGGGTGTTGAAAAAGCTTTGGTGCCACTTGACCATGTGGCTTTGCATTTTTCCCTTACATCCTTCCCTTGCGCCGTGTCAGAACTCCTTCTCCACGTAGAGTCAACAAATTCATATATAGCGGTGGGCCTCACCTATAGAAGGTTAGGACACGATTAGAGGCCGCAACCCCAAATGAAAAAGGGGAAGTGTTGTGCATGTGTCCACACCATCATGCATTTGGTGCATTCTATGCATACACAGTGTCCCAGGTTAGGGTTGTTGTTCGTTGTCCCCTTTCTCTCTTTCTTTGTTGCCTTGCAGAGGAATCAACAATCTCAGAATTTCTGTTATGCCACCTCCCCTGGCTGCCCTCTCCGCTGCCCCCCTTTCATCTTCTCGCCTCTCTCTTCCCGGGCCGGAGCCGGGAGGATCAAAATGGATAATCTTGGGTATGCGCATGCGGGATTTTATCAAAAACGTTAAGCAAGCCCAAGCCTCGAATCAGACTTCAAAAAACAACAACAACGACAAAGAAAGGCAACATGCTTCCTTCCCCTAGTAAGAAAAGGTCACTGCCATGTCTTTCTTGGGGTACTTGATCTAGGCCAAGCCCCCGCTAAACCTTGAGTTGATGCTGAGACTAACACTTAGTCAATTTTTGCACTCTTTTGAAGCTTGAAGTACACTTTCTCAACGTAACTAGGGTTATAACCGTAGCCCCCCATGAAGCTCACCCCTACCACTCAAGTGAGCGGAGGTATCTTTCTTCATGGAGGTAATACCGAAATAAAGTAGGCACCTCTTGCCTAGGGCCTTGTAGGTTAAGCCTGGTGCTCTCCCACCTCAAGACCCCTGTACTAAATAGTTTCCATCACTTATTGTGGCTGTACGCTTCAACTGATTCTGAATTCAATTGCTTGGCCATGCTGGCCAAGCCATATCCTGTGTCTGGCCCAACTCTGTTGCCCGAGATTCCTAACGAACTCCATTGTGTCCAAGGGAGTGCACATGAAGTGCTTGGTACTATCTTGGGGACCTGAGTCATGACAGGTTTCTCATAAAATCAGCCATTTTGTCTAAAAACCATTGGACCATTGTATCTAGATCTACATTTGTCTATCTGCAGCCCCTGTTTGTTACACATGTTTTGATTGTGGACGGACTTATGCTGATGTCCTTGATCCGGTGCCTGGACTTGCTCTGCTTTTATCTTTGTGTTGCCTTCATTTTGACTTGGGGAAAATCAACGAGGTTTTTCCAAAACGAATACAACCAACAAGCACAAGTGTGAGCAAACCAGAAACCTTTTCTGGTAGCAGAGGAAGGCCCTAGAAGACTAAAGGAGAACACGAAGCACACCAAGAAAAACTTGTTTCCTGAACTGTGAAGGTGTCTGTCACGCTCAGCCCCAAAACAGTGTCGATCACAAGCACCAGGTCCAAGACTGATGATGTGAGACCTCGACCTTCATCTACAAGTGCTGTACCAGTTGATAGTGATCCTCTAGGAGAACTTGCAGTAAGAAGAGGGGCGGAAGAAATCACAGAGATATATACAGAAGGAGTCCGCACGAGTGCAAGCGCTGAAGCGCCCGGCTTAACTCAGGCAAACTTCAGGCGCCTCAAAGGCAAGAACACTGTGGCAGCCGCCTTAGCTTCCATCGTGTCCTCAATGCCCCTATCCGAAAGTACGCCAACCCCAGGGATCGAAGTGGCCAATGCCAAGGTTAAGGCCTACAGAAGAGGAGCAAGGAAAGGAAAGGGGAAGGATGCACCTTTGGGAACGATGTTCGGAGCTACTTGGGGCGAGGAGACGTTCGAGATGCCTCACGGCAAAATGGACTGGTCAGCGTTGGCCCAATCATCAGAGTGGGAACCGGACTGGGCGTCTGAAGAACCTACGCCTCCGCAGGAACCGAAGGAACATGAATGCCTGAAGCCTGGCCCCAATCTTAGGGCACTGGTACCCGAACCTACGTGCGTGGATTGAGGTCTGCCCCCAAGCATGGTACCCGCTAAGCTGGGTCTCGATGACACCATGGACTTGCTTTCCCGGGTCCTGGGTGCAGGCGATGAAGACCCAGATCTGATTGCATTGCCAGCAGCACTGAAGACGAAATCGGGGCTCTCTGATTTGGAGAAGCCCCCAGCTACCATGTCCCCGGGTGTTGAATTGTTAACCAGGGATGTGAAGAGCTGCAATGGCATTCACAGCTCCCCAATGGACACCTGTCCTAGCCCTTTCTAACCCTCCTGTGAGGACTGTGCCTGTCTGCAGTGTAGGTGACACCACAGGGGCTGAGATGAAAGGCTACGGCCTGGCAGCACTGGCCCCACTGGCCACAGTGTACTCCTCAGTGTAATGGCTATGCCATTTTTACCTTTGCTCTGAGCCACATTGCATTCTTTTCAAACCCAACATAAAGATGACACTCAGAAAACCTTTTCCGTAAACTCTCCAACGCTTGATTTTGAACTCGTTGGTGACGGACTCCCATAATTTTGATATTGTCACTCCGTTTCCTTTGTCCACTTCTGACCACCCTGGAGCACAGCACCAACTCGTTAACTCGCCGTACGGTTCATGTTGGCGGTCTGAAAGACGGCCACTCACTCAGTTTGTCTTGCGATGCTGAATGGCACGCCACTGGCGTGCTTATTGCATCCTTCACAAACCCTGTGGAGGATGCAAACACTATTGACAACGTGATTTTATAATAAAAATAAATGACAGTGCAGGCGAAATCAAATCACGTTACCTACTTTGCCTGAACTACGTCGTATTTTACAGTGCTTCTGCACACACGCTCTGTGGCAGATCTCTGTGGTAGCTACTCAGATCCCGTGCCCATTGCACTCCCCTCCGGAAATGGAAGCATGGGGGGACATGGCTCCATAGAGGCACTGCCCTCACTTGTTGACATTTGATAACTTACCTGATGGGCATGGATCTGTTAGTGCTACATGTCCCCGTGTGCTCACCTTCCCAAACCTCTGCCACTGCACTCCCACACACCCTGCTCACCGCAAGCACTCCTCTCAGTGCCGTGCACTCGAGCACTCGGTTGCTTCCACCCACTCACAGTGCCACCCCAGCACTTATGGCGCTGTCACCTATACTTGAGTGCCACCCACAGCACTCGTGCAAAGTATGGTGTCAGTCAGCGTAACTCCCTGTGCCAACCACAGCAACACGACACTGACTGGTGCATAACATACTGTCTCCTTGCACTCTCAGGTGCCACACACAGTGTTCATTGGTGTGGGTGCCTCGCATCGCCCACGGCAATGCACAGCACTCACGGGTGCATAACAGCGTAAACTGAGGCCTCAAGAACAGTGGGCCACTGCATAGGTGTATAACCACAAGCTCATGTGGAAAATGATTTAGATGCAAATTTTCGAAAATGGATGAAAGCTTCATTCAGGCCTTACGTGGCCTCAGTTAGACTCTACAACTGCAGTAAACCTTGACGCTGGTCGTCGTTTCCCCATCCTCACTGCATATCCTCGGTTCCCACCGCGTCGTGTGGGTCTTTTGGACTTCGTCACTTGTTGAAGGCTGTTCGCACCATAGGCCGCTGCTTGTTGTCGTAGCTCTGCCTCCAGTGCTTAGATTTCTTCTGTTTCTCCTCAAGCCGGGTCTGGAGGTCGTGAATCTTCTCATCTCGTCGCTGTATGGTGCCGTCTCGACGAAGCACGCGCGCTCGCTCTGCCTCCAAGAGTTCAGACATACTTGATTCGTTGTAGAGGTCGTATGCAAGTCCAGAACGCTCGCCAATTCTCGGAGTCTCCTTGTAGCGTTGAGTGGTAGTCCTGTAGCTCTCCTCTTCACCAGCAACCCGATAATCAAGCTCCTTGTCTTCGGCTTCAGGCCATCCGTAATCCCAGTATTCATCGCTGTCCGTGTATTCGTCACTGTAGTCGTCGCTGCTGCTGCGCGTAGATCTTCGTTTCTTCTTTGGCTTGGCGTCCTTCGCTGGCTTCTCACGCTGGCTCTTGGATTCCTTGGCACGCTTCTCACGCTTGCTCTTGGATTCCTTGGCACGCTTCTCACGCTTGCTCTTGGATTCCTTGGCACGCTGCTCACCCTTGCTCTTGGATTCCTTGGAACGCGTTTCAAGTGGCATGTGGCTGCAAAGCGCGCATCGCTTTTATTCCGGGTTTGGAGGTCTGGGACCAAAGGTGCAATAAGCATGTAATGGCTATGCCATTTTTACCTTTGCTCTGAGCCACATTGCATTCTTTTCAAACCCAACATAAAGATGACACTCAGGAAACCTTTTCCGTAAACTCTCCAAAGCTTGATTTTGAACTCGTTGGTGACGGACTCCCATAATTTTGATATTGTCACTCCGTTTCTTTTGTCCACTCCTGACCACCCTGGAGCACAGCACCAACTCGTTAACTCGCCGTACGGTTCATGTTGGCGGTCTGAAAGACGGCCACTCACTCAGTTTGTCTTGCGATGCTGAATGGCACGCCACTGGCGTGCTTATTGCATCCTTCACAAACCCTGTGGAGGATGCAAACACTATTGACAACGTGATTTTATAATAAAAATAAATGACAGTGCAGGCGAAATCAAATCACGTTAACTACTTCGCCTGAACTACGTCGTATTTTACAGTGCTTCTGCACGCGCGCTCTGTGGCAGATCTCTGTGGTAGCTACTCAGATCCCGTGCCCGTTGCACTCCCCTCCCCTCCCCTTCAGGTGGAACAGGTGACCCAGGTGTCCCAGGTAGGGGCACGAAGGCCATCGCTACGGCGAACCTTCAGATTGAACTCCCCAGTTCAATCTCGAATCCCTGCCTGAATGGGCTGAGGATTTTCCCGAGTTTTTGCTCCTCACAGGTCAGCAACATGCTGATGTCCGGACCAAATGCACGTTCATCAAAAAGTCGTGTAAAAAGAAATTTCTTCAGCGGCAGTTTAAGCCCGCTATCAGGAAGAGCTACAACTGGGGTGACTTCCTGAAAAGACTCCAGCAAATGTATCCAGTCTACAGAACGGACCTGAGTGTCAAGACGGAGATTGAGAAGCTTCCCTCTCGCCCCGAATTCCCCACGGCTGCCCGCACCTCCGAGTTCGTGGTGCAGTTGGAAGAGCTCATGGGGCGTGTGAATCCCTCGTCCTATGTGCCTACTGAGCCACATCTGTGGCTTGTGGGGAGAATTTTTACCAGGACATCCAACAACTGCAGAGAGACGTCCGAGAGGAAATCTCAGGCGCACTCTTACAATGACTTGGTCGATCTGTTGATCGAATTGGCCATGAAGAGGGAGAGTGACTCCCACATGGACAAGTATCTGCCCAAGCATCTGCGAAGGGAGACCCCTGCTGAGAAGGCTCCTGGAGGGAGGTCGCCTCAACCCCACTCTAACCCTGGGAAGGGCCCTCTTGGGCAGCTGAAGCACATGACTGAGACCCCCCCCTGCAAAGGTAAAGGGGCCCCTAATCTTTTCTACTGTCGTCCTACAAATGACAAGGGTGGACCCTGCCACACGCTCGACTGTGATGGGCGAAGTGCGTGCATGCTCCAACTGAAGCGCACGCAGAAAACCAAAGATGGTCAGGAGGTAAAGCACCAAGACCATTTCCGCTGAACGATAACGTGCGTATAATACCGCAAAAGGAGGCACTATGAAGATGAATGCCACATAAAACGCCGCGAATCCGAAAAACTACAGAAGACACAAGAGGGACGGCGTAAGAACGCCGGTAAGGGTGCATGGTAGACCTGAAGGGGGCGGCACTAACCCTAAAGGTGTTAAGGGTAAGGGTAACCCTGGTGGAGGACGGAGGTCCTCAGCCCCCCTCACTGGTGCAAGAGGAGCACCCAACCCCACACGTTAGGGTGAGCAGTCGGGTGAAAAACGGCCTGCCCTCTCGACACTCATCGCTGGTGGCGCCGACAAGTGCAGCGAGAACGCCAAGAATCGCCGCCTCAACTGGCACTCTAAGTGCCTGCAGGCCGCTGGAGTTAAAGTAAAGTTCCCTGAAGAGGGATAGGGGGGCGGCTCCGAGGATGAGGATTCATTTTCTGGATCACCGTGAAAATTGGTGATCAGGCTTACAAGGCTGTCTTAGACACGGGCGCTACGCTTTCAATCCTGGCCCGCAGACTGCTGAAACAAGCAGGGACCCAGAAAACCAAAACCGTGGCCATAAGGATTGGGGATGGTTGGACCATCATTTCCCTGGGGGGGGTCGATGTGACTGTTTGTCTGGGGGATGAGCAGTGACTCAGCACTGCAAATTGCTCACTACCGACGCCTTTGACATTGTCATAGGCACAGATTTCCTGCACTGTAACCCCCAGGTAAAACTGTTGTCTTTGCAACGTCCCTATGCCCTCCACTGCGACTTTGGCAGTGGCCTTTTCTCTGTCCCTCTGGAGCTGTCAGGACGAAAAGAATCCGGTCTACGCTACGTGAACCGGTCTTATCGAAGTGAAAACTATCAGTCGGTGTGGCCCGTCTTGGAAAATGGACTGGCCGCCCTGCAGGTAGACCTGAATGAAGTTCAGCTGGAATTGTTCACGAGTAAAGAGCAGCATATGTTGCAGCTCTGTTGCTCACGGTATCTCAATAACGCCTATCGCTTCTATTAGAGATCGATGGGGTTGTGCTATGCTAACCCCCCATTCTCTCAACTCGCTAACGTGCTTACTGAAATAGCCCTTGAAGGAGCGAGAGTGATCCTGTGTACCCCCGACTGGGGTACCAGAGGTGTACAGGCCTATTGGAGACGACTGTTGGACCGCATGACAGTGGAAAGAACTGAACTCCCCAATGGTCCAATCTACGTCCCTGAGGACACTCAGGAGACCATGCCCGGCCCTGAATGGGGCAGTTTCTTGTCCATCGTAGATGGCTCTCCAAACCCCCTACCAGTCAGTGACCTCGACCAGGTGGTACTCAAGAAGTTCATGGCCGAAAACAGAGGCCTTAGCCTCCTGGATCTCAAGAAAAGATCCGAGTACTCTTTTGTCACTACTACTGAAGCGGTACCCAGAACCCCATGACCATGGTGGGGTATACAACCGTCCCTTGCCGTAAAGCCCCCGTGACGGCATTCCGGCCACTCGAGGCATGTTACCATGTACCGGCAAACTGCCATTTGCCGGTATCTTACTATTTCACTCCAATCTGCCCCGCACCGCCTTCGGCCGTCGATTCGGCAACCTAACCCTAACAACAGATGTAGGTAAGACGTGTTTGTGTGAGAGATCTGGGCATTTCAGCTATTAGCGGCCGCATCGGCAACCGATGCGTCGCCCGCTGAGATTTACACATCAGAATATCAGGAATCAACAGGGTTTTATTTTCATATTGTTTCCGTAAATTTTCACGCTTCCGTTCTGATAATCAATGTTTTGACTGCTGGCGGTTGGCTCGCGACTTTAGCGTAACCGCCAGTTTAACTGTTATTTACAGACATTTTAGCGCAATCCGTGACGAAGACTCCAAAGTCTTCAGGAATTGCATTGATGCATCTGCAATTTTCACATTGTACACTCGCAACCTGAATCCGAATTTTTCAGGATGTCGAAATCGGCTTTTCGACTTCGACATCCCCGCACTTGATTTGACCTCTTTCGGGTGGACCTACGTGCTTCCCTATGCACGAATTAACTTTCCTTTTGTCTTGCCCTCCATTTGTCTTAGAGATATGGGCAAAACAAACTTGATTCGTGAGGCCACTTGTGAGGGTCATATCTCGTGCTGCTTGCGAGGAATGACAATAAGGAAGCATGGGATGTATCCACAATACTCCCGACGTAATTTAGGAAGCTTTATACGCCTTGCGTCTCCACACGTGCGCGCTAGCGTAATGGATCATGGTCAAGAGGGTAGAGTTTGCGTTATAACTCTTTGGCCATGATATTGCTTGCGTCAGAATAACTTTCGAGTGTAGCGCGCGAGTGTTGGTGTTGCATAGGAACTTTCCTTGATTTCCTATGAGCAATTGACACAAAGGTATGCCCTTGGAGGGGCATGACATATCGTGGGGGGGGCTACCTTTTTGGGCAGTATGTGGTATGTGCCATGTGTTGTATTGCGTGCCCATTTGGCGGGTTTGGCTAAGAGCGATACACCCACCAATGGACCTCATATTGCACGAGGCCCTTCCTTATACTCCCCACGATCAATTGCTAGCCTAACCTTCGTGGAGGGAAGCTTATGTGGCGATCCCAAAGCGATGCGTTGGGAGCAAGGTGTGTGTTTTGCAATTTTCCATATTTTCATGTGCCCACTTGGGAAGTAGCGCTCGTGACCTTTCAAAGCGCCCCAAGTGGAGCACATATGTGGAATCAAAGGTTATTGGTGTCAAGTCATTGTGTTTAGAAGGATTGGTCGATTACTCAATCCAAGCCGAAGATATTATAATATATTTGTGCGCTTTTCAAGGCCCTTTTGGGTGTATTTTCGCCGATATTGCTGTTTTTTGCCCGTCATGATGTCAAGTGGCGACCGTGTATCACAACGTTACGCTCAATGGACATCATGACCCAAGTATGTCATGAGGGTACATACTTCAGTGCCCAACATATCTTGGACTCGGCGGATAACTCCTCTTGGGCTTGGCATACCGTGGCCGCCATGTTGGCAATTTGGGACTATCCCAAATCATGGGCTCACTTGGCGACCCTGCCATTCCCAAGACCGGAGGAGTTGGGCGACGCCCAAAAGATATGTTGGACACATATGACTTGATATGAATCCTATGGCACACTCCGGTCCAAGTCGGGCATGTGCCTCATTTTCCCCAACCATGAGTGTGCGCATTTTCGGCCATTTTGAGCAATTTTCCACATTTTCTGCCCGCCGTGCACCATGTTCAGCTACCTCGTGCACGCCGGACTCATGGACCAATGGACCATATATGACATGGGTGTTATGGACATTGGTCCCCATGGTTCACACACCACGTGGGCGAAGCAGAGCAACCTTCTCTAGGGTGCTAGCCCAAAGTGAGTGTGGACAATTTTACCATTTTGGCATTTGTGGACCCAATTGGGATGTCACCACGCCAAGTGGCATGAGGATCTTTGAGAGTCAAGGGCATGGGAGTCTCCGTTCGACTCCCGGTGGATCCCGTATGGAATGGCAGATCAGATCTCCAAGCCGGCGTGGAGATATACTATTGGGAGCACCCCGGAATTTTGGCTCATTTTGAGTAGCCAAAATGACCCCCTTTTGGGACCCCAATTTCACCCCCTCGTGTGGTCAATTGGCGGCCTCATATCTCCTTGCTCATGTGGTGCTCGGACTTAATTTCAAGTTGTACACTCAGATAAAAGTCCCAGGTCCTGTCTCCTATCCTGTGAGCCATTGGCCTCGCCCTGACCGGGCGAGCCACGCGTGAGAATGGTGCAATGTTTGGTGATTTTGGCATCATGACCCCACTTGACGAACCGGTAGTGCCCTGATGCCGGGACCTCAGAGGGAACCAGGTTGGGTGAGGGCTCCAGAGAGTTCGTACTCGAAGTGCATAGGGTCAGTTGCCTCGTCCCTACCTCTGGCGGGTCCGGACTAGGGATCAATTTTGGAGATTTTTGAGCTAATATCAGTTTGGGCTGAAACAGCCCATTTTCAGCTACCAACTCCTAGGGGATATCGGCGGGGCCATATCTCTCGTTCAGAGAGGAGTTAGGACTCGCCATTGAGGGGGCATTACAGGCCACCGTCGGTTGGCCTTGGAGCTCCTTGGTTCTCAAGAACTCGCCTGTGGCTGGGCGCGACACCCCCCCTATTGGCAGGGTTTCAGGGTCCGGACTGAGCAGGGCATGGGTTGTGTTTGAGCCCCCGCCCCCACCAGCCACTGAGAGGGTCGGACCTGGGATTGGGATACGAGTTGGGACTGAGTGTCTATTGCCCTGTGATGCACTTACCCCAGTCCAGTCTTCACCCCATGTGTACATATCCTGATGTGTTGCTGTACATACTTTTGTTCCCTTGTTTCAGAGTGGCAAGGATCCTGAAACGCTTTGTCACATGACATGAGCGCAATGATGCCCCTGTGAGCGTAGTGCTTTGCCTGCCTGCTCACTTGCGCGTGTCCACCGCAGCGTCCCGTGGCCAGGCCCCCCACGAGAACGCGTCAAAAGCGTTTCACCGCCGCGGGGTTACCCATTTCTCGCGTGCCACTCGGGGCCACCAACCCCGAGCAGCGCGGCGCAGCAGCTCGCAGCTCGCAGCTCGCAGCGCAGCGCAGCGGTCCGCAGCGCCGCCCAGAGCACCGCCCTGAGCGACCACGGAAGCGCCGCGACCGTGAAGGAGGTGGACAGACCAGGACTCCCTCATCAGCGAGTCCTATCGGCCGACCAGCAAGGCCGCACACCCAGTCGCGTCAACCACCTCCACAACCACCGGCCGACCAGCACCGGCCGCACTCCCAGTCCAGTGGTACGTCAACCGCTCCAACAACCACCACCAGGACCAGTCCGTTGAGCGGAACGAGAGCCCACCAGGGACTTCAAGACCAAGTACGCCCCCCGCTGCCATGGTAAACTGGCAAGAAGCGGGCAAGACGTGGCCACGGCCCCACCCCCATGCAGTGCGCCTACTGCGTGGGTTGGTTTGGGACCAGCACTACCGCCACAGCCACCCCCAGTGCGAAGGCGGCATGCCCGGGAGCTTCGAGCTCCGCCAGGACATGGGCCCCAACCGGCTGCAGGCAGTCGAGGACTGGCTGCGGGTGGAAGGGTTTGCCTTCCGCTTCCAGCAGAGGCGCTGGAGGGTCTGGACCCGGCTGGACAGGCCAGGTGAAGGGCTGCGCCCCGACGGGATTGAGGAGGACGAGAAGCCCAACGAGTACCCGTCGGGCGCCTCGATCAACGTCCCCATGTGGGACATGATCGAGAAGAACTTCCCGGAACCGGGGAGCGAGCGCAGGCTGCAGGGCAGCAGCAGCAGCGCGTCTCCGGGGAAGGAGAAGCGGTCCGCCGGGGACAGGAAGCGGGACCGGAAGTGGCGGGAGTACCAGGAGTCCCTGGCTGCCGAAGCCGCCCAAGGCGCCAGGGGCGGAACCCCAGCCCATAGCCCCCAGCGGGCCGGTGGAGGTCACCACCCCGGCCACACCACCCTTGGCGACTTCCTGGAAGTCGCCAAGCACACCAAGGCGAAGCCCCGTCCGCTGCTCCTGAGGAAGTCAGGCCCCAGCAGCGACGTGGAGTCGGCCCACCGCGGGAGGATGCCGGCCGACCAGGCCAGCTCCAGCAGCAGCGTCGCTCCCGACCAAAGGGACGTGGCGCGCGCCTGTGAGCGCGCCTGCGGGGTGCCCTGCAACCTCCAAGTTGCCCGGCAACGGGCCACGCAGCAGACAGCTGCCATGGAGGGCGCCGTCGGCATCGCCCAGGAGGAGGCTGCGGAGTGGGCGCACGGCATGGCCATCCACGCCTCGACCGTGGCGGCCATTGCGGCCGGACTCACGGCCGCAGCCGCCCATGAGGCAGCGATTGCCCAGGTCAAGGGTGAGGTGGCGGCAGCCGACGAGGAAGCCCGCCTGACGCAGGAGGCCATTGCCCGCAAGGAGGCCGAGGTGAAGGCGCTGGAAGAGGCGCTTGCCCAAGAGAGGGCAAAGAAGGAGGCGGAGGAAAGGGCCCATGCCGAAGCAACGGCCAAGGCTTAGGCGGACGCCGCCAAGAAGGACGCCATCGAGGCCGCGCGACGGAAGGTCGCTGAGGAGAGGGCCAAGACGGAGGCGGAGCTGGCGGCGCTGGAGGCGGAGAAGGCCCGGCTGCGGCAGGCCCGGGAAGCCGAGGCGGCTCGTGCCCGGGAGGAGGCTGAAGGGCGAGCTGCCGCAGCCACGGCTGCCGCAATGGAGGAGGCAGAGGCCAAACTCCGCTGTGAGACTCCCCCGGGAGGATCCAGAGTGGAGACCCTTCGAAAGCTCTTCGAAGGGGACGCCTCTTCCAAGATGACGCTGGACGAGGTCGACACGGGCAGCAGTGGGAGCAGTGGCCCCACCACGCACCGACGGATGAAGGGTAAGGGGAAGACCCCCGAGAGGCCACGCAGGCCAGCGGGTGGACACCCCACGACAGTGACCCCTTCTTCACCGCCAGCGACGGGGATGAACAGGGCCGCCGACATCGCCGAGGAGTGGCTGGCGGAGGAGGCGGAGACGTCCCCATAGAGCCGGAAGGTGAAGATGAGGATCTCCCTCCTCCCTACTGGAGCTCGGAGTCTTCCGAGACCGAGACGCCCAGGTGGGGCGACATGGACGAGGATGACGACATGGACTTTGACATCACGAAGAAGCGCCCATCCTCGGACCCACCGAGGCAACCCGGCGGAGACCCATCGGGACCCCCTGGCGGAGGACCATCAGGACCCCCTGGAGGACGCCCACCAAGTGGACCCCCTGGAGGCGGACCACCGGGCGGGGGAGGACCCCCTGGACCAGGCGGACCCGGCGGTGGCCCTCCTCGAGGACCCCCTGGAGACCCCGACGACCCACCAGGGAACGGCGACCCGGATACCACCTGGCGGTGGATTGTCCACCTCCGCAAGAGGGTCCAGTTCCTCGAGCGCGAGGTAGACACGGGCAAGGGCGAGATGACTCGCATCGCCAGGGTCGCCGCGCGCGCTCAGAGGGAGCTGGACATCGCCAAGATCGAGATGGTCAAGAGCGCCCAGGTCGCCACTGCCACCCAGAAGCTGCTGGACATCACCAGGGGCGAGACCAGGTCGCTGAACAAGGTCATCAGCGGCCTGCAGCAGTAGCTGGACGCGCTGGAAGCCCGTGGGAGCGTCGGCAGCGACCACCAACCCCTGGAGTCTGGCTCGTCGGACGACGGCTGGGGACCCGGACCAGGTCCAGGCAGACCCCACGCCCCCGGCGGAGCCCCCAGGAGTCGCCCCAGCGCTAGTGCCCCCTCTCTCAGCGCCCCCTCTCACCACAGCGCGGGCCGCCGCAACGAGCGCGTGCCGCCCGGCAGTGGCAGTGAGGATTGGCGTGATGAGTGGCTCAGCGCGGAGTACCACAACCGCCGTGCTCCACCGCGGACACCGGTACGCCCCCGATGCACCGCAGCAGCCCCGGAGCCAATCCCGATGGCTGGTGGACGTTATGGTGGACTCAGGGATGAGGTCCCCAGAGGAGACGTGGAATGGCATGTCGGCGGAGGTGAGGACCTGGACCTGGACCTGGAGGAGTTCGACATTTCCCCGCCGCGTGGTGTACGACGGGAGGCTGCTGAACGCAGCCGCCGGCGCCGTGATGACGAGGCGTACATGGAAGGAGTACGGCGTGAACATCTAGGTTCGGCGTACACGGAGGACGGCGTAGCCACGCGGATACCGGAAAGAGATGGAAGTAGCAGCCGTGAGAGTCCGTGGGAGAGGCCGATGGGAACCTCGGTCGACCTCGCGGCCGGCGTTCATGGTCTATAAGGCCGCAGATGCCGCCGTGTGGGAAGACTTGAAGGACATCAAGCCCCCCATGTATGATGGCAGCCCCCTCAACCTCGACCGCTTCTTGGAGAAGCTGGACAATCGGGGGGTAACCGTCACTGAGGACATGGATCCCGCAGATGCGGAGAAATATGTCTTCAGACGGTTCAGGTACCGCCTGCCGGAAGTGCTCCAAGAGCTATACTTCGTGGCGACCAAGGAGGGGAAGATCAAGACCCTCAAGGAAGCCCAGAAGTGGCTCAACGAGCAGGAGCGGGTGGACGCTCCGCAGGTGGCTGCCAAGCGGTGGAAGTACATCAAGCTTCAGCATGATGGACGGGAGATCCGCCTACGGGACTGGCGAGACTTCCGAGGGCAATACACCCTCTTCCGCCGCAACGTGGAGGACTGGAACGAGGGTGACGAGCAGGCTTGCCTGCTCTCCATGCTGCCAGAAGCATGGATCAAGAGGGTCACCAAGGAGGAAGCCAAGAGGGCCAAGTCCAACCACACGGTCAAGATGATGCTCCCCAAAGAGTATCATACGAACGTGGTTGCTTGGACGAGGAAGAACGTGGCCCGGGATGTCAAACGGCACTCCCTGCGGAACGCTCTCCTCATCGCCGTCTCGGGCGATCGCGAGAAGACCGCGATGTGGCGCCTTGACGAGTGTGACGTGAGCTGCCAGACCATCCGTCTGCAGGCCATCCCGGCGCCGATGAGCTGCGACGAGATCCTGGAGTGGGTTGGAGAGGAAGTACTCAAGGAGTACCGGAACCTCCACCACACCCGCGGGTTGAGGCCCGGCGACCGCGACGTCAACTACGTTGGCGAGAGGCCTGGCGGGGAAGCTGCCATGGACCCAGCGGGAGCCGATGGCGATGAAGCTCTCGTCGACGATGGGTACGACGATGAGCCCGCCGAGATGGCCGTTTGTGCCTTCGTGGCCCCAAACGGCGCGGGTAACAACCGGGGAAGCTGGAAGCCCCTGGAGCCGGGTTGGAAGAGGAAGGAGAAGAGGGACCTTCGCCGCATTGGCGACCATCCGCTGTGCTTTGGGGAGTTCATACGAGCTCACCCTCAGGGCTGTTTCGTGTGTTATGGGAGGAAGAAAGGCTTCAACCATGACCACCGAACATGCCCCACCCACCAGGCCGACACGGAGGCCTACAAGAAGGCGCACAGGTCGAAGAAGCGTGCACCCGCGGGTATCCGGGAAGCCAAGGTGGAGGTGGACAAGGACGAGCTCTCCAAGCTGATGTCGGTGGGGACCGAGTTGGCTAAGGAGATCCAGGAGATCAAGAGGAACTGGGTCCCCAGGTCGGACAACAAGAACAAGGAGAACAAAGAGAACGACCAGAACAAGGACAAGGACAAGAAGCCTAGGAATAGGAGGAAGAAGGGTGTCAACGAGGTTGATGCGGAGGAGAATACCCCTACTTCCACAACCGACGCCCCCTAGCGGAGCCCCTGCAGCCAAGGGCCCCAGCTAGGGCGGTCGCAGGAGGGTGTCGTGGGAAGCGCCACACCATCCCATTCGGGAGTCGATAAGCACAAAGGGAATGCCGCGGGCGGAAGGCCCGGTCCGGCACCCAGTCGCGGTGGCAGGGTGAGGGGAGGGAAGGCACGAACCCTTGCACCCGTCCATCCTTCGCGACTAAGAATGTGTTTGATGTGCTTCAAGATCTATCCGAGAGTATCGGAGGATCACCCGGACCGCAGCTGGATGCTGCAGATGGGCAGCCTGAGCCCATTGTCCACGACCTGCACCAGTCGCTCGTTGAGCTTCTGGAACGGCCGGAGATCCTGAGCTTGCACGCCGTGCGCCGTGTTGGACAGGAGCGGCAGTTGCATCTTAAGGTCCGTGCCTTATGCGGGGAAGTGGAAAGGGTCTTCGACGTGTTGGTCGACACGGGAGCACAGGTCAGCTTGGTCAAGGCTGGCCTACTTCCACCAGAGTGTTTGATCGACAGTCAGAAACCTGTCAGGCTGAAGGTGGCGAACGGCCAGTACATGGTGGGAGGCACGAAGGAAGCGGCCATCGGGCTGCAGTTCGTGAATCATCGTGAGCTGAGCCGCCCAGACCTCGGCAAGGAAATCCTCCTGCAAGGTCGCTTCTACGAGGCCGAGATGGACTTGGACATGATCGTTGGGTACGACTTCATGATGGAGACGGACTCCGGCGTCCTCCCGGCCCAGGCCTCCATGACCATGTACCAGGACGACCAGCTCTCGTGGCTTTCGTCACCTGAGCACCATGTGGAATGCCAATGGATCCACCCGGAACCCAATCAGCTGGAAGTGGCCGCGCTGGACACTGAGCCCACTGGGCCAGCAAACCAGGAGTACGGCGTAATGCCGGAAGTGGCGAGCCGAGTGGTCGCGATTCTGGGAGCTTCGGATCTGGCCCTGGATGCGTTCTCTTCAGGAACCTCCGCCCATCTGCGGGTTTGTGAGAAGTATTTGAGCGCACAGGACTCCGCGTGGAAGAAGCACTGCGGTCCGCATCAGGGATTGATGTCGATCCATTGCCCCCGTTGGGACATTCCAAGAGCGATAGCGAAGATTCGCAAGGACCGCTCCAAGGCAGTGCTGGTTGTTCCTATGGGATGCACCGAGGAGGAAAGTACCCGACATTGGGTAGTCTCATTGACCAACATGACCTTAAACAAGGTCGTCCTACCGGCTGGAGAGAGTGTCTATCAGGACGCTAAAGGACAGCCCATGCCACCCCAGAGATGGCCAACGGAATTCCACTATGTGGATGGGGGCCTTGATCAGGCCGACACCACGGATTTCGTGTGTGTCAACCGCATCGTAGCGGAGCCATGGCGGCAATGCTTCGCGGTTCCCCCTGTTGACATCGGAGAATCGGAAGACTCCCTCACTGAAGAGGAGTTGGATCTGGTTCAGGGGTATATGGATCAGCCCTTTCACGACTGGGGAAGCCAGCGTGAGGGCAAGGGCCAGGACAAAGCCTGGTGGGAAGTGGACTCGATCGTCTCTGGTTCCTGTGATGGGAACACCTTTGTAAAGAGGGTGTTGGACCACTTGTCCAGCCAGGACGAGCCAATTGGAGGCAACCCACCCACCTACGGCTGTCTGTTCCGAGGCAAGACCAGAGATGGCCCTTTGGGCCACCTGGGAAGACCACCTGAGCCGAAACCGAGCGGGGTCGCTACCCCTCAAGTAAGCTCAGTGGTCCAGGTGCCCGGAAAAGCCAAGGCGGAGTCCGATGACTGCCCCAAGATCCAGGCATTAAGGGCCAGGCTGAAGCAGAAGTATGGTGATAACTTCTTCAGCGGAAAGCCTGTGTTTCCCCCACCGGTGCGTGGACCCTATGGCGAGGCCAATATACGACTGAAGCAGGACCCCCGTGTGTATCGGCACCGGGAGTTTGCCCTGAGGGGCGAGAGGAAAGAGGCCATGGAGAAGATCCTCCGTGACTTCATCGAGAGAGGCTGGCTTGAGCCGTGCCACTCCGAGCGAGCCTCTCCGTGCTTCGTCGTCCCCAAGAAGGTGGCCGGTGAGTGGCGGCTCGTGGTCGACTACCGCGGCCTAAACGCCCAAACGCAGCATGACAGCTATACGCTGCCCCTCATTGAGGACATGCTGCAAAAACAACACCGGCGGAGGATCTTCACGGTGATTGACCTGAAACATGGTTATCATCAGATGCCTCTCGCCGAGGAGTCCCGTGCCTGCACAGCCATGAGCACCCCACTTGGACCTCTCCAGTGGAAGGTGATGCCCATGGGCGTTACCAACGGCAATGCGGCTTTTCAGCGGATGCTGGAGAACCTGCTTGAGCCGGTGCGTGACTGTGCGGACCCCTTCATAGACGACGTGATCATCGCGTCCGGGAACCCCAGTATGAGCTACGAGGAGCTCCTGGAGGCACATGAGAGGGACGTCACTCGAGTGCTGGACCTTCTGGTTCGGCACAAACTCACGGGCAGCGGTGACAAGGCCACCATTGCGGTAAGCGAGGTGGTCTTCGCTGGCCACGTAGTCGGAAACGGGCAGCGAAAGCCCATACCTGGCAAGGTGGCTGCGATTCAGCACTGGGAAAAGCCCAAGACGGTCTCTGAGCTACGAGCGTATCTGGGGTTTTGCAACTACTACTCGGGGTATATCAAGATGTATGCCGAGTATGCAGCCTTAATGACGACCATGCTCAAGGGCAACCGAGAGGAGACCAAGAAGGGGTCCAAGAAGGCTCTGGTCTGGAATGAAGAGTCCGACCGTGCCTTTGAGGGGATGAAGCAGGCGCTGCTATCCGCAGTGGGTCTGCACCTCGTGGATCATGACCGAGGGTTCGTGCTGCGCACCGACGCTTCCGACTACGCCGTTGGCGCTGTGTTGGAACAAGTGCTTGACGATGGGAGGCACGTGCCCGTGGCCTTCTGGAGCCGAGTCCTGGCGGAAGGCCAGAGACGGACGTGGACGCCCCGAGAAAAGGAGGCGTATGCCATCGTCATGGCTCTCAGGAAATGGGCTGGGTACATAGCCCTCCATCCCGTCATTGTCTGCACCGACCATCAGAGTCTGCAGTCGTGGCACAAGGAGCACGTGGACACCCCCTCTGGTCCCGCCTCCCGACGGGCCAGATGGCATGAGACCTTGGCCAAGTTCGACCTCACGGTTGTGTATATTCCTGGGAAGGATAACACCGTGGCGGACTGTCTCAGTAGGTGGGCCTATCCTGCCAGCAAGGGCATGACGGATATCTGTGCCCATGGCGATGAGGCTGAGACCGCTGAAGCCAAGAGGATCATTGAAATGGAGCGTCTGATGGAGGAGGAGGGTGTTAAATGCTTCGTCGTCATGGCTGCGGATGCCCCCCTCGGAACGAGGATGAGCAGAGCGGTCAGAGTACTCGCCCCTGATGGAGCTGAGTCCGACAAGCACCTCTTCACTGAGTCTTGCCTCCAGGACGACTGGATCGACGACTACGCCAAGTCCGAGGCCTTTGCGGCCGAGTATAGGGCTGTGACCGACCCTGATGACGGGCAGAAGTGGCCAAAGGGGCTGACTGAGGAAGATGGCAAGTTATACCGGAATGGTAAGCTGCTAGTACCGGAGTCCCGGGTGCTCGAGCTGTGCGAGGCTTGGCACCACCACATGCTGCACCCAGGGGTCAAGAAGCAAGCCCTTGACATGCAGCGCCGGTTTGAGATCGACCATATCGGTCTCTACACCGCCATCAAGAAGGTCAGGAAGGGTTGCTCGGTCTGTCAAGCCTGCAATCCCGATAACCGGAACGTCAAGGGGGAAGCCCAATGGACCCCGGTTCCTGACCAGCCCATGGAGAGCGTGGCCATGGACGTCTTCTCCATGCCCGAAGTTCACATTGGTAAGGAGACCTTTGACTGTGTGGTTCTTTGTGTGAATCGCCACAGTGGCTACGTAGTAGCCGTTCCGGCACGCAAAAAGGGGTTGCTTGCCAAGGAAGTGGCAGTCATGATGATTCGTCATTGGCTGACGGTCTTTGACATCCCCCGCACCATTTGCAGTGACCGAGGGCCCCAGTTTGCTGGTGGCTGGTTCAAGGCCATGTGTTCCCTCATGGGAATACGTCATGCCAAGAGCGTCGCCTATCTCAGCCGGTCCAATGGCCGGGCTGAAGTGGCTGGACGGCAGCTGTTCGAGAAGCTGCGCAAGATTCACATCACCAATCCACGTCGGAACTGGTTTGAGGAGATGTGGCCCGCACTGAAGGCCCATTATGACAGCCCCACTCCGGGTCGTTTGTCCCCTCACCAGATTCTGTTTGGCAGGGACCCCCTTGGTCGGGGACTTCCCTTGTCTGGTGATGGCATGGCTATGGATGCCAAGGAATTCTTCGCGCGGCAAGAGGCAACGGCGCGGGACATCCGCCAGCAGCTCGAGAAGGAGCATGCTGAGCGTCAGAAGTCCGCCCCGAGCTCAACAGCGCAAACGTTCAGGGTGGGAGACGCGGTGTGGGTGATCAGACCCCGCCCCATGGGCACCCACCGCACCAAAACCTGGTTCACACCCGGAGAGGTGGTCCGCAGGATTGGTGAGGACACCTACCGCATCAAGGTGGGTCAGGGACAGTTCCGGGAGCGCCACGAGATTCAACTCCGTGTGCGGGAACCCGACCTCCGTGGCCAACATGTGTCCCTGAAGTATGCCGCACATGAGGCTGATTCGGACGACGATTATGCTGAGCAGGACGACTATACAGTCGAGAAGATCCTGGCTCAGCGTCCGAACGCCTCGGCACCCGGAGGTGTGGAGTTCAAGGTTCGTTGGCGAGGCTATGGGCCGTCCCACGACACCTGGGAACCCGTCTCCTCGTTCGTGCCGCGGATCAATACCCCCTTCATGGACTACATCCGCAGGCACAAAACCAAGATTCACGTCTCCGACTTGGAGCCAGCGGCGCCTGATCAGTGCCCTGGGCTCTCCCCTGATGCGTTTTGAGCGCTTGTGAGGTCGACGGATCGTCCCTTACTCGCTTGCTCTCTCCCATCTTCCGGTGACCTGCCATCAGAGTGGCCATATACCCCCCCCTGCTGAATCCAGAGGAGAATGGCCGCTCTCTTCAACCTCTATTCGTCACTTCCCCCCCTGCTTAATCCTTTGGAAACCAGGTAGGGCGACTGACCTATTTTCTGAGCTCTTAGGGCCTTGAAAGCCATACGACGTTGCGCAACGGATGCCGCTGTCATCGGCATTGCGATTTTTTGGTGTGTGGTCTGGTCCCATTGCACTTGCGGGATCCAGACCAGTCGACGTGTGTCTGCAGACTATGTGTGGCCTGAACTCAGGCGTTTTCCTGTCCATCCTCCTGCATATGCCTTATCCTAACCGGGGCGTGGTTTGGCGCTCTATCCAGAGCGTGTTTACACGCCTACTTACCCCGCTTCTTGCTTGTCTTTCTGCGCTCCAGGATATTTGCATTTGTATGTTAAGTGGCGTCAGCCCATCGCCGAGATGTGGACTGTTTTTTTTCCCCCCCGAGGGGATGCGAAACCACTACGCAGGCACCTTGTGTCGCCGTTTACATGCTCTTACATATGGTCCAGCCTGGACCAGTACCTAATTACAGATTCTTCTGTTTGAGTGCCCGTGATACAGTGTGCCCTATTCGCTGTGTATGCTGAGATCCTGATGGCGTCAGGCGGGAAGCCCAGTTGCCTGACTACACTCCCAGCGGTCCGCCACTGTCAGTCCCAGTGTGAGCCTACCGACTCGCAGACGCACTTGCAGTCGGGTGGCGACCTCCGGTGTTCCTGACCTCAGTCAGTCTGCCTGGGAAACTGGTGGTTTGAGGAGTCGACGCCTCCGCCCACATTGCATGAGGACTCCCTCATGTATGGCCTTCGTGGTAATAGGGCGAGGGAAACGACGGCCTTGACGCCCGATCTCTTAAGGAGGAGCTCGTTCGGCTGTACCACTCTGGACTCGCGTCGTGGATATGGACATGGTGCGCCCGAGGAAGGACCCGTGGGGACTCTCCCCAAGCCGGCGGGCCCTTGGGAAGCCTGGGGTAGCCTGATGGATCTTTGTGGTCGCTTCCGACCTGTGGGACCACCTCGGTCGTCGTGTGACGCCTATGTTGGCCGTGTATGCCACTGCCACTGTGGTAGTGACCGTCGCAGCCGGCACCCGGTGCGCCTGGTATGGGTTAACGGGTCCTTTGGATGCCGAACAATCGCCGCCAGGACCCGGGACTTGATACTTGATACTATACTTGCAGATACTAACAGCTACAGCACCGTACCTGTCTTACTGTGGGATTTGGGCAGCCTAACCTGCGAATCAGCCTGAAGTGAGGATGTGACACCCCCCCCCTTCAGGGGATGGTCCTGGGTACCCGCTGCCATGCGTGGTGTTATCGAGCCTCCCCCAGGGTTTGCTCTAAGGAGGGGGGTGAAGCGGTACCCAGAACCCCATGACCATGGTGGGGTATACAACCGTCCCTTGCCGTAAAGCCCCCGTGACGGCATTCCGGCCACTCGAGGCATGTTACCATGTACCGGCAAACTGCCATTTGCCGGTATCTTACTATTTCACTCCAATCTGCCCCGCACCGCCTTCGGCCGTCGATTCGGCAACCTAACCCTAACAACAGATGTAGGTAAGACGTGTTTGTGTGAGAGATCTGGGGATTTCAGCTATTAGCGGCCGCATCGGCAACCGATGCGTCGCCCGCTGAGATTTACACATCAGAATATCAGGAATCAACTGGGCTTTATTTTCATATTGTTTCCGTAAATTTTCACGCTTCCGTTCTGATAATCAATGTTTTGACTGCTGGCGGTTGGCTCGCGACTTTAGCGTAACCGCCAGTTTAACTGTTATTTACAGACATTTTAGCGCAATCCGTGACGAAGACTCTAAAGTATTCAGGAATTGCATTGATGCATCTGCAATTTTCACATTGTACACTCGCAACCTTAATCCGAATTTTTCAGGATGTCGAAATCGAATTCTCGACTTCGACATCCCCGCACTTGATTTGACCTCTTTCGAGTGGACCTACGTGCTTCCCTATGCACGAATGAACTTTCCTTTTGTCTTGCCCTCCATTTGTCTTAGAGATATGGGCAAAACAAAGTTGATTCGTGAGGCCACTTGTGAGGGTCATATCTCGTGCTGCTTGCGAGGAATGACAATAAGGAAGCATGGGATGTATACACAATACTCCGTGCGTAATTTAGGACGCTTTATACGCCTTGCGTCTCCACACGTGCGTGCTAGCGTAATGGATCATTGTCAAGAGGGTAGAGTTTGCGTTAGAACTCTTTGGCCATGATATTGCGTGCGTCAAGATAACTTTCGAGTGTAGCGCGCGAGTGTTGGTGTTGCATAGGAACTTTCCTTGAGTTCCTATGAGCGATTGACACAAAGTTATGCCCTTGGAGGGGCATGACATATCGTGGGGGGAGCTACCTTTTTGGGCAGTATGTGGTATGTGCCATGTGTTGTATTGCGTGCGCATTTGGCGGGTTTGGCTAAGAGCGATACACCCACCGATGGACCTCATATTGCACGAGGCCCTTCCTATTACTCCCCACGATCAATTGCAAGCCTAACCTTCGTGGAGGGAAGCTTGTGTGGCGATCCCAAAGCGATGCGTTGGGAGCAAGGTGTGTGTTTTGCAATTTTCCATATTTTCATGTGCCCACTTGGGAAGTAGCGCTCGTGACCTTTCAAAGTGCCCCAAGTGGAGCACATATGTGGAATCGAAGGTCATCGGTGTCAAGTCATTGTGTTTAGAAGGATTGGTCGATTACTCAATCCAAGCCGAAGATATTATAATATATTTGTGCGCTTTTCAAGGCCCTTTTGGGTGTATTTTCGCCAATATTGCTGTTTTTTGCCCGTCATGATGTCAAGTGGCGACCGTGTATCACAACGTTACGCTCAATTGACATCATGACCCAAGTATGTTATGGGAGTACATACTTCGGTGCCCAAAATATCTTGGACACAGCAAATAACTCCTCTTGGGCTTGGCATACCGTGGCCGCCATGTTGGCGATTTGGGACTATCCCAAATCATGGGCTCACTTGGCGACCCTGCCATTCCCAAGACCAGAGGAGTTGGGCGACGCCCAAAAGATATGTTGGACACATATGACTTGATACCAATCCTATGGCACACTCCGGTCCAAGTCGGGCATGTGCCTCATTTGCCCCAACCATGAGTGTGCGCATTTTGGGCCATTTTGAGCAATTTTCCACATTTTCTGCCCGCCGTGCACCATGTTCAGCTACCTCGTGCACGACGGACTCATGGACCAATGGACCATATATGACATGGGTGTTATGGACATTGGTCCCCATGGTTCACACACCACGTGGGCGAAGCGGAGCAACCTTCGCTAGGGTGCTAGCCCAAAGTGAGTGTGGACAATTTTACCATTTTGGCATTTGTGGACCCAATTGGGATGTCACCACGCCAAGTGGCATGGAGATCTTTGAGAGCCAAGGGCATGGGAGTCCTCGTTTGACTCCCGGTGGATCGCGTATGGAATGGCGGATCCGATCTCCAAGCCGGCGTGGAGATATACTATTGGGAGCACCCCCGAATTTTGGCTCATTTTGAGTAGCCAAAATGACCCCCTTTTGGGAACCCAATTTCACCCCCCCGTGTGGTCAATTGGCGGCCTCATATCTCTATGCTCATGAGGAGCCCGGACTTAATTTCAGGTGGTACACTCAGATGGAAGTCCTAGGTCCTGCCTCCTATCCTGTGAGCCATTGGCCTCATCCTGACCGGGCGAGCCACGCGTGAGAATGGTGCCAATTTTGGTGATTTTGGCATCATGACCCCACTTGACGAACCCGTGGTGCCCTGATGCAGGGACCTCAGAGGGAACCAGGTTGGGTGAGGGCTCCAGAGAGTTCGTACTCGAAGTGCATAGGGTCAGTTGCCTCGTCCCTACCTCTGGCGGGTCCAGACTAGGGGTCAATTTTGGAGATTTTTGAGCTAATATCAATTTGGGCTGAAACAGCTGATTTTCAGCTACCAACTCCTAGGGGATATTGGCGGGGCCATATCTCTGGCTCAGAGAGGAGTTGGGACCTGCCATTAAGGGGGCATAGGAGGCAATCGTCGGTTGGCCTTGGAGCTCCTTGGTTCTCAAGAACTCGCCTGTGGCTGGGTGGGACACCCCCCCTATTGGCAGGGTTTCAGGGTCTGGACTGAGCAGGGCATGGGTTGTGTTTGAGCCCCCGCCCCCACCAGCCACTGGGAGGGTCGGACCTGCAATTGGGATACGAGTTGGGACTGAGTGTCTATTGCCCTGTGATGCTCTTACCCCTGTCCAGTCTTAACCCGGTGTGTACATATCCTGATGTGTTGCTGTACATACTTTTGTTCCCTTGTTTCAGAGTGGCAAGGATCCTGAAACGCTTTGTCACATGACATGAGCGCAATGATGCCCCTGTGAGCGTAGTGCTTTGCCTGCCTGCTCACTTGCGCGTGTCCACCGCAGCGTCCCGTGGCCAGGCCCCCCACGGGAACGCGTCACCACGAGTGGTGAGTGCTCCGATGACCAGGAGACTCCAGCATGCTCCAAAAGTTTGGCTGACGCTGACGACCGCCTAAGCAATATCGTCAGTGCTATACCCTCGGTTGACCCAGAGGTGCTGACACTGAAGCACGGCGCTTTCCTAGCGCGGCTGCTTATGGATGAGGTGGACCTTGGTGAGTCCACTCATGGCAGGTCCCATGACCCCCCTACAGGTCAGGTATCTGGCGCTAAACCCTCACCCAACAACATGCTCGTTTCTTGGTACAATGTACAGGATCTCCAGCAGGTTCTATAGGCTAAGGCTGAGAGTATCGAGCGACGGACCCGCCTGGACCTCCTCAAGAGGACCCCGACAACGTCTATGTGGTCCTAGGAGCATGATGAAGAGATAACTCTTTCCGATCCTGAGGTACCTCTGCTATACTCCCTTCACTGTGCCCAGCAGGGTCGCCAGGACTGGGAGGATTAACTACCCCCTGAAACAATGGGGCGTATGAAGAAACAGGAAAAAGGGAAGAGCAACCTCCGTGGTGAGGAGGATTTCGTTGAAAAACTTGAGAGCATGAACCTAGACCCCCGTCTCAGTAAGCTCATCAAGAAATACCAGGGGGTTTTTGGAGCGTTGCCCCCATCCCTGTCTTGCAAAAGACTGGTCCAGATAGACATCACACTCAAACCGGAGTTTGAAGGGTCTGTGGTTAGATGGCGTCCATACCCCGCCCCACAAGACCAGATCGACGAGATCGAACGCCAGATCCAGGAATGCATAGACGCTGGCCTCGTCAAAGAATATAAACACGGGGACTATCCCCGCCATGGTAGCCCTTGTTTTCTAGTGGCTAAACCTGGCTCCACTGCCATGCGCTCGGTTGTTGACTACGGAGAGGTAAAGAAAAGGACGCAGAACCACTCAGGGAGTATCTCCAACATGGAGAACACCCTGGAGAGAATCGCTAAATGCCGATTCAAAACTGAGATGAACAAGCGCACTGGCTTCTGGCAGGTAGACCTAACTTGAGCAGCCAAGAAACTGCTCGCCTTTATAAACCCTAAGGGCCGTGTCTTCCGCTGGAAGGTCACGCCCTTCGGTGTCACGAAAGCCCCTGCTCTCTATCAGGAGCTGATGAATAAAATGCTCTATATCCTGAGACGCAGACCCCTTGTACAGGAACTGGTTTCCCGCGGGGCCGAGATAGAGGCACACATCGATGACCTGAGCCTGGATACTAATACCCAGGAGGATCATATCCTCCTCCTACAAGATTGTTTTCACTCTCTGTCAGGAAACCCATCTCCGCATCAAACTCGAGAAGTGGGAATTCATGCGTGAAAAGATGGAGTATCTAGGTTTTGACGTTGGGTATGGCTGGTGGAAACCAGCCGCATCTAAGATGCAACCCTTGCAGGACATGCCGATACGTGACGACCCTAAGATTTTACCAGCGGCATATCCACAATTTTACGTATTCATCAGCCCCTCTCACTGACCTTATAAGAAAGACGAACCCTTGGCGATGGACCGACAAGGAAGAGGCCTGTTTCCAGGAGTTGAAGAAGAAAATTTCCTCTACTAACTGCCTGGGGGTACACCGCCCTAAGGGCGAAATAATACTCGTCACGGATGCCTGTGATGTGGGGGGGGGTGGTACCCTATACCAGTGGCAGGAGCTTAACCCCACTGAGTTGTCTCACTGCCAGTTTCAAACTTCAGGTCTGAACCGCGATGGAACCCTGAAGCATGACTATCCTGCCAGTGAATGGTGTCTGGTGCCTCTTTTGGTCACTGAAACTCGAGGTGGAATCAAACATGATCCAAATACAGTACCTACAACCAGGAACTCCTGGCTGGGATGCACGTGCTTTCTTTCCAGTTCCGTCTACTTGGCGCTAGCCCTATCGTCTGGCTCTGTGACCAAGAGCCCGTGAAAACAGTTCAGAAGGGCCCCCCTCCTGAAAAAGCGAAACTAAAGTAATGGTGGACCTACCTCAGTCAGTTCAGGCTGACTGTCCACCGTATACAGGGTATAACGACCGGGACCGCTGACTATATATCTCGTAACAACTTCGATGCCCTCTTATGTGAGAGCTCGGAGGCGTTGCCCAAAGAGGCATTCCAGCGCATGGACGTCCAGCTGGACCTATCCATGCGCACTGCAGGTGTACTGGAGTGCCGGAGTATGAGAGACTACCATGCTGAGTACAAATGCGTACTCAACTCCCTGAGTGATGGCCTAGAGGCACACCTGATAGACGGCGACCGTTAACCAATACCTGTATTATGAGGACCGTATAGTTGTGCCTGAGGCAGGACTGGATGGTTGCCTACAGTGGGCCCATCTCAGCTCTGGGCACACAGGGTGCAACGGGTCTGTTGACGTTTTCAGGGAGCATTTCTACTCCCCATTAACCTGTGCTGAGCTACGTGCTCGTATGCAGTCCATAGTGGACTCCTGTGGCTGTCACACCAGCAAACAGAGCGACTCACGTGACCGGGGACTGGTCCCCAGTCTGCCTATCCCCTACTGTGCTAATTCCCTGTTGTACGTGGATTTCATCCACGGTCTGCCTAAGTTAGGTGGTTATGACAGTCTTTTGGTTGTCACCTGTGGCTTGACCCGTTTCACCTGTGCGTTTCACTGCAACAAAAAGATCACAGGAGAACAGACTGTGACAATTTTGGTTGAACAATGGTTCGAACACTATGGGGCACCTAAGGAGGTGCACTCTGACCAGGACGTACGTATCTGGAGTGATACCGGATGGTACAAGCGAGTATTGGAGGCACTGAACGTCCATGTAACCAGACGTGTGCCCTACACTCACACTTCTAACCTTCTGTGCGAGAGACAGAACCCTGTGTTGGAGCAGAACCTGGGGATTCTGATGAAACAGGAACGTACCAAAGATTGGGTACGTCTGTTACTCGGCCTGGGCTGTCCTAAGCATGAACTCTCAGGAGAGTTCTTCAACTAGCTATACCCGCCCCAAACTGTTCCATCAGGGGCGTCCTGCCTTGTTCTTCAAAACCCCTCTTCCAGAGGACTACAAGAGCCCCGTAGGGGACTAGCTGGAGCAGAGGCAGGACCTGGCTAACCTGGCTAGAGCAAACCTGAAACACGCTCGAGAACGTGAGTTGACTAGGCGTAACCGCACAAGACATCCTGCTACTAACCCGTGCTGAGACTCTGTCCCAGCGGAAGAAGAAAAATTACTCTCCTTGTGACTATCTCCTTATTGGGCCTAACTGAACTAAGGAGGTTGCAAGCTTCAGGAGGCGGTGGTATACCCAAGATATCCCCCCGTCCCGTTGGGACTCTTCTTTGGGCCACTCTTGCAGGAGTATTGGCCCCCCCCGGAGGTACACGTCCCCCGCACAAAGGGAGAAGCAACACTGAGGATTGTCAGAACACCACCAGGCCGCTTATCTTCTTTGCCGGCCAATGGTCGGTGCGTCCTATTGCCCCAGCCTCCCTCGACACATTCTCCGCGCAGTGTAGTACCAAGAACGCCCCCACGCGCTGGACTAGGTACTCGTGGGGTTGGTTCAGTCCGGGGTGCCCACCTCCATACAACCACCTCAACTGCGGGTCACCTGAACACGCTGGCTACGTGAACAGATTCCCCCCAGATTTGGACTCACAGTTGAGGCCCTTTACTCGCAACCCCCTCTGTTTTCTAACCTCTCAGGGGCGGTGAGCACTGTTGTGCAGACAGCTAGGCCTACTCAGTGTGTGCCAGGACAGGCTCAGGACGACTGTAGAGCTCCATTTATGGTGAATGTACTAACTCCCACCGTCAATCGGGTCCTGCGCTCCAGACACCTACACATCCGCTGCTTTCCGAGCCCTGCTGCTGCCCTGGTTGTGCCCTGCAGTCCCATGCCTGTGGTTACCAGCGTGAACCAAGTGGCCGCTTTTCCGGTTTGCAGCCACCCAGCGAGTGTGTGCCTTGTTGACCACCTGTTGCATGGGATCTGCCCTAATGTTCTGACCTTGGGGAGCACACAAAGAGCGGTGACTTGCTACTCCAGGGGGGAATGACAAGCAAGGCGCTGTGAAGCAAGTTGTGTCCACCCTCCTTGGGGATGAAAGTGCTGCCCTGGGTCGTTGATGGTGCCGGAGGGCTCGGGGCCGGCAAGACCAGTGGGGCAGGCACGCGAGGAGTCGACCTGAACGCTGCTATTGGGGGTAGAACCGGAGACTCGAACACCAACGGAGGCGAGAGCAGCAACAACAGAAGCAAGATCCATGTTGAGTGTTATCCGGCAGAAAATCCCAGTCTATGAAGAAAATTGATGCGGACTTTACTATGCACATCTGAGTGTCCATATCTATCTGAAAAGATTTAAATAAATCCAATTGTGAAAAATATTTGGCCGATCTGGCCCGCGAGCGCGCGTCAGCGGCAAATGGCGATTCCAGGCAAATGATCGGAACGCGGCGAATTTACGGAGAATGGACCGCGGAATCAGATCCGGCATATCAGAAATATATAGGTCTGATCCTGAGACTGAGCTGCGAGGCGGCGATTCCGCCGAAGCAAAGAAAATGACCAAAATGTAGCCAATCTGGACAGAATGTCTGAAAATCTGAGCAGATGGGGCTAGCCGCACTTACACTCCCCCTCCAAAAACACACTGGGGTGTGTCGCTACGTCAACGAAGAACGTAGTGCGGGTAAGTCCCAGAAAAAATAGAGATGTAGCCTCGATGGGGCGAAATCTGCTTGATCTGACCTGATTTGGGCTGAATTGGCACTGAATCAGGAAGGATGAACCTGAAATGAGACAGAATGAGGAGTGACGAACAGTCCCTCGTGCAGTAAAACATTCAGTTAAGGGCTAAAAAGCATGTAAACGTATCGAGAATCGACACCAAACGATGCATTGGTTGAGAATGAGGCAGATTATTGGTGGATTGAGTGGGGGAATCAGGAAATGGAGTGACATCTCAGCGCTCTGGCACAGTTTCGCTGTCGCGGGCACGCTACGGTGTCCTCGCCGAACTCTACATCGTGTTACTCCCGCTTTTCTCGTTCTGAAAAGTGCAGCATGTGCTTCAGATTTGGCGCATCTGGTGGATGATCACAAGATTCAGCAAGATTGGGAATCAAATTGAGCAGAGATGAAGGAGATTAAACAATCACAGAGAGGGAAAACAATTACAAATGTAGTCTACAGACCCTAAGTGCACAGAAAATCATAAGCGTCAACGAAGTTAGGCAAAGCCGTCGACAGATCTTCGAGGAATGAGAGGAGATGGCAAGGAAATCAACCTAAATTGTCCTAAAATGAGGAAATTCCCTAAGATGAAGGTGAAATGAAGCGGAATGTCTAGAACTGAAACTACTAACACTTTCGTTTAGACTAGAGTTAATATATATTGTCGTTTTTTCAGCTCAATTGTGCTTTCCGGCACGTTGGTTCGCGAGCATCTAACAGATTCTATGAAAATGTGGATCATGTGATGATGCATCATGATGGGACATGCTGGCCCTGGATCCTTGGCATGTAACGCGCCGAAGGTTCGCTGAAGGCGCTTTACTGACAGTATATAACTGAGAGACACCGAATTTACAGTGGCGGTGGTGTCAATCGACTTGGACAAGGCCAATCTTTCGATGGAGTCCCACAAGACACTTGGATTCACCATTTTCAACAGTTTCAGGTCGGATTGAGCTCACATTGGCGTGTGCCAAAAATACAACGAAGATTACGGACTTCAGAGGTTGCTGTTAGAAGTCCCTAGAGCTCCTATCTGAAGGTTGTCTGAACAATTGACGTCTGGGTTTCGTGCAACAGTGGCAGAATGATGGACAAACCTGAGGATTTCATAGTAAATTCAAGGAATCTGGATCTGAATCTGGACTTTGGCTTCAGCATCACGGCAAATGAAGGTAAGATCTGAGTTCCTGGCGTCGCAACTGGTGCAGCCAGTACTACAGGGGGTGCCTGTAGGGGTGAATGTCACCGGCCGGTGTTTTTACTATGTACATTTGCTTCCATCTGCACGAGTAGCCAAATTCCAAAAATGCACAGACCAACAGAGACAAGATTACCCCGAATCTGCCTGAATTAAGCCTGAGTTTGGTTTTTTCTGAACACGGCAGCACACTCCGTGGCTTTCGGCAGCGTATCTACGCCTTGTCTGCCGAACGGAGACCAAAGAAAAGTTGATTGACGTCAAATTATCAAACATTTGCAGTTCTCCACATCAGTTCGAAATCAGGAAGAATGAACAGTGGATTGAGCAGAATGTGGTTGGGGCGAGGCTGAAGTCGGCCACGCACGAATACATGTGACCACCAACCTGTCTGGTCGGGCCCTCGTACGGCTTGGGCGCTGCAAATCAGCGGCCGAACTTGAAGCTTGGTCTTCATTTGGCTCCTGGGCTGGCCTGACCGCAGGAGGGGGGATCGACGGATCAGCCCTGGAATGTGGCTGCTGAGGGCCGTAAAAGGCTGGATCTCGATTCACCACAGGTCTTTTTCCGTCGCTCTCCACTTGTCTGTCTGGTTTCGACAGACAGTCTGTCAGGAGTACGCCAATTTCGGGGTGCTTCTTGAGGAAGTCGATGAACCCCTTGGTGTACCCATGGACAAAAGATCGGGCTGGTTCCCAGTTGTTGTGACTGGAATCAAAGCCCCTCCACTCAGATAGAAATTCCCATTCGCCCTCGGCGTCACGTCTTGCTTCTAAAATCCTCTTGAGTTCGTACTTCCCCCCTTCGATGACCCGATCGGACAAAATTTTCGAAGTCCAAAAAAGGGGTTTAACCCGATCCTTGGGGGAGGGGATCTCTCTCTTGAGGCGATCGCCCGAAACGTCAGTTTCCCTGCTGACATCCACACGAATCCTCCACCTGTTCTCACCAAGACGCGCTGTAACAGCGAATGGCCCCTCCCACAAGGGAAGAAGCTTATCATCTCCGTCCAGGGTGGTTTCGGATTTTCGAAGCCAAACTCGATCATCGACTTCAAAATTGTGGGGGTTTTTTCGGCCTTGATTCTGGACCCAAAGCCAGTCAGCTTGATGCTTTTCGATTAATTTCGAGACAGTTTTATCTGCTCGTTGGACGTCGTCCAAAAACAACGAAGCATCCTTACAGGGGCGAGGATTATTCAACGGCATGTTCCACCAACACTTCTTTCGTCCAAAGACAATTTCATTTGGAGAAAGGCCATGATACAAAGGCGTGTTGTGGTAACGGCGAAGCAATGCGAAGAGAACTTCCATCCAATGGAAATCCTTTTCACTCGCGAGCTCCTTACGAAGCATATTTATAATTGAGCGGCCGGCTCTTTCGCCAGGCAGCGCTCGATGCGAGTGGATTTCACATCGGAGGTGGTGGATTCCAAGGCGAGCACATAATTCCTTTCACCATTCGGAGGTGTACTCTTTGCCTGAATCCGTCACCACCTCGGATGGGACGTCCCAACCTCCCATCCAGGTCTGCGCGCACCATTTGGCGGCAGCCTTGCCAGTCATCGACTCGATGTTACAAGGCAACACCTGAATATAGCCGGAATGACGGCACTGAATAAGGAGCACTCCATTGACCTTTTTGTTGGTCCAATGGCACTCTTCGTCATCGAGTTCACCGAGATAGAAGAAATCACTGGTGACCCTGTTAAAGAGGCGCTCCGGAATAGGATGAGGCCTCAGATGGCCGTGCTTCTTCGCGCTGGGGGGCGTCGAGACAGCACATTGGGCACATCCGGCGGCTACTTTCATGCAATGAGTATATAGCCTTGAGCCAAACAACCTATGTTTAATCATCGACCACAATCGACGGCCATGTGCGTGGGGGGACTCCCATTTATGCCACCAGTTTAACACTCGGGGGGCCAGGGCGTCTGGTACGCACAATTTACCCTCCATCCACAGCTTCCCCCCATCCAACGAGTACTCAGAAAAAATCCCATCCTTGTGAGCATCTTTGGATTTGAGATTTCCAAAGACCTCTTTAAACATGGGATCCTGCAGATAATCGGACGTCCAGTCACGGATGATAAGGGAATCTTTCGGCAGGGGTGGAGTTTTGGCCGGATCTCGACGCTTAATGCCCTGGATCAACCGAAATCGACTTACTCGTCGGGTATAGTCAAACCGTTTCACACTCCCTGAGGAGGGATCGGTGACTTTTTCCACGACTTTCAGTGTTTTGGTGCAGATCTCATGAGCATGCGCCGGATCTGAAAAGGCCGTGATGTCGTGACACGGTAATGCGTGTTGTTTAACAGCGCATTGCATGCATGCACGTCGAATGAGCTTTTTCTCTTCCTGATCCCATTCGATGATGACATGGCGGTCCTGCTCCGTACCACGGATGTTCGTACTTTGCAGCCCCTCTGAAGCGGGGTAAGCCCATCGGCTCAGAGCATCCGCTACCGTGTTGTGTTTTCCAGGCAAATACGACACATGGAGGTCAAACAGACTGAGAAATTCGTGCCATCTGGCCCGTCGACCAGCTGGGCTCGCGACAGTATCAATGTGTTCGGTGGCCCAATACTCCAGAGATCGATGATCCGTCAGGACCTCGACTCGATTGGTGCCAACCCACAATTGGTACTTTTTTAAAGCACAGATTATGGCGTAGGTTTCTTGCTCACGCGGCGACCATTGCATTTGGCGTGGAGCTAGCTTCCGCGACCAAAATGCAAGAGGGTAATGATCACCTGTGGCTTCATCAACCTATTCAAGGACAGCTCCGATCGCGTACCTAGAAGCGTCGGTTCAAATGTAGAAGGGTCGGTCGAATTGGGGCACATGCAACGTGGCGACTTCACAGAGGGCCGCCTTCAAGTGATGGAAGGCCTCCTCGCACTCGTCAGTCCACTTGACACGAACCTTTGAACCTGCCTTGCCTGCATCTCTCCCTACCTTCAATAATTCAGTGAGGGGGGCAGCAAATTTGGCATAATTCGGCACAAAAGTGTGGTAAAAATTGCAACAACCCAGGAATCCTCTCAACTCCGTGATCGTCTCAGGGCGCTTCCACTTCTGAATAGCGACGAGCTTCCCTGGACTCGGTCGTCGGGTGCCATTCTCTAGGAGAGAACCACAAAATTCGACTGATTTTAAAAAAAATTTTCCCTTCTTTGGCCCACAAATCAGCTGATTAGCATCAAGAATGTCCAAAACTTGGTTCAGCTGCTTTTCATGTAGGGCCACCAGCTCGGCTTCGGTCAGTCCCTCCCCCTCCGTCGCGATGATTATGTCATCTATGTACACACTCACAAAGGCACGAAGCTCAGGATGGGCTGTAAAAAGCACATCCTCCATCATTCTTTGAAAAAACGAAGGGGCGTTCTTCAGGCCCATGGGCATGACTGTCCACTGGACTGGGCCACATGGCGTGCACATACAAGTGAGAGGTCGGCTGTCCTTCCTCAACGGCATTTGGTGAAAGCCGTGACGGAGATCCAGCACAGAAAACAAACGACCTCTTGCCCTCTTGGCGATTTCCTCCTCAATGAGGGGCAGGGGGTGTGAATCCGCCTTGGTTTCGGCGTTGAGATTGCGAAAATCAACAACCATTCGCCAACCATCAATAGTGTTCTGGTCTGCAGGCGGCGGCTTCGGGACTGTGAAGGGTGCACAGCACCATTCGCTGGTCATACAACCCTCAAGCCAACCAAATTCCCTGAGATTTCTCTCGATGATTTTTCTGAGGATCTCATGTTTATGTCCATGGTTCTCATAAGGACGCTGTTTCTTCGCCTTGTAACCTTCACGAAGCTCGATGAAGGCTTCACCGAACTGCCCACGGACAGGGGGGTCTTTGATCAACTTCCCCGAAAGGGTTGTGTCCTTCCGTTCCTCAAAAATCTTTTCTCTTGCCTTGGAACACAATTCAGTGTCCACCTGATCGCCAGGAATTACTGTCGAAAAAACTTTGGCGACTTCTTCGGCCTTGGCAGGAAGAATCTTCTTACGGATGTCCCTAAAGAGGTCCGTATCAACTGCCTCTTGAAGATAGGTGGGTCGAGTGTCGACATTCCAGAGATTATCTTCGTGATCCAGCTCCTCGAAAGGATCTATGAAAGCTTCCACAGGGGGTTTTTCATAAAAAACTCTGAATTTGCGGCGCGATTTAAGATTTTTCTTCGCCCGTGCACTGAAGATTCTTTTCGATGTCGATCGTATTGGGGAAGAGGGAGACGAGGCGGATCCATTTGACGTTGGATCACCTTGGGTATCTGACGGACAAAAATCAGAAAAAATAGATTCATCATCAGTACCACGCTCAACCTCAGATTCAGACCCAACACAGGAATCTGTACTAGAATCAGCAGAATTAGAGTCAGAAACCTTTCCATCCACCAGGAATGCAAGCGAACTCCAGGACCGCTGTGGCAGGGGACCTGTGTCGTCCCTGGCATACAGCTTAATCTTCCTGGGAAGTTCGATGTAATCTACACAAATGTCTTGCAATTCCTTAAACCAAGGCTTGTCGTCCCACAAGGGCACAACTAAAATCGCCTGGGTTTTATCTTGCTTGATTTTGTGGATGACCTGCTGGATTAAGTGAAACGGAGGATTAATCCATAACTTCTTGTCCCATTTATGGGTCCAAGCGTCGCGAAAGTGCTTGTCAAAGCGCTTGTTCTCGCGGTTAGCAAAGGCATCATACTGTGGCCAAAAGGAATGGTGTTCATAAAAATATTCACAAATTGAATCGCGCCATTTGTCGACAACTCTGTAGGATGAAGAGTGCCAGCGCGAAGGGCGTCGTGGCTGGGAGTCCCTACGAAGACATTCTAACTCTCGGGAGTAATCGGCACTCCGATTCACCTCTGCAATGGTGACATCTTCGCCAAATTTTGGTGTAACCTTTTGCTTCAAAAATTCTTCTGCACTTTTAAACCCTGCGTGCAAAAAACGAAATTCAGGACGCTCCAAGGGACCTGACTCCAGCAAAAAACAACGCCGATGACCTACGGGCGCCACCCTGTTCTTGCGAAGCCAAGGATGGCCCAAGTAAAGGTCATACTTTATGTCGGCACGATAGAAGTAGTCATCCTTAAGGACAACTTCCTCCACATTACCTTCTTCCCAAAGGTCTTGAGCGACCAAATGAGTTGATATATAACAACCGCGTTGCCCACCTGCGAGAGAATGTCCAGAAACTCCCTCGAGGGTAACAGGATGAGGCGACTCAAACACGCAGTCGTCGGGTAAGAAAGAATTGGATTGGAGATTTACCTCTGATCCATTGTCACGCAAACAAGTGGCGAGGTGGAAATTTCCCTTGCAATCAGAGACCCACAGCTTTGTGACAAACTGACGGGCCCTGTGCTTGGACTGTACACCAACCTCGTCCACTACAACAGAAGGATCCGCTGCCGGATCAAGGGGAGAGGAGACAAGCGACCCTACATCAAGTAATGGTCGATCAGGAATCTGGGGATCATGCCTGAAATCGCCTGGGGAGGGGCGATTTTCGTGGCTCCCCTAGGCGCTTTGACCTCCAGTGGCTGCGTTAACATTGTGAACACACCCTGATTCTTCGACCCACTCATCTTGGAACGGATCATCTGCTGGATTCAAGGCATTTTCAACGTAATCTCGATCCGCATCAGACACCTGATCTGCACCTGAGACCTGATCCACACGATGGTTGCCCTTTCCACGTCCACGGCCACGGCCGCCGGATGATGGACCTCCACCGTCGCCACGCCCTCTGCCCTTACCAGAGAAAGGGGTTCTCGAAGGATTTCCCTTACCTTTACCCTGTGATCCTGGAGCATTTCCCTTGTTTGTACCGGATTGAGGGGTTTGGCCTGGATTTCGATTTCCGCCTCCGGCGTTGCCATTGGGATTTTTCTGGCCGTTCGGCTGCCCACCGGAGCCGGATGGAGTCCAATTTCCTCTGCCTTGGGACCCGCCAGGGCCTCCAGTATTTTTGTTTCCACCGGAGGGGGTCGGATTCCCTTTTCCCCCCTTTCCACCATGCACCTGTCTGTCATTCCTGTCTGAATTCTGCGGATTACTGATATTTTCACCAATCACCTTGTGATCGTAAGTAGACCATCGGTGATTACCAGTAGAATGCGTCTTAGCTCGGTTCGTAGAACCTAAAAGAAGGCAGATGCTACAGTGATCCTGAACATTCCGGGTGTCATTCACCTTTTTGTTACCCTTTTGGGCCCCATTTTGGGTGTTTTGCTGGGTATTCTTGTTTCCCCCAAGATCCTCATGGAAATTTTGATTGGCGGCGTCGGCGAGCCGCTCAACCTCTTCCCACAATTCCTTCGGGGTGAACGAAAACACCCAGTTCCTGGCCTTCAGGCGATGGCCATGGAAGCTTACTCCCTTGTTGAGGACTTGGACAAACAAGTCCCGATCCTCGTGTTCATTAAATTTGATTTTCCACGTCTTTTCAGTCAATTTCACCTTGGAAAACGACGTGGGGGAGCACTTTTGAAGTGCCTCCCTGACCGTAAACCTGTTGGCCGAGGCATCAAAGCCTTCGACCTCCGCCCACCAGGTCTTGACCTTTTCTTCGGACTGTTTATTCCGAAGGGTGGCGGCAGTTTCGGAGGGGATCTTGTCAAAAATCAGATTTTTCAGCTCGGCACTAGAAAATTTTTCGCCTGAATGTTCAGATTCTTCCACTAAGTTCCAGAAGCGCTGTCTCTTGTCTTGCACTTCGTGCAAGATTAATCGCGAGAATGAAGGAAAATTCTTCAACTTCTGGTGGTAATGGTCCTCTGGCAGCCGGGATCCACGTACCTCCAACTGTTCCCACACCTCATCAAAGGTAAGGGGGGAACTTGAATCCTCACGATCACTCCAGGTCCTGAGCCAAGTGTTGGCCGGCGCTCCCTCAAGGCAGTCCAAGAGGGCCATCAGGAACTGATCATCTTGGAGTTTTTGAGTCTTAACCCACAGTTTAAATTCCCGTTGGAACTGAGGCCAACGTCTGGGGTTTCCATTATACTTCGGTTGCTTGGCAACCTGACGAAGTCGCAATGAAGTAGGATTAAGAAGCGAATCCAGCCCAACACCGGCCGTAATGGCAGACACCTTTGCGGCATCATTCGCCACACCAGCTCCGGCGAGGGTCTGGGCGAGCAACAGCTGGGCTAATGCATTGGAATCAGCAGCAGGAGGGGCAGGAAGGGAGGCAGTTCGCTTGGCATTCTGAGCCTCAGTCCTAGCCTTCGCCGTCCTACTCTGAGATCGAGAGATTGTAACCCTTTCCTTTAGCTTGGTCCTGCTGATCCTTGCATCGGTGGTCTTGGAGTCCACCGAAGGAGCAATTGAAAAAATTTCTGTCGCCTCCTCCGACGGTTCTGTTGTTTGTTCCACCGATGATGCGCCCTCAGATCGCATGTGCGTCTTGAAAAGATCTTTTATTCCCAGCGTTTGAATGATGAGTTGCATTTGATCTTTGAGCAATTGGAGCTCAGAGTCTCGGTGGAATCTGCAAGAGCAGTCAGCAGGACAGTACATACCGTGTCCTGAAGGGCCTGAGCAGGCTGTCGGACCGCTAATCTCAGTAGTCCGCAGCCAGGAGTCCACTTGGGGAGCTCCTTCAGCCCTAATTTCCAGGCTTGCCTGCCTGGCTGCCTCTAAAATTCCTTCCTCAACCGCGGCGGCTAGATCGTCGCGGATGGAAACAGGGGGATGAGGGGCGGAGGGCCCGGCAACAGGTGCCTTGGTCTTCTCCTTCGGGAAGGGGCTTGCCTCCCAGATCTGCAAAAAAATGGCAAAAGAGTCATCTTCTTGAGAACGCCCCCACATCCTGGTATTAATTTCTTCCTGAAGTAGGAAAAAATATTCCATTAACAAATCAGAGGCGATTTTTTCTTGTCCTATCAGCTTAGACGAGGCTAATAGACAAAGGGCCTCAAGCGCCTCAAGGTTACGGGTCACTTCTGAAGACAAATGGTTGTCTCATTGTGCCCAAGAGGCTGGTCGATTATAGGTAGGTACCTCACCTGGACCACCCATCTCAATGTCGTCAATGTCGGCGTCGATGGTCTCAAAATGTGGACATTGGTAGGGAGTATTGGTACCTGCCAGGTCCGTAAGCTCCACCAGAGCGTTGCCATCGGCGTAGGCTGGCAGATTCCAGCTACTTGATGGCCAATTTCGACTGGGATCTTGATGGTAATCTGGGCCTCCACAGCTGCTGATTTGTGCCCTTCTTGGGCAGCTTGGGCTTGCGCAAGGCATTCCTCTCAAGGCCTCGTTCGCACAGCACCAGGGCAACGTAATCGTTACTTCTCCAGGAGCGGCGGAGTCTACGGGGCCGTACTGGGGAGCTAGCTGTGGTTGGGACACCAAAGGAACAACATTCAGGTAGCCTCTGCTACCATGAAAGTGCTGCCCTGGGTCGTTGATGGTGCCGGAGGGCTCGGGGCCGGCAAGACCAGTGGGGCAGGCACGCGAGGAGTCGACCTGAACGCTGCTATTGGGGGTAGAACCGGAGACTCGAACACCAACGGAGGCGAGAGCAGCAACAACAGAAGCAAGATCCATGTTGAGTGTTATCCGGCAGAAAATCCCAGTCTATGAAGAAAATTGATGCGGATTTTACTATGCACATCTGAGTGTCCATATCTATCTGAAAAGATTTAAATAAATCCAATTGTGAAAAATATTTGGCCGATCTGGCCCGCGAGCGCGCGTCAGCGGCAAATGGCGATTCCAGGCAAATGATCGGAACGCGGCGGATTTACGGAGAAGGGACCGCGGAATCAGATCCCGCATATCAGAAATATATAGGTCTGATCCTGAGACTGAGCTGCGAGGCGGCGATTCCGCCGAAGCAAAGAAAATGACCAAAATGTAGCCAATCTGGACAGAATGTCTGAAAATCTGAGCAGATGGGGCTAGCCGCACTTACAGGGGACAAGTGTGCCCACAGTTAGGACCCCTAACTGGTCCAGACTTATGGGGCTCTACCCTTCTTGGCGGTGTGAGCCTACCCCTAAGTGTGCAAGGTATGTCTGTGTGTGTGTCACTTCACTCCCCGGCGTGGCTCCCTCCCGGGCTTCGCTGACGTCGGACCGAAGGTCCTAATCAGGTACTATTACCACTCCTATAACGCCCAAATTCTGTGCTGGCGCCTATCCTTTGGGTAAGACGGCAAACGACCTACCTACTAGAGGGGAGCGGTGGCCAGGTGTGCTGAGGGCATACAAAACACACATTTTTCTAAAGGCCAAACACTGACACACTCGCCTGCCCACGAGGAAAAGCACGCCGAGCAGGAGACACCACTACACCACACTCACTAATGCCAGCACCAGCCTTCGAAGGAAGCGTGAGCACCGCCGCACTCACTCACTGCCAGGCTTGCTGACCCCAACCCCTACACACGCTACTGGGTGGCCATGGCAAAGAAGTCACGAGCCCTATTGGCTCCCCTGTGATATGGCAAGCGAACACAGCGCCGCTGGGCAACTGTGGCCTGCCAGGGACGCCCACGCGCGTTTTCCCCACAGGGCTTGGAGGGAAGGAGTGCTCTATCAGTGTGCACAGCGTGTAGTAAGGGTTGTACATGAGGAAGTCGTCCCCTGACCCACTTTGTTTGTGTGATCTGCGCCCTTTTAGGCTTGGGCGAAAAATGGGAAGTCGCCAAAGGCAACTGCTGCTGCACCACTTCACCCGTTTCCCTTTCCCACCTGAGAGCAAAGGCGGATGAAAGACGGTTAGCGGCTGAGGAACCTAACCAACCTCGCTGTATTATACAGGTCGTAGGGTGGAAGGTAATACACTGTCCTCTAACCGTCCTGCAAGCAAGCAAGCTTAAGGACTCCGCCCGTTCTCTTATAGAACGTAGGGCGGAGCCCTTGGTAGCCTAAACAAGGGTTATACCATGTGCACAGTGCGTGGCCTACAGCCCTCTAATGCATCATGTGTATGCAGGGAAGGGAGGCGAACAACAATAATTCTTTTCCTAACATTAGCCCCATTTAACCAATCATCACGAAACTCAACCAGGAGGTGAGCCCCTCCTGGGCTTACTCAACTTACTCACCACGCATCATGTGTATGCCGAAGGACAGCGAACGCAAGGGCAACCCTAAGCGTTTAAAAAACCATACAGCGAATTATATACCACCCTAAGCGATTAATGCATCGTGTGTATCATGCATGCACTTCTCACCTTGCTTCCTACAGGAGAAAGAGAGGGAATGGCGAGCAACTGTACAACGCAAAGCAAAGCCTAAGCGTTTTGAACAACCCTATATTAACGCTACGGCGAAGCAAGCACGAGCAAGCACTTCCCTTTCTGACCTCTGAAGAGGAGGGAAGGGTGGATGGATGCGCCAGACGTGCGGATGCCTAGATTAGGCACATGCATCGCGAGCATAGCGCATACTCTAACCCTACGTGCGCGCTCCATTCGTCTAAGGTACCTTACATTCCTGTTTTGACCTGTGCAGAGCAAGGGAAGTGAACCCCCAAAACCCCAACGAACGCAGCGGTGACAACCCTAGCGTTTTAAAGAAGCTAACAGCACGAACGCAATGCATGCGTGTGACATGACACTGACATACCTGAGAGGCGGGTTGTCCGCCTGCTCTGTTTTGTGGTTGTCTGTTAAATACATTTACCTAAAGTTTATAAAGCGTTTTGTGCAGCTGTGCAAAAATACTTTTACAAGATTTAAAAAGCATGGCCCATGCCTTCTCATCCAGGAGCCGTTTACGCTTCCGCACCTCTTTCGGGTAGTGCGCTTCTGTTGCGCTTGTCTGCGACCTCAGGTTTTGGACCAAAAATGACAATTTCCAACGTCTTTTCGTCAATTTTTAGCGATTTGACTTCTTAAATCGCTACCCCTTTCACTAAATCACAGGATTTACTCCCTGGTGGTTCCATATTCTATTTCTCTCAGCTCCTGGAGTTTTGTGCCCTCCATTGGGAGTATTGCTCCGCCCTGGCCCGTGGCCAGGACGTTTAGTAAAACGCTGTTCATACAGCGATCGCCGTCTGCATCAGTGCCTTCGACTATACCCTAGTGGGCAAGCATGTGTACTCTAGGGAGGGAGTCCTGGGTTCGAACGCCACCATCCCAAAATTTTTACAAGACGTTTTTGCCGCACGCTGGCAAATTTTGAAGAATGCCCCATCGAAGACCCGCAATTCACGCTGCATTACACTGTTTTTCAAAGGTACCTACAAAGTCTTAAGCTTCTCTGAGCTGATGGGAGTGTCATCCGCTGGTTTGATGCATTTTCTGAGGTAACTTTGGGTAAATTAGAGCAATCTTCCTTGCCGTTGGTGTCACACGATGCATCTTGTCATGTGTTCCTCAGGCATAGACATATGTAAATACATATATCGCATAAGGTGTAACACCCGCCCCCCCAACCCCGTGACTGTGGGAGGATTGCAGGGCAGGTAAAGACCACACCACGTATTTCAGGGGTCGGGAACACAGGTCAACACCTTTGAGAAGCTTTTTGGAAAGTTGGGGTGGAGCATTTGTGCGCACAAAGGTGTGGGTAGGGTCAAAAATAGGGTATGGGATCACCAAAAATAGGGTCCTAACGGGTGAAATAATAATAGCAAAATATGCACGGTTGGCTCAAAAGTTGGTACGCTGGGGGGCAGGTGCCCCTTCTCCTGCCCCCAGTGGGGCAAAAGAGTGATGGACGAATCCAATTGAAGGCAGTGACGGCAATAGGCTGGGGGCTTTGTGGGTTTTCTGAGGTGAGGAGGGCTACTATCAGGATTGTGATCCTATTTTTGCGATGATGTCACTCGGTAAGAAATACCTATTTTTAGCAGCTTTGCAGGATCATAGCGGCTCAGCACCGTCTCCGATCACTCCAATTCCTCTTCTTGTGAATATCATGACCCAAAAAAAAAGGGGGGGGGGTGGTCCGTGGTCCCCATGCAACCCTGGCCCATAATACCTGGGTGCGGGGGGGACGTTACACCTTGTGCCATATATATATATATATATATATATATATATATATATATATATATATATCCCTAGGACCCTGTCATAAGTAGAGCTGTGTTAAATTCAATCCAACTGAATTTATAGTTTCGATTTACCCCAGCCAAGGAGCGACCTGAAGTGGAGTTGAAAGATTTGGTGAAATACTACGTGCCGATGCGCATGGAAGGCAGCTCTCCACCAAACTGGGAAGTGGTTTTTGGCTATGACATTTCGAAATTCAAGGGCTACAATGTGGACGAGGTCCGAGTTGCATTGAATTTAACACAGCTCTGGTTATCACAAGGTCCCAGGGTATATATATATATATATATATATATATATATATATATATATACCTTGCTTGCCTTCACTTGTTCTTCCTCTCCCCACATCCGCTCACCCTCATTTAGCACCCCAGGGGTAACGCAGGGATGCACAGTGCAAAAGCTCCGCTGACCCTCGTTTCGCTTCGCACAGGTTTAAGGTATTTGATTAAGGATGAGTAACGGTTGTAGTCAATCAGGTGTTTACTTGCCCACGCATACCACACATACACCAGGAATACCACACCTACAACGCACTACGCACAGCAGACAACACACAGCCCTTGCATTGCGAGGTTTTTGTCAGCCTTACAATTCGCGCTCAGTAACTGCAACTGGGAACTCTAAACAGTTAGGAAAGAAGGGTGAGTGGTGCAAGGTCCCCACGTCAAAAAGAGGCCCTGATCACAGATTGAATTGTTCAATGAACGGTGCGTCCAACGCAGTTAGCACGTCTCTCCTGCCTTCTCCCAAAGGCTCTCGGATGATTGAGTCTAGGCACACAAGTGCTACACATATAACACCTTGGGATGCACTCCTTGGACACGCACTTCTTGCTTGTGCACACACACAAAAATCACACGCATACATACTCTTGGGTCGCAAGATGTTCGGTTTCGTACCCCCAACCCTTCATCCCATTGGTATAACAAAATTCTGTCATGCTCCCATCAGACCCGTTTGACCTGATGGTTTTGGGGGGGGGGTGCCCATGGGTGTTGTGGAAGACCAAGTCCATCCATGGATCACCTGCAAAGGCGTTGCAAAATGGTCCCGGAGACTGGGTTAGGACCCTTGAGGTACATGCACCCACTTTGGCTGATTGATGGCAATGAGGTAAGGGGAAATTTGAAGCGTAGGCCCTTAGGCACGTTGTCTCCTGACCTCCAGTCCTTGTACCTACTGCTTGACCCTTGCCTTGCTCCATTGCTCATCCCTTGCATCATCGAAGACATAGGTTACACTTTGGCTCGCTCATTTTTGCATGGCTTAAATAGGCTTGACATGATACTAGAGCACAGGTGGCGGAGGATGCCACTCTCGGGCATGGAACCGAAACATCCCGTAAGGGAAGCCATAGGCATGAGGGCATGGTTAGAGGTGCGGTAAGGGAAATACGAAGCTTGTGCCCTAAGGTACCTCGTCCCTCAACCTCACTCTCTTGCTTGTCTCTTCCCCTTCACTTCATACATCTCTCATGCCAAGCTGTTAGAGTTGGGGTGCGGGTTCGCTCCTGTAGGGACCCCAGCCCCTTCCCTACGGTTAACTCACTCCCCTTCTCTAACCCTTGTCCAAAAACCCCACGAACTCATCGTGTCTCTTCTTGGCTTGGGTAGTCCTTCAAAAGTAGAGGAGCCCATCATAGATGCCGTGCCCCACACCCACTCTTGCCTCGGTGTCCCCCGTCTCCCACAGATCCTGGCTAACCTCAAAGGTGACCCCGATCTTGACCTTCTTCTTGTTCTCCTCCTCAATGGACTAAGCCCAGAGGTGTTCCTCAGAGTGGGGGTTCTCAGTCTCTTCCCTCTCCCTCTTCTCCCCCCTCTTCTTCTCGCCAACCAGGGTGGTCCGGTGTTCATTGTCTTTTCCTTCTTGCCTATCTACCGTCCACCGTGGGGTTCCCCCTTCCCGTTGGTCTCCCTCCCCATTGACGTCACCCATAGCCAGGAAGGGGGTTCCGTTCACATGGGCCCGGGGGGCATGCACGTCAATTGGAGCATATTTGTTTGGTGCCGGACAACCCCCTCGAACCCCTGCCTATGTCTCCCACTACTCATCATTTGACCCCCCCTCTTCGGGTCAAAAGCTGTACTTTGCTTCCCACAACAAGTCGTCTTCCCAAGTTGGCCGAACCTTGAGATCTTTGGGAACCTTCAGCGGACTAGGCGCATTTTTCTTGCGTTTTTTGCGTCGATCGATAGTGAATGAAAATCATTTATATTTTTGGGCAGGATTCGGTGAAATTCGCCAAGGTACAGGACCTGGGTTTTGGCTTCGGCGCCTGCTTGAACCAACGTCACGCCGGTTCGCGTAACTACCGCCAGGTGGCGCCCGTGCGACCAAAATTGTGGAACCATGAGCTGGCCTTTCCAGAAGTTTGACAACGTCCCGCGTTAATGATTGGACTTTACTGTTGATTTGTCTAATATCATAAATATACAGTCGAATCAAGAAACCGCGAAGCGGTGAGGTGAAAATCGAAAGCTGGGCATCGACATGATGCCCAGGCAAAACAAGATGCTGAGTTGGTCAAGGAGCCTCGCCGGAACCTTACGGTGCTTTTCTCTTCCCTTGCCCCTCATTTTACTAGTCATGGCATGCCATTTTTATGCATTTCATAAGGTCACTTCAGCAGGGCATATCTTTAAGCCACTGCTTCTGTAACCTTTAGAAAATACAATGCTACTCACTGCACCGGCTGGTTTTTGGCCGGGACCCTATCGGGATTGGCGAGGTACCCCCCCTGACCGTTGATACCCGGGTGGAGGATGCGGCCGAGTACTTCCGCAGGGCTCAGGAAGAACGCCAGCTCATCCAATCAAAGTTGGTTGACCTCCATGCCCGGGATTACCGGGCCTTCCTCAAAAAACGCACGTCTCTGCAGTTTAAGGAGGGAGACCGCTCATGGGTGCGAAACAGGACCTTTGAGCCTGGCCTACATCCCAAGCTGGACAGGAGATGGCAGGGCCCTGCAGAGATCCTGCGTAAGGTTTCCACGAATACATACTTAGTAAACCTGAACGGTAAGGAGGTCATTCTGTCGGTGGGAAGGCTAAAGCCCTATATACCCCCACGTGATGGTGTGAACCCCCCCCTCCATCATTACTCCGAGCGTCAAGACCTCCACGACCACTCGTATGTTGTCGAGGATGTCCTGGACCATGAATATAGGGGTAAGTCTCGAGGGAAAGCGAAGAACTCCCAACAGCCCTTTGAAGACGGCAAACCCTGGTGGAGAGTCAAATACCGGGGTTTTGACCGGCGCGAATGGCATGATGTCACTGCTTTCTTGCATGACATCAACAAAGACTGGCTGGACTACAATCAGCGGCACCACATCAGGTTGTCAGCTGATTCCCTCAGGGAAATCAAGCTGTGGCTGAACCGACTGATCTGGTGTCTTGATGCCCAGCCGGAGGGTCTCTATAAACTGTCCTGCCTGGCGTCTAGTCTAGGGCTGGAGCAGGCAGATCCTCCACCCTCTGACACCGGCCTGGATGTCCCTGCAGCCCCTGAGCCGGTCTCTGGCCTACAGTGGGCAGTGAGTCAGGTGGCATCTCTGGTGTTTCCCTCTCTTTTTTATTCCCTCTGAGGTATCTCTGGACCTGCAGGTCTGAGGTACATCTCTTTCCTTCTCCTCCTGGGATATATCTGGACTTGACGCCCTGGGGTATCTCAGAGTCCTGAAATGCATCACACGTGGGCGATGCGGAGCAGCGGTTGGGGTCATGTACCTGGGTTGGCTTGGAGTGGCTCCAACCTAGAGTGCTAGCCAATACAGTAAAATCCGAGAGCTGGCCAGGTCATGGGACTGGCTGTGAAGAGCCGAGTCTTAACCGACATACAGCCCGGAATAAGCAGGGTGTGCGACTTGATGTTTCGGCCTTCGTGTGACTGAGGGCCAGGCAGTTGCACGGTATAATGTGCAATAAGACTGGTGCGCAAGCACTCTCAAAGGGGACAGGCCTATGGGAAATCACAAACGCCAGCAGGGTATGTTGGAGTGCTTCGGCGTCGAGGTACCAGGGGTATGAGAATACCAAGTTCCTGCTGGTACCCCTCCCATCGCCATCACACATATGTCCGCACCGGGGTACTTCAAACAGCTCAGGACCATGACAGGACAAGGCCACTATCTGTTTCTGTGTCTGGTGCTGAAGTTCAGGTACTTTATAGTATTTTATTGTGTACTATCCCATCTCCCTCTTGTCCTGCCCACCATTGCTGAGAGAAAAGGTTTCTGGTTTGCCCACACTTGTGCTTGTTCCTTGTATTTGTTTTAAAAAACCGTGCTGATTCTCCACAAGTCAGAATACGGTCCACACAAAGGGAAAGTAAAGCAAGTCCAGCCACCGGATCAATGAAAGAAGGATAACTCCTTCCACAATCAAAACGTGTGTAACAAAGAGGGGCTGCAGATAGACAGTGCAGGCTTAAATACAAAGCTTCAGTCACTTCTGGACAAAACAAATGATTTTGTAATGAAAACTGACATTAGTCTGGCCAACAAGATAGTCCCAAGCGATTCATGTGCACCTCTTGACATGCAATGGAGTTCGTTGGGAATCTAGGGCAAGTCTGTTGGGCCAGACACAGGATATGGCTTGGCCACCGTGGCCAAGCAACCGAATTCAGAATCAGTTATAACGTAGAACCCCAATAAGTGATAGAAACAATCGAGTATAGGGGTCCTGAGGTGGCAGACCACTAGGCTTAACCCATAAGGCATGAACCCTAGTTACTTTCGGAAATGTACTTAAAGCCTCCAAAGAGTGATAAAAATGCTTAAGTGTTAGTCTCAACACCTTCCCAAGGATTAGGGGGGCCTTGGCCTGGATCAGGTACCCCAAAAAAGACATGGTAGTGAATTTTTCTTACTCCCCCCTGGAGTACTAGTAGTGGAGTACAAGCTAGTAGGAACAAGAAAAAAGGCTCCAATTTCCCCACAATTACCTCAGAAATTGCTTCAAACCAGCCGATGACACTCTCATCAGTTCGTAGAAGCTTACCACACTGTAGGTACCCTTGAAAAACAGTGTAATGTAACGTGAATGATGTCTCATTGAAGGGGCATTCCTCCAACGTCGCCAGCGTGCAGCAAAAACTCTTGGTAAAAATGTGGAAGTAGTGGGGTTTGAACGAAGGACCTCCTCCCTAGAGTGCAGATGCTTGCCCACTAGGGTATTATCGACCGTTGTAATGCGGACGGCAATCACTGTATAAACAGCGTTTCAGTAAACGTCCTGACCAAAGGCCAGGGCGGAGCAATACTCCTGATGGCGGACACAAATCTCCAGGAGCTGGAAAAAATGAAAAATGCAACCAACAGGGTTTGAATACTGTGGTTTAGCGGAAGGATTAGCGAATTAAGAAGTCAAATGGCTAAATGTTGACGAAAAGGCGTTAGAAATCGTCATATTTTGCTGAAAACCTATACTCGCAGACTGGCGCAACTGAGGTGCACGCAAAAAAAGAGGTTCCAGAGTCCAGTTTGCACTGAGAAAAGAAGGTGTGAGCCGTCTTTTTAAAGGCTTTGAAACCAAAATTTTGCACAGTTGCATCAAAAATTTTACTAACCTTAGGAAAGAGTATGAAAACTGTAGCCACACAACAGGGCGGGTGGACAACCCGCCTTTGAGATGTATTACTGTCATGACACCTGGGTGCATTGTGTTTGTGTTGTTCGTTTCGTTAAAACGCTAGGGTTGTCACCGCTGCGTTTGTTGGGGGTATGGGTGTCTAAGCTATTCCCTTTCGGAAAGCTCCGCGGAGCCTGGCCGGAGGGCTCAGGGCCGGCATGGGGAAAGGGAACAGAGGGTAGGTATCCCTTCTGTGCGTCCCGGCGGTATGGAGGGGTCGGTGCTGGGGCCTTGCCCTTGGGGTCCATGAGGTACAAGCACGACAGCGAAGACAATGAAGATGAAGATACGAACTTGCAAAAAATCCCAGTCTACAAGAAAACGTAGGCGGATAATATGATACATATAATTCCCGAATATTCTTCCTGTATAATTTATAAAAATTCCGATTGTGAAAAAATATTTGGCTGATTTGATTTGCGCACGCGGGCCGGCGATCCCACCAAATCATTGGAACGCGACCATCTCAGCCGCAACGGACACCAGGTTTGAATCCGGCGTGTCCATAATATACAGGAACTGTTCGGGTAAAAATTTGGGAAGGCTCCCATATGTAAATGTCCGGAAATGAGCTGAATCTGACTGAATGGGGGTGCATTGACCTGAATTGACCTCAGATCTGCGCGGATGGACGGTAGCCGCACTTACACCCCCCCTCCACGAACACACTGGGGTGTGTTACCGGGTCAACGAAGGCGTGAGTGTGGCGAAAAGCTGAAAAACGCGCCTCCTAGCATCAAAATATGTCCAGATCTGCTCACAATCCAACGGATTGAGACTGAATCAGGGTAAATGACACCAGAATGTACAAGAATGAGACATGGAAAACAACCAAAGGAAACAAAATTAGGTCAAAAGACACGTAAACGTACCTCGAAAGGATACCAAACCGTGTCCTGGTCGAGAATGAGGAGCAATTCAGCAAAATCAGGCAAAATTACACATGAAATGCCGGGGGATTCAAGACAAATGACCTGTTCTGAGCATTTGTTGCTCTCGCGGGCACGCTACAATGTCCTCCACGTACTCTACATCGTGTTATTCCCGCTTTTCTCTTGTCGAACCGACAGCATGTGCTCAAGATGGCCAAAATGCATACAGAATTGGCAAGAATTGAGACAATTGACATTAAATTGGGCTTGGATTAAGGAGTCAAAATACATGCAGAGAGCAATCGTTAACAGAGATAGTATATATTCACTACAAGGTGTCCTGCCTAGGTCCGCGGCAGGGCAATTGGAGGAAGCCGTCACTAGATCCTACAGAAATCCAACAAATTGACACCACAATTGCCTGGAATGCAAGAATGTACGAGATTAAGGCTCGAATCAGCTGAAATCAGCAATAATGAGTAAACAGAGAGTGGGCAAACGAGCACCACAGCAGTAAACAAAAGTCAGTTCACCTTGGGTAGGCGAGTTTTTATCTCACAAAGCGAGCATCTAACAGATTCTAAGAAAATGTTGGCATGATGAATCATTCATGATGATGGACATGCTGACCTTGAATCCTGCAGCTAAATCATGACAGACTCCGCCAGAGGTTCACGGAAGGCGATAGCCTGTGGGCCATAAGCTGCAACACACCGTATATAACCGTATTTACAGTGGCGGTGGTGTTTTCGAAGGATGAGTAGATCAATCTCTTGCTTTCAAACCACAATCTGGACAATTCTGCTGATCTAGAACCTGAATTCGCAAATGAGGCTCACTTTTCTGACGAAACAGTTTTCGCCTGTGCCACCAGACTCCAGAAGTGTCTGCCTGAAGTCCGTAGAAGCCATATATAAAGTTCCTTAAGAGAACTGACGTCCCGGTTTAGCGAAATGGTAGAAACAAGTCAGTAGGATGCTCTCAAATCAAGACAAAATTTGAGGAATCTCCACAGATGAAGCTGGAATGAAGTCTACCGGCAGCAGAATGAAGCTCAAAACTAAGTTTCTAGTTGTGTTCGGAACACTACCAGACTACAGGGGGTTCCTGTAGGGAGTAAGCGGCTGCGCAACCTGAGATTTATCTACATTACATCATCTGCTGGTGGTAGAAATTCAGGAATTCCAGTTCCACAGTTCAGATTACCCCTAGTCTGTCCTTGTGGAAGCCTGGCGCTCACATTCCCACACATTACAGCACTACGCCGGACATACTAGTAGCGTTCTTACGCTCCAGTAATTAACCGAAGGGGAACCACGCAAAATCTGAAGGAATGAGGGGCGAATGATCAAGATTCCCTCACTCATGACACTCTAAAACAAGTGCTCTCCGCTCCTGGTCTAGCGGATTGAGCACGCAGCTGCAGCTTTGAAGGAGCCAGTTCGGTCCCCTTTGGAAGAAGGGGACAGAAAGAAAAAGACGGAGGAGCGACCGCGCCACGAAGTCACGGCGACTTTTTACGAGGCACTTGCTTTCCCTCCGCAGCCAATGCCTGGGACCGCAAGCGTAACCACTCAGGCGAGGGTGTTCAAGAGCTGGATAGGCCATGCCGGAAATTTTGGTGGCGTGAGCATCTATAGGGGTTCGAACCTACGACCCCTAGCTCAAGAAGCGGCATGCCTATCCACTATACTGACGAAGGTCCTTAGTACAATCCGGTGTTCGGCGGTACAAAAACGATCTTAGGCTGACCGCTCGGTACATGTACATGCCGGAAAAATGTAAATAAAACCTGAATAAACTCTGCCGTCCGGAGACGCAAATAAATAGGTAAAACCACCTGTACCGGCCTCCAAGGGACAGCCCCATGGCGCTGATGCAGCCTCGGATGCAGGCAGTGGATGGGTGGTATCGCACAGTCAAAGTTTAAAAACCGGCTTCGGACTTACCGGAGATCAGGCATCAGGCATTCGTAAATGCTCTGTGCTTCCCTCACGAAAAAGTGGAGTTCGCGGAGTACGTCAGATACACCGAGAATGGAATCTATGTGACAGGCAACTGTGCCCGAAGGGAGCTGTGTTGATATACTACCCCAATCCCCTCCACTGACGAAGCCGCAGGGTCAGGACTGCACATCTATCGACCGACCATTCCGGGTCCCGAGCCTGCGACCACGGGCCGGGAACCAAGTGCACTGCCCAACTTGACTGACGAGCCGTATACCGATAAATGGCGATCGAAGTTCAAACCTCTCATCGGTTACCGGATTAGTACATGAAACCTCCAACTTCTAGTAATCAGCTCAGATCTTCGCCTGTCCGGCTCGAACTGGACTTTTAAGGGCCAGGACAGTTAGTGCACCTTCGCCGGCAACACATGACGGCTTCATTCGCAAAAGTCCAATGTAGGCCGATTTTCTCACTCATGTGGCCAAAGTCATCCGTTCACCAGTAACACCTCAGAATTGAACCTGAAAATTACGCAAAAACTTGTCTCCAGACTACAGCACACCTGGTGTACTGGGTAGCCCCACATTCAAAACAAAGGGGACGTAATTGGGCCTGATGTACCAGGAATTCGAAATTTGGATCAGAATTTGATGAAACGGATGTGAGTGAGTAATGTACAAAAATGAGCTCAGAATGTCTCGGAATGCGGACGAACAACCACCTGGCTCAACGCTGCAGGCTTGCCGCCACCGCGGAACCGGTCTGGTGGTCTTCTTTCACGCACCGGACGCCTTGCCCTCCTGTGCATGTGCTGGAGGGGGGCGTGGTGCTTCCGGTCGCACGGCACCTTGAGGCGCCGGATTTCGTGCAGAATGTGCTGGAATCTGTGGCGGAGAAGCTGGATCTCCGTCCACCACGACGGCCTTTGCTCCGTCCTTTTTGAACTACACGGTCTGGCTTGCTCAGACAGTCAGTAAATAGGACCGAAATCTCAGGATGAGCTCGCAGGTAATTTCTGAAACCTGTGGTATAAGCATGTACAAAGGAAGAGAGAGGTTCCCAAGTGTTCTCAGACTCAGGAAAATCCTTGTACTTGACAAGAAACCGCCAGTTACCCTCATCATCATTATAATGGTCGACAAGGCGTTCTACCTCGTAATTACCACCTTCAATCCTGCGTTCGGAAAGCCATTTTGAGGTCCAGAAAAGAGGTTTGACCCTGCCCTTTGGACTCGGAATCTCAGGCTTAAGGCTGTCTCCGCTCACCTCCAACTCCCGATTCACATCCACACGCACCTTAAAACTGTTCTCCCTGACTCGAGGAACAATTTCCAAGGGACCTTCCCACGGGGAGAGAAGCTTGGAGTCTCTCTCCTGGGTAGTTTCGCTCTTGCGGAGCCAAACACGGTCTCCCTTTTCAAGATCTTGTGGTTTTTTTCTGCCTTGGTTGGCAATGCTCAACCAATCTGCCTGGAATTTCTCAACAAGTCGCTTGGCCTCCTTTTCCCCAGCCTGAATCTCGTCGAAAAATGCTGATGCATCCTTACATTCCCGTGGATGATCGTACGGGAGGTTCCACCAGCACTTGTTTCGACCGAAAACAAGCTGCTTGGGTGAGTACCCGTGATACAACTCTGTGTTGTGGTACCGGCGGAGCAGGGCGAAGAGGATCTCAAGCCAATCGACATACTTGTCACTGGCGAGTTCCTTTCGCAAACATATTAATTATGGTTTTTCCTGCTCGTTCTGCCGGCAATGCCCTGTGCTGGTGGACCTCACATCGAAGATGATGGATTCCCCACCGAGCACAAAGGGTTTTCCACCACTCAGAAATATATGCACTGCCTGGATCAGTTAAAATCTCCGAGGGAACATCCCAGCACCCCATCCATGTCTGCGCACACCATTTGGCGGCAGCCTTGCAAGTCATCGCGTTCACGTTGCAAGGCAAGACATGAATGTACCCTGAGTGTCTACATTGAACTAATAACACACCATTGATTTTTTTGTTGGTCCAATGGCATTCCTCTCCCTCTAGGTCACCGAGGTAGAAGAAATCAGAGGTGACTCGGTCGAAGAGTCGCTCGGGTAAGGGATGCGGCCTCAGGTAGCCCTTAGGCTTGGCCGTAGCAGGCACCGCCACTGCACATTGGGCACATGATGAGGCCACTTTCATGCAGTGGGTGTGCAATCGAGCTCCAAAGAGACGATGTTTAATGGATTTCCAAAGTTTGGCGCCATGGGTGTGAGGAGTCTCCCATTTGTGCCACCAGTTGACAACTCTGGACGCCAATCTGTCAGGCACGAACAGTTTCCCATTCATCCACAGTTTTCCGTTGTCCAAAAAATATTCGGAATAAATTCCGTCCTGAAATGCTGACTTTGAAGTCAAATGTTTGTAGATTTCTTGAAACATATTATCGGATTTATATTCTTTGGACCAATCCTTGGTGAGCAGGGAGTCCTTGGTGATTGCCCGGGCAGGTGCCAAAGGTTTTCGACCCAATGGATGGACACATCTGAACCGCACCACCGCACCATTTCGTCGTTTAACGAACTGGGGGGTGGATTCTCCAGGTTTAACTACTCTGAGGGTGTCAACACGCACTGCAGAGCATTGGACATGGGAATGTGGGGGATGATCCTCCACTGTGATATCCTGGCAGGGCAATCGACCTTGCCGGCCTGAACGCTGTAGACAGTGGCGCTTAATCAACTACCTTTCCTCCGCATCCCACTCAATTACTAACCCACGGTCTTGTTCAGTCCCATGGATGTTCGTCGACAGGCACGCTTCGGAAGCAGGATATGCCCATCTGCTTAAAGCGTCAGCGACAGTGTTGTACTTGCCTGGAAGGTAAGCCACATGAAGATCGAAAAGACTCAAAAACTCGTGCCATCTAGCACGCCGTCCAGCAGGACCTGACACGGTGTTGACATGTTCTGTCGACCAATACTCAAGAGAGCGATGATCGGTCAGAACTTCAACTCTGTTTGTGCCTATCCACGATTGATATTTTTTTAAGGCACAGATGATGGCGTAGGTCTCCTGCTCACGGGGGGACCACTGCATTTGTCTGGGAGAAAGCTTCCTCGACCAGAATGCAAGCGGATAATGAGCCCCAGTTTCTAAATCTTGCTGTTCTAACACTGCCCCAACCGCATACTTACTAGCATCAGTCCTCAGGTAGAAAGGGCGATCGAATTTGGGAACGTGCAAAGTGGCGACTTCGCAAAGGGCGGCTTTTAATTGCACAAACGCCTCATCGCACTCGTCGGTCCACTGCACTCGCACCTTCGAGCCCGCACGACCAGCCTCCCTACCAACCTTGAGTAATTCAGTAAGGGGGGCGGCGTACCTGGCATAATCCTTGACGAAAGTATGGTAAAAATTGCAACAAGCAAGGAATCCACGAAGGGCCGAAATGGTCTCAGGGCGCTTCCACTTCTGAATTGCAAGGAGCTTCCCTGGACTCGGCTGGCGATTCCCATTTCGTAGCAAACTGCCACAGAATTCGACACTTTCCAGGAATAATTTACCCTTCTTGGGACCGCAGATGAGCTGATTTTTGTCCAAAATGTCGAGGACCATGTTCAGCTGTTTCTCATGCAGGTCCACAAGCTCCTGTTCGGTTAAACCATCGCCCACAGTGGCGATGATTATGTCGTCGATATATACGGAAACGAATTCGCGAAGCTCAGGGTGCTGTGAAAACAAGACTTCTTCCATCATCCGTTGGAAAAAGCTCGGAGCATTCTTCAAACCCATAGGCATGACGGTCCACTGAACAGGACCCACTGGACTGCACATGCACGTCAGGGGTCTGGATGACTTCGCCAGAGGCATCTTGTGAAAGCCATGCCTTAGATCCAGGACTGAGAATAGTTTCCCCTTGGCTCTTTTCATGATTTCCTCCTCAATGAGGGGTAAAGGGTGCGAATCAGCCTTAGTTTCCGCATTTAAATTACGAAAATCAACCACCATGCGCCAACCATCAATAGTATTCTGGTCTGCTGGGGGCGGTTTAGGCACTGTGAAGGGCGCACAACACCACTGAGAGGTCATGCACGCCTCCAACCAGCCGAATTCTCGCAGATTTCTCTGAATGATGTCACGAAGAATTTCATGCTTCTTGCCATGATTTTCGTAAGGTCGCTGCTTTTTGGGTTTTGCTCCCTCCTTTAGCTCGATGAACGCCTCTCCGTGCTGGCCACGCACTGGAGGGTTTTTGACGAGCTTACCAGAGAGGGTGGTGTCCTTTCGCTCGGCGAAAATCTTTTCCCTTCGCTCATTGCAAAGTTGACTTTCAACCTGTTCACCAGCCACCACCGTAGAGCAAATTTTCGCCCGATCTCGCGATCCAGCAGGCAACAGACCTTGTTTCAACGACTGAAACAGTCTAAGAGAGGGATCGACTCCCTCTTGCGGGTATGTCGTGGATGCCTGAACCTGCTGAGCATCTTCCACATCCTCACAGACAAAGGGGTCCAAAAAGGCCTCAAACTTGGGTTTTTTGTAAAACTGTCTGAATTTGACCTTCTTTCGGAATTTTTTTCCTTTGAACAGGTGGGAGATGCTTGCTGGATCTGATCGTATTGGGGTCTGACTACAATCAGACGTTCCATATTCCAGGTTCGGCACCGTATCATCTCCTTCCAAAAAATCAGAAAAATTCGAATCTGAATCCGTACCATGGTCAAGACCTGATTCTGACCCATGGTCTGATGTGCAAGATCCGTCAGAGATGAGACCTCCATCGACCAGAAAAGCAACGGAAGGCCACGGCCGCTGTCGCAGGGGACCAGTGTCGTCCCTGGCGTACAGCTTGACGTCGTGGGGAAGGCGGATGGAGTCGACTGTCATGGCCAAAACATCCTTCCACCATGGTTTCCAATCCCATAGTGGTACGACAAGGATGGCCTGCGTGCGATCCTCCTTTATTTTTTGAACGACCTCTCCCAACAAATGAAAAGGGGGGTTTATCCACAGCATTTTATCCCACTTTACTGCCCATGCATCGTCAGCTAAGCGCTTGAAACGCTTGTTTAACTCGTTGCAAAAGGCATCCTTGGCGGGCACAAAATCGTGGTTCTCCAAAAAATAGGAACATATATAATCACGCCACTTATCTACAACGCGGTAGTTGGAAGACTTCCAATTGCGCGGTTTGGGACGCCGAGTATCCCTTCGTCGCTCCTGTAGCAAGATGCTGTAAGCTGTAGTGGCGTTTATCTCACCAATCCCTTCATCCTCACCAAAAGCTGTGTTCACCCTTCGACTCAAAAATTCTTTTGCATTTCGGTACCCAGAATGCAAGAACCGAAAGCTGGGAGCTTCCTGCTCTCCCGATTCCAAAATAAAACAACGTCTGTGTCCTACAGGGGCCACTTTGTTCTTCGTTAAAAATGGATGACCTAAATAAAGGTCGTATTTGATGGCCGCTCTATAAAAATAATCCTCTAAAACAACATCCTCTACCTTATCTTCCTCCCATAAATCCTGGGCGACCATGTGCGCCTTCAGAAACGAACCTGTATTCCCTCCTGGAAGAGCATGACCTGAAACGCCTTCCAGGTTAACGGGGTGCAGCGAAGTGTCAACACATTCGTCTGGTAAAAAATTTTCTGACTGAAGATTCACTTCACTACCATTGTCACAAAGACACGTAGCAAGGTGTTTGTTCCCCTTCTTGTCAGTAACCCACTGACGACAAATGAATTGACGAGCTCGGTATTTGTTGGGAACACCGATCTCCACAACATTCCTATCTCCATCCGCCTCAACTGGCGGTGGTCCTACAGACAACGCTCCAATGTCCACGATCGGACATTCAGGAAAACGCCTGATTGTGTGTGGGGTGGCCACACAATCTTGGCGCCTTTATTCCTGATAATCTCCCTCGTATTCCTGTTGCACGGTTTCCCAGGAACCGTCCTCGTCCTCCCACCGGTCTCCCAGACCTTCTTCGCCAAGATTCCCTTCTTCATCGGGGGCATCCTGGTCCTCCGTCGTCACGTTATTATAATAATCCTTGTCGGAACCAGCAACTTGGTGCACTGATGCACCACGACCTGAATTAGAGTTCCGCTGACCAGATGATCCTTTCCCTCGTCCACCTTTCGTGCCCTGGGAGGTCCCCTTGCCCTTACCACCGCTCATTCCCTTGGAATGTCCCGAGAATTGGCCACTGGATTGGCCTTTTCCCTTGGAATAATTGCCTTTCCCACCATTACCCTTGGCAGAATTGGACTTACCATTTCCATTTTTAAAATTTTCTGGAGAGCGTCCTTGGCTGGATTGGCCCTGGTTTCCCTTGCCTCCAGAAGTCTGCTGGCCTTTACTGCCTTTACCTTTTCCGCTGGGCGTCGATTGGCGATTTTCATCCACCTTCTTGACAGGGGCTTTGGGCGGATCCTTGCTGGCTTCTTGTGCCACTCTTTCCGCATCAGTCTTATTCCACCAGTGATTCTCAGTGGAATGCGACTTGGCACGGTTGGTGTGACCGAAGGACAAACAAATGGCACAGTCTTTCGACTGCGTGTTATTTACATTCTTCTGATTCCCACCTTTAGAGGGGGGATTTCGGCTCAATCCTTCATGGAATTGCTGATGATTGGCATCCGCCAATTTTTCCAACTCCTCCCACAATTCAGTGGGCGTGAAGCTGAAAACCCACGGCTTTGCCACGAGCCGAGTTCCTCCAAAGGAGACGCCTCGGTTCACCACTTCATTGAAAATATCTCTGTCCTCCTTCTCCGCGAATTTCAATCTCCAAGCACCGTCCTTTTCCTTACACTTGGAAAAGTTAGTGGGCGAGCACTTTTTAAGGGCATCTCTGGCCTGAAAACGACCTGAGCCCTTAGGGAATCCCGTGACTTCAGTCCACCAGGATTTCACCTTCTCGTTGGATTGCTCCTGCCTCAGCGATGCAGCCGTGTCGGCAGGCATTTTCGCGAAGATGATGGCCTTTAATTCGCCATCTGACAGATGTTCCCCCGCACTCTCAGCCTCATTCACCAGATTATAATAATAATAATGATAATAATTTTCAAAGCGAAGTCGCTTGTTCTGAACCTCGTGGAGAATGAGTTTGGGAATGTTCGGGAAAGAGGTGAGGAGGGTTCAGTAATGGTCTTCAGGCAACCTACTTCCTCGTCCCTCAAGCAGAGCAAACAATTCACTGTAGGTGAGTGGGTTAGAGGAATCAGCCCTATCAGTGTAGGATTTAATCCACATATTCCTTTGGCTACCAGACCGGACGGAGGACCGGTCTGGTCTTGTGGGGAAAATTATCACTTTCTGGCAAAGGATTGGGTCAAGGGTTTTTGAACGTGGCGGAAATGATGGTTTTGGTGGTTTTCTTAGACTCAATAGTATTTTAGAGAAAAACAGTAAGACCAGTTTCAGAGACCGGTGGGACCGGTCTTTGCAAACCGAACGGACCGGACCACTTCGGTACACTTTGGAGCACTTTGTTACACTTGCCTCCCAAACCTACCTTTGCGCGCTCGTTGCAGCATGCACGCCACCACACACCATGCACAAACCACACACACATACACAGACTTTGCTTCCCATGTCCTCTTGGGTGTTTCAACGATGCATGATGGGTGGGATGCACCATTAGCATGAAAATAGATCGGTTCAAACAGTTTCATGCAGACCGGTCAGACCGGTCTTCCGAACCTCGCTCCTGGTCCCCTACTTCCTGCTGCCTTTTGACAGGACCGGTCAGACCGCTCTTCCCCGCTTTGTTGCTTAGCCTTTTTCAATGCCGATTTCAGGCCCCGGGACGAAGATCCCCGGCGTGAAGGACGCCGAGACCCCCGTGCCCATGGCCTTCAAGAAGGTCCGGGCCGGGGACCGGGTGGTGCTGCTCCTCAAGGGCTCGCACGGGGGCCGCTACACCGGCACGTGCGAGTCGCAGGCGACCGGTAAAATGTCCCTATCCGGGACAATCTACTTCACGGAGGACCAGAAGACCGGGGGCTTGAAGCGCAGCATCAGCAAGGGCGAGCTTGACTTCGTCACCGAGGACGTGCTCGGATGTTGGGTGATCGCGGAGGCGAAGACATCTACTCCGGGCCAGAGGATTGCGGCCCGAGCAGCGCAGTCCCGCAAAAGGAAAGTGAACGAGGAGTCCGAAGACGAAGACGAGGACGAGGAAGAAGAGGACGAAGAAGACGAGGAGGAGGAGGAGCGAGAAAGCGTGATGGAGATCCCGGAAGAAGAGGCAAAGGAGGAAGAGCAAGAGAGGAAGAAGAAGAAGCCGGCGAAGGAGAAGCACACAACCAAAAGACGGTTGCCGGTCCCATTTTTCAAGGAAATCAAAGCCGAGGGCAGTGAGTCCGCCTCGGCGCCCCGCACAACCAAGAAAGGCAGGAAGGCCTCCACCGAGGACGAAGAGAGGTCGGCGGAAGAGGTGCGCATGGGCAACGCGTTGGAGATGTATGGCACCACCTTGCCAAGGCTTGGGCAACACGTCCGGCAATGTCTCCGTGGCCAACCCGGCACCAAGACACTTTTGGCGGCAGCGCTGCAGTTGCTGTTCGAGTGCCCGAACAGCATTCTTCGTGGTCCTCTCTGCATTCGGTCGGATTACATCGTGGCGCAGCGCAAGTGTGTCGAGCCCCTTCGTCAATCCGGTGGTCCCCAATACGAAGAATACGCAGGTTTGTGCATACTGTCGTAAACCGTTAGGACCGCTTCACTTTAGCACACTTCACACGACGACCGGTCGGACCGGTTTGTACAAACTGTCGTAAACCGTTCGGACCGGTCCACTTTAGCACACTTCATACGAAGACCGGTCGGACCGGTCCTTGCAAACTGTCGTAAACCGTTCGGACCGCTTCACTTTAGCACACTTTAGCACACTTTATTCCATTTCTCCACAGAGAAGGTCTTGCAGGGGGCTGCAACGTGTCCGAAGTGCTTGGGGATCAAGGATGAGCCCGACATGGGCATGCCCGCCCAGCCCGCCGCGCCCGCAGCGCGCCAGCTCGCCATCCCCCAACCCGCCGCAAGGCCCGTCCCTCCGGAGATGCCGATGCACGTGCAGACCATGGACCAGCTCACCACTCCCCAGCTGCGCGAGAAGTTCATGGCCCTCAAACGGGAATTGCAACGCACCGAATTCGAGCTCGTAACGGTATGGAGCACCCAATGGCCGTTCGGGGTTGTGTGTGGAACTCGCTCTCCCCTTTGCCGTGCCATTTTTAGGTCCGTGGGGGTTCTCTTCCTACAAGTGATTGGCATGAACCACACGCCGAAACCAAGACGTTGGGGGAGCAGATCGAAGAGATGCGGACAGTCGCTTGGTTCCGTGAACAAACGGAGAGGATGAGGTTCGTCGAGGAAGAAGAGGCGCGCGAGGAGTTTGAACGACAAGAGGAGGCAAGAATCCAAGCCGAACGTGCAATGGAGGTGTGTGTCCAGGGGTCCCCTAGCCTACATTTGTGCATGCATGGAGTCAGCACTGTGGTGGCCAACCGGTTAGACCTTGTGGACCTTCTTCCGCGGTACGTGCTCTTTCGCGTTGGCTTGGGCAAGCTGCAGCCGCGCAGAATAGATGATGTGTGGGACAAAGAGAGTATGCACTACAATGCATACATGGCGGAACTGTTTCCTAGCAGGCGACAGTTTTATGTGCTGCAGCGACTTGCGGATCCGGATGCGGATGCGTTGATTGAGTTGTGCACGATGCACTGGCAAGGCGGATGGGAACTAGGTGACGTGGTGTGCGGGGATGAGACCGTGGTCCCCCACAAGGGGTTGTTTGTCATCCGGCAGTTCATACCGCGCAAGCCTCACCCCACCGGTGTGAAACTGTACGCGTTGTGCGACGCACAAAGCCATTACATTTGGCATGTGTATTTGTACCGTGGTGCAGCCCCTCGTGTGGGTCCGGAGTCCCGGAGCCGGTTTGCAGGCCACTACAATGCGTTTGAGATTGTGCAACTTTGGAATGATGTGACTCCACCCGGAAAGGTGCTTGTGGCGGATTCATTCTTTGGGTCTCATGATGCGGCGGCGATGCTAAGTGCACAAGAGCGGCCGTTCTTGATGCTCACTTCCACAAGTGCTTTGGTGCAAGATGGGAACGTTGGATTAGACCCGGGGGATGTGAACACGGTGGTGCACAAGGAACATCGGTATGCACTCTCGGTATACAAAAACCCCAAAGTGGGGCGCAAGCCGGCAAAGGTGGTACCACTACTAACCAATTGCTTAACCGGAGGTTCGCTCCCACACCGAAGTGGACGATACCACCTACCGGGGATAATTGCCAACTACCGTAGGTTTGCCCCGGGGGTGGATACGTTTAACCAAATGTGCTTACAACACCGGGAAGAGCACCGGTTTCAATCATGGTGGAAGGCACTTGGGGGGATGGTGTTAAGGATAGCGGCAACAAATGCATTTACGTCATGCCAAGCGTTGCGCCTTAGTCCGGGGGGTGAAACAATGTTTGACTGGCAATGGAGGTTGATGAGATACATGTTTCCGGCAAGGCAAATTCAGGTGGTGGACAAGCATGTACCAATAGTGGTTGGGAAGCGGGGCTTTTGTGTACACTGTGGGATGGGCACCACCCGATACAAGTGCAAAGCATGTGGGTGCTATCTACACGTTGAATGCTTTGCGGACCATCACGAATGAACCATGAATACATGTCTTGTGAGGATTGACTCCCATGCATTGCAATGCCTGTGCAAAGGTGTGAACACGCACAACACAGCACACGCACACACACAACACACACATGCGGACACACACACTACACACGCATCACCAAGTGCTCCAAAGTGTGCTAAAGTGTGCTAAAATGGTCCGGTCCGTTCAGTTTGCAAAGACCGGTCGGACCGGTCCGACCGGTCTCCCCGAACTAACCGGTTCGCTACAGAAAGCTAAAGTGGCGCGAAACGGTCTCAACTGAACAGTTGGTGATTTAGCCTAGTCGAAACGGTGAGTTAACGAAGACCGGTGGACCGGTTGTGAAAATATTCGCGTATGGTAGCCAAAGGAATATCACGAATGGGACCCTCTAAACACTCGAGGAGAGCATCAAGCTTCTCGTCGTCTCGAAGCTTGTTCTTGCCAACCCACAGAGAAAATTCTCTTTTAAAAACAGCCCACAGGCGAGGGTTGCCATTGTATTTTGGTTGTTTTGCAATGGCTCTCAGTTTAGCCCTCACAGGGTTAATAATGTCCTCAATGCCGCCACCCGCACTCATGATTCCATATCTCCATGGCCACAGCGAGGATCCTTCCAACCAAAAATGCTATAGACACACGGGACTTAAGTCCCAATATATGCCACTTGCCAACCCTCATGGTCGCCTCTAGCTATTTTCCCCATTGAAGGGAAAATGACACACAAATGGGGCAGAATGGCAACATACCCCAAATTGGGTGACTCACAACTCTCCCTTCAAGAGGAGAGGCCACATGGGGAAACACCCCATTCGATGCGGGTTTATGTGCCCTCTCCGAATCGCCCTTACCCTTGGTCAAGTGGCGCACGCAACCTCGGGGGTAAAATCAGGGGGAGAAGGGGTTTGTGGCCATTCTGGGCAAAACGGCCAAAATTCACCCAAAAGTGGTCCCTCCAAATATCGTATCTCCGTATCGCAAGAGAAAGGAGCCTCGGGCTTTTGCATGGATGCAAACCGAAGCTTTGCTTCCCTTTTGCAACAAGGGTTGAGGTTCAAAGCATAATGGAAACATTTTTAACACCTCAATCCTTGAAGCACACTATTTATGGGAAAAAGTGTATATATCGGCGATATTGGTATGTACATATCTTTGGGTCATTGAGGAACAAAAATATGAGTAAACACTTTTGGAGTAGGCCCATAGTATGTGCTTTCAAATATGCACACTATGGTTAGATTGTCTCCGCCCACTCGTGTCATTAGTGCTTGCATATGAGCGCTTGTGCAAAGAGGCAGTATGGCACGCGTGCTCACAAGGCGAAATTATATAAAATAGAAGACAAGGTTGTAAAAATCAACCAAGCCATCCACGATGTCCTTCGTGGTCTCTACTTTACATATTGCCTTGGTTCGAGGCTCAACTCCCCATAAGCTTCGAGTACGAGCCTCGGGGGTTTGGCCATTTTGGCCTAATTTTCGACCAAAACTTGCCCTCTTTCGAAAATAGACTTTTGGTACGCATTGAATTGCGTGGAGCCATCGTTGAATTGCCCCGAAAAACGAAAATGGCCTAGGGCTTTTGGTCTTGTGAGCATTGTGTTCGGTTAATAACGTTCATGCTCACAAGGCCACAAAGTTAGCGTTTGCGCACGCAAACGACTTGGGTTTGCGAAACCCATAGGCTGCCTAAAACATCGCCATTGCCCGCTTCCCTATACAAAGTGATATGCCCACGTGAAAGGGGCATGGATGAAAGGCATAGGGGGGGAATGTAGGGTTCCGTCCGAACTCATGGTCCTTGAGAACCATGAGTTCGAGCGATCGACGGAAAAGCTTGCGCGCTGATTTTCTCGAAGACGCAACGGCGAAAAATTCTGGTGAACACACCAGATGAAAGTACATTAAAAACCCTCTAGATTCAGCCCTTAAGTTCTCTTAGAACCTCAAAGGTACTCGAGAAAAATCCCTCACAAAACTCGCCACGGAGAAGCGACGAAAGCGCGCGAACAGGCGACATCAGGCGGCGATTTCACGACAATTAGAAATCGCGGTAGAAATCGGGTATTTCACCGATTTCCGACTGAAAATCGCCTAAGACAATAAAATTATGGTAATTCTAAATCGATTTATTGGTTAGAAATCGGATTCCAGATGTCGCGGGTTAGAGAACAGGGATATCCCGCTGACAGCCGGTGTCAACGGCTTCCGCACGGGTGTGACGGCTCACAGGCCTCCGGGCCATGGGCCATAGGTTCTGGGTACCGCTTCACCCCCCTCCTTAGAGCAAACCCTGGGGGGGGCTCGATAACACCCAAGCATGGCAGCGGGTACCCAGGACCATCCCCTGAAGGGGGGGGGTGTCACATCCTCACTTCAGGCTGATTTGCAGGTTAGGCTGCCCAAATCCCACAGTAAGACAGGTACGGTGCTGTAGCTGTTAGTAACTGCAAGTATAGTATCAAGTATCAAGTCCCGGGTCCTGGCGGCGATTGTTCGGCATCCAAAGGACCCGTTAACCCATACCACAGTGGCAGTGGCATACACGGCCAACATAGGCGTCACACGACGACCGAGGTGGTCCCACAGGTCGAAAGCGACCACAAAGATCCATCAGGCTACCCCAGGCTTCCCAAGACCGCAGTCTGGGGGAGAGTCCCCACGGGTCCTTCCTTGGGCGCACCATGTCCATATCCACGACGCGAGTCCAGAGTGGTAAAGCCGAACGAGCTCCTCCATAAGGGATCGGGCATCAAGGCCGTCTTTTCCCTCGCCCCATTACCACGAAGGCCATGCATGAGGGAGTCCTCATGCACTCTGGGCGGAGGCGTTGACTCCTCAAACCACCAGTTTCCCAGGCAGACTGACCGAGGTCAGGACACCGGAGGTCGCCACCCGACTGCAAGTGCGTCTGCGAGTCGGTAGGCTCACACTGGGACTGACAGTGGCGGACCGCTGGGAGTGTAGTCAGGCAACTGGGCTTCCAGCCTGGCGCCATCAGGATCTCAGCACATCACAGCCACTATGGCACACGGTATCACGGGCACTCAAACAGAAGAATCTGTACTTAGGTACTGGTCCAGGCTGGACCTTATGTAAGAGCATGTACATGGCGACTGAGGGCACATGCGTATTCCGATTCGCATCCCCTCGGGGGGGGGGAAGACAGTCCATAGGCGCTGATGGGCTGATAATACGCAACATACAGATGCACATATCCTGGGGGACAGAAAAGTAAGCAATAAGCGGGGTAATAGGCGTGTAAACACACTCTGGATAGAGCGCCAAACCACGCCCCGGTTAGGATAAGGCATATGCAGGAGGGTGGACAGGAAAACGCCTGAGTTCAGGCCATATATAGTCTGCAGACACACGTAGACTGGTCTGGATCCCGCAAGTGCCATGGGACCCGACCACACACCAAAAAAATCGCAATGCCGATGACAGCGGCATCCGTTGCGCAACGTCGTATGGGCTTCAAGGCCCCAAGAGCTCAGAAAATGTCAAGGTCAGTCACCCTGCCTGGTTTCCCAAGGATTCAGCACGCGGGGAGTGACGAATAAGAGTGGAAGAGAGGGGCCATCCTCTCCTGGATTCAGCAGGCCACTCTGATATGGCCACTCTGATGGCAGGTCACCGGAAGATGGAAGAGAGCAAGCAAGTGAGGGACGATCCGTCGACCTAACAAGCGCTCGAACTGCATCAGGGGAGAGCTCAGGGCGATGATCAGGCGCCCCTGGCTGCAATCGCCCGGGTGAGTGCTGCCAAGTCCGAGACGTGGATCTTGGTCTTGTGCTTGCGGATGTAGTCCATGAAGGGGGTGTTGATCCGCGGCACGAACGAGGAGACGGGTTCCCAGGTGTCGTGGGACGGCCCATAGCCTCGCCAACGAACCTTGAACTCCAGGCCTCCGGGTGCCGAGGCGTTCGGACGCTGGGCCAGGATTTTCTCGACGGTATAGTCGTCCTGCTCAGCGTAGTCATCGTCCGAATCAGCCTCATGTGCGGCGTAGTCCAGGGACACATGTTGGCCACGGAGGTCGGGTGCCCGCACACGGAGTTGACTCTCGTGGCGCTCCCGGAACTGTCCGTGACCCACCTTGATGCGGTAGGTGTCCTCACCAATCCTGCGAACCACCTCTCCGGGTGTGAACCAGGTTTTGGTGCGGTGGGTGCCCAGACAAGGGAAGTCCCCGACCAAGGGGGTCCCTGCCAAACAGAATCTGGTGAGGGGACAAACGACCCGGAGTGGGGGTGTCATAATGGGCCTTCAGTGCGGGCCACATCTCCTCAAACCAGTTCCGACGTGGATTGGTGATGTAAATCTTGCGCAGCTTCTCGAACAACTGCCGTCCAGCCACTTCAGCCCGGCCGTTGGACCGGCTGAGATAGGCGACGCTCTTGGCATGACGTATTCCCATGAGGGAACACATGGCCTTGAACCAGCCACCAGTAAACTGGGGCCCTCGGTCACTGCAAATGGTGCGGGGGATGTCAAAGACGGTCAGCCAATGACGAATCATCATGACTGCCACTTCCTTGGCAAGCAACCCCTTTTTGCGTGCCGGAACGGCTACTACGTAGCCGCTGTGGCGATCCACACAAAGGACCACACAGTCAAAGGTCTCCTTGCCAACGTGAACTTCGGGCATGGAGAAGACGTCCAGAGCCACGCTCTCCATGGGTTGGTCAGGCACCGGAGTCCATTGGGCTTCCCCCTTGACGTTCCGGTTATCGGGATTGCAGGCCTGACAGACCGAGCAACCCTTCCCGACCTTCTTGATGGCGGTGTAGAGACCGATCTGGTCGATCTCAAACCGGCGCTGCATGTCCAGGGCTTGCTTCTTGACCCCTGGGTGCATCATGTGGTGGTGCCAAGCCTCGCACAGCTCGAGCACTCGGGACTCTGGGACCAGCAGCTTACCATTCCGGTAGAGCTTGCCATCTTCCTCAGTCAGCCCCTTTGGCCACTTCTGCCCGTCATCAGGGTCGGTCACAGCCCTATATTCAGCCTGAAAGGCCTCGGACTTAGCGTAGTCGTCGGTCCAGTCGTCCTGGAGGCAAGATTCAGGGAAGAGGTGCTTGTCGGACTCAGCTCCATCAGGGGCGAGTACTCTGACCGCTTTGCCCATCCTCGTTCCGAGGGGGGCATCCGCAGCCATGACGACGAAGCATTTGACACCCTCCTCCTCCATCAGGCGCTCCATTTCTATGATCCTCTTGGCCTCAGCGGTCTCAGCCTCATCGCCATGGGCAGACACGTCTGTCATGCCCTTGCTGGCGGGATAGGCCCACCTACTGAGACAGCCCGCCACGGTGTTGTCCTTGCCAGGAACATACACAACCGTGAGGTCGAACTTGGCCAAGGTCTCATGCCATCTTGCCCGTCGGGAGGCGGGACCTGAGGGGGTGTCCACGTGCTCCTTGTGCCACGACTGCAGACTCTGATGGTCGGTGCAGACGGTGACGGGATGGAGGGCTATGTACCCAGCCCATTTCCTGAGAGCCATGACGATGGCATACGCCTCCTTTTCTCGGGGCGTCCACGTCCGTCTCTGGCCTTCCGCCAGGACTCGGCTCCAGAAGGCCACTGGCACGTGCCTCCCATCGTCAAGCACTTGTTCCAACACAGCGCCAACGGCGTAGTCGGAAGCGTCGGTGCGCAGGACGAACCCTCGGTCATGATCCACGAGGTGCAGACCCACTGCGGATAGCAGCGCCTGCTTCATCCCCTCAAAGGCACGGTCGGACTCATCATTCCAGACCAGAGCCTTCTTGGACCCCTTCTTGGTCTCCTCTCGGTTGCCCTTGAGCATGGTCGTCATGGGGGCTGCATACTCGGCATACATCTTGATATACCCCGAGTAGTAATTGCAAAACCCCAAGTACGCCCGTAGCTCAGGGACCGTTTTGGGCTTTTCCCAGTGCTCGATCGCAGCCACCTTGCCAGGTATGGGCTTACACTGCCCGTTCCCAACTACGTGGCCAGCGAAGACCACCTCGCTTACCGCAATGGTGGCCTTGTCACTGCTGCCCGTGAGTTTGTGCCGAACCAGAAGGTCCAGCACTCGAGTGACGTCCCTCTCGTGTGCCTCCAGGAGCTCCTCGTAGCTCATACTGGGGTCCCCGGACGCGATGATCACGTCGTCCACGAAGGGGTCCGCACAGTCACGCACCGGCTCAAGCAGGTTCTCCAGCATCTGCTGAAAAGCCGCATTGCCGTTGGTAACGCCCATGGGCATCACCTTCCACTGGAGAGGTCCAAGTGGGGTGCTCATGGCTGTGCAGGCACGGGACTCCTCGGCGAGAGGCATCTGATGATAACCATGTTTCAGGTCAATCACCGTGAAGATCCTCCGCCGGTGTTGTTTTTGCAGCATGTCCTCAATGAGGGGCAGCGTATAGCTGTCATGCTGCGTTTGGGCGTTTAGGCCGCGGTAGTCGACCACGAGCCGCCACTCTCCGGCCACCTTCTTGGGGACGACGAAGCACGGGGAGGCCCACTCGGAGTGGCACGGCTCAAGCCAGCCTCTCTCGATGAAGTCACGGAGGATCTTCTCCATGGCCTCCTTCCTCTCGCCCCGCAGGGCGAACTCCCGGTGTCGATACACACGGGGGTCCTGCTTCAATCTTATCTTGGCCTCGCCATACGGTCCACGCACCGGTGGGGGACACACAGGTTTTCCGCTGAAGAAGGTTTCACCATACTTCTGCTTCAGCCTGGCCCTCAATGCCTGGATCTTGGGGCAATCGTCGGACTCCGCCTTGGCTTTTCCGGGCACCTGGACCACTGAGCTTACTTGAGGGGTAGCGACCCCACTTGGTTTCGGCTCAGGTGGTCTTCCCAGGTGGCCCAAAGGGCCATCTCTGGTCTTGCCTCGGAACAAGTCGCCGTAGGTGGGTGGGTTTCCGCCGATTGGCTCGTCCTGGCTGGACATGTGGTCCAGCACCCTCTTTACGAAAGTATTCCCATCATAGGAACCAGAGACGATGGAGTCCACTTCCCACCAGGCTTTGTCCTGGCCCTTGCCCTCACGCTGGCTTCCCCAGTCGTGAAAGGGCTGATCCATATACCCCTGAACCACATCCAACTCCTCTTCGGTGAGGGGGTCCTCCGATTCTCCGATGTCAACAGGGGAAACCGCAAAGCATTGCCGCCATGGCTCCGCTATGATGCGGTTGACACACACGAAGTCCGTGGTGTCGGCCTGTTCAAGGCCCCCATCCACATAGTGGAATTCCGTTGGCCATCTCTGGGGTGGCATGGGCTGTCCCTTAGCGTCCTGATAGACACTCTCTCCAGCCGGTAGGACGACCTTGTTTAAGGTCATGTTGGTCAATGAGACCACCCAATGTCGGGTGCTTTCCTCCTCGCTGCATCCCATAGGAACAACCAGCACTGCCTTGGAGCGGTCCTTGCGAATCTTCGCTACCGCCCTTGGAATGTCCCATCGGGGGCAATGGATCCACATCAAACCCTGATGCGGACCCCAGTGCTTCTTCCACGCGGAGTCCTGGGCGCTCCAGTACTTCTCACAAACCCGAAGATGGGCGGAGGTTCCTGAAGAGAACGCATCCAGGGCCAGATCCGAAGCTCCCAGGTCCGCAACCACACGGCTCGCCACTTCCGGCATTACGCCGTACTCCTGGTTTGCTGGCCCAGTTGGCTCAGTGCCCAGCGCGGCTACTTCGAGCTGATTGCGTTCCGGGTGGATCCATTGGCATTCCACATGGTGCTCAGGTGACGAAAGCCACGAGAGCTGGTCGTCTTGGTACAGGGTCATTGAGGCCTGGGCCGAGAGAACGCCGGAGTCCGTCTCCATCATGAAGTCGTACCCAACGATCATGTCCCAGTCCATCTCGGCCTCGTAGAAGCGACCTTGCAGGAGGATTTCCTTGCCGAGGTCTGGGCGGCTCAGCTCACGGTGGTTCACGAACTGCAGCCCAATGGCCGCTTCCTTCGTGCCTCCCACCATGTACTGGCCGTTCGCCACCTTCAGCCTGACAGGTTTCCGACTGTCGGCCAAACACTCTGGCGGAAGTAGGCCAGCCTTGACCAAGCTGACCTGAGCTCCCGTGTCGACCAACACGTCGAAGACCTTCTCCACTTCCCCGCATAAGGCACGGACCTTAAGGTGCAACTGCCGCTCACGCCCCACACGGCGCACGGCGTGCAAGCTCAGGATCTCCGGCCGTTCTAGAAGCTCAACAAGCGATTGGTGCAGGTCGTGGACAATGGGCTCAGGCTGCCCATCTGCAGCATCCAGCTGCGGTCCGGGTGATCCTCCGATACTCTCGGATAGATCTTGAAGCACATCAAATACATTCTTGGTCGCGAAGGATGGACGGGTGCAAGGGTTCGTGCCTTCACTTGCCCTCACCCCGCCACCGCGACTGTCCTCCGCTTTGGGTGCCGGACCGGGCCTTCCGCCCGCGGCATTCCCTTTGTGCTTATCGTTTCCCGACTGGGATGGTGTGGCGCTTCCCACGACACCATCCTGCGACCGCCCTAGCTGGGGCCCTTGGCTGCAGGGGCTCCGCTAAGGGGCGTCGGTTGTGGTAGTAGGGGTACTCTCCTCCGCATCAACCTCGTTGACACCCTTCTTCTTTCCCCTTTTCCTACCCTTCTTGTCCTTGTCCTTGTCGTCCGACCTGGGGACCCAGTTCCTCTTGATCTTCTGGATCTCCTTGGCCAACTCGGTCTCACCGACATCAGCTTGGAGAGCTCGTCCTTGTCGACCTCCACTTTGGCCTCCCGGATACCCGCAGGTGCACGCTTCTTCGACCCGTGCGCCTTCTTGTAGGCCTCCGTGTCGGCCTGGTGGATGGGGCATGTCCGGTTGTCATGGTTGAAGCCTTGCTTCCTCCCATAACACACGAAACAGCCCTGAGGGTGAGCTCGTATGAACTCCCCAAAGGACAGTGGAGGGTTGCCAATGCGGCGGGGGTCCTTCTTCTCCTTCTTCTTCCAACCCTGCTGCAGGGGCTTCCAGCTTCCCCGGTTGCTCCCCGCGTTCAGGTTGTTGGCCACGAAGGCACAAACGGCCATCTCGGCGGGCTCATCGTCGTCGTCATCGTCGACGAGAGCCTCATCGCCATCGGCTCCCGCTGGGTCCATGGCAGCTTCCCCGCCAGGCCCATCGCCAACGTAGTTGACGTCACGGTCGCCGGGCCTCAACCCGCGGGTGTGGTGGAGGTTCCGGTACTCCTTGAGTACCTCCTCTCCAACCCACTCCAGGATCTCGTCGCGGCTCATCCGCGCCGGGATGGCCTGCAGACGGATGGTCTGGCCGCTCACGTCACACTCGTCAAGGCGCCACATCGCGGTCTTCTCGCGATCGCCCGAGACGGTGATGAGGAGGGCGTTCCGCAGGGAGTGCCGTTTGACATCCCGGGCCACGTTCTTCCTTGTCCAAGCCACCACGTTCGTATGATACTCCTTGGGGAGCATCATCTTGACCGTGTGGTTGGACTTGGCCCTCTTGGCTTCCTCCTTGGTGACTCTCTTGATCCATGCTTACGGCAGCATGGAGAGCAGGCGAGCCTGCTCGTCACCCTCATTCCAATCCTCCACGTTGCGGCGGAAAAGGGTGTCTTGCCCCCGGAAGTCCCGCCAATTTCGTAGGCGGATCTCCCGACCATCATGCTCAAGCTTGATGGCCTTCCACCGCTTGGCAGCCACCTGCGGAGCGTCCACCCGCTCCTGCTCGTTGAGCCACTTCTTGGCTTCCTTGAGGGTCTTGATTTTCCCCTCCTTGGTCGCCACGAAGTATAACTCTTGGAGCACTTCCGGCAGGCGGTACCTGAACCGTTTGAAGACATATCTCTCCGCATCTGCGGGATCCATGTCTTCAGTGACGGTCACCCCCCAATCGTCCAGCTTCTCCAAGAAGCGGTCGAGGTTGAGGGGGTTGCCGTCGTACATGGGGGGCTTGATGTCCTTCAGGTCTTCCCACACGGCGGCGTCCGCGGCCTTAGAGACCATGAACGCCGGCCGCGAGGTCGACCGAGGTTCCCATCGGCCTCTCCCACGGACTCCCACGGCCGCCACTTCCATCTCCTCCACGGTGTCCGTGTGGCTACGCCGTGGTTCCTCCATGTACGCTGAACCTAGATGTTCACGCCGTACTCCTTCCATGTATGCCTCCTCATCACGGCGCCGGCGGCTGCGTTCAGCGGCCTCCCGTCGTACACCACGCGGCGGGCTAATGCCGAACTCCTCCAGGTCTTCCTCGCCTCCATCGACATCCCACTCCACGTCTCCTCCGGGGACCTCATCCCTGAGTCCACCATAACGTCCGCCAGCCGTTGGGATTGGCTCGTGGGCTGGTGCAGGGCGTCGGGGGCGTACCGGTGTCCGCGGTGGAGCACGGCGGTTGTGGTACTCCGCACTGAGCCACTCGTCACGCCATCCCTCACTGCCACTGCTGGGCGGCACGCGCTCGTTGCGGCGGCCCGCGCTGTGGTGAGAGGGGGCGTTGAGAGAGGGGGCACTGGCGCTGGAGCGACTCCTGGGGGCTCCGCCGGGGGCGTGGGCTCTGCCTGGAGCTGGTCCAGGTCCCCAGCCGCCGTCCGACGAGCCAGACTCCAGGGGTGGGTGGTCGCTGCCGACGCTCCTACGGCCTTCCAGCTCGTCCAACCTCTGCTGCAGGCCGTTGATGACCTTGTTCAGCAGCCTGGTCTCGCCCCTGGCGATGTCCAGCTCCCTCTGGGCGGCGGTGGCGACCTTGGCGATCTTGACCATCTCGATCTTGGCGATGTCCAGCTCCTTCTGTGCGCCCGCGGCGACCCTGGCGATGCGAGTCATCTCGCCCTTGCCCGTGTCTACCTCGCGCTCGAGGGACTGGACCCTCTTGCGGAGGTGGACAATCCTCCGCCAGGTGGCATCCGGGTCGCCGTTCCCTGGTGGGTCGTCGGGGTCCCCAGGGGGTCCTCCAGGAGGGCCTCTGCCGCGTCCGCCCGGTCCAGGGGGTCCTCCCCCGCCCGGTGGTCCGCCTCCAGGGGGTCCACTTGGTGGGCGTCCTCCAGGGGGTCCTGATGGTCCTCCGCCAGGGGGTCCCGGTGGGTCTCCGCCGGGTCGCCTCGGTGGGTCCGAGGATGGGGGCTTCTTCGTGTAGTCGAAGTCCATGTCATCATCCTCGTCCATGTCGCCCCACCTGGGCGTCTCGGTCCCGCACGCGGAAGACTCCGAGCTCCGGTAGGGAGGAGGGAGATCCTCACTCTCACCCTCCGGCTCCATGGGGACGTCTCCGCCTCTTCCGCCAGCCACTCCTCGGCGATGTCGGCGGCCTCGTTCATCCCCGTCGCTGGCGGTGAAGAAGGGGTCGGAGTCGTGGGGGTGTCCACCCGCTGGCCTCCGTGACCTCTCGGGGGTCTTCCCCTTACCCTTCCTCCGTCGGTAGGCAGTGGGGCCACTGCTTCCACTGCTGCCCGTGTCCACCTCCTCCGGATCCAGCGCCATCTTGGAGGAGGCGTCCCCTTCGAAAAGCTTTCGAAGGGTCTCCACTCGGGATCCTCCCGGGGAAGTCTCGCGGCGGAGGTTGGCCTCCGCCTCCTCCATTGCGGCGGCCGTGGCTGCGGCAGCTCGCCCTTCGGCCTCCTCCCGGGCACGAGCCGCCTCGGCTTCCCGGGCCTGCTGCAGCCAAGCCTTCTCCGCTTCCAGTGCCGCCAGCTCCGCCTCCGTCTTGGCCCTCTCCTCAGCGACCTTCCGTCGCGCGGCCTCGATGGCGTCCTTCTTGGCGGCGTCCGCCTTGGCCTTGGCCGTTGCTTCGGCGTGGGCCCTTTCCTCCGCCTCCTTCTTTGCCCTCTCTTGGGCAAGCGCCTCTTCCAGCGCCTTCACCTCGGCCTCCTTGCGGGCAATGGCCTCCCGGGTCAGGCGGGCTTCCTGGGCGGCTGCCGCCACCTCACCCGTGATCCGGGCAGTCGCTGCCTCATGGGCGGCCGCAGCCGTGAGACCGGCCGCGATGGCCGCGACGGTCAAGGCGTGGAAGGCCATGCCTCTACCCCACTCTGTGGCCTCCTCCTGGGCGATGCCGACGGCGCCCTCCACGGAAGCGTTCCGCTGTGTGGCCCGTTGCCGGGCAACCCGAAGGTTGCAGGGCACCTCACAGGTGCGCCTGCAGGCGCGCGCCACATCCCTTTGGTGGGGAGCGACGCTGCTGCTGGAGCTGGCCTGGTCGGCCGGCATCCTCCCGCGGTGGGCCGACTCCACGTCGCTGCTTGGGCCTGACTTCCTCAGGAGCAGCGGACGGGGCTTGGCCTTGGCCTGCTTGGCGACTTCCAGGAAGTCGCCAAGGGTGGTGTGGCCGGGGTGGTGACCGCCACTGGCCCGTTGGGGGCTGTGGGCTGGGGTTCCGCCCTTGGCGCCTTGGGCGGCTTCGGCGGCCAGGGATTCCTGGTACTCCCGCCACTTCCTGTCCCGCTTCCTGTCCCCGGCGGACCGCTTCTCCTTCCCAGGAGACGCACTGCTGCTGCTGCTGCCGTGCAGCGTGCGCTCGGTCCCCGGCTCCGGGAACTTCCTTTCGATCATGTCCCACATGGAGACGTTGATCGTGGCGCCCGACGGGTACTCGTCGGGCTTCTCGTCCTCCTCAATCCCGTCGGGGCGCAGCCCTTCGCCGGGCCTGTCTGGCCGGGTCCAGACCCTCCAGCGCTTCTGGCGGAAGGCGAATCCTTCCACCCGCAGCCATTCTTCCACTGCTTGCAGGCGGTCGGGGCCCATGTCCTCGCGGAGCTCGAAGCTCCCGGGCATGCCGCCTTCGCACTGGGGGTGGCTGTGGCGGTAGTGCTGGTCCCACACCAACCCACGCAGCAGGCGCACTGCATGGGGGTGGGGCCGCGGCCACGTCTTGCCCGCTTCTTGCCAGTTTACCATGGCAGCGGGGGGCGTACTTGGTCTTGAGGTCCTTGGTGGTGGTTGTTGAAGCGGTTGCTCCGGTGTGGTTGTGGAGGTGGGTGACGCGGCTGGGAGTGCGGCCTTGCTGGTCAGCCGATGGGACTCGCTGATGTGGGAGTCCTGGTCTGTCTACCTCCTTCACGGTCGCGGCGCTTCCGTGGTCGCTCAGGGCGATGCTCTGGGCGGCGCTGCGAGCTCCGTGATGGTCTCGGAGTCCTTGGGGTTGGGGTGCTGCTCGTACCCCTCGAAGGCCCCGAGTGGCACGCGGGGGCTGGGTAACCCCGCGGCGGTGAAACGCTTTTGACGCGTTCCCGTGGGGGGCCTGGCCACGGGACGCTGCGGTGACACGCGCAAGCAAGCAGGCAGGCAAAGCACTGCGCTCACAGGGGCATCATTACGCTCGTGTCATGTGACAAAGCGTTTCAGGATCCTTGCCACTCTGAAACAAGGGAACAAAAGTATGTACAGCAACACATCAGGATATGTACACATGGGGTTAAGGCTGGACTGGGGTAAGGGCATCACAGGACAATAGACACTCAGTCCCACCTCGTATCCCAATCCCAGGTCCATCCCTCTCAGTGGCTGGCAGGGGCGGGGGCTCAAACACAACCCATGCCCTACTCAGTCCGGACCCTGAAACCCTGCCTATAGGGGAGGTGTCCCGCCCAGCCACAGGCGAGTTCCTGGGAACCAAGGGGCTCCAAGGCCAACCGACAGTGGCTCCCTATGCTCCCTTGACGGCAGGTCCCAACTCCTCTCTGAGCCAGAGATATGGCCCCGCCATTATCCCCTAGGAGTTGGTAGCTGAAAATGGGCTGTTTCAGCCCAAACTGATATTAGCTCAAAAATCTCCAAAATTGACCCCTGGTCCGGACCCGCCAGAGGTAGGGACGAGGCAACTGACCCTATGCCCTTCGCTTACGAACTCCCTGGAGCCCTCACCCAACCTGGTTCCCTCTGAGGTCCCGGCATCAGGGCACCACGGGTTCGCCAAGTGGGGTCATAATTGCCAAAATGGCAAAATTGGCCGTCTCGGGCGACCGTCCAGGGTAGGAAACCTTGGCGATTTTGTCGCGCCAAGGCTTGATTCACAACCCTTGATATCCCCTCTGGTCCCATGCCCTGGGTTATGGCTTGCTGTCACACTGGCTGCTTGCTGTTCATCGAGGGGATGAACACGCGGATGGGGCAGAAAGCAGCATGCGGTGCAAAGGGGGAGATCATGGATCGCACCAAAAGTTGAATAACTCCGGATGAGCCGGATGAGCAAATACGAAACTCAATGGCGTTCAACCCTTGGTCATATGCTACACTATTCGCCCTTCCTTCCTGGCTAGATCCCGTGCCCCATGGAGATATGGTAATTCCAATATGGCATATAATGGCAAAAACAGCGAAATTTGGCCAAAATGGCCCGCACTCATGATTCCATATCTCCATGGCCACAGCGAGGATCCTTCCAACCAAAAATGCTATAGACACACGGGACTTAGGTCCCAATATATACCACTTGCCAACCCTCATGGTCGCCTCTAGCTATTTTCCCCATTGAAGGGAAAATGACACACAAATGGGGCAGAATGGCAACATACCCCAAATTGGGTGACTCACAACTCTCCCTTCAAGAGGAGAGGCCACATGGGGAAACACCCCATTCGATGCGGGTTTATGTGCCCTCTCCGAATCGCCCTTACCCTTGGTCAAGTGGCGCACGCAACCTCGGGGGTAAAATCAGGGGGAGAAGGGGTTTGTGGCCATTCTGGGCAAAACGGCCAAAATTCACCCAAAAGTGGTCCCTCCAAATATCGTATCTCCGTATCGCAAGAGAAAGGAGCCTCGGGCTTTTGCATGGATGCAAACCGAAGCTTTGCTTCCCTTTTGCAACAAGGGTTGAGGTTCAAAGCATAATGGAAACATTTTTAACACCTCAATCCTTGAAGCACACTATTTATGGGAAAAAGTGTATATATCGGCGATATTGGTATGTACATATCTTTGGGTCATTGAGGAACAAAAATATGAGTAAACACTTTTGGAGTAGGCCCATAGTATGTGCTTTCAAATATGCACACTATGGTTAGATTGTCTCCGCCCACTCGTGTCATTAGTGCTTGCATATGAGCGCTTGTGCAAAGAGGCAGTATGGCACGCGTGCTCACAAGGCGAAATTATATAAAATAGAAGACAAGGTTGTAAAAATCAACCAAGCCATCCACGATGTCCTTCGTGGTCTCTACTTCACATATTGCCTTGGTTCGAGGCTCAACTCCCCATAAGCTTCGAGTACGAGCCTCGGGGGTTTGGCCATTTTGGCCTAATTTTCGACCAAAACTTGCCCTCTTTCGAAAATAGACTTTTGGTACGCATTGAATTGCGTGGAGCCATCGTTGAATTGGCTCGAAAAACGAAAATGGCCTAGGGCTTTTGGTCTTGTGAGCATTGTGTTCGGTTATTAACGTTCATGGTCACAAGGCCACAAAGTTAGCGTTTGCGCACGCAAACGACTTGGGTTTGCGAAACCCATACGCTGCCTAAAACATCGCCATTGCCCGCTTCCCTATACGAAATGATATGCCCACGTGAAAGGGGCATGGATGAAAGGCATAGGGGGGGAATGTAGGGTTCCGTCCGAACTCATGGTCCTTGAGAACCATGAGTTCGAGCGATCAACGGAAAAGCTTGCGCGCTGATTTTCTCGAAGATGCGACGGCGAAAAATTCTGGTGAACACACCAGATGAAAGTACATTAAAAACCCTCTAGATTCAGCCCTTAAGTTCTCTTAGAACCTCAAAGGTACTCGAGAAAAATCCCTCACAAAACTCGCCACGGAGAAGCGACGAAAGCGCGCGAACAGGTGGCATCAGGCGGCGATTTCACGACAATTAGAAATCGCGGTAGAAATCGGGTATTTCACCGATTTCCGACTGAAAATCGCCTAAGACAATAAAATTATGGTAATTCTAAATCGATTTATTGGTTAGAAATCGGATTCCAGATGTCGCGGGTTAGAAAACAGGGATATCCCGCTGACAGCCGGTGTCAACGGCTTCCGCACGGGTGTGACGGCTCACAGGCCTCCGGGCCATGGGCCATAGGTTCTGGGTACCGCTTCACCACCCGCCAAGATGGGATTGACCTGGGCAGCACCTGAGACGCCGGCGGCGCCCAGAAGACTCTGGGCGAGCAAGACCTGAGCCGCAATCATGGGATCAATGGATCTTTTCTCGGCCAAAACTTCTGTTTTCTTTTTGGTCCTCGCTTCTGAAACACGCTGAGGATTTCTACTCTCAAAAACTCGTTCTTTTAATTTTTCACGTTTTTTCTTTTGTTCTTCCGCTCTGGAATCTGTGGGGGGCGCGAGTGAAAAAACTTCAGTCGCTTCATCGGCTACAGAACAGGTAGATCCGACTGGCGGATCTGGCAAATGAGAGGAGGGGTGAGCGAAAGATCTTCCCATCGAAAAAAAGTTGAAGAGTTTTTCCTGATTAAATTTAATCGCCTGTTTCTCAGCAGCGAGGGTGGCGATTTCTTTCCGACACGAGCAGTGGTGGGCACAGGACACATGAGAGGCGGTTTCAGACCGCGATCCAATTGATTCTGGCTTCCTTACCACGTCTTCCTGCTCGTTCAGCCAACTCTCGATGGTGTTTGCGGCAGGCAGTTCTTGGGATTCCTCCTGCGCCACCTCGAGAAAGGCTTGCTCCAACGCCGACTCCAGCGACACCACATCAACCTTCATCGTCTTGGCGGTGCACTTGACTGGCACCGGCGGATGTTCTCGGTGAAACCTGCAGTAGCAATGGTGAATTTGCAGGCACCATTGGTCATACAAATCCAGTCGCTGTAGGCTTTCGATCCTCTGGAATTTGATCCTCCAGCGTTCCTGGGACTCCTGGATTTGAGTGTCCAACTTGGCGGAGACGGCCTGCTCGATGACGTTCTGGATCAGCAGGTCGATTTCCGCTGGCGTAGGTGTCATTTTGGCGGGCATCTCTCCCGGACCACTTGCGATCGGCGGATCTCGATGCACGTGCATGCTTTCCTTGGATGGGAGACGAATGTCGTCCTCCTGACTCGATGAGTCTCCACCGAAGGAGCTGTACACTCCGCTGGGACCAGCGCCCGGTGAAGGGCCGCTTGGGGGCCCGGATTCTCGACTGGGATCGGGGACTAAGCTGGGGTGAGGAATGGGTATGTACCTAGGGCAGTCAGGATTCTTGCAAGGAATCCCTAACTCTTCGGAGAATGTCGCAACTATGCAACATTCTACGGCGTCCTCTGGGCCAATTGGATCATCTAGATCGCAGATGCTCTCGTCATCACTGTCCGGTGGGTCGGACTCGTACTCCATACCTATAGCCTCGAGGCTGAAGGCTGCTCTGCTACCATCTAAGCTATTCCCTTTGAGAAAGCTCCGCGGAGCCTGGCCGGAGGGCTCAGGGCCGGCATGGGGAAAGGGAACAGAGGGCAGGTATCCCTTCTGTGCGTCCCGGCGGTATGGAGGGGTCGGTGCTGGGGCCTTGCCCTTGGGGTCCATGAGGTACAAGCACGACAGCGAAGACAATGAAGATGAAGATACGAACTTGCAAAAAATCCCAGTCTACAAGAAAATGTAGGCGGATAATATGATACATATAATTCCGGAATATTCTTCCTGTATAATTTATAAAAAATCCGATTGTGAAAAAAAATTTGGCTGATTTGATTTGCGCACGCGCGCCGGCGATCCCACCAAATCATTGGAACGCGACCATCTCAGCCGCAACGGACACCAGAATTGAATCCGGCGTGTCCATAACATACAGGAACTGTTCGGGTAAAAATTTGGGAAGGCTCCCATATGTAAATGTTCGGAAATGAGCTGAATCTGACTGAATGGGGGTGCATTGACCTGAATTGACCTCAGATCTGCGCGGATGGAGGGTAGCCGCACTTACAGGGTGCTCACCTTTCTCGATCTGTACAAGTAAAACCAAGCGTCAAAACAGGGTTGTTTAACACGCTAGGCTTCGTTTTGCGCTGTGCAGCTGCCCGTCATTTCACTCTCTCTCCCCTGCAGGAAACAAAGGAAGAAGTGCATAATACACACGATGCATTAATCGGTTAGGGTTGTTTATAAATCGCTGTAGGGTTGTGTAGACGCTTAGGGTCGCTCTTGCGTTCGTTGTCCCTCGTCAAACACATGATGGGTGGTGAGTAAGGTGGGTAAGCCCAGGAGGAGCTCACCTCTTTGGTTGAGTTTCTTCGTGATTGGTTAAATTGATAAATGGTTCAAAATGTAGGAAAGAAATCATTCATCGCTTCGCCCCCCCTCCCTGCATGCTGCATGATGCATTAAAGGGCTGTAGGCCACGCGCTGTGCACGCGCTTAAACCCTTGTTAGGTTACCCACGGCTCCGCCCCGAGTTCTATAAGAGAACGGGCGGAGTCCTTAACGCTTGCTTGCTTGATAGGAGGGTTTGGGGTCAGTGTATTATTTTCCAACCGGAGACCCGTATAATACGGCGAGGTTGGTTAGGTTCCTCAGCCACAAACCGTCCTGCATCTGCCTTTGCTCTCAGGTGGGAAAGGTACAGGGTGATTGGTGCACTCCCTAGCCCCGCTAAAAAGGGCGCTGTTCCCACAATCACATGGGCCTCAGCCGGGAATGGCGGGGACTGGACGTCTGCTTCATGTACAACCCTTCATACACGCTGTGCGTACACCACCCAAGTGCACCTCCTCCAAGCCCTGGCGGAGAAACGCGTGTGGGCATCTCTCTCAGGCCACAGCAGCCTAGTGGCGCTGTGTTCGCTTGTCATTTCGAATGGGGGGCCAGTAGGGCCTGAGAACTCTCTGACAACGCCATGCAGTAGAGGGTGTAGGGGTTGGAGCCGGCAGGCCTGGTAGTGGCACAGTGCGGTTGTGCTCACCCTACCTTCGAAGGCTGGTTCTGGCATTTGTGAGTGTAGTGTAGTGGTGTCTCCTGCTCCGCGTGCTTTTCCTTGCGGGCAGCAGAGTGCGTTAGCTTTTGGCCTCTTACAAAATTGGGTGTTTTGTATGCCCTTAGCACACTTCACCACCCCTACCAGCTAGTAGGTAGGGCTCTTGCTGTCTAACCAAAGATTAGGCGCCAGCACAGAAACTGAGCGCCATAGAAGTGGTACCAGTAGCTGACTAGGACCTTCGGTCCGACATCAGTGAAGGCCGGGGGATGTCTCAGGTATACCACTGCCTCCTGAAGCTGGCAACCTCCTGAGTTAGGGTACGAACGACAAATGGATACGCACAAGGAGATTAGGTTTTCTTCTTACGCTGGGACAGAGTCTCAGCACGGGTTAGTAGCTGTCCCTCGTTGTTGTCAACGAGGTAGGAAGGAAAGATGGGGTTGAAAAGCTGACATGGGCTCCCAGGTTGCCTCAGATAGCCTTCGAGTCCGTCTGCCTCGTCAGGGTTGCCAGCTTTCTCTAGGTCGAAACGGTCGACCTCTCTGTTAGACAGACGCCACTCATCCCACGACAGCTCCTCAGGCGAGTGGTAAGGTCTCAGCTGTTCATGTGCACACAAAAGCTCTCATCCTAGGCGGGGACTGCACCTCACATGGATCCTGGATCCGTCTATCTTTACAATGCGGTAAGGCCCAAAGAAAGGGTCCTGCAAACAGTTGCGGGGCCACCTGGGCAATCGCAAGTGGTGTACCAGCACCAGGTCTCCTACCTTGAAACTGGCAGGATGCCTCGTGCGGTTACGCCTAGTTAACTCACGTTCTCGAATGTGTTTCAGGTTAGCTCTAGCCAGGCTAGCCAGATTCTGCCTGTGCTCCAGCCATTCCCCTACGTGGCTCTTGCAGTCTTCTGGAAAAAAGGCTTTTACAAGAACCACACAGGACGCCCCCCGGGCAACAGCTCGTGGGGGGTATAGCCATTTGAGTAACTCTCCTGAGAGTTCATGGTTAGGACGGCCCAGGGTAACAGGCGTGCCCAATCTTTGGTACGGTCCTGTTTCATCAGAATCCTCAGGTTCTGCTCCACCACACGGTTCTGTCTCTCGCACAGAGGGTTAGAAGTGTGAGTATAGGGCACACCCGTGGTCACATGGACGTTCAGGGCGTCAAGTACTCGCTTGTACCATCCAGTGTCACTCAGGACCACCTGGCCAGCCACAAAAGGCGCCCTTCAGTGCAAAAAACCGGTGTCACTCGGGATACGTACATCTTCGTCAGAGTGCACCTCCTTAGGTGCCCTGTACTGTTCAAACCATTGTTCCACCAAAATTTTCACAGTCTGTTCGCCTGTGATCTTTTTGTTGCAGGTAAACGGACGGGTGAAACGGGTCAAGCCACATGTGACAACCAAACAACTGTCATAACCACCAAACTTGCGCAGACCGTTGATGAAATCCACCTACAACAGAGAATTAGCACAGTAGGGGATTGGCAGACTGGAGATCAGTCCCTAGTCACGTGAGTCGCTCTGTTTGCTGGCGTGACAGCCACAGGAGTCCACTATAAGCTGCATAGGAGTGCATAGGACCGCTTTAGTTTAGCTGTTTCCGCAGGGGGACCCTTGTGAAATGATTTCACAGGCTCTTGGTCACAGAGCCACACAATAGGGTTAGTGCCAAGTAGGCGGAACTGCGAGGAGAGCACGAGCATCCCAGCCAGGAGTTCCTGTTAATAGGTACTGTAGTTGGATCGTGCTTGATTCCGCTTCCAGTTCCGGTGCCCGAGAGGCACCAGACGCCACTCATTTGCAGGGTAGTCATGCTTCAGGGTACCATCGCCGTTCAGACCTGAAGTGTGAAACCGGTAGCGGGACAACTCAGCGGGGTTAAGCTCCTGCCACTGATATAGGGTACCCCCCCACCCTAAAACACAGGCGTCTGTGATGAGTATTATCTCGCCCTTAGGGCAAGGTACCCCCATGCAGTTGGTAGAGGAGATTTTCTCCTTCAACTCCTGGAAACAGGCCTCCTCCTTGTCAGTCCATGGCCAAGGGTTGGTCTTTTTTATAAGGTGAGGCAGGGGGGTGGATGAATACGTAAAATTGTGTATATGGCGACGGTAAAAATTGCAAGCGCCAATAAAACCCCGAACGTTGTGAAGACCTTTCTTAGGGTCATCGCGTATCTGCATCTATTGCAGGGGTTGCATCTTAGATGCTGCTGGTTTCCACCAGCCATACCGAACATTGAAACCTAGATACACCATCCCCTCACACATGAACGCACATTTCTCGAGTTTGATGCGGAGATGTTTTTCCTGACAGACAATTAAAAACTCTTGTAGGAGGGGGATGTGATCCTCCTGGGTATTGGTACCCAGGCTCACATCATCAATGTGTGCCTCCATCTCAGCCCCGCGGGGAACCAGTTCCTGTACAAGGGGTCTGCGTCTCAGGATATATAGGATTTTATTCATCAGCTGCTGAAATAGTGCAGGGGCATTCACAACACCGAAGGGCATGACCTTTCAGCGGAAGACACGGCCCTTAGGGGTTCCAAAGGCGAGCAGTCCCTGGGCTGCTCGAGTTAGGTCTACCTGCCAGAATCCACTGCGCTTGTCGGTTTTGGTGTTGAATCGACACTTGGCGATTCTCTCTAGGGTGTTCTCCATGTTGGGGATACTCCCTGAGTGGCTTTGGGTCTTTTTGTTTACCTGACCATATTCGACGACCAAGCGCATAGCAACGGAGCCAGGTTTAGCCACTAGGAAACAAGGGCTCCAATGGCGGGGATGGTCCCCGTGTTTATACTCCTTGACGAGGCCAGCATCTATGCATTCCTGGATCTGGCGTTCCGTTTCGTCGATTTGGTCTTGTGGAGCGGGGTACGGACGCCGTCTCACCACAGACCCTTCAAACTCTGGTTCGAGTTTGAGGCCCATCTGGACGAGTTTTTTGCGAGACAGGGGTGGGTGCAACGCTCCAAAAACCTCATGGTATTTCTGGATGAGCTTACTGAGACAAGGGTCAAGGTTCATTCTCTCCAGTTTCTCAGAGAAAATATCCTCAGCATGGACGTTGCTCTTCCCTTTTTCCTGTTTCTTGATGCGCCCCCCAGTGTTTCAGGGGGCAAATCATCCTCCCAGTCCTGGTGACCCTGCTGCACGTCGTGGAGGGAGTATACCAGAGGTAACTCAGGACCGGGGAGAGTAATTTCTTCATCATCCTCTGAAGCAGGTCACAACCCTACCCTAGCATCTTACCCTTAAGGGATCATTATATGGCCCTACATATGGGACCATTGTATATTATATTCCATTTTCTTGTTGGGAACATAGGATGTGGGATAGATAAGGCAATCTTGGATCTTTTGTAGTTATATGAATTAGTGGATGATAGGGTGGATTTCTCATATATGCATATCAGGTATTTCATTGGCTATGTGTATCATATCTGTTTGCAGGATACTATTCAGTCAACACTATCGTTATGTCTTCTTTGCCCAGCAATGTTGCTGCCCATGCCAGTGCGACCACTGCTCCTGAGCCTATGGTCTGATTTCATGGTAGCAAAGGCAAAATTTTTTTGTCTCTGTTGGGCGCTTGGCATCGCGGAGAGCGATCGGTTCGTGAAATCGTGGACCGAATGGAAGTCAAAATCTCTTCCCCGGGAGGGATAGCTGAGGGTGTCCAGGTCCCCACTCTCAGGACCTCCTCGCCCCTGACTCCATCGACCGGGCATGGGCCGCAAAAACAGGCCAAGCCCCAAGTGGCTACCACTTCCAAGTCTCTGAAATCCCCGAATGTTCCCATCGGGGCCCCCCATCCTCGAGATCAAGCTGGTGTACCTGGGATGTATGGGGGGGGAATGGAGAGCTACCCTCAGGGAGAGCTAAGAGGACCACAATTGCCTTTTCCAGGCACGGGAACCGTTATTAACGCCGAGAATCCGGCAATAATTGAAACGTCTACTAGGGTGATCGAGCGTACAAACGCTGCACCCTCGTACACTGCCAGCTGGGGTACGATAGCTTCACCAATGGGTACCATTGTGGTCGACTCTGGCACTCCTCTGTCGCTAGGGGGGTTGCCGGAGCCCCGGGTCAGAAAAAAACTGTTGGCGGCAGGGCCCATCATCCCCATTGTTGACGAACTCGACGCCGAAAACCTTCGAGTCAACCCGCGCACACCTGATCCCCATGGCCATCTGGGTCCGGCTCGTCAAGCCGTGGCCCTAATCGAGCAGGCCCTGTCGGGGACCAGGCAGAGCCCCACTATGGTGGAACTGTCGCCCACGCCAATGAGTGGATCGCGGCGGTTTCCCTCCCTGGTGGAGGAATCTCCTTCCTTGGGAGCGTATCCCAATCCCCCAAGCGGATCTATGCTAAATCCTACGATCATGGAGGAATCCCCCACGCAAATCGAGGAGGATGAGTGACCAGTGGAATAGAGGAACGACGACGACGAGGAGGAGATTGGAGTGCTGGAACATAGGCCCCTTCATCGTTCCCCTATTTCCGTTGCCTCCTCGCCTGCACCGCCCGAACCTATGTCAGGGACCAGGGATCGCCCCATGCTGGTTGAAGAATCCCCGGCACCCCACTACATCATGGTGGAGGACTCTCCAGCCCCTCAGTGCATTTTTGTGGAGGGATTGCCAGTGGTTATTAGCGGTGTCGAAGACCACCCGTGTCTTCTCGTGGAATCTCCGGAGCCTACGGAGCACCGGGCCGGTACTACGTCTCCAGTGAATATGAGTTGCACGAAAGATTGTCCATGCCTATGGGATGCAACGTTCTAGGGCGTGGTGCGGAACCCCCTCAATTTTGGGTGTTGTTAATATGGTTGGAACCCGGAATTTCACACGTTACATGGGTGCACTATGAAGCAAAAATCTGCCTTCCATGTTTCGTTTGCTGGATATTGCCCGTTTGCACTTTTTGCGATTTGATCTTTGTGTGCTCTAACTAGTTAGAACGGGGTTACAACGGGGTTAGAGCACTAGTTATCGCGTGGGTTATCGCGCGATAACCTAGTTATCGCGGGGGTTATCGCGGGGGTTATCGCGCGATAACTAGTTATCGCGCGAGTTATCGCGTAGGTTATCGCGCTTCATTTCATGTTTCCCCTTTTCGCTTTAGCTCTCAAAGCTTTCATATTCTTCGTAATGGCCCTTGCTGCTGCCCACGCTTGGTGCGAGCACCATCAAAAGCTCCTTGGGGTCCGTCGCCTTGGCGGTCCTGAGGGGTTTACGATGGGTGATGCCAATGTGAGGTGCCCTGTGGCGACCCGCTTTGAACATGGTGTGGACTTTGGACTCCTTGTCCATAAGTCCCCCTTCATGGCGGACAACCGAGACCCCCTGGTTCTCAGCAACTACATCTTCGAGTTGCTAGAGGTAAATCCAGGGGTTGCTGGATTTTTGATCCAGCTTCATACCCAGGATGTGGACGCGGTGGTGGAGTCCGTCACCGCTCATGCCGAGAAGGGTGCGGGGACGAAGACGACTTTACGACCTTACAAAAGGAGGCTCAAAAATTGTTTTAAGGGTTGGTCCTTGGTGAGGCCAAGTGTGTCCCTCCGCCACATGCACCATTGCATGTCCATGAAGGCCCTGGAGCAAGGGCTTTTGGGACTGGAGGCAGCCAAGGCCTGAGACATTGATGACTTTGTATGAAAAACGACCACACATGCTTTGTGCCAAGTGTTTTGTGTTGTTTGTCCTAGGGAGGGAGGGAGGAGGGGTGCGCGATAACTACACGCGATAACTACGCGATAACTGAGTTATCGCGCGATAACCGGCGCGATAACTAGTTAGAGCAAGGTGCTCTAACTGCGTTCTAACTCTGTTGTAACTGTGCTCTAACTCTTTGACCCCCCCCCCAAAAACCACCCCTACAATGAGGGTTCTGTGGGGAAAGAAAGGGGATGGGGGGTTTTTGAGGGTACTGCATCCATTTTTTTAGGTGGTTTGCCCCAAAATTGAGGGTAGGTGGGTGTTCCAGAAATTGCGTTCTAACTAGGGGTTCCGCACCACGCCCTAGAACGTTGCATCCCATAGTGGATGATTCCCCGGCGGTGCCGAAGGTTAACAAACTGTGCTTGGGGGGAGGGAATCCGGTGGAGGGAGGTTCAGCAACCCTCCCAATAAGCTTGGTCTCTCCCCTCTCAACTACATCTTCTATGGAGGCCCCCAATGGCGGGTACTGCCCAATTGGGGGGCCTGATCCAGAGGCTGCAACGGACTTGAAGCCTGTTTTTGCTTCCCATCCGCAAATTCAATCACCTATGGTGGTTCATGAGTGACCACAATATATAGTGGTGGACGAATCGCCACCGCCACCATCGCAGCCGAAGACTTTTGGGCCTGTTTCCCCTCTGCCGTCTCCCCCGCCCCCGCCAGGGGACTTACATGGAGCACGTGGACGGCATCCCTTTACTCGGTTCGGCCATCCCGTGCCGGGGGTGGGGGGGCGGATTCCCCTTGTGGGAGGGCGCCAGCGCCTGATGCTGCACGCCGCACACCCCCTTTCTGCCCTGCGGGCGGGACCTCTGGTCCCTCCGTGGCCGGGGGGGCTGCTGGCGGAGGCGGTGGTGGGTTATCTCCTCCTCGTGGGGGTGGTATTACCTCGCTTCGACATTCCGGGGGCCCCGCTCAAACACGGGGCGAGGTTGAAGCAAAGGACACACGTGGCCGTCCCAGGTGTGTGGTGCACTATGAAATATGCATCCAATCTCTGATGGCCCATGTGCAGGACTTGTGAGCTCAAAATCTAGAGCTGCAGCGATCCCAGCAGGAGCTTTCCCAAGCAGTAGCCTCTACCGCTGGCATCAGTCAGTCCTACGGGGACCGGATGACCCAAATCTTGTCTACGTTGGCTAATTTTGACGCGGTGGTTCAGGGCTACCAGCGAGATTCTAAGGGGGTGGCGACCAGTGTGTCGGATCATCTTAAAAGGTCCAACAGCAACACGGCCAAATGCTTTAGCGCAGTGGAAGCGCTCGCTACGCGTTAGGCCGCTGTTGCATCTAGGATTGATGCGTGGGAACATTGGTACGCCACGCCTGCAGAACCTGATAACGTGGTCCCACCCCGCCATCGGCGCCTCCACTGCTTCCTGATCCTGGGCCGGCAGCGCCTACGGCGCCCATAGGGGCGCCATCCGGTTCATCCGGTGGTGGCTGTGTTCTTCCTTTCTCCGTCCACCGATCCCACAATTGCATCCACCATCCGAACGCTTGTCCGGCTTCCGGGTGGCCGAGGGGGGGGGGGGAACACCACAAACACCCCCACCACCAGGAACCTACTTCGTGGAGGGGAACCGCCGAAAAGCAGAAAGAATCTGCAATCTCGAGTGGAGGGCGGCGCCTAAGGGCAAGGAACAACCATCGGAGCCTACGGCCCAGTGGACCGGTGCGGAGGAGAACTCCTCTTCGTTGGGGAACATCAATCTCCTTACGAGAGATGTTTCCACTTCCCCCGAGAAAACCTTCGTACACGCCATCTCATCCTACCGACACGTGTACAGTTTCTCCAGTGAAAGTTGCACCGAGTCCAAGTGGAGCTGCATCCCCAACCATGGCTCCCCCCGCTTAACACCCGTACCAAACGCCTATGGTGCAAAATAGTTACACCAAAGCGGCGGAGGAGAGTGATATGCCTAAACCGCATTTTAACCGGCAATGAGAGAACTATGACGAGTGGGTGGAGAAGGTTCAACAATGGTTGGGGGTGTGTGATCCCATATACCCAGAAGCCAACGAGGCGCGCTTGCTTTTGAGTACCTTGCCCCCGTGGCTAAAAAGGAACCATCAACATACGAGTCGCCAAGGCCACTCAACACACACGAACGGCCCCCACCCTCAAAGAATTGTGGGATTTTTGGGAAGAACGCTTCCACGAGTATGACCCCTCAAGGGCCGATGAAAGATGGCGAGCTCTCACCCCGGGAGTGGTTAAATGGCAAGTGACCCTCACCGACTTGGAGGATTTCCGTGCTAGTTGGCAACGGTTGTTGCCTTTGAGTAGCAAGACCCGCCCCCACGTGATCCGGGAGCAGCTCCTAAGCAAGCCTCCGTGGATCAAAGAGAAGGTCGTTAAAAAAGAGGCGAAGAATAGCCAGGGCAGCTATGTGGTGGATTTTAGTGGCCTTGACCCTTCGCCAGGGCGCGCCCAATGCGAAAAAGAACTGAGGAAATATAGTGCTCAACGTTGCAATACGGTTCCTGAGATTGTTTCCTATTCGGGGCCGGGGCTGATAGTTGATTGCAAGGAACCGAATCTACAGGAATGGATCTTGCAACTCAACAGCACACCTCACACACCCGGCTACACTATGAAAGTGGAGCAACGTAGGCCTCGTTTGCAGCCTGAGGATATCTACGCCCTGGCCCATAAAGACGTCTCAGAGAGGGAAGCTCTCGATCGCCTCAATAAAGGAGACAAGATGGAGGTAACCTACACCCATCGCCCTTCTCACAATAGAACCGCGGTGCATGCGGTTAATGCGAATGCTACGGCGGACCCTAACACCGCCGAACCCACTGACACCTCTGTCAGCGCCGTGGGTCACCCCAAACCCCCGGCGAAGAAAACCGCCGACCCCGGGTCTAAACCGCCACCTTCCCTTCGGGTTGCGTGTTCCAAACATTGGAAACAACGTAAACAAATGGATATTGACTACCTTATTGATTGGTGTGTCACCAATAGCACCCTTTGGACATGTAAGCCCAGTTCTCCATGCAATGACACCCATCGGACCGTTCAGGGTAAGTCTAAAGGTGGTAAAACTAAGGGTGGTGGTGGTGATAAGGGTGGTGGCGGCAAGGGCGATGAAGGAGGAAAGGGTGCGCCGTACGGGCGCGGAGGTTGGTAGGAGTGCCCAGAGGAGCCCCCTTCGAAAGAAGAAAACCCCGGCACCCCTTTGACACTATGGTGGCTCTCGTTCCTTCGGCTCCTTCGGGCATGTTGTGACTAGTGAGGTTCAAACCGAACTTTCAGCTGAGGTTGTTTTGCCCAATGGAGAAATAAAGGCTCTCCGTGCTTTGGTGGACTATGGGTGCCAAGCAGTCGCTTTGGCTAACCCCAATGTTTTTGGAGGCCAAATTTCTGAAAAATATGAATCCCCCCAACGGAGGCGCCTACTCCAAGCCGATAACGAGACACCGTTGCTGCGGTGGGAACGAGCAAACGGACGTCAAAAATGAATTGACGGGGGTTGTGGATGGTAGTGTTTAACTTCCTCGTGTTGCCCAATATGGCGTGTCCCCGTACCTTGTCCCGAATTTACCTTGGGATATGGGATATGGCACCCGTGGGGTTATGAACATTGTGTGAGCATTTTTGCCCGTTTCAATTGTTTACACTCTGACCATCCAGTGCATCCCCGTTTTTGGATTGAGGACTTCCTTGAAGCTCTGTGAACCGGCGAATCATTTTTGGTCAAAGCCATTCATGGTAAAGTGTCACGTCAGTCCGTGTGGGGCATTGGGGCGGTCACTCCTATGCACCCGGCCCCGGCAATTGTGGTTACGCCCCCTGGTGGCGAACCGCCTAACCTTGTTGAGGCCGAGAAACACATATCCTATGCCTTGACAGCTTCCTCCCTGGCCCCCGTGCAGGATAGGGCTTGTGCGTTGGAGCTCGTTGAGTTTGCTCCCGAAACCCTTGCCCGTGATGTTCTCATTTCAGATTTCAGCACATGCTGTGCAGTCCCATTGATTTGTGGTGCCAGTGTGAGTGCTCTGTGTCGAGCGACACATATACTGGACATATGGCCCTGTGTGAACGCATAGTCACTGTATTTTTGACATAAATCAGGTTGAGTTTGGTATGGAAACGAAAGGCGGGTCTGGTGCCACACAAAACGAGAGTAGACAGGATCCATGGGCGCCAGGGGTCAAATATGGTGTGTGCCCGGGACCACAGGTGCCTACCGATGATGAAATGTCGTTGTTGTCCTTATGTATTTGCGTGCCTAGTGCAATCAGCCTGACCTTGGGCCACCAGAACATCCTGTCTATTGTTGCATTGTTTGTTTGCACTAGCCTCATGGGCATGGCCGTGTTTGTCTGAGGAGTTTTTGTACTTGTGCTCGCCCCTTGCAGCCTACCTGCACGGCAGTCTGACTACGGCCTCACGCCATATCGGGCCCCGCGCGTAAAAAAACAATTTGGCAAAAACCCCGACGTGGACGCCTTCAATAGGGTCCCGGGAATGGCTCAGGCTACCCGTTGATTGTTGCCACTCGATGATTTCTTCCCTCCCCCCCCCGCGGACCCATCCAAATTGTATTGGATGTGCCCTCCCTATCATCGGCTTTCCGGTTGTGTCCGGAGAATTCGGCGAGAGAAACTGCGAGCCATTGTCGTAGGGCCGAAGTGGACACATAGGGAGCGGTGGAAACCCCTTATGGAAATTACCTTACAAGGGTACCACCTTCGTTGGCCAGAGACTAAGGCCCGTCTCTATCAAAATGACCACCTCACACCCCTTCCTCAACGGGGGTGGTTCACGGTGGCGCTATACGTGGACGGTGGTATTGCGGAGGAAAGTTTGGCGGCCACTAGATGTCATGTGGCCTCCGTTCTGGCACCGGCCGTCCCTAACCCCGATACGGATGACGAGCCGAGCATGACCTCGGAGGAGGAGTTGGAGGATGAAAGGGTGCCGAACCATTTGGTTTCGGTGCGCACCCTCACATATCAAGCGACCTCCTCGCAAAACTCCTCGCCCCCGTTACTCCTGACCCTACCCCCGACGATTTGGAGGCGCAAGAATGCGTGCGTTCACGCATTGCAACAATTGAGAAAGAGTTCTTGGGCGGGGGGGCCACTACCGTTAAGCGCTACCGAAAAACTAACGGCGCCAAACAATTGTTGGCGGCTTCTCGTGTTGGCGTCGTTGTCACCACCCAAAAATCTATTTTTTCTCCGGAGGTGGAGCTCATGAGGAAACACATCCTCGCGGACTATGGGCGGGATGGTTTTAGTGGGGAGTTTCATCTCTGTCCGGGCCAAGAGCATCCTAAGGTCCGTTGTACGGAGCGGTTGGGGTTTGCTAAGCTTCACCTATACCGGAACGCCGAACCCAAGTTTGTGAAGCCTATATAGTTGTAGGGGGAGCGTGCCGCGGGGGAGCAAGAGATAGTGGAGTATTTTCTGGCTCGTGAAATCCCCCTTCACCCTGAGTCCCAGGCTAAAAGTGCCATGAATTTGGCGGGTGAGCGATACCAATGGCGTGTTATGCCTATGGGTATCAAGAATGGGCCCGCTATTTTTCAACGGGTCATGGACCACGTCTTGCAAGGATTGGTTTGTGCGGACATATGTATTGATGATAATATTATTGGTTCCTCCGGTGATACGGAGGAGGAGCTATTTGGGATGCAGCGTTCTAGGGCGTGGTGCGGAACCCCCCCTAATTTTGGGTGTTGTTAATATGGTTGGAACCCGGAATTTCACATGTTACATGGGTGCACTATGATGCAACAATGTGCCTTCCATGTTTCGTTTGCTCGATATTGCCCGTTTTGCACTTTTTGCGATTTGATCTTTGTGTGCTCTAACTAGTTAGAACGGGGTTAGAACGGGGTTAGAGCACTAGTTATCGCGTGGGTTATCGCGCGATAACCTAGTTATCGCGGGGGTTATCGCGGGGGTTATCGCGCTTCATTTTATGTTTCCCCTTTTCGCTGTAGCTCTCAAAGCCTTCGTATTCTTTGATAATGGCCCTTGCTGCTGCCCACGCTTGGTGCGAGCACCATCAAAAGCTCCTTGGGGTCCGTCGCCTTGCCGGTCCTGAGGGGTTTACGATGGTTGATGCCAATGTGAGGCGCCCTGTGGCGACCCGCTTTGAACATTGTGTGGACCTTGGACTCCTTGTCCATAAGTCCCCCTTCATGGCGGACAAGCGAGACCCCCTGGTTCTCAGCAACTACACCTTCGAGTTGCTAGAGGTAAATCCAGGGGTTGCTGGATTTTTGATCCAGCTTCATACCGAGGATGTGGACGCGGTGGTGGAGTCCGTCACCGCTCATGCCGAGAAGGGTGCGGGGACGAAGACGACCCTCTATGTGGGTCAGGAGGAGGAGGAGGAGGAAGTGGAGGAGGAGGAGGAGGATGCGGGGGGGGTGGGGGCTGGGGGGAGGAAGGAGAAGCCCCACAACCCCCTCATGATTAGTGTCCAGAAGGTAAGGATCCGACCGGGTAAGGGGAAGGGAAAGTCGGATGGTTGGTTCCCCCAACCCCTCACCCACAACACCCGCCGGGTCTGCACTGACGACCCCGAAAACAAGCTCCCCATGCACTCCCTTTGCCCCACAAGGGAGTGGGAGCGTGAGTGGTATGGGGTCACCCTCCAGCTAGTGTAATTTGTGATTCGATTATTGTTCACTATTTCTATTTTTTCTGCTTTGGTGGGATGCCCACCATGGTTTGTCATTGTGTACTCTGAGGAGGGGCAACTAGCCCGGAACATGTCCATTTGACTGATTTGAATTTGTGATTGTGGCGCCATATACCCCGTGCCTGCACATTGTTGACATTTCCAAGGTTTCCTGGGTGCAAAATCAACGTTTGTGAAGGTTTTAGGGTGCCCAACGCTTGCTCTAACCCCTCCAGTTAGTGCGCACTAACCCCTGCTCTAACTAGTTATCGCGGGGGTTATCGCGCTCTAACTGGGTGCTCTAACTAGTTATCGCGGGGGGTTATCGCGCTCTAACTAGTTATCGCGGGGGGTTATCGCGGGGGTCATCGCGCGATAACCTAGTTATCGCGGGGGTTATCGCGTGGGTTATCGCGTGTGTTTTTTGGGCCCTTGCTTCAAAACCCTCCCTCATTTCGTGTCCAGGTCCTCTTATTCTTCATGGATAGTGCTGTCAATGAGGCCCTGCGGGCTCTCAACACAGCTAACCTCCGGCGGTACACCGATCTGCAGTGCCCCAAGGCCCGGCGGCGGCGTTTGAAGGCGGTTCAGCGGCTGGTGCGAGTTCTATTGGGTGACCCGAACGTTGTGTGTGGCACCAACACCAAAGGCGAAGTTTGCTTAAGTGGTGGGGTGCACTGCCCTGTCTGGCCCACTTGGCGGCCAACTTGCATCAACAGCTCAGGAGCATGAGGCCCTGAGCATGCTACGCATGGCATGCAGCATGCATCTCTCCCAACGGGCCCGTTTGCGAATGCCCCGCCGTTGCACACAACGGGACCTAAGGACCGTTCGGCAACGGATCATGCCCTACTTTCCCCAAACAACCATTGTAAAGTCTACCACAGGCCGCAATAGGGCAGCTGCCCATGTGCCTTTGCAATCAATTGTGCAAAATGCAATATCTATGGCCCGAATTATTGGGAAACCCCCCCCCTAGTGGCGTTGCCATTGTTGTTATTTCAGTTGATGCGACGTTCTTGTGGAAGGCATCCTCTACCCGTGCGGATGTATGGGTTAATGTATGGGGGGGGGCAAAATATGCTTCGAAGGTGAAGCTATGGGCCTCATGGTTTTGCATGGATGGCGGGGATGAACAGGCTTTTTTGAGAAGCTTGGACATCTCCGCCAACCTCAACCAAGAGGTGAAGGATGTGGAAGAGGACGTTGTCCTCTTTCAAAACCAATTTTTGACTTGCAGTGTCATTTTGACAGGGGATGGGAAGGGGATGCAAGCAATGGGGGGGGCTGGGTCTAAGTGTTGGTTCTGCAAAGACCCCAATGGGATTGTTGAGCAAAGGGGGGTGGAGTCCACCTCAAGATGGGGGGCATTCTTGAGAAGTGTGACCCCTGATAGGCGGCCGGGGGACTACCAACATGCAGCATGCCGCATCCTAAACGGCATTGCAAAGCGCATTGAGACCACCCTTCAGGCCCTCCCCCCTGGTACCCCTTGGTAAGGCCCAAGCTCTTGCAGCTTTGCAGGCCTTCAAACAAGCCCTCAAGGATGAGACCTCAGGCATCCCTCTCAGGGAACGCCTCCCTTCGGCCTCGAGGGCCACAGAAAAAGATTTCGATCTAACAAGCACCAAAGTTTTCCTAACCCCCCCCCCCTTCCAAAGGCAATTTGTGGATTGCCTCAAAGAGCATGTCCCCAAAGTGAGGACCCCTGGGGGACCTATGTTATGGGTTGTTGTGCATGTCATGCTGAAATGCATTGAGGGTTTGTATGAGCTTTGGAGGGTGAGGGAGTTGTACACTCTAACCCAAGTGGAACGCCACCGTGCGTTGACCACAAAATTTTCAAAAGCGTGGGGAGACTCAGGTTGGTCCCCCACCAGGTGGATCCATTGGTGCTTGGCACATTCCACCTTTTTTGCCGAGAAATGGAGGAACATTTTTCAGTTTTCCTCCATCCCAACGGAGTATCGGCATGGGCCTTACAAAAGGAGGCTCAAAAATTGTTTTAAGGGTTGGTCCTTGGTGAGGCCAAGTGTGTCCCCCCGCCACATGCACCATTGCATGTCCATGAACGCCCTAGAGCAAGGGCTTTTGGGACTGGAGGCAGCCAAGGCCTCAGACATTGATGACTTTGTATGAAAAACGACCACACATGCTTTGTGCCAAGTGTTTTTTGTTGTTTGTCCTAGGGAGGGAGGGAGGAGGGGTGCGCGATAACTACACGCGATAACTACGCGATAACTGAGTTATCGCGCGATAACTAGCGCGATAACTAGTTAGAGCAAGGTGCTCTAACTACGTTCTAACTCTGTTCTAACTGTGCTCTAACTCTTTGACCCCCCCCCCAAAAACCACCCCTACAATGAGGGTTATGTGGGGAAAGAAAGGGGATGGGGGGTTTTTGAGGGTGCTGAATCCATTTTTTTAGGTGGTTTGCCCCAAAATTGAGGGTAGGTGGGTGTTCCAGAAATTGCGTTCTATCTAGGGGTTCCGCACCACGCCCTAGAACGCTGCATCCCATTGGCTAACCACGACCGCGACGTGCGTGCCGTGTTGGATAGGCTACGGAAAAAGGAGTCGGTTGCTTCGGTTAGCAAAACCGATTTCTTTGTGCGTTCGGTTGACTTTTGTGGCCATGTGTTGGAAAATGGCACACGCCGGCCGGCGCCAGGGAAAATGTTGGCGCTTGAGCGTTGGAAAAAACCGGATAATGTTCGAGAGCTTCGAGGGTTCTTGGAGCTCGCCAACTATTATTCGGGTTATGTCCAAAGCTACGCCTCCATAGCTATCCCTTTGATTGAAATGATGAATAAATTGCCTAGACATACGAATGGGAAGAAGATAGGCCTAACGTGGAATGCTTCGGCTAACGAGGCCTTTTTGAAGCTCAAGTGTGCTATCACGGATATTGTTCCCCTCCAACTACCCGGTCGGGATAAGGACTTTGTCCTCACCCCAGACGCTAGTAATTGGGCGGTGGGGCGGCCCTACAACAGGAAGGTCCCGATGGTGCACTTCGCCCCCTTGCCTTTTTCTCCCATAAATTGAAAGGAAGCCAATGCAATTGGAGCCCGCGGGAAAAAGAGTGCTACGCCATAGTGGCGGCACTTCTCACGTGGCATGCTTGGTTGGGGAACAAGCGGCTGGAGGTCTGTACAAACCACCGCAGCCTTCGAAATTGGGCTACAGAGGACCTTAAAACCGTGGGGGGTCCCTCTCCACGCCAAGCGCGTTGGCATGAGTTGTTCTCTAAGTTTGGCCTCCATGTGGTTTACGGCCCAGGGCCACAGAACCCCGCGGGTGATTTCTTGTCCGGTTGGGCTTACCCTGCTAACCCGGCGTTGGGCGATGTGTCCATACATCGGACGGCCCAAGCGGCCGGGGAAGTACGGGACATGACAGCGGCTGAGAAGGAGGAACTTCTCGCCTGCCCCCTTGTATTTTGGGCGGTTGTGGCGCCCGTTGTTACTAGGTCCAATGCGGCGCCCCGGGCCATTGAGGCGCCCGCGTGTGATCTGCCCCCTCGGGCTTCGGCTTCAGTGGGGGCGGGACGAAGAAAAAGAAAAAAATTCGAAGACTGGAACGAATTGCCAAGATAAAAAAATCTTGGAAATCCCACAAGAAGGCAACACCTATGCATAGGGAGGATGCCCCCAATGTTTTTGGGATAAATTGGGCTAGAGAATATTCAAATTGTGAACGCTACAAAAAAATGTGGCAAGATGCCTTGAATGGGAGCTTCCAAGACGGAGTGAGGTTTGTGGATAACAAGCTCGTCCGTAATGGACGGTTGTGTGTTGCCACGTCGCTAGTGCATCGTTTGGTGGCCGAATACCACGATGCACTTCACTTAACTACCTCCAGTGTGGAAAAACACTGGAAGGAAATTAACCATGGCGTGGAAGGTGAGGCATTGTACAAAGCAGTGGAAGTGCAATGCCAAACGTGCCTCTCATGTGCCATTCACACGCATGACACCAAGCTCAAGCAAGGGTACTTGACCCCTATGCCTATACCTATGGAGCCCATGGACTCCATAGCGCTTGATGTGTTTCACTACCCTTCCACCTCTCACGATGGAGAGGTGTATGACCGAATGCTCCTATGTGTTTGCCGGCTTTCCGGCTACCTCATCGCGATCCCTCTTCCTAAACCTCGTCATGAAGACAAGGATGAAGGGCTGACGGGGAAAAGAGCGGCCCATTGGATAATGGAACGCTGGGTTGATAGGTTCGGGGCCCCTCGTGAGTTATGCTCTGATCGTGGGCCACAATTTGTGAGCCAATATTTCCAAACCCTTTGTTCTAAGATTGGTGCCCGCTCCACTATGTGTCTCGCGGGTAGACACCAGGGTAATGGCAAAGCCGAAAATACTGACAAGCAGCTAAGGCGTGCTGTTGCTAAAGCCTCACCTTGAAGAAGGGCACTAATGGCGTAGAGGTTTTGCCCGCCGTTGTATGAGGGTGGCATGAGACTACAGGTCCTTTAGGGTTATACACCTAGCGAGATTGTGTTTGGTAAACACAACCGTACTAAGGCCCCCCCCCTTGCTGAGCCTAAGGTGGTTGCCCAAGACGCCGCTCACTACTTCTAGCGGCGTCAGGAGCTTATTGCTCTTGCACGGGAGGTTATGACTCACGTGCAAGAGACAATGGCTCATAAATGTAATAAGAGGAAGAGGATGTCCCCCGATTTCTCAAAAGTGGACCGCGTATGGGTCCGTCCCCAACGTAAAAATCTTGGCGATAAGACTTGCCCCTATTGGGATGGACCCTATGAGGTCGTGGCCAAGAAGGCTCACGACCTCTATGTTTTTCAAGTGGACCAACGGAGACTAGTTGACGTCCACCTCCACTGTCTAATAAAGACGGTCTACTCGCCTCGCTCCCCCGTGCCTCTAAACTACACGTAGGAGGTTGCTAGAGTGCCGTCCCAATTTGAGGAGGACACTTATAACGTGAAGAAAATATTGGGTCACCGTACTCACCGCGAGAGACTTCTCTTCAAGGTAGGTTGGGTACCAAGGATTGGGATACCGAGGAGCCCGTTGAAACCTTCTTACCTGCCTACAACAAGGTTTGGCGGGATTACTTGCAGAAACAGAATCTCACCCAAACCATTCACCTCCTCGCCCACCTTGGTGGACCACTCTCATGAGCGTGCCACGGAAAAAGCCCTAACCAATATGGGGATATATTGTTGTTTGGGGAAGGGAGGAGAAAGCAGAAGCGGTGGGAGACAGGAAGAAAGTGTGAAGAAGAAAAAGTGCATGCACGGCGCGCCCCTCGGTTACAAAAATCCCCACCGGAGCAGGGCGTTGGGTACTGCATGTTTACCCCACTGTCTACCTCTCTCACCGCTAAAGGCTTGAGAGTCCTTAGTGTGGGGTGGCGTGGCATATAGCCTGGTGCGGAAGTGGGACGTGTTCTTTCGGGGGTCTTAATGCCATTCAAACCCGTATCCGTGGGTCTTACTGGTGCACTCCTACCACCACCAGGAGTAACTCCTGCCCCCGATGACGCCCCCCGTCAAGGGTGCTAACAACGTGGCAAATACTTCCCGAAGACTCTGCCGGGTTGTGCTCATGGTGGCTTTTGCAAGGTTTCGGAGTGCGGCCCCGTACCCAAACCACGACCCAAAGACCGTCCCTGACCTGTGACCCAAGCCAGCAGGCTAAAACATTTGCTCAAAAGTGGCAAAGGGTTGAAAGCTTGAGTGGGTGGGCGGGTACAACCCATTTTCCCTTTCCGCATTGGGCGTGATGGTTTTCCACTGATTTGCCCTTATCCACACAAGGGTAAAGCATACAAGGTACGAAGTACCCGTGTGACTCACATTACATTAAGCAAAAATTTCGTGGCGTGCAAAATTGCCACTACATACGGCGAGGACCTAAGCCTAGAGGGAGGAGTCGTCCTCTACGTACAGGTATTCTAATATGAATTGCAATGGGTGCCTTTGCCCCGTCACTCCTTGAGTGGGTGGGGTCTTCAGAGGCAAGGGCGTTGCGGATTTTGCCATCTCCGCCACCTGGGTATGTACCCCCGGTGGCTATGCGTGCCCGGGTTGGGAGTGAGTACCCTTCATTGCCATTGCATGGGGCCACATGCTCGCGGGGTATTTTGTTCATGTTCTTGACGAGTGTCACGGGCGATATTCCTGCCTGCAACGAAAGGAAAACAAACAACATGAAGAAAAGGCGAGTGTGCACGTGCATATATTTATGAGAGGACGTATATATGTTTATATTTTCTCTAGAGTTCCCCACGAGTGGACTTGGGTTTCCACAACACCCGAGGGGTCCTCTATCCCAACACCCAACCAACCGGGTTGAGATATGGGCGTGGCATATTTTTGTAGAGGCCCGTACGTGGACTTGGGGTTCCGCAACACAAACGGACCCCTCTCTCCGCGACACACCAAAACCAGGTGTGCTCCGTGTCCATTAATTGCGTGCGTGTGTGTGCATGTGCTTATCTTAATTACGTGAGAATATTCTTACCTATTACGTGGGTTATCACCCGCTCCCCGATCAAGCAAGACCTAGGTTGACCTGACTTTGGGTTTTGTAACCGTGTACACCGTAGCACGTTTACACACGAAGGTGTAAACATGCACCGTCATACACGATGTATGGGGGTATAGGGAGTAATGCTCCTTCGGCGCCTGTCATCGTGCCCCTGGGGAGCTGGGTGGGCTGATACACCAGCGGGACAGTATGGGCAACCTCCCCAAGTTGGCGCACGGAGGTGACCCAGGGCCTTACTGCCCGCTGGTGACACACCAACCGACATAGGTAACACGCACGCTAACCTAAGTGTCTATACACACGCCCCCAAGACACACACGAACATCAAGCAACAAGGTGGTATATCTACACACGTGTTCTATTGTGAATATGTTTACCGCTTGTTGTATGTACGTGAGTGGTTTGTGGGAGCTTTTGTTTGTGTGGACGTGTGGCACCTCTTGCTCCAAGGCCGCCACCGCGAGGCCCACAACCCTGTGACTCCCTCCGGGCGAGTGTGTACCTCCCGGCCCTGCCATTGGATGTGCGCGCACAAGTACGTCTTGTGTTTGTTGGTGTGTGTCGCTCTATTATGTGTATGTATGATATGTATGTGTAATATGGCTCCACGATGTTGGTTTAGCAGTGAGGTCAGGTGATTACTATATGGTTAAGAGGTGTGTCTCTTCAAGTGTGTCTACTCACACCCTCATCCCATCTTCGTACCTCCTCCTTTACCCTCTAAGTGATGCATCACGTGTGACACACGTGCTAGCATTAAACATCAGCGGGGACACGGCCCTTGGCTGAGCCATGCCCATGGTGTCAAGCATCATCTGAGACACAGCCGTGGCTCTTCAGAATTTTGAAAGGCACACCGGCCGTTTTCATTTTTCCTGTGTGCTGGGTCAGTTTGCAAGTGGGCCTCTCGCTAGTCCTTGTTTCTGCATTTCCAAGCAAGTGAGCAAGCAAGCTTACATCTTACAAGCAAGAGCTCACTCGTTACTGCAAGCGTCACATCAAGCACATCAAGACCATCAAGCACATGGAAGCGCTCATAAACTCTCTGACGCACGAAGGCGCAAGGTGTGGGCATTGTACCCGTGTCTTGACTTGTGCCTAAGAGTGTTTTGGTCATTTACCCTGAGGCCATCGTGGCCTCTTTTCTCTATTCAGTGAGCTACCGCGCGCACGGTGGGGCCATCGTGGCCGTTTCTGTTGGTGACCTAAGCGTCGCCCAAGACAGAGGCAGGCACAAGGCAGTAATGCATCGCACGGCAATATTCAAGCAAGTTTGGTAGTGTGCTTCATCATTGTTTCCTTGACCTCTAATTCTACTTTCCCACTTGCTCCATGTTGCAGGCACAGTCCTAAGCTACTGTCACCCCCTCCCGTAGCTGTTGCTGACAGTTCTTTCCCAAAAGTAAAATTTTGCCTTGTCGCGTTGCACTGTTTTGCAGGTACCGTTATCTTCAGATTTGCTTAAAAGTGTTATTTCACTTTGCCTTCAGTTTTACTTCTGAAGAAAAATACCGATTTTACCTGCTGGACCCCACAATGCCTTATGCGACACACGGGGCCAGACCCTGCGCGCAACAGCTCGCGATTCCGCCTACTACGTATTGCTGGACCTGCGGGATCCCGTTGCTCAATTTGCGAATTTTGGCGGTGGTTCGATTCCCAGCGATCAGAGCTACTTCAGCGGCCGTGCGGCCGGCTCAGAGATTGCCAGCGGAGGTTTGAATCCCTATGGTAGGGATTATGTGCTAACGCAGCATTTGCTGCTGTTTGTGACTGCTACGTTCCTCCTGGGCCTATACTTCCTGCCCGTGGCAGTCGTTTGAAGTTGGGGGGTGAAGCAGGTCACAAACCTACCCTAGCATATTGCCCTTAAGGGATCATTATATGGCCCTATATATGGACCATTGTATATTATATTCCATTTCCTTGTTAGGAACATAGGATGTGGGATAGATAAGGCAATCTTGGATCTTTTGTAGTTATATGAATTAGTGGATGATAGGCTGGATTTCTCATATGTGCATATCAGGTATTTCATTGGCTATGTGTATCATATCTGTTTGCAGGATACTATTCAGTCAACACTATCGTTATGTCTTCTTTGCCCAGCAATGTTGCTGCCCATGCCACTGCGACCTCTGCTGCTGACCCTATGGTCTGGTTTCACCTCCTCGGACCATATAGACGTTTTCGAGGTCCTCTTGAGGAGTTCTAGGCGGGTATGTCGCTCCATACCTTCAGCCTTAGCCCATAGAACCTGCTGGAGGTCTTGCACATCGTACCACGAGGAGGGCATGTTATTTGGTGAAGGTCTAGCGCCAGGTACCTGACCAGTAGGGCCATCAGTGGCCCGCATTGAGAACATAGCGTGGTCCTGAGACCCGCTAGGGGTGGACTCAGCAAGTTCCACCTCATCCGTTAGCAACTGCGCCAGGAAAACGCTGTGCTTTTCACTGTAAGCACCTCCGCGTTTACCTTTGGTATAGCACTGGCGATCTCACTCAGGTGGTCATCAACAGCAGCCAAAGGAGTAGAGACTACTAGAGTCTGCTGCTCATCGGAGCACTCGCCACTCGTAGTGGTAATCGAAGAGTACTCAGATCTTCCTTAAGATCCAGGAGGGTAAGGCCTCGATTTTCGGCCATCAACTCCTTGAGTACCACCTGGTCAAGGTCACTCACCGGTACGGGGTTTAGAGAGCCATCTACGATGGACAAGAAACTGCCCCATTCAAGGGCTGGCATGGTCTCCTGAGAGTCCCCAGGAACGTAGATCGGGGAGCTCAGTCCTCCCCACTGTCATGCGGTCCAACAACCGCCTCCAATAGGCGTGTTCCCCTGTGGTACCCCAGTCAGGGGTGCACAGTACCACTCTCGCCCCTTCAAGGGCGACTTTGGTCAACACCTTAGAGTGTTGGGAGAAGGGGGGGTTAGCATAGCACAACCCCATCGATCACCAGTAGAAGCAATAGGCGTTATTGACGTATCGCGAACAATAGAGCTGCATCATATGCTGCTCCCTACTCGCGAACAATTCCACCTGAACTTCATTCAGGTCTACCTGCAGGGCGGCCAGTCCATTTTCCAAGTCGGGCCGCACCAACTGATAGTTCTCAGTTCGATAACACTGGTTCACGTAGCGTAGACTGGATTCTTTTCGTCCTAACAGCTCCAGAGGGACGGAGAAAAGGCCACTGCCGAAGTCGCAGTGAAGGGCATAGGGACGTTGCAAAGAAAACAGTTTCACCTGGGGGTTACAGTGCAGGAAATCTGTGCCGATAACAATGTCAAAGGCGTTGGTGTCAAGCACTTTGCAGTGCTGAGTCACCTGCTCATGGCCCAGACAGACGGTCACATCGACCCCCCCCCAGGGATTGGATGGTTCTCCAATCCCCTACCCGGTATGGCCACGGTTTTGGTTTTCCGGATCTTGGCTTGTTTTAGCAATCTGCGGGCCACGATGGAAAGAGTGGTGCCCGTGTCCGAGACAGCCTTGGAAAACTGCTCACCTATTTTGACGGCGATCCAGAAAACAAAATGCTCATCCCCCTATCCTTCTCGAGGGAACTTCACTTCCACCCCGGCAGCCTGCAGGCACTTGGAGTGCAAGTTGAGCTTAAGCTTCTTGGTGTTATCGTTTTTGTCGGCGCCGCCAGCGCTAGGGGTGGAGGGGACATTCCGTTTTTCACCCGGCTGCTCACCCTTAGGTGTCGCGTTGGGTGCTCCTCTTCCACCATTGGGAGGAGCCAGGACCTTCGTCCTCCACCAGGGTTACCCTTACCCTTACCTTGGGAACCCCCAGGGTTTATGGCCTCCCCCCTCGAGTTTACCCTTTCCGGCGTTCTTACGCCCCTCCTCTTCCGCTTTCTTGAGTTTCTCGGACTCACGGCGTTTTATATGGCATTCATCTTCATAATGGCTACGTTTGCCGCAATATCGGCACATTATCGTGCAGCGGAAATGGTCTTGGTGCTTCACCTCCGGACCATCTTTGGTATTCTGCGTGTGTTTCAGTTGGAGCATGCACGCATTTCGCCCATCACAGTCGGGCGCGTGGCAAGGACCACTCTTATCGTCCGTAGGACGACAGTACAGAAGATTAGGGGCCCCTTTACCCTTGGAGGGGGAGTCTCAGTCATATGTTTCAACTGTCCACCACGGCCCTTACCAGGGTTACAGTGGGGATGAGGTGACCTCCCCCCAGGATTCTTCTCAGCAGGGGTCTCCCTTCGCAGATGTTTGTGCAGGTATTTGTGCATGTGGGAGTCGTTCTCCCTCTCCATGGCCAATTCGATCAGCAGATCGACCAGATCATCGTAGTAATGCCTTCGTGCTTTCCTCTCGGAGGTCTCCCTGCAGTCATCCCACGTCTTGGGAGGAATCTTCCCTGTGAGCCATAGGTGAGGCTCTGTAGGACCACAGGACGTAGGGTTCATGCGTCCCATGAGCTCTTCCAGCTGCGCCACGAATTCCGAGATACAGGCAGATGTAGGGAATTCGGGGTGTGAAGGCAACTCTTCAATCTCAGTACGGGTACTCAGGTCTGTCTCGTAGACTGGGTACATCTGTTCCAGTCTCTTCAAGAAGTCCCCCCAGTTGGAACTCTTCCTGATGGCGGCCCTTAATTTGCCGCTAGAGAAATTTCTTTTTGTACGACTTCTTGATGAGTGTGCACTTAGTCCTAACGTCAGCATGTTGCTGACTTGTGAGGAGTAAAAATTCAGAGAACTCCTCAGCCGGCTCGGGCATGTTTTTGGGATCAAATTCAGGGAGTTCGCTCTGAAGTTACGCAGTGGCGATGGCCTTCGTTCCTCTTCCTGGTATACCTGGGTCACCTCTTCCACCTGAAGGGGGTGAGGGGTGCGTGGTGGCCAATGGCGCTAGCGCAGCCAGGCCATAGCTCTCCAGCTCAGCCTCTGTGGTGTCGCCTACATTACAGACAGGCTGGAAAGGGCTAGGACAGGTGTCACTAGGAGCGCTGCGGATACCTCCGCAGCTTTTCACATCCCTGGTCAAAGGTTCCACACCAGGGGACACAGTAGGTGGGGGCTTCTTCAAATTGGAGAGCCCAAGTTTAGTCTTGAGTGCTGCCGTCAATGCACCTAGATCATGGTCTTCATCACCTGCACCCAGAACCCGGGAAGGTAGCTCCATGGTCTCATCGAGACCCAGCTTAGGGGCTGCCATGCGTGGGGGTAAACCTCGCTCTACGCACGTGGGTTGGAGACTGGGGCCAGGCTTCAGGCATTCATGTTCCTTCGGTTCTCTCGAAGGCGTAGGTTCTTTAGACACACAGTCGGATTCCCACTCTGACGATTAAGCCGACACCAGCCAGTCCATTTCGCCGTAAGGTATCTGCAACGTCTCGTCTCCCCAAGTAGCTCCGAACTTTGTTCCCAAAGCTGCATCTTTCCCTTTTCCTTTCATTTGATTCGGGCCCTGCGACGTAAAGACGTCAGGATGGCGTCAGGATGGCGCCAGGATAGCGTCAGGATGGCGTCAGGATGGCGTCAGGATGGCGTCAGGATGGCGTCGGGATGGCGTCAGGATGGCGTTAGGATGCGTCAGGATGGCCGTCAGGATGCCGTCAGGATGATGGGTAGTTTGGCGTCAAGATGGCGTCAGGTTGCGTCAGGTTGCGTCAGGATGCGTCAGGATGGCGTCAGGAAAACGCCAAAATAGCGTCAGGATGGCGTCAGGGAGCGTCAGGGTGGCGTCAGGATGGCGTCAGGATATTATGGTGGCGTCAGAATGGCGTCAGGATAGCGTCAGGATAGCGTCAGGATAGCGTCAGGATGGCGCAACCACGACCTGATGGCATCTCAGGGTGTCAATCAGGCCTCCGGGGTTGATACTTACCAGAAATAGATTACACATAAAAGACAAAATGTTGTACAGGGTACAAACCTAATGAGATATTTTGAACATCTTTTGGAAGGCTTTATGGCAGGAAATGCCGAAAATTGTTTTTTGAACAGAAAAATATCTTTCCTTTGTGAGATAAAGGTGGTTGAAGTGAATAGCGGGCAGCGGGTATGACGGCGGCGAATCCCGAAAAGAAGAAAATGGTTTACAAGAAAATTGTGCACAGGTATGCAATTTACAACTTTTCACAGATTATGTCCCTGCCATTTATACACAACGCCCATCATTGCTACAGTCAGGAACTTCATGAAGGAGGAAGAGTGAAGAAGTCGAAAAAGTGGGAAGAAGTTCATTCAGGTCAAGCATGAGGTCACAATTTACCCGTAATCAGATTGTCCTGCGTTAGTCCAGGAGCGAATCATATCTATTGGTGTACACCGGAGCTCTCGGAAACCTCGTTCACTCCTGCCGTATTGTTGTGCGACATTACAGGCCCAACTGACGGAGGAGGAGCAGTACCGTCGAAGGATCGAAGCGGAGCGTGACAGGGAAAAGGCAATGAGACAAGCCGCAGAATCTCAAGCCTCAATCTGGCAGGAAACTGGAAAAACGATGCGACGTGACTTAGAACGTTTGCTGACGCAAGAAGAGCAAAGGAGGCGCGACGTCGAAATGGATAAGGCACACAACCAACGTCGAGCTGCTGAGGTGGATATGACTGAAGTGCAGTTGAGGCGCGAAGCGGAGCAAAAGCTATCCAAGGTATTGATGAGCGCGCTGTCTGTGTGTCGTTTGTGAGTCAGCGCTGTCTGTGTGTCATTTCTGTGTCTTTTGGGTGTCAGCGCGCTGTCTGTGTGTTCGTTGTGTGTCAGCGCGCAACAGCGCATGTGCGAGCAGCTTACCAGGGTGGTAGACATAGTTGCTGGTCTTCCGCCTTTCCAAGCAACTTTTGAGAAGGCTCCCGTTTCAGAACACTTGGTCATCGTGATGGCCTTAGGACCATATGCCGTCCAGTCAGATACAAGTGGCTACGTTCGCGCACAGTTTTCGAAATTTGCTGCTGCCAATTCTGCGGATCTGCTTCGTCTCTCTCTGCGCTGTCCACTGCCTGGATTGTGTAACCGGCCATACCTCCGTATACCCCAATCCCACAAGTACACCAAGAGGATGACTGATTATGACCCCAGATCGACAAATCCTTTGTCCGGGTCTACATCATATATCTACAAAATGAGATAATAACACACAATGCTTTTTATAATACAATCTCTGTGAAACATGCACTAAATGTCGTAACAAATCTTGGAGACTACGCACACGCGCGCGACCTATAATCTACAGAGACCACGTCCGCATGCACTGCAGCTCAATCCCATTACACTCCCCTCCTAAAACCTGACATACACCTATGGAAGGGTTTGATAATCTACAAAAATGATGGGATGAGTTGCTGTGCCATACATAAAACTGATGGGTGCCGTAAACCCTGAAATTGGTTCAATTACACCATGGGGTTAAATCTACCTACACACTCCCCTACCAAGCCTCAGGACCCCTGCCCCTAGCTGTCTAAGGTGGGCCTACCTTGCTTCAGGGCCTAGCTGTCCAAACTTATCTACAACATGCTTCAGTGACCTTAGCTTTCTATAGACCAGAGTGCTATGCCTCAACCCCTAGCTGTCTAGGCCTGAGTGTGTATCATACAATATCTTGTTAAGTTAGATCCAGAATTGGTGTTGAATTGTACAAAAAACTGGCAACCCATATGGCACAATAAAATAAATTACAACATCAGTGGGGGGCTTTTGTATGTTTCCAGTGGCTTGGTTTTTCCTGCTGCACCTGCACAAAATATGTTGCTCCAAAAACCCACTGCCGGATTTTTTCCAAACAGTTTTCACAAAAAAAGCGCCATCAGTGGTATGGCTACTCATGCAAAAACAATGGTCCTCTGGGCGCACACCAGAGACCAAAACTGTTTCCAGGGTCCAGTTTTCATGCCCCACGCGAAAAGGGCAGAGTGGCCCGGGCTCCAACCAGCGCCACTGTAACCAATTCCCTGCAATCCCTGCAAGGACCAAACACAAAGAAAAAAAAGAGCAAACATCTTCCACACAAGCAGTGCAGAATTCCAAAGCTGGGCAAACACGCCAGCGCAAGGACTCATCAGAGTCCACTGAGTGTCTCTCCAAAAGAAGACACCCCACAAAATTAGGTGCAAAGCCAAAAAACAGGCCTGAACTCAGGAGGGTCAGCGCCAAGGGCAACTGCAGTGGCAGCGCCATCGCTGATATATATATAAGCCACTGAAAAAACTCGAACCCCAAAACAGCCCAGATGCCACAAAGGCACACCAGGGCACTGTCGCAAAAAAGTAAGGCAAACGTGATAATATGTATGCACCAACCAGTGCAAAACACGTGTCGGCTGAGGCTGCCGGCGCCTCAGTGACATACCTGTTTTTCTCATCAAATCATTTACGCTGACATTCACATCTACAGTTAAAACAAAGCACCCCTGAAAGCTGAAGGTGCGGGCACACAGGACGCGCATGCACATCGACTACGCGCCCACGCCCATAAGTGGACGCGCACGCACATCAACACACACTCTCAGGGAGCAAGCAAGGCTCGTGTTCTCAGGCTCTGGTACTCACGCGTGGACGTGCAAGCACATCAACACTCAAGCGCGCTGAACACTACCCTTTACGTTTTTTTCTACACCTTGTCCTTTTACCTCGCACTCTGGGCGCTCCATCTCCTGGGCAACGTGGCAGGAGCGCGTCCTTGCTGGCGCCGGCACCTTCCTCGGAGCTCTGCGCGACTGGCTCCATCGTGTCCAAGGCTGACTTGAAGTCCTCCCAGAAGTCGTCAGTCGCTGCCCGAAGCTCACGCACATCCTGCTGTCGACACGGATCGCTGACAAAGGGGTCTTCACCTCGGGCAAGGCACCCAGAAATGCGGAGAAACTCCTCACCGTCGAACACGCGGGGACCATACTTCAGGAGAGGAGACGGCTTGTGCTCATAAACATACTCGTACGGCAGCGGCGGCGAAAACTGGATATCAGCAGCCAAACGCCGTAGCTGACGTTCTCCCATTCGTCGACCATTCTCTGAACCGAAGTCTGCGACGCGAACATGTGGAAAACGGCAGAAAATTTGAGCGTTGACGATGCTGTTTCGCTCCCAACACTCCTGTTGCTGCAGTTCTCTCAACGATCTCTCCTCGCACGAAGATGTTCGCACTTGCTCCAGTTGACGCCATAACTCCTTATCAGACTCATCCAACGCTTGCCGCTGCGTTCTGTTGAACTTGTCCAGAGGTCCCCATTCCTTGGTGACAGTACACTGCTCGCTCATGAAGAACCCGTGCGAAGGCGACGACAGAAGTAGGCACCCGGAACTTAGGTGTCGATCTTGTAACCGGCCATACCTCCGTATACCCCAATCCCACAAGTACACCAAGAGGATGACTGATTATGACCCCAGATCGACAAATCCTTTGTCCGGGTCTACATCATATATCTACAAAATGAGATAATAACACACAATGCTTTTTATAATACAATCTCTGTGAAACATGCACTAAATGTCGTAACAAATCTTGGAGACTACGCACACGCGCGCGACCTATAATCTACAGAGACCACGTCCGCATGCACTGCAGCTCAATCCCATTACAGATTGATGCTTCAGGCAGCACAACTGGCTAAGACTCAAATTGAGGAGTTCATCCTCAACTGTCATCAGGCTGGTCAGAAATGGGACTGTGTTTGTCTGGTGGACAAAATTTTTGATGTTGGGGCAAGCCATATGAGCGTTTTTGACGAGGTGCCCGAAAACAGTGTCTTCATTACGCAGCCTCACCTCCGTAAAGATCAGACAAGGCCAGTACTGTAGTGGTGAAACACAGCACAGCACAGCACCACAGCACCACAGCACCACACCACAGCACAGCACAGCACAGCACAGCACAACAGCACAGCACAGCACAGCACAGCACAGCACAGCACAGCACAGCACAGCACAGCACAGCACAGCACAGCACAGCACAGCACAGCACAGCACAGCACAGCACAGCACAGCACAGCACAGCACAGCACAGCACAGCACAGCACAGCAGCACAGCACAGGGTGTGTGTCTTTGTGTCATTTGTGTGTCGTCTGGTTCAGAGCAACTTCATGAAGGAGGAAGAGTGGGGTGCATCCTTCCAAGATACCATGTTCAAGATTGTGCGGACTCTGCCACAGCTCTTCGAGTACTTTCCTGAGTGCTGATCTGCAAGTACTTTCCTGAGCGCTGAGCTGTTACCTTTGTTTTTGTCTCTACTGAAAGATGAACATTATCACGAAGTTGGAGGAGTTGGAGTAAGTTGGAGTCTGTCAATGAAGTCATTGGATTGTTGTCAATTGGGCTGAGGACAAGCAATGGAGGGTACGATTGGCAATCATTAATTAACTCGGGTCACGTTTTTCGACAAACAGTTGAGTGAACTGTGCATGAATTGCCTTTCTGACTAGGTCTTTGAGCTGCCACTGATATTCTCAACAGTTTGACGGAGTACTTCGGACAGGATTGGGCCAACGTTAACTTATATTGGATCGTTTTTGGCAATGAGGTGGTGGGGTGGGACAATGACCCCCCCCCCCCCCAGGGCAAAAAACAATGGAGGCAGGGGGGGTTGCTCATGCAATATGGACAGGAGGCCAGCATAATGGCCTGCAGGCAATCCCTGGGGTGCCAAAATGGCACCCCTCCATTAAATTGGCAGGGGGGAAAATTGCCACACTGCAGGCCGCGCTGGTCACAGCCAAATGGTGCGGGGCCTGGCGCAAGTCTGGTTTCTTCTGAGCCTGCGCATGAGCAACCCCAGATCACCAAAATGGTGAGAAAATATGAGCTGCTGTTTTCTTTTTGGGGGAGGGGGGGCATGGGAACTTTTTCCACGCTGTTTTGCAGCTCTGGGAAAAGGGTGTGGGGGAGGGGAGGGGGGGGCAGCAAAAATTCTGCTGCATGTGGGTTGGGTGGGGGGGAGAGGTTGGTTGGCAGAAATCCTGCTGCATTAGGGGGGGGGGCAGACCATTGCAATGAGGCTGGGTGGCAGAAATTCTGCTGCAGGGGGGGGGGGGGGGGATAGCAAAAGTTCTGCTGCAGGTGGGTGGGGGGGGGCGGGGCGAGAGGTTGGTTGGCAGAAATCCTGCTGCATGGGGGGGGGTTGGGGGGGGGATAGCAAAAATTCTGCTGTGGGTGGGTGGGTGGGGGGGCGGGGCGAGAGGTTGGTTGGCAGAAATCCTGCTGCATGGGGGGGGTTTGGGGGGGGGGATAGCAAAAATTCTGCTGCAGGTGGGTGGGGGGGGGGGGCGGGGCGAGAGGTTGGTTGGCAGAAGTCCTGCTGCATGGGGGGGGGTTGGGGGGGGGGCAGACCATTGCAATGAGGCGAGGTGGCAGAAATTCTGCTGCATGGGGCGGGCGGGGGGGGGGGCAGCAGAAATTCTGCTGCATGGGGCGGGGGCGGCGGGGGGGGGGAGGCAGCAAAAATTCTGCTGCAGCTGACGGGGGAGGGGGGGTTGTGCTGCAGGGATGGTGGGAAGATATGCCTGTTGACCAATCAGTTCTCAGAGTGTGTTTACGCTGCCCAATCTCTTTGAGGTTGGAATCTGTGGACTTGCTGCCCTTGTCCCTGGGCTGTAATGTATGAACAGCGTCAGACAGTGCAGACATCCATACAGGAAAGAACTGCTCACCAAGAACTGCTCACCAGACGCAAGATTTTTCCTGTGCGCTCCTGTTCATTGTACTGCAGAATACAGGAAACAACTGCTCACCAAGCGCAAGATTTTTTCCTGTGCGCTCCTGTTCATTGTGTCACAAGACATCCCAAGTGCCACAGTCAGAGTCTATTCTTCTTACGTCTGCATCATCTTTGGCTCATCTGTCTTTGTGTTCGGTCTGTGCGCTGCTGTGAACTGTCATTTCCTGCTTGAGCATAACAAATGGGTATCAAGCTGAGCGTGAATGGTTTGTGTGTAACTCATCTCGACAGCCGCATGATGTTGGAGGTCAGTATTAATGGGGAAGTGAAGAGAGACATAAAGGAAGAAATGTCTGAGATGGGCAGATGTCTGAGATGGGCAGTAAACATCCGCTTTTTTTTTTTTTTTCAAAATTGTTATACCATCTTTCAGATTATTTTATCCTGGGTTGACATGATGTTTTAATACATGGAAAGAGCTGTTTTCTGTTTCAAAATTGTTTGTCTTTGCCCGACAATTTGTCAATGGACAGCAGTTTGGAGGTTTTTTGTGCCATCAATTGTGCCATGTGTCAAAGCATAGAAGGCAATCCGAATTGTGGTGCCTAGGTATTTGTAATAATCCCTGGCTACATGTTCTATTCTTTTCCAGATTATCCCGGGTGGACATGGTGTTTTGTTTATGGAAAGACCTGTTTTTTTTTAAAAAGATTTTTTATTCTTTGCCTGATTATTTTGTTCGTGGCCGACAGTTTGGAGGTTTTTTGTGCCATCAATTGTTCCATGTATCAAAGCATAAAAGGCAATCCAAATTGTGGAGCATAGGTATTTGTAAGATTCCTCGGTTGCGTAGAACACATGATGCTTCAATGTTTGTCAGGTTTCATTTTCCTCTAAAGGTACAAATGTTTCGCTCAATTAATGCCTCCAAAGCACCATTCATCGTATGATGACGACAAAAAGCGCTTCATTATAGCCCTATGTACTCGGCTAGGGTTGAAGCAATGGAAGGTTTTGTCGGACAATGCGTTGCCTTTTCGTTCCCGGTCTGCATTGTCGGGCATTGTTCGATGGGGACATGGAGCATGGCTAAACACTGATTACGGAAAGGCGCTGTGGGAGCATTATGCCGCCATGTCCAATGGGGATTGGGTTCGGGCAGTGGAGGATTTGCGCCGCAAAGTGATGTTGAGGCACGTTGGATTTGACAATCCAACTCTTGCCACCAAGTTCCACATATACTTCATCGCTTGCGCCAATCCCCCAGCTCCAATGCGTCTGGCCGATGCAATGCGTTCGGACGATACGCAACCTTCCCCCCAGGCACCCCCCCATGGCATGAATGAGCAGGCTAGGGCAAACCGCGACGCTACGGTCGAACAAATCATGCGCAACGAGTTGGCATCCCCAGCGGCGCACCGTGATGGGAATAGTTCCCTCAATTACCGAGAAAAGGTCTGCAAATGTCCCATAAAGCAGTGCAGGGGCAAGGTTCCTCCCCAATGCACAAAAAAGTTGTGCCATTCGTGTTGCAAAGCACTAAGCATTGCACTTCAAGTTGTGGAGCATGGCGCTCCTGAAGGTGGAGCATTGGTACCTTGCAGTTTGCAATGTTTGTTCACCGGAACCCCAAGGCGACCGGGTCTTGAGGTGACCGCCGAAGCATGGTCCAACCATTTTTGGCGACACTGGGTTTCGCATCTATGCACCAACCCAGAAGAATTGGAGAAGTGGAAAGCGAATCGGCTGGATAGTAACCGCTCGGACTCTCCGCCACGCAGCCGGCAGAGGACATCTATTGTTCAAGGTGTGGCCTCGGCAGCACAACCTCAGGTGCAGCTGCAACCACAAGATCGGCCTGAGCAACAGCCCCAAACGCAGCCCCGACCTCAGCCTCCGGCACAACCTCAGCCCCAGCTGCATGAGAGTAATGTACACCGGCAGCCTGAGCCTCAGGCTCCAACTTCTGTGCAGCCTCAGCCAATCACCGAGCATCAGGCCCAACCACAGGCTCAGGCACAGCCCCAACTCCCAACGGATCAGCTACGTCCCCCACAGCAGCCCCGGCCTCAGTCCCAGCCGCAAGTTGAGCTCCAGCTTACTAGTGCCCCTCCACTACCGTTAGCTCCTCAGCCAACCGCTCCACCAACCAGCTCGGAAATGCCGCGACAACCAGTGGCAACCCCTGAGGATGTCGATGTTTTAACACGGGACGACTCCATTCTAGATCTGGATTTGACGCATCCCCAAGATGAAGCTGTTTCTCTAGCGCAACTTGCTACTTTGTCAACCGTGCCTCCAAATGGCGTTTTTGATCAACCGCCACCAGACAACACCAATGCTGAGCCGCCCCAAACGCAAACAAGCGTTGTGTCGACACCAAATATCATCAACGTTGGGCTGTCGGCGGAGGTAAGGCCGCAAAGGGAAAGACCTAACTTTTTAGAATGTGCAGTTTGTTTCGAAGTGTTTGATGAGCATGATAAAAAGCCCATGATCCTCCCGTGTGGTCAGGGTCACACTATTTGCGCAGCTTGTGATGCTTTGATTGAACCGGAGCAATGGGAAACCCCGCTTGAAGGCGAAGGTATTCGCATTAATGGCCCGGCAAGGAGGTGCCCCGTGGATAGAGCGGTGTTGGAGACACCTTCTCAATGCAACCGCATCATGTTAGATGTTTTGCAGCATTGGTTGCGGGGAGGTAGCAATGCCGGTTAGCAAGCATCTTCACAGGACAATGAAGCCTCAAGTTCATCAAATGTAAATGGCATTTCGCGGAGCACTGCCGCCATTTGCACCCGCATGGGTCATCGTCCAACGAATCGTTGGGTTGATGGAATGATTTTGCATTGCAAATTCACGGATGGATGGTGGGTGGGCACAGTGAGGAAAGAAGGAAATGGATGGTTCGTTTACTTTGCCGATGGCTATGAATATAGCCGCAGTGTGATCAAAGATTACCATCAGGCACACTAATTGCGGTTTTGGATTGCTTATGCTTTGTCATTTGTACACCGGGCGTTGTTGTGCCTGCTGTTCATTTAACATATACTTTTTTTTTTGCTCTGCATTGAATGGCAGCGCTTGATGGCTGTTTTCTTCACACCCATCCGAGTCTAATGTGTTTGAATTGTTTTGTTTGTGCTACGTTGCTGTGCATTAGTGCTTGAGGAGGGGACTCAAACATTGCGATTTTCTTTTTGTTTACAGCCATAGTGAATCATACTTTCACTGGGTATTGCATTTATTTTCTGACTTTTTTCATGGACTCATCGCCGTTTACATGGGCCGAGTTGGTTATTGTTATCTCCCTTTTACGTGATGGAGAATCGCAAGGAATGTATGTACCTGCTTCACGAACGATGCTTGTTGAAGCGGTTTACCAAAAAAAAAAAAGGATGTCAATTATTTTTGTATGTGCTGTCTTTCAGGGTGTCGAAAAAGTCGGAAATCACACGCAAAGCCGTCCGCAAAGCCCTAGACTCGGTCTGCGCAAAAATCATGGAGTGGAACCCATTCGCCATACCTTTTGCACGGCGCTGGGATTATGTAGAATTCGAGCACCCGATTATGCGCTATATGTCTGCCATCGTGGACTCCACGCATGTGTACATTGCGAAGCCACAAGATCCTGCTCTCCGGCGCGTGCTATGGTTTAACAAGGGTGATGAGAAGGGGCATGCCATTGTTTTCAATGTGTTCATCAATTGGGCGTCGGAGGTTATTGCTTGTTCTTGGTGGTATCCACCAAAAGCTCATGACGCTGACATGACACGAGACATCGACCCTGCATGGCCATGGGTATGGAACGGACCTAGGCCGGATATGCGGCTTGGCGATTTGCATTATCGTACTTGTCTAAACATGATAACGCGACTAGCACGACCTGCAGCAAAACCGCGTCCAAGGTTGCTTGGTGGTGCTGGGAGAGGGCAACGTGGGCTTGGCCGTGGTGCAGCTGCCGCTGCTATGTGGCGTGGGAAAGGCCGTATGGTTCCGCAACCAGGCCGGCACGGACAACAAGTTGCAATGAATGCCTACAACCGGTTCTACAACAGAACAATTTCCCAGGTATTCGTTTGATTCGTCATGTTGTTGGCCTGGCCGAGGAGGAGTGTATTTATCTTGTTCGTGGATATTCATTCTTGTTTCCCAGAAACGTATCATGGTTGCGAATTGCTTCTCCAACATCAAGAAATTCGGGTTTTTTCAGCGGCGGAAGCGCCGTGGAGGTCTGTATGACGACGACACGGTGGCGAAGCTCTTCATATTTGCACGTGCACTTCACAATGCCGAGCAGCAAATCGACATGATTGCCCGGTGCCGGCCGTTCGGGGAGAAAACATGTTTTTGCGGAATGGCACCGTAACGAAAGTGCAAAGATAAGAAATGTCCATTTTTGCTGACAATGATCGTTTGCAATTTACTCTAAAGATTCTGTTTCATGATTTGAAGTGTTTTGGTTGCATGCTACATTGCCATATTGGGTAAGGGTAGGTGCAATGGTGCGCAAAACTGTGTTTTTTTGTTGAAATGGATAATTTTTTGAAAAATTGTAGGTAGGGTTAGGGTCAGGGTGGCACCCAGGTACTCCAACTGGGCCTGGAGCTTCAAGGGCGGCACGGTGCGTCAGGAGCTCGTCAGGATGCGTCAGGATGCGTCACGATGACGTCAGGATTGCGTCAGGATGGCGTCAGGATGGCGTCAGGATGACGTCAGGAATGCATCACGGATGGCGTCAGGTTGCGTCAGGATGCGTCAGGATGGCGTCAGGATGACGTCAGGAAAATCTCAAGACAGCGTCAGGATGGCGTCAGGATGGCGTCAAGATGGCGTCAGGGAATGTCAGGATAGTCCAATGGCGTCAGGAACGCGTCAGGATGCGTCAGCATGGCGTCAGGATGGCGTCAGGATGGCGTCAGGATGCGCTAGGATGGCGTCAGGCAAGCGTCACATGTGTGTCAGGGTAGAGGTGTAGGCGTCAGGAGCGCGTCAGGATGCGTCAGGATGCGTCAGAAAGGCGTCAGGGTGGCGTCAGGAAGGCGTCAGGATGATTTAGCGTCAGGTTGGCGTCAGGATGACGTCAAACGACGCGGGGCCCGAATCAATTGCTGCTCCTCTCCAGGCCCTGACCTTGGCATTGGCCACTTCGATCCCTGGAATAGGCGTGGTTTCGGATTGAGGCAAGTAAGAAAAAGTGCTTTTCCAATGCTTTAGGGTATACTTTAGTTGTATCAGAGGTGCTCTAAGCACTCTTGCATTTTTATCTTAGTATTAGCCCAACCAAAAATGGTGATAACACATTTTGACCTATGGAACCAAACACTAAACCTGGATGTTGTGTGGACCCCTTTATCCCCAAGCTATAGGCATTAAAACATCTCTTACTGGGTTACTGAGGCACTGATATACTGAAGGCAGAGCCTATGAATTTATCTATGTTTTCTCATGAATTCGTAGCTATCCTAGTGGTATGCACCCTAGGGGGCTGGGGCACCTCTTTATGACAGGTCCTCGGTTCGATACCCAGTCAGCCTAGCTAAGTAGGATTATCCCATGTGACATGGCAGTGACCTCAGCGCCACAAGCCATGCCACCTCAGCACCTATGGGACCCAAAAAACAAAGAGTGCGCATCTCAAGATGGCACTGTGGATGAGAGTGAGCCCTTGGGGCAGTTTTCCAATCAGCTTTTCTCAAACATGTAACATATTTCATCCTGAGTTGCAATGTATGCTAATTGCTGTGGTCTATTGTTGATAGTTGTCTTTATCTAACTCTTTGTGACAGCAGCCCTTCATGCTTTGATCCTGTTTATCTTCTACTTGCTTATCTCTGGCTTGTGTTATCCTGGATTGGTTGTATTTCAACAATAGAACATTTTCCTCATCAAAAACAAGCAGCAGGAACCCTACACCAGCAGCAAGCAGCAGGAGAGGCACAACAAAAACACAGTGTTGAAATCACTATAAAACCTTCTGGTAGCAGAGGCGGACAGTCTCTGCGTACCGGCAGCAACCCCGTGCCATACATCGAGTGCGCCGAGATCTGTCATATATAAGCAAGAAGGGCGAATATGGACACGAAGAAGGAGGACACCGACGTGAGGACGGCGCCTGAGGCACCAGCAATGCCAGCACCTGGTGAATCTGGATCTGGACCTAGCGCTGTACCTTCGGTGCCCTTACATGGGCCAGTGGAGGTGGTTGATGACTCGCTGGAGGGACTTCAGTCGGCCTTCCGGGCCCTCTCAGTCGAGGAGGCGGACACCAATCCTGTGAAGAGAAAGAGAGAGATAGAGAAGGATGCTGGAGAAAGCATGTCAGACGAAGGAGTAGACCATGGGCACGACCCGACGAGTGATTCGACCTTCGAGGGCGCACCAAGCGCTTCTGGCCTCCACGCATCACCCTCTCCTACAACCACAACACTCCCAACTCCAGACCCAGCTGCTGCAACATCCACACCCATAACCACCCCGCCTATGGCTGAGGGCACAGGCTTTACTGGTATGCCTACCTACCCTGCCTATGGTGTGAACCCACCTACCACTGCGTTTCCAGAGGCAACTACTACCAGTGAGCCGGTGGCCTCCAGTTCTGTGCCGCGATGGTATGCGGCTCACTATCACCATCCTCTACCCGCTACGGGAGCCTATGTGGATGTTCCTGGGTATGCAACCTTGAGTGGGCTGAGGAGAGGACCTGAGTCATGCGGGAGCAGGAGTAGAGGATCGGGGAGATACTCCAACAGGTCCCTGACGCGATCAGAGATAAAAGAGGCTCTTCGAGGAGCCACCTCTGAACTTGTGGTCGATCTCACTCAAGAGATTCGGGCTAAACTAGAGCCCCTGATTCCGCCCCAAGCGTCACCTACCACGGTGGGAATGTCACCCCATCAAGTACAGGCTAACCACCTGGTGGCAGGGTTGACAAACACCCTGGGGGGTCTGAGGAGCCGACCGATGCCGACCCCTGCAGCGATACCAAGAAGCCCTTTTGTGCCGAGGACGGCCCAGCCACCCTACAGCCACGTGGGGAATTCTACAAGAGCCGAGCTGGACCGGCTGGGGCTAACAGCCCTGAGGGCAATGGTTGACGTGGAGCCCTATGGCTCCAGTGGCCTAGGCGGAGACCCCTCTGACGATGAGCCGCCGTTGATTACTTCTGCATCGCCCTCGGAGGACGACGACCCTGAGGACCCCGAGAACCCAAGTGGGCAGAAGAAAAAGAAGAAGAGGAAGACCAGGCACCCTGAGGGACGCAGGTCTCAGGAGGCTAAGGCCATTGCCACCTCCAAGATCGTTGTGAACTTGCCTGAGTTCACAGGCAAGGACCTCAGCAAGTTCGCTGAGAATTTTGGCCGGTTCCTCCGAATGACCGGCCAAACCCACGCTAGTGGACGGGTCAAGTGCGGTCTGCTCCTGCAGTGTTGCAAGACCAAGTACCTGGAGAAGCAGGTCAAGCAGATCGTGACTAAGTCCGCGACCTTTGCCGATGTGTTGGTTGCCTTGGAGAGGCAGTACCCAACCTATGAAACGGACCTCCCCATCAGGGCCGAGATCCAGAACCTGGCCGTGCTGCCCAACAACCCCAAACCTGGCAGGGTCTCTGAGCTATTGGCTGACCTGGATCACCGGGCTGGACGATTGACGCCCCGTTCCTACAGCAGCGATGACCTGCTTTTCTGGTTGGTGGCTAAGCTCCCTCGGGAGCTGTGGGACGAGTGCCATTCAACGGCAGAGCGCAAGGCTAGAGCCCTCCACTACGAGGATTTATGTGTACTACTCCTGGAGCTGGCGCTGAAGAAAGAAAGCGACCAGCACCTGAACAACTACCGTCCTGGAGGGGGAGGCTCTGGAAGCCATGGCAGAGGGTACCAAGGATCCAGATCTGGACAGGGAACCACCTCCAAACACGCCCGTATCATGGAAAACGTCAAGGAGCTCTTCTGGTGTGATGCCAGAGATGAGCAGGGTCACCTGCAGCACGCCCCTGACTGGGAGCAGCGAGACTGCTTCTTAGTCCAAGGGAAGAAGCAGGAGACCAACACCGGCGCCAAGGCGAAGATGCCGGATCACTACAGGTGTACTATCACCTGTGCCTTCTGTGGGAAGAGGAAGCACTACAAGGATGAGTGCTACCACAAGCAACGCCTGTCGGCGAAGCTGAAGGGTGAGGATCCTGGCAAGAGCTCTGGCAAAGGTGGAGGCAAAGGCAACGGCAACGACTCCAGCAAGGACAAGTCGAAAGGACGTGGAAAAGGGGTAGACAAGAACCAAGGTGGACGAGGGGGACGCGCTAACCGCCAGCCAGACAAGGACAACAAGAACCCGGACGAGAACGGAGGCAACCCCAACCCTAATCCAGGGGGGAACTCCGAGCCCTCTGGAGGGCACTCTGGTCCCACCACACGCTCGCAGACTCAGGCCCAGCGAGAACAAGGGGCCAAGCGTGAGCATGAAGGTGGTGATGACGGCAATGCTAAGAAGAGAAGCCGTTTCATGAGGATGGCCCGCAAATAGCGGAACAAGGGGTTCAAGGTGACCTGTCCCGCGGAGTTCTGACGGGGAAGCTCCGGTGGGGCCCTGGACCTGGTGTTCTGGGTACGTATCGGACTAGGGGGACGTGAATACCTGGGGGTATTGGATACTGGCGCCACCATATCTATAGTGGCCAAGAAAATTTTACCTTGTGGGAGCCTGAAGAACACCATGACCATTGCGGCTATACGAATGGGGGATGGACATGTGGTGCACAGCTGCGGGGACTGTGAAGTGGAAGTACCTATGGGCTCCTGAACTATCGCCCATCGGTTCTATGTGATGGACACTGAGGCCTTCGACTTTGTATTGGGGACTGACTTCGTCGTGCAGCACTCCCAGATACAATCCCTGACGCTGCAAGCGCCCTACCTCCTCTACGTGGACCACGGCAGTGGCAGAGAGTCCGTACCACTTGAGCAGTCTGAGGACACCTCGAGCTACCTGAGGGTATCAAAGGAGGAGCCCTCGAACATGATGGCGGCCTCCAAAACTGAGGACTATCAACTAATGGGGGAAGTCCTAGACCAAGGTCTGAAGGAGTTGGGTTACTCTAGAGAAGACCTGAGTGTGGAGGTGTTCGCCAGCAACAAGCAACATGTCCCGGACCTTTACTGCAGCAAGGGGAAGAACTGCAGCTACAAATTTTACTGGCCCTCTTTGAGGATGGCCTACGGGAACCCCAGGTTCAGTGAACTGGGGAAGGTCTTGACCAAGGTGGCCTTGGAACGTTCCCGTATGGTCCTGTGTTCCCCCGATTGGGGAGCCCATGGGGGCAACGAGTACTGGCGAACGCTCCTGGACAGGCTGACTATCAGCTCTGTTCGGTTACCTGATGAGGCCATCTACGTGCCTCTGGGGCGTAAGACGCCTATCGGGAAACCGGGATGGGGGAGTATGCTCAGTGTGGTGGACGGAGGTCTTACCTCCATCCCCTGGGAAGACCTGGACTCGACTCTGGTCCACGCTATACAACGAGAAAGCGATGGACTCGCCTTGGGTGACTTGAAGGATCGACTACGACCTCAAGATGCTATTGAGACTATACCCGGAGGAGATGAATACGTCGTGACTAACACCAACGCCCCCAACTCTCCCTACCATGTACCTGTTCCTGATGGAGTCCCTGAGTGTGGACTATCCGAGCTCCCTAGCTCTATCCACTCAGATGACGAAACTGAGCACGACGCCTTCTTCGTGCAGACCTGTGTGGAGGAAGTGGAGAACGCCGAGTACGTCGCCCCACTGGAGCCCCTACTCTCCATGAGGGTGGAAGACCCCTTGGACGAAGACCTGGATCCCCGATCCAGGCGAAGGGAGTATGTGCACTCCAAGAGGAGGTTGGTGGCGAAGAAGCTATGCTATGCTAAGCCTACCAGCAGCTCATGGCCACTGAAGCAAGGACGTATGGGAGATCTTTTTCAATTGAAGGAGGACCTCGAACAGAAGATCACCACCCGGCAAAGGGAGGTAGATCTAAAGCTCATGAAGAGCGTATGGGGTGCCCATGTGAGGACCCCAGAGGAGGACGACCTCTCGGAGGAATGTGTATGTGAACCCCCTGGAGCGTGCCTTTTTTGCCATCATCCACCTGAGATGGTTGAACGGAACCTACGTTATGCCTACCAAGGGTTGAATACTACTACCAAGGGCAAAGAGTCGGTGGAGGATCACCTCCCGGCGTCTATTACTCAGGGGGCAAGCAACAAGAGCGCATCATTCAGGACTTGCCGTGTCGCGCGATTGCAGCAGAAGAAAAAAAAAACCAAGAAAAAGACGCACAACCAGAGAAAAAAAGCGCAAAATCGATTTTTCCGACCTCAGAAACCCCCCAAAAAAATTTTACGCCCCTGTTTGGCGAGGTCGCAAAATTTAGGACACTCACAAAAAAAGAAGAACAACAGAGTCGCGACGGCGACGAAGTTGAGCTTTGCTTGCCCCAAAACACCCAGCAAAGTGCGTGTCCTAGGCGCTAGCGACTTGTGCGCCCTCCAACAACAAAGAAGATGATTGGAGGCGAGAAAAGGGCAAAAATGATGGCCTCCGGCCAGGGAGTGGTTGTCATGGGGGGCTAACGGTCCTGTCCTGCGATGCAATGCGGGGCAACCATGACAACCGCTCTTACACGCGAACCTCCCTTTTTGTAGCACAAAAGAGCCGCCAAGACGGGAAAGCGGAATGTTGCGTGCCCCAAATAACTTAGCAAAGTGCATGCAATAGGAGTAGGGGACTTGTGCGCGCCCCAACACCAACAAGCAGAGCAAAACAACAAGACAACATAGGGTAAACGCCACGAGAACACGCCGGCCGCCGAACCAAGTATGTTACACGATACGCCACACAGCCACACGACGAAAGGGAGCCGAGGTCAACGCAAGAGGGAAAGGGCACAACTGCCACGCCACCACCAACAAAAGAGCACACCCGCTACTATCCCCCGCACGCATAGGACGAGGAAGCCATGGGACATGCAAGGTGTGTGAGAGTGACAAGGGGAAAAGACCACCCAAGCGCCACACGGAAAATAAAGATAGGCACACCACACCATGAAACACATGCAAAAGTGCCCGCGGACGCAAAGCCATGAGGTATGTCCATGCACGCACACGCCCTTGGAGCCGCCGCATGCAGGACAAGGTATAAACAAGGAGACGTACCTACCCCCGAACAAACCACCGCCACGAGCACCACGCCGCCGCCAAAGCACTCACGTACGCTTTCTATGCTCTCTACACTCTAGGCCGTTCGCACGGACGAAAGAAGCATGGTATGAGGGACACCCGTATGTAACCAAAGGGAGGGAACCACACGCCACCGGAGGGCGCACCACCGCCACAAAACACACGTACCACAAGCACCCAGGGGCACAAGAAGAGCAAGAGGTATGCCCGCACACATATGTGCCGCCGCAAACAACAAAAGGTATGGATGTACACAACAAGGGCCACCGCAGATTGAGACACATGCAACGCCAACGCGCCCAGCAACCAAAGAAACCGTCACCCTTTCTCCTTTCCCGAACATGCACACCCTATAGGCCGCCACCGCCGAAGAAAATGTGGACACCGCCAAAGAACACACGAAGAACAAGAGGCCACAAACACCGCGGAACGGAATACGGATGGTATGAGGGCATACCGAGTGGGTAGCCCACACGGAAAGAAGTGATGATATGAAGGGCACCCCCGCGAAACCGGGGGAAGAGACGCACACGCCGCCAGAGAGCACACCACCGCCATCAAACACACAAACCGCAGACCCGAGGGCACAAAAAGAGCAAGAGTGGTATGCCCACGCGCGCAAGCAAACACAAACAAGGTATGGCAAAGGAGCACGAGCCCGAACCCGCCGCAGCAATCGGCACGGGGATAGAAGGACCAACGACGGACTACGAGCACGAAGTACACAACGCCGACCGAGGAAATGCCATGAAAACCAGCCCCAACGCCCTCTCCATAGGCCATCAACGCGGGAGGAAGCCGCCAACGCCAGGGAAAATGTGGACGCCGCCAAAGAAGACGCGAAGAACAAGAAGCCGCCTACACCGAGGAACGGAACATGAGTGGTATGAGGGAATACCTAACGGGAAGAAGCGATGGTATGAAGGGCGCCCACCCCCGCAAAACCGAGGGACGGGAGCCACACGCCACCAGACAGGAAGCCACCGCCACCAAACACACAAACCACAAGCCCGAGGGCACAAAAAGAACAAGTGGTCATCAACGCGGGAGGAAGCATAACACAACGAGCAGGCCTGCCTGCACACCGTGGTTGTTTCGTTAAAACGTTAGGGTTGTCTCTGTCGTGTCTCCGGGGGGTTGGGCGACTCCTGCATTCCCCCTGCACAGGTAAAAACAAGGTTGCAAGGTATGCTTGACGAATGGTGCACGTAGTGTGCACGTAGGGTTAGAAAAGACGAAGTGCTCGCGATGCATGTGCCCGATTCCGACATACACACGTTGCCACGCTTCCTTGTGCATGCACCCACCTTCCCTTCTCTTCACAGGTCCAAAGGAGGAATGACAAAACAGGCACAACAGGAAGAATCGTGCAAGCCACATGATGCAATTTAACGCTTAGGGTTGTTTATAACTCGCAAAAGGGTTGTTTAAACGCTTAGGTTTGTTTTGCGTTTGCTTCACTTCGGCATTCACACGATGCATGATGAGTAAGGTAGGTAGGCCCAGGAGGAGCTCACCTTCTGGTTGAGTCAGTCTGGTTACGATGGTATTGATCTCGCCTCCCTTCCCTGCATGCGTGCACACGATGCATTAAAGGGATTTGACAGTAGGCCACGCGCTGTGCACGCGGTATGAACCCTTGCCAGGTTACCCAGGGCTTCGCCCTACGTTCCATAAGGGAACGGGCGAAGTCCTTAAGCTTGCTTGCTTTCAACTGGGTTCAGGAACAGTGTATTATAGGGCACACTAAGAAGCATATAATACGTGGAGTGTGTCTTGGTTCCTCCGTCTTGAACCCAGTCCATTGGCCTCTGTTGTACAGGTGGGAGGGTCAGGGTGAAATGGTGCAGTCCCTTGAGCCATGCTAAAATATACGGCGCTGATCACACAATCAATTGACTGCGCCTCAACCAGGAGTGGCGAGGGCAGTTAGACTCCATCGACATCCGCGCTGTGCACGCCACCTGTGCGCCCTTGCCCTCCAAGCCCTAGCAGGGAAACGTGTTGTGACGTCCCTGTTATTCCACAGTTGTTTAGCAGCGCCGTGTTCTCTTGTCTTCTTCACAGGAGGGTCATTAGGACCCACGACTTTATCTTCAACACCACCCAGTAGAGCGTGCGTGTAGGAGTGGTAGTCCTGCGTGGGGCCTTGAGCCAGTGGCAGTAGCGCTCGCCCACCAGGATGGTGCCACTGTAGGGTGTGTAGGACCGGTAGTGCGTGGGCACAGGACCACAGGGCAAGCAGGCCAAGGGGACAGTGTTGGGCCCCCACACCGACACACCCGCGCCCACAGCACGTGGGTGGCGGACCCCAACAGCCCGCCCAGTGGGCGGGCAGTCGGGGGAGGGACAGCGCCTGACCTCAGACGCCCCTCACAATGGTGGAAGGCATCCCCCCCGGGGATGCCCTTCCGCCACCCCCACAGCGAGCAATGCCGGCCCCCAGGGGCGCACGCTGTGGGGCCGGTGCTGGGTCCCCAAGCCCGCACCGACCGCACCCGGGACACACGGGTCGCGGAACCCTGGCTGCCCGCTCCAGAGGACGGGCGGCCGGGGGAGGGACAGCGCCTGACACCAGACGCCCCTCACAACAGTGGCAGGCCACCCCCCCCGGGGAAGGCCCCCCACCACCCCGTGGACACGCAGCCCCCACAGGGCATGCAGGCCAAGGGGGCATTGTGGGGCCCCACACCCACACACCCGCGCCCACAGCACGTGGGTGGCGGACCCCAACAGCCCGCTGAGTTGGCGGGCAGTCGGGGGAGGGACAACGCCTGACCTCAGACACCCCTCACAATGGTGGAAGGCCCCCCCCCGGGGACGCCCTTCCGCCACCCCCACAGCGAGCAACGCCGGCCCCCAAGGGCGCACGCTGTCGGGCCGGTGCTGGGTCCCCACGCCCGCACCGACCGCACCCGGAACACACGGGTCGCGGAACCCTGGCTGCCCACTCCAGAGGACGGGCGGCCGGGGGAGGGACAGCGCCTGACACCAGACGCCCCTCACAACGGTGGCAGGCCACCCCCCCCGGGGACGGCCCCCCCACCACCCCCGCGGCACGCAGCCCCCACGGGGCATGCAGGCCAAGGGGACAGTGTTGGGCCCCCACGGCAAAACACCCGCGCCCACAGCACGTGGGTGGCGCACTCCAACAGCCCGTTCAGTGGGCGGGCAGTCGGGAGAGGGACAGCGCCTGACCTCAGACGCCTCTCACAATGGTGGAAGGCACCCCCCCCGGGGACGCCCTTCCGCCACCCCCACAGCGAGCAATGCCGGCCCCCAGGGGCGCACGCTGTGGGGCCGGTGCTGGGTCCCCACGCCCACACGGACCGCACCCGGGACACACGGGTCGCGGAACCCTGGCTGCCCGCTCCAGAGGACGGGCGGCCGGGGGAGGGACAGCGCCTGACACCAGACGCCCCTCACAACGGTGGCAGGCCACCCCCCCCGGGGACGGCCCCCCCACCACCCCCGCGGCACGAAGCCCCGACGGGGCATGCAAGCCAAGAGGACAGTGTTGGGCCCCCACACCCACACACCCGCGCCCACAGCACGTGGCTGGCGGACCCCAACAGCCCACCCAGTGGGCGGGCAGTCGGGGGAGGGACAGTGCCTGACCTCAGATGCCCCTCACAATGGTGGAAGGCACCCCCCCCGGGGACGCCCTTCCGCCACCCCCACAGCGAGCAACGCCGGCCCGCAAGGGCGCACGCTGTGGGGCCGCTGCTGGGTCCCCACGCCCGAACCGACCGCACCCGGGACACACAGGTCGCAGAACCCTGGCTGCCCGCCCCGGAGGGCGGGCAGCTGGGAGAGGGACAGCGCCTGTCACCAGACGCCCCTCACATCGGTGGCAGGCCAGCCCCCCCGGGGACGGCCCCCCACCACCCCCGCGGCACGCAGCCCCCACAGGGCATGCAGGCCAAGGGGACAGTGTTGGGCCCCCACAACCACACACCCGCGGCCACAGCAGGAGGGTGGCGGACCCCAACAGCCAGCCCAGTGGGCGGGCAGTTGGGGGAGGGGGGGCGCCTGACCACAGACGCCCCTCACAACGGTGGAAGGCACCCCCCCGATAACGCCCTTCCACCACCCCCACAGCGAGCAACGCCGGCCCCCAGGGGCGCACGCCGTGAAGCCGGTGCTGGGTCCCACGCCCGCACCGACTGCACCCGGGGCACACGGGTCGCGGAACCCCGGCCGCCCGCCCCAGAGGGCGGGCGGCCGGGGGAACGACAGCGCCTGACACCAGACGCCCCTCACAACAGTGGCAGGCCACCCCCCGGGGGACGGCCCCCCACCACCCCCACGGCACGCAGCCCCCACTGGGCATGCAGGCCAAGGGGACAGTGTTGGGCCCCGTGACCCACACACCCGCGCCCACAGCACGTGGGTGGCGGACCCCAACAGCCCGCCCAGTGGGCGGGCAGTCGGGGGAGGGGGAGCGCCTGACCTCAGACGCCCCTCACAAAGGTGGAAGGCACCCCCCCCGGGGATGCCCTTCCGCCACCCCCACAGCGAGCAACGCCGGGCCGCAAGGGCGCACGCTGTGGAACCGGTGCTGGGTCCCCACGCCCGCACCAACCGCACCCGGAACACACGGGTCGCGGTACCCCGGCTGGCCGCCCCAGAGGACGGGCGGTCGGGGGAGAGACAGCGCCTGACACCAGACGCCCCTCACAACGGTGGCAGGCCACCCCTCCCCGGGGACGGCCCCCCACCAGCCCCGCGGCACGCAGCCCCCACAGGGCGTGCAGGCCAAGGGGACAGTGTTGGGGCCCCACACCCACACACCCGCGCCCACAGCACGTGGGTACCGGACCCCAACAGCCCGCCCAGTAGGCGGGCAGTCGGGGGAGGGGGAGCCCCTGACCTCAGACGCCCCTCGCAACGGTGGAAGGCACCCCCCCCGGGGATGCCCTTCCGCCACCCCCACAGCGAGCAACGCCGGCCCGCAAGGGCGCACGCTGTGGGGCTGGTGCTGGGTCCCCAAGCCCGCACCGACCGCACCGGGGACACACAGGTCGCGGGGGTCCGGCCACCCGCCCCAGAGAACGGGCAGCAGGAAGAGGGACAGCGCCTGACACCAGACGCCCCTCGCAACAGTGGCAGGCCACCCCCCCGGGGACGGCCCCCCGCCAACCCCGCGGCAAGCAGCCCCCACAGGGCATGCAGGCCAAAGGGGCAGTGATGGACCCCCACACCCACACGCCCGCGCTCACAGAATGTGGCTGACGGACGCCAACAGCCTGCCCAGTGCGTGGGGAGTCGGGGGAGGGGGAGCCCCCGACCTCAGACGCCCCTCACAACGGTGGAAGGCAGCCCCCCCGGGGACGCCCTTCCGCCACCCCCACAGCGAGCAACGCCAGCCCCCAGGGGCGCACGCTGTGGAACCTGTGCTGGGTCCCCACGCCCGCACCGACCGCACCCGGAACACACGGGTCGCGGTACCCCGGCTGCCCGCCCCAGAGGACGGGCGGTCGGGGGAGGGACAGCGCCTGACACCTGATGCCCCTCACAACGGTGGCAGGCAACCCCCCCGGGGACGGCCCCCCACCATGCCCGCGGCACGCAGCCCCCACAGGGTGTGCAGGCCAAGTCAGGTAGGGAGGAACCAGGCACGCCAGACGGAGCAAGGGACCCGGGCAGGACACGCGGAGGGGCACGGACCACGTGGAACGGCCCTACCAGCGCCAAGTGCCGGGACCGCGCGAGGTGCGCACGAGAAACCACCCAGGGGGGGGTGGACTGGACGCCGCGGGAGCGCGAGCGCACACACACGCAAAGAGCACGCGGGGACTACCAGAAGGGCAACCGCACCGAGCTCGCGGAACACACAGACCGCATCGAATGGGGTACCAGCGAGCGAGGGTAAGGGACACCCGGAAGGGACGGCCCGCCACACGCAGCGCGGGACACACGGGGCGGGAAGAGGGAAACGGGAGAGACACAACACCAGGTACCGGCCCGAGCCCCCCGAACCGGCCGCGAGCGCCGCGCACACACGGACGGGGCACTGCACCCGCCAAGGCAGTGGTGGCGCACTGCGCCACGCCCCAACCCCTAGGCAAGGCAGCCGCCGCGCCAGCCCAAGGGGGTTTCACTGGCGACAAGCCAGTAGCAGGGGCCTGGCGGCGCCGGCGCCCCGGGCGACCACGCATTAGGGGGGCGACGCGGTGGGTAAGCGCCCGCGGCCACGGCTGCGAATTGATGCACTGACCGGGGAGTGGCAAAACGGGGAAGCCGGGGAGGGACGGGGCTCCGAGCCCTGTGAACCCGGGGGACTCCGCCACCAGGCAGGAGGTGCGTCTTGGAGGGCCCCCCACTAGGACCCGGTGGGGAGGATATCACCTGGCCCGACCAGGTGGCCGCTCGGGGCCGAAAGGCGTCTGGTATCCGCAACATCAAACCTCAAACCTCAAACCTATTACTCAGGGGGCAAGCAACTTACACTCTGACGAGGACATGGAGGACAAGATCAAGCTATTGGACCCGCTGGTGCAGACACTTATGAGGACCTATCTGGAGGTGTTCGGGGAACTACCACCCCCAGCCACATGTGACAAGCTGGTACAGATGGACGTCAAGCTGAAACCCGAGTTCGTGGGTCACAAGATCCGGAGGAGGCCCTATTCGGCTCCTAGAGAGCAGGCCGACGAGATTGAGCGACAGATACAAGAATGTATCGACGCTGGCCTAGTCCTGGAGTACAAGGACGGGGACTACCCCCAACACTGCAGCCCCTGTTTCCTGGTGGCTAAACCTGGGTCTACAGCCAAACGGCTGGTAGTGGACTACGGAGAGCTGGACAAGAAAACTCTGAACCACTCAGGGTCCATTCCTAATATGCAGTCTACCATTGAGAAGATAGCCTCCTGTCGCTACAAGACCAAGATGGACAACAGGAGTGGATTTTGGCAGCTGGACCTGACGCCCAACGCTCAGGAGCTACTAGCCTTATTCACCCCTCAGGGGAGGGTGTTCAAGTGGAAGGTCATGCCGTTAGGCGTGGCCAACGCACCCGCTCTATTCCAACAGCTGATGAACAAGATCTTGTCCATCCTACGAAGGAGACCTAAGGTGCAGGAACTCATATCCCGTGGGGCCCAGATGGAAGCACACATCGACGATGTATGCCTCGGAACCAACACCCAGGAGGATCACCTAATCCTCTTGGGTCAGTTCTTTGCGGTCTGCCAAGAGAACCACACACGACTCAAGCTGAAGAAGTGTGAGTTCATGCAGGAGACCATGCAGTACCTGGGGTTTGACGTTCGCTATGGGTGGTGGACCCCAGCGGCCTCTAAGGCTAAACCCCTGAAGGACGCTAAGGTAGGACACGAATACCCTAAGAAAGGACTTCATGATGTACGCAGTTTCGTTGGGGCGTGCAACTTCTATCGCCCCCATATCAAAAACTTCACCTACGGCAGCGCCATTCTGACGGACCTGATCAAGAAGAGTACTACTCGGCGCTGGGGCCCTCAAGAGCAACAAGCGTTTGACGAACTCAAAGACAACGTGGCCAACGTTAAGTGCTTGGGCGTGCCTAGGGCACAGGGGGAGATTATCCTGGTGACCGACGCCTGCAATGTGGGGGGTCCTGGAACGTTGTTCGAATGGCAAGCACTAGAGAGGGAGAAGTTCGACTCGGCTATTTCCCAATGGGGGACTGAAGGTCTCAACCGAGATGGAACACTCAAGCACAGCTACCCTGACGACAAGTGGGTCCTAGTACCTCTGGGCCATTGGAACTGGAAATGGAACCAGCCCAGGGGAAACTACTCCACCTATGAGCAGGAATGGCTCGCGGGTATGCTGGTGCTATCCTCACAAGCACGAGTGTTGGAGAGTAACCCTGTGGTCTGGCTGTGCGACCAAGAGCCGGTCCGCACTTTCCAGAAGGGTCTGCCACCTGAGAAGGCCAGGCTACGGCGTTGGTGGACCTACCTCAGCCAACTACGGCTGACGGTACACCATATCCAGGGAGTGAAGAACGAGTGTGCTGACTACACCAGCCGCAACAACTTCGACGCCCTGATTGGTGCCCGGTCTGAAGCGCTGGCTAAGGAGGCGTTCAGCCGTATGGAGGTCCACTTAGACCTCAACATGACTATGATACGCCCCCTGGATGGACTCCAACAATCGGAGTACCTGAAGGAGTTTGAGGATATCTACAAGCGCCTGGAGAAACGCCCTGAATCCCTCCTGGTCAACCAAGATCAGTGGAAGAGGGACAAGAGCTACCTCTGGCACGGGGACCGCATCGAGGTACCCAGTGACAGAGTCCCAGCGCTGCTTAAGTGGACCCATGAGTCCAGCGGTCATGTGGGTGCTGACCGTACCCTGGGGCTATTCAAGCAGTGGTTCCACACTACTTGGACTGACGACCAACTGCGGAAAACCCTCCAGTCTATCGTGGACAAGTGCCCGTGTAGGTCCTGTAAACCAGGGGATATCAGGGACAGAGGTCTCTACTCGACCCTGCCCATCCCTCACTGTGCTAACAGTGTGCTTTACGTGGACCACACGGAGATGCTGAAGTTCGGGGGCTATGACTTCGCCCTGGTGGTAACCTGTGGGTTGACCAGGTTTACCAGGGTGTTCCCATGTACCAAGCACATTACCGGGGAGGAGACTATCAAGATACTCCTGGAGGAGTGGTTTTGTGTCTATGGGGCGCCCAAGGAGATCAACTCCGATGAGGACGTACGAGTGCGGTCAGAAACCGGCTGGTACAAGAGGGTCCTGAGATCCCTCAATGTCCAGGTGTCTACGGGGGTTCCCTACTCTCACACGAGCAACCCCCTATGTGAGCGACAGATTTTTGTCCTCAAGGAGAATGTAAGGATATGGTGAAAAACTGAACGCACCAGAGACTGGGTGAGACTACTCCCCGTCATATTCCTAATAATAAACTCCCAAGAGAGTTCGGCTACTGGCTACTCGCCCCATGAGCTATTCCTAGGGCGCCCGGCGTGGTTCCTACATGCCCCCTATCGGGGAGACACCCATTCTTCCGTGGGTGAGTGGGTCCAAGAGCAACAAGCGAAGGTGGACAAGGCCAAGGCTATGCTCCAGAGAGTGAGGGAGCGTCAGTGGAACAAGAAGAACAAGCACCGAGTGCTGGCCACCTACCAAGAGGGGGACTGGGTGCTGGTGCACCACAGCCGACTACCCGCCTGGCCACGCTCTACTAGCGATGACCCATGCTTCGGGCCCTACAAGATTCTATCTGTGGGTGGACAGCGTATAACCGTGCGGTGTTCTCTCCGTCTAGGGGGGACCCTGGTGTGCGCTGCTCAGCACCTGAAGCGCTACTATGATCCTGAGGACCTCTGTGGGGAAGAGTGGGAGCTGAACGACGAGGAAATCGCTGCCGTAGACTTACAAGGGGCTGCCAGCCCTATGGAAGTTGAAGGGGATCTCCCCGACATGAACGCCGAGGAGATGGCTAAGGAGGGCTTCTACCTGGTGAAGTCTGTCCTACGCCACCGCTATCGCCAGGGTTGGTGCTTCCTCACCCTCTCGGAAGGGTTTGGAGTCAAGGAGGCCACCTGGGAACCATTCTCTGCGTTTGTGCTACCTGAGGGACGCCTAAACTCAATTCTGATAGACTACTTGTCCCAGAACAACCTTGGTGGGTTGCTGAGGCTCGCTGAGACGCTTGCCACCAAGACTAAAGCTAGGGACTGAACCTTACCCCTAAGTGTGCTACGTATGTCTGTGTGTGTCTCACTTCTCTCCCGGGCGTGGCTCAAGATTCAACGGGCTTCGCTGACGTCAGACCGAAGGCCCTAGTCAGTTACTAGTACCACTCCTATGGCGCCCAATTTCTGTGCTGGCGCCTATTCTTTGGGGAAGATGGCAAAAGCCCTACCTACTAGAGGAGAGGGGTGGCCACGTGTGCTAAGGGCATACCAAACGCCCATTTTTGCTAAAGGTCAAAAGCTAACGCACTCCCCTGCCCACGTGGAAAAGCACGCGGGACAGGAGACACCACTACACTACATCCTCTACAGTGGCACCATCCTGGCGGGCGAGCACTTCTGCAACTGGCTCAAGCCCCCACTCAGGACTACCACTTCTACACGCACGCTCTACTGGGTGGCGTTGAAGATGAAGACAAGAGCCCTAGCGGCTCACCCGTGAGATTGCAAGAAAACACAGAGCTACTAAGCTTCTGTGGCCTAACAGGGACGCCACAAGGTGTTTCCCTGCTAGGGCTTGGAGGGAAGGGGTGCTCTTGTTGCGTGCACAGCGTGGATGTTGAAGGTGTCGGGCTACGCTTGTCACTCCTGGCTGAGTCGTAGCTTGTTGTTTGTGTGATCAGCGCCGTACTTTTTAGCACGGCTAGAGGGACTGCACCAGTTCACCCTGACCTTGCCACCTGAAGAGCAAAGGCGGATGAAGGAGTGTTTGCAGCGGAGGAACCAAGACCATCTCCACGTATTATACACTTCTCAGATATCAAGCGAGCAAGCTTAAGGAACTCCACCCGTTCTCTTATAGAACGTGGGGTGGAGCCCCTGGTTAACCTAAACAAGGTTTACCGTGCGCATTTCGCGTGGCCTACCCTTTAATGCGTTTGTGAATGCACGAGCATGCACGAGTTTACCGTCAATCTGGGACACCCACCGTTTTTCCTCCCAATCTCATCAACAATCACGAACTCCACCAGGGGGTGGCCCCACCTGGGCTTACCTAAGTTACTCGCCGCTGGAGAGTGAAGCAAGGTGAAGGAAAAACGAGACATAAGCGAGAAACGATTGTATGCACATGTGCGTATGTCTAATCACCCTGGACTTACCTCTAATCATCTGCAATCTTTCTAATCTATCCCTCTATCGTTTGTTAGCGCTGCTACAAGGCACTTTCATGGAGACACGAGACGAGCAATGTGCATGCTGCATACAAGATGACCACACCTGTGGTTTCTACCTGATTCATTGAAGTCCTTCTGTTGATTTCGGAAATCTTGACTCTTGAATTCTTACTGTCAATGTGGGTGTAATCTTTATGTTTGTCTATTTACGTGTGTTTCGTCATTTTCGTCATTCTGCGTAACATACGTTTATAATCTTATTAAATCTTTATTTTCCGGCACTTCGCTAGGAGCCGCTCCTGCGCGCCGCCTTTTTCTGCGTAAGAATTTCTTGATTTAAAAAATCCAGAGATGACTGGAAATTTTGTAAAAATGTGCATCGGATGCACAATTGGATTCTGTCCACGTGTGTGCCTTCAGAAAAATTCTAGGCCGTCATTTGACAGATTTAGGTGTTGTCGCTTGGCGTTTGCGTGGATTCGTCCCTCATTCTCCCATCCCTCTGTTGTACAGACCTCCTCGCAAAACTCGTTGCGTAGGCCGCTGTTCGGGCCGAAGAGCAGCAGCAGGAGACTGAACCAGAATCAAGACCCCTCCAAGGGGCATTTCTGATTAAATCAGCGCACCCTCGCCCCAGTACCAGGACAGGTGTCTCCATCAGGTTCAATGAGACTTGAGTCGAGCGTCCTATGAGAGTCTGGCGTTGGGTTGTGTTACGCTGCAGCTTGGAGGGAGGGATGCAAATGCATATTGTCTTGGCATGCCCTATTCTAACCCCACCAAAGCACAGGAACCCCGACAGCGCCAAGAGCGCCGAGGTTTCTGTTGGAGAATGTCATCAACAGTGCAGCAAGAGTCGCTGGCCATGGTAAAGCGCTCTTTTCCAGTGTCAGGGAAGGTATAGGTATTTTAAAGTAGGTGTGGAAACCAACGAGAGGCCAAGGAAAAATCCCTTTTTCCTGAAAATGCGACAGTGGTGACCACCACAGCACAAGGGGGGAGTAAGAAAAAGTGCTTTTCTAATGCTTTCGGGTATACATTAGTTGTATCAGAGGTGCTCTAAGCACTCTTGCATTTTTATCTTAGTATTGGCCCAACCAAAATGGGTGATAACACATTTTGAGCTATGGAACCAAACACTAAATCTGGATGTTGTGTGGACCCCTTTATCCCCAAGCTATAGGCATTAAAACATCTTCTCCTGGGTTACTGAAGCACTGATATACTGAAGGTAGAGCCTATGAATTTATCAATGTTTTCTCATGAATTCTCAGCTATCCTAGTGGTATGCACCCTAGGGGGCTGGGGCACCTCTTTTTGAGAGGTCCTGGGTTCAATACCCAGTCAGCCTTGCTAAGTAGGATGATCCCATGTGACATGGCAGTGACCTCAGCGCCACAGGCCATGCCACCTCAGCACCTATGGGACCGAAAAACAAAGAGTGCGCATGTCAAGATGGCACTGTGGATGAGAGTGAGCCCTTGGGGCAGTTTTTCAATCAGGTTTTCTCAAACATGTAAAATATTTCATCCTGAGTTGCAATGTATGCTAATTGCTGTGGTCTATTATTGATAGTTGTCTTTCTCTAACTCTTTGTGACAGCAGCCCTTCATGCTTCGATCCTGTTTATCTTCTACTTGCTTACCTCTGGCTTGGGCTATCCTGGATTGGTTGTATTTCAACAATAAGACATTTTCCTCATCAAAAACAAGCAGCAGGAACCCTACACCAGCAGCGAGCAGCAGGAGAGGCACAACAAAAACACAGTGTTGAAATCACTATAAAACCTTCTGGGCAAAGATGACAGGATGGAAGCTAATGCGGCGGCCACAGGGTCCCTGCCTTCGAGGCGCCTGAGGTTCGCCCGTGTTGAGCCAGGCACCTCAGCGGTGGGACAAACTCCTTCGGTGTATATTTCTGTATTCTCTTCCGCCCCTCTTTATTCTGCATGTTCTCCTAGAGTACCAGTATCACGGGGTACACAACCTGTAGATGAAGGTCCAGCCACATCACCAGCCTTTGGTCTGGTGCTTGTAATCGGTACAGTTTTGGCAGACATATTCGGAGTTCAGAATGCAAGTGTTTCTTGGTGTTCTTCGTGTACTGCTTTAGTCTTCTCTCTGCTACCAGGAACTGTTTCTGGTTTGCCCACAGTTGTGCTTGTTCCTTGTATTTGTTTTAAAAAAAACCTTGCTGATTTTCCACAAGTCGAAATAAGGTCCACAGAAAAGTAAAGTAGAGCAAGTCCAGGCACCAGATCAATGAAATCAGGATAATTCCTTCCACAATCAAAACATGTGTAACAAAGAGGGACGGCAGATAGACAGTGCAGGCTTAAATACAAAGCTTCAGTAACAAAAGAAATGATTTTATAATGAAAACTGACATTGGTCTGGCCAATAAGATAGTCCCAAGCACTTCATGTACACCCTTTGACATGCAATGGAGCTGGTTGGGAGTCTGGGGCAGGTCCGCTGAGCCAGACACAGGATATGGCTTGGCCAGCATGGCCAAGCAACTGAATTCAGAATCAGTTATAAAGTAGAACCACAACAAGTGATAGAAACAATTGAGTATAGGGGTCCTGAGGTGGGAGACCGCCAGGCTTAACGCACAAGGCGCAATGCATGAGGTGCCTACTCTATTTCGGTATTACCTCCATGAAGGAAGATACCTCCGCTCATCAGGGGTATAGGGGTGTGCTTCATGGGGGGGCTAAGGTCATAACCCTACTTACTTTGAAAAATGTACTTAAAGCCTCCAAACAGTGAGAAAAATGCTTCAGTGTTAGTCTCAACTCCTTCCCAAGGATTAGGGGGGGCTTGCCTGGATCGGGTACCCCCAAAAAGACATTGTAGTGACTTTTTCTTACCCTGAGAATGGCTACCTTTTCTTTTTTTTCACCCGCTGATGGCGAGCGGGCCCTTTCACTGTTGTACATATGTGGAAGTGGGAAGCTGTACTCCAGGTAGTCACCTCAGTTCTTGTGTACATAGTTTGCCTAGTCGCAGTTGGCCGCAGCGTTTTCTCTCAGAGTGGTCGCCAACTTGGTCCCAGGCGCTGAGCTGGGGAGTGGAGTGGAAAGCTGATGCGGACGCCTGTTTTCCATTGAGTGCAGGCGCCAATTCAGATCCTTTGTTCGTCCGAGGAGGGGTGTGTAAAAAACATTTGGCCGTTTAGAACCTGACCAGGGAGTGGCGAAACGGGGAAGCCGGGGAGGGACGGGGCTCCGAGCCCTGTGAACCCGGGGGACTCCGCCACCAGGCAGGAGGTGCGTCTTGGAGGGCCCCCCACTAGGACCCGCTGGGGAGGATATCACCTGGCCCGACCAGGTGGCCGCCCGGGGCCGAAAGGCGTCTGGTATCCGCAACATCAAACCTCAAACCTCAAACCTATTGCTCAGGGGGCCAGCAACTTACACTGTGACGAGGACATGGAGGACAAGATCAAGCTATTGGACCTGCTGGTGCAGACACTTATGAGGACCTATCTGGAGGTGTTCGGGGAACTACCACCCCCAGCCACATGTGACAAGCTGGTACAGATGGACCTCAAGCTGAAGACCGAGTTCGTGGGTCACAAGATCCGGAGGAGGCCCTATTCGGCTCCTAAAGAGCAGGCCGACGAGATTGAGCGACAGATACAAGAATGTATCGACGCTGGCCTAGTCCTGGAGTACAAGGACGGGGACTACCCCCAACACTGCAGCCCCTGTTTCCTGGTGGCTAAACACCTCTACAGCCAAACGGCTGGTAGTGGACTACGGAGAGCTGGACAAGAAAACTCTGAACCACTCAGGGTCCATTCCTAATATGTAGTCTACCATTGAGAAGATAGCCTCCTGTCGCTACAAGACCAAGATGGACAAGAGAAGTCGATTCTGGCAGGTGGACCTGACGCCCAACGCTCAGGAGCTACTAGTCTTATTCACCCCTCAGGGGAGGGTGTTCAAGTGGAAGGTCATGCCGTTAGGCGTGGCCAACGCACCTGCTCTATTCCAACAGCCGATGAACAAGATCTTGTCAATCCTACGAAGGAGACCTAAGGTGCAGGAACTCATATCCCGTGGGGCCCAGATGGAAGCACACATCGACGATGTATGCGTCTGAACCAACACCCAGGAGGATCACCTAATCCTCTTGGGTCAGTTCTTTGCGGTCTGCCAAGAGAACCACACACGACTCAAGCTGAAGAGGTGTGGGTTCATGCAGGAGACCTTGCAGTACCTGGGGTTTGACGTTCGCTATGGGTGGTGGACCCCAGCGGCCTCTAAGGCTAAACCCCTGATGGACGCTAAGGTACGACACGAAGACCCCAAGAAAGGACTTCATGATGTACGCAGTTTCGTTGGGGCGTGCAACTTCTATCGCCGCCATATCAAAAACTTCACCTACGGCAGCGCCATTCTGACAGACCTGATCAAGGAGAGTACCACTTGGCGCTGGGGCCCACAAGAGCAACAAGCGTTTGACGAACTCAAAGACAACGTGGCCACCGCTAAGTGCCTGGGCGTGCCTAGGGCACAAGGGGAGATTATCCTGGTGACCGACGCCTGCAATGAGGGCGGTGGTGGAACGTTGTTCGAATGGCAAGCACTAGAGAGGGAGAAGTTCGACTCGGCTATTTCCCAATGGGGGACTGAAGGTCTCAACCGAGATGGAACACTCAAGCACAGCTACCCTGACGACAAGTGGGTCCTAGTACCTCTGGGCCATTGGTACTGGAAATGGAACCAGGCCAGGGGAAACTACTCCACCTATGAGCAGGAATGGCTCGCGGGTATGCTGGTGCTATCCTCACAAACACGACTGTTGGAGAGTAACCCTGTGGTCTGGCTGTGCGACCAAGAGCCGGTCCGCACTTTCCAGAAGGGTCTGCCACCTGAGAAGGCCAAGCTACGGCGTCGGTGGACCTACCTCAGCCAACTACGGCTGACGGTACACCATATCCAGGGAGTGAAGAACGAGTGTGCTGACTACACCAGCCGCAACAACTTCGACGCCCTGATTGGTGCCCGGTCTGAAGCGCTGGCTAAGGAGGCGTTCAGCCGTATGGAGGTCCACTTAGACCTCAACATGACTATGATACGCCCCCTGGATGGACTCCAACAATCGGAGTACCTGAAGGAGTTTGAGGATATCTACAAGCGCCTGGAGAAACGCCCTGAATCCCTCCTGGTGAACCAAGATCAGTGGAAGAGGGACAAGAGCTACCTCTGGCACGGGGACGGCATCGTGGTACCCGATGACAGAGTCCCAGCGCTGCTTAAGTGGACCCATGAGTCCAGCGGTCATGTGGGTGCTGACCGTACCCTTTGGCTATTCAAGCAGCTGTTCCACACTACTTGGACTGATGACCAACTGCGGAAAACCCTCCAGCCTATCGTGGACAAGTGCCCGTGTAGGTCCTGTAAACCAGGGGATATCAGGGACAGAGGTCTCTACTCGACCCTGCCCATCCCTCACTTTGCTAACAGTGTGCTATACGTGGACCACACGGAGATGCTGAAGTTCGGGGGCTATGACTTCGCCCTGGTGGTATCCTGTGGGTTGACCAGGTTAACCAGGGTGTTCCCATCTACCAAGCACATTACCGGGGAGGAGACTATCAAGATACTCCTGGAGGAGTGGTTTTGTGTCTATGGGGCGCCCAAGGAGATCAACTCCGATGAGGACGTACGAGTGCGGTCAGATACCGGCTGGTACAAGAGGGTCCTGAGATCCCTCATTGTCCAGGTGTCTACGGGGGTTCCCTACTCTCAGACTAGCAACCTACTATGTGAGCGACAGATTCTTGTCCTCAAGGAGAATGTCAGGATATGGTGAGAAACTGAACGCACCAGAGACTGGGTGAGACTACTCCCCGTCATATCCTTGATGATAAACTCCCAAGAGAGTTCGGCTACTGGCTACTCGCCCCAGGAGCTATTCCTAGGGCGCCCGGCGTGGTTCCTACATGCCCCCTATCGGGGAGACACCCATTCTTCCGTGGGTAGGTGGGTCCAAGAGCAACAAGCGAAGGTGGACAAGGCCAAGGCTATGCTCCAGAGAGTGAGGGAGCATCAGTGGAACAAGAAGAACAAGCACCGAGTGCTGGCCACCTACCAAGAGGGGGACTGGGTGCTGGTGCACCACAGCCGACTACCCGCCTGGCCACGCTCTACTAGCGATGACCCATACTTCGGGCCCTACAAGATTCTATCTGTGGGTGGACACCGTATAACCATGCGGTGTTCTCCCCGTCTAGGGGGGACCCTGGTGTGCGCTGCTCAGCACCTGAAGCGCTACTATGATCCTGAGGACCTCTGTGGGGAAGAGTGGGAGCTGAACGACGAGGAAATCGCCGCCCTAGACCTACGAGGGGCTGCCAGACCTATGGAAGTTGAAGGGGATCTCCCCGACATGAACGCTGAGGAGATGGCTAAGGAGGGCTTCTACCTGGTGAAGTCTGTCCTACGCCACCGCTATCGCCAGGGTTGGTGCTTCCCCACCCTCTCGGAAGGGTTTGGAGTCAAGGAGGCCACCTGGGAACCATTCTCTGCGTTTGTGCTACCCGAGGGACGCTCAAACTCAAATCTGGTAGACTACTTGTCCCAGAACAACCTTGGTGGGTTGCTGAGGCTCGCTGAGACGCTTGCCTCCAAGACTAAAGCTAGGGACTGAACCTTACCCCTAAGTGTGCTACGTATGTCTGTGTGTGTCTCACTTGTCTCCCCAGCTTGGCTCCAGAATCAACGGGCTTCGCTGACGTCAGACCGAAGGCCCTAGTCCGTTACTAGTACCACTCCTATGGCGCCCAATTTCTGTGCTGGCGCCTATTCTTTGGGGAAGATGGCAAAAGCCCTACCTACTAGAGGGGAGGGGTGGCCACGTGTGCTAAGGGCATACCAAACGCCCATTTTTGCTAAAGGTCAAAAGCTAACGCACTCCCCTGCCCACGTGGAAAAGCACGCGGGACAGGAGACACCACTACACTACATCCTCTACAGTGGCACCATCCTGGTGGGCGAGCACTTCTGCAACTGGCTCAAGCCCCCACTCAGGACTACCACTTCTACACGCACGCTCTACTGGGTGGCGTTGAAGATGAAGACAAGAGCCCCAGCAGCTCACCCGTGAGATTGCAAGAAAACACAAAGCTACTAAGCTTCTGTGGCCTAACAGGGACGCCACAACGCGTTTCCCTGCTAGGGCTTGGAGGGAAGGGGTGCTCTTGTTGCGTGCACAGCGTTGATGTTGAAGGTGTCGGGCTACGCTTGCCACTCCTGGCTGAGTCGTAGCTTGTTGTTTGTGTGATCAGCGCCGTATATTTTAGCACGGCTAGAGGGACTGCACCAGTTCACCCTGACCTTCCCACCTGAAGAGCAAAGGCGGATGAAGGAGCGTTTGCAGCGGAGGAACCGAGACCATCTCCACGTATTATACACTTCTCAGATATCAAGCGAGCAAGCTTAAGGAACTCCACCTGTTCTCTTATAGAACGTGGGGTGGAGCCCCTGGTTAACCTAAACAAGGTTTACCGTGCGCATTTCGCGTGGCCTACCCTTTAATGCGTGTGTGAATGCAAGAGCATGCACGAGTTTACCGTCAATCTGGGACACCCACCGTTTTCCCTCCCAATCTCACCAACAATCACGAACTCCACCAGGGGGTGGCCCCACCTGGGCTTACCTAAGTTACTCGCCGCTGGAGAGTGAAGCAAGGTGAAGGAAAAACGAGACACAAGCGAGAAACAACGCTATGCATATGTGTGTATGTCTAATCACCCTGGACTTACCTCTAATCATCTGCAATCTTTCTAATCTATCCCTCTATCGTTTGTTAGCGCTGCTACAAGGCACTTTCATGGAGACACAAGACGAGCAATGTGCATGCTGCATACAAGATGACCACACCTGTGGTTTCTACCTGATTCATTGAAGTCCTTCTGTTGATTTTGGAAATCTTGACTCTTGAATTCTTACTGTCAATGTGGGTGTAATCTTTATGTTTGTCCATTTATGTTTGTTTCGTCATTTTCGTCATTCTGCGTAACATACGTTTATAATCTTATTAAATCTTTTTTTTCCGGCACTTCGCTAGGAGCCGCTCCTGCGCGCCGCCTTTTTCTGCGTAAGAATTTCTTGATTTAAAAAATCCAGAGATGACTGGAAGTTTTAAAAATTTGCATCGGATGCACAATTGGATTCTGTCCAGGTGTGTGCCTTCAGAAAAATTCTAGGCCGTCATTTGACAGATTTAGGTGTTGTCGCTTGGCGTTTGCGTGGATTCGTCCCTCATCCTCCCATCCCTCTGTTGTACAGACCTCCTCGCAAAACTCGTTGAGTAGGCCGCTGTTCGGGCCGAAAAGCAGCAGCAGGGGACTGAACCAGAATCAAGACCCCTCCAAGGGGCATTTCTAATAAAATCAGCGCACCCTCGCCCCAGTACCAGGACAGGTGTCTCCATCAGGTTCAATGAGACTTGGGTCGAGCGTCCTATGAGAGTCTGGCGTTGGGTTGTGTTACGCTGCAGCTTGGAGGGAGGGATGCAAATGCATATGGTCGTGGCATGCCCTATTCTAACCCCACCAAAGCACAGGAACCCCGACAGCGCCAAGAGCGCTGAGGTTTCCGTTGGAGAATGTCATCAACAATGCAGCAAGAGTCGCTGGCCATGGTAAAGCGCTCTTTTCCAGTGTCAGGGAAGCCATAGGTATTTTATAGTAGGTGTGGAAACCAAGGAGAGGCGAAGGAAAAATCCCTTTTTCCTGAAAGAGCGACAGTGGTAACCACCACAGCACAAGGGGGGAGTAAGAAAAAGTGCCTTTCTAATGCTTTAGGGTATACTTTAGTTGTATCAGAGGTGCTCTAAGCACTCTTGCATTTGTATCTTAGTATTGGCCCAACCAAAATGGGTGATAACACATTTTGACCTATGGAACCAAACACTAAATCTGGATGTTGTGTGGACCCCTTTATCCCCAAGCTATAGGCATGAAAACATCTTCTCCTGGGTTACTGAAGCACTGATATACTGAAGGTAGAGCCTATGAATTTATCAATGTTTTCTCATGAATTCTTAGCTATCCTAGTGGTATGCACCCTAGGGGGCTGGGGCACCTCTTTTTGAGAGGTCCTGGGTTCAATACCCAGTCAGCCTTGCTAAGTAGGATGATCCCATGTGACATGGCAGTGACCTCAGCGCCACAGGCCATGCCAACCCAGCACCTTTTTGACCCAAAAACAAAGAGTGCGCATCTCAGGATGGCGGTGGGGATGAGAGTGAGCCCTTGGGGCAGTTTTTCAATCAGTTTTTCTCAAACATGTAAAATATTTCATCCTGAGTTGCAATGTATGCTAATTGCTGTGGTCTATTGTTGATAGTTGTCTTTATCTAACTCTTTGTGACTGCAGCCCTTCATGCTTTGATCCTGTTTATCTTCTACTTGCTTATCTCTGGCTTGGGCTATCCTGGATTGGTTGTATTTCAACAATAAAACATTTTCCTCATCAAAAACAAGCAGCAGGCACCCTACACCAGCAGCGAGCAGCAGGAGAGGCACAACAAAAACACAGTGTTGAAATCACTATAAAACCTTCTGGGCAAAGATGACAGGATGGAAGCTAATGCGGCGGCCACAGGGTCCCTGCCTTCGAGGCGCCTGAGGTTCGCCCGTGTTGAGCCAGGCACCTCAGCGATCGGACAAACTCCTTCGGTGTATATTTCTGTATTCTCTTCCGCCCCTCTTTATTCTGCATGTTCTCCTAGGGGTACACAACCTGTAGATGATCGTCCAGCCACATCACCAGCCTTTGGTCTGGTGCTTGTAATCGGTACAGTTTTGGCAGACATATTCGGAGTTCAGAATGCAAGTGTTTCTTGGTGTTCTTCGTGTACTGCTTTAGTCTTCTCTCTGATACCAGGAACTGTTTCTGGTTTGCCCACAGTTGTGCTTGTTCCTTGTATTTGTTTTAGAAAACCTTGCTGATTTTCCACAAGTCGAAATAAGGTCCACAGAAAAGTAAAGTAGAGCAAGTCCAGGCACCAGATCAATGAAATCAGGATAATTCCTTCCACAATCAAAACATGTGTAACAAAGAGGGACGGCAGATAGACAGTGCAGGCTTAAATACAAAGCTTCAGTCACAAAAGAAATGATTTTATAATGAAAACTGACATTGGTCTGGCCAATAAGATAGTCCCAAGCACTTGATGTACACCCTTTGACATGCAATGGAGCTGGTTGGGAGTCTGGGGCAGGTCCGCTGAGCCAGACACAGGATATGGCTTGGCCAGCATGGCCAAGCAACTGAATTCAGGATCAGTTATAAATTAGAACCACAACAAGTGATAGAAACAATTGAGTATAGGGGTCCTGAGGTGGGAGACCGCCAGGCTTAACGCACAAGGCGCAATGCATGAAGTGCCTACTCTATTTCGGTATTACCTCCATGAAGGAAGATACCTCCGCTCACCAGGGGTATAGGGGTGTGCTTCGTGGGGGGGCTAGTGTCATAACCCTACTTACTTTGAAAAATGTACTTAAAGCCTCCAAACAGTGAGAAAAATGCTTAAGTGTTAGTCTCAACTCCTTCCCAAGGATTAGGGGGGGCTTGCCTGGATCGGGTACCCCAAAAAAGACATTGTAGTGACTTTTTCGTACCCTGAGAATGGCTACCTTTTCTTTTTTTTCATTCGCTGATGGCGAGCGGGCCCTTTCACTGTTGTACATATGTGGAAGTGGGAAGCCGTACTCCAGGTAGTCACCTCAGTTCTTATGTACATAGTTTTCCCAGTCGCAGTTGGCCGCAGCGTTTTCTCTCAGAGTGGTCGCCAACTTGGTCCCAGGCGCTGAGCTGGGGAGTGGAGTGGAAAGCTGATGCGGACACCTGTTTTCCATTTTGAGCAGGCGCCAATTCAGATCCTTTGTTCGTCCGGGGAGGGGTGTGTAAAAAACATTTGGCCGTTTAGGAGGATTTTGCACCCACCCGTCTCATGGGTTTGTATGTTTCGTGTCTGCCACCACCTTGTGGTTTATTCCGCCTCAGTGGGTACACTGTGCTCAGGAGGAGAGTGTTTGGTGCCAGACAACCTCCCAGAACCCCTGCCTATGTCCCCCACTACTCATCCTTAACCCCCCCCCTGGTCAGGTCAAAAAAAGTACTTTGTTTCCTGCAACAAGTCCTCAACCGAAGTGCCCCAAAACTTTAAATCTTTGAGAAACTTCAGGGGAGTAGGCACATGTTTCTTTGGTTTTTTGCGTCCATCGATAGGGAATGAAAATCCCTCCATATTTGACGGCAAGTTCCTGTGGAATTTGCAAAGGTACAGGACCTGGGTCTTGGCTTCGGCGCCTGCGTGAACCGGCGTCGCGCCAGTTTGCGTAACTAGCACCAGTTGGCACGTTTGCGACCCGAATCACGGAATGATAGACTGGCCTTTACACAAATTTAACGAAGGCCAGCAACGATGATTTGACATCACTGTTGCTTCATTCAATGTCATAATTCTACAGTGGAATTCAGAAACCGCGAAGCGGTGAGGTACAAATCAAAAACTGGGCATCGACATGATGCCCAGGCAAAGTAAGATGCTCAGTTGGTCAAGGAGCCTCAATGGGACCTTACGGTGCCTTTCCTTCCCCTTGCCTCTCATTTGACTAGTCATGGTATGCCATGTTTATGCATTTCATAGGATCACTTCAGCAGGGCATATCGTTAAGCCAGTGCTTCTGTAACCTTGAGATTAAGTGCATAGGAAAGTCAAAGGTGTGTCTTCTAATTGTATATTAACCAAACTTGTGAGTTGCATGTAGACTCAAAGTTTTGTGTGATTTATTGAGTTTCAGTCATAGAAAACGGATTCCAAGAATACCAGGAATTGATGCATGAAAATGAAGGTATGCCTCTCTTATAATGCTGTACATGGACCCAAAGCATCTTGGGTCCATTAAATTTGACGTTTGGAATTCATTTCATCACCATGCTGCCATCCGTGGCCCAAAACAGCCATTTTTGGCCCGGGTACGCATCCAGTTTGAAAGCTTCCTGCGTGACGCCATTGTGTCAGATTCCGCTAACTTGTCATCATGCATGTTTGTGCTTGTCTTGAGTGCACGTATGTGCTTTTCACAATGAATTTTGAGCCGATGGCTAAGCAGTACATCAATTTATATGACTTGATCTTGAGCACACTTTTTTCGTGTGCTCAAAGTTTGACATTATATCTCTAAGATATTATGGAGCTGGAAGTGACATATAAGCTTGTTTTGTACGTGCTTGATGCGTACTTTGGAGATATGGATGAGTTTGACTCGCTTATCAGCTCCAGCATCTTCTTCTTGTAAAGTATTTTGAATCTTTTTAGGCCTTTTTCACTATGTCATTTTGATGTCAACTTTCACTCATCTTTACCCAATCATGGGCTCACTTTCCGGGTTTCATTTTCGGAGCCCGTTGGGAGTTTGATCGAAACTCATGTTTGTGCATGTTGGAGTATGTACTCGAGTATATATGTGTCAACCTTGCAAATTATTCTTTACTGCATCCTTTGCAGCCATGTACCTATTTTGAGCATCAAGTAATTCTACTTCATTTTCGACCTGTGAATTTCATGACCTCACTTGTGGTGACCATGGTGATGGACTACCATAGAGTCTCTTTTCAAACGTTGGATCCAGGGGGGCCTATTAAGTCCCTACTATGCATATTTGATTGAGTGTGCAACCCATCAAGGTGTGGCTGCTTGCTCTGGTTGACTGTATGCACGCAGTTGCAGTTAATTTCATGCCTAGGAAAGATTGCCCAGCATGCATGTCAAATTTTTCCCTGTGTAGGTGCTCGATTGTTGAGCGCATAACTGCACGCAGTCGTTGAGTTTTGACCTAGAAAATGAATCATATGGGAGCCGAGCATCGTTGGGTTTTGAATGTGATTTGTATGATGAATTCTGAGCCGCCCACCTGTCGGCACATCGGGATATCTAAAACTTTTTGAAGATCCAAAGGGTCACGTGTCCACTTCAGGGACTTGGTTTGTTGGGTTTGTTGGGTCACATTCCCTTGTCCCCTGACCCTCATTCACTCCAAGGTATCTACGTTGGGTATTGAGACTTGTTTGGGTATGTTTCATAACATACATAAGTCATTTCAACCCATTTTGCCAAGCCTATGGCATAGTGTTTTTACATGGCTCCAACCAGGTCCATAGAGAGTATTAATGACCAGCCTGTCATGTGGTCCGTTTGCAGGCTAACAGTAAAAAACCTATGAGGAGTTAGACCTTGGAGTCTTCCCCTATGCTATAATGAGGCTCTCTACGTTACGTTGAGCATTTACTTGAAGCTTACTGGTACATAGGTTCATTATTTCAAATTTTTCGTAGAATTTTGTCACCAATTCCTAATTTTATGAGGTCACTTCGGTCCATGGCAAAGCTAGGTCATAGGTCAGCTTTCGGCCAGCGTTTTGTTCATGGCCTGGCAACAGTGTCTATGGGTCATATTTGGGTCGTTGAACTCTTGGGCTATCCTTGAAGGATGGGCCCTATTCCATATGTCATTTCAATTTTGAGTTCAATCCTGTGTGTAAAACATGCTCATGGAACCTTAGAAGGTTAGTAAAAATGACCTCAGAACGTCTGTAGTGGAGATTGCTGCTTTGCTCCAAAGGCAGGGAGAAAGTAGAGTCAGTTCATCTGGGATCATCAACCCCTCTCCAGGTACTTTGTGCATGCACTTTACCAGACCTTAGGCGATCAGGATGTTGGAATCATTTGCATTCCTTTCTCCCTTGTTTTTCACTGTTGTAGAATTTCACCAAAGTGCGCAGCCCATCAGATTAAATACAATGTCCTCGTATCGCTGAGATACACCAGGATATTTTGGTATCATGTTGGTGGACTATTTCCCTTTTGATGCTTCCACACTGATTCTTTTGAAAGCCTCCTACCGTGGCCAGGGAGTACTTGAATGTCAGTGGCCTCTGAGATCTGGTTTTTCCTGCTTGTGTGCCCTGATGCCTTCAGTAAATCTCGGGGCCGACATTGAGTTGTATTGTGCCCCCCTATGTGTGTCAGGGTGAAGGTCTTGGGTCTCATACGTACCCTTGTTCTTTTATGGGACCCTGTCCCATTGCTCTGACTCTCTTTGTGGCGAATTCGCTTGTGTACATACTGTTTTTGTGGTTGCATGATGTATCTCTTTTCGTCCTCTTACGTACAAATGGGCTACTTTTGTGATCGCTGCGCTCACTCTGAGACTCAGCAAGGTTTTAGACTTCTTGTCTAGTTCTGTGCCTCCGCTTGTGACTCGCTCGGCTAACGGAAACGCGCCCGTACCGGCCCTGCTTACACGCCAGTTGGTAAAACAGCACAGGGAGTACTATTACAAAAGTCTCTTAACGGCTACGCCGGAGTACCTAGCCGAGAAGTGGTGCTCACAAAGACCCCCAACGATCACAAATTCACATTCGACACCGCCAGCCCAACATGCAGCACCTGGACCCGCGAACTGGGCAGCTCGTCCCCTCCGTGGCATCCCCCGCCCTCCGCATCACCGGCTCCGGACCCCATGGTGATGCGTTCCCATGGGGGGGCCTGGCCACGGGACGGAGCGGCAGATACACAAGCAACCAGGCAGGCAAAGCACTGCGCTCACAGGGGCATCCTCAAAGAGCAAAGCTTTCCACGATCCTTGCCACTCTGAAACAAAACAAAAGTATGTACATAAACACATCGGGGTATGTACACAGCTGGGTTAAGCCATGGACTGGGGTAAGGGCGCCTCAGGGCAATAGACACTCACTCCCCAAACATATCCCATCTCTAGGTCCCACCTGCTCAGTGGCATGCAGGTACCCTGGTCCAAACACAACCCACGGACCTGCCAAACTGGACTCTAGAACCCTGCCAAGGGGGAGGTCTACCGGCCAGCTCCGGGCGCGTTCCCAGGACCCAAACTGTTGCAAGACCAAGTGACAGTAGCTTCCCATGCTCTTCCGACGGCAGGTGCCAACCCTAATCTGGATGGGAGATATGCCCCTGCCATTATCCCCTAGGAGTTGGGGGCTAAATATAGGCTGTTTCACCCCATCCTGACTATGGCTCAGAAAAGTCCAAAATTGATCCCTTGGCCGGGCCATACAAGGGCTGGGGCGAAGCAATCAACCCTGTATCCTTCACGTACGAACTCCCTAGACGCTCTATGCAACTTGGTTCCCCCGGGTTCCCCAGCATCCTGGCACCACAGGGGCGCCACGTGGGGTCAGGATGTCAAAATTGGCAAAATCGGTCATCTCTGGTGGCTGGCCAGGGTCGGCTTTCGTGGCGATCTCGTCAAGCCAAACCTTGATTCACAGGCCTTGATATCCCCTTTGGTCCTGTGCATCGGGGTTTGGCTTGCTGTCAGGTTGGCTGTTTGCTGTTCCCCGAGGGGATGGTCGCACGACGGGGCAGAAAACAGCAAGAAAGGCAGAAATTGGCCACGTGGCACTAAGCGTGAGTTGCATAACTCTGGCTAGGCTGGATGAGCAAATACGAAGCTCTAGGGCAATTGACCCTTAGTCATGTGCTGCAAGGATCACCACATTCATCTCCCTAGCTCCCTTGCTTCATGGAGATATGGTATTCCAAACTTGGCCTAAAATGGCAAAAGCAGCGAATCTTGGCTGAAACGGCCCGCATCCACGATCCATTATCTCCATGGCATAAGCTCTAGACACATGGGACTAGGGTCCCAATATATGCCCCAAGTCAACCCTCGAGGTCGCCTCTAAACATTTTTTGCCTTAGCGGAAAAATGGTACAAAAAAAACGGCAAGAGACAGCATATGCCATATTGAGCCACCCATGGCTCTCCCATCCCAAGGAGAGGACACAAGGGGATACACCCTATTTGTGTCTGGTTTATGCCCCCCTTCCATATCGCCCTTAAACCTGGACAACGGCTGCACACAACCCCGGGAGAAACCTTTGAGGGGGAAATTGGCTTTGGTGCCATTATTGTCAAGAAGATGGGTAGTAGTCCCAAAAGTGTTTACTCCAAAAATTGTATCTCCGGCTCCCAGGGGAGATGGACTTTAGGCTTTTGCATGGAAGCAACCGCAAGCCTTAAGTCCCTTTATCAACATTAATTCGGTTCTGGAGCACAAGAAAACTTTTTTTAACACGGCAGCCCTTGGAGCACCCGAAAATTTGGAAATATGGCCGAAATGCCAATATTGGAACATATATACCCACCGGACACCAAAGCCCATATAACATGGCAGATACCCAAATTGAACGACCCACAGTAAGTGTGTACAAACATACTTACTATGGGTCGAGTCCTCCCTTGGATCCCAAGTAAATCAAGCATACATATGGGCACGTGTGCAAAAGTCAGCCTAGGCGCGCATGCTCACAAGGCAATATTATACAAAATAGTAGATAGGCTTGGAAAAATCAAGCGAGCCATACACGATGTCCTTTGTGCTCTCTACTTTCAATATTGTTTTTTGAATGTTCTTAACCGCATCAACTTGTTCTGGGGCTGACATCCCCCAAAGGAAGACCTCATGAGAGTATGTACACTACATGGAGCATAGAATACATCAAGGAGGCGGCTCGCCTAGGAAAGGGAAAGTGTTGGCTCTCATGGTCTGGTTAGGCGAATGCTGAGCTACCCTGGAGGGGGGGGGGGGGGCTCGGGAAAGGGCAGCGGGCTGAAGGGGTCAAGTGGAGGGGACAGGAGGTCACTGCCTCTACTGTCAATATTGCCTTAATTCGAGGCTCATATGGCCCTTGGCTTTGAGACCAAGCCTTTGCGCCACGGCCATTTTGGGCCAATTTTTAGATGAAAAATGGTCCTTTCAAGCGACCATGTTTTGGTACGCATTGAATTGCGTGGAGCCATCGTTGAGTTGGCTCCCAAATCAAAAACTACGTAGGGCTGTTGGTCTTGTGAGTAAAGAAGGTCCCTACCAGGACCGGCCCCCGCTGTGCCCCTTCCGCCTGTAACCCTGCCGATTTGCTCCTGATCAACGATTGCATTTATCAAAATCCAGGGTCCAAAAACCAAAAATATAGAAATAAAATCCTTCTTCAACCCTGAACAGCAACCAGATCCCACAAATACAGCAATAACCCAATTCACAGTCCAATCCGCACTGCGGGCTTCCGTTCAGCACATCGGTGGTCTCACGATGGCGGGCATGTACAAGAATTGCACCAAGGAAGAAAGCCCTGAAATTGGCATATGAACACAAATAAAGCAAAGTTGGGGAAAGAGGTAAACATACACATTCACACCCATAAACCCCTCATTCCCTGGACTCAAGACCTTCCCTTGACTCACCAACATATTGCCCTGAACCAGGTCAAATGAGATGGCTGAATGCCATGGGTCAAAAGTCACTACATAAACCCCAAAAATGTGTTCATTCCCAAGCCTCTAAATCCTAGCCCAAAGAGGGAGGTGGCGTGTCATGGCCTAGGGTGGCACTCAGGACAATGCCCTACACTGACATAACCTTCGTTGGACTTGGAGTTGAATGGGCTTGGAGAACTGCCCCACGATGATGACCTCACAACATGGCAAAATCAGGCAAATCACACCATTATGCCCAAAAGTCAATTATATACTCAAAAATGCATACGGCAAATATCCAAATGCTCCATGCACGTGTCAAACCGGAAAGTAATATACAAGGGTGATATAGACCAAACGTCCATGCCCAAGATTATCAGATCATTGGCTCCGAAACCTCTCCGGTTATGTACATGGCATGCTTCACAAGTCAGCTCATGAGTTTGAGACCTAATTTTGTGAGGCCTCGTGTGCCAAGCCAAAGTGACCATGTGATCCGGCATATGGTGAGGTACAACACCGAAGCATATGCCAACATATAAGCAACATACCATAGTTCACAGATCTCTAGGCACCTTACTGTTAGCCGACCAGTTGAGCACATAAAACACAAAAATGAGCATAAAATGAGGTCAAAAACATGAAAATATGTCCAAATACCAAGTTGTCATGATAGTATATCTCTATGCTCACCCATGATATCCGCTCATGGTTCAATACACAAATGATTAGAACCATTTACGAACAATTCCCCCACTTGGATCCCCAATCGGGCGCATGGAGATACCTTCGCCACCCATATCTACATGCCCCATGAAAATGGGAGTGCACTCATGGATCTCTTTGCCAAACATACCATGAGCAATACATACGCGGTAGACTTAGTCTAGCGCTTTGAATTCCACAATTGGGACATGGGCAAGGCCCTTGTCACGTGTGGCTCCCCATCTCTTCGGCCACACGAAGATATATAACATGGGCGTGAGCATATCGAAGCACATACCATGCATATAACACAACCCTCAAAAAGTGGCTCCCACCATGGTATGCCATGCCCCTCCATGAACATAACTTCACGTTAAAAATACGTGGGAACCCAATGAAAGTATCTATGCAACCCCAACACTCATGCGGTACACTCGAAAGTCGCAATAAAATATTCGGTTGCACGGTCCAAGAGTTATATATCCCTTTCTACCCTCTTGACCCTTATCCCTTGCTACACCGGGCATGTGTACACAACAAAGGCGTTCGATGCTTCCTAAATTAGGTTGAGACCAAGGCGGTTTCAACCCAATTCTCGATATTGATATTCCTCGCCGTGAGCCGGAGATATGATTCTTCAAAGTGGTCTCACGAATCACTTTTGTTTCGACTATAACTCCAAGCAAAATGAAGGGCACAACAAAAGGAAGGTTGATTCGTGATCGAGGAAAAATGTATGACCACTCGAGATTCATCATATCGCGTGCGGCGATGTCGAAGTCCAAAATCCGATTCTGAAAGTCTGAAAAAATCGGATTAATTTTGCGAGTGTATAATATGAAAATTGCGGAAGCAACGAACCCTTTACTGATGAAAACTGACCCTTCATCGGGGTTTCCGCCAAAATATCTGTAAATAACAGTTAACCATTCGGTTACCGCAAAATCGCGAGCCAACTGACAGTCGCCGATACATTGACCATCAGAACGAAAGGCTGAAAAATTACGGAAACATTATGATAATAAAACCCTGTTGATTCCTGATATTCTGATATATAAATCTCAGCTGGCGGCGCCTCGGTACTGAATATGTCCGCTCATAGCCGGAATGGCCAACCCTATCACACTATCACATCGGGTTAGGTCAGGTGGATGGGAGAGTATGATATCAGCCGATGTCAGCCTGCCGGCACATAGATACACACCCCAAGTGACCCCAAGATGGCCACGGGGGTCCGAACCGGCTTCAATCCCCTTCTCAAAGCGTTGTTACCGCTCGGAAGTCATTGAAGAGAGGACGGGAGGACCCCAATGGGCTCCAACCCCCCCCCCCATGTCCCAAGGACACATGGAGGCCCCACACACGTCGTAGGCGTCCCCCATGCCCCAAGGGAGGGCTGAGGACACTGATAATCAGTGCTAACCCCACATCCGGTCTCCCCTTGATCTACAACATGGACCAAGGGGATCACAGATAGAAAAACGTCGTCGGTCGACCTAAATAAGTATACCACAATGAAATATATATGTGGAGATCGAGTGAAGGGGGTAGATGGCCAATCAAGGCCCAAAATTCCTCGGATGAACGCCCCCACCCGTCTCCCAATCACAGAAACAAACAAAAATGCCAAGGAGGATCCATTACGGTGCTACAGCAGCAATCAAATGGACCAACACGTCCTTGACATCCAAAGAAATATTCTTTTTCTTCAGATAGTCCATCCAGACCGTGGTATACCTCGGCACGAAACTGCTTGGAGGCTCCCACGAATCCCTGGATGCGGCGAATCCCTTCCAACGGACTTTATAAAGCCTCCCCCCAGGCTTCCCCGGGTCCGGCTTGTCCGCCAGGATCTTCTCAGTGGTGAAGTCGTCGTCCTCACCCTCGTCGTCCGCATCCACATCGCCGGCCGTGAACTCGAAGGTGACGGGACGTCCGCTGTGGTCTGGTGCTCGGGGACGAAGCTGGGTATGGTCGCAGTCCAGGATCTTGTTATCCCCCACACGAACCGCATACACATCCTGCCCGACCTTCCGCACGATTACCCCCGGCACATACCAAGATGCCTGCCGATGCCTGGACAGGACATCCTTGTGGTGCCGCTCCACCCACACGGTGTCTTGGAGAGCATACTTCTGGACCTTTCCCTGCTTGAAGTACTTGGCCCTCTTGTCATGCTCGACCTGAAGTGCCTTGCACACCTTGGCCGCCGTGTCGTCTGCCTCAGCCATCATGGCGTTCGCATCCCGGGCCACTTTGCCATGGTTCACCCACGGGAGAGTGCGTGACACTCAATCCCGTAGGAACAGGATGCGATGGGGCGACAGTCCAGTGGGCCCCGGAAGGTTGTGATACGCTTGGAGTACCCTCCACAGCGAATTATACCAAATCCAGCCCGGTTCGTCGATGTGCAGCTGGCGGAACTTCTCGAACATCTGCCGCCCGGCCACCTCAGCTCGGCCATTCGACCGGCTGTGGTACGCCACGGTCTTGGCGTGCCGAATACCGATGTGCTTGCACATCGTCTTGAACCACGTCCCCACAAACTGACTGCCCCGATCGCTGCAGATGACAGCCGGGACATCAAAAATCGTCAGCCAATGCCTGATCATGGCATTAGCGACGGTCTTGGCCTGCAGCCCCACTCCATGCTTGTCCTTCTTGTCCTTCTTCTTGGACTTCTTGCCAGGGACCGCCACGATATACCCACTGTGCCTATCCACCGCCAGGATGACACAGTCGTAGGTCTCTCCTTCCACGGTGACCTCAGGCATGGCGAATACATCCATGGCCACGGACCGCATAGAGGCGTCCGGTATAGCCGTGTACACCAGGTTTCCCGCTGTGGAGTGGTTGGGGCTCTTCGTGGCCCGACACATGGCGCAGTCGCTGCAGTACCTGTCCAGGATGGCGTAGTACCCCGGTGGGACTTTGAATCGCCACTCCAGGTCCTGCTGCATCCTGTCCCGACCAGGATGCATGAGCTGGGTGTTGTGCCAGTGGTCAATGAGCTCCTCCACTCGGTTCTCAGGGACCAGTAGCTTGTCCTTGAGGAACGGTTTGTCCCCATCCTCGGTCAAGCCCTCAGGCCATTCGTCGTCCGACGGGGCGCTCACGGCATTCCAGTACTTGCTCCAGTGCTCGGATGCCGCCTAGTCATCCGACCAGTCCTCTGTGAGCACCGACCTGACTAGCTCTACAGGGGCCACCATCCATTGCTCGAGGGTTTGCTCTCGAATAGCTTGGACGCGGGCACCCCGGAACTTGGCCAGGTCCGTACGGTTTGCCATCACCACAAAGCACTTGACCCCCTCTTGCTCCATGGCCTTCTCCATCTCGATGATGCGCTTGGCCTCCTCGGTCTCCTCGGCGTTGCCATGGCTGGATATGTCCATCCACGCCTTGCCCGCGGGGTAGGCCCAGCGACTGAGGCAATTCGCCACAGTGTTGTCCTTCCCCGGGACGTACACGACCCTGAGGTCGAACTTGGCGAACGTCTCGTGCCATCGGGCCCTCCTAGCCGCTGGTCCTGAGGGGGTGTCGACATGCTCCTTGTGCCAGCTCTGTAGGGACTGGTGGTCCGTGCAAACCACCACCGGCTGCAGTCCGATGTGGCCAGACCACTTCCTGAGCGCACATACAATGGCGTATGTCTCCTTCTCCCTCGCGGTCCATGTTCGGCGTAGGCCCTCGGCCAGGATCCTGCTCCAAAACGCCACGGGAACATGAGTCCCGTCGTCCCGGACTTGCTCGAGGACTGCTTCCACGGCATAGTCCGAGGCGTCTGTCTGTAGCACGAATCCCTTGTCCGGGTCCACCAGGAAGAGCCCCAACTGCCCCAGGAGTCGCTCCTTCAGGCGGTTGGATGCATCCTCAGCCTCAGGGGTCCAGGCAAGCTTCTTCTTGCTCCCCTTCCGCCCATCGAACTTGCCCACCTGCAACATCTTGTGCAGCGGCCCTGACAGTTCTGCATACATCCGGACATAGCCCGAATAGTAATTGCAGAACCCCATGAAGGATCGGAGTTCGCTGATGGTCTGGGGCTTTTCCCAGTGGTGCAGGGACGCCAGCTTCCCAGGCATGGGACGGCATTGCCCGTGACCAACCACGTGACCCGCGAACTCCACTTCCTTCACGAAGAGTGAGGCTTTGGTGGGCTTGCACACCATGTTGTGCTTGTCCAACTCGCTGAGCACTTGGCGCAGATCCTTTTCATGCGCGTCGATGAGCTCGTCCTCAGTCATGTTCTCGTGCCGGAGCCGATGATGATGTCATCCATGAAGGGATCGGCACAGTCCCGGACAGGACCGAGTAGGTCCTCCATCATGCGCTGGAAAGCGGCGTTGCCATTCTTGGTGCCCATAGGCACCACTTTCCACTGCATGGGCCCCAGCGGCGTCGACATCGCTGTGCAGGGCCTGGAGTCCGGGTGTAGCGGCATCTGGTGATAGCCGTGTTTCAGGTCCAACACCGTGGAGATCCGCTTTTTCTGTTGTTTTTGGAGGATGGAGTCGATCAGGGGAAGCGAGTACGAGTCGTGCTCGGTTTGCTCGTTCAAACCCCTGTTATCCACCACCAACCTCCACTCGCCCTTCTCCTTCTTGGGCACGATAAAGGCTGGGCTGGCCCACTCACTGTCGAAGGGTTCGATCCATCCCCGCTCAATGAACTCGGCCAACAACTTCTTCATGGCCTCGGCCCGATCGCCCTGAAGTTGGTACTCCCGATGACGATAGATGTTGGGGTTCGGCTTCAGCTTGATCTTCGCTGTACCAAACCTCCCACGATCTGGAGGGTTCTTGTTGGCGACGCCACTGAATAGCCGCGGATAGGCATTGATCAGCCTCTCCTTCAGCTCGGCGACCTTCGGGTTCTCCTGGGCCTCTTCAGCCGCTTGCTTCGGTATCGACACAACCGACCGCACTGCGGTATAGGCCTCTTCTGGGTCCTGGTCGGACTTCTCCTCGTCCGATATGCCGTCTTCATCGTCGTGGGGAGCTCTTCCCACCGATAATCTTCGAAAATTTGCGGCCTCCGGCTGGTGCTCGTCGCTACCGGTTCCCACTCTTGGAAAACCCCACGTTGGTGGGTCCGACCCAACCAGACCATCGTATTGGTCCGCGATGTGATCCATGACCCTCGCCACGAACTCATCCTTCTCGTACTTGCCGGTGACCAACATCTTGTCATCCCACCAATGCGGAGATGTGACCATGGCCCGCCTCTTCTTGGCTGCCACACGGTCGTGCATCCCCATCCGCATGTAGTTGACGACGTCGTCGATCTCGGCGGGGGACAGGACGTCAATGCCATCAATAGGCTGATCCGTCCCCTCCTTGGGCTCAAACATGACCTTCATGGGCACCGCCTCCACCCTACCGATGAATGCTTCATCACCCGTGGGCTGGGCTTGCGCCCCATCCACCAGGAAAGCCTTGGTACCCCACGTTTGACCCGGGGGGGGCATTGATACACCCTTGGCGTCGATGAACAACTCCTTCTCTGGCCCGAATGCCATCTCGTTCAGGGTGATGGAGTCCAGCGTCGACTTGAGACCCTCCAGCGGACATGGGGTGGATCCTATGCCGGTTATCACCAGGATCCCCTTCGCCCTATCCGCGACGATCTTCCCCACCGTACGTCTGGTATTGTCCAGGGAGTCATGCCAATACATGGGCCCCCACTCCTTCAAACCCCAATGCCTGTGCCAGGCTGAGTCTCCTCGATGCCAATGCCTCCTACACTTCCGCAGAAGTGGGGCATCCCGGGAAGCGAAGACGTCCGTCTCGGGCGCTTCGGCTCCCAGCGTCTGGATCATCCCCTCATACACCTGTGGCGCCATTCCATATTCCGTGAGCTGAACTCCGCGGTCTCCTCTGGACTTGGCACCCACAGCTTGCACCGCTCGGACGATCCGGTCCTCTTCCTCGGCGTTCCATTGGGACGATCCGCATGCATAGTCTGTGGACAGCCATGTGAGGCATTCATCATCCTCCCGGACCAGGGTTGCACGATGGGGAAGGGCTGCAATGGCGTTTGCCACCATGAAGTCATACCCCATGATCATATCCCAATCTGTAATGTCGGCCACGTAGAAGTTCCCGGATAGAGTGCTTCGCTTCGCCAGATCAGGGCGGTTCAAGCGCTCATGCTCCCAGAATTCCATACTGATAGTGGCCTCATGGGTGCCGCCACCCATTATCTCTCCATTGGCCACCTTCAGGCGTACCGGTCTCCGACTGGGCTGCAGGGATTCCTCCTTGAACAACCCTCTCCGGACCAGGCTCACCTGGGCACCCGTATCCACCAAAACATCCACCACCAACTCCTCTTGTCCGCACCGTACACGCAACTTCAAGTGCAACTGCCGCTCGTCGCCATGCGCTGTATGGACGACTCTCACGGCATGCAACTCTAGCACGTCCGGGTGCATCAGGACTTCGAGGGTATGATCACGGATGGTGTAGATCTTGGGTTGGTCTTGCCCGTCCACGGGGCTCTCCGTGGTCGCTCCTTCCTTCTTACCACGTCCCTTGCCCACATAAACTTCCCTTGGCAGGGCGCTCCAGGGGTTGGGAGTGGCGAAACTCAGTGGTGTTGGCTCTTCTGGAGCCTTCTTCCGCACCTGTTGTGCCTTCGCTTTCTCTGGGATTCCACTGATTTTCGGAGGAGAGACCTCCGAGGTCCCACTCCCGTGGGGGCTCCTCTACACTTGACTTTCCGCAGCCCCTTCCGGCTGCGATCTGCCAGGACTTTGTCCACAACGTTGCTGGGCTTTGAGTTCCTCCAACGTCCTCAACATGTCCTCAGCAACTTCCTCGATCAACCTCACTCGCTGGTCTTGGCCAGGTCCACCACCATAGCCTCTTCCTCCGCCTTTTCCTTGGCCTTTGCCTTGGCCTTTTCCCCCGTCTCCGCCCTTCGCCTTCTGATTGGAAATCCGCTGCTCCTTGGGCTTCTTCTCGGGGTGGGCGGCGAAGTAGGCCTTCTTGTCCGCCTCATACACCTTGCACTGACGGTGGTCGTGTGCATGGTTGTTTCCCTTGCCATAACAGACCCAGCACCCGTCGTGCTGAGACCTGTACTCTCGGAACGAGAGCGGTGGGTTCCCGATCCTCCTTGGCTCTTTGCCCTTCTTGGGTCCCACCCGTCTCCATCTGGACTGATTCTGCCCATTGTCCCTCACGTTGTGCGCCACAAACGCGAAGAAATGGGCCTCCTCGTGATCTTCCCGGGACCAGTGGTCTTGGCCACTTCCACTGCCATCCTCCGCGGAGTTGGCCGTGTCCTCCTGGATCTCCCGATGATGGCGGTCTTCTCAGTGGCCTCGTTGTCCATGACCATGTCGATCCTGCACGTGGGCCTCGTTCTTCTCATTGAGCTTCAACTCCACCGTGATGTACTTCACGATCTTGTCCAGGCTCATGCGGGCGAAGATGACTTGCATCCTCAGCGGCTCCCCGCGCCTCCACTCCACGTTGTTGAGGCGCAGCAACCTTTGCCCCATGGAGTCTCCAAACACCTCCACGTACACGGCGTTCTTCAGTCTCAAAATCCGGTTGGGCTCGCCCAGGTTCCTCCTGAAGAACTCCATGATACCCGCATGGGTATCCTCCGCCGCCATGATCCTCACCGCCACGCGCTTCTTCGCCCTCTTCTTTTCCTCGTCCTCTACTCTCCTCTTCCAGTTGCCGGGGAGGACGTCCTTCAGCAGGTGGCGGATCTCGCTGGCCTCGTTCCAGTCCTCCACCAGCTTGAGGCATCTGTGGTACTTCCGCAGATACCGGTTCCACTCCCGGACCCGCAACTCACCGCGGTCGAGCGGCAGCGGGATGGACCACAAGTCCTCCAGCTTCTGGTTCCGAGCGTCCACCCGCTCCTCATCCTCCAACCACTGGAGGCAGGCCTGCTCCGTACGGATCCGTCCTTCCCGGATCTGATCCCGCAGCTCCTCCTTCAGGTCGTGCGCCAGCCGGTGTGGGAATGTCCGGCATACCCACTTGTCCCGCGGCGCTCCCCGCATCTCACCGACGACCTCCTCGGCAAAGTCCTCCCAATCCAGGATGAAGTCATCCAGGTTGGAGGGGTTGCCATCGTAGTAGGGGATTTTGATTCCCCTGAGGTCGTCAATCCTGATGGCGTCTCCGACGTCCCCAGCCACCACTCCACCGAGACGGATACCACCTGTGGCCGGGGGGTGTGAGTACACTCCCCGTACATCCCTCTCCTCCATGGAGTGCGGTCCAGTTGGGCCTGAACCCATGGGGTTTGGAATGCGGGAAGGACTTGCTCCATCGGCTGTCCATATCCCCGTAGTGGGGTCCTTCGCCCACAGATTTCCGCCTGGGTGGCGTCGACCATGTCCATCGGCGCTTCCCATGGTTCGCCCCTGCATGGTCTGGCTCTGGATCTCCTCTTCCGCATAAACTGCATGGGTATTCGTAGTTGGCGGTAGATCCTGGGCGGCGTGGGACATCTGTACCGTCAGGCTCCTCGGGTCCGTGGTTACCTGCCCTTCCCGCATGGACCCAGCCGGTGCCGTTTGTTCCCCGAGCATTGTGGATTCGCTGAACATGGGAACAACAGGCAGCGCACCCGGGTCAACACGCGGAGGCGCGTATGGTGCCTCTGCAGGGCCGCCCATGGGTTTCTCCATGGCGCTCCTGAGGGTCTTAACCCGCTCCACCAGCTCTACCGCGGCCGGCTCTGCCGGGAGCTCCGGACCCGAGGCGAGGGGCTGTAGCTCCTCTAGCCTTTTCAGGCGTCCCGACATGTCCTCCACCAGGTGGAGGAGGCTGTCCACCACTCGCTGCTGCTTCTCCAGGGCCAGCTCCAGATTCTCCCGGTACCGGTCCCGTTCCGCTCGCAGCTCCTTCATGTCTTTCTCCGCTGCCGACTGGTCATCCAGGATCCCGGCGACGTCCTCCTCTAGGCCGTCCTTCGCATTGTCCAGGCTGTCGAGGCGATGCACGATGGCGTCCATCCCCATCTTTGGGTACTTGCCCATGAGGAAGGACACGTGCTCGCAGTGGCACTGGGCGTGCTTTCCGCCTGATCCGGCGCATCCCGCGGTTCCTTGCGCCTCGGACTCCTCCGCCATGGGTGTGTCGCCCATGCTATCTCGTGTTGGCTCCGTGTGCCGGGCCACAGGCGCCGTCCTGGCTCTGGCGGGCCTCTCCAACGCCTTGGCGTCATGCTCCAGGCTGGGTTCTGGAGCCGTGTTCGCCCTTGTGGGCGGCCTGGCCGTCTCCTCCGACTCCGAAGGTTGCTCGTAGGCTGTCCGATAGCCCTCGGAGTGCCCCTCGGATTCCCACAGCCTGACCGGGCTGGGTTCCGTATCCATAGCCCCGGCGTCCCTTGCCGCGGACTTGGGTGACCTGCGCTTCAGGTAGCGCCGGGCCCGTCCTCCACTGCTGGCTGAATGGCAGGCCTCCTCAGAGTCCTCCGCGGCGGAGCGGAGGTTGCATGCCTTTCGGCAGCGACGCTCACACATGGAGACCAGATCCTCCATGTCAAGTCCTCCTGTTCCCGAATGTCGTACTTCTCTTCGGGCTTCAACTTCCGGAGTTCGCCATGCTCTTGAACGTCTCGGTTCTTCTATGGCTCCAATCTCCGGCGTGGTCTCCACCGAGTCCACAATACCCACCCGGGGCGTACTTGGGCAGGGCTCATAAGGGCCCAAGTCCCCGGGTCGGCGGTAGGTAGGGGCAGCAGGTACGCCTCTGCTACCTTAAAGAAGGTCCCTACCAGGACCGGCCCCCGCTGTGCCCCTTCCGCCTGTAACCCCTGCCGATTTGCTCCTGATCAACGATTGCATTTATCAAAATCCAGGGTCCAAAATCCAAAAATATAGAAATAAAAACCTCCTTCAACCCTGAAAAGCAAGCAGATCCCACAAATACAGCAATAACCCAATTTACAGTCCAATCCGCACTGCAGGCTTCCGTTCAGCACATCGGTGGTCTCACGATGGCGGGCATGTACAAGAATTGCACCAAGGAAGAAAGCCCTGAAATTGGCATATGAACACAAATAAAGCAAAGTTGGGGAAAGAGGTAAACATACACATTCACACCCATAAACCCCTCATTCCCCGGACTCAAGACCTTCCCTTGACTCACCAACATATTGCCCTGAACCAGGTCAAATGAGATGGCTGAATGCCATGGGTCAAAAGTCACTACATAAACCCCAAAAATGTGTTCATTCCCAAGCCTCTAAATCCTAGCCCAATAGGGGAGGTGGCGTGTCATGGCCTAGGGTGGCACTCAGGACAATGCCCTACCCTGACATAACCTTGGTTGGACTTGGAGTCCAATGGGCTTGGAGAACTGCCCCATGATGATGACCTCACAACATGGCAAAATCAGGCAAATCACACCATTATGCCCAAAAGTGAATTATATACTCAAAAATGCATACGGCAAATATCCAAATGCTCCATGCACGTGTCAAACCGGAAAGTAATATACAAGGGTGATATAGACCAAAGGTCCATGCCCGAAACATCTCCGAAACCTCTCCGGTTATGTACATGGCATGCTTCACAAGTCAGCTCATGAGTTTGAGACTTAATTTTGTGAGGCCTCGTGTGCCAAGCCAAAGTGACCATGTGATCTGGCATATGGTGAGGTACAACACCGAAGCATATGCCAACATATAAGCAACATACCATAGTTCACGAATCTCTAGGCACTTTACTGTTAGCCGACCAGTTGAGCACATAAAACACAAAAATGAGCATAAAATGAGGTCAAAAAAATGAAAATATGTCCAAATACCAAGTTGTCATCATAGTATATCTCTATGCTCACCCATGATATCCGCTCATGGTTCAATACACAAATGATTGGAACCATTTACGAACGATTCCCCCACTCGGATCCCCAATCGGGCGCATGGAGATACCTTCGCCACCCATATCTACATGCCCCATGAAAATGGGAGTGCACTCATGGATCTCTTTGCCAAACATACCATGAGCAGTACATACGCGGTAGACTTAGTCTAGCGCTTTGAATTCCACAATTGGGACATGGGCAAAGCCCTTGTCACGTGTGGCTCCCCATCTCTTCGGCCACACGAAGATATATAACATGGGCGTGAGCATATCGAAGCACATACCATGCATATAACACAACCCTCAAAAAGTGGCTCCCACCATGGTATGCCATGCCCCTCCATGAACATAACTTCACGTTAAAAATACGTGGGAACCCAATGAAAGTATCTATGCAACCCCAACACTCATGCGGTACACTCGAAAGTCGCAATAAAATATTCGGTTGCACGGTCCAAGAGTTATATATCCCTTTCTACCCTCTTGACCCTTATCCCTTGCTACACCGGGCATGTGTACACAACAAAGGCGTTTGATGCTTCCTAAATTAGGTTGAGACCAAGGCGGTTTCAACCCAATTCTCGATATTGATATTCCTCGCCGTGAGCTGGAGATATGATTCTTCAAAGTGGTCTCACGAATCACCTTTGTTTCGACTATAACTCCAAGCAAAATGAAGGGCACAACAAAAGGAAGGTTGATTCGTGATCGAGGAAAAATGTATGACCACTCGAGATTCATCATATCGCGTGCGGCGATGTCGAGGTCGAAAATCCGATTCTGAAAGTCTGAAAAAATCAGATTAATTTTGCGAGTGTATAATATGAAAATTGCGAAAGCAACGAACCCTTTACTGATGAAAACTGACCCTTCATCGGGGTTTCCGCCAAAATATCTGTAAATAACAGTTAACCATTCGGTTACCGCAAAATCGCGAGCCAACTGACAGTCGCCGATACATTGACCATCAGAACGAAAGGCTGAAAAATTACGGAAACATTATGATCATAAAACCCTGTTGGGTACTGATATTCTGATATATAAATCTCAGCTGGCGGCGCCTCGGTACTGAATATGTCCGCTCATAGCCGGAATGGCCAACCCTATCACACTGTCACATCAGGTTAGGTCAGGTGGATGGGAGAGTATGATATCAGCCAATGGCGGCTTGCCGGCACATAGATACACACCCCAAGTGACCCCAAGATGGCCACGGGGGTCCGAACCGGCTTCATGACCATTGTGTCCAGTTATTTACGTTCATGCCCACAAGTACACAAAGCTAGCGTTTGCCCACAATTTTGACTTGGGTTTTTCGCACCCTTGTGTGTCCCAAGACACCCCCATAAGCCGCTCCCCCAAAGGAAGCGATATGCCCGTGTGCAAAGGGCATGAATAGAGGGCAAAGGGGGGGAGGTGTAGGGTTCCCTACCAACTCATGGTCTATCACAACCATGACCTCGGTTGCTTGACGGAAAGGCTCCCGCGTCCATTTTGTCACAGACGCGACGGCCAAACATTCTGGTGAGCACACCAAATGAAACACCCTACAAATCCATCCCTTAACTTCCTTTCCAACCTCAAGGGTACAGGAGAAAAAGTCAAAACAAAACTCGCCACGGAACCACGCCGCCAACACATGTGCAGGAGACAACGGGCGACATTTTCACAGCGGCGAGGAATCGGATTTCCTCTGCTACCATAATGAAGGTCTGTAGGACCGGCCCCTGCCATAGTGCGAGCTCTACCGCCTATACCCGATTTCTCCACGCTCTTTCCCGCGATTCCCATCGTCCTTGAACTCACCAGTGCTTCCATGTTTCACCAAATCCAAAGTCCAAAATTCCTGCAAGTACCCTTGGTGTCATCAAAATCCTTTTTTGTTTATCTCCAATTTTCAAAATCCTACTCTCACCACGAAGCGAACTCAGCATCAACACGAGGAATTCTGATAATTCACGACTGATCACTAGAATTGTTCATAGTTCTAAAATACCCTGCAATAGCAATCACAATCAAAGCTATTTACAAATCGAGCTTTTGAACCAAATCAATAACACGAATTCCTACATCTCTGCACGCGCGCGACGCATTCTAATCTACAGGATTGCGCTCTGGCTGCAGGCAGCCCCCTGCTGGGCATAACCCGTCACACCCCCCGCCAAGCCCTTGCCGCAGCCACTAGGCCACCTGCAAGGGCTGACAGAAACCCAGGAGTATGCACTGCCAGGTATGTACAGAAAATTTGCCGAAATGGACTAAGATATTATACAATCCCTATCCCCAAGACCTGAAATCCTGAGCTGAGGTCCCTCTACTTTCCGTCGGGTATCCTGCACACTATCCTGAGTGAGGGGCCACTGCCACCTAAAAGCTCAGCTGACTATGGGAAACAACACCTGAGAAAGCACTAAAAGTTTTCAAACAGAAAATCTACGTAAGGAAAATTTCTGTCCTAAACTCTGGCCTAAAACTCAGGGGGGGCAGGGTTCCAAAAATGGAGTCCAAAACAGTTCTACTTGATTCTACTTATTGCCCATGCCATCTGTATCGTCAGAAGAAAAATTTCCTGCACCAAGAGAAACCCTGCTCAGAAGTGTGAAAAAAAAAATAACAAACAGGCACAAAAGCAGCAACAACAGGGCACAAAAAAAAACGGTGAATACACACTGTGCTGCCCCACAGGGTATAGAGACCCTTATTGCTAATTTACAAAAAACTTCTGCTGCGGCCTTGTGAAATATATAAAATTAAATTACTTCTGAGCTCTTTCTTGACCTCCACGCATCTCACTGCAGTGGCAGAGAGAAACAAAACAGAGGAGATCATACGACAGGGGGTCGTGGTGGGGAACGACAGAAAAAACAGAGACCCGGCTTCATTAGGCGTCGCAAAAAAAATTTGATCTGTTGACCTTTGAATCGACCCCACTTGACTCCGCCTGAGAACAAAGCAGCGGCAGAAAAATGGATAAGGGTTCAGAAAATAAGCGGGTCAGGGCAAACAAACTTGCATAGATACAACGCAACAAACACATGCGCAAGTGTGCACACGTGCAGACATTAGTAAAAAAATTCCTGAGCGTCCCCAGAGAAAAATGCAAGTAAACAGTACACGGGCCTGCAGCACATATGTTGCTGTGGCCTCTCCCCCCTCCCACCGAGGGGCGCCACCCGCAGGCAACAAAAACAGCAACCCAAAATTCCCTTGTAAAAAAACAAAGGAAAATGTTTCCTTACACTCTGGACTAGAGTGTATGTACCCACTGAGGCACCAACTCCTTTGTGGGGGGGCTGGAGGCACTGCAGAAGAGCGCTAACAGTCAGCGCTGCTGCGGTGGAATCAGTGAAAGTGAGCGAGTCTATTGAGCGGCGGCGAGAGGAATCAAGCTGTTAAGGTCATGCGGTGTGTGTTGCGTGTGTTCGTGCACGCCCGCACCAGTTGAAAGCCACAGGCGTGGCAGTTTTCCACTGCACAACCTGGTTTAGGACTCTGCCCATTCTCTCTTAGTGTCTGATCCGCTACCCCAGTCAGTTGTGAAGTCAGCGCAGCGCTGAACAGCACTGAGCGACGCGCGCCTCCCCTTGGCCTTGTGCTTGGGCAGTAAGGCGCTTTGTGCGTTTGCTTTGTCTTTAAGTTTTTTTCAGCCTTCGTCAGATCGTAGCTCAAATAAGCTAGATGAGAAAAACGGGTTTGACGTCAAGCGCCTCCGGCGCTCAAGAAAGCACTGTTTTTGTGCTCAGTGGCTCACACTGATGTGCAGCTATGCTCCAGTTTTTTGAATCTGTGGCTTCAGGCCCAGTTTTATGCTGGCCTCATTTTGAGCATTTTGCTCGTGAGATGTCAACCTCATTTTGGCTTGTTTTGCTGACAAGAGAAAATTTTGTTGCTATCAAAATCTTTTTTTGATCATCTCCAATTTTCAAAATCCTACTCTCACCACGAAGCGAACTCAGCATCAACACGAAGAAGTCTGCTAATTCACGACAGATCGCTAGAATCGTTCATAGTTCTAAAATACCCTGCAATAGCAATCACAATCAAAGCTATTTACAAATCGAGCTTTTGAACCAAATCAATAACACAAATTCCTACATCTCTGCACGCGCGCGACGCATCCTAATCTACGACCGCGGCGCTGTCCACACTCCAGGCCCCTTCTTTGCAGCAGTGCTGAGCTCAAAGCTCCTGCTAACCCCAGTGTCTCAAACAGCGCGTGGCTTACGACAGAACACGGGCAGATGCGCGAAAAACATCAAGCGAACTCAGCATCAACACCAGGAATTCGGATAATTCACGACAGATCGCCAGAATCGTTCATGGTTCTAAGATACCCTGCAATAGCAATCACAATCAAAGCTATTTACAAATCGAGCTTTTGAACCAAATCAATAACACGAATTCCTACATCTCTGCACGCGCGCGACTGATCCTAATCTACAGGATCGCGCTCTGGCTGCGGGCAGCCCCCTGCTGGGCATAACCCGTCACACCCCCCGCCAAGCCCTTGCCGCAGCCACTAGGCCACCTGCAAGGGCTGACAGAAACCCAGGGGTATGCACTGCCAGGTATGTACAGAAAATTTGCCGAAATGGACTAAGATATTATACCATCCCTATGCCCAAGACCTGAAATCCTGAGCTGAGGTCCCTCTACTTTCTGTCGGGTATCCTGCACACTATCCTGAGTGGGGGGCCACTGCCACCTAAACACCCAGCTGACTATGGGAAAAAGCTCCTCAGAAAGCACTAAAAGGTTTCAAACAGAAAATCTACGTAAGGAAAATTTCTGTCCTAAACTCTGGCCTAAAACTCAGCGGGGGCAGGTTTCCAAAAATGGAGTCCAAAACAGTTCTACTTGATTCTACTTATTGCCCATGCGATCTGTCTGGTCAGAAATAAAATTTCCTGCCCCAAGAGTAACCCTGCTCAGAAGTGTGAAAAAAAATTAACCAACAGGCACAAAAGCAGCAACAACAGGGCACAAAAAAAAAACGGTGAATGCACACTGTGCTGCCCCACAGGGTATAGAGACCCTTATTGCTGATTTACAAAAAACTTCTGCTGCGGCCTTGTGAAATATAAAAAATTAATTTACTTCTGAGCTCTTTCTTGACCTCCACGCATCTCACTGCAGTGGCAGAGAGAAACAAAACAGAGGAGATCATACGACAGGGGGGCGTGGTGCAGAACGACAGAAAAAACAGAGACCTGGCTTCATTGGGCGTCGCAAAAATAATTTGATCTGTTGACCTTTGAATCGACCCCACTTGACTCCGCCTGAGAACAAAGCAGCGGCAGAAAAATGGATAAGGGTTCAAAGAATAAGCGGGTCAGGGCAAACAAACTTGCATAGATACGGCGCAACAAACACATGCGCAAGTGTGCACACGTGCATACATTAGTAAAAAAATTCCTGAGCGTCCCCAGAAGAAAATGCAAGTAAACAGTACACGGGCCTGCAGCACATATGTTGCTGTGGCCTCTCCCCCCTCCCACTGTGGGGCGCCACCCGCAGGCACCAAAAACAGCACCCCAAAATTCCCTTGTAAAAAAACAAAGCAGAATTTTCCCTTACACTCTGGACTAGAGTGTATGTACCCACTGAGGCACCAACTCCTCTGTGGGGGGGGCTGGAGGCACTGCAGAAGAGCGCTAACACTCAGCGCTGCTGCGGTGGAATCAGTTAAAGTGTGCGAGTCTATTAAGCGGCGGCGAGAGGAATCAAACTGTTAAGGTCATGCAGTGTGTGTTGCGTGTGTTCGTGCGCGCTCGCACCAGTGGACAGCCACAGGCGTGGCAGTTTTCCACTGCACAACCTGGTTTAGGACTCTGCTCATTTTCTCTTAGTGTCCGATCCGCTACCCCGGTCAGTTGTGAAGTCAGCGCAGCGCTGAACAGCACTGAGCAACGCGCGCGTACCCTGAGCCTTGTGCTTTGACAGTAGGGCGCTTTGTGCGTTTGCTTTGTCTTTAAGTTTTTTTCAGCCTTCGTCAGTTTTTTTGGGCAGATCCTAGCTCAAATGAGCTAGATGAGAAAAACGGGTTTGACGTCAAGCGCCTCCGGCGCTCAAGAAAGCACTGTTTTTGTGCTCAGTGGCTCACACTGATGTGCAGCTATGCTTCAGTTTTTTGAATCTGAGGCTTCAGGCCCAGTTTTACGCTGGCCTGATTTGCAGCATTTTGCTCGTGAGATGTCAACCTCATTTTGGCTGATTTTGCTGACAAGAGGAATTTTTGTTGCTATCAAAATCCTTTTTTGATTATCTCCAATTTTCAAAATCCTACTCTCACCACCTAGCGAACTCAGCATCAACACGAGGAAATCTGCTAAATCACGACAGATCGCTAGAATCGTTCATAGTTCTAAAATACCCTGCAATAGCAATCACAATCAAAGCTATTTACAAATCGAGCTTTTGGACCAAATCAATAACACGAATTCCTACATCTCTGCACGCGCGCAACGCATCCTAATCTACAGCCGCGGCGCTGTCCACACTCCGGGCTCCTTCTTTGCAGCAGTGCTGAGCTCGAAGCTTCTGCTAACCCCAGTGTCTCAATCAGCGCGTGGCTTACGACAGAACACGGGCAGATGCGCAAAAAAAAATTCCAATACCAGAGCTCTTGTACAAGCAGAGCAAGCACAGCAACAGAGAACTCGAAATTGATGCTGCCCCACAGGGATGAACGGTAGCGATCTTGTTATCAATATCCTTTTTTGATTATCCCCAATTTTCAAAATCCTACTCTCACCACGAAGCAAACTCAGCATCAACAAGAGGAATTCTGATAATTCACGACAGATCGCTAGAATCGTTCATAGTTCTAAAATACCCTGCAATAGCAATCACAATCAAAGCTATTTACAAATCGAGCTTTTGAACCAAAAAAATAACACGAATTCCTACATCTCTGCACGCGCGCGACTAATCCTAATCTACAGGATCGCGCTCTGGGGCGGGCAGCCCCCTGCTGGGCATAACCCGTCAGACTTGGTAACCCCTGACCACAGAATCCAAACAAATCCCGCAGGTACACCCGTTGCCAACCAATGCAATAAAATCGGAACACTTGATGAATACAATCGAGTGAACTTGACCAGTGCAGTCCAAATAATCGATCACCTAATGGAGTTGAGTGTGACCTCATCAATACATGGACATGATCATGGAGAAGGGAACATATGAGACAATGTCGGGCGAAGGGAGAGGAAGAAACAGAAGTATAAGTGAAGCCCTGGAATAGAGTATGCAATTATCGAAGACGATGTTGCATCCCTACTCCAAGAATCGATTTTATATACCATGCACATTCGAACTACGGACATATGACGCCATGCGCACACAACCTCGGTTCAACACATTAAGGAAAATGACATTTATTCACCGGGGTCATGCGCGACAAAATGACATCAATGAGGTTCATATGGCACATGGCGGAACACAAGGAAATGATACACGACACCATGGCATCATCGGATTCAACATAAGCGTGGCCCACATGGCCCATCCTCACCCTTGCCTACAAGACGGCAAAAAATGGAATTGACAAACATGAGCTCCAAATACGAGGAATGTCCCACCGTGGATCAAGTGTGACATCATGGCCTCCATGAACACAAAGTACGGCATGGCCACAAACATGACTTGTCCACACTCATGAATCACCAATGATCACACGTAAAGTGCTTGCAATGAGGATCACCAAATATGAGACAGGACAGTGACCTCATGGCAATACCTGACATCTGGCATGTGTGACACAGTCCATATATCATCACGCTCGCAATGCCTCGGTACTTCACACCGGACGCCGGATGCCTATCACTTAGCAATCACATACACAATGGCCAGAAAGTGAATAGACTTGGCGGGTTTACTTGCTGCTTGCGAATAGGACATCACGAAGGGCCAGCCCACCAAACCTCACCTGTTTAATGTATGCTGCATACCAATAGCTTGACTCCAGCGGTTAGAGTATCGCGAACCAAAGGCACGAACAAAATGTAAAGCCAACACACGACATATGTCACATGCCCTCACATGCTTGGACATGCCACTCGGTCCAACCACTTGGTGCCTAATTGCTTGGGACCCGATGGCATAGGCAACCACAATCGTCATGTGCATTAGAAACCATCCACACATGGACATGTGAAACCAATATTGCCTAAATGCGTGTTCGTGTGACACCGAACCAATTCAATACATGCTACTTATCCCTACACCCAATTGCCAAATCGAATGAGCTATCCTCATGCCATACTGCAAATTAACAAAGGAGGAACAGTGGATCACAAACCGTGTTCGACCAATGAGTTCACCGAAGGTCACCGGAGTAAGACAGCAGATGAGAGGTTAGCAACCAGGGCATAAGTGCAATTCTCCACCTTTAGCATGTTCACCCATTGCACGTGCCACCACCTGCTCAAAACACACAACCACCAAAGATTGACCCTCTTTGATTCCATGGGAGATCAAGTTGTCATGACACATGCAAAGCAAACAAGTGATAAGTGAAAGAATGAGAAATTGCTTTGCAGTGCGGAGCAACGACCAACGTACTTTCTTCCCTTCCGGTGTGCCGACCTCAGCCACATCCACTTCCACTTCACTTCCACTAGGACTCCTCCAGCTTCCAGGGACTCGTGATTGCCCATACACGTAGGCGTAGCACTGCCGAAGCAGATGCGCCCATTAACGTGTACCAGTCTCCTCTCAAGTGCAGTGATGCACCCAAGGGCGACAGCCGGTGTGCGCGGAGGCACCACACCAGGGTTCAGCCAGATAGCAATTCCAGGCCTTCTATCTTCCACCGGAGTTGCCCTAGCTTCCGATTTGCTTCCGTTTCCGTAACAGGATAGAACTAACAGTATTAGCACCCGTTCGGAAGAATTTTCAGACGATCGGCCCGCACTGAGGAACACAGAGCACGCGCACGCCAACAGGAACACGAGAAGGGCGCGCACACACACAGCAGGCCTGGTCTGAACAATAAATGTTAAATCCTCCATCCTGTGGTTTTTAAATAATATAATTATCAGAATTCTCCTGAAATTATATCCGAAATCGCTAAAATCGCGGAAATCGCTCAAAAGTGGATCACTGCAGTCAATTGGGATCCGAACCGGCTTCACCCCCCTTCCAAGAGCATTGTTACCTGCTCGGAAAGACAAAAGGAGGCCGGAAGGATCCCTTGGCGCTCCCCGCATTGTGGGTAACACATACACCGTGGCCACTCACCAAAGTAATAGGTGGGAGGAATGAAAGAACTCAACAGAATGAATTCCCTCCTGTCACCACTAAACCTAAAAGCATAGGCTCGGCAGATCAAAGATTGACAAAGGCAACGTCGTCGACCGGTCTACATAAAAAAACGAGAAACAGATATATGAAGCTTGACATGCACAGCATTGAACCCCTCACATGACCCGCATTCCCACCGAGAGACACAAGAGCAAAGGACCACCTCTCGGAGACATTGGCTTTTCGGGGGGGGCATCGTGACAAGCGTAGACACAAACAATGTATTACAAAAGAAAACTTTTTTTCAGAAAATGTTTCCGAAATTCTCTTTGTTTCACCAATTTTCAAAGTCACAGGACTCCTGATGCAAAATGAGCTCAAACAGACGTCGCCATCGCGTCCAGCTCGCAAAACGATGGTTGTGGATCCGGTCGGATGGTCCCAAGGTGCCCAAAATGCGGAGAAATGAGAAAACCCAATTCTACTAAAAATAGTAACATTTGTTACTAAAAATAGCGCAGGCGAAAAATTGAGATCTCCAAACTGCGGGACCCTGGGGGGAAACCGACCTCACCAATGCAACGGCAACAGCTACTCAGACGCTGCTGATTCAGACAAAACGCGAAACGGGGCCGGTATGGTGGAGTTCTAAAAATGGAAATTTTGCTGCTAAAAATAGCGCAAGTGTTCTAAAAATAGAAAGTGGTGTGCCAAAAATAGAAGTAGTAGTTGAGGAGTGATTTAGCACAACCGGTAGTCCCCATTGCGTCCGGCAACCTCCAAACTGGTGCAATTGCTCAAAAAAATCGCAAGAACAAAGCAACAAAGCAAAGTGGGTGAGGAGATCAAAACAAATAAATATCAACTTCATATCCCCCGGAGACTCTGGAATTCCAACCCAGAAATCCACGAACGATCCCATATAGCGGGGGTGTTGCTCCCGCCGATGCACTTACCAAAGGCTCCACCAAAAAAAAATTAACGAAGCTGAGTGCCTCTTGACAATTCTTGATCCGTAGGAATCTCCTGAGCAAGCGGCGACCGATTGTGCACACAAAAAAATATGAACACAATCCAAGACTGATCTTGGTTCCATCCGCCCGTCTCATGTCAAGGAAATTGGGATGGGGGGATCTTGCGCACGATGACCCCTGGGATATACCACGATTGTTGGTGATGGCGGGTTAGCACGTCCTTGTGATGGCGCTCCACCCAAACGGTGTTCTTGAGGGAGTACTTGTGGATCTTGCCTTCCTTCAAGTACTTGGCCCTCCGCTTATGCTCAGAATGCAACGATCTGCACACCTTGGCCGCTGTGGCATCCGCTTCACTCATCATGGCGTCTGCATCTGCAGCAACCTTGCCATGGTTCATCCAGGGGGGAGTTCGAGACACTCGATCCGCTAGGAATAGAATGCGGTGCGGAGACAACCCCGTAGGCCCCGGTAAGTCATGGGAGTCTTGTAAAATCCTCCAAGGAGAGTGAAACAAATTCCTCCCCGGCTCCTCGATGTGCAACTGGCGGAACTTCTCGAAGATTTGCCTCCCAGCGACTTCCGCGCGGCCTTTCGACCGGCTATGATACGCCACGGTCTTGGCATGTCGAATACCCATGTGCTTGCACATGCTCTTGAACCAGGAGCCCACAAATTGACTCCCCCGGTCGCTGCATATGACAGCAGGGACGTCAAAGATGGTCAGCCAATGCCGAATCATGGCTTGGGCGACGGTCTTGGCTTGGAAACCCACTCCATGCTTGTCTTTCTTGTCTTTTTTCTTCAACTTCTTACCCGGAACTAATATAATCATATTTTTCCCCCTCAACCGTGACCTCAGGCATGGGGAACACGTCCATGGCAATGGAGCGCATCGGTGCCTCGGGTATCGCCGTAAGAACCGGGTACCCCGCAGTGGAGTGGTTCGGGCTTTTGGTGGCCCTACACACGGCACAATCGTTGCATTCAATTTAAGATGGTTAGTATCCCGGAGAGAACTCAAACCTCCGTTCGAGATCTCGTTGCATCTTGTCGCGGCCCGGATGCATAAGTGGGGATTGTGCCAATGGTCAATGAGCGCCTCGACCCGGTTTTCCGGCACCACCAGCTTTTTTCTGAGGAAGAGCTTGTCCCCATCCTCCGTCAAGCCTTCGGGCCACTCATCGTCCGAGGGCGCATCACGGCGTTCCAGTACCTGTTTCAATGCTCCGAGGCGGCATAATCCTCCGACCAATCCTCCATGAGCACCGACTCCACGTACTCAATGGGCGCCATGAGACATTCCTCCAAAGTCTCTTCCGTCAAAACCTGAACTCGGGCATCCCGTCGTTGACTCAACTCCGCCCTGGATGCCATGACCACAAAGCACTTGGTGTCGCCCTCTTTCATGGCCTTCTCGAGCTCAATGATGCGTTTGGCCTCCTCCGTTTCCTCGGCGTCTCCATGGCTAGATATGTCCATCCAAGCCTTGCCCGCGCGATAGGCCCAACGACTGAGGCAATCGGCTACAGTGTTGTCCTTCCCGGGGACATAGACGACGCTCAAGTCGAACTTCGCAAAAGTCTCGTGCCGTCGGGCTCGCCTTGCCGCTGGAGCCGAGGGAGTATTCACATGCTCCTTGTGCCAACTCTGAAGTGATTGACGATCGGTACATACCACCACGGGTTGAAGTCCGATATGGCCCTATTATTTCGGGAGCGCGCACACAATGGCATAAGTCTCCTTCTCCCTCGAAGTCCACGTCCGACATTGGCCTTCCGCCAGGACTCGACTCCAAAAGGCCACCCGGACATGCGCTCCATGGCACCGGACTTGCTCGAGGACTGCCCCCACGGCATAGTCCGAGGCGACCATGCGCAGCACAAATCCATTGTCGGGGTCCACCAAGAAAAGACCCAATTGACCCAATAGTCGTTCCTTCAACTTGTTGAACGCTTCTTCGGCTTCCGTTGTCCATGCCAATTTTCTCTTGCTTCCCTTGCGACCATCGAACTTGCCCACCTGTAGCATCTTGTGCAGAGGCCCCGAGAGATCCGCATACATTCGTACATATCCCGAATAATAATTGCAAAATCCCATGAAGGACCTGAGTTCACTGATGGTTTGGGTTTTTTCCCAGTGGCGTAGTGCTGCCCGTTTCCCGGGCATGGGTCGGCGTTGCCCGTGACCAACCACATGTCCAGCGAACTCCACTTCTCTCACAAAGGGTGAGGCCTTTGTGGGCTTGCACACCATGCTGTGCTTCTCCAAGACCCCCAATACTCGGCGCAAGTCCTTCTCATGCGCCCCGATAACATCGTTGTTGGTCATGTCCTCGTTGCCCGACCCAATAATCATGTCATCAACAAACAGGCCGGAACAATCCCGGACGGGTTGAAGGGGATCCTCCATCATGCGTTGAAAGGCAGCATTCCCATTCTTCGCTCCCATGGGAACTACCTTCCATTGCATGGGCCCCTGCTCAGTGGACATCGCTGTGCATGGCCTGGAGTACTCATGCGGCGGCCTTCGGTGGTACCCGTGCTTCAGGTCCAATACCGTGAAGATGCGCTTCTTCTGCTGCTTTTGTGGGATGGAGTCAATCAGCGGTAACGAGTACCAGTCATGCCCGGTTTGTTCGTTCAATCCTCTGTAAACGACAACCAATCTCCATTCACCCTTCTCCTTCTTTGGAACAATGAAGGCCGGGCTTGCCCACTCACTATCGGAGGGCTCAATCCAACCACGCTCAATAAATTCCATCAAGAGGTTCTTCATCGCTTCTGCTCGTTCCCCTTGGAGTTGATATTCCCGGTGACGATGAATTTTCGGGTTTGGTTTCAGCTTGATCTTGGCCGTACCATATTTCCCGCAATCCGGAGGATTCTTGTTGGTAACTCCACTAAATAGCCGCGGATAGGCTTCAATAAGTCTATCCTTGAGCTCGGCTACCTTTGGGTTCTCCTTGGCTCCTTCTGCCGCTTGCCGGGGTATTGAAACTACCGACTTCACGGCGGTGTATGCCTCTTGTGGATGCACGTCTGACATCTCCTCGTCCGATATGCCCTGTTCATCGACGTGGGCGGCCGTTCCCACCGATAATCTTCGAAAATTTCGGGCCACAGGCTGGAATTCCATGCGCAAGATGACCCCCGGAATATACCAGTATTGTTGGCGATGGCGGGTTAGCACGTCCTTGTGATGGCGCTCCACCTAAAACGGTGTCCTTGAGGGAGTACTTGTGGATCTTCCCTTCCTTGAAGTACTTGACCCCCCGCTCATGCTCATCATGCAAGGACTTGCACACTTTGGCCACTGTGGCATCCGCTTCACTCATCATGGCGTCCGCATCCCCAGCAACCTTGCCATGGTTCATCCACGGGAGATTTCGAGACTATCGATCCGGTAGGAATAAAATGCGGTGCGGAGACAATCCCGTAGGCCCCGGTAAGTCATGGAAGTCTTGTAAAATCCTCCGAAGAGAGTGAAACCAATCCCTCCCCGGCTCCTTGATGTGCAACTGGCAGAACTTCTCAAACATTTGCCTCCCGGCGACCTCCGCGCGGCCTTTTGACCGGCTATGATACGCCTCGGTCGTGGCATGTCGGATACCCATGTGCTTGCACATGCTCTTGAACCAGGAGCCCAAAAATTGACTCCCCCGGTCGCTGCGTATGACAGCGGGGACGTCGAAGATGGTCAGCCAATGCCGAATCATGGCTTGGGCGACAGTCTTGGCTTGGAGACCCACTCCATGCTTGTTTTTCTTGTCCTTTTTCTTGGATTTCTTACCCGGAACCGCCACGATATACCCGCTACGTCGGTCCACGGCAGAAATAATATAATCATATTTTTCCCCCTCAACCGTGACCTCGGGCATGGCAAACACGTCCATGGCAATGGAGCGCATCGGTGCCTCGGGGATAGCCGTATGAACCGGGTACCCCGCAGTGGAGTGGTTCAGGCTTTTGGTGGCCCTACACACGGCACAATCCTTGCAATAACGATTCAAGATTGGGTAGTATCCCGGAGGGAACACAAACCTCCATTCGAGATCTCGTTGCATCTTGTCGCGGCCCGGATGCATAAGTTGGGCGTTGTGCCAATGGTCAATGATCGCCTCGACCCGGTTTTCTGGCACCAATAGTTTGTTTTTGAGGAGGAGCTTGTCCCCATCCTGCGTCAGGCCTTCGGGCCACTCATCGTCTGAGGGGGCACTCACGGAGTTCCAGTACCTGTTCCAATGCTCCGAGGCGGCATAATCCTCCGACCAATCCTCCATGAGCACCGACTCCACGTACTCAATGGGCGCCATGAGACATTCCTCCAAAGTCTCTTCCGTCAAAACCTGAACTCGGGCATCCCGTCGTTGACTCAACTCCGCCTTGGATGCCATGACCACAAAGCACTTGGTGTCGCCCTATTCCATGGCCTTCTCGAGCTCAATGATGCGTTTGGCCTCCTCCGTTTCCTCAGCATCTCCATGGCTAGATATGTCCATCCAAGCCTTGCCCGCGCGATAGGCCCAACGACTGAGGCAATCGGCTACAGTGTTGTCCTTCCCGGGGACATAGACGACGCTCAAGTCGAACTTCGCAAAGGTCTCGTGCCATCGGTCTCGTCTTGCCGCTGGACCTGAGGGAGTATCCACATGCTCCTTGTGCCAACTCTGAAGTGATTGACGATCGGTACATACCACCACGGGTTGAAGTCCGATATGGCCCTATTATTTCCGGAGCGCGCACACAATGTCATAAGTCTCCTTCTCTCTTGCAGTCCACGTCCCGATGTTGGCCTTCCGCCAGGACTCGACTCCAAAAGGCCACCGGGACATGCGCTCCATTGCACCGGACTTGCTCGAGGACTGCCCCTACGGCATAGTCCGAGGCGTCCATGCGCAGCACAAATCCATTGTCGGGGTCCACCAACAAAAGACCCAATTGACCCAATAGTCGTTCCTTCAACTTGTCGAACGCTTCTTCGGCTTCCGTTGTCCATGCCAATTTTTTCTTGCTTCCCTTGCGACCATCGAACTTGCCCACCTGTAGCATAATGTGGAGAGGCCCCGAGAGATCCGCATACATTCGTACATATCCCGAATGATAATTGCAAAATCCCATGAAGGACCGGAGTTCACTGATGGTTTGGGGTTTTTCCCAGTGGCGTAGTGCTGCCCATTTCCCGGGCATGGGTCAGCGTTGCCCGTGACCAACAACATGTCCAGCGAACTCCACTTCTCTCACAAGGAGTTAGGCCCTTGTGGGCTTGCACACCATGCTGTGCTTGTCCAAGACCCCCAATACTCGGCGCAAGTCCTTCTCATGCGCCTCGATAAGCTCTTTGTCGGTCATGTCCTCGTTGCCCGACCCAATAATGATGTCATCAACAAACAGGTCGGCACAATCCCGAATGGGTTGGAGGGGATCCTCCATCATGCGTTGAAAGGCAGCATTCCCATTCTTCACTCCCATAGGAACTATCTTCCATTGCATGGGCCCCTGCGGAGTGGACATCGCTGTGCATGGCCTGGAGTCCTCATGCGGCGGCATTTGGTGGTACCCGTGCTTCAGGTCCAACAGCGTGAAGATGCGCTTCTTCTGCTGCTTTTGTAGGATGGAGTCAATCAGCAGTAACGAGTACGAGTCATGCCCGGTTTGTTCGTTCAATCCTCTGTAACCGACAACCAACCTCCATTCACCCTTCTCCTTCTTTGGAATAATGAAGGCCGGGCTTGTCCACTCACTATCGGAGGGTTCAATCCAACCACGCTCAATAAATTCCATCAAGAGCTTCTTCATCGCTTCCGCTCGTTCCCCTTGGAGTTGATATTCCCGGTGACGATAAATTTTCGGGTTTGGTTTCAGCTTGATCTTGGCCGTACCATATTTCCCGCCATCCGGAGGATTCTCGTTGGCAACTCCACTAAATAGCCGCGAATAGGCTTCAATAAGTCTATCCTTGAGCTCGGCTACCTTTGGGTTCTCCTTGGCTCCTTCTGCCACTTGCCGGGGTATTGAAACTACCAACTTCACGGCTGTGTATGCCTCTTGTGGATGCACGTCTGACATGTCCTCGTCCTATCCGCCCTGTTCATCAACGTGGGCGGCCGTTCCCACCGATAATCCTCGAGCATTTTGGGCCACGGGCCGGAATTTGTCGAATTTGTCACCCACTCTTTAAAAACCCCACGTCAGAGGGTCGGACCCCATGGGACAATCGTATTGGTCGGCCAAATGGTCCATAACTCTTGCCACGAACTCATCCTTCTCAAACTTCCTGGTCACCAACTCCTGGTTGTCCCACCCATGGGGTGACTTGGCCTGGGCTCGCTCCTTTCGAGCAGCCACTCGGTCATGCATACCCATCCACATGTAGGTGACAACCAGGTTGATCTCCGAGTGGGAGAGTACGTCAACACTCTCCGTACGGTCACTCTTTTCCTCAAACAGGACCCCTCATCGGCACGGCCTCTTGCCTCCTGATAAACGCTTCATCACCAGTGGGTTGGCGTTGTGAGCCATCAACCAAGAAAGCCTTGGTACTCCATGCTTGTCCCGGGGCGGGCATTGGTATACCCTTGGCGTCGATGAGCAACTGCTCCTCAGGTCCAAATTGCGTCTCGTTGAGGGTGATGGAGTCCAAAGTCGGTTTAAGATCCTCCAACGGACCCGGGCTAGATCCTATGCCGGTCACAACCAGCATACCCATTGCTCCATCCGCAATAATCTTGTTCACGGTACGTGTGCTGTCTTCTTGAGCACCATGTCAGTACATGGGCCCCCGCTCCTTCAATACCCAATCCTTTGACCATGCAGAGTCCCCCTTGTGCCAATGCCTCGTACACTTCCTTAGCTGCGGGGCATTCTGGGACACAAATACGTCCGTCTCAGGTTTTTCGCCTCCAAGTTGTTGAACCATGCGATTGTACACTTGTGGCGCCATGCCATATTCCATGAGATGACCTCCGCGGTCTGCATTGAACTTGGTACTCACGGTCTTGACCGCCTGCACGATTCTTTCCTCCTCATCTCTGGTCCACTGAGATAATCCTGGGGCATGGTCCGTGGATAGCCAAGTAACACGCTCCTTGTCCTCTCGAACCAGCGTTGCACGGTGAGGAAGAGCTCCAATGGCGTTGCTCACCATAAAATCATACCCCATAATAATATCCCAATCGGAAATATCCGCGGCATAAGAAATTTTCGGAAAGTATGATCCGCTTCGACAAATCAGGTCGGTTCAAGCGATCAAGTTCCCAAAGTTCCATGCCGATAGTGGCTTCATGGGTACCCCCACCCATAGTTTCGCCATTTGCGACCTTCAAGCGCACCGGTCTTCGGCTGGGCTTCAGAAATTCTTCCGAAAAAAATCCCTTCCGAATCAAGCTCACTGGGGCACCCGTATCCACCAATACATCCGCAATCACCTCTTCCGCTCCACACCGTACTCGCACTTTCAAGTGCAATTGCTGTTCCTCGCCATGTGGTGTATACCTCAACTCTCACGGCATGCAACTCTAGTACGCTTGGATGCATCAATACTTCGAGCGTGTGATCCCGGATGGTGTAGATCTTGGGTTGGTCATGCCCATCCACGGGGCTCTCCGTGGTCTCCCCATCATTTATTTGTGTGCGACCCAAATCCATAGGTACTTCCCTTGGAAGGGTGTTCCATGGGCTGGGACTTGCAAAGTTCAGCTTTCTTGGCTCTTCTGGAGCCCTCTCTGGTACCATGGGTACCTTCTTTCTTTCGATTTTGCTGATTTGTGGCGGAGAGGCCTCCTGTGTCCCATCCCCGTGGGAGCTTCCCTATGTCCGGTTTACGGAAGCACCATCATGCTGCAAATCACCTGGGCCTTGACTGCCCATTCGTTCTTGGAAATTTTTCAAGTCCTCCCCGGCCTTGTTTAGCGACTCGGCAACCTCATCAATTTGCTGAATCCGCCGATCGCCACCATGGCTTGATCCCACATGTCGACATCCATCAGCTTGTCTCTTTTTCCATTCATCAATCTGCTTCTCCTTGGGGACTTTTTCGGGGTGGGCTTGGAAGTATGTCTGCTTCTCCTCCTCCTACACCTTGCACGTTTTGTGGTCGTGCTTATGGGATTGCCCTTTCCCATAGCAGACCCAGCACGCACCATGTTCCCGCCGGTACTCAGTAAAGCTCAACAGGGGATTTGCAATTCTCCGCGGCTCCTTTCCTTGACCGGGTGGTGCTTTCCTCCACTTGCCCTTGTCATGACCATACGCTTTCGTGTTATGGGCCACGAACGCGAAGAAGTGTGCATCTTCATGATCTTCCCGAGTCATGTACTCCCCGCCGGACGACGTCTTTCCATCCTCGGACCCTGGATCTTAACTTCGGTCTCCGGCGACGGTTGGATCTTCTTGGATGGCGCGATAATTCCGATCGTCGCGGCGCTCGCGATTCCCATTGCCGTGACGGTCCTTAATGTGAGCCTCGTTTTTGGAATTAAGCTTGTTCATGGAGATCATCCGGTCGGGCTCTCCCAGGTTCCTCCGGAAATTTCCCATGATACGAGGATGCTGATCTTCCGGCGACATAATGCGTACAGCCAAGCGCTTCGTTGCCCGTATCTTTGCCTCGTCTTCCACACGTTTCTTCCGGTACGAGGGTAGTACATTCCGCAAGAGATGGCGAATCTCACTTGATTCGGACCAATCTTCCACTTCCTTCAGGAGCCGGCGGTACTTTCGGAGACGCCTCCTCCAATCCCTCAACCGCAATTCTCCACGCTTCAAGTTGAGGGGTATTGACCAAAGGTCGTCCAACCTTTGGTTTGGAGCATCACCCCTTTCTTCTTCCTCCAACCAATCGAGGCATTGCGCCTCCATACTGATCCTCTTCTCCCGAATTTGATCACGTAAATCTGCCCTTAGCTCCGAGGCCAAACGCTGTTGGAAAGTGCGACATGGCCACTTGTCACGGGCATCCTGCCGCATCTCACCCACGACTTCCTCGACAAAATTTTCCCAGTCGAGGATGAAGTCCTCGAAGTTGGCTGCATTGGCGTCGTAGTAGGGAATTCTCACACCCCGAAGGTCTTCAAGCCTCACGGTATCCCCAACATCCGAAGCGATGACGCCCCCGAGGCGGATTCTTCCCGAACTCCCATTGCCTGGGGAGTGGGAATATACACCCCTGATTTCCATGTCTTCACGCGGCTGGGGCACAGCTTCTCCCACGCTCGGACCTCCGATAGTCCATATCCCTGACCGCGGGTCCAGCACCCATGGATCTTCCGCTCCTCCACTTGAACCCTCTCGGCGAGCCGCTGACCTCGAGGCTTCTTCGTCCACACGTGCCGCATAGGCAGCTCTGGCGTCGAACGTCGCCGCGGCTGGAGGTAGGTAGGTAGGTATCTTCGGGAGGTCTGGATGCCTCCTTTGACATTGCAGGAAGAAGGTCTTACCAAGGGAATGTCCTGTCCCTCCCACTGCCCTATGTCAGGTGCCTCTTGAGCCGCTCCCGTATGTGCTTGGGAAGGCATTGTCGCGGCCAGCCGGTCCATGTGTCCCAGGTGGGAGGGTGTCCCCACATGTGTCCATGGGTAGGGCCACATGCCCCCTCCTTTGGGCGGCAGCTCTGGGGGCTGCCCAGTCGTGTGGAGTATCTCTCACCACAAGGGGTATTGCTCCCGCTTGTCTACGGTACGACCGCCTCACCCTTGTGGCTTGAGTTGCGGGGCCACTCTGCTTGGCAGGTGACCCCCTCCTGGACTGTGTACCGGCCCGCCTGTCACCGGTTGCTTCCATGGCTCCGGGTGACATTTGCCATGGTCCCCGATGCAGCCTGGCCGGGCTCGGACCAGTGGCCTTGGAGTACCGCTCCTGCCACTGGCCCGGTGGGTCGGCTGGGTCGCCCAAGTGCGTCCGACCAATGGGGTATTGGTTCTTTCCTGTCCCTCGGCCGCCCTACGTGTATGCAGTGTCCTGGGCCGCTGGGCTCCTGTTCAGCGGTGTGCCCGCGCAGTTTGCTGTGTTGCGTCTGCGGTGTCCTGGGCCACCTGGCTCCTGTTCACCGGTGTGCTCGCTCGGTGTGTTGTGTTGCATGTGCGGTGTCTTGGGCCACTTGGCTCCCGTTCACCGGTGTGCGTGCTGTGTGCGGTGCGCGTGTGCCATGGGTGGTTGTGTCCCTCTTCCCCCCCCCCTAATTTTTTCTTCTTCTTTTTTTTTTTCCGGAAAAAAAGAAGAAAAACAGGGGCGCGCGTACACTGCAGGCACAGGCATGGGCATCTGGTGCGGCGCTGCAATAGCGTTGTGTCCTCTGGCGTGTGTCGTCGGTGCTGTGGCGGCGGTCGCGCCCCAGGGGTGCGGCTCGCGCGTCCTGATGTACACAGGCTTGGGTCAGGGTGGGTTTGATGAGGTGTCTCTTTGCTTCTGGAGCTGGCTGGTTAGGCGGCTGTGTGGGCTGTGGGTGTGGGCTGTGGTTACGTTGTTCCCTCGGCAGGCCTGGTTAGGAGTCAAGGGTTAGCGGTTTCGGGGTGCGGCTGGGGTTTGATTCGTGCTTGGGTTCTGGCTCGGTTAGGCGGTTGCGACGGTAGCGGGCCTGGGTTCGGTGCCTTTGGGCGTAGTGGTGCTCGTTGTCGTGTGCGTTGGCGTCCTTCGGCGTCCGGTTCGTTTGGTGACTTCTGGGCGGGGCCTGGCGTAACGCCCCGTGGTGGTGGTTTGCTGGGTAACGGGGTTAGGTGGCGGCGCCGCTGGCCGGGGGGTCAGGCGCGTCGCGTTGTGTGGTGCGCAGGGCTCCTGGGGTGCTGTGGGTGTCGCCGGTGTCGGTGCGCCGACGCTTGTGGGGTGGTGAGGGGGTGTGTTTGTGCGGGGCTGGGCTTTGGGTGATGTCCCACAGGCGGATGCCGTCTCGCTGCGTCTCCTGGAGGGTCTCCCGCAGGCGCCTGAGGACATACGGGTCGTCCTGGGGAGCGGGGATGTTGCGGGGGTGGACTCCCAGGGGGTGGAGCGCATCGGCCAGCATGGCTTCCCATGCGGCCTGCGGCATCCGACCCCCCGCTGGCAGGAGGCGGCAGTTCTCCACCGAACCCTTGCTGGGCCGATGGACCAGGCCCTTGAGGGAGGGCTCTCCCCGGGCCCACTTTCGCAGCTCCCAGAGCTGCGTGTGGGTCCAGCGCTGCCATGACTGTTCCTGGGCGGGCCTGCGGTCTTGGGCGGAGGAGTGGGCGTGGGTGGGTGTGACGGGGTCGTGGGGACCGGTGGCGGTGGCGGGCCGGGGGGATTCCTCGTAGTCCTGTTCCGTGGGGGTGCGTGGGGAGTGGGGGCGCGCGCGGATGTGGACCCGCGGGTGCGCGCGCACGGTCTCCGCCTCGGGGTTGGGCGGGGACTCGCGGCGGCGGCGGTAGTGGGGCATGCGCTGTATGTGGGCTGTCATCGAGGGTCCGTAGGGGGGCGGGGACGCTGCTGGCGGACCCTGGCGTCGTTCTGGCCTGGTCGGCAGCGGTCCGTGGGCCTGGGGTGCGGGCTTTGAGAGGTGGCGGGACGAGGTGCGTCGTGCTTCGGCTGTGGCGCGCTCCGCCATGAAGGTGGTGGCGGTGGCGTCGGTGACGGTGGGGGGGCGCCGCGCTGGGCGCTGCTGCCTTCGGGCCTGGGACGGCTGGGGCCGAATGTCATAGAGGACGTCCTTTGGAAGCCGGGTTCGCGCTGCCGTCGTGGCGCCGGGTTTGGACTTGGGTTTGGGCTTGGCTGCGGGTTGCGGTCGTGGCGCGCTGACGGGTTTGGGTGGCTGTTCGGCGGCGGTCTTGGGTTTCGGCTGGGTCGCGGGTGTGGGCCTCGTCAGGGCGTGGGCCCTGGCGGCGGCGGGGCTGCTCGCGGTGGGGGCGTGTTTGGGGGCCCGTTTGGGAGGTGTCTCCCGCGGCCTGGGGGGTGGAGTGATGGATGAGGACGTGGTGGTGGCGGTGGATGAGGTGGTCGTGGTGGTGGAGGTTGTGGAGTCGGAGGCGGAAGAGAGGGCTGTGGGAGACGGCGGAGGGTCCTGGGCTTCGGGGGCGGGCGTATGATGCTGGGTCCTGCAAGTAGCGAGAAAGAGGGTGCGGGTTCGGGCACCGGGCGTGTGCGCGCGTTTTCCCTGGTGATCCGTGCGTGCTGGTGCTGGTGTGGCGGCGTTGTCCCGGCTGCGCGGGCACGTGGGTTACCCGGGGGGTGACCATATCTGCTCCAGGACGTGCGGGTGTGTTTGCTGGAGGTAGTCGAGGGTCTCGAAGAAGCATCGCTGGATGCCGGGCATGTCCTCCTCTGTGAGGTGGGGGTAGTTTTGGGTGGGGGTGTCTTGGCCCGGCCACAGCAGCGTCATGAGGCGGGCTGCCACCATGTACGGGCAGAGCTGTAGGGTGGTGGAGCGTGGGGGGGCGGGTCCCCTGCGGTTTGGGGGGGCTTCCCTCTGCTGGGGGCGCAGCGTGACCACCGACACCCGGCGGTCCGTGGGGATCCCCCAGGTCCGTACGGTCCACTTGGCGAGGCAATACATCGCCCTACCAAGGCCCTCGCTGCTGCTGCGGATGGAGAGCAGCGTGTCCAGGGATTTGCGTTCCCACGTGCCGCAGATGTGGGGGTCGTCCGGGTCGTCCCCCCTGGCGTACGTGTCGGGGCCTGGGCTGTGTGGAGGGGGGGGCGTAGTCGGCGGGGGGAGGGAGTCGGTGCCCTGTACCACCCATTGGTCAGTGGGTGCGTGGTAATTGGTGGTGGCGAGGGTGTAGTGCAGATTGTACATGAGGGTCATGTACGTGGAGGGGGCTGGCTGTTGCTCGTCGGGGGTGGGGATGTCCCCCGGGACGTGGTGCGGGAAGTTGCTCAGGGAGGCCATCCGGGCTACCCATGTTTCCCGGTCCAACTCTTTGGTGCTGTCGGGGGTGGCGCCGGGTGGGGGGTGGGCCATGTCTGGCTCGTGGTAGCGGGTGTGGCCCTTGGTGTCCAGCCGCCCCGGCACGGGGTGACCGACTAGGTGTCGCCCCCAGTCGATGGGGGGCACCCAGATCCGGCTCCCCGTGGGGGGCGGGCTCTCGCCGTCTGGGGTGGCGCGTGGGGGGCGGTCGTGTCGGGCGACGTGGAGGAAGGCGTCGAAGAGGAAGTCTCGGACGCCTTCCCCCAGGGTGGCTGCCTGGACCAGGGTGGCCGCCCGGATGCGGGTGCTGGTGCCGGAGGTGCGGAGGCACAGCACGACGTCGTGTTCCCCGAGTCCCCGGAGGTGCTGCCGTACCGCTGCGGGGTTGTGTAGGGCGTAGGGTTCGGCCGGTGCGGCGGCTGGTGGTGCGGGGTGTGATGGGGGGGGTGGTGTGGGTTGGGGGGCGTGGTCGTCGTTGTCGCACGTGGGGTCCGGTGATGGGGTCTGTTGTGGCGGTCGCGGGAGGGGGGATTCGCGGTGGCGTGTGTCGGCGGGGGTATCGACATCAATTGGCTGGTGCTGGCTGCCGCGTGTTGCGTCCGTGGCCTGGTCTCGGGGGGGGGGCGGGGGGGTGGTGGTTTGGGGGTGGCGCTGTTGGTGGTGGGGGGGGCGGGGGTGAGTGTTGTGCTGGCTGGGGGTCTGGGCGTCCCTGTGGGTCGTGTGGGTGTTGCGTGTGTGCGCCGTGCGGCCCTTGCGGTTCTTGACTGGTTGTGGTGCCGGGGTGTGGGTGGGAGGCGGCCGCATGAGCGTCCGGGTGGGGCTGTGGTCCGTATGTAATGGGTGGCTGCTGGTGGATGGTGCTCGCTGGTATGGGGTGTGGGTGGGGGGGCTGCTGGTGGTGGTGGGGCGCTCCTACTAGGCCCTGGTGTTGCTGGTGTGCGTGCGCTGCTCCTCGCGGGTCCATGGGGGTGTACCGTGGCTCGTGTGTCGTGGGCCCGTGTAGCGGGGGCGGCGGGTGGTGCTGGACCGCGTGGTTGTGGTGTGGAGGGTGTGCTGGTTTTGTGTGGTACCCCGGCGTTGGTGGGTGTTGTGGCAGGGGCTGATGGTGGTGGAATACGTGATGGTGTGGTGCGGTGATGTGCGCTATGTGGGGTGGGTGGTTCGTGGGGCCTGGTTGTGCTGGGGCGTGGTGGGGATGTAGCTGGTGGGGGTCGCTGTAGCATGGGGGCATTAGGGGGTAGGGGTCCGGAGGGACGGGGGCGTGGTGGTGGTGTTGGTGGCGCCATGTCCCCTGGCTCTGCGCGTATGGTGGTCCTGGCATGGTGTGGACGTGTGTGGGCGGTGGTGGCTGACTGGGCTGCAGGGTTTGGGTGCTGCGGTACGCCGGTGGTGGTGGGCGCTGGCAGTGGCGGTCTTGTTGGTGTGCCCCGGGGGTCTGGGCGTGGGGTGGTGCGGTGTGGCTGGACCCGGGCCCTGGTCGGGGCGTCGCGCCCTGCTGGCGGGCGCGTTGGCGGGCCGCCTGACCTGTCTTGGTCTTCTTGGCCTGGTGGGTGTCGGGGGCGGGTGAACCTCCCTGTCCCCGTGGGGGCGATGGGGAGCGGGCGTGCCAGCGGTGTGCCTCTTGGAGGCTCGTCTTGAGGCCTCTAACGTAGGTTTCCTGGTCCGTGAGGCCCATCCGCGTGGCGGTGGCCTCGTCGGGGGCGGCCAGGTGGGCGTCCCGAAAGGACGCCCAGCCCTCCGGGGGCTTCTGTTGTGCGGGCCGGGGGCCGTGTGCCGGGTAGAGGAGTGCGCTGAGTGGGTAAGGTGTTCCCTTCCGTCGGCGGAGGGCGTTGTTGAACCGGCGGCAAGTGATTCGGAGGTAGGCTGCTATCTCATCTGGTGCCGTGTCGGCCCACGCTTCTGGCGTCAGGGCTGCTGCTTGGGGGGCCGAAGGTTGTGGCTCTGGGAGGTGTAGGTCTCGGTGGTGGAGGTATAGGGCGAGGAGGATGTGGCGGGCCGCCACGTTCAAGCCGCCTCCGCTGTGGCGTAGGGGTGGGCTGTTGGGGGGCAGGGGTGTGCTGCCCGTGGCCACGGCTATGGTCCATGCGTGGTCCGCCGCGTCCGCCACGTAGTACCCTCCCAGGTGGTCCCGGAGGGTGTCGGTGAGGAACCCGAAGAAGCTGGGGTGGCTGGCGGGGGGGGGGGGATGCGGCTGGGGCCGCGGGCCGCTCGCGGTGGTGGGGGTTGAGGTCCCCGCAGTGGGGGCAGTGGGTGAGGCGGTGCGCGGCTCCCAGGCAGACCCAGTGGTCTGGGTTGCAGGGCAGGGCTGTCTGTGGTAGCCGCTGGCGAACGCAGAGGGGACATGCGGTGGCTGGCAGTTGGTGGTACCTGTGGACGGACGGCGGCGTGGGGGGATGGGGGCTGGTGGCGCGCGCATGCTGGTGGGAGTGTGTGCGGTGCCTGTGGTGCCCGTGTGTGCTATGCCAGTGCTGTGCTCGGTGGACGGTGTGTAGACGTGGTGGGGGTTCCGTGTTGGCATGTCACGGGGTAGGTTCTCATGGTTGGTAGAACAAGAGTTTGAGGAGGTGGGCTTGGTCTGTTGGGGGCAGGGTTGCTGCATGCTGCAGGTATTTGTGGGTGCGGTATGTGAGCTGCTCCGCCGTCTTGGCAACGGCCGTCCGCTGCATGTGCGCCGCCGTGGCCTGGAGGTCCTCCGCGTGGGTGCGTAGCAAGGTGTAGACGGCAGTGGGGACGAGTCCTCTGCGGACCGCCTCGAGTACCTCCGTCTGCTTGAGGACGGTGGTGAGTTGCTGGGTCGCCGGGGACTGCGCCAGCCATCCGGCGTGCTGTGCGATGGTGTGGGTTGAGTTCCAGTCTGTGAGGGTGTCCAGTCCTCTGTAAAGGGGGCACACCTTGAAGTGGTCCCAGGTTTCTTCTTCCGCGTGGCTGCAGATGCATTTGGTGTATCCTGCGGGGACGTGGATCGAGCGGCGCGCATACCATCGGTGGTATCGGGTGAGGAGGGGAAGCTGTTCCAGGGTGAGTTGGAGTCTGGGCTTTTGTAGGTGTGCTGGGAGGCTATCCGGGCGTAGGGCGGAGTAGTAGAGGGGTGTGTGGACGGAGTCTTCGAGGCGTCGGAGGAGTTTCGTGTTCGCTGGGTGGCCCAGTGTGGTGGCCAGTTGCTGGATGGGTGTGGGGTAGTGGTACTGCTTGTCTCGATCCGTGTACGGCGTGTCCTCGGGCATCCATTGGCGGGGCTGTGTGGCCGGGGGTATCGGGGGCAGGTGCTGTAGGTGGCTGTGGTGTGGGGTGTCCAGTCGCACGTGTTCGAGCCCTGGGGTGTGGTTGGTGTTCTGGTGTTTGGCCTGCGTGTCTGCGCGTCCATTGCCGTATGCGTAGCGGTGTGACTCCTGTTTGACGATGTGTAGGGCGTCCTGGGGGTGCATGCCCTTGAAGGCCATCCATAGTCCCAACGCTTGTGTGGTGAGGCCGGACTCCAGTGTTTTGTGGAGGGGCAGGTCTGCAAGGCGCCTGGTGAGGTGGATGTCGACCGTGGCGTCCACGACTACCCAGATGTTGCGGGGCCGGATCGTCGTGGGTGGCGGTGTGGCGGTGACGGCGTCTGCCATGGTGCGCAGTTCGCCGTGGGAGGACGCCCCAAAGATGGTAGCCCCGGTGTGGTGTTCCACGTGGCGGCCGTCTGCGTGCCGGGTGATGAGCACGGAGGCGCAACCGACCGTGGGGGTGCGTTGCTGGGTGCCGGATGCGTCAGTGAAGTAGATGATGTCGGTGTCGCTGGGTATGGGTAGGCGGGCGATTGCTGTGGGGTGATAGACGTAGATGGGGTTCCCCTGGGCGGTTCTGGCGGTGATTTGCCTGGGTTGCAGTAGTGGCGCTGCATAGACGCCCATCCCCTGGGTGATGATGGCTTGAGCTCGTGGGGTGAGGCGGAAGAGGCCCCTGGCTGGGCGCCCCTGGGTGATATACGCGTACATCAGGTGGAAGAGGTATCCCCGTATTGGGGTGGAACTTCTGGCACGTGATGGCCTGTCGCCGCTCCTTGTCGTCCTTGTCGCCGCGGAGGGTGGGGTATTTGTGCTGTAGGGGGCGCATGGGTGCCTCCTGAGGTCCTGCGCGGTGCGGGTCGCAGCAGTCGTACTCTATGGCCAATCTGTCCGGGTCTGCCCGCTCGTTGGTGAACGTCCATGTCGCCGTGGGTGTTCGGGTTTCAGGCTACGTGCGCCGGGTGGTCTGGGGGTACCGTGTGAAACCAGGGGGAGAGCCATGCCTGCTGGTCGGCGGTGGCGGCGGCGGTGGGGGTGTGGTAGTGGGTGGAGATGAGGTGCAGCAGGGGCCACGGAGTGTCGAGGGCTGCCGGGCCGCAGTTCCAGCACGTGCGTGGTATGCCCTGGTCACTGTGTCTGACTGGTGGTACATCGGTCTCCGGTGCATTGTGTTTGGGGATGGACCAGGGGGCATGGTGTCGCTGGACAGTGCGGGTAGCATGTTTGTGGCCGTTTGGTGCTAGTAGCAGGACGGTGGGTGGTGTCCAGCCTTCGGCTGACAAGGTGGGCTCCCCCTGCGTCGTGCCGCCGTCGTTGGGGGTCTCTTGCTCGCTCGGGCGGGGCCGGGGGTGCTGGCGCTGGAAGGCTGTGTACGCCGTGTCGATGTCCTTGGGCCCCGGCATGTCGCGCCCTGCCTTCGTAGCACATGCGCGGAGGTACGCTTGGAAGACGTGGCTTGCTGGCCATTGTGGGTCGGAAAGGAACGGGGCGTGGTGGCCGTCGCATTGGGCCATCATCTTCATCTGTGTTCGGGTGAGATACACTATGGTGACGGTGGCCCCCAAGAGGCGCAGGGTGTCCACCTCGCCTGCCGGGTGTCGGTGGATGTCGGTGTGTGTGGCCACGAGTGGCCCCTGTTGATCGCAGTGGTGGTTTGTCAGGATGGCGTGTGTGTGGTGCGGTAGGAGGAGTTGTAGCTGGGCCCAGATGCCAGTGCCCACGGAGGTGGAGACGCCGTGTTGCGCCAGTATCCACCGGCGGCAGGTGTTGGGGGCCATTTGCGCTTCTTTTATGCGTATGGCTGCCGCCTCGCGAACTTCTGGTTGGTGGTTGTGTGTTACCCTGTGTAGGAGGTGCGCTGCGTGTTTGACATAGGCCATGTCGACCAGGGCGCCTGTATTGTCTCCGTAGTAGCGCCAGTGGGTCATCATGGCCTCCTTGGGGAAAAACGTGGGCCAGCCTCCGTGTTGCGCCCATGCCTTCGTCACTTGCTGTCGAGCGTGGCGTAGGGCGTCTTGGGGGCGCGGAAGGTGCAGGGCTTGGTACCCGATGGCCGCGTTGAGCACCGCTTCCATGAAGTACGCCAGGCCCTGCGTAGACAGGAGGTCCCCCCTGGCAATTTGTAGTAGCCGGGCGAGGCGCTCTTCTAGCTTGCTTCGGAGTGTGATGTGGTGGTGCCGCGTGGCCTGTGTGACTTCCAGGTGGACTGTGGTGTCTTCCAGGTGTAGGGGTTCGCCTTTCCGGATGTGGGGGGTGGGGGTCTTGGCGTCGGCCAGCCCGACCGATTTGCGGGGGTGCACTAGGAGCTGGTGGGCGTCCAGGTAGGTTGTGGTGAGTTGGAGAATGGCGGACGCTTGCTCGGTGGTCGTTGGTAGCCCTGCGTTCTCAGGGTCGCGGTGGCGGGTGGCCGTAGTTAAGAGGTTGTCGTCCGCGAAGTTGATGAGGGGGGACCGTAGCGGGTACGGGGCGTACCCCGGGTATACCCGTGCTAGCTCGAATGCCAGTGGCAGGGTGACGAGGAGGTAGAGAAAGGGGCCTTCGGCGCCTCCCTGGGGGACCCCGCTGTCTGTGCCGGTCCAGGGGGTGAGGCCTGCGGCTGTGATGACGGCGTAGAGTCGGGTCTGGATGTACCCGGTCATGAAAGATAGGAATGGGAGGCCCATGGCATCCCATACCTCCGTGAGGAGCCGGTGTGGGGCGTGGGGGAACGCGCCTCGGACATCGAGGGAGGCGATAATCATCTCGTAGGGGTTCATGTCCAGTGCGGTGTCCTGGAGGAAGATGGCCTCGTGGGGGGACCTGCCGGCCATGGCTCCCCACATGCTGGCGGGCACGTGGGCGAAGACCGCCGGCGCGATGCGGCCTAGGATGAGCGTCCACACCAGCTTGACCTCGGTGGCGGCGCCGACTATGGGCCGCCAGTTCCCCGGCTGCGCCCAGTCCCCCTTTTTGTAGAGGGGGTGGACCAGGTGGGCCCACTCAGGGGGGATGGGTGTGGCGCCCGTGACGATGTCCCACAGGCGGGCTGTCAGGCGGCGTTTGACGGGCAGGGTGAGACGTTGGTACGCTTCGGCCGGCAAACCGTCGACGCCGGGCACGACCCCCTTCTTCAGGCGGCCTAGGGCGCGTTGCAGTTCTGAGATGCTGAAGGGGTCATGTTCGATGGCGCGCCGCTGTTCCCGGTTGAAGACCCTGGGCACATGCTCGCGGATGGTGTTTCTGGTGTGGGGGCCGAGCTCGGGGAGGGCGTCCCCGTGTTGTGCCTGGAAGCTGTCCAGGACTGCCTGGAGGACGGCGTCAGGGTCATTGGTGAGGCCTCCTTCGGGGGTGCGCACCGCGTGGATGGTACGGCGCCCCGTGTCCTCCAGGATGCGGCTGACGTACCGTAGGGACTTGTACGGCGTGTCGTTTCTGCCGTATCTTTCGCGTTCCTGGGCTGCGGCCGCTATGCGGTGGGTGTGCCATTCCTGGAGTTGGTGGCGGCGGGTGGTGAGGAGCGCACGGAGGTGGGCGTCCCGGTCTCGTGCCTCCGGTGTGCTGGGGCGTAGCAGGGTGGCGAGTTCCCCTTTCGTGTTCCAGATGTCATGGACGAGTTGTTGGAGGGTGAGGTCTGGTGGTGCTCCCGTGTGGTTGGTGTCACGCTCCATGCCGCATGCTCGTGCCGCCCGGCGCATGGCGGTGGTGAGTGTCGGTGCATCAGGGCGGCGCAGGATGGCGTGTAGGGCCCTGTTATACCTGTGCCAGGCGCCGTGGCCGTCCTCGGCCGGGAACTGCAGTGTGGGTGGGAGGGTGTCGTCTGGCAGGGTGGCCGCGGGTGGGGGTAGGTTGGAGATGATGAGGTCGATGTAGAGGGGCCGGTGGCCCGTGCCTGTGGGCGGGAGGTCCCCGTAGGCTGCTTCGTGGACGCGCACCGTGGTTGGGTCCCCGTAGCACGTGTCGATGCGGGATGGGTGGGTGCCGGCTTGGTGGGCCCAATGGGAGGGTGTGCTGGTGAGTCCTGCCGTGAGGTCGGTGAGGCCCAGTTGGTGCATGGTGTCCCGGACAGCTGTGTCGGTGGCTGTGGGTGGGCCAGTGCGGTCGTCGTTGGTGGGGGCAGCGTTTAGGTCGCCTATGATGATGGTGGGTGCCAGGAGGGAGGGTCGGCAGTACGCCAGGCTCAGGGTGTCCAGGAAGTCCTTGGTCTCCTCTCCGAATGGGACGTGCGTGAGTAGCACGTTTAGCTGCCATCTGGGCCCCACGCACTCGTATGCCCCGAGGCGACCGTCCACTCCGAGGTCGGGGTGGGCATGCACCGTGACCGACGTCTTGTGGTAGAGGGGCACCCCCCGTTCCCAGTGGGCGTGATATTTGTTCCCCTCCGGGTCCAGGATCGGTGCTGGTTCGGGTTGGTCCGCTCTGCGGAGGGCTTGCTCCAGGAATCCCCGGAGGTCTGCTCCTTGGGGGTGCGGCCCGGGCATGGCTTGCAGTGTGGCGGCCTTGGTGGGGTCGTAGGTGACCGCGGGCTCGTTGAGGATGTTGATGCGGGCGTGGGCTTCCGCAGGTGCCGGTTTCTGCGGACCGGTAGTTTGGGGGGCGGGCTGTGTCCGGCCCTGGCCCCGTCAGGCGTCGAGGAGGTCGATGATGCCCTAAGCTGCGGGTGCCTTGCAGTTCCGCTTCTGGGGCTGGGGTAGGGCCCATGCATTGTGGACTTCGCCCCTGTACTCGGTGCCGGTAAGGTGCTCCGTGTCGGGGGTGCACAGCTGCATGGGGACCATCTCACGACCGGTTCGGTCTCGCCAGAGCTCGATGGTGCGCCCCACCTTCTTGTCGTTGGGGGTGGCCGGGTCCCACTTGACGTGGATCTTGAACCCCTGGTGGTCCCCGGTGACGAGGTACCGGTGCTTGACCTCCCCTGCGGCCCATATCCACTTGGAGGGGTCCGCGGCCGTGGCGTACTCGAAGGGCAGCTGCACCCGGGTACCCATGGCGTATTCGGGATACAGGGCAGCGGCTTCCTCTTTGGTCCAGCTCTTCGACTTGGCTCTTGGTTTTGGCGCGGGTTTGGCTTGTGTGGGGGCCTTGCCCTTCTGCGCACCTTGGCGGCGCCGGGCAGCGGGTTGTCCCAGTTGGAGAGGCACGCCCTGGGGCTGCTGTACGGGTGCGTGGCCCGGTGCAAACACGGGGTGTTCGCGGGCGGCTGGGACGTCAGGCTTGGACGTGGGGACGGGGTCCTTCAGCTGGAACACTTGCTTGGTTGTGAGGCCAAGCACTTTCTTGGCCTCCTGCAGGGCTTCGGGCGGGTCCATGAGCCAGGTGATGAGCCGGCGCCCGGTGCCTGCCCCGTTGCGGCGCATGTGGGCCGTGTAGCGGGTGGCGTGGCGTGTCCACGCTGGGGTGCGTTCCGGGGGGAGGGGGCCTTCTGGCGCCCCCTGTGCCAAGTAGAGGGCGTAGTGCAGCGCTTCCCAGGCTGCCTCTCGGGCGTGGGGGATGCGTGCGGCGAGTCGCAAGCGGTCCCCTCCGCGTGGTGGGGGCGTCCTGCGCTGCTTGGGCTAGAGGTGGGGAGGGGCGGTCCTCCCAGAGGCGGGAGGCAGACGCCGTGGCGTACATGGCTGTGATCAGGACGTGTTCTGTCAGCTCTTCCACCATGAGGTGGTTTTCCCCCTCAAGGTCTCGGGGGATGGTGGCTTCCGCCTTTAGGGTGAGGAATGCGATGGCGCGTTTGGGTCCAGGTGTGGCGTGCGTCGGCTCATCTGGCGGGCGTCCGTCGGATGGGGTGTGGGGGGTGCGCTTCCGGAAGGGGGATGGTCCCACCGCCAGGTGCTCGACAAGGTGTAGCGGTATGGCGTGGTGGCGGTCCGCTGCGGGCAGGAGCTAGGGGTGTGGGTCCCCGGGTATCGTGCCGAGGTATATGCCCCCCCTGTAGGTAGGGTCGGGCAGGGGTTAGTGCAGAGCGCCTGCGCATCGTAGCGCGCGACCAGGGTTGCAGTGGGTGCATTTAGCTGTTATGGGGTGCGGTACCGCGTACACGGTGAAGGGCCCTACCGCGCGCTGGATGTGGCGGGGGATGATGGTGCGGAGGTCCGCCACCCGTGCTGTGCGGCTTTCGCCATAGTATATCCAGAGAGTGTCCTCCAGTGCCATTTTGGGGCGTAGCTTGCGGGCCAGTAGGTTCAAGGTGCTTTTGTGGGTGGCCTCACCGACGGTGCCGGGTCCAGCGTTAATGCGTGGGAGCAGGTGGTTTTGGTGGTGCGCCGCGGCCCGTCTGCGGGCAGTGTGGAGGGCGGTGCTGTCGGCGGGAGGGGGCGCGTGCCGGGTGAAGGACTACTCATGTCAATCTCAACGGTTTGCTCACGGGCATCCCGCTTGGATGTACCAATCCCCGAACCTTTTTCCGGCGTCTTCTCCCCCAGCATGACACTTGCCGAAAATAGTGGGATGTGCCTCAATACCGAGGGATCAACCCGTGGCAGCCCAGAAGGCGTCGACCGCACGGGACCCTCCATGGGCGCCACTCCTTCTGACGCTGTCCTCAAAGTCGTCACTCGTCTCAGCAACGACTCTGGGGCAGGATCCCGTGGCAGGTTGGGGCCTAGTCCCGGGACGGGCGTTGGGATTCCTCCACCCTTCTCCAACTCCCTCATCCTGTTCTCGACTGTCTCCAAGTACTTGATCATGTCGTCCACCACCCGTTGCTACTGTACCAACATGCTCTCCAACTCGGATTCGTAGTCCCCTCGATGTGATCGAATTGTCTTCAGATCGTAGTCAAAAATTGCCTGGTCCTCAAGGATTCTAGAGGTGGTGTCATCCAACTTGTGGATCTTCTAAATAAGGGCATCTTTGCCCACCCGGGGATAACTTCTGATGAGGAAGTCCACATGATGGCAATGGCAATGATCTCCACTCCATGCTTGCCCACACGCCGCCTTCTTGATGTCCTCGTGAGGATGGCGCTCATCTCCTTCACGATCCCGTGGCGGCTTCCCCGGAGCTCCACGCTCTTCGCCTTGACATGACCGTGTCGCCTGTAGCGTCACCGTCCATCCTCACTTCCTCACCATCGCCCGTGTGCCTCGGGAGGATGGTGGTGGCTGTCCTTCGCGGCGATGCTTCCCGTTCTGCATCACAAGCAAGTTCAGGATTTGGGGCAGTATGCGACCGGCCTGCCAGGAAAACTGGCTCTGCGCCGGCATTATTCGAAGGGTAACATGTATGATATCCCTCGGAGTCCGACGGAGCACTGGACATCCAGCGGACGGGGCTTGGCGTCAAGGTAGGTAGGTAGGTAGGTGCACTCGGTTGTGGAGAGGCGCCCCATGGTTCCCCCTGGCGTCGTGCCTGTGACGAACAGGAAGAGGCTCCGCGCGTGAAGAGGGGAGGCGGCTTACATCCCGCTAGACCTGACTGTTGGCCCCCAACAAAGCGGCCCCGGGCAATACCGGGAGGGCTGATCGCCGCCAGCGTGACGTGCTTGTCTCGCCGGGAGGCTGTGCCCCCTTGCTTGCGCACGTCCCCTCCTTTGGGCGGAACCCTAGAGGTTCACCGGACTTCCTGGTGCATCCCGATCCAAAGGCATGCATGCACGTTCTCCGTACCAGGGTTCCGAGGCGCTTGGGTGTTGCACGCTCCGCCTCGAGTCCCAAAGCAGCGCAGGCCTTAGGATGCAGCCTTACCCCCGGTCTCCGGATCTCGTTTGGCCGGGTCATCTGCATGGGACGGGCTGCCTCAGTGCCCGGGCTGTGGGCACTGGGTTTCCTACTGTTGTGCGGCGTTTGTGTTTGGGTCCGGTTCGCGGTTGGGTGTGGGTTTTGTTAACTCCGCCAGTCCTGGCTGGGCTCTTGGGTGGGTGTGTTTGGGCACGGTTTGTGGTGTTGTCCCTCTAGTGTCGGCTGTTTGTGGTGTTCGTGGTTGGGGTTCGGTTTTGGCCTGCTTATGGGACGTTTTTTTTTTCCTGCGCGCCCCGCTTGCCCCCCGCCGTGTGGGCGTGCGTGCTGGGCCTGGGTCTGGGCTGTGCCCAGCCCTTCTTGGCTGGGTTGTCGGGGTGTGTTTTTTGCGCTTTTTTTTTTTGATGGGTGTCCCTGTCCCGGGCCCTCTGGTCCCTGTCCCCCCATCCCCTTTCTTTCCGGCTGGGCTGCTGGCTCTTTTTTTTTTTCGTGTTGTGTGTCTGCATCTTTCGGTGTCCCTTTTCCCGGTGGGCCGCTGGTCCTGACTTGGTGTTGCCGGTTTTGGCCCGGTGGTCCCCCTGTCCCTCTTTGGGGGTCCTGTCTTCGGTGCCTTCTGGGGGGGGGGTTTGGCCGCCTCTGGTGGTGTTGGCGGGCGGTTTGGTGGCTGTGGGCTGTTTTCGCCCCCCCCCCCCCCTCCCCCCTCTGTTGTTCTTTTTCTTTTTGGGGGGGGGCCTGCCTGTTCCTCCCTCTGCCTTCCCCTGGCTGGCGCACGCACTGGCCCGCATTCAGTGTTGTCTTCCGGGCTGCTGTTGGCGGTTGCGTTCTGTTTGGCCGTGTTCCGGGCCCATGGGTCGGGTGGGCTATGTAAACGGTGGGCTCGGCGCCCCTTCTTGCCGGGTTAGGTCCTGGCTCTGCCGGCTGGGCGGCTGCGCCAGGCGGCTGCTTGTGGCTCTGGGTTACGGGGCTGGGGTTGTTCGTGTCCTTTCCCCTCTGCGGTGCCCGTTTTAACCTTCTGGGTGGTCCGCCACCGTTGTTGCCCGGCGTGCTGTGGCCCCGTGTGTGGTCTGCGGTGCTGGTGTGTGGCGTGCTGGTGCGGTGCCTTCTGGGGTGTGCGGTGGCTTGCTTCGGTTAGTCCTTCAGGTTAGGGTCAGTTGTGTCGTGTTGTGCCGCTCTGTGCCGCGTCGCGTGGCGTCGTGCTGTGGCGCGTTGCACTGTGGCGCGCTGTGGTGCGGTGTGCCGTGGTCTCGCGTTGTGCCGCGGTGGGTCAGCGGAGGTCAGCCTGGCCTGTGTCGTGGTGCAGAGTGCGGGCCGGAGTGTGGCTGGCTGGTGGCTGGGGGGTGCGGTTAGGTGTGGGTGTCCTGCTGCGTCCGTGCTGTCGGGGCTTGGGCGTGCCGCTCGGGCTGGTGGGTCGGGTAGGTCGATCGCGTGACGGTCCGTGGGGTTGCCCTCCCTGGGGGCCTGTGCCTTGGTCCCGTGTCCTCTGGTGGTTTCGGTCCCTAGTCCTTGTCGCTGTGGCCGTGCCTTCGTCATCTTCTGGTGCCTGTGAGGTGGCCCTTGTGGCGGCCGGGGTTGTCGCCTGGTGGTGAGGGCGTGGTGGAGCGCCGTGCGGCGGCGTTCCCTGCGGCTTCCCCTGTGGGTGTGGCCCGTTCTCCCCGTGTAGGGGTGACCTCCATTCCCCGTGTGGTTTCCAGTGGCTGGTGGGTGTGCGCTGGTGTGATCCGTACGGCGTCTAATGCTTGCTTCGGCGGTGTGTGTTGGGGGGTGCGCCCCCGGAAGTCGTGGGGCGTTCGGTCGGGGTGGGGCGCCGTGGTCCCCCCGTCGTGGTATGCCCTTCCTGTGTGTGGGTCGTGGCGTTTGCCGTGGTGCCCTTTTCTTCCGTGCCTTGGTCCCCGCTCCCGCCCCTTCCTGGTTCTTGGGTGGTTTCCTGCCCCCATGTGGTGTCTCTTCCGGCGTCCTGTCCCTGTGAGTGCCTGCCCTCACTTGGGGCCCCTCCGTGCCCTCTTGCCTGAGTGCCCCTTGGTGTCCCTTGCCCTCCCCTTGCCCTTGTCCTCCCCCTTCCTGGTGTGGTGGTGGCGGGAGGGGCGGGGTGGGGAGGGGGCGCCGACGGCCCAGGCCTCGGGTTGGCTGGCCTGGAGCCACTTTCGGAGGGGTCGGGGGGTGTAGGGGGGGCGGAGGCCCTGGACCGCATCGCGGAGGAGGGCCTCCCATGCCGCTTGTGGCATGATGGCCTCCGGGGCGGCCTCGTTGGGGTCCGCGGGGGTGCGGGTGCGCACCTCCTCGAAGGTATGGACCATGTGCACCCCATTGTGCCTTCCTGCTCCCCCGGCCCACTTCACCCAGCGGCAGAGCTCCTGCAAAGCGGGGGCAGACCACCAGGCGAGGTGGGCGGGGGCCTGGGGGGGGGAGGGATCGTTGCCCGGGGTCCTGGAGCGGCGGGGGGAGGACGTGGACCTGCGGTGGTGGCGGGGGTGGCGGTGCCTGGGGGAGCGGGAGCGGCGGTGGCGGGGGCTTGGGCTGGAGGATGGGTACTGGCGGAGGGGGGAACGGGAAGGGGAGGTGGACATGGGGCGGCGGTGGCGCGCTTGGTGGCGTCCGGGGGAGCGGGAGTGGTGGTGGCGGGGGCTGGGGGTGGTGGATGGGTATTGGCGGCGGGGGGAACGGGGAGCTAGGCGGGGCCTGTGGGGGGAGGGGGAGGTGGACGTGGGGCGGCGGTGGCGTGCCTGGCGGCGTTGGGGGGAGCGGGAGCGGTGGTGGCACGGGCTGGGGATGGGGGTCTTGTATGGCCCGAGGGGGGAGGGGGAGGTGGACATTGGGCGGCAGTGGCGCTCGTGGTGGCGCCCGGGGGAGCGGGAGCGGCGGGAGCGGGGTCTCGGGCGGTCGTGGTGGCACCTGGGGGAGCGGGAGCGGCGCGAGTGGGTGTTTGAGGCACGGTGGCGGTGTTGGGAGTGTGGGCACCGTGGGCGAGTGTGCCGTGCGGGGGGGAGCGGGAGCGCCGCCGTTTGCGGGACCGGGCCTCATCGCTCGAGTCGGGCCAGTCAGGAGGCGTCCGCACGTCCTGGGGGGCTTCGCGTGGTGCCGCCTGGTACTGAGGGGGGGGGGGGGGAGGTCCCCCGTCGTCCATTGATCCGCCACGTAGGGGTGTGGTGGCGGCAGCGGCTGGTGGTATGGGTCGAGTGACTGTCCTTGGCGGGGTTGGGCCCGGGGGGCCCTTTCGGCGTGGACGTAGTGGCCGGGGGGATACGGATACGGTTCCTGGGACGGGGGGGGGTGGCTGATACGGGGAGGCCTGGCCCCTGTGGGTAGGTGGGGTATGCGGGTGGAGCGCTCGGTGGCTGCCATCCCATTCGCCCGTGCTGTTCGTGCACGGGGGGTTGTGGCCCGGTGGGGTAGGGTGGTGGGCAGTGGTAGTGGTGGGGGTGGTGTTGGTAGTGGTGGTGGTGGGGCCGCTGGTGGTGGTGGTGTTGGTAGTGGTGGGGTTGGTGTTGCGGGTATGGCCCATGGACCCCTTGTTTGAGGTTCGAGGTTTGATTTTGGGGGTATTAGACGCCTTTCGGCCCCGGGGGGCCACCTGGTCGGGCCAGGTGATATCCTCCCCACCGGGTCCTAGTGGGGGGCCCTCCAAGACGCACCTCCTGCCTGGTGGCGGAGTCCCCCGGGTTCACAGGGCTCGGAGCCCCGTCCTTCCCCGGCTTCCCCGTTTCGCCACTCCCCGGTCAGTGCATCAATTCGCAGCTGTGGCTGCGGGCGCTTACCCACTGCGTCGCCCTCCTAATGCGTGGTCGCCCGGGGAGCCGGCGCTGCCGGGCCCGTGCTACTGGCTTGTCGCCAGTGGGACCCCCCTGGGCTGGCGCGGAGGCTGCCTAGGCTAGGGGTTGGGGCGTGGCGCTGTGCGCCACTACTGCCTTGGCGGGTGCAGTGCCCCTTCTGTGTGTGCGCGGCGCTCGCGGCTGGTTCGGGGGGTTCGAGCCGGTACCTGGTAATGCGTCTCACTCGTTTCCCCCTTCCCGCCCCGCGTGTTCCGCGCTGCGTGTGGCGGGCCGTCCCGTCCGGGTGTCTCTTACCCTCGCTCGCTGGTACGCCATTCCACGCGGTCTGTGCGTTCTGCGCGCTCGGTCCGGTTGCCCTTCTGGTAGTCCCCGCGTGCCCCTTTCGTGTGTGTGCGCTCGCGCTCCCGCTGCGTCCGCTCCCCCCCCCTCTGGGTGGTGTGGCGTGCGCACCTCGCGTGGTCCCGGCACTGGGCGCTGATAGGGCCGTTCCACGTGGTCCGTGCCCCTCTGCGTGTCCTGCCCCGGTCCCTTGCTCCGTCTGGCGTGCTTGGGGGGGGGCGGTCCGGTCCTGGTTCCCCCCTACTTGGCTTGGGGTTGTGGGGGTGGCGGTAGGGCGTCCCCGGGGGGGGTGCCTTCTACTGTTGCGAGGGGCGTCTGGGGTCAGGCGCTCCTCTTCCCCTGACTGCCCACCCACTGACTGGGCTGTTGGGGTCCGCGATCTACGTGTTGTGGGCGCGGGCGTGCGGGTGTGGGGGCCCTTCTCTGTCCCCTCAGCCTGCACGCCCTGTGGGGGCTGCGCGCCGAGGGGCGGGTCCGTTGCGTTTGTGTGCCAGGGGGGCAGCCAGGGGGGGGCCTGTAGGGCGGGGGGTCGCTCTGCCTCGTTCCGTCCCTCTGCCTTCCCTGGGCAGGCAACAAAGCGGGTGTCACTGGCGTCGTGCTGTCCATGGGGGGCGTGGTCCCCCATACCACTCTGGTTCGTGCTCATCCGCCTTCTCTGGGCGCGATCTGTGCGGCGTCCTGGCGCGTTGGCGCGGGCTCGCTTGTTCTCCGCGGCCCCCGTGGGAGCCGGCAGCTGGGGCGAGGAGGCGGGTCGCGCTCCGGCTCCCCTCTCGGGCTGGGGGGGGACGATCCCCCCTGCCTCGGGGGGTGGGGGCCGGGGCCCCCGCGGCTTGCGTGCCGGTGGGGGGGTGGGGGGGGGGGGGTCGCGCCGCGGCCTCCCTGCTCCCCTCCTGTGTGGCGGCCTGCGGTACTCAATCCTGGCCCCCCTCGTGTTGTCGGCGCACTCCATTCCGGCGTGCGCGTGCGGTCGGGGTCGCAGTGCCGCCCCAGGGTGGGGGGGTTGAGGGGCGGCCCGTGGACCGCTCCCCCGGGGGCCCCTGCAGACCTGAACCCCCCCTCTGCCGTCCCTGAGTGGGCTGTGGTCACGGGAGGGTCAGGTGGGCCGCGGCCCCCATACTGTTCCGTTGCGCGCGTTGCTCCGGCACGCTGGCGTGGGCTCGCCCCGCGGCCGCGACTGCCGCGGGAGCAGGTCCAGCCGCATCCCCCCCCCCCCGCGTCGCGGTCCCTTCCGGGGGGGGGGCGTCTCCTCGGCTCCGGGGGGGCGGAGGGCCGCTCCCGTGGCTCCCTAGCTGGGGGAGGTGCGGGGGGGGGGGGTGGGGGGGCCGGCCCCCCGCCCCCCCGCCCCGTCGGGCGTCGGCCTGCCTTCCGTTGCCCCCGGCGTGCCCCCCCGTCCGGTCGGCCGCCGACGGGTCAGTGTGGCGGGGGGGGGGGGGGAGGGGGGGGGGGAACCCCCCCGCCCTGGTTCGCGCCCCCGTCTTCCCCGGGCCGGCCTGTGATAAGGCTGCTCCGTTTGCGCCGTCCTGGACGTCGCCGGTCTGCTGTCGGCCGGCAGCAGGCAGGGCGTGTGGGCGCCTGCCTCGGCCGTGGTGCCCCCTCACCCCGGGCGCAGCGGCCTCTTCGGGGGGGGTGTGGGGCCGCCGTTTCTTCGGTCCGCCTCCGTCCGCTCTTGGGCCTGAGTGGGAGGGGGGGGGGGGGTGGGGGGGGCCCTCTGGTCCCCTGGCGACGCCTCCTGCCGGCCGGGGGGGGGGGGGGGGGGGCGGCATGGCGGTCCCGGCCCCGGGGGCAAGCCATCGGGTGGGGGGTCGCACCCTTCCCCCGCCCCCCTCTACCTAGAGCCGGAACCTCGTGCAGGCCCTCGCTGGGGCCCCTCATCCCCCCGGCCGTCGTCGCGCGGCGCTGGCCGGTCGGAGGCGGCCGTGAGGGTTAGCGGTCAGCGGTTAGCGGGCTGCGGGGCAGCTGGTTCCCCCCCGCGCTCGTTGTATCCGCCCTCCCTCCCGCGGGCGGTGGCGCGCTCTCCTGTGTCATGCCGTACCGTGGGGGGGGCGCGGGTCGGGGGGCCCAGCTCCCTCCCCCACTTTCTCGCGTCCGCCGTCTGGGCCGTCAGCTGCGCCGCCGTTTGTGTGGAGGCCGGGGCTGTGGCGGCGGAGGGTTGCGCCGGCGGTATGCGCCAGTGGGCGAGGGCGCTGCGCAAGGCCCGGAGGAGCCAGTTGTTGGCGTCCGCATCCGTGATGCGGAGCACCGCTCCCCCTTCCAGGAAGGCCGGCCACGTCGGCTCCCTGTCGGGCCACGCCGCCCGGATCACTGACCTGAGGACCCTCTCATGGTCCTCTGGGGCTGCCCAACCTCCCGGGGGTACCTCTCGGTTTCCTCCGTCTCTCCAGAGGAGCACGGCATCGAAGGGCCGGTTCCTCAACCCCCTGGTGGTCCCCTGGTTGGCCCAGCACAACCACCCGTACACCTCCCCCACCAGGGGGAGGGCCTCCTCCCCCAGAGGTTCCGGGACCGTGCTCCAGTCCCGGTCCCACGGCCGGGCCCCCTCTGCCCCTCGCGCCGGCTCCCCTCGCTGCCCCTGTGCCTGCGGCGCCGATGCCGCGCCTCGCCCCCCCTTCTGCCGAGGCCATCCGCGCCGGCTCCGCTCTCGGCGCGGGGGGGGCTGGGTGGTGCTGGGGTCGTGGGGGTTGGGGGGGGAAGAGCTCGCCGGCGTCAGGGTCGATGTTGTAGAGGTGGAGGTGGTGGTGGTGGTGGTGGTGGTGGGTGTTGTGCGCCGGCATCTGTTGGATGCCGGGGGGGATGCACCTCACTGGCTGCACGTCCGGCTGCGAGGGGCGCCCTGCTCCCCGCCCCCCTCCCTTCGTCCCGCCCTCCCTCCCGGGCTCCCATGCCCCGTCCCGCCTGTCCCTTGGGGCCCGCGGCGCCCTTGCCCTTGCCCTTGGGCCCCTTTCTAGCCCCCTGCCCGTGCCGCGGGTCCCGCCCTCCGTCCCCCACGCCCTGGCCCCCCCGCTCGCCCACCGCCCCTCGCCCCGCCCCCTGCACCTGGGCTCCCTGTTCGCGCCCCTGCGCGCCCTTCCCGTGCCCTGGTCCCTTCCCGGCCCCCTGCCTTGAGTCGCGCCGTCTGCTGCCTGCGCTCTGCCCCCCCCCACTGCTGCGCCCTTGCTCCCTGCCGCGCTTGCCCTGGCCTGCTCCTTGCGCGCGCTCCTGGGCACTTTCCCTGTCGCCTCCTGCCCCCCGCTCCGCGCTCCCGTGGCTGGCACGCAGCTCTGCCTGCGCGCCCTCCCCTCCTTCCTGGATCACGCGCCGGGCGTCCCGCTGTCTTTGCAGCTGCGGCAGCGTGACGCCCGGCGGCGAGCGCTCGGGCGCCGGGGGGCGGACGTGCCGCGCCCATCCCGGGGGGAAGGGCTTGGGGGGGAACTGCTTGGGGGGGCTTGTGTGGGTGTGGGTGGGGTTGGCGTGGGCGCGGTACTTCGCGCTCTCCCTGCCCACTGCTGCTGCTGCGGCGGCCGCCGGCGAGGCACCCGTGGCCCGTGCGGGGCCCTTCCCCCGCTTTTGCGGCGTGCTGGGGGTCGCGGCGTGGCCGGCCGAGGCGGCGGCGCGGCGAGCCGGGGCCGCGGTCGCAACCCCTCGCGCGCCCTCCTCGCTTTCCTCCGCTCCTGTGGCGGCCGCCGGCGAGGCGCCCGTGGCCGGTGCGGGGCCCGTCCCCTGCTTTCGCGGCAAGCTGGGGGTCGCGGCGTGGCCGGCCGAGGTGCTGGCGTGGCTCGCCGGGGCCGCGGTCGCAACCCCTCGCGCGCCCTCCTCGCTCTCCTCTGCTGCTGTGGCGGCCGCTGGCGAGGCGCCCGTGGCCCGTGCGGGGTCCGTCCCCCGCTTTCGCGGCGTGCTGGGGGTCGTGGCGTGGCCGGCCGAGGCGGTGGCGCGGCCCGCCGGGGCCGCGGTCGCAACCCCTCGCGCGCCCTTCTCGCTCTCCTCTGCGGCTGCGGCAGCCCTCGGCGATGCGCCCGGTTCCTGCGCCGGGGCTACCCCCCGTGTTGGCGGCGTGCCGGGGGCCGCGGTCGGGGCCGGGGCGTGGCTCGCTGGGGCTGCGGTCTCCGCCTCCTGCGCGTCTGGGGCCCCCTCCCGGCGGGGGGCGGCAGGGCTTGCTGCTTGGGCGGCGGGGGCGGTCACTTTGGCTGGTTCAGGCTCCCGGGCCGGCGGCGGCGGCCCAACCAGCACCGCCGCCTCCGCCAGCCTCCGCTCCTCGCGCTCCGCGAGGGTCTCCCCCGTCCACTCCGGGGAGGCGGGGGAGCGGGAGCGGGACCGGCGGTGGTGGCGGTCGTCCCGCTGGGGGGAGCCATCGGAGTCTGCCATCACTGTTATCCTGGTAGGCATGCGTGGTGGCAGGCGCGCCCTTTCCACTACCTCCTGGTGCATCAGTGCCGTGCCGTGGGCAGTGCCGTGTGGTGCTCTGCGGGGGGGAGGGGGGGAGGGGGTGGGGGGCCGGCTGTGGCGTCAGCCCCGCACGGGCGGGGGCCGGCGGCCATTCATCGGCATTTGGAGGGGAGGCGGGGGAGCCACGCGGCCCACGCGTCGCGCCACAGCTCCCAGTCTTGGGCGGGGCCCAGGGCCCTGGGCCCCCGGGGGTCGTCAGGTGGTGTCGGGGGGAGCCGCACTAGGTGGACCCCCGTAACGGCGGTGACCTCCTGTGTTCGCAGGAATGTGTGTACTCCGTCCCGCGCCGCGGGCGCCGGGAGGGGGGGGCGGGGTACGGGTGCTGCCCAATAGAGGTTGGTGGGGGTGATCCCCAGGACCCGCCCCGGGTCCCCGCGGGTTCCGACGACGAGGAGGAGCAGGGGGGTGCCAGGGCACTCTTGCCAGAGGACCTGCCCCCTGTGGTGGGCGCCCCTGGTTCTGGAGAGGGGAGGGGACAGGTCTGGGTGAGCCCAGCCGCGGGGCGCGTGCGTCGCCGGCGGGAGGGCGGGGCACCAAGTGGGCTCCCTGGGGAACGCCTCACATACGATGGCGTACCAGGGGGTAGGCCTGGTGCCGTCGTACACCGGGTTGGGCGGCCGGGGGCGGGCGGACGCCTCGTCCGCGCCTTCCACGAACACCGTGATCTCGCCCACCTCCAGGTCCTCATCCGGTGGGTGTAGAAGGTGGAGCGCCGCATCCAGCTCGGACACTCCCCCCGGGTACGTGGCCCGTGCCTGGTTCAGGTACGGGGCCGCGTCCCCGGGGTAGCGCGTCCTGAGAGCGTGCAGCAGGGCTGGGGCGCTGCTGCGGAGGGACATGGCAGACCCTGCTCCCGTCAGCCGCAGGGTGTCCCCCATGGACAGGGGCCAGCCTGACCGGTTGGATTCGCGCCACTCCATCCAGTGCCCGTAGAGGGCCGCCTCCGGGCTGATGAGCCCCGGCTAGACGGCGTTCACGATCCGGTGCATCGCCGGGAGTAGCGTAGGGCCCCCCGCTCCGTTCAGGGCGCGGACGGCTGGGAGGGCGGTCTCGTTGAGGAAAGCCCTCGCACTGCCCGTCAGGTCACGCCGTGCGGCAGCGAGCTCCTCGTGCGCCTCCGCCACCGCGTCCGTCACCAGGCCTCGGACGGCCGCCTCCTGCGCTTTGCGTTGGGGCCTGGTGTGTCCCGGCCCGTCACCCCGTCAGCGTGGCATGGTACTGCGGGGTCTGCAAAGGACGGCGGCCGGTGGGGGTCAGGGCGCGAACACGTGCGACAGGTGCGCAACGGATGTGGGGTCCCGCAGGTGCACGTGGATCCACAGAAGGGCAGCGCCTGCGGGGCCCGCGCGTTCGTGCGAGGGGGTTTGTGCCCCCTCGATGCGCCGGTGCAGGGCCTCCTCCGCTGTGCGCCTGCGCGGGCCTGCAGGAGGTTCGGGCCAGTGGCACGCGGCCACCTGGGCGCACCGCGCGCACTTGTTGGCGCCTGTCGACGCTGCGGAGGACACCGTGTCACATTCCCCGCAGAGCCGGCAGGTGTGTGGGACGTGGGAGGGCGGCGACCAAGCGTCGAGATGGCGGAGCCAGAGTTCGTCCCACCTCTGTCGGAGGGGGTCCCGGATCTCCAGCAGGCGGGCGCGGACTCGGCGCCGGTAGTCCCTGCCAAGCGTCTCCCGCTGGACCTCCCGCCACGTGTCGTCGGGGAGGATCCCGTGGTCGTGGAAGACGGCGATGAGGTCGTCCCACGCCGGGCGGGGGTGCCCCTGGGGGGGGGTTGCCATGTACACGTGGCGCCCGGTGAGGTGGGGCGTCAGCGCATCCCATCGGCACCCGTTCGCGGTGTCTCAGTGGAGGAGGGCCAGCAGGGTCCCGTCCGCGACTGCCTCGCACCCCACTCGCAGCCCTTCGCAGCCGTCCAGCTCCTGGCGCAGCGCGGCTGCAATGTTGGTGGGGAGCATGAGGACCAAGGGCCCCTGGGTGTCGCCCAGCCGGGACAGGGCGTCGTCATGTACCGGCCCCCCAGCTTTGAAGTGCGCCGCGGCGAGCTGGGCGGCCCCGCCCTCTGGGGGGTGCCACCGGACGGTGGCCGCGGCGTGTCCCCATGTGCGTATCTCCGTAGCCCGGAGTGCACTGGCGGCGTGAAGGACGATGCGGGGCGGGACGGGTGTCCTGATGAGTGAGGACACGTCCCCAGCCCATCCGGTTTGCGGCACCGGGGCCGCCTGCAGCCATTCCCGCGTCGCCGCGTCCCACGGGTGGTCAGGTCCCGCCCCGCGGATCACGGTGGGTCTCGGCCGGGTGTCCGGCCCCCATCCCTTGAGTGGGATGGCGGCGTATCGGTGCGCAGGGGTCTCTGGGGCGCGCGTGGCGGCGCACCACCGGCCCCACTCGTGTGCCCATACCTCGACCACGATGCGCGCCTCCCACGCGGTCATGGAGCCGCGCCCGATGATCCACGCCGGGAAGAGGGCGTCTTGTAGGTGCTTCGAGAACCCCCCCGGCAGGTCCTGGTACGGGTGGGGGCCCTCTTGGGGCGGGCACGCCAGAGTGCCATTCACGACACGGAGGGAGGCTACGAAGTCCTTGTCAGGGCGGGGGGGAGGGGGAGGGTGGTCGCCCTCCGCCGCAGTGAGCCACCGGTGTGCCCGGGCCGCCGGGCTTTTGGGGCTCGCGGAGGAGTTGCTCCAGCCGGTGGTTGCGAAGCTCCCATGCGAAGTCCCCCAGCCGGAGCATATGCTGGAGAAAATTGTCCACAGAGGTCCCTCCCGGCGGGTCGTAGCGGGCTATGGCGCGGAGCCGCGCCTCCGCGTCCTCGGGCACCAGTCCGGAGCAGAAGACTTCCGTCCATGTGGCGCCTGCGGAGCGCCACGAGGCCACCCACAGGGCTTTGTCCCCGGGCGGGAGGTGGCGGGCCGCCTCGTGTACCGCCTGGCGGTAGTGGGGCCAGAGGAGCTGTGAGTGGGCGCACCCCACGTGCATGTGCACCGGGGTCTCCTCCGGGCCGCCGCATAGGAGGCACGGTTGTGGGACGATGGCGACGCCGGAGAGCCGCTCCTTGCGGACGCGGAACCTGCGCTGCACCGGCGTGTGGCTGTCTCGGGCCCGCAGCGCCAGGCGGTTGGTGGCCGTCGCGGTGAGGTCCTGGGCGTGGACATATGCTGTGGCGTGGGCCGCGCCCAAAGGTGTGTGTCCCCGGTGCGTCAGCGCATGGTCTGTCTGCGCCCGCTGCTCGACCTCGCCGAGCACCCGCATCGTGGGAGGCCGTAGATCGAGATGGCCGTCACGGCCGGCGACAATGAGTTGGGCGTGGCCAGGGTCCGGGGGCGTGTTCTGCAGGACGGTGTCCTGGGACGCCGCCCAGTCCGCCTTGTGCAGTAGGGCGTCACTGTGGTGCGAGGTGGCTTGGACGTACCAGAACGGGTGCCCGGCGTGTTGCCCTCGCGCGCACAGGCTGTCCCGGAGCCATCGCAGGGGCATCCGGTTGACCACCTTTGCTGCGCCCGCGGGGACCCCCGTGGTCCGCTCGCGATCTGCGTGCCGCAGGAGGTGGAGGATGACTTCGGCGTCCACCGTACGGACCCGTGGTCGTAGGCACCGTATTGTAGGGGGAGGGAGGCGGCCACCCCCTCCCCGTCGGGCACCGTGCCCGAGATGGCCACCGCCCACGTGCGGGTGAGGTCGGCGGCGAGAGCGACGCTGGTGGCGTGTTTGCAGGGTCCGCCCCCGGACGCGTCGGAAGAGTTGTGGCTCCAGGCCTCCGGGATCCAGTAGTACCCGGTGGGGCTGAGCCACCCCGCGTTGAGGTCGGCAGAGTGCCACCGGACGTCGGGGTGGCTGGGGGTCAGTTGGTCCACGCTCAGCGCCTTGGTGTCGCGGGGGCTGATCGCCGGGTGGTCGTGCAGCCGGATCTCTGCCCCGGTGATCGTGCTTGCCCAGGACCGAAGTGCCGTCACATTTTTTTATGAGCCAGGCCCGGCCTCCGCGCTGGTGCACCACCAGGTGCCCCGTGTCCTCTGGCTGGTCCTCCAACGCGTGCACTGCCATGTGTGGGTCGTGCGGCACCCCGGTAGCTACCAGCAGGGCGGTGCCACGGGGGAGCCCACAGGGTTTGGGCTGGCCCGCCCCCACCTGCACTATTTCCCACTCGGCCCGGAGCTGCGCTTGCCCCGTCGCTGGGGTGCATTGGTCGTCCGTGGTCACCAACCACAACGGCGTCGGCGCGTGGGGCCGGGGGCGCAGGGGCTCGGGCCATGCCACGTCCGCGTTAGGCTCTTGGTGCTCGCTTTCGGCGAGTACGTCGCAGAGGATGTACATGAGGGCGGCCGGCGGGTGGTACGCCGCCCCCCGTGTGGGGGGGGATAGGCCGCCCCGGCGGCGCCAGCCCCCGACGTGGAGGTGCAGGCCGTCCGGGGTCACCCGTGGGCCGTTGTGGGCGTCCTGCTTAGCCGTCGTGGGGTGGACGAGTCTCAGGCGGGGGTCCCGCGTGCCGGTGGTGTGGAAGAGGCCGACCAAGGCGTCGCGCCACCCGGGGTGGTTGGAGGGCTCCTTCTCGCGGCGGCAATAGTGGAGGTGTTCATCGGCGCATTGGTTCAGGCATTCCCGCACCGCCGTCGGCCACGGGTCGTCGTTGTCGGGGAAGGGGTGGCGTGGCCCGTGATGCCCATGCCATGGCGTTGTGTGCGGCACCGCAGCTTGGCGGTGCACAGCGTGACGATGTTGCCCGGCGGGGACTGTAGTTGGACATGGGCCGCCCTGGGGCACGCGATGGGGTTGTACAGCCCCAGTCCCAGGGCGGCCAGGGCCCGGGGTATGCGGTGGACCCAGTCGCCCCCCGCTAGAGTTGCGAACTCCGGGACGGGGTAGTGCACCTCGGGACATATTCCGTGCGCGCCAGCTATTTCCCAGAACATCTTGGTGACCTCGGCGCGCACAGAGGTTGAGCGGTGGTGGACGAGTGTACCCACGAGGGCCACCGCTCCCTGCTGGCACCGCGTTGGCACCCGTGTGAGCCCCAGGGTCCGGTCATCCTGCAGACTGTCCCGCGAGGCGTCGAAGGCGTACCGCGTGCTGTCCTTCGCCACCTGGACCGTGATGTGGTCCAGGTGGCGTGCAGTGTCGGAGTCGTCGGCGATGAAAGGGGCGACGTACTGCGTCACCCCCCCGAGGATCGCCAGGATGACGTCCTGCACCACTTTCGCTGGCGCGAGGGTGTTGAGGCACCAGTGGTGCACCGCCGCCAGGCGCAGCCGGTGCTTGCGCTGCAGGGAGAACTCTCCGTCCGGCTGCATCTGGAGTCCCAGGTAGGGGACGGAGTTCGCCGCTGGTAACCAGTGCCACGGGTCTTCCAGGTGGGGACAGAGGCGCAGCTGCAGGCCCGGGACCCCCTCCGTGGTGGCCATGGCGCACTCGCGGGGGTCGAGCTCCTTGCCCATCATCCCGAGGTACGCGGCCACCACCTCCACGCCCTCGACGAAGTGCTGCAGCGTGTGGGCTACCACCAGCAGGTCGTCGATGTAGGCCTGGATGAGGCTGTGCTCGGCCCCTTCCCGGCGGGCGCAGGCGGTGCCCCTGCGCCCTGAGCAGGGGCTCCAGGAGGAGCGCGTACAGCAGGGGGCTCTCCGGGTTGCCCTGCCGGACGCCGCGCAGCATGTAGACGGGCTGCGTTAGCCCGTGTGCGGTGACGATGCGCAGCCTGGCGCACGTGTGGAGGAAGAGCAGGAGGTCGATGACGTCCGGCGGCACGGAGAGGTGGCGCAGGATGAGGTGGAGGGCGCCGTGTGGGGCGGTGTCGAAGGCCTTGCGGGCGTCGAAGGAGAAGACGTAGTTGGGCCTTCCCCGCTGGAGCTGCCGCTGCGCGGTGAACAGCGGGGGGCCTGTGGTGGAGCCAGCGAGGGCCCCTTGCTGCCAGTTGCTGACCACTCCGTGCCGTGTGAGCACTTCCGTGATGCGCTGGGTGAGGGGGCCCTGTGAGCAGCTTCATGTCCAGCTGGCCCAGGGCTATGGGCCTGTAGTCGTCCAGTCTGGCAGAGCCCGGTACCTTGGGGCTGAGCCACATGTGCGCGTCCCTCCAGTGCATCAGCGGCGGGGCGCCGCGGAGGATGGCCCGGTAGGAGTGGACCAGGAGCCACTGGACGGGTGCCGGGAGGGCCTTAATGAAACGGGCCTCCACGTGGTTGGGACCTGGGGCCTTGCCATCGGCCTTTTCCAGGGCGGACTTCAGGTCCTGCATGGAGTACTGCTGAACCTGTGTCCAGGCCCCTTCAGGGACCCGGGGTACGTGGCGGCCGAGGACTGCCTTGAAGCCTGGGAGGTCCACCGGGCGTTTGTCATACAGTTCTCGCCAGAAGGCGCGAACTGCGAACATCACGTCGTGGGCCTCCGTGAGGAGCGTTTGGGTGTTGGGGACCCGCACGTTCCAGAGGCCTGACGGGCCCGGGGCCTCTACCTCTATGGCTCCCCGAACGGCTTTCCATCGCTGGGCGATGTCGGGGGCGTGGCGGCGCCAGAAGTCCTTGATGGCGCGCTTGCGGTCTGCCGCCGGGAGTGTGCGGAGCTGGCGAATGTCCTCCTTGAGGGCGGCTGCTTGCCTCTCCAGCTCATCCTGTAGCTGGCCCTGTGTGGTCGGGCGGAACCCGGACGACACACCCTGCAGCTCCTCCGTGAGCCGGAGCGCCTCCTCGGACCGGATGCCATGCTGTGCCGCGTCCGCCTGGTACGCTGCCAGCGCGCTCGCTGCCAGGGTGTCATAGCGGAGGACCGCCGCCTGGAGCCGCTTTCCGCTCTCCGGGAGGTCCCCCTCCGCCGGGTCCGCCCCCGCCGGGGACGGCTGCCGGCGTCCCACCACACGCGCCAGGGCGTCATGCGTCGCGTGGAGGTGTTCGAACACCTTGTCCACCGCGGCCGCGGGCATGGACCCGTAGTCGTGCTGCTCTGCGGGACCCAGCCAGGGCGCCAGGGAGGGTTCATCCTGCGCGGCGGTGACCGCCGCCCACAGGCAGTGTTGGACGGGCGCGGCCTCGGCGTCGTACGGGAGGAGGCGGCCCTCCGTGTGGCTGTAGGGGGTGGGCATCGCCGCGCGCCCCGCTGCGCTGAGGAGGCCCGGCAGGGCCAGGCGGACCGGGAGGTGGTCCGAGCCGACCACCTGGGGGTATGCCATGCCTCGAGCCCAGACGCTTTCCCGCAGGGACCACGGCAGGAGGGGCTCGTTGACCAGGAAGGTGTCCACCTTGTGCCGGGACGGGTGGAGCGTGGGGGTCATGTCCTCCTCGCCGCCAGCCGCGGCCCTCCGGAAACCGCAGGCCTCCCAGCCCGCTCGGAAGTGCTCCGTGGCCGGGTTGGTGGGGACATCCATGTAGATGTTGGTGTCGCCGGCGATGACCACCGGGTGTCTCCCACCGAGGCTGCATGCCGTGGCATACATTTGTATGTCGGCCCAGAACGCCGCCCGTCCCGCTGACGGGGACCGGCCTGCTTGCGGCCCGTGGACGTTGATGAGCGTGAGGCCTCCCCCGTCCGTGCGGATCTCCAGGGCCGCGGCACTCCCGGGGACAATTTCCGTGAAGCTGAGCACCTCGTGCTCCGCCACGTACTTGCTGCTGACCGCGGTGAGGAGGCCCCCCCCTCTAGAGGTCGAGGTGGCTCCCGTCTCCGCAAGCCGGCTGCTGAAGAAGGCGGTGTACCCCTTGTCCTGGAGCGCCGCGGCCACGTGCATCTCCTGCGCCCGGGTGGCGATCCCTGTTTCCTGGAGCATGATGGCAAAGCCCCCCTCCTGGGGTGGCATGCCGGTGATGAGGTGCTCCTTGTCGGTACAGGCCGCCGGCCCCCGGCGCCGCCAGAGAGTGTCCCGGAGGGACCGGTCTGGCGGCACGAGGCCGTTGCGCAGGTTCCAGGAGAGGAGCCACAGGGCGTCGCCTGCCATGTCCTCCTGGAGTCAGCTATCCCGCATCGGCATCGCCACTGGGTTCGCCGGCGCAGCCAGGGCATCCGGGTGCGCCGCATCCGCTGAGCCCGTTCACAGCGGGGCCCACAGGGGGGCCCGGGGGGCCGGGGGAGCCAGGGGGGCCAGGGGGGCCAGCCCCGCGGGGATGGACATGGACCCTGGTTGGGCCGCACCGCCGGTCCCTGGGGCCGCCCCGGGTGCCTCCTCATCTCCGTCTGCGTGGTTCGCTGCCTTGGGTTGGGGGCGCCGGGCGTACGTGGCGTGCCATGGGGACCTCCGTGCTCTCCCTTGCAGGATGTTGGAGGCCGCCTCTTTGTCGTCTGCCGGGGCTGCAGCGTGCACCGCGTGCCACGCCAGGTGTTCCAGCATTGCCCCGCTTGTGTAGTACTTGTCTGCACACAGGGGGTATTTCGTCGGCTCCGTGGCCCCTCGCGCCGGGGGGAGCGGCACCGACTTCCGAATGGCGCCCTGCGCCGCTGGTTCGAAGGGCAGGCTGGCCAGTGGCACCGTGTGTGGCGCCAGTGTGCGGCCCGGGGCCGCCGCATCGAGGGCTCGTGTCGCGGGCGCGGGCCCGAGACCCCGGATGGCATCGCGCTGTGCGTCCGCTTGCAACCACGTTTGCCAGTGCGTGGAGCCGATTTGGCGGTCGGGTTTGCCCCTCCATCGCAGGTCGTGGAAGGCTTGTAGCCAGTGGTACACTGTGGTCGGGACCGCCAGCTGGAGCTCTAGGTCGGCGGGGTGCGCCGCTGCCGGCCACACCCCCGGCCCGGCCGCCCGGGCGTTGTCCTTCAGCCTGACCTGGAGCAGGAGGGCGTGGTGCTCGCCCTCCCGTAGCGCCTTGACGATCATGCTGGTGCAGTCTGCCACGCGGATCACAGCTTCGGGCCCCGGCAGGCGCTCAGGGTCGCAGACGACGATGTGCGCGTCCGCCGGGCTGAACATGCAGACCACCCACTGCGGGTTCTGCTGTCCCCGTTGGGCCACCGCCAGGGTAGCCGCCGGGCGGGCGTGCGTGATTGGCCCCGCGTGGAGGTCCGGGACGTCCGTGGCCCTGATGGCGTGTCCCTGCCACGCGGCTCGTAGATGCTCCTCCTGGTCGGGGCTCCACACCAGTGCGGGGGGGTTGACCCACCGCGGTTCCTGCCTCTTGTTGGGGGCGCTGACGGTGTGTAGCAGGACTGCCAGCGGCCAGGAGTCCGCCGACATATACTAGGCCTGGGTGGGCCCCTGCTGCCAGTCGACGTGGGGCAGGGATGAGAATGCCCCTTGCCTGGTGGTGCTGTGCCAGACAGTCCAGCGGCCTCCGGCCAGGACCTGCGACCGGTACCCTCCGGCGTGGCCGTGTAGGATGGCCTGGTAGCCTGCCGTCTGCAGCACCAGTGCCTCCCCTTGCTGAGGCCCGGGTGGAGGTGTGCCATCGCCCGCATCCCAGACGCGGGTGCGCCCGCGGAGTGTGGCATGCCACGGGTCTTGCGCATCGCGCTGTGGCCCTTGTATGCTTCCCGCAATCCGCGCCGGGCCGTGGTGGTGGACGAAGCTCTCCCCGCCGTCCGCTAGCAACGCCGCCGCGACGACGTATAGCTGCTCTGCCGTGAGGGGTGCCGTCGGCGCGTGCGTTGCGGCCGGCCGGCGGGGCTGCGTGTCGCGGCAGGGGACGTGGGGCAGCATTTGCGCCGGCAACACCGCCACGGGACCCATGGTGACGGCCGCGACCGCGGACGCCAGCGCCGTGCGGTCCGTTTGTCTGTACTGCCGGAGCCCCGTGGTATCTCGGGCGAGGTGCCTGCAGGCTGCCATCCAGGCCACCGCTCCGCAGTTCGTGACGTCCGGTTCGGCACCATCCGCGCCGTCGCGTCCCCTTTGTTGTACCGTGGTGGCGGTGTCGATCGGAGGGCCCTGCTGTAGCGCCTCTGGGTCCTGCCCCGGCAAGAGGGCGGGCGGGACTGGCTGCGGGAAGTCCTGCGCGCCTCGGCGCTCCGGGTGCGTGTGCTACGGGGTTTGCCGGCGGTGTTCTGGGGCTGCCTGAGGTAGGAAGAGGAGTTGGTGTAGGTAGCAGTGGCCTTCCGCGGTGGACGGGTTGCGGAGCGTTAGCCACTGTTCCACCACGCCTCCTGGGTGCGCGGCCTCGACGCGGCGCTGCAACCCCAGGCGGCCTAGGCGGTTGGACGTGCCCGCGGTTGGGATGTGGGTCTGCGGGTAAAGCACCCGCAGCGGCTCCAGCGCCAGGTCCAGCACCTCGTCGTTGAGCTGCTCCGTGAGAGCTGACGCCGTGTGCAGGGCATGGCGGACCCCGGGTGTGGGGGTTGTGAGCTGTTCGAGCACCGGCCCCGGCGGGTACCGTGCACCCGGGTTCGTTAGCCACTCCCTGGTGTGGCTCAGTATGGCCTTCCACACGTTCCTCGTAAAGGCGTGTTGGGGGGCCAAAGAGGGGACCATCCGTGGGAGGCGGTGGCACGCCGGCGGCGATCGCATGGGCTGTGGGGCGGCCGCTGTGAGCCACCAGCACGCCGTGCCGGGCACGATCGCCCCCCATTCCACGGTCCCCATGCCCTCGGCGTGGAGCAGCGCCTGGCCCTGGACCAGGGGGAAATAGGGGCTCGAGCGCCCTTTTCCTTCCTTCCACCGTACCCAGGCGGCCCCCGCCTGCAGGCTGCGGAGCGGGGCCACGCCGGGGAGGAGCGGCTGCGGGAAAGCCCCCTTGACGGCTTGGGTGGCGTGGACCAGGGTGCCCATGGGCAAATACCACAACGGGAGAGTCCAGGGGCCCGGCAGCGGTTGCGCCTCCCCTGCGTCCCATCGCCACTCGGAGTCTGGCGGGGTGGCCGGGACCGTGCCCGTCTGCAGGAAGTGGCATGTCTTCTTGTCGGGGTGCCGTTGGAGGGTTGCCGTGAGGCTGAGCCCCTCTGCCGCGGGTGCCACTGGGAGGCCGCCCCGGGGCCTGCGCCAGGGGTAATCCTGGTCGGCCGGCCAGGTGTGGAGGTCCCGGGCGATTTCCTCCGCGGTGCCTATGGGGGCGTCCTCCGGTGCCAGGTGCCACATGACGGCGAGCAGCGCCCACGTGGAGAAGGGCCACGCCCGTGGGGGGGTGTACACCTGGATGGTCCACTGTGGGCACGCCCGCCGCACGCGGGATGCGTGGAGCACCCCTCGGACCATGTCCGCCGCCAGGACCAGCATCATTCCCGAGGGTTCCACAATGATCCCCTCTGCGGGTCCGCCGTGGCGGCCCCGGGTGTGCAAGGCCACTGCCGCCTGTCCCGCGTGGGTGACTCGGTCGACAGCCTCCTGGATGTTCACGCTGCTGCGCGCGGTCTCATCCAGGATCCAGCCCTGCGCCACCTCGTAGCGCAGGGCGGCACATGCGGCCGCGGGTTTCACCTCGGGCAGCGCTCTGTTGTCGGGGCCGGGCTGAGGGTGCTGTTTGGGGCACCAGCCTTCGCCGGTGCAGTGGCCCCGTTTCCACGCGGGGCAGAGTGTGGGCACGCTGCCCGCCGGCGGCGCAGGTTCCGCGGGCGCGCCTTCCGTGGGGGGCTCTGGCACTGCCTCCAGGTCGGAGTCCGTGCCCGCGTCCCCTTGTGGGGGGTCTCCTTCGCCGTCTCTGAGTCCCAGCGCCCTGATGACCTCATGTCCTTCGTCCAGCGTCGGAGATCGGGGGCGGATTTTGCGTGGGGCCGCGGGTTCCGCCATTGTTGTGTCGCTGTGCCTAAGAGCAGGGGGTGGGGTGCGGATGTCCCGTGGCTGGTGCGTTGGTGCGTTGGTGCGTTGCCCGTTGTAGGGGTGGCGGATGGGCATCCCCGGGGGGGGTGCCTTCCATCATTGCGAGGGGCGTCTGGTGTTAGGCGCTGTCCCTCCCCCGGCCGCCCATCCTCTTGAGCGGGTAGCCGGGGTTCCGCGACCCGTGTGTCCCGGATGCGGTCGGCGCGGGCGTGGGGACCCTCGCCGGCCCCACAGCGTGCGCCCTTGCGGGCCGGCGTTGCTCGCTGTGGAGGTGGCGGAAGGGTGTCCTAGGGGGGGGCGCCTTCCACCATTGTGTGAGGGGCGTCTGAGGTCAGGCGCTGTCCCTCCCCCGACTGCCCGTCCTATTGGGCGGGCTGTTGGGGTCCGCCACCCACGTGCTGTGGGCGCGGGTGCGTGGGTGCGGGAGCCCAAAACTGTCCCCTTGGCCTGCATGCCCTGCGGGGGCTGCATGCCGCGGGGGTGGCGAGGGGCCGTCCCCGGGGGGGGATGGCCTGCCACAGCTGAGAGGGGCGCCTGGTGTCAGGCGCTGTCCCTCCCCCGGCCGCCCGCCCTCTGGAGTGGGCAGCCAGGGTTCCGCGACCCGTGTGTCCCGGGTGCGGTAGGTGCGGGCGTGGGGACCCAGCACCGGCCCCACAGCGTGCGCCCTTGCGGGCCGGCGTTGCTCGCTCTGGGGGTGGCGGGAGGGCGTCCCCGGGGGGGGTGCCTTCCACCAATGTGGGGGGCGTCTAAGGTCAGGCGCTGTCCCTCGCCTGACTGCCCGCCCACTGGAGGGGTTGCCCGGGTCCGCCACCCACGTGCTGTGGGCGCTGGTGTGTGGGTGTGGGGGCCCAACACTGTCCCCTTGGCCTGCACGCCCTGTGGGGGCTGCGTGCCGCGGGGGTGGTGGGGGGCCGTCCCCGGGGGGGGTGGCCTGCCACCCTTGTGAGGGGCGCCTGGTGTCAGGCGCCGTCCCTCCCCCGGCCGCCTGTCCTCTGGAGCGGGCAGCCAGGGTTCCGCGACCCCTGTGTCCCGGGTGCGGTCGATGCGGGCGTGGGGACCCAGCACCGGCCCCACAGCGTGCGCCCTTGCGGGCCGGCGTTGCTCGCTGTGGGGGTGGCGGAGAGGCGTCCCCGGGGGGGGGTGCTTTCCACCATTGTGGGGGGTGTCTGAGGCCAGGCGCTGTCCCTCCTCCGACTGCCCGCCCACTGGGCGGGCTGTTCGGGTCCGCCACCCACGTGCTGTCGGCGCGGGTGTGTGGGTGTGGGGGCCCAACACTGTCCCCTCGGCCTGCATGTCCTGCGGGGGCTGCATGCCGCGGGGGTGGTGGGGGGCCGTCCCCGGAAGGCTGGGCTGCCACCGTTTTGAGGGGCGCCTGGTGTCAGGCGCTGTCCCTCCCCCGGCCGACCGTCCTCTGGAGCGGGCAGCCAGGGTTCCGCGACCCGTGTGTCCCGGATGCGGTCGGTGCGGGTGTGGGGACCCAGCACCGGTCCCACAGCGTGCGCCCTTGCGTGCCGGCGTTGCTCGCTGTGGGGGTGGCGGAAGGACGTCCCCGAGGGGGGTGCCTTCCACCATTCTGAGGGGCGTCTGGGGTCAGGCGCTGTCCCTCCCCCAACTGCCCGCCCATTGGGCGGGCTGTTGGGGTCCGCAACCCACGTGCTGTGGGCGCGGGTGTGTGGGTGTGGTGGCCCAACACCGTCCCCGCAGCCTGCATGCCCTGTGGGGGCTGCATGCCGCGGGGGTGGTGGGGGGCTGTCCCCGGGGGGGGGTGGCCTGCCACCGTTGTGAGGGGCGCCTGGTGTCAGGCGCTGTCCCTCCCCCGGCCGCCCGTCCTCTGGAGCGGGCAGCCAGGGTTCCGCGTCCCGTGTGTCCCAGGTGCGGTCGGTGCGGGCGTGGGGACCCAGCACCGGCCCCACAGCGTGCGTTCTTGCGGGCCGGCGTTGCTTGCTGTGGGGGTGGCGGGAGGGCATCCCCGGGGGGGGGTACCTTCCACCATTGTGAGGGGCGTCTGAGGCCAGGCGCCGTCCCTCCCCCGACTCCCCGCCCACTGGGCGGGCTGTTGGGGTCCGCCACCTAAGTGCTGTGGGCGTGGGTGTGTGGGTGTGGGGGCCCTACACTGTCCCCTTCGCCTGCATGCCCTGTGGGGGCTGCATGCCCCGGGGGTGGTGGGGGGCCGTCCCCGGGGGGGGTGGCCTGCCACCGTTGTGAGGGGCGCCTGGTGTCAGGCGCTGTCCCTCCCCCGGCCGCCTGTCCTCTGGAGCGGGCAGCCAGGGTTCCGCGACCCGTGTGTCCCGGGTGCGGTTGGTGTGGGCGTGGGGACCCAGCACCGGCCCCACAGCGTGCTCCCTTGCGAGCTGGCGTTGCTCGCTGTGGGGGTGGCGGAGGGGCGTCCCCGGGGGGGTGCCTTCCTCCATTGTGGGGGGCGTCTGAGGCCAGGCGCCGTCCCTCCCCCGACTGCCCGCCCACCGGGCGGGCTGTTGGGGTCCGCCACCCACGTGCTGTGGGCGCGGGTGTGTGGGTGTGGGAGCCCAACACCGTCCCCGCGGCCTGCATGCCCTGTGGGGGCTGCATGCCGCGGGGGTGGTGGGGGGCCGTCCCCCGGGGGGCTGGCCTGCCACCGTTGTGAGGGGCGCCTGGTGTCAGGCGCTGTCCCTCCCCCGGCCGCCCGTCCTCTGGAGCGGGCAGCCTGGGTTCCGCGACCCGTGTGTCCCGGGTGCGGTCGATGCGGGCGTGGGGACCCAGCACCGGCCCCACAGCGTGCGCCCTTGCGGGCCGGCGTTGCTCGCTGTGGGGGTGGCGGAAGGGCGTCCCCGGGGGGGCTGCCTTCCACCATTGTGAGGGGCGTCTGAGGTCAGGCGCTGTCCCCCCCCCGACTGCCCGCCCACTGGGCGGGCTGTTGGGGTCCGCCACCCACGTGCTGTGGGCGCGGGTGTGTGGGTATGGGAGCCCAACACCGTCCCCGCAGCCTGCATGCCCTGTGGGGGCTGCGTGCCGCGGGGGTGGTGGGGGGCCGTCCCCGGGCGGGGTGGCCTGCCACTGTTGTGAGGGGCGCCTGGTGTCAGGCGCTGTCCCTCCTCCGGTCGCCCGTCCTCTGGAGCGGGCAGCCAGGGTTCCGCGACCCGTGTGTCCCGGGTGCGGTCGGTGCGGGCGTGGGGACCCAGCACCGGCCCCATAGCGTGCGCCCTTGCGGGCTGGCGTTGCTCGCTGTGGGGGTGGCGGAAGGGCGTCCCCGGGGGGGGTGCCTTCCACAATTGTGAGGGGCGTCTGGGGTCAGGCGCTGTCCCTCCCCCGACTGCCCGCCCACCGGGTGGGCTGTTGCGGTCCGCCACCCACGTGCTGTGGGCGCGGGTGTGTGGGTGTGGGGGCCCAACACTGTCCCCTTGGCCTGCATGCCCTGTGGGGGCTGCGTGCCGCGGGGGTGGGGGGCCGTCCCCGGGGGGGGGTGGCCTGCCACCGTTGTGAGGGGCGCCTGGTGTCATGTCTTGTTGGTGTTCTGGTCCCCCTTGTTGGGGTCGGGGGTTGGGCATCGTGGGCAGCCCCTGGGGCTGCACTATGTGGTGGGCAGGGGGGGCGGGTTCGGGGCCGGGCTTGACGTTGACGGTGGTTGAGGGGTCCCACGTCCCTGGGTTGGTTTGGCCGGCGGTGGTTGTGGTTTGCGGGGGATGGATGACGGGGCGGCTGGTGACCGGGATGCAGACGAGGGCTTGGACGGGGTCGTGTTGGGTGGCCGCCTCTGTGGTGGTGGTGGGTGCCGGTGGGAGGGGGGCGTGGGTTGTGGTGGGTGGGGGGTCCTGGCTTGGGTGAGAGTCCGGGTTGGGGTGGTGTCGGTTGAGTTTGTGTCGTTGCGTTTGTGGTGTTGTGTGTGCTCGCGTGGACGCCGGCCTGGGTTTGGGGTCGGGTTTAGGGTTGGGGTCCGGTTCCAGGTTGAGGAGGACCTCTGTCCGGAGGTGTGAGGGCGCCGATGTCGGGTCGGGGGTCTTCTTGGTGCGTTGCCGGGGTGCCTGAGTCGCCTGTGTGGGGGTCGGGGGGTCGGTGCGTGCGGCCGCGGCTTTGGCTTTTGCCGTGGCCTTGAGGATGAGGGCGGCGGGGAGGGGGGGGTCGGAAGATGAGGTGGAGGACGTGGACGAGGCTGAGGATGAGGAGGAGGTGGTGGACGTGGGTTGGGCTGTGATGCGGGCGGGCTTGCGGGCGGCGGCTTCTGCTGCGGCCACGGCGGGGAGGATGGAGGGCATGTCATTGGGCTGTAGGTTGGGGGCGGGCAGCTGGGGGGGCCCGGTCGTGACATGGCGGCCCGGCGGGCCGATCTGGTCGGCAGCAGCGGGGGAGGGAGGCGCGGGGCTGTGGCCTTCTCCTTCTGGGCTTGGCTGGGCCCGGGTCCTGTAATGTGCAAGGTTGTGTGGGTTGGCGTCCTCGGCGGGGAACAGTTCGTGTGGGCTGCATTCAGGGGAAGGGGGGGGTGGGCCTGGGTCTTCTGGGGTGTGTGCGGGGGACGTGGGCGGGCCACTGGGTGGGGTGGGCGTGCCGCGGGGCGCGGGGCTCCTCTCGGCGTGTGTGTGTGGGTTGTCCAGTGTGGCGGGTGGTGAGGGGTGTCCGGCGGGTGGGTGTGTGGCGGGCGTGTGCTGGTGTTCGGGCGGGTGGGGGAGGCCTGTGTCCCGGGGCCCGGGGGTGCGCGCGATGGTGGGCGTGTGTGGGTCTCCGGGTCAGCAGCAAGAGGGGAGGGGCATGAGCGGGGATGGTGCGGTGGGGTGTGCTGTGTCGGTGTATGTGTCCGCTCGCTGCGGCGCGCTTGCGTGGCCAGTTGTAGGCTGGGCGGTTTGGAGGAGAAGCTTGCCGTCTTCTGCTGCCGCGGCAAGGATTTCGCAGACGAGCTTGCGTATCTGGTGGACCTCTTGGTCAGTGGTGGGAAGGGGGTATGCTAGCTTTTGGCTAAGACTCACGCGGTTGAGGACCATATGGATGGTGTGGTACCCGCAGTTGAGGGATTGCTGCGGTCTGGGGGGGGGGGTTCGGTCGCGTGTCCGGGCCCGCCTCGACTTGTGTGTGGGCGGTGGGGATGGCCCAAACCCAGGGCACGGTCCCGGTGGGTGGCCAGCGGCGCTGGATCCAGTGGGTCAGGCAGAGCATGGCCAAACCCCAGGTCGTAGCCTGCCTTCCTGAGGTGATTTGGGCCAGGGCGCGGGCTGGGGGCTTGTCCCCTGGCTGGAGGACGCCCCTGAGGACCCTGTGCTGGGTGGTGGGGTCCCCTACTGCCCCTGGTGGGGCGGTCCCTGGGGCGAGCATGGTGTCTGTCCCTTTGACGAGCCATTGCGGGCCGGGGGACGTAGCCGTAGCGGCTATCACGTAGTAGTGCCCGCGCTCAAGGACTGTAACCCAGACCTCCGGCGAAGGTTGGTCACTGTCTGTAGGTGGGGGGGGGGAGGTCGTCGTCTGGGGTGCGGAGGCCGGCGGCGCGGAGGGCGGTGTCGCGGGTTGGTGCGGTGGCCTGTTCCCACTGCTCCAGGCGGTTCGGGTCCTCTGGGTGGTCCTTCTCTGCTGGGGCCCGTCGTAGGCGTACGATCCCTCGACGCGTGACGTTGATGCCGGTGTCGTGCGTCAGGGCCTGGGCCCACTCGATGGGGGAGATCCAGACGTGCTGGCCCTGGGTGTGTTTGCGGGCTCGCCAGAGTACGAGGTCTACGATGGCCTCGTGGAGGCCGCTGCCTGGGGTGGTCAGGTCCCGGAGGGCTTTGACGGTGAGCTTGGTCCAGTCGTCTTGTAGGCGGTACCAGCCCAGGGGCCCTGCCTTGGAGGGTTGCTCGGAGGAGGTCGGGGTCGCGGATGGTGGCCGGTGTGAGGGGGGGGTGCCCCGGGTCCGGGGGGGGTGGGCTGGAAGGGCTGCCGGGGTCTTGCGCGTCTACGTCGACGTATGGTTGGCCCTGGTTGGGCTCGGCCGGGCTGGGCGGTGTCGGGTGGCTTCTTGGGTGAGAGATGGGCCTCGGGGCGCTGTGGTGGTGTCTTGGAGGCCTGCGGATGGAGATGGGGGGCGCGTGCGGGGTGCGGAGTGGGTTATTGGACGTCTGGGTCATGCACGGCATGGTAATGGATGAGACGCTGCCAGTGTTCCCTGGCGGTCGGGTCGGTGAGTTGCTCCGCGTGTGTTAACAGGAGGTGTTTGCGGTGTACCATTTGGGCCGCTGCTCTGCGGACTGCCTCTAGGTGGAGGTACGCTGCTGCGTCCATGGGGCTTCCTGTGTGTTTGGTGAGGTGTCGGTGCAGGGCCTGTGTCACCGCCCCTCTCATGGTGGCTTCTTTGACCAGGGGATCCTGGAAGAGGTGTTCGGTGGCCTGGTGTGCGTGGCTGTGGGCTGGCCATCCTTCGTGTTGTCGTAGGGTTTCCGCCGGGGACCAGCCCACTAGCGTGTCCCTGCCTGTATGGAGGGGGCATTTCTTGAAGTGTTCCCAGTCCTCCGGGGTGGTGTGGTCGCACGGGCAACAGGTGTGTTCTTCGGGGACGTTGATGTGTTTGCGGGCGAGCCATCTGGCGACCCTGATCAGGAATGGTAGTTGCTCCCTGAGGAGCTGGATGCGTCGTTTTTGGAGGTGGGCTGGGACGTTTGCTGGGCGCAGCGCTGAGTGGTAGAGGGGGGTTTGCAGTCTGTCCTGGAGCTCCTGGAAGTGCGCCCGGCTGTCTGCGTCGCCGAGCACGCGGGCGAGATGTTGGATGGAGTTGGGGTAGTGGTATGCTCTGTCGTGGGAGGAATAGGGGGCGTCCTCTGGTACCCAGTCCGGGGTCTGATGGGGCTCGGGTACGGGGGGTATGTGTTGGAGGTGTGTGTGGTTTCGGCCGAGGTCAGGGATCTGGAGGGCTGGTAGGTGCGTTGTGCGCTGGTGTACTGCCTGGTTGTCGACCTTACCATTTCCGTATAGGTGTCTGTGGGACTCTTGTTTCACGATGTGGAGTTGAACGTAGGGGGGAAGGCTGCGAAGGGCTTTCCAGAGCAGCAGTGCCTGGGTGCCGAGGCTCGTCGCGGTAGCTTTGCCTTGCTATGGTGCTGTGGTTGCCTTGCTATGAAGAGGAGCAGGTGTGTGTTGACAGTGGCGTCTACCACGAACCAGACCCGGACGATGTGCGGGGAGTGGGCGGGTAGGTGGGCCGCGATCTCGGTGATGGCGTCCGCCATGGCCCCTAGCTCCCCGTGGGAGGAGGCCCCATAGGTGGTGTGGCCCGTGTGGTGGTCCATGTGGTAGTCTCCCCCGGTGTGGATTAGCTGCAAAGTGGCCCCCCCGGTGATGGGCGTGAGGGCGGATTCGCCTCAGGCGTCGGTGAAGAAGAGCTGGTTCGCCGGTGATGGTTGTGGGAGCCGGCATGGGTTCATGGGCAGGTAGGCCTATAGGGCGAGGCCCGTGGCGAGGTAGGCTACTGGGGTTGTGGGCTGCAGGATGGGGGTGGCATACACCCCTATTCCTTTGGAGATGATGTGTTTCGCTTGGGGGGACAGGGCTATGAGTCCCTGCTCCGGCTGTCCTTGTGTGAGGTAGGAGTAGATGTAGTGGAGGATGTAGGCTGTGTCTGGGTTTAGGTCGTGGCATGTGAGGGTTTGTGTTCGGTGCTCCGCAGTGTCGCAGGAGTGGTGGAGCGGATAGTAGGGGTCCTCGTGCTTGCCTGTTCTGCCTGGCTCGTACATGCTGTAACGGGTGGCGACCCCTGCCGGGTCGGGGCGGGGCCATGTGGGTGTAGTGGTGAAGAGCCATTTGGGCGCGTGGTCGGGGTTCCATGCTACCGTGGGGTTAGTGTCGGTGCGGTGGAACCATGGGGCTACCCATGCGTAGGCCTGTGGTGGTAGGTGGGTTGTGGGGTGGGTGTGGTGGCGTGCTATGAGGTGTAGTACGGGCGATGGTGTGGTTGGTGCCTCGGGGTCACAGGCCCAACATGTGCGTCGCATGCTCTGGGAGTCATGGGGGACCCGTGGTAGGTCTCGAGCGGTCATGTGGTGTTTCGGTATGCGCCATATTGCCCCGTGGTGGATGACAGTGGTCTGCGTGGGTTTGGCTTCATTCAGGGCCAGTAGTAGGGTTAGTGGTCGGACTGGGCCCGTCAGGGGGGGACGGGTTTGTGTTTCGAGCCGGTGGGTGCGTAGGGCGGTGTCGCTGGGCTGGGTCGGGGTTGTTGCTTTGTGAATTCTCGGTAGGCTGTTTGCATGTCTTTGCTTCCCGGCAGAGTGTGTCCCGCTGCTCGTGCCGTCTGCGTGAGGTACTGGTCGAAGAGGCGGTATTGAGGCCATTCAGGAAGCTGTAGAAAGGGGGTGTGGTGTGCCCCGCTGTGGTGCAGGACCCGCATTTGGGGCGGGGTGACGTAATTTACGGTGATGGAGGCCCCGACAAGGTCTATGGTGTGGATGGTGCCCTTGGGGTGATGGTCGAGGTCCCCGCAGAGGACCGCTAGAGGCCCTTCCTCTGGGCACGTGTGGTTGGTGAGTATGGCGTGGTGTCGGGATGGGAGGAGAAGCTGCAGGTGGTTCCACAGGCGCGTGTTCGTGTTGGTGGGCATGCCCGTCTGGTGGAGTACCCAGCGCGGGCATGTGTTGCGGGCCCGTTGTGCGGCTTGGAGGCGGATTGTGGTGACCTCGCGGACCTCCGGTGAGTGGTTGTGCAGCATGTGGTGAAGGAGGAGGGCGCTGTGTCTGGTGTGGGCCGCTTTCTCCTGGTCCCCCATGGCGTCCCCATAGTGGGGCCATGCCGCTCGGAGGGCGCGGGTGGGTATGGAGTGGGCCAGCCCCCGTGTGCTGCCCATGCCCTGGTCACGGCGCGTGTCGCCGGCTGGAGGGCGGTGGTGGGGTGTGTCAGGTGGAGTGCTTGCAAGCCTATTGAGGCGTTCAAGACCCCGGTGAGGTAGTACGCTAGGCTCTGGTGGGACAGGGAGAGGGCCTTGGTGGTCGGGGTCGCATATCTGGGGAGATGGGCGAGGTGTCATTGCAACTTGGGAGGGAGGGTGGCATCCTCAGGGTTGGCGGCCTGGATTACCCCCAGGTGGGTGGTGGTTGTCACGACTTGCATGGGGGGCCCTTGTGGCCCTAGGGCCGGGGGTGTGGAAGACCCCTTGATCATGGCCACTGACTTTGTGGGGTGGACGATGAGGTTGTTGTGGGAGAGGTAGGAGACGGCTTGGCGTCAATTCCATCGCCGTTTCTGAATCTACTTTGGACGGTTTTGGCGAACCGCGTTTGCGGTAGCGCCTAGTCATTGAGCCGCTGCTGCAACTCTTGACCTTGTCCGATTCCTCCGCAGGTACTCGGATATGACAACGTTTTCCACATGATCTTTCACAAAAGGTGAAGATGTCCTCCATGTCGGCACCTGCTCTTCTGTCCGAGTGTCTTCCCTCTTCTCGGGCTTCAACAATGGTGACCCGGGGTCCACTTGGGCAGGGCTCATGAGGGCCCAAGCTCCCCGGGTGGCGGTAGGCGCCAGGTACTTGTAAGGTTTTCGTGCAACCTATATTTTCGCTTTTTTCAGTGTATTTTCCTGATATATGTGTACAAACTGAAATCGGCTATCTCAGCACTGTTTTGGACAGTGTTGGTGTCAGTCAATCAGGAATTTCTGTAGTTTTACACTGATGGTGTTTTCACTATTTTCTGTACAATAAAACTGAGTTTGGGTCGGCGACGGCCAGTCCTGACATCGCGCGTGCCGATCCAGAAATTGTCGATTTCTGACGATTTTTAAGATATTTCAATCAATTTTATTGTTTAGATTAATTCTATATCAGTTTTAGACATAAGCGAATGTTACGGCACTATCGCGGTGCCGATCCGTGCTAGTTCTTCTGGCCGAAGTAGGTCATGTTCGTGATTTTTTATAAAAACACAGGTTGCTCAGATCCTGAATGTAAGCACACCAAAAGAAAGCCCATCAGTTGGGCTTTGCATGCATATGCTGATTGGGTTTCCAAATGCGTCGGTGCACCAGCACCACGCGTTGGGGGGAGACTTGTGTTCATGTTGCATTTATGCATTGTTTTGGTCATATTTCATTGTTATATGTCCCCCTTTGTTCATATCTTCTTAGGACATGAAAGGGACCGTTTCGAAATCACTCCCGTGATTTCGTCGAACACGTAGTATGTTTCTGTCGCCTTTTGTGGTTGCATTTGGGGTGTTTTTTTGGGTTATTTGAAGGAAAACTTGGATAAGTTTCAAGAAAAACAAGTTCAAGGTCATTCATTTCCAAAAATGAAAAGAATTTCGAAACGCCCTCAGCGACGACGACGACGACGACGACGACGTTGAAGACGACGACCACGACGACACAAACATCGTCGGCGAGATCTATGGAGCAATTGGTAAACTCCAAAATCATGTTCAAGAAGGTCCTTGGTGCCTACACCATTTGAGGACCATTTGACTATGTTGAGCCCCATTACAAGGACATTGACGACCAAGGAGACCTTCACCATCGCGCTGGGAGTGCGTAGCGCTGAAGAACAAACTGCAGCGCCATTATCCCAATGGTGTCAGCGCATGATAGTTTTCATTTGATTACTCCATGTAGGTGCCATGGACAAAGTGCCATGGACCTTTGGATGGTTCTCAAGTTTGATTACTCCATGTACGTGCCATGGACAAAGTGCCATGGACCTTTGGATGGTTCTCAAGATTATATCATGACCATGGTGAGTTCTCAACCTCCCGCAAGGACGACAGCGCTGCCCACATCCTGCAGATTACGAAGTGGTCAAGTTGGAAGTCAAAAATATGAAGATTTCAGAAAAAATAATTCATGGTATGGGCCAAGAAGATTGGTGACCTTAATTGTAATCATAATAACTATGGGCCATGAGAAATGGTCTTATTGGTTATTTCTGTATTATCTTATATGATCAGTGGATGATTTTACAAGCTGTGAATTCCTCTGATTTGCTTTTTGTTGTCTTTGGTTTTAGGGTCAGGACATCTCAGAAGTGCATTTGTTTATTTTTTGTTTGTTCACTATTTTTTTTTCACTTTTTTTTATTTTAAATTCTGTGCAGAGGTCATTTTTTCATGATTAATCTCTGTCCAGGATTGCAGAAGTTTTACTGTGATTGAGCCTGGGGGTCAGAGGACCCTATGTGTGAGGCACTTGTGAGTGCCATGAGTGGTGTGTGTGTAGACATGTACATTACATGCGGGGACCGGAACCCAGCGGTGCCTCCTAAAATCCCAGGTCCGGGATCAAAGTAAAAATCTGTGTTTTTTTATTGCTCCTCGGCTTATCTTCATAGATTCAGCCACAGAAGCACCCATTTTCTGTGGGTGTTTCTGAGATTGGGAGGGGAGTGTTAACCCGTGGAGCATTTCAGTTGCGTGGTTAACACTCGACCCAAATGCTTTGCATTTTTGCCACCCAATTTTGTTGTTGCACTGCACCTTCTTTGTGCTTTTCAGCCTGAGATGTGTCTCAGGACTTGGGAGGGGAGTGTAAGGTTTTCGTGCAACCTACCTTTTCGCTTTTTTCAGTGCATTTTCCTGATATATGTGTACAAACTGAAATCGGCTATCTCAGCACTGTTTTGGACAGTATTGGTGTCAGTCAATCAGGAATTTCTGTAGTTTTACACTGGTGGTGTTTTCACCATTTTCTGTACAATAAAACTGAGTTTGGGTCGGCGACGGCCAGTCCTGAGATCGCGCGCGCCGATCCAGAAATTGTCGATTTCTGACAATCTTTAAGATATTTCAATCAGTTTTATTGTTTAGATTAATTCTATATCAGTTTTAGAAATAAGCGAATGTTACAGCACTATCGCGGTGCCGATCCGTGCTAGTTTTTTTGGCCCAAGTAGGTCATGTTCGTGATTTTCTATAAAAACACAGGTTGCTCAGATCCTGAATGTAAGCACACCAAATGAAAGCCCATCACTTGGGCTTTGCATGCATATGCTGATTGGGTTTCCAAATGCATCAGTGCACCAGCACCGCGCGTTGGGGGGAGACTTGTGTTCATGTTGCATTTATGCATTGTTTTGGTCATATTTCATTGTTATATGTCCCCCTTTGTTCATATCTTCTTAGGACATGAAAGGGACCGTTTCGAAATCACTCCCGTGATTTCGTCGAACACGTAGTATGTTTCCGTCGCCTTTTGTGGTTGCATTTGGGGTGTATTTTTGGGTCATTTGAAGGAAAACTTGGATAAGTTTCAAGGAAAGCAAGTTCAAGGTCATTCATTTCCAAAAATGAAAAGATGTTAACCCGTGAAGCAATTCAGTTGCGTGGTTAACAGTACTCCTATTCTACCCTCAAGAAGGTCTGTAGAACCAGGCCCTGCCATAGTGCGAGCTCTACCGCCTATACCCGATTTCTCCACCCTCTTTCCCGTGATTCCCATCGGCCCTGACCTCACCAGTGCTTCCATGTTTCACCAAATCCAAAGTCCAAAATTCTTGCAAGTACCCTTGGTAACCCTTGACCACAGAATCCAAACAAATCCCGCAGGTACACCCGTTGGCAACCCTTGCAAAAAAATGGGAACACTTGATGAATAGGATCGAGTGAACGTGACCAGTGCAGTCCAAATAATCTATCACCAAATGGAGTCGAGTGTGACCTCATCAATACATGGACATGATCATCGAGAAAGAAACAAATGAGAGAATGTCGGGCAAAGGGAGAGGAAGAATCAGAAGTATAAGTGAAGCCCTGGAAAAGAGTATGCAATTATCGAAGACGATGTTGCGTCCCTACTCCAAGACTCGATTCTTTATACCATGCACATTCGAACTAAGGACATATGACGCTATGCGGACACAGGGTTGGTTCAACAAATTAAGGAAAATAACATTGATTCACGGGGGTCATGCGCGACAAAATGACATCAATGAGGTCCATATGGCACATGGCGGAAGACAAAGAAATGATACACGACACCATGGCATCATGGGATTCAACATAAGCGTGGCCCACATGGCCCATCCTCACCCTTGCCTACAACACGGCAAAAAATGGAACATGGGAACATGAGAAACATGAGCTCCAAATATGAGGAATGTCCCACCGTGGATCAAGTGTGACATCATGGCCTCCATGAACACAAAGTACGGCATGGCCACAAACATGACTTGTCCACACTCATGAATCACCAATGATCACAAAGAGCTTGCAATGAGGATCACCAAATATGAGACAGGAGAGTGACCTCATGGCAATACCTGACATCTGGCGTGTGTGACACAGTCCATATATCATCATGCTGGCAATGCCTTGGTACTTCACACAGGACGCCGGATGCTTATCACTTAGCAATCACATACACAATGGCCAGCAAGTGAATAGACTTGGCGGGTTTACTTGCTGCTCGCGAACAAGACATCAAGAAGGGCCAGCCCACCAAACCCCACCTGTTCAATGTATGCTGCATACCAATTGCTGAGCTCCAGCAGTTAGAGTATCGCGAACCAAAGGCACGAACAAAATGTAAAGCCAACACACGACACATGTCCCATGCCCTCACATGCTTGGACATGCCACTCGGTCCCACCACTACGTGCCTAATTGCTTGGGACCCGATGGCATAGGCAACCACAATCGTCACGTGCATTAGAAACCATTCACACATGGACATGTGAAACCAATATTCCCTAAATGCATGTTCGTGTGACACCGAACCAATTCAATGCATGCTACTTATCCCTACACCCAATTGCCAAATCTAATGAGCTGTCCTCATGCCATACTGCAAATTAACAAAGGAGGGATAGTGGATCACGAACCGTGTTCGACCAATGAGTTCACCGAAGGTCACCGGAGTAAGACAGCAAATGAGAGGTTAACAACCAGGGCTTAAGTGCAATTCTCCACCTTTAGCACGTTCACCCATTGCACGTGCACACCACCTGTTCAACACACACAATCACCAAAGATTCACCCTCTTTGACTCCATGGGAGATCAGGTTGTCATGACACATGCAAAGCAAACACTTAGGCGGCTCAAGTTGCATGGTGAAAATCACACCAAATGCATCCAATTTAGACCATGCAAAAAATAGCTTCTCACATATTAGTCCAAAGAAAGTATCTTTCTTGCCATTTGTGCCATTTTGTGCCTTTTTTCAGACAGCCGAAAACAAAAAGAAACTATAAAAGAATAGATAAATCTTATGATATCAGTGGAAAATGATGTGCTTTTAGCGGAAATTGGCCAAAAATACATTTTGCGTTCCCCCTTTTTTTTGGATGAACATGGTGTGCAGAAAACATGATTGCAACATCATTTTCTGTTCTGCATGTTCATTGCATACCTGGAAAAATGATTCATTGACCGAATTCTATGCGCAAGGCCTCGCGCAATCAAGAACAAGGATCATTAAGACAGAAGCATGGCGGATTAAATATCAATGCAAAGCACATGCAACATGTGGTTCAAGGGCTGCCCCATGCGCGAGGCCTCGCGCATAACTTACTAAACCAAAAACCTCACCCGATTCATCTTTCTTTGGAAAGACGGCTTCGGGGTCAAGTGGTCTTACTACCCACCCCACGGTTTGATTTTTGATTTGCACTGCCTGAAAAAGGAGGTATAAGTTGTGATTTTCAAGTTCTCGGACTGCATTGCAGTCCTCATTGCGCGAGGCCTCGCGCAAAAAAAGGCCCAGAAAATATATTCTTTGTACCATTGTGATGGGTTCTCATCTGATAGCGCTTGTGCACAACCTTTACTGAAGCAACGAGCACCTAAATTGTCGTTGAGTCATTAAAATTTACCAGAAGCTTGCCCCCCCTGGAGGCGGAAAATCTCCTTTTGGGCTTGGTCAGCCCCTGCGCTTGGCAGACTGCTTCCTCCAGGGCACCTTCTTTCTCCAGGTATCGGACATCATCTTGATAATTGGTGTCGTTTGCACTACATTGCATTTTACTCTCCAAATAAACAAGTTTTTTTGGCCCAAACAAACGCTCAAAAAAGTGCCATGCATGACAAATTCATATTTTCTTTGCACATTTTACTTTCATCTATAGTCAACAACGGAAGGATCTAGTTTTTCCCCAGCCAAACCTACAAGAGGGGTCCCTGTCCAGCTCAGCGTCATCTGTTGAGTGGACATGCCTCATGTGTTACCAGTGATACTCTTCTCTTTGCTTGACACTCCCCATAACTTGTGGCAGGTGTGCATCATGAGCAATGCTGAAGGATGCACCCTGTGCAACACCTCCAACGTATGTGCTCCTTTTGTTAGGAATGCAACAACATTAGAAATGATTCCTTGAGTCATCAATTAGATTTGCAAGGCTTGTTTAGAGCGCTGAATGTCCGCCCGCGTAAACATATTGTACAATGTCATCAAGTCAAGGCTGCCTGTAATGTCACTCCAGTGTAGGCGCCTGCTTGATTCCTCAATTCTACCATCATTACCTGACTTTGGAGGGGCAATGGACTGCTCCCTGCGCGAGGCCTCGCGCAAGGTACAGTCCATTGCCCCCAAAAAAGCATTTTTCGGACCCATGAGGACCAAGAAAACGCCAAAATTCCTTACATAAGAGTTCTTTTGGTGTTTCAGAAACGGCTTGATTTTTTGCAAGCCAAAGGATGGTTCTTTTGATGCTTTTTGAGGCCCTGTATGTTGGGCACTTTCTGTCGTTTTATACCATGCAACTTGAGCCGCCTAAGAAACAAGTGATAAGTCAAAGAATGAGAAATTGCTTTGCATTGCGGAGCAACGACCGACGTACTTTCTTCCCTTCCGGTGTGCCTACCTCAGCCACATCCACTTCCACTTCACTTCCACTAGGACTCCTCCAGCTTCCAGGGACTCGTGATCCCCCATACACGTAGGCGTGGCACTGCCGAAGCAGATGCGCCCATTAACGTGTACCATTCTCCTCTCAAGTGCAGTGATGCAGCCAAGGGCGACAGCCGGTGTGCGCGGAGGCACCACACCAGGGTTTAGCCAGATCGCAATTCCGGGCCTTCTATCTTCCACTGGAGTCGCCCTAGCTTCCGATTCGCTTCCGTTTCCGTAACAGGATAGAACCAACACTATTAGCACCCGTTGGGAAGAATTTTCAGACGATCGGCCCACATTGAGGAACACAGAGCACGCGCACGCCAACAGGAACACGAGAAGGGCGGGAGCACACACAGCAGGCCTGGTCCGAACAATAAATGTTAAATCCTCCACCCTGTGGTTTATAAATAATATAATTTCGGAATTCTCCTGAAATTATATCTGAAATCGCTGAAATCGCGGAAATCGAAATAGAACACTGCAGTCAATTGGGATCCGAACCGGCTTCACTACAGATCCATCCCTTAAATTCCTTTCCAATTCAAAGGTACAGGAGAAAAAGTCAAAACAAAACTTGCCGCGGAACCACGCCGCCAACACGTGTGCAGGAGACGACGGGTGACATTTTCATGGCGGCGAGAAATCGGTTCAGAATAATGGATTTTAATCGATTTCCCGCAAGAATCGATCATTAAGTTGAAATTATAAAAATTGCTGATCGATTGAATCGATTGGGAAGGTTAGGGACGGCATCGGTCCCATGCCGGTTCCCAACGGACTGGAGGAAACATGTCCCACCACACAGGACGGGGAATAAGCGTAGGTGACGGGGAAGGACAGACATTTGCCCTATGAACCATGGGGCCCTGGGTACCGCCATCACCAAAAAACCGCTTTTTTTGCCCAAAAAATGCCATTTTTTTTGGCCTAAAACAGCATTTTTGGGGCATGAGTGGTCAGTAGTAGGGCCCCATATCCTATTTTGAGTGTGGTGGACTCAGAAAAACGTGTTTTGCAAGGCGTTGGAGCACCTTATCGAGTGTTTGTAGCCGCTCTCACCAAAAAACCGTATTTCTTGCCAAAAACAAACATGTATGGTTTGAGCTATACAAAAGCTGCTATTACTATTACTAGGTGGTGAATGTCATATTTCTCGGATACGGCCGATTTTAGATGGAATCAAGCCTGCATTGTCGATCTAGGGCCTGTAAAATTTCCAATTTGGTGGGTTGGGGGGGGGGGCGCTAACTCCGGAATATATGCTCCTTATGGTATAATTTGACAAAAAAAGTAGTATTTCTGACTGTAGCTGGCTTTAGGATTTTTTCACCCCATAAAATCCTAGGTGCCCCTCCTTAGAGCAAACCATGGGTGGGCTCGATCACACCCAAGCATGGCAGCGGGTACCCAGGACAACCGCAGGGGGGGGGTTTCCTCCCCAGGCCTACACTTGGGTGAGGGTCACAACATGACTCAATTGCCATATAAACGGCAATAATTCCCCAAAAATCAACAAGATTCCCTAAAAACTGACAAGTAAGACTGCACACGTCTTAACAGCCGGAGGTGTCCAAGTCGAGGGGCAATACTACACGAGAGCTTATGTTCGAGTTGGAGAACTCGTATTTCGACATCACTTCCAGTTTTTGGAGATTCTTCCGGATGTGGTACGTGGGCTACCGTGGCTTCAAAGCTATGATCGAAATGTCACCGGGAAGGAACGGTATGCGGACGTACGACATGGTTCGAGTTCATACCGATTGTCTTTTGACGAGTCAAGGCTTTCCACCCAGCTGCAGTGCCAAGGCGCTTCGAAGTTGGATCTTCTTTCGACACTTTCATTCCCCACCTCGACAGCAAGTCTGGTTTGAAGGCCTACACCACTTGCCAGAGAACGCCCTGACCTACACTCGTTGACACGCCCCCAGAGCAGTGCTGACACGCTCGATGAGCCCGATACGGAAGATGGTATCACAAATGAGGAGTGCAGCGACATGGACGTTGCTGAAACTTAAGCGGGAGATCCGTCGAGCTGATGTCACCGGTGATCAGGTGTTTCTGTGCTGCATGCCTCGACCCGCAGTGCCGGTCAATCAAATGTACAAGATGCAAGAAAGCAGTGACAATGACGGGCTTGACTGAATCGCCGCAAGTTGCCTTTTCGAATACGAAACTGGGCAGGCCTCTACGATCGGGAGAAAGCGGAGTTTGGAGACTTACCTCCGCATCGAACTGGGAGAGACCATCGAATACGCCTCGATACGGAATACAATCTACCGTGGGTACACCCTTACAAAATGGACCTGAGTCAATTGGATGAGCTTCGACGACAACTAAACAAGTTACATCGATCTGGCCGAATTCGACCATCCTCGAAGTCCATATGGAGCGGGTTGCCTGCTGGCGAAAAAAGCAAATGGCAAATGGTGTATGTGCGTCGACTACCAAGCGTTGAATACGCGAACTGTTTGAGATCGATATCCCTTACCTTCGATCCAATCCATACTGAGTACACCGGGGGGTTCCACTGTATTTTCCAAGAGAGAACTTGTCAGTGGGTTCCATGAGATTCCAATCCATGACGAAGATGTCGGGAAAACCGCCTTCAACACACAATTTGGCGCCTTCGAATGGGTTGTTATGCCCTTTGGCCTCTGTGACGCGCCATCGACGTTCAAACGCGTTGTGAACGACGTCCTTCGAGACCACTTGGGGATTTTTGTCTCGGTGTACATCGAGGACATCCTCGTCTTCTCGAAGGATGCTGAGGAACACCAACGACATCTTAATTTCGGACATGAACTACTACGTCGACACGAACTGTTTCCCTGCATTGATGAATCAACACTCCTCCAGAGTCGAGCACCCTTTTGCGGATACATCATCGATAAAGATGGAGTACACATCGACCCCGAAAAGCTCAAGGTCATTCGAGGTTGGCCTCCGCCAACCACCGTTCATGAAGTTCGACAATTTATCGGGTTGTGTGGATTTTACCAGCAGTTTGTCGAAGAATTCTAGGGTGTAGCGGCCCCTCTGACCGCAATGGTGAAGGCAGACTTCGAGTGGGAGTGGACAGCTGTACACCAAGCTGCCTTTGACAAGCTGAAGCAAGCAATGATCAATGCGCCACATCTGAGTGCCATAGACCCTCGGCAGCCGTATCACTTGTACACGGATGCTTCGCAAGATTGCGTGGGGGCCACGGTAGCGCAGCGATGTGCGCATGGGAATTACAAGGGACATCTTTGACCTATTGCCTTTATGTCGCGGAAGATGCAGTCTACTGAAAATCAATACCCGATTCGAGAACAGGAGTTGTTGGCCATCGTGCTAGTTCTGAAGCAGTGGTTTCATCTACTTCAAGGACCACAGCAGGTGCATGTGCACACTGACCACAAAAGCCTTCGTTATCGTAAGACGTGTCCTCGGACACTGACACCACGACAAGCACGTTGGTTCCAGTTCCTCGAGGAATACAACCTCACAGTGTGGTATGTGCCGGGTCTTGAGAACCCAGCAGCGGAAGCCTGTTCCTGCCTGGTTTCGCGACAGTTGATGGACATCCAGAATGCTACACATACACGGGCCTTCGTGGTATATTTGGTCGAGAACTGTGTTTCGCCTGAAGAAGAAGATGTCGACGAGTTCCTACATGTGCTCGAGGACTCTTTCTCACATGATGAAGTGTGGCTCCAGCCATACGACCACCTGTACGTGTCACTCAGAAGCGGAGGCTCCGGGGGGAAGGGACCTGATGTTGACGGAGACGCCAAACCAGCCCTCCGATTTGACACTGAGCCACTGCCGTCGAGCGAGGCGCTGGGTGAGGATTCACACCAGTCTACAGTACATCTCAATGATGCTGGCAATGAGGTACCAGACATGTCGACCGACACCGACGACCCCCCCGACATAGACATGGACCGCCCCCTCCGAGTCAACTTTGGCAGAGAACCCCGATATGCCGCGACCCTGACCAAACAGATCCGGCGCCGACGCCACCGAGACGGTACACTACAGCCAATTCTCTTGCCCAAGGTCGGACCGAACACACCGTACCCTTTGAGTCATAAAGGTGCACACCGTCGAGTACACTGACACTATCAGTGTAAGGATTTGACTTGGACAGCTGTGTGGGCAGCAGCATATCGAAAAGACCAACGTACGAGACACATCTACGAAATTGCAGTTCGAAGCCCTACGGCACGACACCAACTCTGAGACGCCAAGTTGTCCTTCAATGATGTTAATTTCTTCCATTTGTCGACTATGGGCAAGCGTGTGCTCGTACTCCGAACGCTCGTCACCTCAATAGTGGCCATGTACCACAAGTCGGAGTTTTACGGCCATTCCGGAGTACTTCCAACCATGGCGTTGATCAAACGTGACTACGTCTGTTCTCATCTTTGACATTACGTGGAGCGTGACATCTTGAGTTGCGATGTGCGTCAAGCGGCTACGTCACGGCATGTCAGCACCGATAGACAGCCTAGGCCCCTGCCGGTGCCCGGCACCAAGTGGCATAGTGTGTCCGTCGATTGGGTTTCAGTATTGCCGTCGACCACCAGAGGCCATGACGCTATCATGACTGTGGTCGATCGATTTTCCAAACGTGGAATGGTCATCTTTTCCCGCAAACCGGCGACCTTGTCTATGTGTCCCTGCGTGAAGTGATTCGACTCAAAGGATGCCCCCGACAAATTGTTTCCGATCGAAGCAAGGTGTTCGAGTTCCAGGCGTGCAAAGAGTTGGCACAGCGTTTGAAAATTGAGATGCACCAAACAGTGGGCAACTGCCCTCAAGACAACTACCTGGCGGAGCGCAGCAACCAGTCGATCCTTCAACGCTTGCTTACACACGGCATCTTCGGTAACAACAAGTGGGATGTTGACCTTCTGTTCTCCGAGATTCAGTTGAACAACCTCACGTCCAACAGTCGTTGACTATGTCCGTTCGAGATTGATGACGGGGGTACACCCCATTTTCCATTTATTTTCCCCGAATGACTTCTCACGCGCATGGAACTTCGACCGTGAATGTTTACATGCATCGATCTGAACGTACTCTTGATTCTGTGCGTGCAATGCTTGCTGAGGAACGCCGACGCCAGATGCATGTGGTCGTGCAAATGGACCGACATGTTCGAGTGCCTGAAGTGGGGGAGCGATGGTCGGTGTTGGTGCCCGAAAATCGACACCAAGGGAAACTCGATGTCTTTTGGTGTGGCCCTTACAAAGTTGTTGAGGTGCTCAACAAGGGCAAGAACGTTAAAATTGGACATCCCTGCCCCCTTCGATGGGTTGTGAGTTTTTAATCGCACCAGCATAAGGCCCTACATCTACACGGAGGGACAGCCAGTGTGGGAAGTCTCGAGGCCGCCTGTCAAGACTGAAGACTCCCCTCGACTTGTTGAGATTCTGGCTAGACGTCGAGTGCGGTCTAATAAGCGCCGCACATTTCTGTACCGCTGTGAGTGAAATGACGACACGTGGACTTGGGAGTCCAGTAAAGCTCTAGAGGAGGATCCAGTGTACCTTGACTTCCTTTGACTCCACCCTGAGTAACCTCACCTCTTTGCAGCGTGAACTTTCGAAAACTCATGCGGGGTTCCAGGTCGACCACTGGAGCCTCAGCCTACGGCTCTACTCCCCGGACATCCAGAGCTTGCTCTCGACCCCCGCCCTCTGGAGCATCAGTGTCGAATGTCATCGATGTTGACGGGAAAAAGATGATGTTGACGAAGATGGCGATGGTGCCGAAGCCCCAGTGAGATGGACCTCAGCTCGCCGCAGTGGATCACTCGCGTCGGCGCCAACCCGACCATGTCCATCACTGGCCCCGTTGTCGGTGGCGAACTACAGCCAGTCGGTGTACGCCGGAAGTTCGAAAGGCAAAGGAGGCCCCTCAGCGAAAGGAGGCAAAGCAGCTTCGAACCACATCGAAGATGTGCTTGCTGGAGTAGCACCAAGTGGTCGAATCGTCATGTCAGGAGACACGACAGGCTTGGGAATGCTCAAAGAGGCCCTGGCCAATTGGCCTATCCTGGAATCGACCTGGGAAGGGGGACCCCCAACTTACATTGATGGAAAACCATGCAATTTGTACGCGTACCCTCCCCAGAACAACGCCGACTACTATCGAGGGCAGTGCTCAAGCATCGAAGAGCCTGATACACACTCCAATTCTTCGGAGGAATGGGTTCATTTACACACAGAGTGGTTGGATTCGGATGAATAGGAGGATCTCGCTTGCTACACGGGGTACGACGACTGTTTCCCTTGATCTGTTCAGTGTCCGGATGGAATCAATCCTCATGGGTCGACAATTCGTGGAAGGAAAGGACGAACACTCCAAGAACGAATCGTCATGGGTCGACAATTCGTGGAGAGGAGAGCTGAATGCCCCCAACAACGAATCATGGGTTGACCAATCATGGCTGTCCAACGCCCCCAGAAGGCAAGCCTCCAGTCGAACGAACCAGTCCAATTCCTACTTCGAAGAAGAAGATGACGATGACACCTATGAAGACGGTACCTACGATGGTGATACCTACAATAATGGCAACGAGGACAATTTGTACGCCGCACAGAGTTGGTTGACTCCACCGCCCAGCCACAATTCCGTTCATCGAACAGAACCGCTGTGGCAGCCATACCATATGGAGCAATACGGACATGAGATCGAGACTGTGGACGAACTCCAGCACCTGGGCACATTCTGAATGAGGCCACCTTATCGATTCGGGACGCAAAAAGACGAGCCACTTGCGAAAGAGTATACGGAACTCGACCCGCACGTGCTTGTCATTGCGTCGAGTCTCATGGCCGGTCTGCGACGAGGCCATCAAGTCCTGAGCTCATGCCACGCCACGAAGACAAACGTCACCATTTTCGATTTGCGTGACGTTGTCGACATAGACAGCTGGCGTAAGACAGCGCCCTTCCCTAATGAGACGATGCGAAGGGCGCCTGACACGTCCTTCCTGGCGGTGCACCAAGCTACCAGTCAACACGAAGATCGGTGTGGCCTGTCGGAATTTTCGAAATTCCCTTGTCGATTGGCGAAAATGCAACCAAGAGCTCGACTGGGGATTCAGGAACAATCTTGTCGAGGCCGACGTGCCCAACCAAAATTGCACGTCTGAACCGCATGCATCTACAGATTTGTGGGATCGACGACCTGATCCATGTCGCCGATGGAATCGACGTGTTCTTCGAGTACCGACGTTTCTGAACAGTATTGAAGATGCCCTGGTCAGCCCCCCCTGCTATCTTGATCCTTGGGCTCGTTTGAGACCTCCAGAATGTTTACCAAACGAATGACTGGTTATTGGAAGACCGAGCCCCCTTTCTCGCGTATAAGGTCGACTTGTTTCTTCGACGACACCAACTCCGAGGCCTACGAGGTACCACTGGACTCCGGTACAAGAGGTACGGGTGCGCCCCAGTTCGAACACAGGACCTCATGGTCCAGCTCCAAGAATACCATGGACTGGGACAGTCGGCTGGTCCGTACAGCTACAATGCCGTTGCACCAGGAGCCCCAATCGACATGGTCCAGCTGGCAACGATCTACCAGACTGGCCCTAGGCAAATCAGGTACTACGACTTCCATAAGGAAATTTGAAGAGTTTCCCGTCTCCATTCGACCAATGAAGCGTACCTCAACCATTTTCCTTTCGAAGACGCCGCTCATTTGACCCGACGTCTGGGTACTTTGAAGTATCTCATGTCCCCTTTCCAAGGCGGATACGAAAATGGACCGTATTGGCGTTGAAAAGTCCCCTTTCGAAGAGATGTTTTTGTGGATGAACGGGAGGAGCTCGAGTCCAGCGGTTCGCCCGCGAGCGACCCGTTCCATCCGGATCCTGTCGACCACCGGTTGTTGTCGGCGGATTGGAACGTCTACCAACATCACTTCGATGTACAGATGTTCAAGCACCTCATGCCGATCCACGATGACTTCAAGACTGCCCATCGACGCAATGTCGACTGCCGTGACCAACTTCTCGAGGCGGTCATTGTCGACACGGCTTCGAGTCTTGTGACTGCAGAGGCGGTTTGATTCGCTCTGCAGGACGCTCTCGCTGATGGTCAGTATGTGCATCAACACCTCGGTCGACTCCAAGCAATCTCTCGAACAAGCAGTCTCGGGATCACCGACCAATATGCCTCCGGTCCTTGGGTGGACGACGTCAGCACCATCATCGTTGCTCGGAGAGTTTCGATTGCCGACAGGCCGTGGTGGCGACTCAACACGCAGGCTGGTCAGTTCTATCACAGCAGTGCCGCTGGTACCGGTTGGAAGCAAACATACCGATTAACCACGGATCGAAATGACGCGTTGTCCTTCGAGAGCACCAATCGAATGGATTTGTGGAAATGTGCCTTCTGGCAGCCGTCGAACCTTTGATATTTCTTTACCAGCAAGTCACAAACCTTGGGACCAGGAAAGTTTCGAGCTCTTGCCCGTGAGCATGTCTCCGTGTCCTCCAGTGCAAGTGCCCCGTCGACGGCCGGATTGGCGATCCCAACCTTTGATTGATCAACCATCGATCTGGTATCCTGATTCAGAAACGTGCCTTCAAACGCGATGTTCGTCGACACTATACGGGTCATGACACCTTCAAGTTCATGGCTGGGGTCGAAACGCTGAAGGAGGTGCACGACATATTTGACTTCTGGTGAATGGCTCATCCACATTCGTGTGGGGCACAGACTGCTCATTCGACAGTCAGAATGCCAAGTAATGGCTGATTCGACAGTCGGAATGCCAAGTAATGGCTGATTCCACAGTCAGAATGCCAAGTAACGGCTGCTTCGACAGTCAGGACGCCAGAAATGGCGTCGGCTGCCTTAATATGCCCTGTCAATCCGACAGATGTACAGTCCTGTTTGTTGCTTGTTTGCTGGGCACTTAGCTTCGATGGCTGTGCCCAATGTTATGGTATCTCGACGAGCCCACAGCCTTGCTGTCGGTAGCGCCCGTGAATGTGCCTGGCGAGGCACTCTTCTGCAGCTTCTGCCAAGATGCAGACGGTTGCAAAGTCGAACATGGCGCCTGAGTGAGGCGCTGAGGACAGGGATACCATACACTCGACCCCGTTGTATGTTGGTTACAACCACTATTATGCTTCAGGAAGCCAGCACATGTCGAGGTCCAGAAACACTGTTTTTTTCCTCGCACCTGTCTATTCGGTTTTTGACAGTGTGGCGCCCGCCCAGACGAATGAGATTTCTTCGAGGTCTCAGGGGGGGGGTTGTGTTATGGTTTTGAGCAGCAGCAGCGCAGCGAGCGCGCGAGTTGCAATCGCACTGCAATCTGTAAATACATCTGAAGCATCCAAATGCCAGTTGCTGTGAACGAAGTGATGTTTAATACTTTGATATCTTTGAACAGGGTTTTTGTCTTCGAATTGGCGAAGTGTGTATGAATTGGTGGTCCGCCTAAAGATCGTGCGCAGAAAGAGATTTGTTGTATTTTGGGAGTTTCGAAAAATAGGACAGTTCCCAAGGCAAACCACAACAGTGTCCTCAATGCTATGAAGATATCCCATTCCGGTTTCTTTTGATCTTTGGGGGGGTTAGTCCATTCCTAACCCAACTCTTTTGATTAATGTCATTATGTGTCCTCATTTCTATGGAGATATCCAATATTTGATTTGGTTCATGTTTTGGGGGGGGGTTAGTCAATTCGCAACCCCATTCCCTTCATTATTGTCATTATGTGTCCTCAATCCTATGCAGATATCCCATTTCAGGTTTTGTTGATGTTGCGGGGGGTGTTAGTCATTTCCTAAACCCATTCCCTTGATTAATGTCATTATGTCTCCTCAATCCTATGGAGATATCCAATTTTGAAGTTTCTTGATGTTTCGGGGGGGGTAGTCAATTCCTAACCCCATTCCCTTGATCAATGTCATTATTTGTCCTCCATACTATGGAGATATCGAATTGTGGAGGTGTTTGATGTTTTGGGGGGGTTACTCAAATCCTAACCCCATTCCCTTGATGAATGTTATTATTTGTCCTCAATCCTATGGAGATAGCCAATTTTGGATTTTTTTCGTGTTTCCGGGGGGGGGGTCAGTCAATTTCTAACCCCAGGCCCTTGATGAATGTCATTATGTGTCCTCAGTCCTATGGAGATATCCAATTTTGGAATTTTGTCATGTTTTGGGGGGGTAGTCAATTCCTAACCCCATTCCCTTGATTAACGTTATTATGTGTCCTCAATCCTATGAAGATATCCAATTCCGGATTCGTTCCATGTTTAGGGGGGGCAGTCGATTCCTAACCCCATTCCCTTGATTAATGTCATTATGTGTCCTCATTCCTATGGAGATCTTCAATTTCGGATTTTGTTGATGTTTGGGTGGGGGTTAGTCAATTCCTGACCCCATTCCCTTTATCAATGTCATTATGCGTCCTCAATCCTATGGAGATATCCAATTTTGAATTTTGATGATGTTCTGGGGGGGGGGTCAGTCAGTTCCTAACCCCATTCCCTGATTAATGTCATTATGTGTCCTCAATCCTATGGAGATATCGAATTAGGGATTTGATTCATGTTTTTGGGGGGCATTAGTGCGTTCTTAACCCCATTCCCTTGATTAATCTCAATATGTCTCCTCAATCCTATGAAAAAATCCAGTTTTGGAAAAAAGAGAAAACAAGAGCGAGCAACGGGGAGACAGAGCGCCAAGGCCCAGGGGACCAAGGGACAACAGAAACGCCGAGACAAGGGAGGTGCGAAGAGGGGGCACAAAAAAGGGAGAAAACAACGGGAAAAAAAAACAACAACAAAAAACAAGGGGGGGGGACGGAAAAGGGGGGGGGGCACACAACAAAGCGCCAAGGCCCAGGGCACCAAAAGCAACAACACAAAGGACCGCGGGGAGGGTGTAGGAGGGAGAACACAACCGGGAAAAAAAAACACGACGGGGTGGGGAGAACGAAGCAAAAACAAAGACGGCCAAGGCCCAGGGCACCCGGGGCCGGGAAGCACAAAAAGCCGGAGACAGCGGGGATGCCAGAGGGGAGACAGAAGTAAGGAGGAATAAAAAAACTGAAAGCGCGGGCAACCCCAGCCTGGTGGGGGCCGAACAAAGCAGAAGGACAAGACAGCCACAGGAAAAGGTGAGGCGCACCAGAACGCGACCAGGAGGCCGGCCCGCCCAACCCGGCCAAGGAAAGCACGCACACACACACCCGGGCGTGGCGTCCTCCGACCCAAAAGAGGAGGTGTCGGTGTCCACACGAAACAGCCCCGGTGCACCGGCCGAGTCCCCCGTCGAAAGACGGACGGTACGGGAAACCGGACGCGTCAGTGACTGGGTCCACACACGCCAAACCACCGCAGCGCACGCAGCCCAAGACCGAAGCCGGAGGGACCCGCCAGGGACAACTCCATCTCGGGGCCCCGAACGGGTACGACGCGGAGTGCGCCCAGCGCCCTTCCCTCGGCAGGGGCCAGCGGCAGGCACAAAGAGCCCGGTTCCCGGCCGGCCTCCACGTGCCCTGCGCAGCCGCCCAGTAAAGCCGGGGGCGACAGCCCCTGGGCCGGGGGAAGACACCACAGCGACAGGAAAGCCCAGCAGAGCACTGAGAGCGACCAGACCCGACGAGGCGCGGCGCACCAACGCGTGGACCGGCCCTACCAGCGCCCAGCACCCATGGTGATAGAAATGACCGCATCTGACATTGCCCCCCGGTTCAAACTGATTCAAATGAGACTCAAAGGCGCTGTTTGAATCGACTTGAACTACGTTTGAAGCATGCTTGAATCAGGAGCCCACTGGTATGGACAAAGGCATGCTTTTTGTTCCCCTTGGGGGCCGGTCTGCTGCCTTTGTGGCTTATTGGACTCTCCGTTTGTTTTTTTTATCAAATCTTTTTCTACTTGATTTGGCCCTCTCCACGCTTCCTCCCTGCAACAGCAAAGCATCGACACAGCGCATAAAGGGTGCAATGACGTGCCCAGGTGCATTGTGCGTTCAGTCCCGTGCATGTGGAACAGGACCGTGCGGTCAGACGGGCGGCACAGCACTACCGTATAACACCATGACGCCGCACTGACGCCACCAGCCGCTCCAAAAAAGGACACAGCCGGCACAAACCTTTGCCGCCCAGCACCACCCACCGAAAGGGGCAGTGTGCCACAGCGTACGGAAACAGGAACCAATACCGATGCAAGCGCCTCGTCCCAGGAACTTCTCGGCACCACCACGCGCAAGACACATCCTACTCATCCGCATCCCGGAACGTTCCTAGAACTTACAACATGACTGCTGGGGGGCTTGGAGATTGGGTTGCAGTATCTCGGATAGGGTCAGAGAGCGTGTAAACAGCCGGAACGCCCTACATCTCACAAACACCCGACGCTTCATACGCAGTTCAAACGCCCACCCCGTGATTCAAATGCCCCGTTTGAATTGCGCACTCCCCGTTTGAATCAATTCAAGTGCTGAAATGTATCCACAACCGTATCCACAACCGTATCCACAATCTGCGTTCATCTGGTATCGGTTAGTGTGGGAATGCGGTTGCCTCCAGCTGGCGGGCAACCTCTCGGGTGGTGCTGGTCCACCCCACCATCGAAAAAAAGACCACCACGCAGCGCTCGCCCGTCCAGCGCATCGGGCAGTGCGGCCTGTATACATTGAAGTCGACCCCCTCGCGCGGTGAGAAGGTGCCTCCGTACAGCCGGTCCCCGTCCCACTGCACCCATGACGGCCGCAAATGGGCGCCATAGCCGTCCAACAGACCGCTGGTCCAGAGTTCGCCACCGACGTGTGCGCCACGCGAAACCTCGCATGGGAGAGGCACATCGTCATGTGGATGCACGTGCAGCAGCATGGGTTGGCCTTCGTCGAGGAAACGGAATACTCCGATCGCCGTCCAGGAGAACGTGGGAAACAGGACGCGTCCAAATCAGTTCAGGCGGGTGGTCAGGCTGCTGTTTGCTTGCATCGCCGCACTCACTGTTACCACGGAGCACCTGCGCATGGAACCCAAGTACAGCGAACGCATTCTGGCATTGTGCTTCACCTCGAGTCACCAACCGGACGCAGTCTGCAGCTCTCGCAGAAGGGGTACACCTTTTGTTCTTGCGAGTCATCGGCGGACCTCAGCCGCATCCTGGTCCGCCACACTCTGCCACAGCACCTGTGTGTCCCGCTTCTCCGCACTGTCTGCAGGCACCGCACTGCCCTGTGCGGCCGCACTGTCCTGTCCCACAGGGCTGGCCTCCGGCACCACCTTCATCTTGCTGTCCCCAAGGTTGTCTTCTGGCTCCAGTTTCACCACCACATCGCGCGCTCCCGCCGCACCTTCCGCACTCTCTACACCCTCCACACCCTGCACGCCATCAGCACCGCCCACCTGCACAATCTCATCACCATCCTCGTGTGTCACAGCCGTCCGGTGCTGCAGCCTGCGCCTCCGGTTCGCCAGTCGTTGTGTCTGGTGCCGATGCAGCCCGCGCCTCCGGTGCGGGCGCCACAGCTCTGCTCTCGGCGCTCGCGGTCTCCGGCTGCCGCGCTGCAAGGTCCGTGCGCAGAGCTGCCGCCGCCTCCTCGACCTTCTCCTTGGTGGTGAAGCTCGCTGTCTTTTTGTCCACCTTCACGGTCCAGTGACTTTTGGCCCTGCCCCCCCGCTTGATCTCCTGTGCCTGGATGTGGTCCGTTTTCTTCCTCGAGGACTTGGCTCGGATTCCCGGCATGACGCGGATCTCGCCGTGGTCCTCAAACACCGCCCATCGCAGAGCACCTTTCGGCGGGAGTCCATACTCTTCCCTGGCCCGTTCATTGGCGTCGTCAGAGTCCTCTTCCTGCAGTACGAAAAGGGCAAATGTACGTGGGGTCGGACCGGGTTCAAACAGAGTTCAAACACCATTCAAGTGGTTCAAGTTCGATGTTTGAAGTGGTTGAATTAGGTCGACCGTAATTCAAATGCAATTCAAATGGGCGCACCAGCGCAGGCTCCTCAGGCTGCTCTTCGGGCTCGTCCTGGTTGGCCTCCTGCTGTTTGGCGGCCTCATTCTTGGCAGCAACCCAATCAGCAACGAACCTCGCTGTCGGATCTGGTTTATTGCCACCCTCGACGGTGGCGGCCTGCGGCTTGGGGGCTTGCCCCTTGGCTGCCTGCCCCTTGGCGACCTGATCCTTGGCCGCTTTCTCCGTGCCGGTCTGCGGCTTGGCGGCTTCCCCCGTGGCGGTCTGTCCCTTGGTGACCCGATCCTTGGCCGCTTGCTCCGGGACGGCCTCCGGCTTGGCGGATACGGCCTTCGCGTCTCTCACCACTCTCTTGGCCTCCTCCACAGCCGCAGCCTTTACCTTCTTGGTCTGTGCGTGCGCCTTGACAGCCTCGCTGAGCTGCTGCTTGCCACTCACCCGGCGGCCACTCGGCTTGGCCCGCAGGCGGGATTTGTGAGCCAGTGATGGCTCCCATTCGCTGCTTGAAGTTGTGGTCCAGGAATCGGCTGCCGCGCGCGCCTCTGCCGCTGCCTCCCGCACTCGATCCCGCATGCGGACGTTCGCCAGGGCAGCGGCCACCGTGGCTCGCGTGAGGCGGCCCCTTGGCGGGGACTTCGCCAGTCTCTCTTCTGCTTGGCGGATCAGCTGTTCTTCTTCTTCTTCTTCTTGGCGGATCTCTGTGGGGGGCCTTCGTGGCTGCAACGGTCGCAGAAATTTCGCCAGTCGAGGATGTGCCGCAATGCCCTTGGGTGCAGCTGTTTTATCAGACGGGACGGCAGGTGCCGTGATGCCCTTGGGTGCAGCTGAGTTATCAGATGGGACGGCAGGTGCCGTGATGCCCTTGGGTGCAGCTGTCTTATCAGACGGGAGGGCAGTCAGGAGGGCAGTCGGGACAGCAGTCGTTGGTGTCATACTGGACAGGGGCAGCGGTTGCTGGGGCATTGTTTCCCTGGGCCGGAGAAACTCTCTCAGCTTGGGCTGGCCTGCAGGCGGGGTGGCGTCGGCTAAGTCCATTCGGGCTTGGTTCATGGACCTCGTCCATCGTCGGACCTGCCTCTCCAGCGCCTCTGGATCCCTGCTGCGGTGCATGTAGTTGCTGATGCTGATGACCATGCTGCCGCCGGCGAGAAAGGACGCCTGGGCCCCGCTCATCCAGCACCAAGACGTCGTGGTCGAACACGGCGCCAAAAACCTGTTGAAGACGGTGACCCAAAATTCAACTGTGATTCCAACGTCACACGGCTAGTTCAAACGCAGTTCAAATACCGGGCTTGAATCACGCTTGAACCACAAAGGACACATTTGAATTGCGTTTGAAGCACGCAAGACAGGTTTGAACCTACAGAGCATCACACACCGGGACAGCGGGCGGTGCGGCAGTCGGGACCATCGTCTCATCCAGCGCATCCTGCTTCACCACCGACTCGTGGACCACGGCCTCCATGCCCATGGACTCGGCTGCGAGTGCTGCGGGTGCAGCAGGCAGGGCAACGGCGGCAGATACTGCTGCGGATGCTGATGCCATCGTACGCCGCTGCATTTTCTCCGGCTGCTCGCTCTCGTCTACCTCGAGCTCACCAATCACGCCGTGCAGCTGTTTCTTGTTCCCGCCAGTCGAAATGGTACCCCCCACCTTGCGCACTGAGGCCGGTGTGAGCTGCGCTCCCTCCATTGGATGCCAGTCAGGGTCGATCTCATCTTGGTTTTTAAACCAGAACTTGGGCCGATATGATTGGCCCAGGGTATTGATCCCACCAGGAGCCACGGTTCCCAGTCCGTGGTGACTCCACATCTCAAAGAGACGATGAACTTGGTGTGCATCAAACGTCATTTTTCCATCGGTGCCCAATCCGATGCTGGCCACTTTCGGACCCTGCCAGTCGGAGAATGACAGTGGAGTCGTCTCCCACGGAGACACGGTCTGACCGGTCGACGTGGCACCAGCCCGCTTCCGTTTCCAGATGTAGAGCAATCGTTTGAAGAGGTATCTCGCGGTAATGTCGGTCAGCCACCCAAACCCGGGCTCGGCCCGTGCGATCGCGGAGTCTGGGTGGGGAAAGCGCCTGTCTGACATATCTGGCAACATGGGAAAGACGGGTGGAAAGAGAATCTTGGTGTCGTGGACGGCGACATCAACAGCTGCTGAAGCGGACGTCGAGCCAGTTGCCGGAACTGCTTGCAGTTTGGATTGCGCTGCCGCCACGATCGCCTGCAGCTGACCCAAGGCCAGGCCTGACAGCGCCTGGTCCAGGCCCGACATGACAACAGACCTTTCAATGGACAAAAAAATTACACAACGTTTGAATCACACTTGAAGAGCCCTACATGATTCAAATGTCGTACTTGAAGCAGTTGAATTGTTTCAAACGGATTCAAACCGACCAAAATAGTACCCGCAGTGACACACTATTCCACCCCCCGTGGTCCCATGGGAATACAACACCGACTCTCCAACATTTCCCCCAAATACTCCCTAGCAACGTCCGCACAATGTTGGATTTGCACAGCACCCAGGCCCTCCACCTCCCTCCAATGTGGCATTTCCTTGTACAAGAAACCACGGCTCATTGCTTGGAAGAGCAACTCAATGAGTTGCTCCTCCGGTGTGCCCTTCTCCCCTCCCCGAGACGTGGCAGTCAAAGAAATGTCCTTCAAAATTGCATTCAGAGACTCCAAAACGTCCCCTGAAAACATCGCACATCCCCAAGGGCGAATGGCTTCCAATACCCTGCGTGCATCACGGCAAAGCCATAACAGATAAGGCGAGCGAAGACGCGGGCAAATTTCCTCCTGAAACCTACGCGCTACTTTGGCACACTTAAGTGTGGAGGGCTTATGATATGTAGAGTATAGAGCTGCGCACACCCTGCCCATCGCAATCATGGCCTTTTGTTCACGACAGGGCACATGCAACAAATGAGCGATCGCCGGCCACACAATCAACAGACGCCATGTTTCCTCACCCTTTGGGCTGGCCTTCCCTTGGACCGAGATTTTCGTATTCGCCTCGGTCAAAATTCTTTGGACCTCAGCACGCACGGCCGGTGCCACCTTCTTAGCGTAGCGGCGCATGTAAATCGTTGTTCGCTTGCCCACAGAAATTAAACAGTGCAAAATGCACATGACGATTGAAAAATACCGGTCGTGCACCATCAAAAGAGGAAGGCGGATGCACCCATAAACATCAGACACGGTAGCCTTCTGACGACTGCGGTGAAAGATTTTCAGAAGTTTCCTATACTCCTTCCACGAACGGACCGTGGTACTGTGTTCCCATTGGTTGCTGGCCGCATTCCACATCGCATATGTGTAAAGAGGGCCCACCCCCCACCATACACTCAACCCGAAGACATGGCAAAGCCAAGGTGAATCACCCCCGACGATGCATCCACGATCAACCCTATAACCACACAACACAATGTAACCAGTGCCTAGAACATGTTGGATGCATTCCAGGTTGTGTGCAACTTAAATCCCGAAGAGCCTCTACATTGTGCTCGGAGCAAAGTGCCAAATCCAAGGTCCAAGTGTAGTTAATGCTCCGAGCACGCTCCCCGTGGTTGGCAAACGACACGGTGAGTTGACACCATGGGCGGGCACCGCATGGAAACTCATCCTCTCGGACGATGAGTACATAGCGGGAGTCCGGATCGTGAAATTCCATGCCAACCGGATCCATTAGATCCGGTTGGGAGGAGAAATACTCCAAAAAGTCCTCAAAGGGCCAAAACACACTGACAAACTTTTCCGCCGCCGGATCTTCACCTGCCGAAGGGTCATGAATCTTGGCCTCCAGCTGTTGAACGGAGGCAAGGCGTTCCCACGTAGCGTCCATCCTTTCATACGATGGAAAGCATTTGCACCACGTTTTGAGCGCGGGCACTTCGGCCGCCACTGCCTTTTCGTGGACCCAAATAAGGAAATCTTTGTACCTGAGGTGCGACATCCGTGTTTGAATCACTTGAAGTGTTCAAACAAGTTCAAAGTACACGTTTGAAGCACTTGCATCGATTCAAACACCGATTCAAACACACACCTCGATTTGGGCATTTGCAATTTTAAAATTAACCAAACGGCCTCCGTTGGGGTCAACACCTCCTCCATTTTTTGTTTGATGCTCCTCTTCATCCGACAAGAAACACCGACTTTCGTTGACACCCGGCGTAACATGGCATGGCCATACGGGTGTTGAAAAAATGTCACCAAATCGGCCCCCAGATTCTCGTTCAGGTATGGGCGGCGCCCGTAGACAGGTTCTAACGCGTCCCTTAGCATTTAGGACATGCCAAAAGGCGCTGCATTTGCAACAAGGGAAGTAGCCAACGGGGAATGGTGAGGAGGAACGTGGAAACCAAAAAAATGAGATTCCCAGAAGAACTGGTGCTAAGGCGGTCCTGAATGCATGTCAATATCGCGTGCAAATCGTCTGCGGTCGCCTAAAAAATTGCAAAACTTGCAAAAAGCGCGAAATTTGCGACAGAATGCGACGGGAATGGCTATGCAGGACTACGGCTTAGGACTACGCGTAGGACTAAAGGATCTGCCCAAAGGATTTCAGTTCTGTCAAAATTTGACGGTGGATGCTCGTGCGCAATGTGGGCAGATCCTTTAGTCCTACGCGTAGTCCTAAACCGTAGTCCTGCATAGCCATTCCGGAATGCGACAGGACCCTGGCGGCGCGCGGCGGCGGCGGCGGCGCTCGGCGTTTGAATCAATTAAAATACTTTCAACTGCCCCATTTTATTTTTCTGGTGGTTCAAACCATTCAAATGCGGTTGAAACAGGGTCCCGTCAGATGCGGTCAAGTCTGTCATGATGGGCACCGGGACCGCGCGAGGTGCGCACGCCACACCAACCAAGGGAGGGGGGGGGGGGGCGGAGGCGGCAAGAGCACGAGCACACACACACACAAAGGACACGCGGGGAAAGCCAGAAGGGCAACCGGACCGAGCCCGCGGAACGCACGGACCGCATGGAGTGGCGTACCAGCGAGCGAGGATAAGGGACACCCGGACGGGACGGCCCGCCAGACACAGCGCGGGAAACGCGAAGCTGGAAGGGGGAAACGGGGAAGACACAACGCCCGGCACCGGCCCCAACCCCCCCGAACCGGCCGCGATCGCCGCGAACACACGACCGGGGCACTGCACCCGCCAAGGCAGTAGTGGCGCACTGCGCCATGCACCAGCCCCACGGCTAGGCACCCTCTGCGCCAGCCCACGGGGGTCCCACTGGCGACAAGCAAGTAGCACGGGCCTGGCGGCGCCGGCACCCTGGGCGACCACGCATTAGGGGGGCCACGCGGTGGGTAAGCGCCCGCAGCCACGGCTGCTAAGTGATGCACTGACCGGGGAGTGGCAAAAAGCGGAAGCCGGGGCCACGAGGCACGCCAGAGAGGCACGCCGCCGGCCACAACCAGGGTATGACGACAGGTGCCAAGCCACAACGGCCACCGGGTGCCGGGAACCCGGGAAGCACGCACAACACACGACGAACCGCGGCACAGGAGCAGGTGCCAAGGACAGCCCGTCCCCCACGCCTGCACAGCCCACCCACAGCCAGTGGGAAGCGAGCCCCTGCCGCACGCCCGAAAGGACGAGTGGTCGGGGGTGGGAGAGCGCCCGTCTCCGGACGACCCACACACAGGCAAGAGGCGCCCCCCCCGGGCGCTCTCGTGCCGCCCCCACAGCGCGCAAAGCCAGCTCGCAAGAGCGCGCGCTGTGGGGTTGGTGACGGATCCCCACGCCCGCAGCCTCTGCACCCACAGCCAGTGGGTAGTGGGCCCCGGCCGCACGCCAGAAAGGACGAGTGGTCGGGCGTGGGAGAGCGCCCGACCCCGGACGCCCAACACCCAGGCAAGAGGCACCCCCCCAGAGCACCCACATGCCGCCCCCAGAGCGGGCAAAGCCGGCTCGCAAGAGCGCGCGCTGTGGGGTTGGTGACGGGTCCCCACACCCGCAGCCCCCGCACCCACAGCCAATGGGTAGTGGGCCCCGGCCGCAGGCCCCAAAGGACGGGCGGTCGGGGGTGGGAGAGTACCCGACCCCCGAAGCCCAGGCAGGAGGCGCCCCCCCCCAGGCACCCTCATGCCGCCCCCACAGCGCGCAAAGGCAGCTCGCAAGAGCGCGCGCTGTGGGGTTGATGACGAATCCCCACGCCCACACCCCACGCACCCACAGCCAGTGGGTAGTAGGCCCCGGCTGCACTCCCCATAGGACGAGTGGACGGGGTTGGGAGAGCGCCCAACCCCGGGCGCCCCACACCCAGGCAAGAGACGCCCCCCCCCAGGCGCCCTCTGGCCGCCCCCACAGCGCGCAAAACCAGCTCGCAACAGCGTGCGCTGTGGGGTTGGTGACGGGTCCCCATGCCCGCATCCCCCGCACCCACACCCAGTGGGTAGTGGACCCCGGCCGCACGCCCGAGAGGACGAGTGGTTGGGGGTGGGAGAGCGTTAGACCCCGGACGCCCCACACCCAGGCAAGAGGCGCCCCCCCAAGGCACTCTCATGCCGCCCCCATAACGCGCAAAGCCAGCTCGCAAGAGCGCGCGCTGTGGGGTTGGTGACGGGTCCCCACGCCTGCACCCCCCGCATCCACAGCCAGTGGGTAGTCGGCCACGGCCGCACGCTCGAAAGGACGAGTGGTTGGGGGTGGGAGAACGCCCGACCCCGGATGCTCCACACCGAGGCAAGAGGCGCCCGCCCCAGGCGCCCTCTTGCCGCCCCGACAGCGCGCCAAGCCAGCACGCAGGAGCGCTCGCTGTGGGGTTGGTGACGGGTCCCCACGCCCGCACCCCCCGCACCCACAGCCAGAGGGTAGTGGGCCCCGGCCGCACGCCCCAAAGGACGGGCGGTCCGGGGTGGGAGCGCGCCCGACCCCGGACGCCCCACACCCAGGCAAGGGGCGCCCCCCCTGGGGCGTCCTCGTGCCGCCCCCACAGCGCGCAAGGTCAGCTCGCAAGAGCGCGGGCTGTGGGGTTGGTGACGGGTCCCCGGACCTGCATCCCCCGCACCCACAGCCAGTGGGTAGTGGGCCCCGGCCGCACGCCCCAAAGGACGGGCGGTCGGAGGTGGGAGAGCGCCCGATCCTGGACGCCCAGGCAGGAGGCGCCCCCCCCCCCCGGCACCCTCATGCCGCCCCCACAGTGCGCAACGCCAGCTCGCAAGAGTGCGCGCGGTGGGGTTGGTGACGGGACCCCAGACCCGCACCCCCGCACCCACAGCCAGTGGGTAGTGGGCCCCGGCCGCACGCCCGAAAGGACGAGTGGTCGGGGGTGGGAGAGCGCCTGAACCCGGACGCCCGGCACCCAGGGAAGAGGTGCCCCCCCCCCGTGCGCCCTCGTGCCGGCCCCACAGCGCGCAAAGCCAGCTCGCAAGAGCGCACGCTGTGGGATTGGTGACGGGTCCCCACGCCCGCACCCCCCGCACCCGCAGCCAGTGGGTAGTGGGCCCCGGCTGCACGCCCGAAAGGATGAGTGGTCGGGGTTGGGAGAGCGCCCGACCCCGGACGCCCCACACCCAGGCAAGAGGCGCCCCCCCCGGGCACCCTCGTGCCGCCCCCACAGCGCGCAAAGCCAGCTCACACGAGCGCGCGCTGTGGAGTTGGTGACGGGTCCCCACGCCCGCACCCACCCCAGCGAGAGCGCGCAGCCCCAAGTAAACCAAACACAGCAAGGGACCGAGGCCGGACACGCGGAGGGGCACGTACCGCGTGGAACGGCCCTACCAGCGCCCAGCACCGGGACCGCGCAAGGTGCGCGCGCCACACCAACCCAGGGAGGGGGGGGGGGCGCGGACGCAGCGAGAGCGCGAGCGCACACACACACAAAAGAACACGCGGGGAAAACCAGAAGGGCAACCGGACCGAGCCCGCGGAACGCACAGACCGCATGGAGTGGCGTACCAGCGAGCGAGGATAGAGGACACCCGGACGGGACGGCCCGCCACACACAGCGCGGAAAATGCGGAGCAGAAAGGGGGAAACGGGGAAGACACAACGCCCAGAACAGGCCCAACCCCCCCCGAACCGGCCGCGAGCGCCACGCACACGCGACCAGGGCACTGCACCCGCTAAGGCAGTACTGGCGCACTGCGCCACGCACCAGCCCCGCGGCTAGGCAGCCTCCGCGCCAGCCCACGGGGGTCCCACTGGCGACAAGCAAGTAGCACGGGCCCGGCGGCGCCGGCACCCCGGGCGACCACGCATTAGGGCGGCGACGCGGTGGGTAAGCGCCCGCAGCCACGGCTGCTAAGTGATGCACTGACCGGGGAGTGGCGAAAAAGGGGAAGCCGAGCCACGAGGCACGCCAGAGAGGCACGCCGCCGGCCACAACCAGGGCATGAGAACAGGTGCCAAGCCACAACGGCCACCGGGTGCCGCGAACCCAGGAAGCGCGCACAACACACGACGAACCGCGGCACGGGAGAAGGTGCCAACCCTATGTGCTCATTTGGATCAGGTACCCTTGAATTACCCAAGTGAAACCGTGGTTCAACCTAGTTCAACCGCGCACTTTCATTACTGCTTCCCCACAGTTGAACCCCTATCGTGGTACAGCAACAAATCGTTAAGTAGCAACTTGAAAACCGCTATTTTTCAGCCCTCCAAGAGATGCCACACCCCCTTAAAAGAATGTTTCTGAAAACCTTCTTACCTCATTGGTGCAAAACACTGCAGACCTATTTCTCTTGGATCATATTTCACGGCGGTGGTGGTGTGGGTGCCAGTGGCGGCGGCTGTATTGGTGAAACCGCACGGCTTCACCATCAGCCTTTCGTTAGGCGTGGTGACATACACCCCTGCGCCTTGTTTGGATTCCCTTTAGGACTTTGGATCCTTCTTAGTGAACAACAATTACCTGCAAAACTACACTTGATTGTCAGAAGCTTGTTTCCTCATGGATTGCACTAAAATGTAACCGGCTTTCGAGGTGGTTCACCCGCTGGACAGGCGCGCGGTTGCACCGGCTTCACTGGTTCAACCGCTGTTGCACGAAGCGCTACACAAAAAACACATCTTCACCTTGTGAAGCCAAACGTGATAAGTTCATTCTGCATCGCCACAGGCAGACATCCCCAGGCAGTGCCCGTGTACGGTACGAGCACAATGCGCTGTGCAGACCACGCCAGAGGCATGTGGGGCCTAAGAGCCTTAACCATGACCCCATATCGAGGATCCACAATGTGTCCCAGTAATAAATCACGCCCCGAACGTATCCATGCAGGACGAGAAGGCCCATTTGCACAAGGTAGGGCACTGATAAACAGTCCCACCCCCACAAAATCACCCAGGGCTATTTCTGCTGTAAGGGGACTGTCATCCTTTGGACGCGTATGTACAAGCATGGGATGATCGCCCACCCCATGGACCACTGCGAGCGCAGTGTAGGTTGGTTGGGGGAGTACACTTCGGATGTGTGCTTTCAGGCGCAGGACCAGGTCCGGATCTCTCCTCGTTTGCACTGCAACTTGCACACGGTGATGCCCCTGCACCATTACGCCCCCCCACAACTGCCTACGGTACCGTGCTCCATGTCGCTCCCGCCACTGCCACCCCCTTATTCCCTTGAGGCACGTGAAAAGTCAGTCATTTGGGACTGGCTCCTCCTTCACGTGAGGCACTAGTGCACCAACCTCTGGGGCTGCCTCTTCGTTATCTTCCTGCTTACATGCAGGCATTTCCTCGTCCTTCGGCGCTCCACCAACCTCCTCAATCTCATCTTGACCAACCGGGGCTGCAGGCGAGTCCTCCCCACTCTCCTGGTACTCCTGCACCCCTGGACCAGCAGACTCCACCTTTTCCTCTTTGACCACCTGTTCTTCGCTCTCCTTTGGCTCTCGCACCTCCGGCGGATTAGGCACAGGAATGTGCTTCTCAGTGTCCTTTGTCTCTGGAATCACTGGCGGCGTCGGAACAGGAACCCCATTGTCACTGTCCTTTTCCGCTTCAGCTTCCAGCGCGGGAGTGACCTCCTTCTCCTCGAGTGGACTGTACAAGGGGGAGTCCTCCATTGTCTTCTTGCCCTCCTCATCGATCGCTTCCTGTTTCTGGGCGCGGCGCTCTTTCAACGCCTCCTCGGCAGCGTGGGGGTTACTGAAGCTTGATCTGTCCTTGACTCCAATAACTGGCCACGTTGTCCCAGCTGCATCGCCCTCCTCCTCCCACTGCGGGGGAAGGAAGACCAATTCTTCCCCCTTTTTGGGCCGGGGGGTCCCCTTCGTGGCTTTCTCCGGGGTACCCACGGCCAGACGTTGTTCGCCATCAGGACTGTCGACAATGACCAATCGAATCGGCGTGTTGGCCGCCCATCCGAACCGCTGTCGCAGCTGTTTGCGCGTGTCAACCGCCAGTCGTCGTTGTTGGGCTTGATCCAGGCTCTGCAGAAAGGAAAAAAGAGTGAAACTGTGGTTCAGGCGGTTCAAGCGTGCGGTTGAACTACACTTCACCGGTTCAACCGTGCACACCTCCAGAGCTGATGCATGCGCCGATTCTGCCCTGATCGCTTTCTCCTCGTCGCCATCCTTCAATCCCGCAGCCAACTCAGTTGCCAGCGCCTTCACATCCTGCACCATGTCGCTGGGGAGCTTGCTGGAGTCACTCTCGGAACTCGGGGCCGGAACTACCTTCTTCTTCTTCTTCTTTGGGATACGCTTTGCGATGGGACCCATTCGTGCTCTTCAAAAAGGGGCAATTTTCCGCTTTTTCGAGGACGGACCGCTGCCAGTTTTGGCTTTCCTTTTCTGCTTCTTGTCGCTGGAGACTTGCGCCTTCGTGGGCGGTGCTTCAGCCTCTGTACTTGTCCCCTTCTCCTTCCGGAGCCCCTTCCGGGCAGACTGAAACAGGGACTTCGGAACCACTTTGCTGCCGGGGGTGCTCGTTTCTTCTGGTCGCGGTGGTGCTGGAAGACGTGGAGGCTTGGGGGCCTTTTCACTGCTCTCGGATGCTGCACCTGCTCCAAGTGGGCGGTCCCACACACTCTTGTAGAACTCCTCAAAGCTCTCCCCCACAGGACTTGGTTGGGGCGCGGTGGTGACGGCTGGACTGGACTCCAGGGGCGTTGACCTCTGCCGTTCTGGCGCAGGACTGTCCTGCCCGGCATTGCTCAGTTCCCGCAAGCCCCGCTGCACGCCACGACTCATGCGGTCGACCACTTGAGCGGCGCCAGGAATCTGCCGATACCACACGTCCCACCACTCCATGATGGGCATGGGTGGCCATCGCCCTCGGACGACAAATCCAGGGCCACGCCGATCCACCACGAACATGTGCTCAGGCACATCACTGGCGGTCAACTGCAGAGAAAGCAAGGAGGCAGGTGAACCGCAGAAGTGGGGGAACGCGATTCAGTGTGTAGGAAGGTGACGCTCAACTGTGCACGGTTGAAGACGGTGAAGGCGGTTCAGCCGCACAGTGTAACCCGCTGAAACGACGGTTGAACTACTGCACACCTGTTGCAACCCTTGGATCGCTTGAACCACACTTGGCTGCACGAATGGCAATGGTGCAATTGCCATTCGCGCCGCTGCTGCCGTCGCGGCGCTTGCCTTGGCCTTCTTGTGCTTTCCCCCACCTGGGATGGTGGCGCCCATAGCCAGCATGCTGCTCGGAGTCGCCGTGTACCGCTGGACCTCCGATTCGTCGAACCAGCCTGGTGGCAACTCCACCGCGGCCTTGAAGAAGAAGCGTGGACCATGTCCTGCGCTGTGACCACCGCCCCGGCCCACTGAATCCGCGCCAAACCAGGACGCGCTCCTGGCAACACCGCACCCCGCAGTGGCCCATATCCTGAACAGGGCATCAAGACCTCGTTCATCCAGGGACATGTGGTCTTGGGGGTCGCTCGACAGGCCCACGCGCAGCACCTTCCACTCCGAAAACTCCCCGGCGATCAGGCACTTCGTCTCCCAGGGGTAGGACTGGACCCCATCCTTGGCTTCTTGGCGGTGCTTCTTCATCCAGAGCGTCATGGCACGGCGGAACACGTACTTCGGCGTCACGTCAGCCAGCCACCGCCACTCAGGCGTCTCGGGCGCCAGGGTGGTGTCGGGGTTGCAGGTCTTGTGGACCACCACTTCTTCCTTCAGCGGGAACTTGTCAGCCAGGTGGGGAGCTGGAGGCGCTGCCGCTGCTTGTGGCGCTCGCGCGGCTGGTGGATTGGCACCTTGTCCCGTACCCAGTGCTCGCAGGCAGTCCTGCAGAGCCTTCAGCAAAGACTCCTTGTCCATGGCGCAAAGGCACCTGAGAGAAGCAGGGGTGAAACCGTGGGGGGGCCGGTTCGACCGCGCGGATGAACCTCCTAAACCATGGTTGAACCACACACACAGCTCCTAGTTGCCAACTTCCAATTGAGTGTGCACTACGTGCTCATCTTCCCGCCGCTGCCGCTCGTCCCATCGAGGCATCTCCTTGTAGAGGAAGGTGCACTCGTGCGCGTGTCGGAGCATTGCTTCATCCTTTTCATCCTTGGTAGCCTTACGACCACCACCCCGGGAACGTGTGGTTAGAAAGTTGTCTTTAAAGACATAGTTAAGCGACTCAACAATGTCGCCACAAAACATGCCCCCCCCCCAAGGTTGCAAATTACCCAATACGATGGCCCCCTCGTTGCGGAGCTAAAGCAAGTAGGGTGATCGTTTATCGGGACATATAGTGGTTTAAAACTTTTTTGCAATTTGTGCACACCCCTGGACGAATGGATCATATGTCCACCGATAGATAGCGGTTAGCAAATTCCCCATGTCCTCAACGATAGTGGTGACATGTGGTGTTAGACGCAAACTCTTTGCAATGGGCAACCAATTGGCAAACAAGTGCCATGTCTCTTCCCCATCGGAGAAGGACCGGCCTTTCAAAGAAATATTGGTCCTAGCTTCCTTTAGGAGGCTTTGAACCTTGGATTGTTGTGGTACCGTTGTTAAGTATTCACCACATCGTATCACAAGATGAAGAACACACATGATGACACACACTATACGGTCATCCACTTTCAATAGTGGACTTTCGATGCACCCTTTTGCACCAACACAACTAATGCCTTGTTTCCTATACTTTAGGAATTTTGCTTCAAGTCTTGTACTTCGTCGCCATTCACACCCTACCCATCTTTCCTTCTCCCTAAACCATGTCGCAAAAGAATAAATTGAACTAATTTCATAAAATGTTGATAGACCAAGTATATGACGAAGCCAAGGGCTATCGCCTCCAATAATGACAACCGTTCGCACCCAAAACCCTCGGAGCAACATGTAGCCACGGTCAATAATTTGTTGTATTTTTTTTAGTGTCTCTCCAAAGAGGACACGCACAAGATCCGTTTCATGCTCACTTACGAGAGCAAGGTCAAGGGTCCAATTGTAGAGCAAGGGTCGTGCTTTTTGCATGTGGTTTGTAAAACCACATGCAATTTGGCACCATGACCTTGCTCCACATGGAAACGCATCACCACGCAGTATAAGTACATAGGGGTGATCATCCCTAAATCTTGGGAAGTGCATTTCTTCTAGCACATCCCTTTGATCATATATATATTGTATCCAATCATCCACATCCCAACGAACCCCAACTCTTCCATCCTTTATGGTCGTTTTTAGTACTTGTCTCTCACTTAACGTGGACGGAGCTTTATCCATCGTTGCATACGACGGAAAGCAATGTGTCCATGGGACGGTGCTTGCACGGGTTTTCTTCTCTTTGGCATCGGCCCACGAAATAAGCTTCTTGTACCTAGGGACGGTTGAACCGAGAGATTGGGATAAAGTGCGCGGTTGAACCTGCGGTTGAATGGGTTGCCGTCATGGCACCAAAAAGCATCCAATGGTACAACCCACAAAGTATTCACATTTGTGACGCGGGCAACACGTTGCAACTCATATGTTCATGCTTTGGGCAACATTAAGCGATTATTTTGCCGTGCAAACGTTGTCATGAAGCACAATCACATTTGTTCAGTTGTGATAACGGTTCAACCGCACCGTTGAACCACGTTGAACCACTTGTAGGCATGTGTGCATTATTCCACATACCTTCGCTTCGGCATCCCAAGGTCCAAAATGAGGCGCACAGCGTCGGATCCTGTGAAAGCTGATTTTGTAGCCATCTTTGTTTGTTTGGAAGCCCTCTGTGTGTTACCAATTTGGTCAGCAACTTGTTTCCATAGGCGTTTTGTCGTGCCGTTTGTGCAAAAGAAGGTGAACAAGTCGTCCACCAGCTGTTGGTCCCCCCAGCCGCTGTAGTGGTCGTTCACCTCCTGCAGCCAGTGCTGGGACATTTTTTAAAAAGGTTTGTCACGCGTCACTTTCAGGTGGTTATGCATATATTTTGTTCAGAAAAGCGCGCGCCGCTGGCGCAGCTGCCGCCGCCAGCGCTGGCAGTGGTTCAACCGCGGTTGAACCGCGGTTCAGCGGTTCAACCGCGCCCCTTCCGAGGTCAACCGGGTTAAACCGGGGAAAACCACTGTGTGAAGTACCTGATTCAAATGAGCACGTAGGTAAGGACAGCCCGGCCCCCACGCCTGCACAGCCCACCCAAGGCAAGTGGGAAGCGGGCCCCTGCTGCACGCCTGAAAGGACGAGAGGTTGGGGGTGGAATAGCGGCCGTCGCCGGACGCCCCAGACCCAGGCAAGAGTCCCCCCCCCCGGGCGCTCTCGTGCCACCCCCACAGCCCGCAAAGCCAGCTCGCAAGAGCGCGCGCTGTGGGGTTGGTGACAGATCTTCACGCCCGCACCCCCCGCACCCACAGCCAGTGGGTAGTGGGCCCCGGCCGCACGCCCGAAAGGACGAGTGGTCGGAGGTGGGAGGGCGCCCGACCCCGGACGCCCAACACCCAGGCAAGAGGTGCCCCCGCCGGGCACCCACATGCCGCCCCCACAGCGCGCAAAGCCAGCACCGCGGCACCCCGGGCGCCCACACATTAGGGGGGCGACGCGGTAGGTAAGCGCCCGCAGCCACGGCTGCTAAGTGATGTAATGACCGGGGAGTGGCGAAAAGGGGAAGCCGGGGAGGGACAGGGCTCCAAGCCCTGTGAATCCGGGGGACTCCGCCACCAGGCAGGAGGTGCGTCATGAATCGCCCCCCACTAGGACCCGGTGGGGAGGATATCACCTGGCCCGACCAGGTGGCCCCCCGAGGCCGGAAGGCGTCTAGTACCCGCAAAATCAAACCTCAAACCTCAAACCTCATTCCTATGGAGATCTTCAAATTCGGATTTTGTTGATGTTTGGCCGGGGGTTAGTCAATTCCTAACCCCATTCCCTTGATTAATGTCATTATGTGTCCTCAATCCTATGGAGATATCCAACCTTGGATTTGCTTCATTTTTTTTCCCGGGGGGGTTAATCAATTCCTAACCCCGTTCCCTGGATTAATGCCATTATGTGTCCTCCATCCTATGGAGATATCCACTTTTGAATTTTGATGATGTTCTGGGGGGGGCTAGTCAATTCCTAACCCCATTCCCTGGATTAATGTCATTATGTGGTTTGAAGTATGAGGTTTGATTCTGCGGGTACTAGACGCCTTTCGGCCCCGGGGGGCCACGTGGTCGGGCCAGGTGATATCCCCCCCACCGGGTCCTAGTGGGGGGCCCTCCAAGACGCACCTCCTGCCTGGTGGCGGAGTCCCCCGGGTTCACAGGGCTCGGAGCCCTGTACCTCACCGGCTTCCCCGTTTCGCCACTCCCGGGTCAGTGCATCAATTCACAGCCGTGGCTGCGGGCGCTTACCCACCGCGTCGCCCCCCTAATGCGTGGTCGCCCGGGGCGCCGGCGCCGCCGGGCCCGTGCTACTGGCTTGTCGCCAGTGGGCCTCCTTGGGCTGGCGCAGAGGCTGCCTAGCCCAGGGGTTGGGGCGTGGCGCAGTGCGCCACTACTGCCATGGCGGGTGCAGTGCCCCGTCTGTGTGTGCGCAGCGCTCGCGGCCGGTTCGGGGGGCTCGGGCCGGTACCTGGTGTTGTGTCTCTCCCGTTTCCCCCATCCCGCCCCGCGTGTCCCGCGCTGCGTGTGGGGGGCCGTCCCGTCCGGGTGTGCCTTACCCTGGCTCGCTGGTACGCCATTCCACGCGGTCTGTGCGTTCCGCGAGCTCGGTCCGGTTGCCCTTCTGGTAGTCCCCGCGTGCCCTTTGCGTGTGTGTGCGCTCGCGTTCCCGCTGTGTCTGCTCCCCCCCCCCCTGGGTGGTGTGGCGTGCGCACCCCTCGCGGTCCCGGCACTGGGCGCTGGTGGGCCGTTCCACGTGGTCCGTGCCCCTCCGCGTGTCCTGCTCCGGTCCCTTGCTCCGTCTGGCGTGCTTGGGGGGGGGCGGTCCGGTCCCGGTTCCCCCTACCTGGCTTGGGGCTGTGCGCTCCCGCTGGGGCGGGTCCGTGGCGTTCGTGTGCCGGGGGGCGGGTTGTGGGGGGGGGGGGGCGTGCGCCGTGCCCCCCGTTTGTGCGCCCGCCGGGGCCAGTAGGGCGGGGAGTCGCTCTGCCTCGTTCCGTCCCTCTGCCTTCCCTGGGCAGGCAACAAAGCGGGTGTTGCTGGCGTCGTTCTGGTCATGGGGGGCGTGGTCCCCATACCACTCCGGTTCGTGCTCGCCCGCCTTCTCGGGGCGCGATCTGTGCGGCGTCCTGGCGCGTTGGCGCGGGCTCGCTTGTTCCCTGCGTTTCTTGTGGGAGCAGGCGGCGGGGGCGGGGGGGCGGGCTGTGCTCCGGCTCCTCTCTCGGGCGGGGGGAGGGGGGACCATCCCCCCTGCCTCGGGGGGTGGGGGCCGGCGCCCTCGCGGCTTGCGGGCCGTTGGGGGGGATGGGGGGGGGGGTCGCGCCACGGCCTTCCCGCCCCCCCTCTTGGGGGCGGCCCGCGGTTCCCTACCCTGGCCCCCCTCCGCCGCACTCCCCCCCGGCGTGCGCGTTCGGTCGGGGTCGCAGGGGCCGCCCGGCGGGGGGGGGGGGGGTGAGGGGCGGCCCGTGGACCGCTCCCCTGGGGGCCCCTTCAGACCTGAACCCCCCCTCAGCCCCCCCCCGAGTGGGCAATGGTCATGGGGGGGGTCATGGGGGGTGCGGCCTCCATACTGTTCTGGTGCGCCGCCGTGCGCCGCCCCCAGGCTTGGTCCGCGCGCCGCTCCGGCGCGCTGGTGTGGGCTGGCCCGTCGGCTGCGACCCCCGCGGGAGCAGGCGGCTGGGGGCGCTGGGGCGCGCGGTGTGCAGGTCCAGCCGCATCCCCCCCCCCCGCGTCGCCGTTTTTCTGGGAGAGGGGGGGCGTCCCCTCGGCTCCGGGGGGGCGGAGGGTCGCTCCTGTGGCCCTCTAGCTGGGGGGGGGGAGCGGAGGGGGGGGGGCCTCCGCCGCCCCCCACCCCCCCGCCCCGTCGGGCGTCCGCCTGCCATCTGTTGTCTCCGGCGTGCCCCCCTGGGGTATACTCGTGCCGTGGGGGTTGCCGGGCGGCCGCGGGCGTCAGGCGCGGCCCGGTCGGCTGCCAATGGGTCAGTGCGGGGGGGGGGGGGGGGAGGGGGGGGAAACCCCCCGCCCTGGTTCGCGCCCCCGCCTTCTCCAGGCCGGCCTCTGAAGGGGCCGCTCCGTTTGCGCCGTCCTGGGCGCCGCCGGTCCGCTGTCGGCAGCGGGCAGGGCGGGAGCGTGCGGGCGGTTCACCGGGGGCGCTTGCCGCGGCCGCGGTGCCCCCTCACCCCGGGTGTAGCGGCCTGCTCGGGGGGGCTGCGGGGCTGCCGTCTCTTCCGTCTGCCTCCGTCCGCTCTTGGGCCTGAGGGGGAGGGGGGGGGGGGAGTGGGGGGGGGCCTCTGGTCCCCTGGCGCCGCCCCCTGACAGCTGAGGGGGGGCGACCTGGCGGTCCCGGCCCCGGGGGCCAGCCGTCGGCTGGGGGGTCGCACTCTTCCCCCGCCCCCCTCTACCCAGAGCCGGACCCTTGTGCAGGCCCTCGCTGGGGCCCCTCGTCCCCCCCGCCGTCGCCGCGCGGCGCTGGCCGGCCGGGGGCGGCCGTGAGGGTTAGCGGTCAGCGGTTAGCAGGCTGCGGGGCAGTAGGTTCCCCCCCGTGCTTGGTGTCTCCGCCCTCCCTCCCGCGGGAGGTGGCCCGCGCTCCCCCGTCACGCCGTATTGTGGGGGGTGCGTGCGTCGGGGGGCCCAGCTCCCCCCCCCACTCTCTCGCGTCCGCCGTCTGGGCCGGCACCTGCGCCGCCGCTTGTGTGGGGGCTGGGGCTGTGGCAGTCCTGGGTTGCGCCGGCGGTAGCGCCAGTGGGCAAGGGCACTGCGCAAATCCCCGGGGAGCCAGTTGTTGGCGCCCGCGTCCGTGATGCGGAGCACCGCCCCCCCTTCCAGGAAGGCCGGCCACGTCGGCCCCCTGTCGGGCCACGCTGCCCAGATCACTGACCTGAGGACCCTCTCGTGGTCCTCTGGGGCTGCCCACCCCCTCGGGGGCACCTCTCGGTTTCCTCCGTCCCTCCGGAGGAGCACGGCATCGAAAGGCCGGTTCCTGAGCCCCCTTGTGGTCCCTTGGTTGGCCCAGCTCAACCACCCGTACACCTCCCCCACCAGGGGGACGGCCTCATCCCCCAGAGGGTCCGGGACTGTGCCCCAGTCCCGGTCCCAGGGCCGGGCCCCCTCTGCCCCTCGCGCCGGCTCGCCCTGCTGCCCCTGTGCCTGCGGCGCCGGTGCCGCACCCCGCCCCCCCAGGCCGAGGCCATCCGCGCCGGCTCCGCTCTCGGTGCGGGGGTGGCTGGCTGCTGCTGGGGTCGTGGAGGTTTCGGGGGGGATGAGCTCTCCGGCGTCGGGGTCCATGTTGTAGAGGTGGCGGTGGTGGTGGTTGTGGGGTTGGGTGTGGTGCGCCGGCATCTGTTGGATGCCCGGGGGGATGCACCTCACCGGCTGCACGTCCGGCTGCCGGGGCGCCCCGCCCCCCGCCACCCTCCCTTCGACCCGCCTTCCCCCTGGGGCTCCCATGCCCCGTCCTGCCTGTCCCTGGAGGCCCGTGGCGCCCTTGCCCTTGCCCTTGGGCCCCCTTCCGGCCCCCACGCCTCTGTTCCCCTGCCCGTGCCGTGGGTCCCGCCCCCTGTCACCCACGCCCTGGCCTGCCTGCTCGCCCACCGTCCCTCGCTCCGCTCCATGCACCTGGGCGCCCCGCCCGCGCCCCATGATCGCCCTTCCCGTGCCCTGGCTCCTTCCCGGCTCCTTGCCCTGTGTCGCCCCGTCCGTGCTTGCGCCCTTGCTCCTTGCCGCGCATGCCCTGGCCCGCTCCCTGCGCGTGCCCCTGGGTACTTCCCCTGTCGCCTCCTGTCCCCCGCTCCGCGCTCCCGTGGCTGGCACGCAGCTTTGCCTGCGCGCGTCCCCTCCTTCCTGGATCACGCGCCGGGCGTCCCGCTGCCTTTGCAGCTGCGGCGGCGTGACGCCCGGCGGCGAGCGCTCGGGCGCCGGGGGGCGGACGTCCAGCGTCCGCCCCGGGGGAAAGGGCTTGGGGGCAACCGTCTTGGGGGGGCCGGTGTGGGTGTGGGTGGGGTTGGCGTGGGCGCCGTACCTCGCGCCCTCCCTACCCACTGCTGCTGCTGCGGCGCCCGCCGGCGAGGCGCCCATGGCCTGTGCGGGGTCCGTCCCCCGCCTTCGTGGCGTGCTGGGGGCCGCGGCGTGGCCGGCCGAGGCGGTGGCGCGGCTCGCCGGGGCCGCGGTCACAACCCCTCGCGCACCCTCCCTGCTCCCCTCTGCGGCGGTGGCAGCCCTCGGCGATGCGCCCGGTTCCTGCGCCGGGGCTACCCCCCGTGTCGGCGGCGTGCCGGGGGCCGCGGTCGGGGCCGCGGCGTGGCTTGCTGGGGCTGCGGTCTCCTCCTCCCGCGCCTCTGGGGCCCCCTCCCGGGGCGAGGTGGCAGGGCTTGCTGTTGGGGCGGCCAAGGCGGTCCCCTCGGCCGGCACAGGCTCCTGCGTCGACGGCCCGGTGTCAGCAGAGGCCGCCCGGGGCTGTCCAGCCGGCGGCCCGATCGGCACCGCGGCCTCCGCCAGCCACCGCTCCTCGCGCTCCGCGGGGGTCTCCCCCGCCCCTTCCGGGGAGACGGGGAAGCGGGAGCGGGACCGGCGGTGGTGGCGGGCGTCTTGCTTGGCCATCGGAGCGTGACATCACTGTTATCCTGGTAGGCATGCGTGGTGGCAGGTGTGCCCTTCCCACTACCTCCTGGTGCATCAGTGTCGTGCCGTGGGCAGTGCTGTGCAGTGCTCTGCGGGGGGGAGGGGGGGAGGGGGTTGGGGGCTGGCTGTGGCGTCAGCCCCGTACGGGCGGGGGGCGGCGGCCATCCATCGGCATCGGGAGGGGAGGCGGGGGAGCCACGCGGCCCAAGCGTCACGCCACAGCTCCCAATCCGGGGCGGGGCTCAGGGCCCTGGGCCCCCGGGGATCGTCGGGTGGTGCCGGGGGGAGCCGCACTAGGTGGACCCCCGTAACGGCGGTGACCTCCTGTGTTCGCAGGAAGGTGTGTACCCCGTCTCGCGCCGCGGGCGCCGGGAGGGGGGGGCGGGGTACGGGTGCTGCCCCATAGAGGTGGGTGGGGGTGATCCCCAGGACCCGTTCCGGGTCCCCGCGGGTCGCGACGACGAGGAGGAGCAGGGCAGTGCCAGGGCGCTCTTGCCAGAGGACCTGCCCCCTGTGGTGGGCACACCTTGTTCTGTAGAGGGGGGGGGACAGGTCTGGGTTGGCCCAGCCGCGGGGCGCGTGCGTCGCCGGCGGGAGGGCGGGGCACCAGGTCGGCTCTCTGGGGAACGTATTGCACCTGATGGCGTACGGGGGGGTCGGCCTGGTGCCGTCGTACACCACAAAAACCGTGATTTCGCCCACCTCCAGGTCCTCTTCCGGTGGGTGTAGAAGGTGGAGCGCCGCATCAAGCTCCGACACTCCCCCCGGGTACGTGGCCCGCGCCTGGCTCAGGTACGGGGCCGTGTCCCCGGGGTAGCGCGTTCTGAGGGCGTGCAGCAGGGCTGGGGTGCTGCTGCGGAGGGACATGGCAGACCCCGCTCCCGTCAGCGGCAGGGTGTCCCCCATGGACAGGGGCCAGCCAGACCGGTTGGACTCGCGCCACTGCATCCAGTGCCCGTAGAGGGGCGCCTTAAGGCCGATGAGCCCCGGCTGGATGGCGTTCACGATCCGGTGCATCGCCGGGAGTAGCGTAGGGGCCCCTGCTCCGTTCAGGGCGCGAACGGCCGGGAGGGCGGTCTCGTTGAGGAAGGCCCTCGCACTGCCCGTCGTCATGTCATTATGTGTCCTCGATCCTATGGAGGTATACAATTTATGGATTTATTTTTTTTGGGGGGGGGGGGTTAGTCAACTCCTAACCCCATTCCCTTGATTAATGTCATTATGTTTCCTCAATCCTATGGAGTTATCCAGGTTTGGATTTATTTGATGTTTTGGGGGTGGGTTAGCTCGCTCCCAACCCCGTTCCCTTAATGAATGTCATTATGTGTCCTCAGTCCTATGGAGATATTCACGTTTCGATTGTTGTGATTTTTTTGGGGGGGTAGTTCTTTCCTAACCCCATTCCCTTGATTAATGTCATTAGGTGTCCTCAATCCAATGGAGATATCCAATTGTGGATTTGTTTGATGTTTGGGGGGGGTTAGTCAATTTTTAACCTGATTCCCTTGATTAATGTCATAATGTGTCCTCAATCCTATGGAGATATCCAATTTTTGATTGTTTTCATGTTTTGGTGTTGGTAGTCAATCCCCAACCCCATTCCCTTAAATAATGTCATTATGTGTCCTCAATCCTATGGAGATATCCAAGTTTCAATTTTGCTGATGTCTTGGGGGGGGATTAGTCAATTCTTGGTGAATTCCTAGCCTTGTTCTCTTGATCAATGTCATTGTGTGTCCTCAATCCTATGGAGATATCCAATTGTGGATTTGTCTCATGTTTTTGGTGGGGGTTGTTGATGTTTTGGGGGGGGTTACTCAGTTCCTAACCCGATTCTCTTGATTAATGTCATTATGTTTGCTCGATCCTATGGAGGTGTCCACTTTTGAATTCGTTTGATGTTTGGGGGGGGGTTAGTCAGTTCTGAACCCCATTTTTTTGATTCATGGCATTATGTGTCCTCAGATGTATGCAGACATCAAATTTTCGGGTTTTCTTGATCTACGGGGGGGGGGTCAGTCAATTCCCAACCCCATTCTCTTGATTAATGTCATTATGTGTGCTCAATCCTATGGAGGTATCCACTTTTGGATTTGTTTGATGTTTTGGGCGGTTAGTCTTTTTTTGACCCCATTCCCTTGATGAATGTCATTATGTGTCCTCAATCCTATTTAGATATCCAAGCCTGGATTTGCTTGATGTTTTGGGGGGTGTTGGTCGATTCTTAACCCCATTCCCTTGATTGATGTCATTATGTCTCATCAGTCCTTTGGAGATATCCAATTTTGGATTTGTTTCATGTTTCGGGGGGGGTTAACCGAGTCCTAATCCCATTCCCTAGATTAATGTCATTATGTGTCCCTAATTCTATGCAGATATCCAATTCTGGATTTTTTTGATGTTTGGAGGGGGGGGGTCAGTCAATTTCCAACCCCATTTCTTTTGATTTTTGTCATTATGTACCCTCAATCCTATGGAGATATCCAATTTTGGATCTTGGTTTTTTGGCGGGGGTTAGTCACTTCCTAACCCCATTTCCTTGATTAATGTCATTATGTGTCCTCAATCCTATGGTCATATGCAATTTCAGATTTTCTTGACTTTTCCGGGGGGTTAGTCAATTCCTAGCCCCATTGCCTTGACCAATGTCATTATGTGACCTCATCCCTATGCAGACATCGAATTTTAGATTTCCTTCATGCTTTTTGGGTGGGGCTTAGTCAATTCTTAACCCCATTCCCTTGATGAATGTCATTATGTGTCCTCAATCCTATGGAGATATCCAATTTGGAATATTGTTGATTTTGGAGGAGTTAGTCAATTCCTAACCCTGTTCCCTTGATTCATGTCATTATGTGACCTCCATTCTATGCAGACATCCAACTTTAGATTTTCTTCATGCTCTTTGGGTGGGGCTCAGTCGATTCTTAACCCCATTCCCTTGATTAATGTCATTATGTGTCTTCACTCTTATGGAGATATCCAACGTTGAATTTTCTTGATGTTTTGGGGGGGACGTTAGTCAATTTCTAACCCCATCCCCTTGATTAGAGCCATTATGTGTCCTCAGGCCTATGCAGATATCCAATGTTCGATAATGTTGATGTTGGGGGGGGGGTAGTCATTTCCTAACCGCATTCCCTTGATTAATGTCTTTATGTTACCTCAATCCTATGGAGATATGCAATTTTGGATTTTCTTCATGTTTTTTGGGGAAGGCTGAGTCAATTCTTAACCCCATTGCCTTGAATACTGTCATGACGTGTCCTCAGTCCTATGGGGATATCCACGTTTGGATTTTGTTCATGTTTTTTGCCGGACGGGGCTAGTCCATTCCTAACCCCATTCCCTTGATGAATGTCATTATGTGTCATCAATCCTGTGGAGCTATCCTATTTCGGATTTGTTTGATGTCTTTCGGGGGGTTTCGTCAATTCATAACCCCATTCTCTTGATTAATGTCATTATGTGTCCTCCATCCTATGGAGATATCCTAGTTTGGATTTTGTTTGTTGTTTGGGGGGGGGTTAGTCAATTCCTAGCCCCATTCCCTTGATTAATGTCATTATGTGTCCTCAATGCTATGGAAATATCCAATTGTGTACTGTCGTGATGTTTTTTTGGGGGGTTACTCAATTCCTAACCGTATTCCCTTGATTAATGTAATTATGTGCCCTCAATCCTATGGAGATATCCAATTCAGCATTTTTGTGATGTTTCTTTTGGGGGGGCTGGTCGATAACCGCATTCCCTTGATTAATGTCATTATGTGTCCTCAATTCTATGAAGATATGAATTTTCGCATTTTTTACATGTCTTTTTTGGGGGGTCAGTCAATTTTTAACCCCATTCCCTTGACTAGTGTCATTATGTGTCCTCAATCCTATGAAGATATCAAAAATAGGATTTTTGTGATGTTTCGGCGGGGTTAGTCAACTCCAAACACCGTTCCCTACATCAATGTCATTATGTGTCCTCATTCCTATGCAGATATCCAATTTTGGATATTCGTTTTTTGGGGGGGTAGTCAATTTCTAACCCGATTCCCTTGATTAATGTCATTATGTGTCCTCAATCCAATGGAGATATCCAATTTGGATTTTGTTCATGTTTTGGGGGGGGTTAGTCCATTCCCGACCCCATTACCTTGATTAATATTATTATGTGTCTTCAATCCTATGGAGATATCCAACTGGCGATATTTTTGATGATTGGGGGGCGGGTTAGTCACTTCCTCTCCCCATTCCCTTAATTGATGTCATTATGTGTCCTCAATCCTATGGAAATATCCAATTGTGTATTGTTTTGATGTTTGGGGGGGGGGTTAGTCAATACCTAATCCTATTCCCTTGATTTACTTCTGTATGTGCCCTGAATCCTATGGAGATATCCAATTTTGCATTTTTGTAATGTTTCGGGGGGGGGGGCTAGTCAATTCCTAACCCCGGTCCCTTGATTAATGTCATTATATGTCCTCAATCCTATGGAGATATCACATTTTGGATATTCATTTTTCTTGGGGTGGGCGTTAGTCAACTCCTAACCCCATTTTCTTGATTCAGGTCATTATGTGTCCTCAATCCAATGGAGATATGAAATTTTGCATTCCCTGGATGTCTTCTTTGGGGGGTTAGTCAACTTTTTACCCCAATCCCTTGACTAATGTCATTATGTGTCCTCAATCCTATGGAGATAACCACATAAGGACTTTTGTGATGTTCGGGCGGGGTTAGTCAACTCCGAACACCGTTCTTTACATTAATGTCATTATGTGTCCTCATTCCTATGCAGATATCCAATTTTGCATGTTCGCTTTTTTTGGAGGGCGTAGTCAATTTCTAAACCCATTCCCTTGATTAATGTCATTATGTGTCCTCAATCCTATGGAGATATCCAATTGTGGAGTTTTTTGATGTTTGCAGGGGGTCTTAACCAATTCCTAACCCCATTCCCTTGATTAATGTCATTATGTGTCCTCAATCCTATGGAGATATCGAATGTTGGAATCTTTTCATGTTTCGGGGGGGGGTTAATCAATTCTTAACCCGATTCCCTTGATTAATGTCATTATGTGTCCTCAATCCTATGGAGATATCCAATTGTGGATTCGTCTAATGTTTTGGGGAGGGGGTAGTCAATTCCTAACCCCGTTCCCTTGATTAATGTCATTGTGTGTCCTCAATCCTATGGAGATATCGAATGTTGGAATCTTTTCATGTTTCGGGGGGGGTTAATCAATTCTTAACCCGATTCCCTTGATTAATGTCATTATGTGTCCTCAATCCTATGGAGATATCCAATTGTGGATTCGTCTAATGTTTTGGGGAGGGGGTAGTCAATTCCTAACCCCGTTCCCTTGATTAATGTCATTATGTGTCCTCAATCCTATGGAGATATCCAATTTTGGATATTGCTTTTTTTGGGGGGCTGGGGCTAGTCAGTTCCTAACCCCATTCCCTTGATTAATGTCATTATGTGTCCTCAATCATATGGACATATCCGCGTATGGACTTTGTTGATGTTTTTCTGGGGGGGGGGTGGTCAATTCCTAACCCCGTTCCCTTGATTGATTTCATTATGTGTCCTCAATCCTATGGAGATATCCAATTTTGGAATTTTGTGATGTGGGGGCTGGTGAATTCCTAACCCTGTTTCCTTGATTAACGTCATTATATGTCCTCAACCCTTTGAAGATATCCAATTTTGGATTTTGATTTTTTTGTGGGGGGGGGTTTAGTCCATTCCCCACCCCATTGCCTTGATTAATGTCTTTATGTGTCATCAATCCTATGGAGATATCCAATTGTGGATGTGTTTGATGATGGGAGGGGGTTAGTCACATCCTAACCCCATTCCCTTGATAAATGTCATTATGTGTCCGCGATCTTTTGGAGATATTCAATTTGGCAGTTGTTTGATGTTTGCGGGGGGGTTAGTCGATTCCTAACCACATTCCCTTGATTAATGTCATTATATGTCCTCAATCCTATGGAGATATCCAATCTTGGAATGATTTTATGTTTTTGGGGGGGTTAGTCAATTGTTAACCCGATTGCCTTGATTAATGTCATTATGTGTCCTCGATCCTATGGAGACATCCAATTGTGGATTAGTTTAATGTTTTCGGGGGGGTTAGTCAATTCCTAACTCCGTTCCCTTGATTAATGTCATTATGTGTCCTCAATTCTATGAAGATATCCAATTTTGGATATTGTTTTTTTTTGGGCTGGGGCTAGTCAATTCTTAAGACCATTCCCTTGATTAATGTCATTATTTGTCCTAACTTCTATGGAGATACAGTGCACTGTATCCGCGTTTTGACTTTTTTGATGTTTCCGGGGGGGCTAGTCAATTCCTAACACCATTCCCTTGATTAATGTCATTATGTGTCCTCAATCCTATGGAGATATCCAATTTTGGATTTTGTTCATGTTTTCGGGGGGGTTCGTCAATTCTTAACCCCATTCCCTTGATTAATGTCATTATGTGTCCTCAGTTCTATGGCGATATGGAACTCAGCATTTTTCTGATGTTTTTTTCGGGGGGGCTGGTGAATTGTTAACCCTGTTCCCTTGATTAACGTCATTATATGTCCTCAATCTTATGGAGATATCCAATTTTGGATTTGTTTGATGATTTGGGGGGGGCAGTCAATTCGTAACCCCATTCCCTTGATTAATGTCATTATGTATCCTCAATCCTATGGAGATATCCAGTTTTTGATTTTTCTGATGATTCGGGAGGGTTAGTCACCTCCTAATTCAATTCCCTTCATTAGTGTCATTATGTGTCCTCAATCCTATGGAGTTATCCAATTGTGGATTTTTTTGATGCTTTCGGGGGAGTTAGTCAATTCCTGACCCTTTTCCCTTGGTTAATGTTATCATGTGTCCTCAATCCTATAGGTATATCCAATTCTGCTTTTTCTTGATTTTTTGGGGGGGACTAGTCAATTCCTAACCCCATTCCCTGGAAGAATGTCATTATGTGTCCTCAATGCTATGAAAATATCCAATTGTGTACTGTTTTGATGTTTTTTGGCGGGGTTACTCAATTCCTAACCGTATTCCCTTGATTAATGTAATTATGTGTCCTGAATCCTATGGAGATATCCAATTCAGCATTTTTGTGATGTTTCTATTCGGGGGGCTGGTCGATAACCGCATTCCCTTGATTAATGTCATTATGTGTCCTCAATTCTATGGAGATATGAATTTTTGCATTTTTTACATGTCTTTTTTGGGGGGTTAGTCAACTTTTAACCCCATTCCCTTGACTAATGTCATTATGTGTCCTCAATCCTATGGAGATATCAAAAATAGGATTTTTGTGATGTTTCGGCGGGGTTAGTCAACTTCGAACACCGTTCCCTACATCAATGTCATTATGTGTCCTCATTCCTATGCAGATATCCAATCTTGGATATTCGTTTTTTTTGGGGGGGTAGTCAATTTCTAACCCGATTCCCTTGATTAATGTCATTATGTGTCCTCAATCCGATGGAGATATCCAATTTGGATTTTGTTCATGTTTTGGGGGGGGGGGTTAGTCCATTCTCAACCCCATTCCCTTGATCAATATTAGTAAGTGTCTTTAATCCGATGGAGATATCCAACTGGGGATATCTTTGATGATTGGGGGGCGGGTTAGTCACTTCCTAGCCCCATTCCCTTAATTGATGTCATTATGTGTCCTCAGTCCTATGGAAATATCCAATTGTGTATTTCTTTGATGTTTCGGGGGGGGGGGGGGTTAGTCAATTCCTAATCCTATTCCCTTGATTTTTTTTGTATGTGTCCTCAATCCTATGGAGATATCCAATTTGGCATTTTTGTAATGTTTCGGGGGAGGGCTAGTCAATTCCTAACCCCGGTCCCTTGATTAATGTCATTATATGTCCTCAATCCTATGGAGATATCACATTTTGGATATTCATTTTTCTTGGGGTGGGCGTTAGTCAACTCCTAACCCCATTTTCTTGATTCAGCTCATTATGTGTCCTCAATCCAATGGAGATATGAAATTTTGCATTCCCTAGATGTCTTCTTTGGGGTGTTAGTCAACTTTTAACCCCATTCCCTTGACCAATGTGATTATGTGTCCTCAATCCTATGGAGATAACCACATAAGGACTTTTGTGATGTTTGGGCGGGGTTAGTCAACTCCGAACACCGTTCTTTACATTAATGTCATTATGTGTCCTCATTCCTATGCAGATATCCAATTTTGCATTTTCGTTTTCTTTGGAGGGCGTAGTCAATTCCTAACCCCATTCCCTTGATTAATGTCATTATGTGTCCTGGATCCTATGGAGATATCCAATTGTGGAGTTTTTTTATGTTTGCGGGGGGCTTAATAAATTCCTAACCCCCTTCCCTTGATTAATGTCATTATGTGTCCTCAATCCTATGGAGATATCGAATGTTGGAATCTTTTCATGTTTCGGGGGGGGTTAATCAATTCTTAACCCGATTCCCTTGATTAATGTAATTATGTGTCCTCAATCCTATGGAGATATCCAATTCAGCATTTTTGTGATGGTTTCTTTGGGGGGGGCTGGTCGATAACCGCATTCCCTTGATTAATGTCATTATGTGTCCTCAATTCTATGGAGATATGAATCTTTGCATTTTTTACATGTCTATTTTGGGGGGTTAGTCAATTTTTAACCCCATTCCCTTGACTAATGTCATTATGTGTCCTCAATCCTATGGAGATATCAAAAATAGGAATTTTGTGATGTTTCGGCGGGGTTAGTCAACTCCGAACACCGTTCCCTACATCAATGTCATTATGTGTCCTCATTCCTATGCAGATAGCCAATCTTGGATATTCGTTCTTTTTGGGGGGGTAGTCAATTTCTAACCCGATTCCCTTGATTAATGTCATTATGTGTCCTCAATCCAATGGAGATATCCAATTTGGACTTTGTTCATGTTTTGGGGGGGGGTTAGTCCATTCCCAACCCCATTCCCTTGATCAATATTAGTAAGTGTCTTCAATCCGATGGAGATATCCAACTGGGGATATTTTTGATGATTGGGGGGCGGGTTAGTCACTTCCTAGCCCCATTCCCTTAATTGATGTCATTGTGTGTCCTCAGTCCTATGGAAATATCCAATTGTGTATTTTTTTGATGTTTCGGGGGGGGGTTAGTGAATTCCTAATCCTATTCCCTTGATTCTTTTTGTATGTGTCCTCAATCCTATGGAGATATCCAATTTTGCATTTTTGTAATGTTTCGGGGGAGGGTTAGTCAATTCCTAACCCCGGTCCCTCGATTAATGTCATTATATGTCCTCAATCCTATGGAGATATCACATTTTGGATATTCAATTTTCTTCAGGTGGGCGTTAGTCAACTCCTAACCCCATTTTCTTGATTCAGCTAATTATGTGTCCTCAATCCAATGGAGATATGAAATTTTGCATTCCCTAGATGTCCTCTTTGGGTGTTAGTCAACTTTTAACCCCATTCCGTTGACTAATGTCATTATGTGTCCTCAATCCTATGGAGATAACCACATAAGGACTTTTGTGATGTTTGGGCGGGGTTAGTCAACTCTGAACACCGTTCTTTACATTAATGTCATTATGTGTCCTCATTCCTATGCAGATATCCAATTTTGCATTTTCGTTTTCTTTGGAGGGCGTAGTCAATTCCTAACCCCATTCCCTTGATTAATGTCATTATGTGTCCTGGATCCTATGGAGATATCCAATTGTGGAGTTTTTTTATGTTTGCGGGGGGCTTAATCAATTCCTAACCCCCTTCCCTTGATTAATGTCATTATGTGTCCTCAATCCTATGGAGATATCGAATGTTGGAATCTTTTCATGTTTCGGGGGGGGTTAATCAATTCTTAACCCGCTTCCCTTGATTAATGTAATTATGTGTCCTCAATCCTATGGAGATATCCAATTCAGCATTTTTGTGATGTTTCTTTTGGGGGGGCTGGTCGATAACCGCATTCCCTTGATTAATGTCATTATGTGTCCTCAATTCTATGGAGATATGAATCTTTGCATTTTTTACATGTCTATTTTGGGGGGTTAGTCAATTTTTAACCCCATTCCCTTGACTAATGTCATTATGTGTCCTCAATCTTATGGAGATATCAAAAATAGGATTTTGGTGATGTTTCGGCGGGGTTAGTCAACTCCGAACACCGTTCCCTACATCAATGTCATTATGTGTCCTCATTCCTATGCAGATATCCAATCTTGGATATTCGTTTTTTTACGGGGGGTAGTCAATTTCTAACCCGATTCCCTTGATTAATGTCATTATGTGTCCTCAATCAAATGGAGATATCCAATTTTGATTTTGTTCATGTCTTGGGGGGGGGGTTAGTCCATTCCCAACCCCATTCCCTTGATCAATATTAGTAAGTGTCTTCAATCCGATGGAGATATCCAACTGGCGATATTTTTGATGATTGGGGGGCGGCTTAGTCACTTCCTAGCCCCATTCCCTTAATTGATGTCATTATGTGTCCTCAGTCCTATGGAAATATCCAATTGTGTATTTTCTTGATGTTTCGGGGGGGGGTTAGTCAATTCCTAATCCTATTCCCTTGATTTTTTTTTGTATGTGTCCTCAATCCTATGGAGATATCCAATTTTGACTTTTTGTAATGTTTCGGGGGAGGGCTAGTCAATTCCTAACCCCGGTCCCTTGATTAATGTCATTATATGTCCTCAATCCTATGGAGATATCACATTTTGGATATTCATTTTTCTTGGGGTGGGCGTTGGTCAACTCCTAACCCCATTTTCTTGATTCAGCTCATTATGTGTCCTCAATCCAATGGAGATATGAAGATTTGCATTCCCTAGATGTCTTCTTTGGGGTGTTAGTCAACTTTTAACCCCATTCCCTTGACTAATGTCATTATGTGTCCTCAATCCTATGGAGAGAACCACATAAGGACTTTTGTGATGTTTGGGCGGGGTTAGTCAACTCCGAACACCGTTCTTTACATTAATGTCATTATGTGTCCTCATTCCTATGCAGATATCCATTTTTGCATTTTCGTTTTGTTTGGGGGGGTAGTCAATTTCTAACCCCATTCCCTTGATTAATGTCATTATGTGTCCTGGATCCTATGGAGATATCCAATTGTGGAGTTTTTTTATGTTTGCGGGGGGCTTAATCAATTCCTAACCCCCTTCCCTTGATTAATGTCATTATGTGTCCTCAATCCTATGGAGATATCGAATGTTGGAATCTCTTCATGTTTCGGGGGGGGTTAATCAATTCTTCACCCGATTCCCTTGATTAATGTCATTATGTGTCCTCAATCCTATTGGGATATCCAATTGTGGATTCGTCTAATGTTTTGGGGGGGGGTAGCCATTTCCTAACCCCGTTCCCTTAATTAATGTCATTATGTGTCCCCAATCCTATGGAGATATCCAATTTTGGATATTGCTTTTTTTTGGGGGCTGGGGCTAGTCAGTTCCTAACCCGATTCCCTTGATTAATGTCCTTATGTGTCCTCAATCCTATGGAGATATCCGCGTATGGACTTTGTTGATGTTTTTCGGGGGGGGGGTGGTCAATTCCTAACCCCGTTCCCTTGATTGATTTCATTATGATTATTCATTATCATCATTCATTATCATTCATTATTCCTAACCCTGTTCCCTTGATTAACGTCATTATATGTCCTCAACCCTATGAAGATATCCAATTTTGGATTTTGAGTTTTTTGTGGGGGGGGTTTAGTCCATTCCCCACTCCATTGCCTTGATTAATGTCTTTATGTGTCATCAATCCTATGGAGATATCCAATTGTGGATGTGTTTGATGATGGGAGGGGGTTAGTCACATCCGAACCCCATTCCCTTGATGAATGTCATTATGTGTCCTCAATCCTATGGAGATATCCAATTTTGGCCTTTGTTCATGTTTTCGGGGGGGGTTCGTCAATTCTTAACTCCATTCCCTTGAATAATGTCATTATGTGTCGTCAATTCTATGGCGATATCCAACTCAGCATTTTTCTGATGTTTTCTCGGGGGGGCTGGTGAATTGTTAACCCTGTTCCCTTGATTAACCTCATTATATGTCCCCAATCTTATGCAGATATCCAATTTTGGATTCGTTTGATGACTTGGGGGGGGGTAGTCAGTTCGTAACCCCATTCCCTTGATTAATGTCATTATGTGTCCTCAATCCTATGGAGATATCAAATTTGTGATTTTTCTGATGATTCGGGGGGGTTAGTCACCTCCTAATTCCATTCCCTTCATTAGTGTCATTATGTGTCCTCAATCCTATGCAGATATCCAATTGTGGATTGTTTTGATGCTTTCGGGGGAGTTCGTCAATTCCTGACCCTTTTCCCTTGCTTAATGTTATCATGTGTCCTCAATCCTATAGATATATCCAATTCTGCTTTTTCTTGATGTTTTGGGGGGGACTAGTCAATTGCTAACCCCATTCCCTGGATGAATGTCATTATATGTCCTCAATCCTATCGAGCCATCGAATTTTGGATATTTTTGTTTTGGGGGGGGGCGTTAGTCATCTCCTAACCCCATTCCCTTGATGGATGTCATTATGTGTCCTGAAACCTATGGAGATATCAAATTGTGGATTTGTCTGATGTTTTGGGGGGGGGTTAGTCAATTCCTAACCCGGTTCCCTTGATTGATGTCATTAGGTGTCCTCAATCCTAAGAAGATATGCAATTTTGGATTGTTTTGATGTTCCAGGGGGGGCTAGTCAATTGCCAACCCCATTTTCCTGATTAATGTCATTATGTGTGCTCGATCCTATGGAGATATTCAATTTTTGATTTGTTTGATTTATTTGGGGGGGCGTTAGTCAATTCCTAACCCATTCCCTTGATTACTGTCATTATGTGTCCTCAGTCCTATGGAGATATCCAATTTTGGACTGTTTTGATGTTTGAGGGGGGGCGGGGGTTAGTCAGTTCCTAACCCCATACCCTTGATTAATATCATCATGGGTCCTCACTCCTATGGAGATATCGAATTTGTGATTTGTTTTATGTTTCAGGGGGGGTTAGTCAATTCCTAACCATATTCCCTTGATTATTGTCATTATGTGCCCTCAGTTGTATGAGGATATCCGCGTTTGGACTTTGTTAATGTTTTGGGGGGGGTAGTCAATTCCTAACCCCTTCTCCTTGACTAATGTCATTATGTGTCCTGAATCCTATGGAGATATCCAATTTTGAACTTTGTTCATGTTTTGGGGGGGGGTTAGTCAATTCTTAACGCAATTCCCTTGATTAATGTCATTATGTGTCCTCAATCCTATGGCGATATCCAATTCAGCATTTTTGTGATGTTTATTTGGGGGGGGGCTGGTCGATTCCGAACTCCGTTCCCTTGATTAACGTCATTATACGTCCTCAATCCTACGGAGATATCCATTTTTGGATTTTGGTTTCTTTTTGGGGGGGGTATAGTCCAGGTAGGTAGGTAGGTAGGTCGACTCGGGACTGGGGTTGCCCCGCTGGGGGGTCTTACCAAGCGGCTCCCCCACATGGGGGAAGGGCGCGGTCGCCGCGAGCAGTACCCTACAGCAGGTTCTGCCCGGAGAGGTAACCCATGTTCGACCGAAGTCTCACACTCCTCTCCTTCGGGCGGATGATACATGGGGGAGGGTCCCATCGCACATCCTCATCAACCTCCGGATTCTGGGGCCCAGGGGCGGGGACCCAGGCCATAGGCCCTGTCCTGCGGGCACCCCCACCTGGGTTGGTTTTCAGTAGGCGTGAGGCGACTTGAAGAAGCACGTCCTACGGTACTCGCATGCCGTGGCGAACACTCACGCCTCCTGACTCGGTCGAGCTTGCGCTCGCCCGGGGGGTCGGGGGTTTGAAGTACGTCGTTGTGGTTGGTTGGTCGGTCGGTTAATGGTTCGGTGTAGTTTGTTAATGTTGGTTGGTCGGCTGAGTGATGGTAGGGTCACGATGTTCTGTTTTGTTCATCAGTATGGTTGACGGCGGGCTTGGCGCACCATGGTGTGGCCAACCCATCAGACGCCGTTCCCGTTTCGACCCGTGCACGCCTGGCTGGTTTGATGTTGGCCGGCTTGCATGTGGTCTGTTTACGGTCAGGTGGCCGCTGCAGCTGCGGTGTGGTTGGTGCGCCGTTGTCTTGTCCGCCTCATGGTTGGCCTGGTTTGCGTGGGTTCCGTCGCGCTGCTGCCGGTGGTCATCACTCATGATTTTAGCAGCTGTTTTTTCCCAAAATTCAAAAAGTCAGCAAAAAGGGGTTTTTCGCGAGAAATGAACTAATTCTTTTGGTTTCTACGGCCCCAAAATAGGGGGGGGGGTCTTCCTACCTGAATTTTGTCCAAAAATATCAAAAACTCTGAAATTTGGCCTATTTTGGGGTATTTTTGCCTGCTCTGGGCTGGTCCTGCAGAACAGTGCTGCACACCAGTGTACCTGCCTATAGAGGACTTTCGACAGAAATTCCAATTTTCTTTGGATTCTCTGGCCCCAAAATGGGGATCGAGGGGTTCCTCCCACCCGAGCTCTCCATCTCAGGGACACACTCATGCCTTTTCATCTGCTTCCAACTGCGAAAAAAAGTGGACTTTTTGGCGATTTTCTATTGCGCACGGCGGTCGGGAATCTGAAACCTGCGTACGCGGCAGTTGTTGACAGTTGATCTGCGGCTCCAGCTCCAGCGACAGCATAATTTTGTTAAAAATTTGAGAAAACACAAAAACAACAGTACTGCTGTGTACAGTTTGATATTGCCCTTCTGAAAATGCATGACTTGGAATCTTGGAATTTTGGGGAAAACCAGCTGCTAAAATCATAGGTGCATAGCCGAATGTTGTTTGTGTAGCCGGCATGTCTGTTTCGTTGCTGGTCAGTTGCGTCTTGGTATGTCCAAGTGTAGTGCAGTGTACTTGGTTGATGTTTTGAATGTTCTTAACCGCATCAACTTGTTCTGGGGCTGACGTCCCCCAAAGGAAGACCTCGTGAGAATATGTACACTACTTGGAGCACATAATATATCATGGAGGCGGTTCGCCTAGGAAAGTGAAAATGATGGCACTGATGGTTTCTTGGTGTAGATTGATTGGTAGGTTTTGGTGATGAATTGGTTGCACTGAGGCTTGTTGTAAGCAGGGGGCTGGGTTCAGCCCGCACAGAAAATTGCAGGTGCACTGGGGAGTGCAGGCTGTGTTTTTCTTTCTGTGTGTTTTTCCATGTTTGTTTCCATGCAGTCAACTGCTGGAGGGGCGGTGGAAAATTTGTGGTTTGCTTTTGTGTTTCTGGGCCTACTGTGGGGTGTACTGCCCCGGTGGTTAGCCGGGTTTCCTGCCCCTGGGTCGGCCATACTCCACAGCAGCGAAAAGATAGTGAAAACTTGGAATGCATTGTTATTCAAAAACACCTTCAAGGTGTGGCGTCAGGGGACCTGAGTTCGTGTCAGGAGAGAAAATCACCTCTAATTATGGTTGGAAATGTTGAAAAGGAAATTGAAATTGACATAACAAGTGTAGAAGAGAGCACAGGGCGCAAACATGTCACGCAGTGACTGTCTGCAGCAATATAAAAATTGCGGCGCATGCCAGTAATATGGAAATGGGAATTAAATTAGTTGCCTGACCTTAAGAGCTTGGTTGTGGCATTTTCTCGGTTTCTGTGGCACTTCGCATGGTTGGGAACTTGTTTTCTTGATGAAGGAGTGGCCACGGTCACTGCTGCGGCATCAGATTTTGCAGTTGAAATGGTACTCGAAGAAAGTTGGCGTCGGCTTTTTCTCGAAATCTTCGGGGCTTCAGACAGTGGTTTTTTGATGAGGGAAGACTCACAAACACTTCTGTAGCATCAGATCTTCAATTCAAACTTTTTCGGTGAAAGTCCGCAACGGCTTTTGATCGAAACCTTTTGGGGTTCAGACGTCGAAAATCATGCCTTCTTGATGAGGGAAGACTCACGCACACTTCCGTAGCATCAGGTCCTCAATTAAAACTCCTTTCCTGATAGTTCGAACGGCTTTTTATCGCATTCTTCGGAGCGTTGAACGTCGGGAAAGGTGTTTTCCGGACTCGGGGGGCGTCGCCAACACTGCCTGAACTCCAGTTTTTAATTTTGAGAACTTCATGGTAAAACTTCGTGTCGGCTTTTTCTATGCGTCGACGTAGCCTTTGACTTCACAAGTAGGTGCAGTGGGCTCCTCTTCATGTGTACTTCATTGCTGTAGCTTTAGATTTTCATCCTGTGCAGCACATCACAGAACGCCGCCCACGGCGGCTGCCAGCTCCAGTTATAGCGCAGAATGCACGGGGACATCTGCAATGTCGTCCATTGTAACATACTTGGAGAAGTTTGGTTCAAATCCGTCAATTTCCCATTTTTTGTGGGCAGCTGGCGTCTTATCGCCTGTCTTGAGCGCGACAAATGGCGAGCGCGCGCGCAGCAATATAGTTGGTTAATATTGGTTGGTCGGGTTCGTAATGGTAGGGTTGCGATGTTCTGTTTTGTTCGTGGGTATGGTCGTCGGCGAGCGTCGCGCACCATGGTGTGGCCAACCCATTGGACGCCGTTACCGTTTCGACCCGTGCACGCCTGGCTGGTTGGATGTTGGCCGGCTTGCGTGTGGTCTGTTTACGGTCAGGTCACAGCTGCAGCTGTGGTGTGGCTGGTGCGCGGTTGTCTTGGGCGCCCCATGGTCAGCTTGGTTTGCGTGAGTTCCGTCGCGCTGCTGCCGGTGATCATATAGCCGAATGTTGTTTGTGTAGCCGGCACGTCTGTTTCGTTGCCGGTTAGTTGCGTCTTGGTATGTCCAAGTGTAGTGTAGGGTAGTTGGTTAATGTTGGTTGGTCGGGTTCGTAATGGTAGAGTTGCGATGTTCGGTTGTGTTCGTGGATATGGTGGTCGGCGGGCGTGGTGCACCAAGGCGTCGCCAACTCGTCGGACGGCGTTCCCGTTTCAACCCATGGATGCCTGACTAGTTTGGTGTTGGCTGGCTTGCGTGTGGTTTGTTTATGGTCATGTCGTGGCTGCTGCAAGGGTTTTCGTCCGTGCACGGTTGTCTTGGCCACCTCATGGTCGGCTTGTTCGGCGTTGGGGTCTTGGCGCTGCAGCGGTCGCTTGCGCGGTCGGACGTTGTTCGTGTAGTGGTCATGCCTGTTTCGGTGTTCGTTGGTTGTGCCCGGGTCGGCCTTTGTACGACGCATCGTGTTACGTTGCCCGTTGTCAACTGGCGCCGTGTAGACACCGTGTGCTGAGTTAGCTGCACCGTGGGAAGGCCCGCACGTGCGCAGCCGGTTGCGTTGAGTCGCTGTTGTTTGTGTCTCGTTGAAGGTGGCCTGTCCGGCGTGTGTTTCGTTGTGCTGTGATCGGGGTGTGCCCGGCGCGTTGTGTTGGTTTGCCGTCGCCTCAGCCAGGTGGTGCTGGGCTTGGGATGTCGTTGTCTGGGCCGCGTGCCGGCTGGCATGGTTGGGTTCGGGCTCGTGGTGTTTTGGCCATCGTCATGCGCGGCTTTTTTTGTTGGTTTGGCGTTGTCTTCGCCTCCTTTCAGTCGGTGTGTTAGAGTGGCTTTGGTCGGCGGTTGGGTTGCGGCCGCTTTTGTGTTGTTTGCGCGTATATTGGGGGTATAGTCCATTCCCAACCCCATTCCCTTGATTAGTGTCATTATGTGTCCTCAATCCTATGGAGATATCCAATTTTGCATTTTTGTGATGTTTTGGGGGGGGGCGAGTCAATTCTGAACCCCGTTCCCTTGATTAGTGTCATTATATGTCCTCAATCCTATGGAGATATCCATTTTTGGAATTTTTTGGGGGGGGGCGTTAGTCAACCTGTAAATGGATGTAAAAACCAGTAACGTATGCAGTATCAAGTCCAGGGTCCCGGCAGCGGTTGTTCGGCATCCAGAGCAGCCATTAACGCATACCAGGCGCACCAGGTGCTGGCTGCAACCGTCACCACCACAGTGGCAGTAGCATACACGGCCAGTACAGGCAACACACGACAACCGACGTGGTCCAATGGGTCGAGAGCGAGCACAGAGATCCGTCAGGACGGTCCAGGCTTGCCAAGGCCGCAGGCTGGGGGAGAGTCCCCACGGGGCCTTCCAAGGGCGCACCATGTCCATATTCACGACGCGAGTCCTGAGTGGTAAAGCCGCAAGAGCTCTTCCGAAAGGGATCGGTCATTAAGGCTGTTTTCTCCCTCGCCCCATTACCACGAAGGACATGCATGGGGGAGGCCCCATGCAGTCTTGGCGGAGGCGTCGACTCCTAAAACCACCAGTTTCCGGGGCACACTGACCGAAGTCAGGACACCGAAGGTCACCATTCGACTGCGGAGGCAAGTCCGTAGGCTCAGACTGGGACCGACAGTGGCCGACCGCTGAGATTTCACTTCAGGTAACTGGGCTTTCAGCCTGGCGCCTTCAGGATCTCAGCCACAGCCTCAATCACGGCGACACGGTATCACAGGCACAATGTGTACTTAAGTACTGGTCCAACTGGACCATGTGTAATGGAATGTACACGGCGATCGTGGTCGCCTCCTTATGTCGATTCCAGTCCCTTATGGGGACCATCTGTGGCTCCGTAGTGGCCCAGCGGGACCGTGTAGGCATGTACATTGCAATCCTCAGAGTGATTTACAACTTCCGAGGTCGCCAAGGTATGATGTATGAGACAACAGGCCAAAAAGAGTGATTCAGAGCAAAAATAGGAAGGGATGACACGCATCCTGGAGGGCAGGACAATGACATAGCACAGGTCAAAACGCATGTAAACACACGCCGTGAGTAGCACCAAACCAAGCCCTGGTCGGGATAATGTATCATTAGGGGGATTGGGGGAGAAAGATGCCCGTAGGCCAGCAACTCACACACACTCCCCCACGATCTGCATCCCTAAGTATGCCATGGGACCAGATCACAGTCACGGTGGCAAGACCTGTTGCGCAACGTTGTATGGGCTTCAAAGCCCCACGAGCTCCGAAAAATGAAGGGCTCAGTTGCCCCATGGCTTGTGCACAGATGCATCAGGAGGGGCAGTGACATACAACTGGTGACAGTCCGGACGGTGGGAGTAGGCCACCCATCCACCTGGTTTCCACCGGATTCAGCGAGCGGGGGTGTGGCCATCTGCTCGGATCTCTGGTCTCAGCATGGAGTGTGGTCCAGCCTGGTTTCTCATGGACTCAGCAGGGGGCGGTCAACCACTACGACTCTACCATGGGAGAGACAGAGGGAGCAGAACTGGGTCCTCCGAACTCGGCTTCGGGAGGTCGGCATCACGTAGAGGTCTGAGCGACTCGCAACGGCTGTATCAAACCACCCGATTAGGGGGCTGCTCAACTTGAGCAGCTGTTCAACCACTCCCCCAGAACAGCATTGCACGAGAGCTTGGAGCGAGCAAGCAACCAGGGGACGTACTGATGACCTGACAGACTTGTCCTCAATCTGCTCATTCAGGGGAGAGCTCAGGACGGGGATCAGTCGCCCCTGGCTTCAATCGCCCTGGTCAGAGCCTCCAAGTCAGAGATCTCGATCTTTGTCTTGTGCCTGCGGACATACTCCATGAAAGGGGTGTTCATCCGCGGCACAAAGGAGGAGACGGGTCCCCAGGTGTCATGGGAGGGCCCACAGTCTCTCCAGGGCACCTTGAACTCCATGCCTCCAGGCGCCGAGGCACTCGGGCCGGGCCAGGACCTTCTTGACCGTGTAGTCGTCCTGCTCAGCGTAGTCGTCGTCCGAGTCAGCCTCATGGGCGGCATAGCCCAGTGACACATGTTTCCCACGGACATCAGGCTCATGGGGCACAGAGTTGACTCTCTTGTCGCTCCCTGAACTGTCCGGGGCCCACCTTGATGCGGTAGGTGTCCTCACCAATCTTGCGGACCATCCTCTGCAGGTGTGAACCAGGTTTTGGTGCGGTGAGTACCCATAGGACGGGGTCTCAGTACCCACACCGGGTCATCCACCCTGAACTTATGCGCTGCCCAATTCACGGCGGTCTTGGCTCAAACGGCGTGCTCCTTCTCGAGCTGCTGGCAATCTCCCGCGCCGTCGTCTGTTGCCGCTCGAAGAACTCTTTGCATCCATTGCCTTGCCTTCACCTGACAAGGGAGTCCCCGGCCCAGGGGGTCCCTGCTGAAGAGAATCTGGTGAGGCAACAAACCACGTGGTATGGGGATGTCATTATGGGCCTTGAGAGCCAGCCACCTCTCCTTAAACCAGTTGCGGCGCTTTTTGGTGAGGTGGATCTTGCGCAGCTTCTCAAACAGCTGCCTTTCAGCCACCTCACCTCGGCTATTGGACCGACTGAGATAGGCAACGATCTTGGCAATGCATATCCCCATGAGGGAACACATGGCCTTGAGGCAGGCGCCAGTGAACTGGGGTCCACGATCGCTGCAAATAATGCGTGGGACGCCGAAGACGGTCAGCCAATGACGAATCATCATGACTGCCACTTCCTTGGCAAACAACCCGTTTTTTTGCGCCGGGAGGGCCACAACCTAGCCGCTGTGTCGGTCCACACACAGCACCACAGAATCGAAAATTTCTTTTCTGATATGTACTTCGGGCATGGAGAAGACATCCATGGCCAAACTCTCCATGGGCTGGTCAGGAATTGGCGTCCATCGGGCTTCCCCCCGGACAGTCGGATTGTCAGGGTTGCAAGCCTGACAGACCGAACAACCCTTCTTGACCTGCTTGATGGCATTGTAGAGGCCGATCTCATCAATCTCGAACCGGCACTGCATGTTAAGGGCTTTCTTCTTAACCCCTGGGTGCATCATGTGGTGGTGCCAAGCTTCACACAGCTCAAGCACCCGGGACTCCGGCACTAGCAACCTACCATTCCAGTAGAGCTTGCCATCTTCCTTGCTGAGCCCCTTCAGCCACTTCTGCCTGTCGGCAGGGTCAGTAAGAGCCCAGTACTCGCACTCGAAAGCCTCAGACCTGGCGTAGTCGTTGGTCCAGTCATCTTGGAGGCACGACTCAGGGAAGAGATGCTTGTCTGACTGAGCACCCTCTGGGGCGAGTACTCCGACTGCTCTGCTCACCCTTCTTCCAAGGGGAGCCTCTGCGGCCATGACGACGAAGCATTTGACACCCTCCTGCTCCATCATACCCTCCATATCAGTGATCTTCTTGGCCTCAGCGGTCTCAGCCTCATTCCCATGGGCAGGAACGTCTGTCACGCCCTTGCTGACGGAATGGGCGAACCTGCTGAGACATTCCGCCACCGTGTTGTCCTTTCCCACCACGTAGACAGCCCCGAGATAGAACTTGGCCAGGGTCTCGTGCCATCTCGCCCTATGGGAGGCTGGTCCTGAGGGGGAATCCAAGTGCTCCCTGTGCCACGACTGCAGACTCTGATGGTCTGTGCAGACTGTGATGGGATGCAGGGGTATGTACCCGGCCCACTTTCTGAGAGCCAAGACAATGCCATACGCCTCCTTCTCACGTGGCGTCCATGTCCGCCTCTGGCCTTCCGCGAGGACTCCGCTCCAGAAGGCCACGGGCACGTGCCTCCGATCGTCAGGCACTTGCTCCAACACGGCACCGATGGCGTAGACGGAGGCGTCTGTGCGAAGGACAAACCCTAAGTTTGGATCCACAAGGTGCAGACCCACTGCGGATAGCAGCGCCTGCGTCATTGCCTCAAAGGCACGGTCGGACTCTTCATTCCAGACCAAAGCTTTCTTTGACCATTTCTTGGTCTCCTCCCGGTTGCCCTTGAGCATGGCTGTCATGGGAGCTGCATACTCGGCATACATCTTGATATACCCCCAGTAGTGGTTGCAGAACCCCAGGTATGCCCGCAACTCGGACACCGCCTTGGGCTTCTCCCAGTGTTCAATCGCCGCTACCCTTCCAGGTATGGGCTTCCGTTGCCCGTTGCCAACTACGTGGCCGGCGAATACCACTTCGCTTACCACGATAGTGGCCTTGTCACTGCTGCCCTTCAGTTTCAGGCTGACCATCAAGTCCAGGACTCTGGTGATGTCCCTCTCATGTGCCTCCAGCAGCTCATTGTAGCTCATGCTGGGGTCCCCTGACGCAGTGATCACGTTGTCGACAAAGGGGTCTGCACAGTCACGCATCCCCTGGAAAGCCGCATTACCGTTGGTAACGCCCATGGGCATCACCTTCCACTGGAGTGGTCCGAGTGGGGTGTTCATGGCTGTGCAGGCACCTGACTCATCGGTGACAGGCATCTGGTGCTAGCCATGTTTCAGGTCGATCACCATGAAGGTCCTCCACCGGAATTGCTTCTGCAGCATGTCCTCAATGAGAAGCAGCATATAGACGTCATGCTGCATTTAAGCATTCAGGCCGCGGTAGTCAACCACCAGCCACCATTCCCCGGCCACCTTCTTGGAGACAGCGCAGTAGGGGGAGGCACACGCGTAGTGACAGGGCTCCAACCATCTTCCGTCGATGAGCTCCCTGAGAATCTTCTCCTTGGCCTCTTTCCTCTCGCCCCTTGAGGGCGAACTCCTGGTGCCGCTACCCACGGGGGTCTGCCTTCAGTCGTATCTTGGCCTCACCGTACGGTCCACGAATTGGCGGCGGGAACACAGGCTTTCCACTGAAGAAGGTATCACCATACTTCTGCTTCAGCCTGGCCCTCAATGCCTGGGTCTTAGAGCACTCCTCGGAATCCGGCTTGGCCTTGCCGGGCACCTGGACCACTGAGCCTTTTTGAGGGGTAGTGACCCGACTCGTTTTCAGCTCTTGGGGTCTCCCCAAGTGGCCCATCTGCCCATCTCGGGCCTTGCCGTGGAAAAGGTCACCATAAGTGGGTGGGTTCCCGCCAATTGGCTCGTCATGGCTTTACATGTGATCCAGTGTCCTCCTTACGAAGGTATTCCCATTGTAGGAACCAGGGACGATGGCGTCCACTTCCAACCAGGCTTTGTCCTGGCCCTTCCCTTCTCGCTGGGTTACCCAGTCATGGAAGGGTCGATCCATATACCCCTGAACCAGATGCAGCTCCTCATCGGAGAGGAGGTCCTCCGATTCACCCATTTTAACAGGGGAAACCGCGAAGCCTTGCTGCCAAGGCTCCGCAATCACGCGATTGACACACACAAAGTCCGTGGCATCGGCCTGTTCCAGGCCCCCATCCACATAGTGGAACTACGTTGGCCATCTTGTGGGTGGCATGTGCTGTCCCTTAGCGTCCTGATAGACACTCTCTCCAGCCGGTAGAACAACCTTGTTTAAGGTCATGTTGTCCAGTGAGGCCACCAAATCTTGGAAACTTTCCTCCTCGGTGCAGCCCATAGGGACGACGAACACTGCCTTGGAACGGTGCGGATCTTCGCAACCGCCCTTGGAATGTCCAATCTGGGACAATGGATCCACATCAGCCCTTGATGCGGACACCAGTGCTTCTTCCACGCAGAGTCCTAGGCGCTCCAGTACTTCTCACACACCCGAAGATGGGCGGAGGTTGCTCAGGAGAACGCATCCAGGGGCAGATCCGATGCTCCCAGATCAGCCTCCACTCTATTCGCCACTTCTGGCTTGATGCCGTACTTCTGGTGCGTTGGCCCTACGAGCTCGGTCCCCGGTGCGGCTACTTCGATCTGATGGCGCTCGGAGTGGATGCATTGGCACTCCACGTGGTGTTCTGGTGACAATAGCCACAAAGGCTGGTTGTCCTGGTACAGGGTCATAGAGGCCTGAGCCGGGAGAACGCCAACGTTCGTCTCCATCATGAAATTGTACCCTACGATCATATCCCAGTCCATCTGTGCCCCGTGAAACTTCTCTTCAGGAGTATTTCCTTGCCAAGGTCCGGGCGGCTCAGTCTAGATGGTTCACGAATTGCAGCGCGATCTCGGCTTCCTTCGTACCTCCCACCATCTACTGGCAATTGGCTACCTTCAGCCTGACGGGTCTCCGACTTGCGGTAACACACTCTGCTGGAAGTAGGCCAGCCTTGACAAGACTGACCTGGGCACCTGCGTCAACCAGCATGTTGAAGACCCGTTCCACCTCCCCGCACAGGGCACGGATCTTCAGGGGAAGCTGCTGCTCGCGGCCAACGCGGCGCACGGCGTGCAAGTCGAGATTCTTCGGCCTTTCCAGAAGCTCAATCAGCAACTGGTGCAGGTCCTGGGTAATGAGCTCTAACAGCCCATCTACAGCGTCCAACTGCGATCTAGGTGATCCCCCGATACTCTCGGAAAGATCTAGCAGTACATCGAATACATTCTTAGTCGCGAAGGATGACTGGGTGCAAGGGTTGGTGCCTTCACCAGGGACCCTGGTCGGACACGTGCGTCCGCCTAGGGCAGTTATCCCTCTGGCATTCGCCGTCACCCAGCCATTGCGACTGTTTCTCCCGTCCAGTCTTGCTCCTGGCATTCTGCTGGGTATACGTCCGGGGGAATCGACGATTCCCGACGTGGATGGGGCGGAGTTGACCGTGGTACCATCTTCCAAGGCCCTAGCTGGGGTCCTTGGCTGCCCGGGCTCTGGTAAGGCGCATCGGTGGTCGGGGTGTCCTCCTCCGCGGCAACCGGGTTCACCGCATCTCCTTTCTTCCTCCAACGGCCCTTGCCCTTCTTGTCCTTGTCCTTCTCCTTGTCCCTGTCATTGTCCTTGTCCGGCTTAGGTCCCCAAGCTCTCTTGATCTCCTGAATCTCCTTCACGGGTTTGGTCCCGACCATCATCAGCTTGGAGAGCTCGTCGTGGGACACCTCCACGTTGGCTTCCCGGATGTTGGCTGACGTACGCTTCTTGGTCCCGTGTGCCTTCTTGTACGCCTTCGTGTCGGCCTTGTGGATCGGGCACGTCCGGTGATTGTGTTGGAAGGGGGAGCTCCGCCCGTAGCAGATGAAGCAGCGCTGAAGATGAGCTCCAATGAACTGTCAAAAGGATGGTCGTTGATCGCCCACTCAGCGGGGCTCCTTCTTTTCCCTCTTCTTCCAACCCTGCTGAGGGGGCTTCCAGCTTCCCCAGTTGCTTCCCTTGTGCAGGTTGTTGGCCACGAAGGCACAGACAGCAGGCTTAGCGGGTTCATCCTCGCCGTCATCATCGTCAACACCTTCGCCGCCCTCGGCTCCCGCCGGGTCCATGACGGCTTCCCTGTTAGACGCTGCGCCCACCTGCCGGACGCTGCGGTCGCCTGCCTGCAGTCCGCGCTTGTGGGCGAGGTTCTTGTACTCCTTGAGTACTTCCGCTCCAACCCAATCCAGCACGTGGCTGCAGCTCATCCACGCCGGGATGGCCTGCCAAAGGCTCATCTGGCCGCCGCCCTCACTCTCGTCCAGATGCCGGATCGCTTCCTTCGGGTGGAGGGCGCGTGGTCACTTTGAGGAGCTTCGGTGCGGCCACAGGACCTGCCTGGATCGGGTCCAGGTCTCCAGCTGTCGTCGGAGCCCGTCTCCAGAGGGGGCGGCCGGTCGCTTCCGTCGCTCCTCAGGTCCTCCAGCCTGTCCAGCCTCCTCTGCAGGTCGGTGACCACGCTGCTCAGCTTCCAGCCCTCGAACTTGGCGATGTCCAGCTTTTTCTGGGCTTTGGCGGCGACGGCAGCACTCTTGGCGATCTCGATGTTGTTGATCTGCGCCTCACGCTCCAAGCTCCAGAACTTCCTCTTGAGGTATACGATCCATCGCCAGATGTCCTCAGGGATGTCCGCTCCAGGCGGTTCATCGGGGGGGTCTTCGCCTGGTGGTCGACCAGGTGGTCATCCTCCCGGCGGTCCTCCAGGTGGTCCTCCGCCTGGGGGTCCAGGCGGTCCACCCTCCGGGGGTCCTCCCCTGCCGGAAGGGTCGGCGTCCGGGCCGAGTCCCATGTCAACGTCGGTGTCCATGTCTCCCCATTAGGGGCCGGATCTCGGCGGGGGTCAGCCGGGGCTGCTTTCCCTACTGCAGTAGGGAGGTGGGGGACCGTCTGCACCCGAGCTTGGAGGGGTGTCGTGGCCTTGTCCGCCGCCGGCTCCGGGCACACCCACCTTGCAGCCCGTGGGTTCGTGGCGATGCTGGCAGTTTCGTGCATCCCCATCGCTGAAGGTCACGAAGGGGTTGGAGGCATGGGGGTGCCTCTCGGCAGACCTCTGTGGTACTTCCGGGGTCTTCCCCTTGCCCTTGCCCTCGCCGCTCCGAGAGTCCTCCGCGTCGAGGTCGAGTTTCATCCTGGAGATGGGGTCAACATGGAAGTACCTCCGGAGGGTGTCCACTCAGGACCCTCCCGGGGGCGTCTCCCGGCGGATCTTCCTCTCGGCCTCCTCCATAGCAGCGGCGTTTGCCTCCGCGGCACGCCTCTCGGCCTCTTCATTGGCACGGGTGGCCTCCTGCTCCCGCTGCTGCTGCAGCCGAGGCTTCTCCGCCCCCAGGGCCGGGAGCTCCGCCTCGGTCTTGGCCTTCTCCTCGGCGACCTTCCGTCACGCGGTCTCGATGGCCTCCCGCTTCGCGGCATCTGTTTCTGCCATCATCTCCGCCTCCTTTCGTGCCCTGTTTTGGGCTACGACTTGCTCCAACGCCTTCACGGCCGCCTCCTTCTTCGCCACAGCCTTCTGGGCGGCACAGCCTTCGCAAGCAGCCGTTGCTTCCCGCACGGCTGCTTCCGCCTAACGCCTCTGACAGGCAGCCACCGCTTCCTGCGCAGCTGCGGCCGTAAGAGCGGCTCAAAAGGCCGCCACGGCCGAGGCGTGGATCGCCATGCCGTGGTCCCAGTGGGCGGCCTCCTCTTGAGCGATCAGGACGGCTCCGTCAACCGCAGCGTTCTGCTGCGCAGCCAGGTCTCAGGCAACCTCGAGGTTGCAGGGCACGCCGCAGACGCGCTACACGCGCGGGGGACTTCGCCTTGCTGAGGGGCAGCAAAGGGTGGGGCCACACTGCTGCTGCTGCGGCCGGAGGGTCCTGGGCGGCGTGGCGCTCCCCTCTGGGCCGACGCCACGTCGCTGCTTGGACCCTAGCGCTTCAGGTGCAGCGGACAGGCGGGCTTGGCCTTGGACCTTCGGGTGACCTCCATGAAGTCGCCAAGGGTGGCAGCTCTCGGGTCGGGGCCGCCCTTGCCCGGGGTGGGGGCGCTCGGCTCTTCAGCCAGCCGTTCCTCTTTGTGGAGGTCCGGGCTGAAGTCGGCGACCTATTGACGCGTTCCCGTGGGGGGCCGGCCACGGGACGCTGCGGTGACACGCACAGGTGAGCAGGCAGGCAAGGCACTACGCTCACAAGGGCATCAATACGCTCGTGTCATGTGACAAAGCGTTTCAGAATCCTTGACACTCTGCAAAGAGGGAACAAAAGTATGTACAACAACACATCAGGATATGTACACATGGGGTTAAGACTGGACTGGGGTAAGAGCATTACAGGACAATTGACACTCAGTCCTAACTCGTATCCCAATCCCAGGTCCGACCCTCTCAGTGGCCGGTGGGGGCGGGGGCTCAAACACAACCCATGCCCTGCTCAGTCCGGACCCTGAAACCCTGCCAATGGGAGAGGTGTCCCGCACAGCCACAGGCGAGTTCCTCAAAACCAATGCGCTCCAAGGCAGACCGACAGCGGCTCCCTATGCTCCCTTAACAGCAGGTCCCAACTCCCCTCTGAGCCAGAGATATGGCCCCGCCATTATCACCTAGGAGCTGGTAGCTGAAAATGGGCTGTTTCAGCCCAAACTGAAATTAACTCAAAAATCCCCAAAATTGACCCCTCGTCCGGACCCGCCAGAGGTAGGGACGAGGCAACTGACCCTATGCCCTTCGAGTACGAACTCCCTGGAGCCCTCACCCAACCTGGTTCCCTCTGAGGTCCCGGCATCAGGGCAACACGGATGAGTCAAGTGGGGTCATGATGCCAAAATCACCAAAATCGGCGTCCATCCAACGTGTGGCTCGCCCGGCCAAGGTAAGGCCAATGGCTCATAGGGTAGGAGGCAGGACCTAGGACTGATATCTGAGTGTACAACTTGGATTTAGGTCCAGGCTCCTTATGGGATCAGAGAAATGGGGCCGCCAATTGACCACACGGAAGGGGGAAATTGGGGTCCCAAAATGGGGTCATTTTGGCTGCTTGAAATGAGCCAAAATTTGGTGTGCTCTCAACAGCATATCTCCACGCCGGCTTGGAGATCGGATCCGCCATCCCATACGCAATTCACCAGGAGTCCAATTGAGACTCAAATGCCCTTGGCTCCCAAAGATCTCCATGCCACTTGGCGTGGTGACGATCCCAATTGGGTCCACAAATGTCAAAATTGCAAAATTGCCCACACTCACTTTGGGCTAGCGCCTTAACGAAGGTGGCTCGGCTTCGCCCACGTGGTGTGTGGACCACGGGGACCATTACCCATAACACCCAAGTCATATATGGTCCATTGGTCAATGCGTCCGGCGTGCACGAGGGTTAGAACATAGTGCACGGCGGGCAGCAAAAGTGGAAAATTGCTCAAAATGGCCAAAAATGCGCACACTCATGGTTGAGGCAAATGAGGCACATGCCCGACTCGGACCGGAGTGTGCCATAGGATTGGTATCAAGTCATATATGTCCAACATATCTTTTGGGCGTCGCCCAACTCCTCCGGTATTGGGAATGGCAGGGTCGCCAAGTGAGCCCATGATTTGGGATAGTCCCAAATCGCCAACATGGCGGCCACGGTATGCCAAGCCTAAGAGGAGTTATTCGCCGGGTCCAAGATATGTTGGGGACCGAAGTATGTACCCTCATAACATACTTGGGTCATGATGTCAATTGAGCGCAACGTTGAAATACACGGTCGCCACTTGACATCATGACGGGCCAAAAACGGCAAAATTGGTACAAAGACACACAAAAGTGCCTTGAAAGGCACACAATTATATTATAATATCTCCGGATTGGATCGTGCAATCAACTAATCCTTCTAAACACAATGACTTGACACCAATGACCTTTGATCCCACATATGTGCTCCACTTGGGGCGCCTTCCCAAGTGGGCACATGAAAATATGGAAAATTGCAAAATACACACCTTGCTCCCAACGCATCGCTTCGGGTTCACCACACAAGCTTCCCTTCACGAAGGTTAGGCTTGCAATTGACTGTAGGGAGTATGGAGAAGGGGCTTGCACAATATGAGGTCCATTGGCGGGTTCGGCTTGGAGCAATGGACCCGCCAAATGGGCACGCAACACAACACATGGCACATACCACATATTGCCCAAAAAGGTGGCTCCCACCACCATATGTCATGCCCCTCCAAGGGCATAACTTTGTGTCAATCGCTCATAGGAACTCAAGGAGAGTTCCTATGCAACACCAACACTTGCGCGCTACACTCGAAGGTTATCTTAACGCACGCAATGTCATGGCCAAAGAGTTATAACGCAAACTCTACCCTATTGACCATGATCCATTACACTAGCGCGCACGTGTGGAGACGCAAGGCATATTATGCTTCCTAAATTACGTCGGGAGTATTGTGAATACATCCCACGTTTCCTTATCGTAATTCCTCGCAAGCAACACGAGATATGACCTTCACAAGTGGCCTCACGAATCAACTTTGTTTTGCCCATATCTTTAAGACAAATGGGGGGCAAGATAAAAGGGAAGTTGATTCGCGCATAGGGAAGCACGTAGGTCCACTCGAAAGAGGTCAAATCAAGTGCGGGGATGTCGAAGTCGAAAATCCGATTTCGACATCCTGAAAAATTCGGGTTAAGGTTGCGAGTATTAATTATGAATATTGCGGATGCATCAATGCAGGTCCTGGCGACTTTGGAGCCTTCGTCGTTACGGTAAAGTCGCGATCCAACCGCCAGCAGTCAAAACAGTGAGTATCAGAACAGAAGCGTAAAAATTGACGGAAACAATATGAAAATAAAACCCTGTTGATTCCTGATATTCTGATACACAAATCTTCGCTGGCGGTGCATCGGTTGCCGATGCGGGGCTTTACGGCACGGAACACTTCCGTACATGGGGTTAGTGGACCGGAGACCGGTTGTATGCCGTAACCTGGCCATGGGGTTCTGGGTACCGCTTCACCCCCCTCCTTAGAGCAAACCCTAGGGGGGGCTCGATAACACCCACGCATGGCAGCGGGTACCCAGGACCACTTCCTGAAAGGGGGGGGGGGTGTCACATCCTCACTTCAGTGAGTCCCTGTAAGATAGGTATGATGCTGTATAAGCTCGTAGCACATGTATAGTATCAAGTATCAAGTCCCGGGTCCTGGCGGTGATTGTTCGGCATCCAAAGGACCCGTTAACCCATACCAGGCGCACCGGGTGCCGGCTGCTACGGTCACCACCACAGTGGTAGTGGCATACACGGCCAACATAGGCGACACACGACGACCGAGGTGGTCCCACAAGTCGAGAGCGACCACAAAGATCCATCAGGCTACCCCAAGCTTCCCAAGGCCAGCTGACTGGGGAGAGTCCCCACGGGTCCTTCCTCGGGCGCACCATGTCCATATCCATACGACGCGAGTCCAGAGTGCCATAGTCGAACTCCTTAAGAACCCCAGATCTTAAGGGAACTCCTCCTGAAGGGATCGGGCATCAAGGCCGTCTTTTCCCTCGCCCTACTGCCACGAAGGCCATACATGAGGGAGTCCTCATGCAGTGTGGGCGGAGGCGTCGACTCCTCAAACCACCAGTTTCCCAGGCAGACTGACCGAGGTCAGGAGCACCGGAGGCCGCCATCCGAATGCAAGTGCGTCTGCGAATCGGTAGGCTCACACTGGGACTGACAGTGGCGGACCGCTGGGAGTGTAGTCAGGCAACTGGGCTTCCCGCCTGGCGCCATCAGGATCTCCACACACACAGCGAATAGGGCAACACGGTATCACGAGCACTGAAACAGTAGAATCTGTAATCAAGTACTGGTCCAGGCTGGACCAGGCTGTAAGAATATGTACACGGCGACTCAAGGTGCCTCTGTATCCCGATTCGTGGTGAAAGACAGTCCATTTCCAGCGATGGGCTGATGACACTTAACATACAGACGCACATATCCTGGAGGGCAGAAAAACAAGCAACAATCTGGGTAAATAGGCGTGTAAACACGCTCTGGACAGAGCGCCAAACCACGCCACGGTCAGGATAAGGCAATGCAGGAGAGTGGACAGGAAAACGCCTGAGTTCAGGCCATATATAGTCAGCTGACACACGTCGACTGGTCTGGATTCCGCAAGTGCCATGGAACCAGACCACACACTCAAAAATCGCAATGCCGATGACAGCGGCATCCGTTGCGCAACGTCGTATGGGCTTCAAGGCCCCAAGAGCTCAGAAAAATGAAGGTTAGTCGCCCTACTTGGTTTCCCAAGGATTCAGCAGGTGGGGAGTGACGAATAGAATTGAAGAGAGGGGCCATCCTCCTCTGGATTCAGCAGGGGGGGGTATATGGCCACTCCGTCACCGAAAGATGGAAGAGAGCAAGCAAGTAAGGGACGATTCGTCGGCCTCACAAGCGCTCAAGACGCATCAGGGGAGAGCTCAGGGCGCTGATCAGGCACCCCGGGCTGCAATCGCCCGGGTGAGTGCTGCCAAGTCCGAAACGTGGATCTTGGTCTTGTGCTTGCGGATGTACTCCATGAAGGGAGTATTGACCCGCGGCACGAACGAGGAGACGGGTTCCCAGGTATCGTGGGACGGCCCATAGCCTCGCCAACGAACCTTGAACTCCAGACCTCCAGGTGCCGAGGCCTTCGGACGCTGAGCCAGGATCTTCTCGACAGTATAGTCGTCCTGCTCAGCATAGTCGTCGTCCGAATCGGCCTCATGTGCGGCGTAGCTCAGGGACACATGCTGGCCACGGAGGTCGGGTTCCCGCACACGGAGTTGACTCTCGTGGCGCTCCCGGAACTGTCCGTGACCCACCTTGATGCGGTAGGTGTCCTCACCAATCCTGCGCACCACCTCGCCGGGTGTGAACCAGGTCTTGGTGCGGTGGGTGCCCATAGGGCGGGGTCTGATCACCCACACCGGGTCTCCCACCCTGAACTTCTGCGCTGTCGAGCTCGGGGCTGACTTCTGACGCTCAGCATGCTCCTTCTCAAGCTGCTGGCGGATGTCCCGCGCCGTTTGCTCTTGCCGCGCGAAGAATTCCTTGGCATCCATAGCCATGCCATCACCAGACAAGGGAAGTCCCCTACCCAGGGGGGTCCCTGCCGAACAGAATCTGGTGAGGGGACAAACCGCCCGGAGTGGGGGTGTCATGATGGGCCTTCAGAGCAGGCCACATCTCCTCAAACCAGTTCCGACGTGGATTGGTGATGTGGATCTTGCGCAGCTTCTCGAACAGCTGCCGTCCAGCCACTTCAGCACGGCCGTTAGACCGGCTGAGATAGGCGACACTCTTGGCATGACGTATCCCCATGAGGGAACACATAGCCTTGAACCAGCCACCAGTAAACTGGGGCCCTCGGTCACTGCAAATGGTCCGGGGGATGTCAAAGACGGTCAGCCAATGACGAATCATCATGACTGCCACTTCTCTGGCAAGCAACCCCTTTTTGCGTGCCGGAACGGCTACAACGTAGCCGCTGTGGCGGTCCACACAGAGAACCACACAGTCAAAGGTCTCCTTGCCAATGTGCACTTCGGGCATGGAGAAGACGTCCATGGCCACGCTCTCCATGGGCTGGTCAGGAACCGGGGTCCATTGGGGTTCCCCCTTGACGTTCCGGTTGTCGGGATTGCAGGCCTGACAGACCGAGCAACCCTTCCTGACCTTTTTAATGGCGGTGTAGAGAACGATATGGTCGATCTCGAACCGACGCTGCATGTCAAGAGCTTGCTTCTTGACCCCTGGGTGCCGCATGTGGTGGTGCCAAGCTTCACACAGCTCGAGCACCCGGGACTCTGGGACTAGCAGCTTACCATTCCGGTAGAGCTTGCCATCTTCCTCAGTCAGCCCCTTTGGCCACTTCTGTCCGTCGTCAGGGTCGGTCACAGCCCTATACTCGGCCGCAAAGGCCTCAGACTTGGCGTAATCGTCGGTCCAGTCGTCCTGGAGGCAAGACTCCGGGAAGAGGTGCTTGTCGGACTCGGACTTCTGAGGGGCGAGTACTCTGACCGCTCTGCTCACCCTCGTTGCGAGGGGGGCATCCGCAGCCATGACGACGAAGCATTTAGCCCCCTCCTCCTCCATCAGGCGCTCCATTTCAATGATCCTCTTGGCTTCAGCGGTCTCAGCCTCATCGCCATGGGCAGAGATATCCTGCATGCCCTTGCTGGCGGGATAGGCCCACCTACTGAGACAGTCCGCCACGGTGTTATCCTTTCCAGGAATATAAACAACCGTAAGGTCGAACTTGGCCAAGGTCTCATGCCATCTTGCCCGTCGGGAGGCGGGACCTGAGGGGGTGTCCACGTGCTCCTTGTGCCACGACTGCAGACTCTGATGGTCGGTGCAGACAGTGACGGGATGGAGGGCTATGTACCCAGCCCATTTCCTGAGAGCCATGACGATGGCATACGCCTCCTTTTCACGGGCCGTCCACGTCCGTCTCTGGCGTTCCGCCAGGACTCGGCTCCAGAAGGCCACAGGCACGTGCCTCCCGTCGTCAAGCACTTGCTCCAACACAGCGCCAATGGCGTAGTCGGAAGCGTCGGTGCGCAGGACGAACCCTCGGTCGGGATCCACGAGGTGCAGACCCACTGCGGATAGCAGCGCCTGCTTCATCCCCTCAAAGGCACGGTCAGACTCCTCAGTCCAGACCAGAGCCTTCTTGGACCCCTTCTTGGTCTCCTCTCGGTTGCCCTTGAGCATGGTCGTCATGGGGGCTGCATACTCGGCATACATCTTGATATACCCCGAGTAGTAGTTGCAGAACCCCAGATACGCCCGTAGCTCAGAGACCGTTTTGGGCTTTTCCCAGTGCTCAATCGCAGCCACCTTGCCAGGTATGGGCTTTGACTGCCCGTTCCCGACCACGTGGCCAGCGAAGACCACCTCGCTTACCGCAATGGTGGCCTTGTCACTGCTGCCCGTGAGTTTGTGCCGAACCAAAAGGTCGAGCACTCGAGTGACGTCCCTCTCATGTGCCTCCAGGAGCTCCTCGTAGCTCATGCTGGGGTCCCCGGACGCGATGATCACGTCGTCCACGAAGGGGTCCGCACAGTCGCGCACCGGCTCAAGCAGGTTCTCCAGCATCCGCTGAAAAGCCGCATTGCCGTTGGTGACGCCCATGGGCGTCACCTTCCACTGGAGAGGTCCAAGTGGAGTGCTCATGGCTGTGCAGGCACGGGACTCTTCGGCGAGAGGCATCTGATGATAACCATGTTTCAGGTCAATCACCGTGAAGATCCTCCGCCGGTGTTGCTTTTGCAGCATGTCCTCAATGAGGGGCAGCGTATAGCTGTCGTGCTGCGTTTGGGCGTTCAGGCCGCGGTAGTCGACCACGAGCCGCCACTCACCGGCAACCTTCTTGGGGACGACGAAGCAGGGAGAGGCCCACTCGGAGTGGCACGGCTCAAGCCAGCCTCTCTGGATGAAGTCACGGAGGATCTTCTCCATGGCCTCTTTCCTCTCGCCCCTCAGGGCAAACTCCCGGTGCCTATACACACGGGGGTCCTGCTTCAGTCGTATCTTGGCCTCGCCATACGGTCCACGCACCGGTGGGGGAAACACAGGCTTTCCGCTGAAGAAGGTCTCGCCATACTTCTGCTTCAGCCTGGCCCTCAACGCCTGGATCTTGGGGCAGTCATCGGACTCCGCCTTGGCTTTTCCGGGCACTTGAACCACGGAGCTTACTTGAGGGGTAGCGACAAAGCTCGCTTCCGGCTCAGGTGGTCTTCCCAGGTGGCCCAAAGGGCCATCTCTGGTCTTGCCTCGGAACAGACCGCCGTAGGTGGGTGGGTTACCGCCAGGCGGCTCGTCTTGGCTGGACATGTGATCCAGCACCCTCTGTACGAAGGTATTCCCGTCATAGGAACCGGAGACGATTGAGTCCACTTCCCACCAGGCTTTGTCCTGGCCTTTGCCCTCACGCTGGTTTCCCCAGTCGTGAAAGGGCTGATCCATATACCCCTGAACCAGATCCCACTCCTCTACAGTGAGAGGGTCTTCCGAATCCGATTCTTCGATGTCAACAGGGGGAACCGCAAAGCATTGCCTCCAAGGCTCCGCTATGATGCGGTTGACACACACGAAGTCCGTGGTGTCGGCCTGATCAAGGCCCCCATCCACATAGTGGAATTCTGTTGGCCATCTCTGGGGTGGCATGGGCTGTCCCTTAGCGTCCTGATAGAGACTCTCTCCAGCCGGTAGGACGACCTTGTTTAAGGTCATGTTGGTCAATGAGGCTACCCAATGTCGGGTACTTTCCTCCTCGGTGCATCCCATAGGAACAACCAGCACTGCCTTGGAGCGGTCCTTGCGAATATTCGCTATCGCTCTTGGAATGTCCCAACGGGGGCAATGGATCCACATCAATCCCTGATGCGGACCCCAGTGCTTCTTCCACGCGGAGTCCTGTGCGCTCCAGTACTTCTCACACACCCGCAGATGGGCGGAGGTTCCTGAGGAGAACGCATCCAGGGCCAGATCCGACGCTCCCAGGTCCGCGACCACTGGGTTCGCCACTTCCGGCCTTACGCCGTACTCCTGGTTTGCTGGCCCAGTGGGCTCAGTGTCCAGCGCGGCCACTTCGAGCTGATTGCGTTCGGCGTGGATCCATTGGCATTCCACATGGTGCTCAGGTGACGAAAGCCACGAGAGCTGGTCGTCCTGGTACAGGGTCATGGAGGCCTGGGCCGGGAGGACGCCGGAGTCCGTCTCCATCATGAAGTCGTACCCGACGATCATGTCCCAGTCCATCTCGGCCTCGTAGAAGCTACCGTGCAGGAGGATTTCCTTGCCGAGGTCTGGGCAGCGCAGCTCACGATGGTTCACGAACTGCAGCCCAATGGCCGCTTCCTTCGTGCCTCCCACCATGTACTGGCCGTTCGCCACCTTCAGCCTGACAGGTTTCCGACTGTCGGTCAGACACTCTGGTGGAAGTAGGCCAGCCTTGACCAAGCTGACTTGAGCTCCCGTGTCGACCAACACGTCGAAAACCTTTTCCACTTCCCCGCATAGGGCACGGACCTTAAGATGCAACTGCCGCTCGCGACCGACACGGCGCACGGCGTGCAAACTCAGGATCTCCGGCCGTTCCAGAAACTCTACAAGCGACTGGTGCAGGTCGTGGACAATGGGCTCAGGCTGCCCATCTGCAGCATCCAGCTGCGGTCCGGGTGATCCTCCGATACTCTCGGATAGATCCTGTAGTACATCAAACACATTCTTGGTCGCGAAGGACGGACGGGTGCAAGGGTTCGTGCCTTCACTTGCCCTCACCCCGCCTCCGCGACTGGGCGCCAGACCGGGCCTTCCGCCCGCGGCAGTCCCCTTGTGCTTATCGACTCCCGACTGGGATGGTTCGGCGCTTCCCACGTCACCATCCTGCGACCGCCCTAGCTGGGGCCCTTGGCTGCAGGGGCTCCGCTAGGGGGCGTCGGTTGTGGAAGAGGGGGTGTTCTCCTCGGCCTCAACGTCGTTGACGCCCTTCTTCCTCCTCTCACTGCGAGTAGGCTTCTTGTCCTTGTCCTTGTTCTGGTTGTTCTGGTTGTTCTCCTTGTTCTTGTTGTCCGATCGGGGGACCCAGTTCCGCTTGATCTCCTGGATCTCCTTGGCCAATTCGGTCCCCACCGACGACATCAGCTTGGCCAGCTCGTCCTTGTCCACCTCCATCTTGGCTTCCCGGATACCCGCGGGCGCACGCTTCTTCGACCCGTGCGCCTTCTTGTAAGCCTCCGTGTCGGCCTTGTGGACGGGGCATGTTCGGTGGTCATGGTTGAAGCCTTTCTTCCTCCCATAACACACGGGACAGCCCTGCGGGTGAGCTCGTATGAACTCCCCAAAGGACAGCGGAGGGTCGCCAATGCGGCGAGGGTCCCTCTTCTCCTGCTTCCTCCAACCCTGCTGCAGGGGCTTCCAGTTTCCCGGCTTGCTCCCCGCGCTCAGGTTCCTGGCCACGAAGGCACAAACGGCCACTTCGGCGGGCTCATCGTCGTCGTCATCGTCGACGTGAGTCTCATCGCCGCCGGCTCCCGCTGGGTCCATGGCATCTTCCCCGCCAGGTCCCTCGCCAACGTAGTTGACGTCGCGGTCGCCGGGCCTCAACCCGCGGGTGTGGTGGAGGTTTCGGTACTCCTTGAGTACTTCCTCGCCAACCCACTCCAGGATCTCGTCGCAGCTGATCCGCGCCGGGATGGGCTGCAGACGGATGGTCTGGCCGCTCAACTCACAATCGTCAAAGCGCCACATCGCGGTCTTCTCGCGATCGCCCGAGACGGTGATGAGAAGAGCGTTCCGCAGGGAGTGCCGTTTGACATCCCAGGCCACGTTCTTCTTCGCCCAAGCCACCACGCTCGTATGATACTCCTTGGGGAGCATCATCTTGACCGTGTGGTTGGACTTGGCCCGCTTGGATTCCTCCTTGGTGACCCTCTTGATCCATGCTTCCGGCAGCATGGAGAGCAGGCGAGCCTGCTCGTCACCCTCGTTCCAATCCTCCACGTTGCGGCGGAAAAGGGTGTATTTCCCTCGGAAGTCTCGCCACTCTCGTAGGCGGATCTCCCGTCCATCATGCTCAAGCTTGATGGACTTCCAGCGCTTGGCCGCCACCTGCGGAGCGTCCACCCGCTCCTGCTCGTTGAGCCACTTCATGGCTTCCTTGAGGGTCTTGATTTTCCCCTCCTTGGTCGCCATGAAGTACAGCTCTCCGAGCACTTCCGGCAGGCGGTACCTGAACCGTTTGAAGACATACTTCTCCGCATCAGCGGGAGGCAGGTCTTCAGTGACGGTCAGCCCCCAATCGTCCAGCTTCTCCAAGAAGCGGTCGAGGTTGAGGGGGTTGCCGTCGTACATGGGGGGCTTGATGTCCTTCAAGTCTTCCCACACGGCGGCATCCGCGGCCTTAGAGACCATGAATGCCGGCCGCGAGGTCGACCGAGGTTCCCATCGGCCTCTCCCACGGACTTCCATGGCCGCCACGTCCATCTCCTCCATGGAATCCCTGTGGCTACGCCGCGGTTCCTCCACGTACGCTGAACCGAAATGTTCACGCCGTACTGCATCCATGTACGCATCCTCATCACGGCGCCGGCGGCTGCGTTCAGCGGCCTCCCGTCGTACACCACGCGGCGGGCTGATGTCGAACTCCTCCAGGTCCAGGTCCAGGTCCTCACCTTCGCCGACATCCCACTCCACGTCTCCTCTTGGGACCTCATCCCTGAGTCCACCATAACGTCCTCCAGCCCTGGGGATTGGCACCGGGGCTGGTGCCGAGCGTCGGGGGCGTACAGGCGTCCGCGGTGGAGCACGGCGGTTGTGGTAGTCCGCGCTGAGCCACTCATCGCGCCATTCCTCACTGCCACTGCCGGGCGGCACGCGCTCGTTGCGGCGGCCCGCGCTGTGGTGAGAGGGGGCGGTGAGAGAGGGGGCACTGGCGCTGGGGCGACTCCTGGGGGCTCCGCCGGGGGCGTGGGGTCTGCCTGGACCTGGTCCGGGTCCCCAGCCGTCGTCCGACGAGCCAGACTCCAGGGGTGGGTGGTCGCTGCCGACGCTCCCACGGGCTTCCAGCGCATCCAGCCTCTCCTGCAGGCCGCTGACGACGTTGGCCAGCGACCTGGTCTCGGCCCTGGCGATGTCCAGCTCCTTCTGCGCGCGCGCGGCGACCCCGGAGATGCGAGCCATCTCGACCTTGCCCGTGTCTACCTCGCACTCGAGGGCAAAGACCCTCCTGCGGAGGTAGACAATCCACCGCCAGGTGGTATCCGGGTCGCCGTTCCCTGGTGGGTCGTCGGGGTCCCCAGGGGGTCCTCCAGGAGGGCCTCCGCCGGGTCCGCCCGGTCCAGGGGGTCCTCCCCCGCCCGGTGGTCCGCCCCCAGGGGGTCCACTCGGTGGGCGTCCTCCAGGGGGTCCTGATGGTCCTCCGCCGGGGGGTCCCGGTGGGTCTTCGCCGGGTCGCCTCGGTGGGTCCGAGGATCGGCGCTTCCTCGTGATGCCGAAGTCCATGTCGTCATCCTCGCCCATGTCGCCCCACCTGGGCGTCTCGGTCTCGGAGGACTCCGAGCTCCAGTAGGGAGGAGGGAGATCCTCATCCTCACCTTCCGGTTCCATGGGGACGTCTCCGCCGCCTTCGCCCGTCCAAGCCACCACTTGGCGATGTCGACGGCCTCGTTCATCCCCGTCACTGGCGGTGAAGAAGGGGTCACTGTCGTGGGGGTGCCCACCCGCTGGCCTCCGCGGCCTCTCGGGGGTCTTCCCCTTGCCCTTCCTCCGTCGACGGGCGGTGGTGCCACTGCTCCCACTGCTGCCCGTGTCGGCCTCATCCCGCGCCATCCTGGAGGAGGCGTCCCCTTCGAAAAGCTTTCGAAGGGTCTCCACTCGTGATGCTCCCGGGGGAGTCTCGCGGCGGAGTTTGGCCTCTGCCTCCTCCATTGCGGCGGCAGTGGCTGCGGCAGCTCGCGCTTCGGCTTCCTGCCGAGCACGAGCCGCCTCGGCTTCCCGGGCCTGCTGCAGCCGCGCCTTCTGCGCTTCCAACGCTGCCAGCTCCGCCTCCGTCTTGGCCTTCTCCTCAGCGACCTTCCGTCGCGCGGCCTCGATGGCTTCCTTCTTGGCGGCGTCCTCCTGGGCCTTAGCGGTCGCTTCGGCGTGGGCCCTTTCCTCCGCGCCCTTCTTTGCCCTCTCTTGGGCAAGCGCCTCTTCCAGCGCCTTCACCTCGGCCTCCTTGCAGGCAATGGCCTCCTGCGTCAGGCGGGCTTCCTCGTCGGCTGCCGCCAACTCACCGTTGACCTGGGCAGTCGCTGCCCCATGGGCGGCTACGGCCGTGAGTCCGGCCGCAATGGCCGCCATGGTCTGGGCGTGGATGGCCATGCCATGCGCCCACTCCGCAGCCTCCTCCTGGGCGATGCCGGCGGCGCTCTCCACGGCAGCGCTGTACTGCCTGGCCCGTTGCCGGGCAACCCGACGGTTGCAGGGCACCCCACAGGCGCGCTCACAGGCGCGCGCCACGTCCCTTTCGGGAGCGACGCTGCTGCTGGAGCTGGCCTGGTCGGCCGGCATCCTCCCGCGGTGGGCCGACTCCACGTCGCTGCTGGGGCCTGCTGGGGCCTGCCGGGCCCTCAGGAGCAGCGGACGGGGCTTGGCCTGGGTCTGCTTGGCGACTTGGATGTAGTCGCCAAGGGTGGTGGAGCCGGGGTGGTGACCACCATTGGCCCGTTGGGGACTGGGGGCTGGGGTTCCGCCCTTGGCGCCTTGGGCGGCTTCGGCGGCCAGGGACTCCTGGTACTCCCGCCACCTCCGGTCCCTCTTCTTGTCCCCGGCGGACCGCTTCTCCTTCCCCGGAGACGCGCTGCTGCTGCCCTGCAGCCTGCGCTCGCTCCCCGGTTCCGGGAAGTTCTTCTCGATCACGTCCCACAAGGAGACGTTGATCGAGGCGCCCGACGGGTACACATTGGGCTCCTCGTCCTCCTCAATCCCGTCGGGACGCAGGCCTTCGCCGGGCCTGTCCGGCCGGGTCCACGTCCTCCAGCGCCTCTGCTGGTGGCGGTACTCGTACCCTTCCGCCCGCAGCCAGTCCTCGACGGCCTGCAGGCGGTCGGGGGCGATGTCCGTGCGGAGCTCGAAGCTCCTGGGCATGCCGCCTTCGCACTGGGGGTGGCTGTGGCGGTAATGCTGGTCCCAAACCAACCCACGCAGCAGGCGTGCTGCATGGGGGTGGGGCCGCGGCCACGTCCTGCCCGCTTCCTGCCAATTCACCATGGCAGCGGGGGCGTAGATGGTCTTGAAGTCCTTGATGTGCACTCGTTCAACTCAACGAACTGGTTGTGGTTGTTGAGGAGGGTGCTGCAGCACCGGATTGGAGGTGCGGCTGGTGCTGGTCAGCCGGTGGTTGTGGAGGTGGTTGACGCGGCCTTGCTGTTCGGCCGATGGGACTCCGGGTCGGCCGATGGGGCTGATGCAGGAGTCTTAATCTGTGCACCTCTCTCACGGTTGCTGCGCGGTCAGGGCGATGCTCTGGACGGCGCTGCAGGCTCCGTGACGAACTCGGCGCTGTCGCTGAGTGGCGCTGCGAGCCGCTGCGCTGCGCTGCGAGACGCTGCGCTGCGCTGCGAGCTGCGAGCTGCGCCGCGCTGCTGCGACGCGCTGCTCGGGGTTGGTGGCCCCGAGTGGCACGCGGGGGTTGGGTAACCCCGCGGCGGTGAAACGCTTTTGACGCGTTCCCGTGGGGGGCCGGCCACGGGACGCTGCGGTGACACGCACAGGTGAGCAGGCAGGCAAGGCACTACGCTCACAAGGGCATCAATACGCTCGTGTCATGTGACAAAGCGTTTCAGAATCCTTGCCACTCTGCAAAGAGGGAACAAAAGTATGTACAACAACACATCAGGATATGTACACATGGGGTTAAGACTGGACTGGAGTAAAGGCATTACAGGACAATAGACACTCAGTCCTAACTCGTATCCCAATCCCAGGTCCGACCCTCTCAGTGGCTGGTGGGGGCGGGGGCTCAAACACAACCCATGCCCTGCTCAGTCCGGACCCTGAAACCCTGCCAATGGGGGAGGTGTCCCGCACAGCCACAGGCGAGTTCCTCAAAAACCAATGGCCTCCAAGGCCAACCGACAGTGGCTCCCTATGCTCCCTTAACAGCAGGTCCCAACTCCTCTCTGAGCCAGAGATATGGCTCCGCCATTATCACCTAGGAGCTGGTAGCTGAAAATGGGCTGTTTCAGCCCAAACTGAAATTAACTCAAAAATCCCCAAAATTGACCCCTCGTCTGGACCCGCCAGAGGTAGGGACGAGGCAACTGACCCTATGCCTTTCGAGTACAAACTCCGTGGAGCCCTCACCCAACCTGGTTCCCTCTGAAGTCCCGGCATCAGGGCAACACAGATGAGTCAAGTGGGGTAATGATGCCAAAATCACCAAAATTGGCGTCATTTCCACGTGTGGCTCGCCCGGCCAAGGTAAGGCCAATGGCTCATAGGGTGGGAGGCGGGACCTGGGACTGATATCTGAGTGTACAACTTGAATTTAGGTCCAGGCTCCCTATGGGCCTAGAGAAATGGGGCCGCCGATTGACCACACGGAAGGGGGAAATTGGGGTCCCAAAATGGGGTCATTTTGGCTGCTTGAAATGAGCCAAAATTCGGTGTGCTCTCAACAGCATATCTCCACGCCGGCTTGGAGATCGGATCTGCCATCCCATACGCAATTCACCGGGAGTCCAATTGAGACTCAAATGCCCTTGGCTCCCAAAGATCTCCATGCCACTCGGCGTGGTGACGATCCCAATTGGGTCCACAAATGTCAAAATTGCAAAATTGCCCACACTCACTTTGGGCTAGCGCCTTAACAAAGGTGGCTCCGCTTCGCCCACGTGGTGTGTGGACCATGGGGACCATTACCCATAACACCCATGTCATATATGGTCCATTGGTCCATGCGTCCGGCGTGCACGAGGGTTAGAACATAGTGCACGGCGGGCAGCAAAAGTGGAAAATTGCTCAAAATGGCCAAAAATGCGCACACTCATGGTTGGGGCAAATGAGGCACATGCCCGACTCGGACCGGAGTGTGCCATAGGATTGGTATCAAGTCATATATGTCCAACATATCTTTTGGGCGTCGCCCAACTCCTCCGGTATTGGGAATGGCAGGGTCGCCAAGTGAGCCCATGATTTGGGATAGTCCCAAATCGCCAACATGGCGGCCACGGTGCCAAGCCTAAGAGGAGTTATTCGCCGGGTCCAAGATATGTTGGGGATCGAAGTATGTACCCTCATAACATACTTGGGTCATGATGTCAATTGAGCGCAACAATGAAATACACGGTCGCCACTTGACATCATGACGGGCCAAAAACGGCAAAATTTGTACAAAGACACACAAAAGTGCCTTGAAAGGCACACAATTATATTATAATATCTCCGGATTGGATCGTGCAATCAACTAATCCTTCTAAACACAATGACTTGACACCAATGAACCCTGATCCCACATATGTGCTCCACTTGGGGCGCCTTGAAAGGTTACGAGCGCTACTTCCCAAGTGGGCACATGAAAATATGGAAAATTGCAAAATACACACCTTGCTCCCAACGCATCGCTTCGGGTTCACCACACAAGCTTCCCTTCACGAAGGTTAGGCTTGCAATTGACTGTAGGGAGTATGGAGAAGGGGCTTGCACAATATGAGGTCCATTGGCGGGTTCGGCTTGGAGCAATGGACCCGCCAAATGGGCACGCAACACAACACATGGCACATACCACATATTGCTCAAAAAGGTGGCTCCCACCACGATATGTCATGCCCCTCCAAGGGCATAACTTTGTGTCAATCGCTCATAGGAACTCAAGGAGAGTTCCTATGCAACACCAACACTTGCGCGCTACACTCGAAGGTTATCTTAACGCACGCAATGTCATGGCCAAAGAGTTATAACGCAAACTCTACCCCATTGACCATGATCCATTACACTAGCGCGCACGTGTGGAGACGCAAGGCATATTATGCTTCCTAAATTACGTCGGCAGTATTGTGAATACATCCCACGTTTCCTTATCGTAATTCCTCGCAAGCAACACGAGATATGACCTTCACAAGTGGCCTCACGAATCAACTTTGTTTTGCCCATATCTTTAAGACAAATGGGGGGCAAGATAAAAGGGAAGTTGATTCGTGCATAGGGAAGCACGTAGGTCCACTCGAAAGAGGTCAAATCAAGTGCGGGGATGTCGAAGTCGAAAATCCGATTTCGACATCCTGAAAAATTCGGGTTAAGGTTGCGAGTATTAAGTATGAAAATTGCGGATGCATCAATGCAGTTCCTGGCGACTTTGGAGCCTTCGTCGCGGATAGCGTTAAAATTTCCATTAATTACAGTTAAACTGGCGGTTACGGTAAAGTCGCGATCCAACCGCCAGCAGTCAAAACAGTGAGTATCAGAACGGAAGCGTAAAAATTGACGGAAACAATATGAAAATAAAACCCTGTTGATTCCTGATATTCTGATACACAAATCTCCGCTGGCGGTGCATCGGTTGCCGATGCGGGGCTTTACGGCACGGAACACTTCCGTACATGGGGTTAGTGGACCGGAGACCGGTTGTATGCCGTAACCTGGCCATGGGGTTCTGGGTACCGCTTCACTATCAGCTGTCACACCAGACACACCACTGCTTCCGCTGCCACGCGTGCTCGTAGCCCACGGCTTGGAGCTCCGCTTCGATCTCGCGATGATGGTTCACATTCTCGCGGATCTCCACATATTGGGGGGCAGCTTCCCCTTGGGACCAAGGGTGTCGGTACTCCCGGTCTCACTCCAGACCCCGCATGAGGCTGCGGATGATGGCCAGGCCCAGTTTCATGAGGCTGGCCATGGGGCTCTGTTGTGGCTGTGGCTGTGGTTGTTGGTGCGGAAGATGCAAAGGGTCCTCGATGACGAAGTTCTCGGGGTTGGGGTATTTGTGGGGCCCCGAGTGTCACGCTTGGATCGGGTGCCTCAGCGGCCGTAGTAGGCTTTTGACGCGTTTCCGAGGGGGGCCTTGGCCACAGGACGCTGCGGCGGACACGCAAGCAAGCAGGCAGGCAAGGCACTGCGCTCACATAGGCATCCTCATAGAAAAAAGCGTTCTAGGATCCTTGCCACTCTGAAACAAAACAAAAGTATGTACAAAAACACATCGGGGTATGTACACAGTCCGGTTAAGCCGTGGACTGGGGTAAGGGCGCCTCAGGGCAATAGAAACCTAGTCCCCAACCATATCTCATCCCTAGGTCCCACCTCCTCAGTGACATGCAAGTACGGGGGTTCAAACACAACCAACGGACCTGCCAAAACTGGAGCCTAGATATTGCTAAGGGGAAGGACTCCCGCCCAGGCACGGGCGCGTCTCCTGGAATAAATATGTTGCAAGGCCAGAAACCAGTAGCTCCCTATGCTCCTCTAACGGCATGTCCCAACTCCCCTCTGGACCGGAGATATGGTTCCGCCAGTATCCCCTAGGAGTTGGGGGCTGAAAGTGGGATCTTTCAGCCCATCCTGAATATGGCTCAAAAAAGTCCTAAATTGACCCCTTGACCGGGCCATACCAGCGCAGGGGCGAAGGAACCAACCCTGTATCCTTCGAGTAGGAACTCTCCAGAGGCCCTAAGCAACTTGGTTCCCCCGGATTCCCCGGCATCTTGGCGCCACGGGGTCGCCACATGGGGTCACGATGCTAAAATTGGCAAAATCAGCCATCACGTCAGCTTTTGTGGCGATCTCGTCAAGTCAAACCTTGATTCACGGGCCTTGATATCCCCTTTGGTCACGTGCATCGGGTTTTGGCTTGCTGCCACGTTGGCTGCTTGCTGTTCCTTGAGGGGTTGGTCGCACGACGGGGCAGAAAACAACAAGAAAGGCAAAAATTGGCCACGTGGCACGCCCCGTAAGTTGCATAACCCCGGCTAGGCCCGAGGAGCAAATACGAAAGTCTAGGGCAATTGACCCTTGGTCATATGCTGCAACAATCACCAGTTTTTTCGAACAGGTCTCTTGCCCCATGGGGAGATGGTATTACCAACTTGGCCCGAAATGGCAAAATAAGCAAAAATTGGCCGAAATGGCCCGCATGCACGATCCCATATCTCCACGGTCATGGCGAGCAATAATCTAACCAAAGCTGCTAGAGACACATTGGACTTGACACCAACATTATGCCCCATGTGAACCCCTGATGTCGCCTCTAACCATTTTTCCCCTTAGCGGAAAATTGGTACATGAATAACGGCAAGAGGCAGCATACCCCATATTGAACCACCCATGGCTCTCCCATCCCAAGGAGAAGACACAAGGGGATACACCGTATTCGAAGCTGGTTTATGCCCCCCTTCCATATTGCCCTTGACCCTGGACAACGGGTGCACACAACCCCGGGGCGAACATTAAGGGGGAGATGGGGTTTGGTGCCATTATTCCCAAAAAAGGGGGTTAGGGGTCCCAAAAGTGTTTACTCCAAAAAATGTATCTCCGGTTCCCATAGGGAATGGACTTTAGGCTTTTGCATGGGAGCAACCAGAAGCCTTAAGTCCCTTTATCAACACTAGTTCGGTTCCGAAGTGCAAGAAAACCATTTCTAACACTTCGGCCCTTGGAGCACACGAAACGTGGGAAATATGGCCAAAATGCCAATGTTCGGACAAATATACCCATGGGACACCAAAGCCCATATTATATGGCATATACCCAAATTGATTGACGCATAGTAAGTGTGTACAAACATACTTACTATGGGTCAAGTCCTCCCTTGGATCCCAAGTCAATCATGCATACATATGGGCAGGTGTGCAAAAGGCAGCCTAGGCGCGTGTGCTCACAAGGCAACATTAGATAAAATAGTAGATACGCTTGGAAAAATCAACCAAGCCATACACGATGTTCTTCGTGCTCTCTACGTTCCATATTGCATTAATTCAAGGCTCATATCGCCCTGGGCTTTGACACCAATCCTTGGCGCCACGGCCATTTTTGCCCAATTGTTAGAGGAAAAGTCGTCCTTTCAAGGGACCATGTTTTGGTACACATTGAATTGCGTGGAGCTATCGTTGAGTTGGCCTGAAAATCGATAACTACCTGGGGCTATTGGTCTTGTGAGCATTATGCTAAGTTTTCTACGTTCATGCTCACAAGTACACAAAGTTAACGTTTACGCATGATTTCGACTTGGGTTTTTCGCACCCATGTGTGTCCCAAAACACCCCTATAAGCCGCTTCCCCAAAGGAAGCGATATGTCCATGTGAAAGGGGCATGAAAGGCAGGCTATAGGGGAGGTGTAGGGTTCCCTACAAACTCATGGTCCATGAGAGCCATGAGTTCGGTCGCTTGACGGAAAGGCTTGCGCGTCGATCTTCTCCCACACGCAACAGCGAAAAATTCTGGTGAGCACACCAGATGAAGATACATAGAAACCCTACAGATCCATCCCTTAACTTCCTTTCCAACCTCAGCGGTACAGGGAAAAAAGTCAAAACAAAACTTGCCACAAAAACACGCCGCCAATACACGCGCAGGAGACGACAGACAACATTTTCACGGCGAGAAATCGGGTCAGAATAATCGATTTTAATCGATTTCTGGCAAGATTCCATCATTAAATTGAAATTATAAAAATTCCTGATCGATTTTGTCGATTGGGAAGGTTAGGGACGGGATGGGTCCCATGCCGGTTCCCAACAGACTGGAGGAAACATATCCCAACACACACAGGACGTGGAATAGGCGTAGGTGACGGGGAAGGATAGACATTTGCCCTATGGGCAATGGGGTCCTGGGTACCGCTTCAAAGGGTCCGACTCAACAAGCAGCTCAGGGTCAGATGGCCGGCCACCCCCGGCGTCCCCTGTACTCGTGGACCCAGCCCCCTACGCCTTCCCTGAGTGGGCTGAGGATGGAGTCGGCGACCTACGAGACGGTCAACGTGCAGCAGCAACGGCAGGAGCTCGACGCCTTTGCCCCCCACTACTGAGGCTTTGCCGCTGAATCCGCCAGCGTGCAGCAGGAAACGGTGGCCTTCGTCAGCAACCAGAATCGAGTCATCCGCTAGCTAGCCCAGCACACCGTCGCCGGGCTGACGCAGGCTTGGACCGAGACGCACACCTTGCATCAGCGGGTCTGCCTTCTTGATGACCAGGTTGGGCGGCTCAGTAGGTCTGGCAGGTAGGTAGGGTAGGTAGGTAGGTGCACTCGGTCGTGGAGAGGCGCCCCTTGGTTCCCCCTGGCGTCGCCCCTGTGACGAACAGGAGGAGGCTCCGCGCGTGAAGAGGGGAGGCGGCTTACTTCCCGCTAGACCTGACTGTTGGCCCCCAACAAAGCGGCCCCGGGCAACACCGGGAGGGCTGATCGCCGCCGGCGTGACATGCTTCTCTCGCCGGGTAGGTCTGGCAATGAGGCCGAACAGCTGAGCCAACTCAGTGCGCTCACCGCCCTCCAAGCGAACGCCGCGGCCGCCGTTGCTGCCGCTGCAGCCGCCCCTGACCTGGCAACCATCAAGACCATAATGGAGGTGGAAATCAAGGGCGCGGTAGAGATCCAGCTCAGCCCCCTCATCCAGCGGATCAACGAGCTGGAGCAGCGAGAAGCCGAGCATCGTCACGCTCTCCCGGGCTACGTCGACCAGCTCAAGGCCACCTTGGCCTCAGCCGCCAAAGCGACCAGTTCTACCCCCGGTTCTACAAGGACCCCAGCGGATTTATTCATCCGCCCGCCAAGACAAAGCTGGCGACCATGGAGGCAGAGCTGCAGCCAGTCCAGCTAACCATGGAGAACGAGCGGCGCCCCTGATCCGAGCTCAGCCAGAGCATAATTAATAGGATGAGCCTCATGACGACTGCGCCCGCGACGCCAGGTCAGCCACTCTTTGGACCCATGCCCCCCCCAACAGATTCTGATTGCTTTGCAGATCAGGTCAGGGCCCAAGGGGCACGCCTGACTGCCTTGGAAAATCAGGTGGCAGGCTGTATTGAGCTCATAATGGAGTTCAAGAGCCAGCTTGAGGGGCTGCACGGTGAGGAGGGTGTTGAACAAGGGCCCCGAGAGGGTGACGTAGCCAATCATGGGGCCCATCATCCTGTACATAATTCAGATTTCGGTGGCCATTCTGAAATGGCTAGTTATGTTGCTGATGTGCAGACTCACGTTCATGCAACGCGCCATCCCCGTCTGCATGTGACTCCACAGCCATATGTACATACACATGTGCCTTGTGCAGCCACCCATGCAGCGGAGACATCAGAATTACTGCGTTATTATCCCCACCAAGGGCCTGCAGAAATGGGACTACCAGGTTATCACCCCCCCGATTGTCCCCCAAGTGCAGAATTCAGTTTCTTTGGACCCCCCTGGATATGCTCATCAGCACACCCATCAGCATCAGATATACTCCTCAACCCCCCCCCCAAAGCACATCATTATTGTGCCAAGAGGCGTCACCTTCAGGGACTCCACCCTGGGCACTTTGATGATCGGGGAAATTTCGACCCAAGGGTAATTCTGAGATGGCCGGAAGATGAGGAACTTCCTAAGGTCAAACCAGTAGGGTTTCCTGCGTGGGGTATGGCCTTTGCTGAAGTCTCTGATGACCGGGCCCCAAGTACCGTGGATAACCCCACTGTAAAAAACATTTGGCCGTTTAGGACAATTTTGCAATCTTGCTCCAGCCACTCCATGTCATCCACCTGCGTGAGCCACTTCACCGAGGGCCTGGTGAGGTCATCGAGAACTGATAGTGGAGAGGTCCAAGTCCAGGCCTCCCAGGGGTTTGCAGAGCTTTCTGCTGCGGGGGTATGGGGCTTCCCCATTGGAGCAAGTGCAGCATCACCCCCCCCCTTTGGTGGTGTGACCAGTGTGGAGGGTGGGCGGGGCTGTGGGGACTCTGATTCCCTCATCTCCCCGATTCCGTTCAGGAGTTCCCCAGCCAACCGGCGTAGCTCAGCCTGGGAGGGGTAGAGTGGTGGGTTATGGCAGAGCTCCCGCTGCGAGGAGTCCAGCCACTCCTCCTCCACCCTGATAGTAGCCATGGGCTCTGTCTTCACCACGGTCTCCTCCATTTTGACCGGGGCTGGTGAGGAAGGGCGATAGTCCCTCATGGGTTGCCTTTCACTTTGATCTCCTCATCATCGGTGGAATCGTAGAGTGGGGATGCTGGGGGTTCGACCTCCTCCTCCCCTTTCTTCATACTAGGCCCTGAGGGTTCGTAGGCTGGCGCTTTCCACAGCTCAAAGTCGGGCCTGGATTCGAGCTGGGAGGAGTCCTGCCACTGCTCCTCTGTCTTGATAGCGGCGTCCCCTAGATTGAAGAGAGGGGATCCAGAGGGGGTAATCTCCTCCTTCACTGTAGGGCTGAGGGGACACAGGGCAGCCCTTGAGGTTTCCAAACTAGCTGGCTGGGGCCTTGAGAAAGCTGTGGGGACGTAGGTGGCCAATGATAGGTCCTTTTGGTACCGGGGATGGGGAGTGTGCATGCAGCTCCATGTTGGCCAAGTCGGCAAAGCGCTGTGCAGTCACATGACCACCCTCAGGAGATTGGGGGTGCTGCAGGGGTCCCAGTAAAGTGATGGGTGCAGCTCCTGTGACCAGGAATGCCCGGATGGAGCCATTGGCGGGGGATTGTGCCCAAATCGCCGCCATGCGCTGGGGCGTGTGGGTCACCCGAGTGTGGAGGGCTCGCACGGCCTCGGGCACAGGCTCTTGTGCCAACGCCAATTCAGGGTTTTAGAGGTTCATAGTGAGAGCGGACACACAGACATAGGACATGACAAAATTCAACACTGGGCTGTAGCTGGGAAGGCAACAGTCATGGGTGCAACGGTTGTGGGGGTTAGGCCTCATCCAACTCCATGTCTGCAATCATCCTCCCCCTGTACGTGTATGGCAGCTTGAAAAAGTTGCAACATTGTCCGCATGCGCAGGGTCGCTGTGTGATGTGGTAGTGTTGTATGGCCACTGCTTGGCACCTGCAATAGCTGCAGGGTTTGCCTCTCCCGTGCCTGGAGGGGGCTTGGCAGATTTTCAGGCCATCTGCTTAACACTTGGGAGTTCCGCATCCCGGGTGCGGAAGTAAACGGCTGGGTTCTCAGCCAGGGTGCTACCCTCAGCGGCCAAGGTGATGGATGGCATCATTGAGCACGTGTTACCACTACCTGTGGTTGTCATGGCGCTCAAGATGTGGCAACAGAGGTGGTAGCTGTACAAAGGGGCCACACATATTGGAGGGACACAGCACCTATTGCTCCTCTTTGGCAACCACTCTAGGCTTCAGGTTCTTTGGAGGCGGTAGGTGCTTGGCGACGTTGATCTTCAACCCTTGTTGATTGACATAGTCCCTCGACCTCACATTGCCTGCAGGCACAAAGCTCGCAACGGGTTCCCGAGTATCCGAATCTTTTGAGAACCCTCGCCAGCGCGTAAGGAACTCATGGCTCCCATCGTCTCGTGTCTGGTGCCCTAGGATCTCTCGCACCCGGTACGATGAAGTCTCTATGGCCTTGGCACGCACGCTTTCGAGGTCATGGGTATACTCTAGCGGGGTAGTCCTCCCAACTAGAGATATGTATGGGCACAAATGATCCACATGGGAGTTCTTCACTCCCTATTCACCCGATTGGACGGAGTAGGAGTTTTGCCTCACTTGCCACACCATCGTGAAAGGTCCCAGCCAATAGGGATGGTCCTTGCCTCCGACAGCCGGTTGTAGCCGCTTCACCCATACTAGCTGCCCTTTGGCAAACTCCATGGTAGCTCCTCTTCGCCGGTTCTACTTGCCCTCTTGTTCCTCATGCACCTTGCGGGCAGCCTCCATAGCTAGCGGCTCCATTTCCTTCCGTTTTTCGAAGAAGGAAGCGATGTCAGGAGCCTCCTCTACCCCACCTTGGGGTGGTTCCCCCAAAGCAGTCAGTTGTCTCCCCGTCATCAATTTATACGGGGAGTACCCGGTAGGACCTGGGAGGCAATGGAGTGCATGCAAGCACTCTTTCACGAACTCCACCCATGTCCGTTCCGGATCCAGGGTGGTTGCCACATTAATGGCCTTACAGATAGGTTTCCCCATGATCTCCACCTTGACATTTGATTGGTTGCGGCCTGCTTGCGATGGGGCATGGATAGCTCCAGCCCTCTTGCAAAAGGCCTTGAACCATTCTGCCAGAAACTGTGGCCCACAATGGGTCCAGATCTGGGCTGGGATCCCTAATGGGTATGTCCAGCCATCCCATAGGACTTCCACAGCCCGTTGACTATCAAACCCAACACTAAGAGTGGGTGCCCCAATGGCAAAGTTAGATAACACATCGGTCACCACAACGAGCTGGACATAGGTCTGTCCATCTCTCTCTACAAGAGGTAATGTGAAAACATCAAGAGAGATGTGGTGCCCAGCTCGGTGTGGCATAGGTCCTGGAATGCAACCACCAGGTGGGCCAAGGGTAGGTACCTTGTGCATTTGGCAGTGGGAGCACCCCTCCACCGCCGCATCACCAAGAGGCTCAATGAGGTTGCTCACGATGCGATCCTTGATTGCTTGTCGCAATCTTGCCTTGCCACTGGACCCCATATGTAGATGGTGATAGAGATATTGGACCGTCTTACTAGCGACTGGCCTAGGAACTAGGTAGCGCCCCCCTTGCAAAAGCTTACCACCCACTATCCTTGTGTCTTCTGGGAAATTCCTGTTTTGACATCTCCACCAAAGCTTCCCAAATCGGGGGCAGCGGGGGTATTCTTGGCTCCTATCTCCCGCAAATATACCTTTGCTGAGGCTTGCAACGGGCCCAACCCCGAATTGGTACAAAAATGTCTTTTCCGCCTCCTTTTCTTTCTCCTTGATGTTTGCCACTTCACGGGTTGATCCCTCACTTCAATGAATCCCCACATCAAATTGAGACTGATCTGACGGGTATACCCGGTGGCACGTACCCTTGTCTGGGCTAGATTTCTCATCTTCCTCTCCTAGGCAAGACAGGGGGTCTGCCGCTGAGTAAGCGCTTCCCTTGAAGTAGTGTAAATGCAAGTCAAATCTGGATAGGAATTCATGCCACCCCGCTTGTCACGCGGAGGGTCCCTGGGCACTGCGGATGTTTTCGTGGTTCTATTCCTTCAGGGTGACGTGGTCCGTGCTCACATCCACTCTAGCCCTGCCAATGTAGGATGCCCATTTCTCCAGGGCACCAATGATAGCATAGCATTCCTCATCCCGGGTGCTCCGTTGATTTGGGACCAAGTCAGCTTGCGGCTGTCGAAGGCAATAGGCCTCGGCTTGCCATCTTCTCCCACTTGTTATAGCACGGCCCCAACCACGAACTTACTTGCAGGGTATCCATATGAAAAGTCTTAGAATAATGGATAATCTGCAGAGGTACCACGGTGAGGAGTGCCTTCCTTAGCTCTCCCAAACCTTTTTCCCACTTCCCGGGTCCATCGGACCCGTATTTGAGAGATGCGGGTCTCATCCTTGGATATTCCCTTCAGGGCCTGCAATCTTGGCGCTGTCCTTGACATAATGGGAATACAAACTGCATAGTCCCAGGAAACCTCGCAATCCTCGCATGTTGGTTGGCTTTTCCCAGCTTTCCACTGCCATCAACTTCCCTGAGGCTGGCTTGCGGTCCCCGCCCTCCAAGATTTGTCCGCAGAATAGGACCATACGGGTGCAGAAGTCCACCTTGCTTGTCTCAGCAATGATCTTGAACTTGCGTAGTTGCTCTAGGAGTCTCGGTACGTTGTTGTAGTGCTTGGTGAACGTCTCCTTGGTACTCTCCCCACGGGATCCCACTCGTCAATATAGCAATTCATCCCCTCCAAGTCCCCCAGGATGTAATCCATCATCCGCTGGAAGAATGCCCCTGCATTCCTTATGCCCATGGGCATAACCTTCCATTGATACCGCTTCCTTCCCACCCAGAAGGCGGTACAAGGTCGGGACTCAGGTGCTATGGGCATCTGGTGAAAGCCTTGTCTTGCGTCAATGATGGTAAAGATCCGGTTCAGGCCTTGGTCCTGGATCACCCTCTCTATCAATGGTAGTGGGTGTTCATCCAATAAAGTTTGTTCATTCAAATAGCGATAGTCACCCACCGATCTCGGCGGGATTTTGGCTTTGGAGCCAGGCTTAGGCACCTGGAAGGCGTTAATGGCCCATAGACCCGAATGGCAGTCCTCAATGGAGTGCTTCTGGATAGGGTCATCCACCAAGGCCTTCATCACTTCTTCTCGTTCACCGGTCAGGTGAAAGGGCTTTTGCCATTTAGGCTTATAGTCTTTGGTCAACTGTATATGCGCCTCTCCATAGGGGCCTCGGAATTCTGGGGGTAACCCAACTCCCGGGGAAACATCTCCTGACAATACATCCTTGCCATATTCTTCCAATAGCTTGTTCCTGACCTTTAGTGCTTCCGGGTCTTGGTATTCACCTTCCGCCCAAATGACGGACCTCACTTGTGTTCTCTTGGCCTCTTGGTGCTTGCTCTCCAACATATCCTCCCCAAGCTCATGTGTCTCCTCGATTTCGACAGCACGTAGCATTGGGATGGTGAGGGTGTTCCTTGTCCTCTTGCCTTGGTCCATGGTCACATTCAGGGTATCCACCAGGCAGAGTACACCTTTCCAAGCCCGTTGAGGGACTTGTCTCCCCTCATTCTCCTGATATAGCCTTGTGCCCGTACCTGGGTCCAGAAACTCCGACATATGCAGGGTGATAGCACATAGCTCAGACGACCAGGGCTTCCACTAACAGGCGGGGGCAGCCACTAGAGCTTGCATGGGTTCTTCCTTCATCTTCTTCACAATGCAGCCCATTAGCTCATAGGGCCCACATATCCAGAGGACTCCCCTGGCTGACCAGGGTTCTTTGAAGGCATCTTGGGAGGGTAGGAAACCTGAAGGGGCCTTGGCTCGCTGACCCTTCCCAAAAAGGCAATCAGACCTATAGAGATGGTGGACAGGCTGGGCATGGGAATTTTGCCCACCTACGTGGCCATGCCACACGTTTTGTCGGCCACAAAAGCGGCGGCATGCTGCAAAACTGAGCATTGGGGGCTGACACGGGAAAAATTTGAAGTGGCTCTACGTACAGCCAGGGTACATCAAGACTGTGATGTCTTTGACCGTTCCGTAAGCTTCTGGAAGAAGTCCGGTCTTGCGTGTGATCTCCTGATGGACCTCGATGGTTCTTGCGCAATGGGCTCATAGTTTTGCGGTTTAGGTTTCGGTGCTCTCCATCGGGGTGCTATGCCTCCAGTTCCCCCAATCTTGAATGCATCTTTCTCGTCTCCAGCTTCATCTACTTCATGGGCAGTTGCTTCCCCATGGGCTTCTTCCTCCTCCTCAAAATTCAACCGTTCATCTGCCACCGATGTTGGCACACTCCCAATCTCAGGGAGGCATACCTTGTGTCACCGGGGAAGTTTCTTCAAGGTGATGGGGTCACTGACTATACTAGCATCGACGTCCATCAGCTAGTACTCAGGCTGAAGGGCATGGGTGAAGAGCTTCCCTTTTCCATGCGAGGGGCAAACCCCACTGCCAGGTTCCACAGTTCAGGATGGCCCAATACCGGGTCATAGCTGATCTCAGCCTCATTGCGAATAGTAAGAAAACGTCACTGCCATGTCTTTCTTGGAGGGCTTGATCCAGGCCAAACCCCCCTTAAAACCCTTTTTGTAGATGCTAAGACTTACTTAAGTTTTTTTATCTCTCTTTTGAAGCTTAAAGTACACTTTCTCAAGGTAACTAGGGTTATAACCCTAGCCCCCCATGAAGTACACCCCTGCCACTCAACTGAGCGGAGATATCTTCCTTCATGGAGGTCCTACCGAAAAGAAATAGGCATTTCATGCCTAGGGCCTTGGAGGTTAAGCCTAGTGGTTGTCCACACCAAGACCCCTATACTCAACTGTTTCTACCACTTATTGTGGTTCTACCTTTTGACTGTTTCTGAATGCAGTTGCTTGGCCAAGTCATATTCTGTGTCTGGCCTAACTCCTTTGCCCCATATTCCTAACCAGCCTAATTTCATCTAAACGAATGCACATGAAGTGCTTGATGCTAACTTCGAGGCTAGAGTCAGGCCAGTTTTCACTTAAAATCATTTTTTTATCCATTTGTGATTGAATCCTTGTATTTAAGCCTGCTTTGTCTATCTGCAGCCCTTCTGTGATACACTGGATTTCGAAACTATTTATTGATTCGATCCATATCCTGTTCTTGCTCTACTTACTGCTTTGGTTTGGGTTTCAACATGAAAACCTGCAGGATTTCATTAAAATCATTAGGGCACTAATCAAGGACATCTTTCCGGTAGCAGAGGCAACCCTTGAGAAACTTTCAAACCGACTCTGAGAAGTACACAAGCCAAAACCAGAAACAAAATGCCCACACCATCAGTACAGATGTCTGCCAGGACCTGGCCAATTCAGAGTGTACAAGTTCAACTTGGCAACAATGGACCCATCTCAATGAGTGAGCATAAGCTGAGAGCGGCATCTGGGTCTCAAGAAGATCCAGTTCACAGAAGGGCGGAACAAGAAGGGCCCAGATTAACCACAGAGGCCTTAGCGGCCCGTGGTGAGAGCCTGCAGCATCTCGGCCGAAGAGTTGCTGCGTCTATCTCCCAATCTGTTTGCCCTGCTTCTTCTTCAACGGCTACTCCAGCTAGAGGACCTGAGGAACAAGACGAATTTAGAAGGAGAATCAACGAATATATTTTCCACAAGGAGTACTACAAGTCCGTCACAGGCAAAGATGGAGAGGAATCACTAGACGCCTTGGGATCCCCACCGTACACGGACATGGGTTCCTACCTTTACTCCGGCCCACCTACGGACCTGGCTGACACAGTGTCTCTACCCAGGAAACCGAGAAGGCCAGTATGGCGTCCAGACCTGCCAATCACTAGCAGGAGCCCTGTGAAAGATCTACATCTCCCAGAGCCAACTTATGGGGCCCTGGATCGTACGGCCCAACTACTGGCCAAATTACTGTCTGGGTCCGAAGACCCTGATGTGACAGCCCTTTCTGAGGCTGTCAAAGCTAAATTGGGTATCACTGAACCCTTACCCCAGCTAGCACTGCCCTCACCCTCACCCGGACTGAGCACGCTGGCTGATTATTTCAGAAGATCAAGGGTGTCCAGGTTGCTACCCAAGGTCACTTGCCCCAGCCCTTTTCATCCTCGCGCTAGGACAGTCCCTATCGCTGAACTACAGGACGTGCCTGTGACAGAAACTGAGAAAAGAGGGCTGTCAGCCCTGGCACCTCTTGCCGGCGTACCTCCTCCCTCTTCAGGCGTAGCCCCAGGGGGTGGGAAGAGTTGCAGACCTATTGCCCAGGCGAACATCCAGCTGAAATTGCCGGAGTTCGACCCGAAAAATCTGCCCCAATGGGCAGAAGAATTTGCTGATTTCCTTTTGCTGACTGGCCAATCCCATGTGGATGTGGCCACTAAATTCTCACTGTTGAAACGCTCATGCAAAAGGAAAATTTTGCAAAAACAGGTGAAGCAGATTGTGAAAACCTGTTCAACATGGGCCGAGGTGCTTCAAAGACTGGACAAAACTTTCCCGGTCTATGAGACTGACCTCAGGGTGCGCACACAGATAGAGGAGCCACCTATGCTCCCTGAGTTTCCTTCCGCTGCACCAGTCTCTGAATATGTGTGCGACCTAGAGTATCTGTTTTCACGGATAAACGTGGGTTCCTATGGAGCCAAAGAGCCCCAAATGTGGCTCATGAGTAAGATCCCTGCCCGTAAGTGGGACGATTGCCGCACTACCTCTGAGAGGAAGAGTCGGACCCACACGTTTGACGACCTGGTGAACCTGTTGATCGAGCTAGCCTTTGAGAGGGAGAATGACTCCCACATGGAGAAATTTCTCAAGAAACACCTGGGTCGAGGTGGTACCCCTACCCCCGAACGTGGCGAAGGGGAAGGACCAAAAAACTCCACTAGCGCCAACCAGGGTGGTGGTAAAGGAAGGGGTAACCTGCGTGCCATGAATAAGGTTAAACCTGAAGGAGGTACACCCCCTCTGTTCTACTGAAAGCCTGTCAATGACAGAGGGGGACCTTGTCATGCCCCTGACTGCGACCACCGCAGTAGTTGTATGATGCAGATGAAACGACAGCACCACAGCAAGGATCGGAAAACTGTGACCCATCAGGACAATTATAGGTGTACCATCACCTGTGGTTACTGTGGCAAACATCGTCACTACGATGACGAATATCACATAAAGAAACGAGAAAGTGACAAACACAAGCGGCAGGAGGCTGAACGCCAGAAGACCCAAACACCCAGCAGGACTCCCCAGAATGGGGATAAGGGCGGTAAAGGAGGTGGAAAGGGGGGTGGCAAGGGTGGAACCCCAAACCCCCAGAGACGCTCATCAGCGCCCGCTACTTCTCGCTCTCCTGCCAAGGGTGAACCCAAGAAGCGCCCACAGGGGGATAACGCCTCCCCTGAGGGGAATAACTCCAAGAAGAGGTGACTGGCCTGGATGGCCAAGTCCCTCATGGCTGCAGGGGTGGATGTCAAATTCCCTGCTGAGGAGTACGGGGGCGGCTCCGAAGAGGAGAACTTGGTTTTCTGGATCCTCGTGTAATTCGCAGATCAAGTTCTTCGAGCTGTGCTTGACACGAGTGCAAACTTTCTATAGTGGCCCGGCGCCTGCTAAAGACTTTCAAGAAAACTAAGACAGTGGCCTTAAGAGTAGGGGATGGGCGTACCATCCATTCCTTGGGGGGGGTCGATGCGACTATTTGTCTTGGCGACTAAACTGTGACCCAACACTGCAGAGTGTTGGACACTGACGCCTTTGACATCGTCATTGGCACCGACTTCATGCAAAGAAACCCCCAGGTAAAAATGCTATCTCTCCAGCGCCCCTCTTCTCTGCACTGCGACTTTGGCAGTGGGCTCTTCTTCGTACCTTTGGAGCTGTCAGGACGAAAAGAGTCTGGGCTGCGCTACGCAGCCAAGACTAACTATCGTACTGGAAACTAACAATTGGCCCGTCACGTTCTTGAAAATCGACTGGCGGCCCTACAGGTAACCCTGGATGAGATCCATGTGGAATTGTTCGCGAGCCAACAATTGCACATCATGCAGTTGTATTGCTTGAAACATTTGAACAACGCTTTCCGTTTCTTCTGGAAAGCAATGGGCCTAGCGTATGCTAAACCTCCCTTCTCCCTGCTCCCAAAGGTTCTAACCAAAATCGCTTATGAGGGAGGAAGGGTTGTCATGTGCACCCCTGACTAGGGTTGCTCAGGTGAACACGCTTATTGTCGCCGTATGCTACACCGAATGACCGTGGGAAGAGTGCAACTCCCCGACAGCCCCATTTACGTGCCTGAGGACTCAGTCACAGCTATGCAGTCCCCTGAGTGGGCCAGTTTCCTATCCATTGTCGATGGATCCCTCAGTCCTGTACCCCTGGGTGATCTGGATCAGGTGCTACTAAAAGAGGTCATGGCCGAAAATCGTCGCATGACCCTTTCTGATCTCAAAAAATGATCTCCTGAGCACCTATCTGCCACACTTACAGAGTGTGAATCTTCCGATGGCTATTTGAAACCTGCAGCTGTAAAAGAGGATGCTGACAACGAACTGTCTGAGATCGCCAGCACTATCCCTCCTGTTGATCCCAGCTGTGTTGAACTAAAACACAGTGCCTTCCTCGCCCAGCTGTTGCTGGAGGAGGTAGATCTAGAGTCAACCGCAGAACCAACTTCCCCCGTCCGAAAACCGGTGCTGCAAATCCAGCATATGCACTCAGGTGAACCCGGGGCCCAGAGTTTTGATGCTCCAGCGCGGCCTGCTTCTAATAACATGCCACTGTCTGAAAATGACACTCAGGAACTCAGACAGCTGTTGTACCTGAAGGTCGAAGGTATTCAGCGCCGCGAGCGGCTACATTACCTCAGACAGACCTGGAAATCCTCCATCTGGTCTGAGGAGGACGATGATTCCTACACGCTGCCTAACCCTGAGATACCCCTAGTGTATTCTCTGCACTATGAGCAGCAATGTCCCCCTGAGTGGTACAATGGTTCAGTACTTGCCAAAACTGCTGATCGGCAGAAAAAGAAAGAGCATTGAAAGAACAACCTCCATACTGAGGAGGATTTCCTGCAGAAAAACGAGAGTCTTAACCTTGACCCCCGACTGAAGAAACTTCTCCTAACCTATGAGGAGGTGTTCGGCGCCCTGCCGCCTCCCCATTCCTCCAAAAAACTGGTCCAGATGGACCTGAAACTGAAAGCTGAATTTGAGAAAACGCGAGTGAGGCGTCGTCCCTACCCCGCTCCTCGGGAAAAGGTCGAAGAAATCAAGCGCCAGATCCAGGAATGTATTGCTACTGGCCTCGTGGAAGAATATAAGGAGGGGGACTACCCTCATCACTGCAGTCCCTGCTTCCTGGTTGCTAAACCAGGAGCGACTGCCCTACGATTGGTTGTTGACTATGGTGAGGTCAACAAGAAAACCCAAAACCACTCAGGGAGTGTTCCCAACATGGAACATACCCTGGAGTGTATTGCCAAATGCCGGTACAAGACCAAAATGGACAAACACAGTGGTTTCTGGCAGGTAGACCTAACCGCCGCAGCTCATGAACTGCTGGCTTTCCTAACCCATAAGGGTCGTGTCTTTAAGTTGAGGGTCATGCCTTGTGGGGTGGCTAATACCCCAGCACTCTTCCAGGAACTAATGAACAAAATTTTGTACATACTGAGGTGCAGACCTCTAGTACAGGAGTTGATTCCTCGAGGTGCAGAAATGGAGGCCCACATCGATGACGTGAGTTTGGGTACCAATACCCAAGAGGCCCATGTCGTTCTCCTCCGTCAATCTTTCATTGTTTGTCAGGAAAACCATCTCCGACTCAAACTCCAAAAAATGCGAGTTAATGAAAGAGGAGATGGAGTATTTGGGTTTCGACGTGGGGTATGGCTGGTGGAAACCAGCCGCGTCTAAGATACAGCCCCTACGGGACATCCAGATTCGCGATGACCCTAAGAAGGGTCTACACAACGTGAGGAGTTTTGTGGGCGCCTGTAACTTCTATAGGCGCCACATCCACAATTTTACCTACTCCTCTGGCCCTCTCACTGACCTAATCAAAAAAACTACTCCCTGCAGGTGGACCGCCAGAGAGGAGGGGTGTTTCCAGGAGTTGAAGAAGAAAATTGCCTCCTCCAACTGCCTGGGGGTACCCCGCCCTAAGGGCGAGATAGTCCTGATCACTGATGCCAGTGATGTAGGGGGGGGGGTGGAACGATCTACCAATGGCAGGAGCTTAACCCAGCTGAACTAACCCACTGCCATTATCGTACTAGCGGACTGAACCGTGATGGCTCCTTGAAGCATGATCATCCTACCAGTGAGCCGCGGCTTGTGCCACTGGGACACTGGAACTGGAAACGGAACCAAGCGCGTTCCAATTACAGCACCTACGACCAGGAACTCCTGGCCGGTATGTTGGTGCTCTCATCACAGTCCCCACCATTGGGATCTAATCCTATTGTCTGGCTCTGTGACCAGGAACCGGTGAAGTCTTTTCAGAAGGGCCCACCACCGGAGAAAGCGAATCTAAAGCGGTGGTGCACTTACCTGAGCCAGTTCAGGCTGACAGTCCATCATATCCCTGGTATGATATATATATATATATATATATATATATATATATATTATATATATATATATATGTATATATATGTATATATATATTATATATATATATATAGTCACAGTCATAGTCATAACCACTTATCATGCCGTCTACTGGAGTTACCGGGCATCTCGCGCCGACAGGTGGTTCCTGCCTTGCTCGATCCCGTGGGTCCCAGGGCTGCCTGAGGTGGCCGACAGCATGACGGAGGACCCAGAGGACCGGGTATACCGGTCGACGAGGCTTTGGGGGCAGTGGCATCAGCAAAGCGTTAGCATTAGCAACGGAGACGGACGCTGGCCCGTTTGTTCGCTGGGGGTATGGGGGCAAGGGACAGCAACGCAGCAGCAACGCAACAAGCAGAAAGCAAGGGCTTCTCTGCCCAGCGCAAAGCGGCAACTAAGGAACAAAGCAGCACGCATGCGGCGAAGCAAGAGCGGACTCTCCGTTGTTCGCGTACCCCCGCCACCGTGGCGACGTCCACCACCCGTGACCCCACGTAATCCTTTGCCCGCTGCGTACTCGTAAATGCCCACCACCCCTGACTCCACGTACTCCACTGCCAGCACGCAATAACCCGTATATGCTTAGCCAGGATTTCTGGGAGGCTCCAGCCTAGCCTGGCCCTCAGCTCTCATCACCCCCATGTCCCCACAATGTACGCCGCCGACCCACCGCATCAGTCCCCTAGTAAAGTAGAGAAACACGGCATCAACTCCACGGCCCCTGTGGCCCTGAGCTGCACCCACACCCCAGATATATACCATGCCCGCACTCATTGTCAGGGGCCAGTACCCAATCAGCGTCGAGGCAATCACTTGCCCATGTATAATATAACATGAGGGTCTACAGGGGGGACGCCGGCCGCTACGCGACAAAAGTGGCGCAACCCGTGAATATCGCTGGCTGGGACTCGGGCTGGTGGGTGCCGTAGCTTGGTTTTCGACCCCCTGTAGGGTTACCCACCAGAGGCTCGCCCCGGGCTGTGGTAACCAGGTGCACCTCATCTGGCCCACATACATTGCCCTGGCGCCTACCCTTGACCCTTACCTGCACTGGTTGGCCAGCTCCCGTGGTTGCGCCACTTCCGCCACAGCAGCGGCCAGGACGCAGGTTTGGCCCCCACTGACGATGTGGCAAGCCTACTTATAGCATTGGCCCGCGCGTCACCCCCCGGACCACTCAGCATGCCGCTCCTGCTCTCTCCCCGCCTCTAGCCGACCAGACTGGCGCCCCCCAGGAGTAAGTCGCTACAAATGGTGAGGCGACCGCATACTTATGGCTACGACGCCGCGCAGTACCGCTGTTGCCACGCCGATGCCACCTGCGAGCCGCCACCACACGCACTACCGCAACCGCAAGGCCATGGTCAGAGGTTAGACTATGTACATGCCCGCAGGCACGGTCCCTCTAGTTTGTTAACGGGGCCAGGGGATGCCCCCAAGCGCCCCCTGAGTTGTTAGAGGGGTCAGGGGGACACCCGGGTACCGCCATGCAACCCTGTAGCGCCCCCACAGTACGGCCCTCCAGTACCGCCGCGTACTCCCACCATACGGTCCCCAGTACCGCCGCGCATACCCCCACGACGCCAGTACACCGTCATCTGGAACTCCGCGTACCCCTCGTGAGTGCTCCTCCCAGACCCCCATGCCGTCTCAAGTACGCCCGCCATACGATTTACCTGACAACCACGCCGTCACATTCCTCTACGCACAGATCATCGCTTCGTTGCCGCTCCCGGGGTCTGCAGGCCGTCCCCACAACCCCGTGTAACACTCCCAGGCAACTTAGCGCCGGCAACAACGTCGCCCGCCCCCACACAAATCCGTGCACCCCCGGTGTATCCCGAGCAACCACCCCCCGCACTGCCGTAGCCAGGCCGCCACCAGAAACCCCGGTGCCATGGGAATACCCTACAGGGGTTTGGGCCTTATTACCCTGGTCGGGACGACCCATGACACCTCACTGTTGTATGCGGCGACCCTGGGCAGGCAGGTGAAGCATCCCTGTCCCATCCTCATGCACGGGGGCAGAACGGCTCACAATCAGGCCGGCACCACCTGTCACATCGCGTTGGCCGTCATACTCCGCCTGCCATAACCGCACAATCAGGCCACAAGGGCACTGCTTCTCAGGCGCCATCCCCTCCGCTGCATCCAGCGTAGGGACGCTGGCAGGTGCACCCACATTTCCCATGCCCTGTCAATCTGCATTACCCCCGGCCTCCACCACGCCATCAACTTTTTTTCCGTGATGCCGCAACCAGAGTACCCGCGAGTCGCCCCCCAGAGCTGCCCACCATAGCACCAGGGGCAGGGCTGCCGACGGCGCATCGGGGCACCGTAGCCCTTCCACTCGGACGCTCTTCAAGTCACTCTGGATTGTCCTCCAGGCACTCGATCACATCTGCCCAGAGTGCCGCAGTGCCCACCTTGCCTTAGGCCACCCCCTATCTGCGCACTCTCCAGATGTCCCGCATAGAGGGGCGGGGACACACTGATGAACCCAAACCGACGCTGTCTCCCCGCACCCGTTGCATCGCTGCGGAAGCACGGATCGCAACAGAACGCAGCTACCATCACAACACTGCGACCACAGGTCACGCCATACATCGCAGCAGGCTTCCTGGAGACCGAGCAAAGCACCTACCAGCGCGCGTGCCATGGTACAACTGAGCAGGCTGCGCCTCACATCCTCCCACGTAGACACCGGGCGGAGTATCGGTCGCCCGTCAGACAGCATCGGCAGGCTCTCAAGCAGCTGGGGCCACCGCGCAACTTTGGGGCTGCGTGTGCCATGCGTCAGGAGCTCCCAACCATAGTCCCGCAAGACCTCCCCGATGACATCGACCCCGTTCCGCCTCGGGCCCTCGGCGGACGCGAGAACTAAGCGTTGTCCTCCCGCCCGTGCCTCAACGACCGCCTCGAGGCCTAGGGTGCCAAGGGTGTGTCGGGCATCGGCAGCCACGTGTTCGTCCCCTTCTGGCAGAGGGAACATGGCTTCCGTGACGTGGCCCTGCGCGTCCTCGCCCAGTACCCGTGCCAGCTGCTTGGAGCCCCCCAACACGGCCATGGACCGCCGCCCCGTGACTGCCGGTATGACTCGCCGCAGCTGCCGGTCATACAGCCACAACGTCCCCACGTCAAGCACGACTGCTACCGCCAGGATTGGGAGACCGCACAGAGGCTGCCCAGAGACTGGCAGCACCTCACGAGGCCACCCCATGACGTTTCCTACAGCCGGATGGTTGGTGTACACCTGGAGTCAGGAATCATTCTGGCCGTCAGGGTCTCTCACCACGGTACCACGCACTGTGGCCCACGATTGCGCGGACACCACGCAGGACCACTCCCTAAATGCCGGGATGTCCCGAGCTACCCAGGAACCGTTCCACCTCCGCCATCCAGTGAGGGAACAAGGACATGGCTCCCTCCTGCGCGATGTACAATCGCGGCACCAGCAGCGCGTGTAGCGGTGCCCTCTGAAAGGTCGCCTGCAGGTCGCCGGGGAGGCAGGCAAACGGGTTCCACGGCGGTCGCCGTTGGATTCTCCCTGCTGGCGGACAGAAGGGCGTGTCATCTTGCAGGAACGCGTATACCGGCCTCCTCCGATCTTGCATCGCCAGCTGCACGATCTGGGCAGGCCGATGGTTCCTGCGGGCATACACATCTTCTGCAACCTGGACCATGTACTCCACAAGGATCTTGGCCTTCGCCGGGCCCCGGGACGAAGCCGCCCGCACCGCAGCGAACTGCCGCTTCAAGTCCCCGGGGACGACACCCGCCATCAGGGATTCCGTCCACCTGCAGCCGTGCTCCCTCCACGCCACGAACTCCACCGCCCTGTCCGTCAGAAGTAGCTCCGCTGTGAACTCCTCCACACGCCTGCACAGGATATACATATATATATATATACTCTATATCGCGCAACAACTTCGACGCGTAAAAATGAATTGTCTGACTATATATCGCACAATAACTTCGATGCACTTATTGGTGAGAGCTCTGAGGCACTCGCCAAAGAGGCTTTCCAGCGTATGGAGGTCCAGCTTGACCAGTCCATGCGGACTGCTGGAATCCTCGAGGGTTGGTGCCTAACTGACTATCAGTCAGAGTATAAGGAAATTCTCCAGACCCTCAGCACTGGTCCCGAACCTCGTGTCATTGACGGGCACCAGTGGTATAAAAAAAACGAGTACCTCTTCTACGAGGATCGTATTGTTGTGCCTGAGGCCCTACTGGATGGGTGTCTACAGTGGTCCCATCTCCGCTCAGGTCACACTGGCGCTGATCGCTCAGTGGACTTCTTCCATGAGTGTTTCTACTCTAGTCTAACCCTGACTGAACTGAGGTCCCGTATGCAGACCATTGTGGATGCTTGTGGCTGTCATGCCAGCAAGCAGAGCAACAGTAGGGATAGGGGACTGATTTCCAGCTTAGCCATACCCTATTGTACTAACTCTCTTCTCTATGTGGATTTCATCCAACGCCTACCTCGCTTTGGCGGCTATGATAGTTGCCTAGTGGTCACCTGTGGCCTGTCTCGCTTCACCCGTGTGTTCCCATGCAATAAGAAAATCACAGGTGAGCAGACTCTGAAAATGTTGGTCGAACAATGGTTCGAACCCCCGGAGCACCTGAGCAGGTGCACTCTGATGAGGATGTACGCATCCGCAGTGACACTGGATGGTACAAACGAGTGCTGAATGCCCTCAACGTTGAGGTAACCACAAGTGTGCCCTATACCCACACGTCCAACTCTCTTTGTGAGAGACAAAACCGTGTGGCGGAACAGAACCTGAGAATTCTGATGAAACAGGAACGTACTAAAGACTGGGTACGCCTAGTGCCCTGGGCAGTGCTGACCATGAACTCTCAGAGGAGATCTTCTACAGTTTTCATCCCCCACGAGCTGTTTCATGGAGGACGACCTGCTTGGTTCTTCAAAACCCCCTTTCTTGAGGACTTCAACAGCCCTGTTGGGGATTGGCTGGAACACAAGCAGTCTATAGCTAACCAGGCTGCGACTAACCTGAGACAGTTCCGTGACCGTGACCTGAGCCGAAAGAATCGCCTACCGCGGCCTGCCAGTTTCAAGGTTGGTGACGTTGTTTTGCGTGCACCATTCACGCCTACCCTCCTGGCCCCGTAACTGTCTACGGGTCCCTTATTTTGGGCCCTATCGTATCATCAGGATAGATGGATCTAGGATCCATGTCAGGTGCAGTCCAGGTCTAGGTGGTGAACTGCTTTGTGCGCCTAAACAGTTGAGGTACTATGACTCCCCTGACGATTTGCCCTTGGATGAATGGCGCCTCAGCGACAGTGAGGTCTAGCGTATCGACCTAGGGAACGCTGCCAGCCAAGAGGAGGCAGACGAACTCGAGGATATGACTGCCGATGAGATGGCAGTCGATGGCTACTACGTGGTTGCAGGTATTGCATGCCACGAGTATAAGAAGGGCTGGAAATTCCTAACCCTATGGGATGGCTATGGGCTTTCTGAGGCAACCTGGGAACCTATGTCCGCCTTTATACAGCCAGATGGGAGTATCAACCCCGTCTTTCGTTCTTACCTCGTTGAGAATAACGAGGGACAGCTACTAACCCGTGCTGAGACCCAGCAGAAAAAGAAAAACTAATCTCACTGTGTCATCTCTATTGACTGTTTCCTAACTCCCATGGGGCGATGAGCACTCTTGTGCAGAACAGCTAGACCTACTCAGTGTGTGCCAGGACAAGCTCAGAACTCCTGTAGAGCTCCAGTTACGGTGAATGTACTAACTCCCACCCTCAAACGCGTCCGGCGCTCCAAACACCCACACATCCGCTGCTTGCAGGGCACTGTTCCTGCCCTGGCTGTGCCCTGCAGTCCCATGCCTATGGTTACCAGCGTGAGCCAGATGGCCGCTTATCAGGTTTGCAGCAACCCAGCGAGTGTGTGCCTTGTTGACCATGTGTTGCATGGGAACTGGCCTGATGTAATGACCTTGCGGAGCCAGCGAAGCGCGGTGGCTTACTGGTCCAGGGGGGAATGGCAAGCAAGGTGTGTTGAAGCAAGGTGTGTCCACCCTGCTTGGGGACAAGCGTGCCCACAGCTAGGACCCCTGACTGGTCCAGACCCATGGGGATCTACCCTTCCTTACAGGGTTTACCATACCCCTAAGTGTGCTAGGTAGGTCTGTGTGTGTCTCACTTCTCTCCCCGTCATGGCTCCCGGAGACCGGGCTTCGCTGACGTCGGACCGAAGGTCCTCATCAGGTACTATTACCAGTCCTATGGTGCCCAGTTTCTGTGCTGGCGCCTAACCTTGGGGGAAGACGGCAGAAGCCCTACCTACTAGAGGGGGGGGTGGCCATATGTGCTGAGGGCATACAAAACGCCAGTTTTTCTAAGGGCCGAAAGCTAACGCACTCCCCTGCCCACGTGGAAACGTTCGCTGGACAGGAAGAACCACTACACTACACTCACTTACGCCACCACCAGCCTTCGAAGGCAGGGTGAGCAATCAGCACTTGCACTCATCACCTGCCAGGCCTGCTGACCCTACACCTACACACGCTACTGGGGGTTCATGTCAAGGAGGTCTCGGGCCCTATTGACCCTCCTGTGAAGGAACAAGAGGATACAGCGCTACTAACCAACTGTGGCCTAACAGGGACGCCACTACGCGTTTCCCTGTGAGGGCTAGGAGGGAAGGAGTGCTCAGTTTGCGTGCACGGCGTGTATGTCGAAGATGTCAGACTGCACTCGCCACTCCAGGCTGAGTTGCAGTTTGTTGATTATGTGATCAGCGCCCGTTTTAGCTTGGGCAGAAAGATTCAAAGTCGCCGAAGGCAACTGCAGCTGCACCAATCACCCTCACCTGCCCAACTGTCCAGCAAAGGCGGATGGACCTGGCAAGTAACGGAGGAACCAAGACAGCCTCCACGTATTATACGCTTCTCAGCCTGCCCTATGATACACTGTCCACTGACCAGGTTACAAGCAAGCAAGCTTAAGGAAGGTAGGGTGGAGTCCCTGGGTAACCTAAACAAGAGTTTGACTGTGCGCAACACGCCTGGCCTACCCTTCAATGCGCAATATGCATGCACAGGTATGCACAGGTTTACCATTTCTCCTAATCTTACCCACAGCAACAAATCATAGCTTGACTCAACCAAGAGGTGAGCTCCTCCTGGGCCTAGCTACCTTACTCACCGGGCATCATGTGAATGCCGAAGGTAACACCAACGCAAAACGACCCTAAGTGTTCACACAAGACCACATGTGGGGGATTGCGAGGGATTGGGGTACCCTGTCCACATTCATCGCTTTCAAGGGTGAGGGGAGGCATCAGTCGTTGAAGAGTGAGATCAGGAAGAGGAGCTTCAAGGGTGGAAGTAAGAAACGGGGGCCTCGCCTACGGGGGGCACGCCGAGCACAGAGGAAGGGGTCAGCCGAAGTGCTTCGGAACAACAACCTGGAATGACTGGGGGTTGTATGGCAAGAGGCTCAACGTTTGGCAGCCTTCTCGAACCCGCCAAGAGGCCTATGGGAATGCCAAGCAGTACTGGGAAAGGGTGATGCGTAAGGGAAAGTCGTAGAGTTTCTCGCATCTTTGTCGTACAATGTTACATTTCTATTGTGCATACTCCGGTGGTTTGGTGGCCGAATACCACTTGGACATGTGTGATCAATTGATTGGTTCAATGCAAAGAAGGATCCCAGCAATTGCCTCCATGTTTGCTTGCACGCATGGCATTCATTGGACCCAGGATGTGTGTTTGTGTTTGCGTGTAAGGGGTGGGGTGGGGGTAAAAAGCAGGCATTTACCCTGATTTTGCGTAGGTAAAAGAGGTATTTTGCGTCCCGAGTGGAAAAAAAATCGTAAGTAAAAAGGGCACTTTATGCACGCAAAAGGGACTTTTTACGCACGCAAATACCAAGTAAAATCCCTGAAACGTACAACCGGGCCTCAAAGGTACAAGAGAAGGGCTGCGGGTAGGGGTAGGGGACCACTGTGGGTGTTGCCAACATGGAACATGGAACATGGGGGTATTCTTAGCATGCCGGATTTCAATTCCATACTCATTTGTGACCAAAATGATGTTTTTGACCACTTCCTCATTTTACCCCATTTTTGCGTCTTATGTTTGCTATTTACTCAGAAACATTACTTCGTAGTTTCAAAAAAGGATGCATGAACCTGTGAGGTGACGAGCACACTGTGTGTCTGTTTCTTGCTACCCTACACTGCACTACAGAAAATATTTGTGGCATTTGGCTTTGCCTGCCTGCTTTGCCTCTGTCTCAAAGTCCACCTGACGACGTGGTCAGTGTGTAGCAGGAATACCCCGATCTGGTCTTTTTGCCCAACGTCAAGTCTTCAATTTGACCGTTAACAACGAGAACACACCGACTCTCATCAACGTTACCAACAACATCTATCACGGGAAATATCATGTTTGCTGTGTTCAATGTATCATCGTCTGCACCACCGTCTGCACCTACTCTCAGCGCTGCGCTTCTATGTTCACATCACGGGTGGTGTGGCCACATTGCCGCGGAAAGTACAACGCTCCACCCGGTGCTGACCAAGGTCCGAAAACAAGAGATCCCGTCCAACATGAACGCCAAATCAACAGCGGAGGACAAGGAACGCTGGAGCAAGGTGCGTTGCGGGAATTGTGGGAAACTGGGCGATACGGTGGCACTATGCCCACAGAATGAAAACCCCGAGGCACAGGCGGCGAGCAAACAAGCGCATACGAAACGAAAAGAGCAGTGGGCACAGAAAAATGACTTCGCGTCCACTGCGTCAACAATATTGTCAGTGAGTGTCAACTCTTCTGCAAGTGCTGCAGTAAGGCAAGCGCCGCTGCCATCAGCGGCGTTTACCTACGAGACGACCGAGAAGCCCCGCCCTGTGGGGCCACATGCAGATATCACGGGTTGGACGAGATCACCAACAAATGCTAAACCAACGTATCTACATACGATAGCACCCTGCATTATGACGGTGACGGCAGTTGACAAGGGTGCACGCTTCCTGTTCTCTACTTCTGAAGCTATGTCTGCAGCGAAAGCGGTTTTGGAGAACATGAGGCATGATGGAACACGGGGCTCTACGTCATATTACAATGAGGGCACATCTGTGACTACGTCTACACCGACTGCGAAGTTACCTGCACCATCACCTGCTGTACCTACTACATCAGACACACCCCGGAAAAAAAGTATCGAGGAGACAAACAAGCAAGTTGAGAAGGTGTCGGGACGTTTGGACAACCAGGACTCGAAACTGGACCAGACCCTGGCCCAGCTTATTAGCAAGCCTAACCAACAGTCCAATAACCGCAAGCGTAAGCCTGCTGAGGAAGCCTCCCGGGAGGCCGAGGGTACCATGGACGAGGATGAAGAGGACTTGCTGGAGGAATACACTGGTACAGACATGATCGATGATGCGCTGAGCCCACCAGAGAAAGCAGTCCCCACGAACTGCGTGGAAAAGCCGCAGATAGACGTTGTCTACTACGTGGTGACGGGAAACAGAGGTCATTGGTCCATGGCGCCAGCGAAAATGACAAAGACGAAAAAAAAAGATATGGGCCGATGCAACCTGTACTTCACGCGGTATACCCAGAATGCAGATACTGGCTGGACAGCACACAACCTGATCTACCAGGCGGAAGAGAATGCGGCCCGTATTGCAGCGGACCTGTACAAAGCCTTCACGAAGCACGGCCATGGGCGCCCATAGCAATTGGAGCTGAAATTTTGGGAACTGCGACGTATCTGTGTATCCAACGCACAGCTGACGCAATTGCGCTTGTGGGACTACTGGGCTGAAGCAGCGAGACACTGTGCGCTGATTGCGCAAGCACTCGAACTGCCAAAAGACGGTGAACCTGTTATTGAACAGTGGTTCTGAAAGAGGCTGATGAAGAGATACCGAATTGCTCCAGTCGAAAGACAAGAAATTGCCGAAGCATTGCAACGAGCACAGACGCTGCAAGCAGAGAAGGACTGCTTTTCTTTTGTTCCTAGTCCACCCATCATGGCAGGTGCACAGAAAGTTGCCGCTGGCAGATAACAACAAGCCCGCGTATCTTCGACTGCATGATGGACTGCAACGGTGTTCAATGCTACTTCAAATGTGGGAACATTGGGCACACATGGAGTCCATACTCACTTGGACAGAGGTGGCCGTGGCTGACATACAAAAATTCCCGAAGACTGTACTGTTTTCCCTATCTGCAAAATTACACTGCACATCTTTTCCCTTCCCTCTCACACACTCCTGGTTCGACACACTCACCCTGTTTAACACATCAGGCCACATTGGGACAGATGCTGTGTCCCCAGACTGCAATTTTTGCACTGCGCTATCTGGTGACAATGCACAACAGTGGACAGGTGCAATCACACACACTAGCCTGCTACATGCGAACCAGGAGGGGACGTCCTGGGTGTGACCTGGTCCTCAGTCAGATCCTGTCTGCCACACATGGGACCACTGTCGCACAATTGCACAATGCCTCATTGGACCATGGGTCTCCTGCAACAACCATACACGAACTTTGTGACTCAGCCAGGAAAACCGATGCAATACGGGGAGTGCTCATACTTCCCACCTCTGCACACGAAGCTGTACGTCTGCTCAGACGAAGAGCGCATGCGCGAAACGCACGCCGACACACAGCGAGTTCAGAATTCCAGGCAACTGCCCTTGCACCCTGCTGCACGTATCTGTTTGCCAGACAACGACCCCAGAGTGCGGGTGTGGATATACGAAAGTGAGTTGCTGCGACAAATGCGTCCCATTGACGCATTGTGCGTAGTAGCCATGCTCGGACATCAGCTCAAACAAGTTGGAGCACACGTCTACAAGCAGGATGTGTCATCAGTTACCACCCCTTCCGCACCACAAGGCCAGGCGTTTGTAGCCTTTGCAGCAAGCCAGGCCCGTGCACGACACGCAGCACTCAACCCGGAGTGCGAGTTACAAGAGAATAAGCGTCCCAAATGGTGGTCACAACCACACCAACAATGGTCCACCGCGGGTAAGTCATGGGACGAAATGAACCGTAACCTGCATTTGTCACCTCATTCGTGGGTGCGAAAGATACACCATATGCGCAAAGTCACACCCGAGGTATCCGTGTTCCAGGAGAGAACATGGATATCTATTCTGTTGTCACCGTCCAGTGCATTGTGCTACATTGGACAGACAGGAGCAAAGTGTAACGCACGCACACTACACAAACGGGGGACGGAACATATACGAGGTGCACTGGACTACAAAACCATGGATGCACTCCTCCACGCGTCAAACAACCACTTGGTACCAAGAAATGTATACAAACATATGTACCGACACGGGCCACACAATTTCGTCATGACACGGTTACAATTTGTCTCACCGCGTGAGGCATATCCAGCTGAAATGTACTGCATGAGGAAATTTGGCGTGGCAAGTCTACTCAATACCATCAAGCCGAAAGATGCACAACAGAAACCATGGCAGTGGATCTTGCGCCGGTCCGCATGGAAGCCACCGACAAAAGAGCCCACTGCAAAATGCGTGAAACAACAGGTGCACCAGCTACTACTCTCTACACGTCACAACTTGCCGCTGTCCGAATACCTACATCTGCCCACAGTTGCACGCACTGTACTGCCCCCAACAGATTTCCGGGATTTCGTCCGGAAAGCCGGGCCCAAACTCTTGCAGAGATTCGAGCTGCAACTGCCCTATTCCCTCCCAATGAAGATACCGCTGCTCACACGCGAAGGGAAGACCGCCATACAAGAGGTATGCAACACGATCGTCCAGGTACTCACTGTACTTGACCAGCTGCATGTATACTTACAGTCGGCCGTCTCGGTCGTATCACAAAGAACAAGCACAGTGGGACAACTGTTGTGCAACCAGCAGTACCACTGTAGAACGGGTGATGTAATAGCGATGGCCAGAGCCGAGTGCCACTGTTCACAGCGTGACCCCTCTGTCTCTAGATCTAGAGGCCATGTGTATATTCTTGATTTCACAGTGACGTATCTTGGATCAGCAGATGTGATACCAGAGATATCAGTGTGGCATCAAAGTATGAAGAAGGCGAGTGTGCCTGATTGGCGGACCACGTCGTCATCAATCTTTGCTGGTCTGTACAATGCTGTAAAACCACTGACATTGTTTGACATACCCAGATCCATGTTGTCTGAATTTGCAGGTAAACTGGCTGAAACCTGTGTAGACCAGCTGATCGACAGGTCGCGCGACGCCGACCACCGTGTACAAGAGAACTCACTGACACGTGCTGCATGCGCGCTCAAAAAATACGGTTTCAGGGCCGGGGTGTATGACAAAGCGGACCACTGTGTGTGGATCGCATGCAATGCATTTGCAGCGTCCCTGTGGGTTGAATGCTTCCTCAGTGACTCACGGAAAAATAAGGTTTTCCGAGCGTCAACACAACTGGCATCCCAGTTCGTCCTGTACACGCACCTCATGCACAGTGCTGCACACGCGTTCACTACACACAGCAAACAACAAGCACTACAGTGGAGAGCCAACCCCCTGTAACAGTCTGACACCGCACAGCACCTCACAGAGCTACAGAAAGGGTAAGAGACATATCACGCGATTTCACAAGTCTGTGGGAAAAATGCCTGAACCCGCAGCGGCCACTGTTATCCTTATCCCCGTCGTCATTTGCTGAAAAATACCAAAACTTTGACACACCTACTGATGAATCGTCACCCAATGAAGCAAAGTCTTTTCCTGTGCCAGGATGTTATGACGTGCAGAATTTTGAATCCGAGGTGAGGTAGTTACACATGCCAAACACACATTCGGAGGGGCAAACAAGCGTATGGGTAGGGTCCTGAGTGTAGTGTGGTCCCAGGCAGCAGTGGCACTGCGAAGCATGGAAATCCTTTCTATGAATGATGTCCGGCCATGGGTCGACACAATCAAGGGTAAGCCCCAGGGCTATTGGCTGGTGCTTGACCTAAAGGAAATGTTCATGTCAATACCGCCTGACGCCACTGCCACAGCACTCGGGTACTGCTTGGAGGCAATTGCTTCGAAGGGCCAGCATCGGAACGGTCTGCTTTTTTCAATCTCAAAAGACAGCAATAGGAAACGTGACTGTGTAGGTCTCAAGTCCCGCGAGTTTTACAATGTATACACCGTGCACGACGTGCTCCACTATGTATCTGTCAGCCTGCTGTTGGACTGCATGTTTGTAGGTGCTAGCATTCTGTTCCATCTGCTCACTGGAGTACCTCAGGGCGGCAGTTTCAGCGCACAGCTGGCGTCAATATATTGTATGTGGGGAGAAGCCCGCCGTCCTTCCCCATATTGCAAGGCGCTACTGTCGTTACAATACCGCGACAATTTTTTGTTCCTGGTCACTTCCAAGTGGATCATCTGTGTTTTCTCAAAAACACGTGCCTTCCGGAGATTAGTACATTTGAAAAAACGTGGTGTATCTATGTCACAGTTTGCAAGGGAATGCCTGACTGAAGTACAAGCCGACCCAATAAAGTTCCAGGGTATGGTCACTGAGAAACTCATCAGCCATATGTGTGCTATATATGGTCTGGGTGTGCATTTTGAACAAGCTGGACTCACTTTACATTTCCTCACCAGCAGGCTCACAACGCAAGATCATGACTGGGCACCAATTGCCTGGAAATCGTCCATACATAACGCAGGCTTCAAAAGCCCGACCCCACTGTCCAGCTGGCTTGACCCGTGGGCACCAAACACACCACAAATGCTGATGTTGGCAGTGCCTAATGCAGTGCAAGAATCCCAACATTTCCGCCTCAACAGACATGCAGTGACGTCTAACCTAAGCGACCTGGTACCTTCTTTGAATTTAAAACAGTACCCAGTGTCTTGGTGGAAGAACCCACTAGTGTGTTGCAGCGATAAATGGGGCATTCGTGCCCAACTGAAAAACGTCCTCAAACAGCCACGCACTATGTCGCTGATGCATTACACACAGTCAACCCCAAAACGTGCCTCAACCACACTGAACCCCCCGGTTCTTCTGGATACCCTGCCCAGCCCCGCCGTACTGTCGCCGCCACCTGTACATAATGTCATATTCCAGGCGGCAATACAGAAATTGAATCGGGGACAGCCAGACAGCGCGCCGATTACAAAAAGAACCCAGGTACAGCCAAGAGAGAATGGACAACACTGTCCAAGGGACCAAACATGTGACCAAATACGAGGGCACAAAACACAGCGTAAAGCAAGCGAGGGTACAGATACAGATATGGGAATGCTGAGCAACGATAGCACTGCAGAGCCACGGCACAGGCCTCACAGCCCACGGATGGCCGAGCCAGACCTCTCTGACCATGCCCAGCTGTTTGGGTCACAGGGTGAGCCAGTGAATCCACATATACCCGAACCTGATTACTCTGACCCTGACCTGCCATCAGAATCAAGGAGGCTGACACGAGACAAACTAGCGCCACCCCCTGACCATGGACAGTTGCAATGCGAGCCTGAGAGTGGAGGAACCACAGATGCCACTAGTGATGAGGAGAGCGTGCATGCGGTGAGGACAACCACAAATGTTCCCTGTGGCCCCAGGGTGTCCCAACTACATGTGGACACCGTAAATGAGTGGTGGAAAGACGAAATCCAACTGTGGAAGTTGTTAATATTAGGTTTTTCAGCATACGAAGGGGAAATGTATGACTCAATGAGCAAATGGGACCAATGGATTTACAGGAAGTGCTGATTCGACAACCATTTTTTCTACCCGGACATGGCACCACCGCCAATAGAAATGTGGACGTCGGGTATCTTCGATATTAAATCACTAGAGGCACATCAGTGGTTTCATGACCGAAATATCAGAGAGATGATGAACCAGTGGTCAGACAGCTCCGGCGAAGAACAAACAACAGCCCCCCCCCCCCCCCGGCCCCACTGCTGAACACGTGAGCAAACAGTGTACAGGTCAAATGGATAACGTGGGTAAAAGGATGCATGAACCTGTGAGGTGACGAGCACACTGCGTGTCTGTTTCTTGCTACCATACACCGCACTACAGAAAATATTTGTGGCATTTGGCTTTGCCTATCTGCTTTGACTCTGTCTCAAAGTCCACCTGACGACGTGGTCAGTGTGTAGCAGGAATACCCCCATCTGGTCTTTTTGAACTGCCTGCCAAACAACCCCCAGTCCAAGTTGTTGTTCCCAAGCACTTCGGCCCAGCCCCTCCTCAGTGCACTGCGTGCCCCCCTGAGGCGAGACCCCCGTTTCTTACTTCCCCCCTTGAAGCTCCTCTTCCTAATCTCACTCTTCAACGACTGACGCCTCCCCTCACCCCTGAAAGGACTGAATGCGGACAGGGTGCCCCACTCCCTCGTAATCCCCAACATGTGGTACCTAAAAGTGGGCCCTGAGGGTCACCACAAACCCACAAGCCTTGTGGACACTCCCCACCTCGGACAAAGCACCTTTCAACACATTCATATCGCCAAGGTCCAACCTCCCATCCTTCCACACAAGGTCATAGGTCACTACAAATTTCTCTCCGTACAAACGCCAACAAGCAGTCCACCCCGCCCCCACTTGCACCGGGACTTGTAAAAGATTGTCCCCCTCCAAGTAGTCAGCAATGCAATCCCACCCTTGCCGTTCGACCCATGCCCGTGCGGTAGTTTGCTCCAATCGCAGGGCCTTCTTTCCCACCATCTCTTGCTCAGAATCGGCCGCCGTGGCCGTACGGCTCTCCACCCTGATGTCGTCCCAAAACCACTGCACCCAAACCAATGCCCTCCCCTTCGTCTACCCATGGTGATGCATCAAAGCCTTAACCAACCCACTGGCCGCACAATGCACCCAACGGTGCACCCCATGGAGTCCAAGGTCGGGGGGTCTTTTGAAAGGGAGGACTCCCTAGTGACCTAGATTAAAGTCAATATGTTTAATATTTGGCCAACAATTAACACGTTAATCTCAAGTGTCAATTTTTTTAGGGGGGTTTAGGGGGTTTGCCGTGAAAATTATGACCCCCATGGGTTGCCTTACGGGCTTGGGTGTCATTTCCCACCGGGGGCTGGTGGGGGGTCCCTACCCGTGTGGTTGTTTCAAAATGTAAAAATGGCTCTCGGCTTTAATTTTCTTTTAATTTTTTGATGAATATTTGAAAAGTTGAAAATTAAAGAGTCGCCAGCATTAATATTAATCTCACAAATATTAACCCTATTCTCCAAATATTAACCCTCCATAAAAATGCACAACAGCAAGCCAAACATGCTAGGGGGCACGCATAATTGTTGTGCTTTACCAAAATGGATATCCCCCCTTCCCCTGTTTCTGCACACACACAGACACATAGACACACAGACACACACACACACGATCATATTGGCACCCCCACACACCCGACCTCTACCACACACATCCCTCCTTGCTCCTTCCTCTCTCCTCCTGTTGCCCTTGCGGTTAAGGTTTGGGAGGGCTCTTTCTTTCCACAGGTCTTTTTTTGAAGAGACAATTGAAATTGTTGAAGATGGTGGAAGTTTTGGGGAAGGAGAAAAAGGTTGTAGGTATGTGTGTGTGTGTGGGTGTGTGTGTGCGCATGTGTGTCCATTGTGGCTAGTTTCTGGGCTTTAGAATGCCCCAAAGGAGATAAAGGGGCTAGTTCAGGTTTCATTGGCAAAGCCACCCCCCCCCCCTTGGTATTGTGATGTGTGATGTTTGGGCCTATGGGGTCTAGGATTATGGTTCCTAGGGCTGGGGTGTGTGGGTGTGTGGGTTGGTGGGGCTGTGGTGTGTGGACCTATGGTACATCTCTGTGTGGTTTCTAGGGCTGCGGTGTGTGGGGGTGTGATGTCTTGGGCTGTGCTGTGTGGGGGAGTGGATTCTAGGATTCTGGTGTGTGCGGCTAAGGTTTCTAGGGTTGTGGTGTGTGGGGCTGTGGTGTGGGGTTGTGGTGGGTATGGCTGTGGCATATGGGTGTGTGGTGGACATGTGTGGGGTTTGCTGCCGGTGCTCTGGTGTGTGGGGCTGTTGCATGGGGTGGGGGGTGGGGTGCTGTGGGGGTGCATTGCAGCCCTGTCGTGGGTTGTGGTGCATTGTGGGTGAACAAAATCAGTGCACGAGAGACTGGGGGGCATAATCAATTTTTGGGACGACTTTTTTACTTTTGTTAAGTTAATATTATCGGTTGATTTTTAATATTTGGAACGCCGGTGCAAAAATTAAATATTAATCTCAGGAAACTAACAGCGGCGGTCCAAAAATTAAACGGAAACAATGGGGGCAATGTGGGGCTTTCGTGTGTGCGCTTGTGGTGTGTCGGCCTTTGGGGTGTTCGGCTAGGGTGTGTGGGGGTGTGGGGTGCGGCAATGTAGTGTACAGCGCTGGGGGGTGTGAAGCCGTGGCCTGTGGTGTTGTGGTGTGTGGGGCTGTGGTGTGTGGGCTGTGGTGTGTCGCCCTGTGGGTGTAGGGCTGTGGTGTGTTGGGCTGCAGGTTGTGGGGCTGTGGCATGTTTGGGGCTGTGGTGCTTGGGCCTGTGGGGTGTGGGCCTGTGGGGTGTGGATCTGCGTGGTGTGGGGCTGTGGGACGTGAGGCGGTGTGTTTGGGGCTGTGGTGTGCAGGGCTGTGGTGCATGGCGCTGTGTGTGCCGTTTTGCTGTGTGGGGCAGTGGGGCATGGGGCTGTGGGGTGGGGTGCTGTGATGTGTTGGGCCATGGTTTGTTGGGTTTTAGGGTGTGGGGCTGTGGCGTGCCGTGCTGTAAGAATTTGAATTGTGGTGCTTGGGCTTGTGGGTTGTGGGGCTGTGGGTTGTTTGGCTGTGGGGTCATGGTATGCCGGGCACGGTGCCATTTGGGGCTGCCATGGTTGGGGCTCTGGGGGTTGCCGCTGTGGGGGTTTGGGGTTTGTGGTGTGGGGCTGTGGGATGTTGGGGGTGTGCAGTCCGAAAAAAACATAAAAAACCAAAAGTTAATTTTCAACCCCGTGAACTAATTTCTGGAAATTAATATTATCGAGCCAAAAATGAATTAATATATTAATATTAATCAACGCAAACGTTAATATTAATCTCGAAAAATTAACGAAAGCGACGCAAAAGATAACGTGAAAAAAGTGCATAACGCACAGCCACCTCACCATTTCAGGCACCCGGGCGGGGGGGGAGAGACGTTGGGGGGGGGGGTGCTTTAGGGGTGTGGGGGGCTGGCATACTGCTGGGGGGGGACCACAGCTCCACACAACACAGCCCCAAATATCACACCCCCACACACCACAGCCCTAGAAACCACACCAAGACGTACCATAGGTCCACACACCACAACGCCACGAACCCAGACACCCACACACCACGGCCTTAGGAACCATAACCCTACACTAGCCCCTTTATCTCATTTGGGGCATTCTGAAACCTAGAAACTAGCCACAATGGACACACATGCATGCACACACACACACACACACATACCTATAAGCTTTTTTTCCTTGCTCAGATTTCGACGATCTTCAACAATTTTCAATCTTTTGAAAAAAATAACCTGTGGAAACAAAGCGAATACCCTCTGAAACCTTAAGCGCAAGGGCAACGGGAGGAGAGAAGAAGGAACAAGGAGGGATGTGTGTGGGAGGGTTCGGGTGTGTGGGGGGGTGCCGACCTCATTGTTTGTGTGTGTGTGTGTGTGTGTGTGTGTGTGTGTATGTGTGTGTGTGTATGTGTGTGTGTGGGTGGGGGTATTGTCATTTTTACCAGGTGTGTATGTGTGTGTGTATGTGTGTGTGTGTGTGTGTGTTTGTGTGTGTGTGTGTGTGTGTGTGCGTGCGCGTTTCTTCCCATTCCATACAAGAAAAGGTGCATTGATGTTGTATACTTTATATGTAGAGCCCACTTTGGGCCATCTAGAGGCGCCAATGAAGCGGTGCACTACAGGGTGGTCCTCCCGAATGGCTAGCTCACCCGGCACCCTAGGTGTTGCCCACTAGAACCCCTTGCGGTCATCAATAGACTTCAACACCTCCAAAAAAAAACATGTGTTAATATTTGCATTAATTTCCGAGATTAATATTAAGTTAATTCTTCAGTCGGCGTTAATATTAACCGAAATCTGGATATTAGTCTCGAGAATTTCATGCAGAAATTAACAAACAACAAATGGACCACAAACCTTCAAGTTATCGGCCCATATCGCTGCTAGTGCCGCCATGTCCTTGTCTCCGCACACGGCCATCCCTATCACCCACTAGTACGCAGGTGTGCACCCGGTGCGCCGTGTTTGAGGAGCCCAATGGAGAGTTGGGTCCAACTACCACTGGCACACGGGTACGCAATCCCACGCACAATGAAGGTGAGGGGCCTTGTCCAATCGATGGTGTCCACTAGCAATGGGCGTAATTGAACGTACCGGGCCCATGAGGGTAGCAGCCAAGAGCGCCCACTCGCGGGGGGATTAGGGACGGTCACGGGTGGCCGTAGGTCAAGGGGGGTGACCAACTCCTTCCACGTGTCCGTGAACGTATCCCGAGTGGAAATGGGGCGGGGGAACGGGAGGCCTGTTGCGGCCGTGTAGGCCGACCCCCGGCGTCTCATGTACTCCGACACGTGCCGGAAGCCGAGCTTGGGGACATTCAAGTCCATGAGGAGGCCGATGAGGTCTGGGGCCGGGAAGAGGTGGGGGGCATATTGCTTCACCGCCTCCCCTTGCTTAGTACGAATAAGGGAGGGGTAGCCAACCTCCATGGCCTCGGACCATCGGGCCCAGGCCAAGGAGATGAGGCCACCCACTCACCAAAAAGTTGGGAGACCAAAGGGTCCCGCAAACTCTTGGCCCCACTCAAACGCACGAGAGTCAAGTTAAGCTCGGTAAGGGTGTCCCGAGAGAAAGGCATAACAAGGGCTATGCAAGGGAACATGGTGGTGTGGAGGGTGGGGGAATGCGGGCAACCGGGGGGGGGTGTCCAAGACACCCAACAACACAACATTGGATCCTCTCTACTATACCGTTGTGCAACAATATGCCACGTGACACCCCTTATAGGTCCGCATATGTGCATGGAAAAATGAGTAAAAATGGCCCAATCGCAAAAATTTGACTTTAACCTCTTACTATTTCCCAGATTAATATGTTAACGCCTTCATATATTAAAAAGCAAAAAATTAACATATTAACTTTAATCTAGGTCACTAGGGCTGCTAGCAATGTCATCCCCCCCCATTGTCAAACCGTGAGCAAAATTAAAATTCCCCGCCCAAACGCACCCAAACAATGAAGACGGTTTCCGTGGCAAAGCCAGGACACATGTGCCAAAGGGTCATGACACTTGAAATTGCGACACCCCGAGAGGGCAACTTGCGCATTGGTGTCAGCCATAATCACACACACAACGGGAGTTGCAAACCCTCCCTCATTCAAAACTTGCATTTCATTCACAGCCAACACATCAAGGTTCAAATTCTCCAGGTAGGCCACGTTGCGAAGAATTTGGGTGTCTCCGAGCCCTGGAGTAGCACCCGTGAACCCAATGGCAGACAGCTCCCCAACTGGCCTACCGCAAAGTGCTGAAAAGAACGCTGCCAAAGTGTGGTCCCATCAATGGGAATCCCCACCAAAACGTGGCTACCTTGTGTTACCGGGGGGTTATGCTGCCACATAAGCTGCAGCTTCTCCTTCAGATTCACCCTAGACCCAATCCAATAACTACCGCCGGGAGTGAGTAACACAAAATCAATGCGGTGGGGGGCACCGAACGTCTTTCGCACGGAGAGGATTCTCGCCCATGGGCAATACGCAGTGGATGTTGACCGGCTGTACTGCAGCCGCCGCACACTTTGCCCCTCCTTCCTCGATTCCCACAACACTGCTATGGCATGCGGCTTCAAATCTAGTTGATCATCAGTGGGGACATCCGTGTACATGTCCACCAAATTCGTAACCCCACTCAACATTCGCACATGGGAATCCTCCCCCATAATGTCACACACTGCACGCTGCAACCTGCTGATCCGTTCACCACGGCTTTTGCGATTGCCCAGGGCCAAGTGGTGGAAGTGACACGGATGCACCTGCTTAATACAGAAAGAATAACACCTGGGACGCGTGTTGCACAAGCGCGTTGCACTGCAGGTAGGAGACGCAATTACCGCGTTTTTGCGTGCGTAAATGCGCCCATTTGCGTACCCACCCTACCTTCGTTACCGGCCCAAAAAGGGTGTCTTTGCGTTCTCGCTCGAAGAACAGTCGACGCGCAAAATGTGCAATTTGCGCACGCAAAAGGGTGTTTTTGCGTCCCAAGTGTAAAGTGTGCGGGCATGCCAAAGGCGCCTTTTGCATACGCAAGAATGGAGTAAATGAAGCATTTGCAATGCCATGGCACCAAGTGGGTCAAAGGTATGCAAGCTACACTAGCACACGTAACGCCCCTGGCTTGAACCCCACACACTCAAAAAATTGAAACATGTGTGCAGGCCATATATTGAAGAATTGAAGAAGTTGAAAAGGTTGACGATCAATGAAAAATTGAACCTGAAGAACCGCAACTACACAACCAGGCGCTGACAACAGGCAGACAACAGAAGAGCCACCGTCGACCCTCTCTTTTCAAAGGAATGACACATTGATGTTGAAAAAAATTGACTGACAACAACACAATCCCCCCAGGCCCACCAGTGACCCTCACTTTTGAAATGAATGATCTGTCATCCATGATCCATCCCATAGTGAGTGCATGCATTCAAGACAATTTTGTTTGGTGGTCATTTGTTGAATTCTTTAGCACGAAATATTGTTTTGCTGCAAGAAATCTACTTGGAGTTGGTAGGACTACTAAATCACTGAATCCAGACACTGATTGTTTTACACGCCGAATTGTCCCATTTTGGTTTTCAGTAGTTCATGATACTTTCTCTTCTTGCTTTCTCTCTGATGCGTCTTCTGGAATAGTACAGGATGTTCCGGACTTAATGGTCTTACTGTTCTGCTAGATGTATTTTGTCTACATGCCAAGCGTAAGCAAGGCGATAGAGTATCTAAGACTCAGCAGCCCACAAAGCGGAGGTGTTTCGTAGCAAGTAGTCACCAAAGCATTTGACGAGCATACCGACTTTCACACTCACACATTGACGTTGAAAATGAACGAATGACAACAACACAATTCCCTCTCACTTTTGAAATGAAAGACACGCTGGCAAGGAACATAAATGAATGACAACAACACAGACAACACGATCACCATCCGATCGGCATGTCCCACCAACACCATCACCATCCAATCACCATCTCCTGCCAACAACATCACCATCAGATCACCATCACTCACCAACACCATCATCAGCCGATCACCGCCGGCCACCTCGACAGGCCCTAGATGCCTGAGACAGCGGCGACCCCCCCGTTGGGGTCAGGGGCTCGGTTGCCCCTTTCTTCTGCGGCGCTTGCAGGATATCTCCGACCTCGTACTTCTTCAGCAGCGCGTCCAGCGCCTCTGAAGAGGACAGAGGGGGCGCAGCCTCCTTGTCCGCTCGCTTGAGGCTATCCTCCAGCACAGCCGTGGCGGTTGCTGCTTGCAGCAGTCCCGTTCACAACTCAACAGCACAGTGCGTCAGCCAGACCTTGTCCTCCGCGGCACTTGTGTCCTGCACATGCACAGGCTCACGGCGGTAATGCATTGTGTGTCATGCACGTTCTTCTTACTTTGTTCCCTGCAGAAAGAGGAGAGAGAATGGCGCGCTGCACAGCGCGAAACAGGCCTACGCGGTTTGAGCAACCCTATTTTAGCGCTACCGGAACACGAACACGAGCAAGCACTGTCTTTTCTAACCTGTGAAGAGAAGACAAGGGTGGATTGGGGCACAGGGAAAGCGACACAAGGTGTGAATGCCTGAATTCGGCACATGCATCGCGAGCAGAGCGCATACTCTAACCCTACGTGGGCGCTGCGTGCTCCACCCCCTTCGCATACCTTTCATCTCTGTTTTGACCTGTGCAGAGCAAAGGAGGTGAGCGCCCAAACCTGCAACGAACACAGCGGTGACAACCCTAAAGTTTTAACGAAGCAACCAACACGAACGCAATGCATGGGTGTGAAATGACACTGACATACCTGAGAGGTGGGTTGTCCACCTGCTCTGTGGTGTGGCTTTCTTTTCAATACTTTTTCCTACAGTTGATAAAAGTTTTGATGCAACTGTGCAAACATTTCTTATAGAACGTCAAAACCTACGGCTCATACCTTCTTTTTCTAGAGCCGTTTATGCTTGCGCAACTCCTTTTCTGGAGTCCGCTTCTGTTGCGCTTGTCTGCGACTTCAGGTTTAAGACCAAAAATGATGATTTCTACCGTTGTCCCGTCATTTTTGAGCTATTTGACTTCTTAAAACGCTACACCTTTCGCTAAACCACAGGATTCACTCCCTGTTGGTTCCATTTTCTATTTTTTTCAGCACCTGGAGATTTGTGTCCTCCATTGGGAGTATTGCTCCGCGCTTGCCCTTGGTCCGGACGTTTACTAAAAACCTGTTTATGCAGTGATAGCCGTATGCATTAGAGCATTCAACTGTACCCTAGTGGGCAAGCATGTGTGCTCTAGGCAGGGAGTCCTGGGTTCAAACCCCACTACCCCCCAAAAATTTACCAAAGGTTTTCGTCGCACGCTGGCGACTTCTGAGGAATGCCCCATCGAAAGGACATCATTCACGGTACATTACACTGTTTTTCAAGGGTACCTACAGTGTGATAGGCTTCTATGAACTGATGGAAATGTTTCTGTTTGGTTTTATGCATTTTCTGAGGTAATTTTGGGATATTTGAGCCTTTTTCCTTGGTCCTACTAGCTTGATCAACTAGTACTCCAGGGGGGAGTAAGAAAACGTCACTGCCATGTCTTTCTTGGAGGGCTTGATCAAGGCCAGGCCCCCCTTAAAACCCTTTCTGTTGATGCTAAGACTTACTTAAGAAGTTTTATCTCTCTTTTAAAACTTAAAGTACACTTTCTCAAAGTAACTAGGGTTATAACCCTAGCCCCCCATGAAGTACACCCCTGCCACTAAACTGAGCGCAGGTATCTTCCTTCATGGAGGTTATACCGAAAGAAAATAGGCATTTCATGCCTAAGGCCTTCGAGGTTAAGCCTAGTGGTCCCACAACCCAAGACCCCTGTACTCAACTGTTTCTACCACTTATTGTGGTTCTACGTTTCAACTGTTTCTGACTGCAGTTGCTTGGCCGAGTCATATTCTGTGTCTGGCCTAGCTCCTTTGCCCCATATTCCTAACCAGCTCCATTTCATCCAAAAGAGTGCACGTGAAGTGCTTGATGCTAACTTGGAGGCTAGAGTCAGGCCAGTCTTCACTTAAAATCATTTGTTTTATCCATTTGTGATTGAATCTTTGTATTCAAGCCTGCTTTGTCTATCTGCCGCCCTTCTGTGATACACTGGATTTCAAAACTATTCTTTGATTCGATCCATATCCTGTTCTTGCTCTACTTACTGCTTTGGTTTGAGTTTTCAACATCAAACCCTGCAGGATTTCATCAAAATCATTAGGGCACTATTCAAGGACATCTTTCTGGAATCACCCCACACTGGATGACCTCGCAACCCCCGGCACCACCCTTCCTCTTGCCCACCATTACACACATTGCATTTGCTTGGTAGTCACCTACACTGGATGCAAAAAAGCATGTTGTATGGGGACACAGATCGCCCAAACACAATCTACAGCATGCTAAGTACTTAAAAGGGTGTTTTTTTTTATGTTGCAGGTTTTGGCATTTTTGGACGTCAAAAAATCCTATGTATAGTTTGGTGGCATCGTCCACCATATAGAAGGCCTTTGGTTCAGCACTTTTGTACCAGAATTTCTCCCTGATCAGCCCTCTTCGGATGAAGGAACTCTGAGATCTGGTATCCACGAGTAATCTTGCTGGTTGCTTGCTCCCATTCCCCCAATTGGACTGCATTTGGTCCTTTGTCTGGGCCTCAGGGTCCAAGATTTGAGTGGATCTCACTCTTGCGGGGAGGAGTACCCTTGCAAGAGTATCCTCCCCACTTCTTACCTGCCCGGAGATGCCAGCTCCCACATCCCGAGAGTTTGTCAATGCCTCATCATGGCTCCCCCCTTTCCACATTTTTTTCCCTTTGCCTTTCCCTTTCCTTTCCCTTGTGGGTTTTGGTGCCTCTCCTTCGCCAATCTCCTGACCAAACCACACTGTTGGTGCCAATGGTCACAGGGCAATCCCCGATTCCTGCCGGTGTAGCACTCAAGAGGGGGCCTTCCACGTCCCCCCTTTCCATCCCTCTCCCCGATTGGACCATTCCTTCCCGTTTCTGGGCCCTTGCCCTCATGCTCCCCTACCGCTCTGAATCGGGGTGTGCCCTTGCCAAACCCTCCTTTCCGTACTTCTGCGACATGGAACTTACGTCTGGGCCTGGATGGCATCCTCACACTCACCTTGCGGAGCGGGGGTGGCACGCTCGAGCCCCCTCTTCCACCCTTTCCCTTGAAGGGGCTCTCATGCTTTTCTGGTCCACAAGAGGGGCCAGGGTCACGGAACGAATATGAATAGACCTCGGGCGAGTGCCTGAGTCGTTGGGGTTCCCACTCCATCGGTGCCCTCGGCTCTCTCGTCTCTCCGGGTAGTCACTTCTTAGGCATTCCTGAGCAATAAGCTTGCTCACCTCTGGGCAAGGCATCTGAGTTTTCACATGTTGCACTGCCACCCTGTTGCCTGGGATCACCTCATTGTGTAGGTCTAGGACTCTATGGTGTCGGTGTTCGGACGTGGTAGCCACGGTAGCGGCGCTACCATCAAAATCCATAACCATAGGATGGGAATTACCATGGCTTTGGAGAGCGGTCACCAAGGTGGCCTTAGAAACGTCTCCGGAGGTCATCTTGTAGATCCGGGCACAGTGATGGTCTTGGGCATACCTTGATTGGGCTCGGTCAACCCGGTCCTTGATTTTCTGGGTAACCAATCCCAATAGGTCATCCGCTAAGTCCACATCTGCCACATGCTTGCCAAAATCTAGGAGAGCCACCTTGAGCTTATCAATGAAGCACAACCAATCAGCATGAGAGACCTTTCCTGGCCATCTCATTAGGCACCACCCTTCTCCAATTGGTAAATAGCTTGCCATCCGGGGTATGGTCAAAGTTTATCATCAGATAGTCCCACAATTCCTTGAACGTAGGTCTTGTATTCCCAGGCATCTCCTGGAGAGTTCGGGTCATCCAATCCTGACGAGGAGTAGAGTGTAGGCGGACCAAAGCATCACCCAGCTTATGGACATACTGGTCCTCCACCTTCTCGATATACAGTAAGAAAAAGTGCTTTTCCAATGCTTTGGGACATACTCTAGTTGTATTAGAGATGCACTGAGCATCCATGCATTTTTATCTTAGTATTGGTCCCACCAAAAGTGGTGATAACACATTTTGACCTATGGAACCAAACACCCAATCAGGATATGTAGTGGACCCCTTAATCCCCTTCAACGTGAAGCAAATCATCTTTTCCTGAGTTGACTGAGAACTCACATATCCAAGGCAGAGCCTATGAATTTATCTATGTTTTTCCATGAATTCTTAGCTATCCTAGTGGTATGCACCCTAGGGGGCTGGGCACCTCTTTTTGAGAGGTCCTGGGTTCAATTCCTGGTCAGCCTAGCTAAGTAGGAAGATCCCATGTGACATGGCAGTGACCTCATCGCCACATGCCCTGCCACCTCAGCACATATGGGACCCAAAACAAAGAGTGCACATCTCCTGAGATGGCACTATGGAGATACAGTGACCATGGGGCATTTTTCTAACTCTTTCCCAAAACATTTCAGCTATCTTTGTGAATATGCATTCATTTGTGACCTGAGTTGCAGTTTCTGTGAATATCCAATCACCTTTCACTGTTTACACTGCAGCCCTTCATGCTTTGATCCTGATTATCTTCTCCTTGCACACTTCTGGCTTGGGCTATCCTGGATTGACTTGGATTTACTGTATTTCAACAAACAAAAGCTTTTCATCTTCCAAAGCAAGCAGCAGGAAACCCTACAGCAACAGCAAGCAGCAGGAGAAGCAAAAACACAGTGCTGAAACCACTATAAACCTTTCTGGTAGCAAGAGGCAGCCTGTCTCTGCGCACCGGCAGCAACCCCGTGCCGTACATCCAGTGCGCCGAGTACGGGCAAATTTAAGCAGAAGGGTGAAAAAAGATGGATCCAAGAAAGGAGGACGCCGACGCGAAGACAGCGCCAGCGCCTGAGGCGCCGGCAAGGCCAGCGCCTGGCGCTGTACCTTCGGCGGAGCCCTTACATGGGCCAGTGGATGCGGCTGAGGACTCCCTGGATGGACTCCAGACGGCCTTAGGGGCCCTGTCTGTCGAGGAGGTGGTCACCACTCAGCCTGTGAAGAGGAAGAGAGAGAGCGAGAAGGATGCTGGAGAAGGAGCAGACGAAGGAGAGGAGCAAGGGCAAGACCTGACGAATGTCCCTACCTTCGAAGGCGCACCAAGCGCTTCTGGCCTCCACGCATCACCCTCTCCTTTAACCACCACACTCCAAGCCGCTGCAACATCCACTTCCACAATGAACCCGCCGATGGCAGAGGGCACAGGCTTTACTGGCATGCCTCCCTACCCCGCCTATGGTATGGGCCCACCTACCACTGCGCTCCTTGAGGCAACTACTGCCAGTGAGCCGGTGGCTTCCAGCTCTGCGCCGCGATGGTATGCGGCTGAATATCCCCATCCACTACCCGCTACTGGAACCTATGTGGATGTTCCTGGGTATGCACCGGGGTATGCACCCTTGAGTGGGTTGAGGAGAGGACCTGAGTCCCTTGGAGGCAGGAGTAGAGGATCGGGGAGATCCTCCAACAGGTCCCTGACGCGGTCGGAGATCAACGAGGTGCTCCGAGGAGCCACTTCAAAAATCGTGGGCGACCTCACACAAGAGATCCGTGAGAAGCTGGAGCCCCTGATGATCCCGCCCCAAGCGTCACCTATCTCGGTGGGAATGTCACCCCACCGAGTACAGGCTAACCACCTGGCGGCAGGGTTGACAAATACCCTGGGGAGCTTAAGGAGCAGACCGATGCCGACGCCTGCAGCTATTCTGAGAAGTCCCTTCGTGCCGAGAACGGCCCAGCCGCCCTACAGCCACGTGACGAACTCGACGAGGGCCGAGCTGGACCGGCTGGGGCTGACAGCCTTAAGGGCTATGGTGGACGTGGAGCCTTATGGCTCCAGTGATCTAGGCGGAGACCCCTCTGATGATGAGCCGCCGTTGATGGATTCTTCTTCGCCCTCAGATGACGATGACCCTGAGGACCCCGAGGACCCAAAGGGGAAGAAGAAGAAGAAGAAGAAGAAGAAGACCCGACGCCCTGAAGGACGCAGGTCTCAGGAGGCGAAGGCTATTGCCACCTCCAAGATCGTGGTGAACCTGCCTGAGTTCACAGGCAAGGACCTCAGCGAGTTCGCTGAGAATTTTGGCCGGTTCCTACGACTGACCGGCCAAACCCACGCCAGTGGGCGAGTGAAGTGCGATCTGCTCCTGCAGTGCTGCAAGACCAAGTACCTGGAGAAGCAGGTCAGGCAGATCGTGACTAACTCCGCCACCTTTGCCGATGTGGTGGTTGCCCTGGAGAGGCAGTACCCGACCTACGAAACCGACCTCTCCATCAGGGCCGAGATCCAGAACCTGCCCGTGCTGCCCAACAACCCCAAACCTGGCAGGGTATCTCAGCTGTTGGCTTACCTGGATCACTGGGCTGGACGACTGACGCCCGGTTCCTACAGCAGCGACGACCTGCTGTTCTGGTTGGTGGCCAAGCTCCCTCGGGAGCTATGGGACGAGTGCCGTCCGACGGCTGAGCGCAAGGCTAGATCCCTCCGCTACGAGGATCTATGTGTGCTGCTCCTGGAGCTGGCGCTGGAGAAGGAGAGCGACCAGCACTTGAACAACTACCGTCCTGGTGGTGGAGGTTCTGGAGGCCATGGCAAAGGGTACCAAGGGTCCCGACCTGGGCAGGGGACTATCCCCAAACACGCCCACGCCCGTATCATGGAGAACGTGAAGGAGCTATTCTGGTGTGATGCCAGAGACGAGCAGGGCCACCTGCAGCACGCCCCTGACTGCGAGCAGCGAGACTGCTTCGTAGTCCGGGGGAAGAAGCAGAAAAAGAGCACCGGCGCCAAAGCAAAGCTGCCGGATCATTACCGGTGCACCATCACGTGTGCATTCTGCGGTAAGCGGAAGCACTACGAGGATGAGTGCTACCATAAGCAACGCCTATCGGCGAAGCTTAAAGGGGAACATCCTGGCAAAGGCTCAAGCAAAGGTGGAGGCAAAGGCAAAGGCAACGACTCCGGCAAGGGCAAGTCGAAAGGACGTGGTCAAGGACAAGACAAGGGTCAAGGTGGACGAGGAGGAGGCGGTAACCGCCAGCCCGACAACAAGAGCAAGGACAAGAACAGAGGCAACCCCAACCCTAATCCAGGGGGGAACTCCGAGCCCTCTTGATAGCAATCTGGTCCTACCACACGCTCACAAACGCAGGCCCAGCAAGAACAAGGAGCCAAGCGTGAGCATGAAGGTGGTGATGACGGCAACGCTAAAAAGAGGAGCCGTTTCATGAAGATGGCCCGCAAATTGCGGAACAAGGGGTTCGAGGTGACCTGTCCCGCGGAGTTCTGACGGGGACGCTCTGGTGGCACCCAAGACCTGGTGTTTTGGGTATGTATCCGACTAGGGGGACGCGAATACCTGGGGGTATTGGACACTGGCGCCACCATATCTATAGTGGCCAAGAAAATTTTACCTTGTGGGAGCCTGAAGAACACCATGACCACAGCTGCTATACGCATGGGGGATGGACATGTGGTGCACAGCTGCGGGGACTGTGAAGTGGAGGTACCTATGGGCTCTCGGACTATCGCCGATCGGTTCTATGTGATGGACACTGAGGCCTTCGACTTTGTACTGGGTACTGACTTCTTTGTACAGCACTCCCAGATACAATCCCTGACGCTGCAAGCGCCCTACCTCCTCTACGTGGACCACGGCAGTGGCAGAGAGTCTGTGCCACTGGAGCAGTCGGAACATACCTCGAAATACCTGAGACTATCGAAGGAGGAGCCCTCGAGCATGATGGCGGCCTCCAAAACTGAGGACTATCAACTATTGGGGGAAGTCCTAGACCAAGGTCTGAAGGAGTTGGGTCACTCTCGAGAAGACCTGAGTGTGGAGTTGTTCGCCAGCGACAAGCAACATGTACTGGACCTTTACTGCAGCAAGGGGAAGAACTGCAGCTACAAATTTTACTGGCCCTCTTTCGGGATGGCCTACGGGAACCCCAGTTTCAGTGAACTGGGGAAGGTGCTGACGGAGGTGGCCTTGGAACGTTCCCGTATGGTCCTGTGTTCCCGCGATTGGGGAGCCCATGGGGGCAACGAGTACTGGCGAAACCTCCTGGACAGGCTGACTATCAGCTCTGTTCGTTTGTTTGATGAGGCCATCTACGTGCCTCCGGGACGCAAGACGCCTATTGGGAAGCCCGGATGGGGGAGTATGCTCAGTGTGGTGGACGGAGCTCTTACCTCCATTCCCTGGGACGATCTGGACCCGACTCTGGTCCAGGCTATACAACGAGAAAGCGACGGACTCGCCTTGGGCGACTTGAAGGATCGACTACGACCTCAAGATGCTGTTGAGACTACACCCGGAAGAGATGAGTACGTCGTGACTGACACCAACGCCCCCAACTCACCCTGTCATGTACCTGTTCCTGATGGAGTCTCTGAGTGTGGACTATCTGAGCTACCTAGCTCTATCCACTCAGATGACGAAACTGAGCACGACGCCTTCTTCGTGCAGACCTGTGTGGAGGAAGTGGAGAACGCCGAGTACGTCGCCCCACTGAAACCCCTACTCTCCATGAGGGTGGAAGACCCCGTGGATGAGGAGCTGGACCCTCGATCCAGGCTCAGGGAGTATGTGGATTCCAAGAGGAAGTTGGTGGCGAAAAAGCTATGCTACGCGAAGCCTACCTGCAGCTCATGGCCACTGAAGCAAGGACGTATGGGAGACCTATCCCAATTGAAGGAGGACCTCGAACAGAAGATCACCACCTGGCAAAGGGAGGTAGATCTTAAGCTCATGAAGAGCGTGTGGGGCGCCCATGTGAGGACCCCAGAGGGGGACGACCTCTCGGAGGAATGTGTATGTGAACCCCCTCGAGCGTGCCTATGTTGCCATCGTCCATCGGAGATGGTTGAACAAGACCTTCTATATGCCTACCAAGGGCTGAAGGATACTACCACGGGCGAAGAGTCGGTGGAGGACCACCCCCCGACGTCTAATACTCAGGGGGCAAGCAACTTACACTCTGACGAGGACATGGAGGACAAGATCAAGATATTGGACCCGCGGGTACAGAAGCTTATAAGGACCTATCTGGAGGTGTTCGGAGAACTACCCCCTCCAGCCTCATGTGACAAGCTGGTACAGATGGACCTCAAGCTGAAACCCGAGTTTGTGGGTCACATTATCCGGAGGAGACCCTATCCAGCATCTAAAGAGCAGGCCGACGAGATTGAGCAACAGATACAAGAATGTATCGACGCTGGCCTAGTCCTGGAGTACAAGGACGGGGACTACCCCCTACACTGCAGCCCCTGTTTCCTGGTGGTCAAACCTGGGTCTACAGCCAAACGGCTGGTAGTGGACTACGGAGAGCTGAACAAGAAGACACTGAACCACTCAAGGTCCATTCCCAATATGGAGTCTACCCTGGAGAAGATAGCCTCCTGCCGCTACAAGACCAAGATGGACAAGCGAAGCGGATTCTGGCAAGTGGACCTGACGCCCAACGCACAGGAACTACTGGCCTTCATCACCCCTCAGGGGAGGGTGTTCAAGTGGAAGGTCATGCCGTTTGGCGTGGCTAACGCACCCGCTCTATTCCAAGAGCTGATGAACAAGATCTTGTCCATCCTACGAAGGAGACCTAAGGTGCAGGAGCTCATATCCCGTGGTGCCCAGATGGAGGCTCACATCGACGATGTATGCCTCGGGACCAATACCCAGGAGGACCACCTAATCCTCTTGGGTGAGTTCTTTGCGGTCGGCCAGGAGAACCACACACGACTCAAGCTGGAGAAGTGTGAGTTCATGCAGGAGACCATGCAGTACCTGGGGTTTGACGTTGGCTATGGGTGGTGGACCCCAGCGGCCTCTAAGGCCAAACCCCTGATGGATGCCAAGGTACGACACGAAGACCCCAAGAAAGGACTTCATGATGTACGCAGTTTCATTGGGGCGTGCAACTTCTATCGCCGCCACATCAAGAACTTCACCTATACCAGCGCCGTTCTGACAGACTTGATCAAGAAGAGTACTACTTGGCGCTGGGGCCCACAAGAGCAACAAGCGTTTGACGAGCTCAAAGACAAGGTAGCCAACGCTAAGTGCTTGGGCGTGCCTAGGGCACAAGGGTAGATTATCCTGGTGACCGACGCCAGCAATGTGGGCGGTGGTGGAACGTTGTTCCAATGCCAAGCACTAGAGAAGGAGGAGTTCGACTCGGCCATTTCCCAATGGGGGACGGAAGGTCTCACCCGAGATGGAACCCTCAAGCACAGCTACCCTGACGACAAGTGGGTCCTAGTATCTCTGGGCCACTGGAACTGGAAGTGGAACCAGGCCAGGGGGAACTACTCCACCTATGAGCAGGAATTGCTCGCGGGTATGCTGGTGCTATCCTCACAAGCACGACTGTTTGGGAGTAACCCTGTGGTCTGGCTATGCGACCAAGAACCGGTCGGCAGTTTCCAGAAGGGTCCCCCACCTGAGAAGGCCAAGCTACGGCGCTGGTGGACCTACCTCAGTCAACTACGGCTGACGGTACACCATATCCAGGGAGTGAAGAACGAGTGTGCCGACTACATCAGCCGCAACGACTTCGACGCCCTGATTGGTGCCCGGTCTGAAGCGCTGGCTAAGGAGGCGTTCAGCCGTATGGATGTCCACTTGGACCTCAACATGACGATGATACGCCCCCTGGATGGACTCCAACAATCAGAGTACCTGAAGGAGTTCGGGGATATCTACAAGCGCCTGGAGAAACGCCTTGAACCCCTCCTGGTCAACCAAGGCCAGTGGAAGAGAGACAAGAGCTACCTATGGCACGAGGACCGTATTGTGGTGCCTAGTGACCGAGTCCCAGCGCTGCTGAAGTGGACCCATGAGTCCAGTGGTCATGTGGGTGCTGACCGCACCCTGAGGCTGTTCAAGCAGTGGTTCCACACTACGTGGACTGACGACCAACTGCGGAAAACCCTCCAGCCTATCGTGGACAAGTGCTCGTGCAGGTCCTGTAAACCAGGAGATATCAGGGACAGAGGTCTCTACTCGACCCTGCCCATCCCTCACTGTGCTAACAGTGTTCTATACGTGGACTACACGGAGATGCCGAAGTTCGGGGGCTATGACTTCGCCCTTGTGGTAACCTGTGGGTTGACCAGGTTTACCAGGGTGTTCCCATGTACCAAGCACATTACTGGGGAAGAGACTATCAAGATACTCCTGGAGGAGTGGTTTTGTGTCTACGGGGCGCCCAAGGAGATCAACTCCGATGAGGACGTACGAGTACGCTCAGATACTGGCTGGTACAAGAGGGTCCTGAGATCCCTCAATGTCCAGGTGTCTACGGGGATTCCCTACTCTCACACGAGCAACCCCCTATGTGAGCGACAAATCCGTGTCCTGAAGGAGAATGTACGGATATGGTGCAAAACTGAACGCACCAGAGACTGGGTGAGACTACTCCCCGTGATATCCTTGATGATGAACTCCCAAGAGAGTTCAGCTACTGGCTACTCGCCACATGAGCTATTCCTGTGGCGCCCGGCATGGTTCCTACATGCCCCCTATCCAGAGGATACCCATTTCTCTGTGGGTGAATGGGTCCAAGAGCAACAAGCGAAGGTGGACAAGGCCAAGGCTATGCTCCAGAGAGTGAGGGAGCGTCAGTGGAACAAGAAGAACAAGCACCGAGTACCGGCCACCTACCAAGAAGGGGACTGGGTGCTGGTGCACCACAGTCGACTACCCGCCTGGCCACGCTCTACCAGCGATGACCCATACTTCGGGTCGTACAAGATTCTATCAGTGGATGGACATCGTATCACCGTGCGATGTTCTCTCCGTCTAGGGGGGACCCTGGTGTGCGCTGCTCAACACCTGAAGCGCTACTATGATCCTGAAGACCTCTGTGGGGAGGAGTGGGAGCTGAACGACGAGGAAATCGCCGCTCTGGATCTACAAGGGGCTGCCAGCCCTATGGAAGTTGAAGGTGAACTCCCCGACATGAACGCCGAGGAGATGGCTAAGGAGGGCTTCTACCTGGTGAAGTCTGTCCTACGCCACCGCTATCGCCGGGGTTGGCGCTTCCTCACCCTCTGGGAAGGGTTTGGAGTCAAAGAGGCCACCTGGGAGCCCTTCTCTGCATTTGTTCTACCTGAGGGACTACTTGTCCCAGAACAACCTTGGTGAGTTGCTGAGGCTCGCTGAGACGCTTGCCTCCAAGACTAAAGCTAGGGACTGAACATTACCCTTACCTGCCAAAGCGTATGTGTGAGTGTGCTAGTCTTAAGGTCCTGAGTGCAAGCCGCAGAAGTGGTGTCCTAATTATACCCAAGTCTGCACGCTTGCTAAACCTGGAGGGTTGGCTTATTGATGCCACGGGGTACGCCCCGGGTCTCCGCTCCCCTAAGCGCCCAATTTCTGTGCTGGCGCAAAACCTTTGGGGAATACCCAGCGTACTAATCCAGGTATTGTTTTCCCTACCTATCTGTCTACTACAGGGAGGGGTGGCCAAAAGCTATGAAAGCTTGAAAACGCCGTTTTGCTAAATGGCCAAAACACTGACCTAACCACTGCCACAGCCCACCAACCCTGCTAAAATTGCAGGAAACGGGTGGGACAGTGACGAACGCACTACAGGTCCTACACACCCTACAGTGGCACCATCCTGGTGGGCGAGCACTGGGGCAACTGGCTCAAGCCCCCACTCAGGACTACCACTCCTACACGCACACTATACTGGGCGTTGCAAAGGCAAAGGTCTCGTGGGTCCTAGCGACCCTCCTGTGAAATGACAAGAGAACACAGCGCTGCTAAGCAACTGTGGCCTAACAGGGGACGCCATAACGCGTTTCCCCTGCTAGGGCTTGGAGGGAAGAGGTGCTCTTGCGTGCCCGGCGCAGATGTCGATGAAGTCGGACTCCCTGCTCTGCCACAGGCAGAGGCGGAGTTACTTGATTGTGTGATCTGCACCCTTGTTTAGCAGGGCATAAAAAAAGGCTGCTGCACCAATCACCCTACCTGCCCACCTGTAAAACAAAGGCAAATGAAAGGGCGTTTGCGGCGGAGGAACCAAGCCACACTCCAGGTATTATACCCTTCTCAGTGTGACCTATAATACACTGTCCGCAAACACGCTGGAGGACCAGCTACCTATGTCAAGCAAGCAAGCTTTAAGGGACTCCTCAGGTTCTCTGGGTAGCCCCTGGGTAGCCTAAACAAGGTTTACCGTGCACACTTCGCGTGGCCTACCCTTTAATGCGTGTGTGCATGCGCGAGTATGCACGATCGCGTTGGGCAAACCTGCCCATCTCAACCTCAATCACGACTCCACCAGGGGGTGGCCCCGCCTGGGCTTACTCACCTTACATACCGCTGGAGAGAGAGAGCAAGTGAGGGGCGCACGCGAAGAACGTTGCTATGCACTTGTGTGTATGTCTAATCACCCTGATCTGACCGCTAATCATCTGCAATCTTTCTAATCAATCCCTCTATCGCGTTCTATCTTTGTTAGCGCTGCTACAAGGCTCGTTCACGGAGACACGAGACGAGCAATGTGTATGCGGCATAGAAGACGAGCATACCTGTAGTTTATACCTGATTCATTGAAGTCTTTTCGTTCATTTTCCAATTCCTGAATTTTTGAAGCTTCTATTAGTGTGGGTGGAATCTGTATGTTTATTTATTAATGTGTGTCTCGTCATTTTCAAGACTACGTGAGACATACGTTTATAATTCCATTATTTCTCCATTTTCCGGCGCTTCGCTAGGAGCCGCTCCTGCGCGCCGCCATTTTTTTGCGTATGAATTTCTGGATTTAAAAAATCCAGAGATGACTATAATTTTTATAAAAATGTGCTTCTGATGCACAATTGGATTCTGCTCAGGTGTGTTGTTTCAGAAAAATTCTAGGCCATCATTTGACGGATTTTGGTGTCGTCGCTTCGTTTTTGCGTGGATTCGTCCATAATTCTCCCATTCCTGCCTCTGCAGATACCCACGCGCAGCCTCGCTGAGTAGGCCGTGTTCGGGCCGAAACGCAGGTGCCTGGGGAGACTGAGCAGAACCAAGACCCTACAAGGGGCAATTTAATTTTTTGACGACTCCTTTCGCCCTAAGACAGGTCACAGGTCGCCAGCAGGTTTACGAGAACCCATGCGAGTGTGTATAATGTGTCTTGCGTTGGGTTTGTGTCGACGCTGCGTCTTGGAGGGAGGGATGCATATGCACATGTTTGGCATGCTCCCATACTAACCCAACCAAGCCACAGGAGCCCCGGCAGCGCCATGAACGCTGAGTCTTCTGTAGGAAATGTTACAAACAGAGCAGCAAAAGAGCGCCAGCCATGGTGAGCGCCCATTTTTCTGTGTGAGGGAAACTATAGGTATTTTAAAGTAAATGTGGAAACCAAGGAAAGGCCAAGAAAAATTCCCTCTTTCCTAAAATGCGACAGTGGTGGCCACCACAGCACAAGGGGGGAGTAAGAAAAAGTGCTTTTCCAATGCTTTGGGACATACTCTAGTTGTATTAGAGATGCACTGAGCATCCATGCATTTTTATCTTAGTATTGGTCCCACCAAAAGTGGTGATAACACATTTTGACCTATGGAACCAAACACCCAATCAGGATATGTAGTGGACCCCTTAATCCCCTTCAATGTGAAGCAAATCATCTTTTCCTGAGTTGACTGAGAACTCACATATCCAAGGCAGAGCCTATGAATGTATCTATGTTTTTCCATGAATTCTTAGCTATCCTAGTGGTATGCACCCTAGGGGGCTGGGCACCTCTTTTTGAGAGGTCCTGGGTTCAATTCCTGGTCAGCCTAGCTAAGTAGGAAGATCCCATGTGACATGGCAGTGACCTCATCGCCACATACCATGCCACCTCAGCACATATGGGACCCAAAACAAAGAGTGCACATCTCCTAAGATGGCACTATGGAGATAGAGTGACCATGGGGCATTTTTCTAACTCTTTTCCAAAACATTTCAGCTATCTTTGTGAATATGCATTCATTTGTGACCTGAGTTGCAGTTTCTGTGAATATCCAATCACCCTTCACTGTTTACACTGCAGCCCTTCATGCTTTGATCCTGATTATCTTCTCCTTGCACACTTCTGGCTTGGGCTATCCTGGACTGACTTGGATTTACTGTATTTCAACAAACAAAAGCTTTTCATCTTCCAAAACAAGCAGCAGGAAACCCTACAGCAACAGCAAGCAGCAGGAGAAGCAAAAACACAGTGCTGAAACCACTATAACCTTTTCTTATACTTCACAAATCGGGGTTGGAAGTATGCCCCTCCGGACCTAGGGTTGAGGTTTGAGGTTTGAGGTTTGAAGTTTCGGGTACTAGACCTTCTTCGGCCCCGGGGGGCCAGGTGGTGGGGCCAGGTGATATCCTCCCCACCGGGACCTAGTGGGGGGCCCTTCATGACACACCTCCTGCCTGGTGTCGGTCGGCTTTCCCGTCGCTGTGGTGCCTTCCCCCACCCCGGCTTTACTGGGTGGCTGCGCGGGGCAGGTGGAGGCCGGCCGAGAACCAGGCTCATTGTGCCTGCCGCTGGCCCCTGCCGAGGCAAGGGCGCTGAGCGCGCTCCGCAGCATACTTGTTCGGGGCCTTGCGATGGGGTTGTCCCTGGCGGGTCCCTCCGGCTTCGGTCTTGGGCTGCGTGCGCTGCGGTGGCTTGGCATGTGTGGACCCAGTCAGGTACGCGTCTGGTTTGCCGTACCGTCCGTCTTTCGACGGGGGACTCGGCCGGTGCAGCGGGGCTGTTTCGTGTGGATGCCGACACCGCCTCTTTCGGGTCGGAGGAAGCCATGCTGGGGTCCCGCGTGTGTGTGTGTGCGTGCTCTTCTTTGCCGGGTCGGGCGGGCGGGCCTCCCGGGCGCGTTCTGGTGCGCCTCACCTTTCCTGTGGCCGTTTTGTCCTTCCTCTTTGTTGGGCCCGCTCGGGCTGGGGTAGGCCGCGCTTCGGGTGGTTTTTTTTTTGTTCCTTCCCCTTTCTGCCCACGTCCCTTCTGGCGTCCCCGCTGTCTCCGGCTTTTTGTGCTTCCCCCTGGGTGCCCTGGGCCTTGGCGCCCTTCGTTTGCTTCTACCCCCCCTTTTTTGTTTCTTGGTTTTGTTTTGTTGTCCTGCGTTTTCTGCCACTCTGTGCCCCCTTGACCCTTTTTTTGTTTTTGCTCCTCTTCCCTCCCCCCCCCGTCACGTTTTTCTGTGTGTTTTGTTTTCTTTTTTTTTGTTTTCCCCCCCCTCCCGCACCCTCCGCGCGGTCCTTTGTGCTGATGCTTTCGGTGCCCCGGGGCCTTGGCCCTTTTGGGTTGCCCCCGCCCCCCCTTCTTCTCCGCCCCTTTTTTTTCCTCCTTTTTTTTGCCCCCTCTCCGTGCCTCTCTTGTCTCGGCTTTTCAGTTGTTTCCGGCCCTGGGTGCCCTGGGCCTCAGCGCTTTGTCCCCGCACACCCCACCCGCCGTCTCTCTCTCTTTCTCTTTTTTTTTGTTGTTGTTTTGCGTTCCCGCTTTTCCCTGGTTCCGGGTGCTCTTGGTGGTCTTGGCCTCTGCTCCGCCTGGCTGGGTTTCTTTTTCCTCCTCCGTGTGCGGCCTTTTGTGTGGTGTGTGCGCTGCGTGCTGGGGCTGTGCCCCCCCCCCCCCCCCAGCGGCTGCTGGTGTTTTGCTGTGTCTCGTGTCTTGTTGTGTGGTGCCTCTGTTTGTTGTGGGCTGTTTTGTGTGGTTCGTGGCATTTTGCGGTGTTTCTCGGTGCCTTGTGGTGTTGGTGTTGTGCTGTGTGGTGTGTTGTCGTGCTGTGTTCTGCGGTGTTTTGTCGTGCATGGGGCCGTAGCACGTTGTTGTGTGGTTTGTTGTGCTGTGTGTTGTCGCTGGCGGTCTCCTCTGGGCGCTCCTTCCCCCTTTTTTTGTTGGTGTCGTGCGGTGCCTTGTTGTGCCGTGCTGCTTTGTGCGGTGTTTTGTCTTTTGTGGTGACAGCGCGGGTTGTTGTGTGGTGTGTTGTGCTGTGTGTGGTCCTGGTGCGCGGGGTTGTCTGGTCGTGGGGTCCGCCGCGTTGTGTGTGGTTTTCCTGCCTTGCCCCCCCCCTCCTGCTGCTGCCCCCTGTCGCCGTTGCCTGGCCCCTTGTCCCGGCCCGTTGTTGTGTGCTGTCCTGGGGTGCGGTGCTGCGTTGGTCTGTCGTGCCGTCCGTCGTGCGGTGTGCTGCCGTCTGCGTCGTTTCTTGCTGGTGCTGCCCTGTTGCTTCGTTCGCGCTGGCTGGTGCTGTGTGTGGATGCCTGTGGTTGCTTGGTGTTCGCTGCTGGGTCTGGTTGCCCGCTGTTGTTTTCCGCTAGCGTGCTTTGGGGCGGGTGGTCCTGCCTGGCCGCGGGGCTCGCCGCCCTGCTGTGTGCTTTGGTTTGTTTTGGCGACCCGCTCCCCTGTGCTGTGTCCTGTGTTTTATGGCGCTGTGTTGCCGTGTGCTGCCGTGCTGTGGTGCCCCGCTGTTCGTTTTGCTAATTTCTGTGGTCGGTGCGGCGCTGTGTTGCTCCTTGGCGCCGTCCGTAGTGCGTCGTGCTGTTCTTCCTGGTGTTGTGTTCTGTGCCCCCGTCGTGTCGCCCTGTGCCGTGCTCCGCTGCTGTTTGGGCGCTGTTTGGTGCCTGGTGTTGCTGCCCGTGTTTGTTGGTGGGTCTGAGTGCCTGGTGTTGTGTTCTGGTGGCGCGTGTCGGCCCTGGTGTCCTTGTCTGGCCTGTGGTCGCCCGCCCTGCTGTCTGGTGTGCTGGTGCGGTGGACTGCGCCCTGTGCTGTGTCCTGTGGTGCTGTGCTGCCTTGTGGTGCTGTGCTGTCTGGCTCTGTGGTGCGTGTTGTCCGTGCTGCTGGTTTTTCTTTTTCCTTTTGTCCTCTTTTCCTCTGAAAAAATCCCCTGCCCTTTCTCCACCCCTTTGAAAACTTTCTGAAAACCAAAAATCAAATGTTTCTCACTAGAAAATTAGACACTACCCAACTCACGCACGCAGGCAGGCAGCAATACCACAGTTACATTTCTGACTTACGTGTTGCCACGCGACCTCGAAGATTGTGGTCTTGTTTGCAAGGGGTTGACCGCATTTCCCCCAGGGCCGGTCGCCTAAGCTATCTTTTTATTTTCCATCCGGACCTAGACAACTGCAAGGGGACGGGCATCTCCACACTTTGGGCAAGGAGCCACTCCATAGGATGGTGTTGCAATGCCATAGCCTGAAAGGCCAGCGCCTCAACACTACTCCCGTTCAGTGGGTCCCCCGCATCTTGTATGTTCGTGCGGCGGTATACGAGGGCATTGGGCTCTGGAAATTGAAATGTCCTGCCCGTAAGGTGGTTGATGCTCTTGTCGCATGTCTCTTCCTCATTGTAGCTCCCTCCCTCATCCCCTGGGTGGGCCCCAGGGTGTCGCCTCCCCCCCTCACTCCGGGAGGTGTCTGAATCTTCACTAGAACTTGACGATGGGTCTTGAGGTGGAACATCCCCTGAGGCGTGACACTTTTTGGTGGGTATGAGGGGGCTTGTTGCCTTTTTCCTTCACTTGCTCCTCCTCCACTCATCCCTTGAGGAGCCCTCCCCATCTTCACGATGGTCCTGGCCCTCCTCTTTGGTCCCGGGCTCAGTTTACACTGCCATGCTAGTGGATAGAGTTCTTTGTCCACTGCCACTAGGGCCAGGGGTGGCACCCACCCCTTCTTGCTTGCCCCTTGAGGTTTGTACCATACTGGGTCGGCAAGGTCCTCTCTCTTGTTTCTCCTGAGGGGTTTGGCCCCAGGGAGGTTGGCAGTTGAGGGCCAGCAGTGCATGCCCTTGCCGCTGGACCACACCTGTGAGCATGTGGATTTGCTGTCGTAGGCCCTCTACCTCCATATTCTTACACCTTGGGGCCATTCCCTCTTACATCTCTTGCCGCATCTGGCCTACCACCCATTGTAGCTCCCCCAACCTCTGGGACAACTCCCCGCCTTCTGAAGCCGGTTCGGACCCCCGTGGCCATCTTGGGGTCACTTGGGGTGTGTATCTATGTGCCGGCAAGCCGCCATTGGCTGATATCATACTCTCCCATCCACCTGACCTAACCCGATGTGATAGTGTGATAGGTTTGGCCATTCCGGCTATGAGCGGCCATATTCAGTACCGAGGCGCCGCCAGCGGAGATTTATATATCAGAATATCAGGAATCAACAGGGTTTTATTATCATAATGTTTACGTAATCTTTCAGCCTTTCGTTCTGATGGTCAATGTATCGGCGACTGTCAGTTGGCTCGCGATTTTGTGTTAACCGATTGGTTAACTGTTATTTCCAGATATTTTGGCGGAAACCCCGATGAAGGGTCAGATTTCATCAGTAAAGGGTTCGTTGCTTCCGCAATTTTCTAAATATGCACTCGAAATTTTATTCTGAATTTTTCGCGATGTCGAAATCGGATTTTCGATTTCGACATCGCCGCACTTGATTTGGTCTTCTTCGAGTGGTCATACTCTTTTCTCTATGCCCGAATCAGGTTTCCCTTATACTTGCCACCCATTTGACTTGGAGATGTAAGGGAAACAAAAGTGAATCCTGGGACCACTTTGAAGGGCCATATCTACGCGCGAGTGTGAGGAAAGAGAATAAGAAAGGTTGGGTGGCAAGCGCCTTAGTCTCAACTTAATTGAGGAAGCATCAGACGACTTTGGTGTGTACACATGCCCGGTCTAGCAAGGGATAATGGTCAAGAGGGTAGAAAGTGATATATAACTCTTGGACCGTGCAACCGAATATTTTATTGCAACTTTCGACTGTAACGCATGAGTGTTGGGGTTGCATAGATACTTTTTCTCTGGGTTCCCACGTATTTTTAACGTGAAGTTATGTCCATGGAGGGGCATGGTATACCATGGTGGGAGCCACTTTTGAGGGTATGTGTTATATGCATGGTATGTGCTTCGATATGCTCACGCCCATGTTATATATCTTCGTGTGGCCGAAGAGATGGGGAGCCACACGTGACAAGGGCTTTGCCCATGTCCCAATTGTGGAATTCAAAACGCTAGACTAAGTCTACCGCGTATGTATTGCTCATGGTATGTCTGGCAAAGAGATCCATGAGTGCACTCCCATTTTCATGGGGCATGTAGATATGGGTGGCGAAGGTATCTCCATGCGCCCGATTGGGGATCCAAGTGGGGGAATTGTTCGCAAATGGTTCCAATCATTTGTGTATTGAACCATGAGCGGATATCATGGGTGAGCATAGAGATATATTATCATGACAACTTTGTATTTGGACATATTTGCATGTTTTTGACCTCATTTTATGCTCATTTTTGTGTTTTATGTGCTCAACTGGTCAGCTAACAGTAAAGTGCCTAGGGATCCGTGAACTATGGTATGTTGCTTGTATGTTGGCATATGCTTCGGTGTTGCACCTCCCCATATGCCGGATTGCGTGGTCACTTTGGCTTGGCATACGAGGCCTCACAAAATTAGGTCTCAAACTCATGAGCTGACTTGTGAAGCATGCCATGTACATAACTGGAGAAATTTCGGAGCCAATGATGGGATATTCTTGGGCATGGACCTTTGGCCTATATCACCCTTGTATTTTACCCTCCGGTTTGACACATGCATGGAGCATTTGGATATTTGCCGTATGCATCTTTGAGCATATAATTGACTTTTGGGCATAATGGTGTGATTTGCCTGATTTTGCCATGTTGTGAGGTCAACATCATGGGGCAGTTCTCCAAGCCCATTCGACTCCAAGTCCAACCAAGGTTATGTCAGGGTAGGGCCTGGTCCTGAGTGCCACTCTAGGCCATGACACGCCACCTTCCCTATTGGGCTACGATTTAGAGGCTTGGGGCTGAACCCTTTTTTGGGGTTCATGTAGTGACTTTTGACACATGGCATTTAGCCATCTAATTTGACCTGGTTCAGGGCAATACGTTGGTGAGTCAAGGGAAGGTCTTGAGTCCAGGGAATGAGGGTTTATGGCTGTGAATGCGTATGTTTACCTCTCGCCCCAACTTGGCTTTATTTGTGTTCATATGCCAATCTCAGGGCTTTCTTCCTTGGTGCAATTCTTGTACATGCCCGCCACCGTGAGACGACTGGTGTGCTGAACGGAAGCCGGCAGCCTGATTTGGATTGTGAATTGGGTTATTGCTGTATTTGTGGGATCTGGTTGCTGTTTCAGGGTTGAAGGAGGATTTTTTTTTCTATATTTTTGGACTTTGGACCCTTTGGAATTCGAGGAATGCAATCACTGATCCGGAGTAAATCAGCAGGGGTAACAGGCGGAAGGGGCACAGCGGGGGCCGGTCCTGGTAGGGACCTTCTTTATGGTAGCAGAGGCGTACCTGCTGCCCCTACCTACCACCGACCCGGGGACTTGGGCCCCTATGAGCCCTGCCCTAGTACGCCCCGGGTGCGTATTGTGGACTCGGTGGAGACCACGCCGGAGATTGGAGCCATAGATGAACCGAGACGTTCAAGAGCATGGCGAACTCCGGAAGTTGAAGCCCGAAGAGAAGTACAACATTCGGGAAGAGGAGGACGTGACATGGAGGACCTGGTCTCCATGTGTGAGCGTCGCTGCCGAAAGGCATGCAACCTCCGCTCCGCCGCGGAGGACTCTGATGAGGCCTGCCATTCAGGCAGCAGTGGAGGACGGGCCCGGCGCTATCAGAAGCGCGGGTCACCCAAGCCCGCGGCGGAGGACGCCGGGGCTATGGATACGGACCCGAGCCCGGTCAGGCTGTGGGACTCCGAGCACCCCGAGGGCTATCGGACAGCCTACGAGCCACCTTCGGAGTCGGAGGAGACGACCAGACCGCCCACAAGGGCGAACACGGCCCCCGAGCCCGCCCTGAAGCACGACGCCGAGGGCTTGGAGAGGCCAGCCAGGGCCCGGACGGCACCTGTGCCCCGGCACACGGGACCAGAGACGGACGCCATAGGCGATACCCCCATGGGCGATGAGTCTGAGGTGCCGGGAACCGCGGGATGCGCTGAATCCGGCGGAAAGCACGCTGCGTGCCACTGCGAACACGTGTCCTTCCTCATGGGCAAGTACCCGAAGATGGGGATGGACGCCATCGTGCATCCCCTTGACCGCCTGGACAACGCCAAGGACGGTCTAGAGGAGGACGTCGCGGGGATTCTGGACGACCAGTCGGCCGCGGAGAAAGACATGGAGGAGCTGCGAGCGGAACGGGACCGGTACCGGGAGAATCTGGAGCTGGCCCTGGAGAAGCAGCAGCGAGTGGTGGACAGCCTCCTCCACCTGGTGGAGGACATGTCGGGACGCCTGAAAAGGCTAGAGGAGCTACAGCCCCTCGCCTCGGGTCCGGAGCTCCCGGCAAAGCCGGCCGCGGCAGAGCTGGTGGAGCGGGTTAAGACCCTCAGGAGCGCCATGGATAAACCCATGGGCGGCCCTGCAGAGGCACCCTACGCGCCTCCGCGTGTTGACCCGGGTGCGCTGCCGTTTGTTCCCATGTTCAGCGAATCCACAATGCTCGGGGAACACACGGCACCGGCTGGGTCCATGCGGGAAGGGCACGTAACCACGGACCCGGGGAGCCTGACGGTACAGATGTCCCATGCCGCCCAGAATGTACCGATCACGACGAATATGGTAGTTTATGCGGAAGAGGAGATCCAGAGCCAGACCATGCAGGAAAGAACCATGGGAAGCGCCGACGGACATGGTCGAGGTCACCCAGGCGGAAATCTGTGGGCGAAGGACCCCAATACAGGGATATGGACGGCCGATGGAGCAAGTCCTTCCCGCATTCCAAAGCCCATGGGTTCAGGCCCAACTGGACCGCACTCCATGGAGGAGAGGGATGTACGGGGAGTGTACTCAAACCCCCTGGCCACAGGTGGTATCCGTCTCGGTGGAGTGGTGGCTGGGGACGTCGGAGACGCCATCAGGATTGACGACCTCAGGGGAATCGAAATCCCTTACTATGATGGCAACCCCTCCAACCTGGACGACTTCATCCTGGATTGGGAGGACTTCGCCGAGGAGGTCGTCGGCGAGATGCGGGGAGCGCCGCGGGACAGGTGGGTATGCCGGACATTCCCACACCGGCTGGCGCAGGACCTGAAGGAGGAGCTGCGGGATCAGATCCGGGAAGGACTGATCCGTACGGAGCAGGCCTGCCTCCAGTGGTTGGAGGATGAGGAGCGGGTGGACGCTCCGAACCAGAAGCTGGAAGACTTGTGGTCCATCCCGCTGCCGCTGGACCGCGGTGAGTTGCGGGTCCGGGAGTGGAACCGGTATCTGTGGAAGTACCGCAGATGCCTTAAGCTGGTGGAGGACTGGAACGAGGCCAGCGAGATCCGCCACCTGCTGAAGGACGTCCTCCCCGGCAACTGGAAGAGGAGAGTGGAGGACGAGGAGAAGAAGCGAGCCAAGAAGCGGGTGGCGGTGAGGATCATGGCGGCGGAGGATACCCATGCGGGTATCATGGAGTTCTTCAGGAGGAACCTGGGCGAGCCCAACCGGATGTTGGGACTGAAGAACGCCGTGTACGTGGAGGTATTTGGAGACTTCATGGGGCAAAGGTTGCTGCGCCTCAACAACGTGGAGTGGAGGCGCGGGAAGCCGCTGAGGATGCAGGTCATCTTCGCCCGCATGAGCCTGGACGAGATCGTGAAGCCATCACGGTAGAGTTGAAGCTCAATGCGAAGAACGAGGCCCACGTGGAGGATCGACATGGTCATGGACAACGAGGCCACCGAGAAGACCGCCATCATCGGGAGATCCAGGAGGACACGGTCAACTCCGCGGAGAATGGTAGTGGAAGTGGCCAAGACCACTGGACCTGGTCCCGGGAGGATCACGAGGAGGCCCACTTCTTCGCGTTTGTGGCGCACAACGTGAGGGACCACGGGCAGGATCGGTCCAGATGGAGCCGGGTGGGACCCAAGAAGGGCAATGAGCCAAGGAGGATCGGGAACCCACCGCTCTCGTTCCGGGAGTACAGGTCTCAGCACGACGGGTGCTGGGTCTGTTATGGCAAGGGAAACAACCAAGCACACGACCACCGTCAGTGCAAGGTGTATGAGGCGGACAAGAAGGCCCACTTCGCCGCCCACCCCGAGAAGAAGCCCTAGGAGCAGTGGATTTCCGATTGGAAGGCGAAGGGCGGAGACGGGGGAAAAGTCCAAGGCAAAGGCGAAGGGAGAGGCGGAGGAAGAGGCTATGGTGCTGGACCTGGCCAAGCCCGACGAGTGAGGTCGATCGAGGAGGTTGCTGAGGACATGTTGACGACATTGGAGGAACTCCCAGCCCAGCAACGTGGTGGACCAAGTCCTGGCGGATCGCAGCCGGAAAGGGGCTGCGGGAAGCCAAGTCTAGAGGAGCCCCCACGGGAGTGGGACCTCGGAGGTCTCTCCTCCGAAAATCAGTGGAATCCCAGAGAAAGCGAAGGCACATCAGGTGCCGGAGAAGGCTCCAGAAGAGCCAAAACCACTGAGTTTCGCCACTCCCAACCCCTGGAGCGCCCTGCCAAGGGAAGTACATGTGGGTACGGGACATGGCAAGAAGGAAGGAGCGACCACGGAGAGCCCCGTGGACGGGCAGGACCAACCCAAGATCTACACCATCCGTGACCATACCCTCGAAGTCCTGATGCACCCGGACGTGCTAGAGTTGCATGCCGTGAGAGTCGTCCATACACCTCATGGCAACGAGCGGCAGTTGCACTTGAAAGTGCGAGTACGGTGCCGACGAGAGGGAAAGGTGGTGGATGTGTTGGTGGATATGGGTGCCCAGGTGAGCCTGGTCCGGAGAGGGTTGTTCAAGGAGGAATTCCTGCAGCCCAGCCGGAGACCGGTCCGCCTGAAGGTCGCCAATGGAGAGATCATGGGTGGTGGCACCCATGAGGCCACTATCAGTATGGAATTCTGGGAACATGAGCGCTTGAACCGCCCAGATCAGGCGAAGAGAAGCACTCTATCCGGGAACTTCTATGTGGCCGACATCACCGATTGGGATATGATCATGGGGTATGACTTCATGGTGGCAAACGCCATTGGAGCCCTTCCCCATCGTGCAACGCTGGTCCGGGAGGATGATGAATGCCTCACATGGCTGTCCACGGACTATGCATGCGGATCATCCCAATGGAATGCTGAGGAAGAGGATCGGATCGTCCAAGCGGTGCAAGCTGTGGGTGCCAAGTCCAGAGGAGACCGCGGAGTTCAGCTCACGGAGTATGGAATGGCGCCGCAGGTGTATGCAAGGATGATCCAGACGCTGGGAGCCAAAGCGCCCGAGACGGACGTCTTTGCTTCCCGGGATGCCCCACCTCTGAGGAAGTGTAGGCGGCACTGGCATCGAGGAGACCCAGCCTGGCACCGGCATTGGGGTTTGAAGGAGTGGGGACCCATGTATTGGCATGGCTCCCTGGACAACACCAGACGTACGGTGGAGAAGATCATCGCGGATAGGGCGAAGGGGATCTTGGTCATAACCGGCATAGGATCCACCCCATGTCCGCTGGAGGGTCTCAAGTCGACGCTGGACTCCATCACCCTGAACGAGATTTCAATCGGGTCAGAGGAGGAGTTGTTCATCGACGCCAAGGGTGTATCAATGCCCTCCCCGGGTCAAGCGTGGGGTACCAAGGCTTTCCTGGTGGATGGGGCGCAAGCCAAGCCCACGGGTGATGAAGCATTCATCCGTAGGGTGGAGGCGGTGCCCATGAAGGTCATGTTTGAGCCCAAGCAGGGGACGGATCAGCCTATTGATGGCATTGACGTCCTGTCCCGCGCCGAGATCGACGACGTCGTCAACTACATGCGGATGGGGATGCACGACCGTGTGGCTGCCAAGAAGAGGCGGGCCATGGTCACATCTCCGCATTGGTGGGATGACAAGATGTTGGTCACCGGCAAGTACGAGAAGGACGAGTTCGTGGCGAGGGTTATGGATCACATCGCGGACCAATACGATGGTCCGGTTGGGTCGGACCCACCAACATGGGATTTTCCAAGAGTGGGTGCCGATAGCGACAGTCACCAGCCCGAGGCCGCAAATTTCCGAAGATCATCGGTGGGAAGAGCTCCCCACGACGATGAAGACGGCATATCGGACGAGGAGAAGTTGGAATCGGACCCAGAAGAGGCCTATACCGCGGTGCGGTCGGTTGTATCTATACCGAAGCAAGCGGCTGAAGAGGCCCAGGAGAACCCGAAGGTCGCCGAGCTCAAGGAAAGGCTGATCAATGCCTATCCGCGGCTATTCAGTGGCGTCGCCAACAAGAACCCTCCAGATCGTGGGAGATTTGGTACAGCGAAGATCAAGCTGAAGCCGAACCCGAAGATCTATCGTCATCGGGAGTACCAACTTCAGGGCGATCGGGCCGAGGCCATGAAGAAGTTGTTGGCAGAGTTCATTGAGCGAGGATGGATCGAACCCTCCGACAGTGAGTAGGCCAGCCCAGCCTTCATCGTACCCAAGAAAGAGAAGGGCGAGTGGAGGTTGGTGGTGGATTACAGGGGTTTGAACGAGCAAACCGAGCACGACTCGTACTCGCTTCCCCTGATCGACTCCATCCTCCAAAAACAACAGAAAAAGCGGATCTTCACGGTGTTGGACCTGAAACACGGTTATCACCAGATGCCGCTACACCCGGACTCCAGGCCCTGCACAGCGATGTCGACGCCGCTGGGGCCCATGCAGTGGAACGTGGTGCCTATGGGCGCCAAGAATGGCAACGCCGCTTTCCAGCGCATGATGGAGGACCTACTCGGTCCTGTCCGGGACTGTGCCGATCCCTTCGTGGATGACATCATCATCGGGTCCGGCACGGAGAACATGACTGAGGACGAGCTCATCGACGCGCACGAAAAGGATCTGCGCCGAGTGCTCAGCGAGTTGGACAAGCACAACATGGCGTGCAAACCCACCAAAGCCTCACTCTTCGTGAAGGAAGTGGAGTTTGCGGGTCACGTGGTTGGTCATGGGCAATGCCGTCCCATGCCTGGGAAGCTGGCGTCCCTGCACCACTGAGAAAAGCCCCAGACCATCAGCGAACTCCGGTCCTTCATGGGGTTCTGCAACTACTATTCGGGCTATGTCCGAATGTATGCAGAATTGTCGGGGCCGCTGCACAAGATGCTGCAAGTGGGCAAGTTCGATGGCCGGAAGGGGAGCAAGAAGAAGCTTGCCTGGACCCCTGAGGCCGAAGATGCGTTCAGCCGCCTGAAGGAGCGACTCCTGGGGCAGCTGGGACTTTTCTTGGTGGACCTGGACAAGGGATTCGTGCTACGGACGGACGCCTCGGACTATGCTGTAGGGGCAGTCCTCGAGCAGATCCGGGACGACGGGACTCATGTTCCCGTGGCGTTTTGGAGCAGGATCCTGGCCGAGGGCCAACGCCGAACATGGACCGCGAGGGAGAAGGAGACATACGCCATTGTATGTGCGCTCAGGAAGTGATCTGGCAACATCGGACTGCAGCCGGTGGTAGTTTGCATGGACCACCAGTACCTACAGAGCTGGCACAAGGAGCATGTCGACACCCCCTCAGGACCAGCGGCTAGGAGGGCCCAATGGCACGAGACGTTCGCCAAGTTCGACCTCAGCGTCGTGTACGTCCCGGGGAAGGACAACACTGTGGCAGATTGCCTCAGTCGCTGGGCCTACCCCGCGGGCAGGGCGTGGATGGACATATCCAGCCATGGCAACGCCGAGGAGACCGAGGAGGCCAAGCGCATCATCGAGAAGGAGAAGGCTATGGAGCAAGAGGGGGTCAAGTGCTTTGTGGTGATGGCAAACCGTACGGACCTGGCCAAGTTCCGGGGTGCCCGCGTCCAAGCTATTCGAGAGGAAACGCTCGAGCAGTGGATGGTGGCCCCTGTAGAGCTAGTCAGGTCGGTGCTCACAGAGGACTGGTCGGATGACTACGCGGCATCCGAGCACTGGAGCAAGTACTGGAATGCCGTGAGCGCCCCGTCGGACGACGAGTGGCCTGAGGGCTTGACCGAGGATGGGGACAAGTTGTTCCTCAAAGACAAGCTGCTGGTGCCCGAGAACCGAGTGGAGGAGCTCATTGACCACTGGCACAACGCCCAGCTCATGCACCCTGGCCGAGACAAGATGCAGCAGGACTCCGAGTGGCGTTTCAAGTTCCCTCCGGGGTACTACGCCATCCTGGATAGGTACTGCAGCGACTGTGCCGTGTGTCGGGCCACGAAGAGCCCCAACCACTCCACAGCGGGCAACCCGGTGTATACGGCTATACCGGAGGCCCCTATGCGGTCCGTGGCCATGGATGTATTCGCCATGCCTGAGGTCACCGTGGAAGGAGAGACCTACGACTGTGTCATCCTGGCCGTGGATAGGCACAGTGGGTATATCGTGGCGGTCCCTGGCAAGAAGTCCAAGAAGAAGGACAAGAAGGACAAGCATGGAGTGGGGCTGCAGGCCAAGACCGTCGCTAATGCCATCATCAGGCTTTGGCTGACGATTTTTGATGTCCCGGCTGTCATCGGCAGCGATCGGGGCAGTCAATTCGTGGGGACGTGGTTCAAGACGATGTGTAAGCACATGGGGATTCGGCACGCCAAGACCGTGGCATACCACAGCCGGTCGAATGGCCGGGCTGAGGTGGCCGGGCAGCAGATGTTCGAGAAGTTCCGCCAGCTGCACATCGACGAACCGGGCCGGAATCGGTACAATTCGCTGTGGAGGGTACTCCAAGCGTATCACGACCTTCCGGGGCCCACTGGATCCGTGACCATACCCTCGAAGTCCTGATGCCCCCGGACGTGCTAGAGTTGCATGCCGTGAGAGTCGTCCATACACCTCATGGCGACGAGCGGCAGTTGCACTTGAAAGTGCGAGTACGGTGCCGACGAGAGGGAAAGGTGGTGGATGTGTTGGTGGATATGGGTGCCCAGGTGAGCCTGGTCCGGAGAGGGTTGTTCAAGGAGGAATTGCTGCAGCCCAGCCGGAGACCGGTCTGCCTGAAGGTCGCCAATGGAGAGATCATGGGTGGTGGCACCCATGAGGCCACTATCAGTATGGAATTCTGGGAACATGAGCGCTTGAACCGCCCTGATCAGGCGAAGAGAAGCACTCTATCCGGGAACTTCTATGTGGCCGACATCACCGATTGGGATATGATCATGGGGTATGACTTCATGGTGGCAAACGCCATTGGAGCCCTTCCCCATCGTGCAACGCTGGTCCGGGAGGATGATGAATGCCTCACATGGCTGTCCACGGACTATGCATGCGGATCATCCCAATGGAATGCTGAGGAAGAGGATCGGATCGTCCAAGCGGTGCAAGCTGTGGGTGCCAAGTCCAGAGGAGACCGCGGAGTTCAGCTCACGGAGTATGGAATGGCGCCGCAGGTGTGTGCAAGGATGATCCAGACGCTGGGAGCCAAAGCGCCCGAGACGGACGTCTTTGCTTCCCGGGATGCCCCACTTCTGAGGAAGTGTAGGCGGCACTGGCATCGAGGAGACTCAGCCTGGTAACGGCATTGGGGTTTGAAGGAGTGGAGACCCATGTATTGGCATGGCTCCCTGGACAACACCAGACGTACGGTGGAGAAGATCATCGCGGATAGGGCGAAGGGGATCTTGGTCATAACCGGCATAGGATCCACCCCATGTCCGCTGGAGGGTCTCAAGTCGACGCTGGACTCCATCACCCTGAACGAGATTTCATTCGGGTCAGAGGAGGAGTTGTTCATCGACGCCAAGGGTGTATCAATGCCCTCCCCGGGTCAAGCGTGGGGTACCAAGGCTTTCCTGGTGGATGGGGCGCAAGCCCAGCCCACGGGTGATGAAGCATTCATCCGTAGGGTGGAGGCGGTGCCCATGAAGGTCATGTTTGAGCCCAAGGAGGGGACGGATCAGCCTATTGATGGCATTGACGTCCTGTCCCACGCCGAGATCGACGACGTCGTCAACTACATGCGGATGGGGATGCACGACCGTGTGGCAGCCAAGAAGAGGCGGGCCATGGTCACATCTCCGCATTGGTGGGATGACAAGATGTTGGTCACCGGCAAGTACGAGAAGGACGAGTTCGTGGCGAGGGTTATGGATCACATCGCGGACCAATACGATGGTCCGGTTGGGTCGGACCCACCAACATGGGATTTTCCAAGAGTGGGTGCCGATAGCGACAGTCACCAGCCCGAGGCCGCAAATTTCCGAAGATCATCGGTGGGAAGAGCTCCCCACGACGATGAAGACGGCATATCGGACGAGGAGAAGTTGGAATCGGACCCAGAAGAGGCCTATACCGCAGTGCGGTCGGTTGTATCTATACCGAAGCAAGCGGCTGAAGAGGCCCAGGAGAACCCGAAGGTCGCCGAGCTGAAGGAAAGGCTGATCAATGCCTATCCGCGGCTATTCAGTGGCGTCGCCAACAAGAACCCTCCAGATCGTGGGAGATTTGGTACAGCGAAGATCAAGCTGAAGCCGAACCCGAAGATCTATCGTCATCGGGAGTACCAACTTCAGGGCGATCGGGCCGAGGCCATGAAGAAGTTGTTGGCAGAGTTCATTGAGCGAGGATGGATCGAACCCTCCGACAGTGAGTGGGCCAGCCCAGCCTTCATCGTACCCAAGAAGGAGAAGGGCGAGTGGAGGTTGGTGGTTGATTACAGGGGTTTGAATGAGCAAACCGAGCACGACTCGTACTCGCTTCCCCTGATCGACTCCATCCTCCAAAAACAACAGAAAAAGCGGATCTTCACGGTGTTGGACCTGAAACACGGTTATCACCAGATGCCGCTACACCCGGACTCCAGGCCCTGCACAGCGATGTCGACGCCGCTGGGGCCCATGCAGTGGAAAGTGGTGCCTATGGGCGCCAAGAATGGCAACGCGGCTTTCCAGCGCATGATGGAGGACCTACTCGGTCCTGTCCGGGACTGTGCCGATCCCTTCGTGGATGACATCATCATCGGGTCCGGCACGGAGAACATGACTGAGGACGAGCTCATCAACGCGCACGAAAAGGATCTGCGCCGAGTGCTCAGCGAGTTGGACAAGCACAACATGGCGTGCAAACCCACCAAAGCCTCACTCTTCGTGAAGGAAGTGGAGTTCGCGGGTCACGTCATTGGTCATGGGCAACGCCGTCCCATGCCTGGGAAGCTGGCGTCCCTGCACCACTGGGAAAAGCCCCAGACCATCAGCGAACTCCGATCCTTCATGGGGTTCTGCAACTACTATTCGGGCTATGTCCGAATGTATGCAGAATTGTCGGGGCCGCTGCACAAGATGCTGCAAGTGGGCAAGTTCGATGGCCGGAAGGGGAGCAAGAAGAAGCTTGCCTGGACCCCTAGGCCGAAGATGCGTTCAGCCGCCTGAAGGAGCGACTCCTGGGGCAGCTGGGACTATTCTTGGTGGACCTGGACAAGGGATTCGTGCTACGGACGGACGCCTCGGACTATGCTGTAGGGGCAGTCCTCGAGCAGATCCGGGACGACAGGACTCATGTTCCCGTGGCGTTTTGGAGCAGGATCCTGGCCGAGGGCCAACGCCGAACATGGACCGCGAGGGAGAAGGAGACATACGCCATTGTATGTGCGCTCAGGAAGTGGTCTGGCCACATCAGACTGCAGCCGGTGGTGGTTTGCACGGACCACCAGTCCCTACAGAGCTGGCACAAGGAGCATGTCGACACCCCCTCAGGACCAGCGGCTAGGAGGGCCCAATGGCACGAGACGTTCGCCAAGTTCGACCTCAGCGTCGTGTACGTCCCGGGGAAGGACAACACTGTGGCAGATTGCCTCAGTCGCTGGGCCTACCCCGCGGGCAGGGCGTGGATGGACATATCCAGCCATGGCGACGCCGAGGAGACCGAGGAGGCCAAGCGCATCATCGAGATGGAGAAGGCTATGGAGCAAGAGGGGGTCAAGTGCTTTGTGGTGATGGCAAACCGTACGGACCTGGCCAAGTTCCGGGGTGCCCGCGTCCAAGCTATTCGAGAGGAAACGCTCGAGCAGTGGATGGTGGCCCCTGTAGAGCTAGTCAGGTCGGTGCTCACAGAGGATTGGTCGGATGACTACGCGGCATCCGAGCACTGGAGCAAGTACTGGAATGCCGTGAGCGCCCCGTCGGACGACGAGTGGCCTGAGGGCTTGACCGAGGATGGGGACAAGTTGTTCCTCAAGGACAAGCTGCTGGTGCCCGAGAACCGAGTGGAGGAGCTCATTGACCACTGGCACAACGCCCAGCTCATGCACCCTGGCCGAGACAAGATGCAGCAGGACCTGGAGTGGCGTTTCAAGTTCCCTCCGGGGTACTACGCCATCCTGGATAGGTACTGCAGCGACTGTGCCGTGTGTCGGGCCACGAAGAGCCCCAACCACTCCACAGCGGGCAACCCGGTGTATACGGCTATACCGGAGGCCCCTATGCGGTCCGTGGCCATGGATGTATTCGCCATGCCTGAGGTCACCGTGGAAGGAGAGACCTACGACTGTGTCATCCTGGCGGTGGATAGGCACAGTGGGTATATCGTGGCGGTCCCTGGCAAGAAGTCCAAGAAGAAGGACAAGAAGGACAAGCATGGAGTGGGGCTGCAGGCCAAGACCGTCGCTAATGCCATGATCAGGCTTTGGCTGACGATTTTTGATGTCCCGGCTGTCATCGGCAGCGATCGGGGCAGTCAATTCGTGGGGACGTGGTTCAAGACGATGTGTAAGCACATGGGGATTCGGCACGCCAAGACCGTGGCATACCACAGCCGGTCGAATGGCCGGGCTGAGTTAGCCGGGCGGCAGATGTTCGAGAAGTTCCGCCAGCTGCACATCGACGAACCGGGCCGGAATTGGTACAATTCGCTGTGGAGGGTACTCCAAGCGTATCACGACCTTCCGGGGCCCACTGGACTGTCGCCCCATCGCATCCTGTTCCTACGGGATCGAGTGTCACGCACTCTCCCGTGGTTGAACCATGGCAAAGTGGCCCTGGATGCGAACGCCATGATGGGTGAGGCGGACGACACGGCGGCCAAGGTGTGCAAGGCACTTCAGGACGAGCATGACAAGAGGGCCAAGTACTTCAAGCAGGGAAAAGTCCAGAAGTATGCTCTCCAAGACACCGTGTGGGTGGAGCGGCACCACAAGGATGTCCTGTCCAGGCATAGGCAGGCATCGTGGTATGTGCCGGGGGTAATCGTGCGGAAGGTCGGGCAGGACGTGTATGCGGTTCGTGTGGGGGATAACAAGATCCTGGACCGCGACCATACCCAGCTTCGTCCCCGAGCACCAGACCCCAGCGGACGTCCCGTCACCTTCGAGTTCACGGCTGGAGATGTGGACTCGGACGACGAGGGTGAGGACGACGACTTCACCGCCGAGAAGATCCTGGCGGACAAGCCGGACCCGGGGACGCCTGGGGGGAGGCTTTATAAAGTCCGTTGGAAGGGATTTGCCGCATCCAAGGATTTGTGGGAGACTCGGAGCAGCTTTGTGCCGAGGTACACCACGGTCTGGATGGACTACCTGAAGAAAAAGAACATTTCTTTGGATGTCAAGGATGTGTTGGTCCATTTGGTTGCTGCTGTAGCACCGTAATGGATCCCCCTTGGCATTTTTGTTTGTTTCTGTGCTTGGGAGACGGGTGAGGGCGTTCATCCGGGGATTTTTGGGCCATGATTGGCCATATACCCCCTTCACTCGATCTCCACGTATATATTTGATCGTGGTATACCTATTTAGATCGATCGACGACGTTGCTCTATCTTTGATCCCCTTGGTCCATGTTGTAGATCAAGAGGAGACCGGATATGGCGTAGGGCACCGATTATCAGTGTCCTCACCCGTCCCTTGGGGCATGGGGGACGCCTACGACGTATGTGGGGCCTCCATGTGTCCTTGGGACATTGAGGGGGGGGTTGGAGCCCATTGGGGTCCTCCCGTCCTCTCTTCAATGACTTCCGAGCGGTAACAACGCTCTGAGAAGGGGGGTGAAGCCGGTTGGGACCCCCGTGGCCATCTTGGGGTCACTTGGGGTGTGTATCTATGTGCCAGCAAGCCGCCATTGGCTGATAGCATACTCTCCCATCCACCTGACCTAACCCGATGTGATAGTGTGATAGGTTTGGCCATTCCGGCTATGAGCGGCCATATTCAGTACCGAGGCGCCGCCAGCGGAGATTTATATATCAGAATATCAGGAATCAACAGGGTTTTATTATCATAATGTTTACGTAATTTTTCACCCTTTCGTTCTGATGGCCAATGCATCGGCGACTGTCAGTTGGCTCGCGATTTTGCGTTATCCGATTGGTTAACTGTTATTTCCAGATATTTTGGCGGAAACCCCGATGAAGGGTCAGATTTCATCAGTAAAGGGTTCGTTGCTTCCGCAATTTTCTAAATATGCACTCGAAATTTTTTTCTGAATTTTTCGCGATGTCGAAATCGGATTTTCGATTTCGACATCGCCGCACTTGATTTGGTCTTCTTCGAGTGGTCATACTCTTTTCTCTATGTCCGAATCAGGTTTCCCTTATACTTCCCACCCATTTGACTTGGAGATATAAGGGAAACAAGAGTGAATCGTGGGACCACTTTGAAGGGCCATATCTACGCGCCAGTGTGAGGATAGAGAATAAGGAAGGTTTGGTTGCAAGCGCCTTAGTCTCAACTTAATTTAGGGAGCATCAAACGCCTTTGGTGTGTACACATGCCTGCTCTAGCAAGGGATAATGGTCAAGAGGGTAGAAAGTGATATATAACTCTTGGACCGTGCAACCGAATATTTTATTGCGACTTTCGAGTGTAACGCATGAGTGTTGGGGTTGCATAGATACTTTTTCTCTGGGTTGCCACGTATTTTTAACGTGAAGTTATGTCCATGGAGGGGCATGGTATACCATGGTGGGAGCCACTTTTGAGGGTATGTGTTATATGCATGGTATGTGCTTCGATATGCTCACGCCCATGTTATATATCTTCGTGTGGCCGAAGAGATGGGGAGCCACACGTGACAAGGGCTTTGCCCATGTCCCAATTGTGGAATTCAAAACGCTAGACTAAGTGTACCGCGTATGTATTGCTCATGGTATGTTTGGCAAAGAGATCCATGAGTGCACTCCCATTTTCATGGGGCATGTAGATATGGGTGGCGAAGGTATCTCCATGCGCCTGATTGGGGATCCAAGTGGGGGAATTGTTCGCAAATGGTTCCAATCATTTGTGTATTGAACCATGAGCGGATATCATGGGTGAGCATAGAGATATAGTAACATGACATCTTTGTATTTGGACATATTTGCATGTTTTTGACCTCATTTTATGCTCATTTATGTGTTTTTTGTGCTCAACTGGTCAGCTAACAGTAAAGTGCCTAGGGATCCGTGAACTATGGTCCGTTGCTTATATGTTGGCATATGCTTCGGTGTTGCACCTCCCCATATGCCGGATTGCGCGGTCACTTTGGCTTGGCATACGAGGCCTCACAAAATTAGGTCTCAAACTCATGAGCTGACTTGTGAAGCATGCCATGTACATAACTGGAGAGATTTCGGAGCCAATGATGGAATATTCTTGGGCATGGATCTTTGGTCTATATCACCCTTGTATATTACCCTCCGGTTTGACACATGCATGGAGCATTTGGATATTTGCCGTATGCATTTTTGAGCATATAATTGACTTTTGGGCATAATGGTGTGATTTGCCTGATTTTGCCATGCTGTGAGGTCAACATCATGGGGCAGTTCTCCAAGCCCATTCGACTCCAAGTCCAACCAAGTTTATGTCAGGGTAGGGCATGGTCCTGAGTGCCACTCTAGGCCATGACACGCCACCTTCCCTATTGGGCTAGGATTTAGAGGCTTGGGGGTGAACACATTTTTGGGGTTCATGTAGTGACTTTTGACACATGGCATTTAGCCATCTAATTTGACCTGGTTCAGGGCAATACGTTGGTGAGTCAAGGGAAGGTCTTGAGTCCAGGGAATGAGGGTTTATGGCTGTGAATGCGTATGTTTACCTCTTGCCCCAACTTGGCTTTATTTGTGTTCATATGCCAATCTCAGGGCTTTCTTCCTTGGTGCAATTCTTGTACATGCCCGCCACCGTGAGACGACCGTTGTGCTGAACGGAAGCCCGCAGCCTGATTTGGATTGTGAATTGGGTTATTGCTGTATTTGTGGGATCTGGTTGCTGTTTCAGGGTTGAAGGAGTATTTTCTTTTCTATATTTTTGGACTTTGGACCCTTTGGAATTTGAGGAATGCAATCACTGATCCGGAGTAAATCAGCAGGGGTAACAGGCGGAAGGGGCACAGCCGGGGCAGGTCCTGGTAGGGACCTTCTTTACTTCGGTACGGGTGGTTTGTGAGGCGCCACCCAAGCATGCTTGTTTCAAACCAAATTGTTGCAACATCTTTTCTTCATCTCCCACTTGACCACTCAGGATAGCCATTCTCTTGTCTTGCAATGTCACCCAGGACATTAGGTTCTCGCTGGCCTTTTCAACTTCAGAGAGTGTGTGGGTCTGGCTCTCCATCAAGCCTCGCATCATCTCCGAGCGGCATTGGGTAGAATGCAACCATTTTTCCATGCCTGAATTTCCTCCAAACGCTCCTTCCACATACGTGACAATAGGTCTTGCCACATCCTGGATCTTCTTCATCAGAAACGTTTTGGTAGGCTTCAGGAGGTCTTTCTCCACTCTTTGCATCATGGCCTGGCACTTTTCATCCATCACTTGTACACAGAGCTGCATGTCTTGTTCGCTCGTTCTTGCAGCCCCACTCTCCCGCTCTTCTTATCTTTGCATTACCAACTCTTGCATCTTTTGCCGATTTTCTTGCAAGGTATCATCCCATTTCCCTATTTCTCTTTGCATCATAAGGAGGGCCTTTTCACCACCCTGGCTTCCCTTGACTCTTCTAATGCTCCAACTAGGCCTTCCGACCTTACGAGATGTCCTTCCACTCGATGCACTTCTTCCATATGCCTTCCCTCTAGTGGTAGGCACACCTGATGGAGTTCACCGACTTCTTGCCTCAGGTCTTGACGGAAGTTCAGCACTTGGTGGTATAGATTGTCCATCTCTCTCCATAGGGCTGCCTTCTTGGTGTCCGCTTCATCCATCCCCATCATGGTGTCCACCTCCGTCACAAGGGCCTCCCCCTGGAGGCCAGTAGATTGTAGGGGCCATGGTTGACCCTTTCCATGATGGAATTGGTCGTGAGGTGCCGGTAGAGCACCCACTTGTTGTCCAGGACTTTCCTCCATGTCACACGTATGCGCCTGAGAAGATAGGACAGAGGGCATAGGGCTAGGTAGAAGTTGATTCTCCACGGGTAATGCTTGCTCTGCATGGATAGTCGCACTAGATTGCACCCAATCAGGATCATGAGTGTCCATCCCACTACCAAGGAAGCTCCTCCCCTCAGCATTCTCTTCCTCCCCAGAGCTTGGGGTAAAAGTGAGTCTTCGGTGATTTTCATGGGATCTAGGAGACTGTAAGGAGGTGGCGGTACCTCCTCTTCGCAGCTCGGGGCTTGTGGTTCCATGGGAACTAGAGCTTTTTCGGCCTCAGTGGGGTTGTAAATAAGGGTTCCTGCTTCCGTTGCCCCCCTGATTCCAAGTAGGTGCACTCTAGATGGAAAGCTGGGGCCGTGGTCTACTAGGAGACCATGTTCACGCGGGACGGGTCCCGCTCGACTGTCAAAAACTAGACCCGGGTAGGAGTAGTCCGCTCCATATTAGATTGAGTCCACCAAGAACGCTTCTTGGCGCTCATTAGCAGAGATCTCCTCTTCCACGTTGGGGTTTACTGCAAAAAGGGCACCAGCTAGCATAGAATCAGGTGGTGAGCTCGCTTGTTGGTTGTTGACCGCCATGTTATTGTAAGGCTCCGCTAGTGATGCGATGGAATTCATGTTCTCCTCCGTGTTCATAGGTTCTATAGGCACTAGTGGCCCAGCTAGCGTGTTCTCAGGCTCATAGGTCACTCAGGCCATCTCAGTGTGGCCTGACAGTGTGGAACCAGTGTCCAACAAGTCCAGCTTGTCCTGTTCTGACATAGGTCCAGTCAGAGAGGGCTCACCCCTCCCCAACGTTTGGTTAGGGTGCTGCGGGTAGTCCAGTGTAGCCCGGTGCGTCGGGCTACACTTTTCTTACGCCTTCTCATGCTTGGTTCCATTGAAACATTTGGACTAATGAGGTCCAAGTCCTCGAAGAAAACCTTGGAACTTTTGAGGTCCGCTTTCTCCACTGAAAACTCCGGACCTTGCAGGTCCTTGCTCTCCAAAGGTGCTTCGTACTTTTCATCCAACTCCATCAAATGTTTGTCATGAAAGACTTTCTTCTCCTGCTTTTGTCCCAGAGGCACAAGGTTGCACGGGCACGGCACTGGACCAAAGTAGGTAGAACTTGCGTCCACTTGCATGACTTTGCACCAACCTTAGTTCTCAAGGCAAGGACTCAATTCAGGTGAGTAATAGCTTCACTCTTGCTGAAAATTGAAGTAGATAGAAAAGGAGTTCAAACCAAAAACAAGGTAGAGACACTTACCTACGAAGTACAAAGTAGCCCCTTGGTTTGGGCTTCAAAACAGAAATTGGAAAAAAACTTGTTTTGTTTGATGTTTAAATGTTTTTCATGTTCGTTCAAGAGTTTGTTGGTGTTTAGGAATTTTGGTGTTTCATGTGCACTTGTTGGATACGGTGCCCTTTGGTAGGTGGTAAGTTAGGGTATGTCGGGCAGTTAATTGGTAGGGCAGTTTTTGCCAACCATTGGGTGGCGTTCCAACCGCTGTTGCGCACCCGCAACATGCAAACGCAGCGCGTTCCCTGCAACAGAAGCTTCGCAATTATCCGGTCTTTCTGGAGCTACTTTGATTTTTGTTTAACTTCCCAAAATGTCATTCTTATGACTTTTGCGATGAAAATCCATCCGTAATTCACCATCACATCCGCCAACATTTTTCGTGTCCACTGTTGGGGCTTCTCGTCATTGGCCAGGGCACATACGCCACAACTTCTATGTACGTAGGTCATAACAATCTTCTATTGTACATATTGGTGCATTCCCATTTTCCCTCGGGCGCCCTTGGATGCTTGCGCTGAAAGAATGGGAATGGTTGCATGATCATGCTAATGCATTTCAATGCGTTGAGGATTGTTTGCTTTGTCGCATGTACACATGCTCTTCCTCCATTCCTTTTCTTTTTATGGATTTGACAAGTGGGAAACAATTCTCAAATGAAATCCAAAGGAAATGTAATCGTTCCGGCGATATATAGTTGAGTGAAATCCGGTATTCCTTTCCTGCTGCCGGAATTGGTTGAACTAACTTGCAGGAGCAAGTCTCGGCATATCTGACGTGATGTGCCAGAATCACAGGGAATCCGGGAATGTTTTGATAGTGCAAACTATAGAATATATACAAAATCTTTTCATATCAAAGGTCCCCTTTTCCAAAACCCGAGGCTGGATACAACAGCATCAAACACCACCAGTGACTGTCCTGGCCTGTCAGGAAAGTCACACTTGTTCACTATTTTTGAACATCCAAGCATATCCATCAAAGTTACTAGGGCAACAACCATAGCTCCCCAATTAAATTTACCCGTATCACTCAATGGAGCAGAGGTACCTTCCTTCATGGAGGTATATACCGCAATAAAGTATGCACTTGATGGCCTTTTCCATAACGGTTAAGCCTAGTGGTCTCCCACGTCTGGACCTGGATAATAAAAAGTGTCATCTATTTATTGTGGTTCTGTATTGTAACGGTTTCTGAAACCAGTTGCTTGGCCAGGCTGGCCAAGCCATATCCTGTCTTTGGCTTTCCGTATTTGTGACTCTCTGAGTAACTGCTAATGGGTACGGGCCCAAATCCCGCTACATACAAAAAGACAAACAACCACGAACACGCAACGGACAGGGAAAGTGAGGACTCAGGGGAAATACCAGTGCGGGCTAAGTAGCAAACCTCCACTGGGCATGACTCCTTTGTCCAGCCGCTACCCTGAAGGTGTTCTGCGATGACTTTTTTTGAATTATGTCAACATCTCCGTGGGTTCTCATGGGTTCGGCTATACTCACAGTGGTATGTACAAGGGGTGTAGGTGGCTTCCAGTGGCTGCCTGTGGTGCCCAATGGGTCCATGCATCACCTCTGGGGCCCAGCGCCCACCCAGCGTGTGTACCTGTGGCTTCATCAAGTGCCAGTGGAACAAAGTCACAGTATGCACAGCAAAACATTCCAGAAAAGAAAACCAGGAGAGCTCCTGGAAAACACCTGGAAAAATGGAGCTGTCACTCCCCTCAGGGCTGGTGCCCCTGACATTCTGGACGGAGCGTGCTTTTTCAGCAACTGAATGAATGCTGCGAGGAAAAAAGAAAAACAGACTGCTAACAAAAATGAAACTAACTAACGCAGGAGTCGGGGATGGGAGGACAGTGCAGGGCCAAGGGTTGATGGGGGAGGGGGGGGGGGGGGGCAGTGCGGGCAGAAGGCACAATCGCATGGTTTGACTGGCAGTGAAAAGAAAAGTAGAAGAGGCCGAAATTAGGGGCTATGTACAGCTCCCTGCAGGCGGCGAAGAAGGAGAAGTCGGAACCCTCGGTGCATATTAGCGATCGAAATTCTGCAATCTGAGGAAAGGATAGGGCAGGGGAAGAGGGTAGGCAGGCGGTGGTATGTCACGTCAGGCAAGTCGGATCGCAACATGAAGCCACAGGAGGGGTGGGGTAGTCGGGGGGGGGGGGGCAGTAAAAGACCCAGGTAAACACATAGGGGGGGGGTGAAATGCCATAATGAACCGAAACGCTGGCAAAGCCGGCGGTCGTCGTGTTGGGGGGGGGAGGTGGAAGGGGAGAGCAGGGCTCGTGAGCCATCTGAGCGGTACGGTTGAAAAGGTAGGGAAGAACCACTGGACTCGCGGGTGTGATCAAGAGAAAAACAGAGGATGCGTGATTAGGACTACATTAAAAAATTCCCATTGCAGTGTAAGCAAAGAAGCGAGTAGCTCAAGACTGTGAAGCTGCTGGCCTAGTCTGGGGCGCGCGGTATGACAGCTACCGGTCCCAGGAACTCCTGTATAGAAGCCTGTTGGCGACGCTCAGGGACAGAGGGACCTGTTGGTGTTTTTTGGTGCGGCTTTTTGCTCTGTTTCGCTCTGGAGGGAGACAGTTTGCGCTTGGGAGCGGGCAGTTGCGTCGGTCTCGGCACAACGTGGAGAGGGACAGCAGCAGGGGGTGTGTACGAGTGTACATTGGAGGGGGGGGGCCTGTCAGATGTGCTGAAAGTGCCGTGTGGATCGTACCAGGTGTTTGCTGTGTGTGGGGGTGGAAGGGGCTCAAGTAGCGGATGATTTTCTCTGTGCGAGCATACGCTCTTACAAATTGCAGTGAGGCGTTTGCGGCGCTCTAGGAGTGCATCATACAGAGCACCCAGCGAACTTTTATCACCGGCAAGGGCAGAGTACAGGGTGAGGGGCACCAGCGTGCGTGCAATATTTCGCATCTCACCTTTTGTGCGGTTGCCCCGCAGCCATCAATGCACATTCAAGGGTATGGAAGGCCCCCAGGCATCTGCCATTTGGTGGAGGAAAGGGCAGAATTGATCGCAGAAAGCAACGCATGAGGTGAGATCAAGGGGGTGTTGGTGTCCACAGTCAGGGCACTTGCGTTCAGCGAGGTCGAAGTGGAGGGCCGCCCCCTTCACTCCTTTGACACCCATGACCCACTTATCAGCAAACGCGCCAAACCAGGAGTAATTGGAGGACCAGTCGAAACTTGTTTTGATGTGTATGCCGGTATGTTGGTGTCTGGGGTAAACAGACTTTCTTTGGGAACCTCCAAAGTTGTGGATTACCGGGTTTCCATCGAAGGCGACTGAGTGTAACGAAGGTGGCTGACGGTGGGTATGCAGGACCCTGAGGGCGTAGCTGGTGTATTTTGCCAGGGCATCTGCCATTTCATTGCCCGCAAGGCCCACGTGAGCCTTGAGCCAACCTATCCCAAAATGGAAGGAAACACTGTCAAGTAGGTCAGCCACAGCCACTTGCCAAGTGCCCTGAGTAGAGGTTGAAGGTGGGGGGGGGCTGGAACAAGAAATGTATGCGTCAACACAGTGTACTACTTGCGCATTGTTGACGCAGAAAAAGACTGTACCATCTGTGCCCACAGACTGCAAGTAGCGGGTTGCTTGAATGAAAGCTTAGAATTCTGAGTCTTTACTGGAGTTGTAAGGGCAGGGTATGGCGAGCGCCAGGGTGGTGCCGTCTGGCCGCACAGTTATGGCCGCAGAGCCCGACCAGGGGTTGCCCATGACCCATCGAGGTAGACCCACACCCAGTTCTGAGCATCTGGATGTGAGGCGGCGGTGGCAAAACTTGTACAGTCCAAAGCGAGCAAGGCATGAACCTGCAGAGTAGCCGGAGGGCGTGGATAAGGAAAGACGTGCCCTTGGGGGACTGCATCGATGTACTGAGAAGAGTGCGGGGAAGGGTAGGGTGGGAGGAGGAGGGGTGGGGTCAGGAGCAGGGTGGCCAGGAGGAGGTGCAAGCTCAGAAGGGGACCCTCTGGTCCCTCCTCCCGGGGTGTGTGCTCGGCGAAGTTGTGGATCTTGTCCTTTACGGAAAAAAGGGTCTGGTCTATATCCAACTTAACAATGCTGGCTGCAGCGGTTGGTCGTAGTGTTGGACAGTGCCAGTGAACCAGCCATTGGAGAACTCAACGTGAATACGTTCACCTGACGTCAACTGAGCGGTAGGGCACGGGTTCCATTCTCCGAAGCCGTGGCATCTCCCGCCTAAGGCGTATACCGCATCCACGAAAGCCTTTTGTAACCAGTTGGCCCTGGCGCTGGTGAGGGCCTGGCGAACCCACTGATTGCTCTTGCGCGGGCCGTCCCCTTGGAGGTACCGCATGGAGTAATTGAAAATTTGAGTGTGCATGAATACCTTGAAGGGCGTGAGATTGAGAGAACCTTGGGCGCGGCCAGCGTGCCTATTTTTGGCGGAAAGGAAACGAGGGAGCTTTGAGTGAATGGGGAGGTTGCGCCAGATGCATTGCTCCACAGCTTGGAGTTCGGCGTCCGTGAGGGGCCCTGCTAAGAGGCAGAAAGCAATGGTAAGCTGGAGCTGCTTGTTGCAGAGCAGCATGAGTTCGGAGGCTGTGAGGCTGAGGGGGGCAAGATTGGTAAAAAAAGAGAGAATCTCTGATTTGATGAACTCCAGTATTTTTTGACCCTGGTCACTGGTGTAGAAATAGACGCCTAGGTATTTGTAAACTTTGTGGGGGCTGCCGGATGAGTTCCAAGTGGCGATAGAAGCGCCGTGAAGGGAGTGGATTTCTGTTTGGACCGAGCCGCGCATGGCATGAACCTCTGTTTTGCCGACATTCATATCCAGCCCGACTGTCTAGCCGGGCAATCGAATGCCTCGAAGACTGTTTTGATGTCTTCGATGGAGCGGGCCCGAAAAAGGATGTGATCCACAAAAGCGTGCATACTTTTTTCAAGTCCCCACTGAATTTTGGTGTCGAGGTAGAAGAACATTAAATTCAGGTATAAAAAAAAAAGGAGGGGGCTGAGGGGGCAACCTTGCCTGACTCCCCTTTCCTGGAGGTGGCCCTTGGTAGTGACACCTTCGATGACTGGGTGGTTGTAGGCGTCAGTGTGAAGGCGCCTGATGGAGTCAATGAGTTGTTGCGGTAGGCCGTATCCCTCTAGGGTTTTCCATAGGGCTTTGAACGGCACTGAGTTAAAGGCCTTTTTAAAATCGATGTAGGGGTGATAAGGCCTTCCTTTACTCTGGAGCATGCGGGACACCACGTCATATATGTGGTCCCCACAGCGGTGACCTTCTAAACCTCCATGCTGACAACCATGCAAGAGGGAGTGCTGCTGTGTGGCGGCGGTGAGGTGTTTGCATAGCCATGCAGCGGCCAATTTGACCAGAGTCTGAATCAGGCAGATTGGGCGGTAATTTTCCGCTTTGTGTGGGTCTCCTTTTTTGTAAAGAAGGCAGACTCTGGACGCAGACCATTTGGCCGGGGGGCCCTCGTGAACCACAAGGTTTACAGCGCGTAAAAGGAGGCCCTTTATGGCAGGGGGGCATAAGGAGACAACGTAGTAATTCAGGTCATCTTCACCTGTGGCTTTGGAGGGGTTAGCCGCTGTGGTAATATCCTCAAGCCATTTCGCGGTCGGGGAAGGCAAGGAATGAGAAGTCACTTCTGGAGGGCACTTGGGGACGCGAGAGATGTGGGCCGACAGTGTGTCCTCGTCAATCTCCTACGAGGGGTCACCGCCTAGGGTGGACAGGCATTCAGAAAAGACCCTGCCCACAGCTTCTGGCTCGGCTACGAGTCGTTGGTCCTTATCCCAGACTTGCAAGGGTTCCCTGGTGCGGGGGTGCAGAGATTCTTGCACAGCTCTCTTGATTTTGCTGCAGCGAATCATGGAGTAATGAAGTTTGCGTTTGCGCTTTTTGACAATCGTAGCTTTCCATGAGTCGGCCATAGCTTGTAGTTTGCGCAGAGCCGCCTTGCGCTGTTTACCCCCCTGCGGCAGGTTGTGAAGTAGGGATTTGAACTTTGTTTGGAGAGCTGTGTCTTTTTGTTCGTAAGCTGGGCGCGTGATACTGTGGTAGGCCTGCGAAATCTGCTTGCAGAGCGCCGTAATGTGGTCGACAAAAAAGGGGAGAAGGGACTTGAAGAGGGTAGCTGCGAGCCCACTCTTCAAGGGTCGTTAATTTGCTGCAAAAGAGGGACTCTTTGGCTTGAGTGAGGCATCTGAAGAGGGTAGATGGTTGTGGGGGCAGGGGATATTCAGGGGAGGAAGGCAACTGGAAGCTACAAATGATGGGATGGTGGTCAGAGGACCTTTCCTGGTGGCAGATGTCTGCCTCTTTTAATTTAAAGGATGCTGACGAGGCCAGGGGGGTGGAGATCAAGAAAAGGTCGATCAGAGTATCACAGGGGAGAAGTTCTTATTTGTACCGGGTGAATGCAGAGGTACAGGAATGCTTGACACGGTATGTATCCACGGCCAAGTGGCGGTCGTGTACCAAAGCGGTGAGCCAGCTCCATGAGTTGCGGGTGACTCTGTTGGAGTCTAGCAGACTCAATTGGACGTTAAAGTCACCACCCAGGATATAAAAGGGATATTTTTTGAAACGTGTGTCCAGGGCTTTTTCGAGCTCTTGGCGCCGCGGAGGCTGGGCGTAGACGCTCGCCAAAAGAATGATTCACTGCCCCGGGACATGCAACTCAGCTAAACCAGCGCACCCGGGCAAGGTGAGGAGACAGTGAAGGTGTACGGGGCCAGTTTAGGGGCCACTAAGAGAGCAGCTCCTTCGGCGCCCTGCCATTGCAATGGAAGAGAATATTTTGGGAGATGGCTTCTGGTTTGCCCACATCATGGGCTTTCTGGTTTCCTGTTGATCTCTTGAGAACACATGGCGTCGTATCCAGCGTCCAAGTCAGCAAGGATGAATTGCTCTGGAGCTTGCTTGTTGATGTTATGGGAGCGAAACTTGAGTAGGGGAGGTGCTGAAGGGTCCGGAGAAGGTTTGGGGCGCTCAGCGAAAGGCTGAGGTGGGGGGGTTGGTATGTGGGGGGGGCTAGCCGAGGGGTGTTCAGGTTGTTCGGACTGCTGCATAGGGGGTCGAGGGGCGGGGATTTTTATGGGGGGGTGCCAGGCAGGGGGTACTCGCGGGGCAAGGTCTTGGCCTCGTGGGCCAACGACACGCTTGATCATGTCATTGCTACGCCCTATTTTTTTGAGGACTTCTCGCAACGACGGATTCATTTATACCATATCAGGGTTCGTGTGGGTGAGGTAAGGGGTCTCATGGTAGTGAGGAGGGGCCAAGAGTGAGCCGTGCCAGTCCAAGGGCGACCCCCGAGGGGAAGCATGGTGGGGTTGCGGGTCTTTAGGGGGAAATTTTCATAGGTCTGGGCCATCTCAGGCGAAAACTCAGGGAAATGGAGGTAACATACGTCGCTGTGATATCGCAGCGACGCTCGATGGACGTTCATTTGTAAGGTAGCAGCCAAGCTGGTAAGGCACACTGCAGTGGAATGGGAGGGGTTGCGACTGGCTTGTGTGGCGAACACGTATGCCGATGGTGTGTGTCAAGGTCGATATACTTCGCTGAGGAAAGACAGCGAAGATCTGTGTACACCCATGCGTGTTCTAGCCGTCTTCATGATGCAGCGTTCTGTAGAAAAATTTGGATGCACGTGCACAACGTGTGTTAGGGAGTGCATAAAATAAATATTGGAATCAAGGCCGTGGACGGGCGGAGAACGCTGGGGGTTTGGGGTGACCGAAGTAGGACACGGGGTTCGGATGGGGGAACATACTTCACCGCTGGGCAGTGAAGCAGGTATATTCTCGCTCTGACGGTGGAGGAGGAGGTTGCGGTGGATCTTCCACATCGGAGCGCCATTGGGCGTAGAGGCAGGCTGATAGGGGCGAGTGGGGAACCAATAATAAGTGAGCGCGGTGCGGTTACGAGTCCTGCCGGACCCATAGGGCACAGCGGAGACAGTTTCGTAAACAATGCAGGCAGGAGTCAGAATGAATCGTGTGTGCAATAAAACACAATGTTTTTGTGGGCGTGTATGTTTGAGTGGGGTTGGGCTGGGGTGACATACTGCACTGGTGCGGTGCAGCGGGGCCTTGTTTTCCTTGTAATGAACAGTACTCCGTTGTAGGCACGTAAAATACAAGGGATATGAGGTCCAACTGCGGGGGAGTGTGGATGAATTGGAGTAATGATCTGGCGTGTCGAAGTTAAAAAGTGTGGCGAAGGTGCCGACTTTAACTACGATGGTCCTTCATCAGGCGAGCAGGAATAACCGCGGTTTATAAAATGCATGCTCATGCTCATGTTCGCACTGGGTGGGAGAACCTGCATCGGCGCAAGTGACATTCTGGTAAACCATCGCTGGGACTCCCTTCACGTCGTCTTGGCCATGAGAAAATACACCGGAGAGAAGAAAGTAAGAGATGTTGAGGGTAAGCCTCAGTGGCCAGAACCAAGCCGTCCATGGGCAGCCTGTGACCCGCTTGTAGTCAAGAGTTTCCTTACCGCTATTCATTGTGAATGGGCGGGGGTCGTGCGTTCCGGAATATCAGGGAAGTGCCTTGGGTCCGTGCAATTTTTTCTCGATCTACTTCGTCCTCCATACGGGCCGGAATGCCGTGTTTCCACTTTTTTGGGCAATCTCCTGTGAGGGCAATGAAGTCAAGCCTTCGATGATAGAGGGTGACTGCCGTAAAATCTGTACCATCAGGTGGCGTGAAAACATTTGGCACGGCGCCCTGAAGGCCTACAGTGACTACTGTGTTGCCCAGGAGAGGATTTTCTGAGTGCTCACCCACACCTACTCCTGGTTCGTAGATCGCTACTGTGCACTTGTTGAGTTGGTGTTCAAGTCCTTTCCTCAGAAGGAGCTGCGCCGCGAGGTGATGTGCTTCCGCTAAGTATTCGGCGATAGGGGTGGCAGGCTGGATGTTTCCACCTTTCATGTTGAACTCAAAACCAAAATGCTTGAGTTTCCTCCTCGTGGTGCAGTCCCAATGAATGTTATCTTCACGGAGGCGAGAGAGAATTGCCTCTTCTTGTTCAATTTCCATGGCATCGGGTGCTACAATCAAACCTCGGGCCTCCACATGCCACACACATCGCCGTGGCATGGGCACCACGGGCCACGCCACCCCTTGCCCGACAACGACGATCCGTGGCCGACGGCGGTGCGGGAGTGCCTCAGCCAATGCGCCGATGAACACCTCCACTATTGCCGCCGTGAGCAGGAGCCCACCAACCACCCCGGGTGGCGCGACGCCCTGGCCCACCTCTTCCACACCACCGGCACACGGGACCCCCGCCTGAGACTCGTCCACCCCACGAGGGCTAAACAGGACGCCCACAACGGCCCACGGGTGACCCCGGACGGCCTGCACCTCCACGTCGGGGGCTACCGCCGCCGGGACGGCCTATCCCCCCCCACGCGGGGGGCGGCGTACCACCCGCCAGCAGCCCTCATGTACATCCTCCGCGACGTACTCGCGGAAAGCGAGCACCAAGAGCCTAACGCGGACGTGGCGTGGCCAGAGCCCTTGCGCCCCCGGCCCCACGCGCCGACGCCGTTGTGGTTGTTGACCACGGACGACCAATGCACCCAAGCGACGGGGCAAGCGCAGCTCCGGACCGAGTGGGTAATAGTGCAAGTGGGGGCAGGCCAGCCCGAACCCCGTGGGCTCCCCCGTGGCACCGCCCTACTGGTGGCTACGGGGGTGCCGCACGACCCACACATGGCGGTACACGCGCTGGAGGACCAGCCAGAGGACACGGGACACCTGGTGGTGCACCAGCGTGGGGGCCCCGCGTGGCTCAAGGAACATGTGACGGCGCTACGGTCCTGGGCAAGCACGGTCGCCAGAGCGGACATCCGGCTGCACGACCACCCGGCGATCAGCCCAGGCGACACCAGGGCGCTGAGCGTGGACCAACTGACCCCCAGCCACCCCGACGTCCGGTGGCACTCCGCCGACCTCAACGCGGGGTGGCTCAGCCCCACCGGATACTACTGGATCCCGCAGGCCTGGGGACACACCTCCTCTGACGCGTCCGGGGGCGGACCCTGCAAACACGCCACCAGCATCGCTCTCGCCGCCGAGCTCACCCGCACGTGGGCGGTGGCCATCTCGGGCACGGTGCCCGACGGGGAGGGGGTGGCCGCCTCCCTCCCCCTACAATACGGTGCCCACACACCATGGGTCCACACGGTGGACGCCGAAGTCATCCTCCACCTCCTGCGGCACGCAGATCGCGAACGAACCACGGGGGTCCCCGCGGGCGCAGCGAAGGTGGTCAACCAGATGCCCCTGAGGTGGCTCCGGGACGGCCTGTGCGCGCGAGGGCAACACGCCGGGCACCCGTTCTGGTACGTCCGAGCCACCTCGCACCACAGTGACGCCCTACTGCACAAGGCGGACTGGGCGGCGTCCCAGGACACCGTCCTGCAGAACACGCCCCCGGACCCTGGCCACGCCCAACTCATTGTCGCCGGCCGTGACGGCCATCTCGATCCACGGCCCCCCACGATGCGGGTGCTCGGCGAGGTCGCGCAACTGGCGCAGACGGACCATGCGCTGACGCACCGGGGACACACACCTTTGGGCGCGGCCCACGCCACGGCCTACGTCCACGCCCGGGACCTCACCGCGGCGGCCACCAACCGCCGGGCGCTGCGGGCCCGAGACGGCCACACGCCGGTGTAGCGCAGGCTCCGCGTCCGGAAGGAGCGGCTCTGTGGCGTCCCCATCGTCCCACAACCGTGCCTTTTCTGCGGCGGCCCAGAGGAGACCCCGGTGCACATGCACGTGGGATGCACCCATTCACGGCTCCTCTGGCCCCACTACCGCCAGGCGGTGCACGAGGCGGCCCGCCACCTCCCACCTGGGGACAAGGCCCTGTGGGTGGCCTCGTGGCGCTCCGCAGGCGCCACGTGGACGGAGGTGTTCTGCTCCGGACTGGTGCCCGAGGACGTGGAGGCGCAGCTCCGCGCCATAACCTGATACGACCCGCCGGGAGGGACCTCGGTGGACGATTTCCTCCACCACATGCTCCGGCCGGGGGACTTCGCGTGGGAGCTTCGCAACCACCGGCTGGAGCAACTCCTCCGCGAGCCCCAGAGCGCGGCGGCCCGGGCGCACCGGTGGCTCACTGCGGCGCAGGGCGACCGCCCTCGCCCCCCCCTCGCGCCCTGACAAGGACTTCGTAGCCTCCCTCCGTGTTGTGAATGGCACTCTGGAGTGCCCGCCCCAAGAGAGCCCCAACCCGTACCAGGACCTGCCGGGGGGGTTCTCGAGGCACCTACAAGACGCCCTCTTCCCACCGTGGATCATCGGGCGCGGCTCCATGACCGCATGGGAGGCGCGCATCGTGGGGGAGGAGTGGGCGCGGGAGTGGAGCCGGTGGTGCGCCGCCACGCGTGCCCCGGAGACCCCTGCGCAACGATACGCCGCCATCCCGCTCCGGTGGTGGGGGCCGGACACCCGGCCGAGACCCACCATGATCCGCGGGGCGGGGCCTGACCACCCGTGGGACACGGCGACGGGGAAATGGCTGCAGGCGGCCCCGGGGCCGCAAACGGGATGGACTGGGGACGTGTCCTCACTCGTCAGGACACCCGTCCCGCCCCGCATCGTCCTTCACGCCGCCAACGTGCTCCGGGCTACGGAGATACGCACGTGAGGACACGCTGCGGCCACCGTCCGGTGGCACCCCCCGGAGGACGGGGCCACTCAACTCACCGTGGCGCACTTCAAAGCTGGGGGGCCGGTATACGACGACGCCTCGTCCCGGCTGGGCGAAACCCAGGGCCCCTTGCTCCTCATGCTCCCCACCGGCATTGCAGCCGCGCTGCGCCAGGAGCTAGACGGCTGCGAAGGGCTGCGAGTGGGGTGGGAGGCAGTCGCGGACGGCACCCTGCTGGCCCTCCTCCACAGAGACACCGCGAACGGGTGCCAATGGGATGCGCTGACGCCCCACCTCACCGGGCGCCACGTGTACATGGCGAGCCCCCCCCAGGAGCACCCCCGCCCAGCGTGGGACGACCTCATCGCCGCCTTCCACGACCACGGGATCCTCCCCGACGACACGTGGCAGGAGATCCAGCGGAAGACGTTTGGCAAGGACTACCGGCGCCGCGTCCGCGCCCGCCTGCTGGAGATCCGGGACCCCCTCCGACAGAGGTGGGACAACCTCTGGCTCCGCCATCTCGACCCTTGGTCGCCGCCCTCCCACCTCCCACACACCTGCCGACTCTGCGGAGAATGTGACACGGTGTCCTCCGCAGCGTCGACAGGCGCCAACAGGTGCGCGCGGTGCGCCCAGGTAGCTGCGTGCCCCTGGCCCGAACCTCCCGCAGGCCCCCGCAGGCGCACAGAGGAGGATGCCTTGCGCCGGCGCATCGAGGGGGCACACACCCCCTCGCACGAACAAGCGGGCCCCGCGGGCGCTGCCCTTCTGTGGATCCACGTGCACCTGCGGGACCCCACAGCCGTTGCGCACCTGTCGCACGTGTTCGCCCCCTGACCCCCACCCGCCGCCGCCCTTTGCAGAGCCCGCAGCACCATGCCACGCCTACAGGGGGATGGGCCGGGGCACACCAGAGCCCGCCGCAGAGCGCAGGAGGCGGCCGTCCGGGGCCTGGTGGCGGACGCGGTGGCGGAGGCACACGAAGCGCACGGTGCCGCACGGTGTGACCTGGAGGGCAGTGCGAGGGCTTTCCTCAACGAGACCGCCCTCCCGGCCGTCCGCGCCCTGAACGGAGCGGGGGGCCCTACGCTGCTCCCTGCAATGCACCGGATCGTGAACGCCGTCCGGCCGGGGCTCATCAGCCCGGAGGCGGCCCTCTACGGGCACTGGATGGAGTGGCGTGAGTCCAACCGGTCGGGCCGGCCCCTGTCCATGGGGGACACCCTGCGGCTGACGGGAGCAGGGTCTGCCATGTCCCTCCGCAGTAGCGCCCCAGCCCTGCTGCACGCCCTCAGGACGCACCACCATGGGGACGCGGCCCCGTACCTGAACCAGGCGCGGGCCACGTACCCGGGAGGAGTGTCCGAGCTGGATGCGGCGCTCCACCTTCTACACCCGCCGGACGAGGAATTGGAGGTGGGCGAGGTCACGGTGTTCGTGGAAGGCGCGGACGAGGCGTCCGCCCGCCCCCGGCCGACCAACCATGTGTACGACGGCACCAGGCCTACCCCCCCGTACGCCGTCGTCTACGAGGCGCTCCCCAGGGAGCCCACTTGGTGCCCCGCCCTCCCGCCGGCGACGCACGCGCCCCGCGGCTGGGCTAACCCAGACCTGCCCCCCCCCCTCTCCAGGACCAGGGGTGCCCACCACAGGGGGCAGGTTCTCTGGCAGGAGTGCCCTGGCACCCCCCTGCTCCTCCTCGTCGTCGCGACCCGCGGGGACCCGGGGCGGATCCTGGGGATCACCCCCACCCACCTCTATGGGGCAACACCCGTACCCCGCCCCCCCCTCCCGGCGCCCGCGGCGCGGGACGGAGTACACACCTTCCTGCGAACACAGGAGGTCACCGCCGTTACGGGGGTCCACCTGGTGCGGCTGCCCCCGACACCGCTCGACGACCCCCGGGGGCCCAGGGCCCTGGGCCCCGCCCCACACTGGGAGCTGTGGCGCGACGCGTGGGCCGCGTGGCTCCCCCGCCTCCCCTCCCAATGCCGGTGGATGGCCGCAGGCCCCCGGCCGTGCGGGGCTGACGCCACAGCCGGCCCCCCACCCCCTCCCCCCCTCCCCCCCGCAGAGCACCACACGGCACTGCCCACGGCACGGCACTGATGCACCAGGAGGTAGTGGGAAGGGCGCGCCTGCCACCACGCATGCCTACCAGGGTAACAGTGATGGCAGACTCTGATGGGTCCCCCCAGCGGGACGACCGCCACCACCGCCGGTCCCGCTCCCGCTCCCCCGTCTCCTCCCCGGAGTGGACGGGGGAGACCCTCGCGGAGCGCGAGGAGCGGAGGCTGGCGGAGGCGGCGGTGCTGGTCGGGCCGCCGCCGCCGGCCCGGGAGCCTGGGCCAGCCGGGACGGCCGCCCCCGCCGCCCAAGCAGCCAGCCCCGCCGCCCCGCCCCGCCCAGACGCGCAGGAAGCGGAGACCGCAGCGAGCCACGCCGCGGCCCCGACCGCGGCCCCCGGCACGCCGCCGGCACGGGGGGCAGCCCCGGCGCAGGAACCGGGCGCATCGCCGAGGGCTGCCGCAGCCGCAGAGGAGAGCAAGAAGGGCGCGCGAGGGGTTGCGACCGCACGGACCACAGGCGCCTCGTCGGCGGCCGCCGCGGCAGCGAAGGAGAGCGGGGAGGGCGCGCGAGGGGCTGCGGCCGCAACTCTGGTGGGCCGCGACACCACCTCGGCCGGCCGCGCCACGACCTCCAGCACGCCGCGGACGCGAGGGGACGGACCCCGCACGGGCCGCGGGCGCCTCGCCGGCGGCCGCCGCGGCAGCAGAGGAGAACGAGGAGGGTGTGCGAGGGGTTGCGACCGCGGCCACGGGCGCCTCGTCGGCGGCCGCCACGGCAGCGAAGGAGAGCGAGGAGGGCGCGCGAGGGGCTGCGGCCGCGACCCCGGCGGTCCGCGACACCGCCTCGGCCGGCCACGCCGCGGCCCCCAGCACGCCGCGCAAGCGGGGGAAGAACCCCGCACGGGCCGCGGACGCCTCGCCGGCGGCCGCCGCAGCAGCAGCAGTGGGCAGGGAGAGCGCGAAGTACCGCGCCCACGCCAACCCCACCAACACCCACACCAGCCCCCCCAAGCCGTTCCCCCCCAAGCCCTTCCCCCCGGGGCGGGAGCGGCACTTCTGCCCCCCGACGCGCGAGCGCTCGCCGCCGGGCGTCACGCTGCCGCAGCAGCAAAGGCAGCAGGACGCCCGGCGAGTGGTCCAGGAAGGGCGCAGCAGCGGGGGGGAGCAGAGCGCAGGCAGCGGACGGCGCGACTCGGGGCAGGGGGCCAGGAAGGGGCCAGGGCACGGGAAGGGCGCGCGGGGGCGCGAGCAGGGAGCCCAGGTGCAGGGGGCAGGGCGAGGGGAGGTGGGGGAGCGAGCGGGCCGGGGCGTGGGGGACGGGAGGCGGGACCCGCAACACGGGCAGGGGGCTGGAAAGGGGCCCAAGGGCAAGGGCAAGGGCGCCGCGGGCCCCGAGGGACAGGCGGGACGGGGCATGGGAGCCCAGGGGGGAGGACGGGGCGAAGGGAGGGGGGCAGGGGGCAGGGCGCCCCCGCAGCCGGACGTGCAGCCGGTGAGGTGCATCCCCCCCGGCATCCAACAGATGCCGGCACACCACACCCACCACCACCACCACCACCACCACCACCACCTCTACAACATCGACCCTGACGCCGGCGAGCTCGTCCCCCCCCAACCCCCACTACACCAGCACCATCAAGCCCCCCCCCCGCGCCGAGGGCGGAGCCGGCGCGGATGGCCTCGGCGGAGGGGGGACGGGGCGCGGCATCCGCGCCGCAGGCGCGGGGGCAGCGAGGGGGGCCGGCACGGGGGGCGGAGGAGCGCCGGCCATGGGACCGGGACTGGGGCGCGGTCCCGGACCCTCTGGAGGAGGAGACCCTCCCCCTGGTGGGGGAGGTGTACGGGTGGTTGTGCTGGGCCAACCAGGGGACCTCCAGGAGGTCGAGGAACCGGCCCTTTGATGCCGTGCTCCTCCGGAGGGACGGAGGAAACCGAGAGGTACCCCCGGGGGGGTGGGCAGCCCCAGAGGACCATGAGAGGGTCCTCAATTCAGTGATCCGGGCGGCGTGGCCCGACAGGGAGCCGACGTGGCCGGCCTTCCTGGAAGGGGGAGCGGTGCTCCGCATCACGGATGCGGACGCCAACAACTGGCTCCCCCGGGCTTTGCGCAGCGCCCTCGCCCACTGGCGCTACCGCCGGCACAACCCGCCGCCGCCGCAGCCCCAGCCCCCACACAAGCGGCGGCGCACGTGATCGCCCAGACGGCGGATACGAGAGAGTGGGGGGGGTGGCTGGGCCCCCCGACCCACGCCCCCCCCACGGTACGGCACGACGCATGAGAGCGTGCCACCTCCCGCGGGGGGGAGTGCGGAGACAACGAGCGCGGGGGGGAACCTGCTGCCCCGCAGCCCGCTAACCACTGACCGCTAACCCACACGGCAACCCCCGGCCGGCCAGCGCCGCGCGACAACTGCCGGGGGGATGAGGGGCCCCAGCGAGGGCCTGCACGAGGATGCGGCTCTAGGTAGAGGGGGGCGGGGGAAGGGCGTGCCAGGACTGCCATGCCGCCCCCCCCCCCCCCCGGCCGTCAGGAGGCGTTGCCAGGGGACCAAAGGGCCCCCCCCACTCCCCCCCCCCCCTCTCACACAGGCCCGAGAGCGGGCGGGGGGGCGCCCCCCCCCCCCCCCCTCCGCACCCACCCCAGCTGTAGAGCCACAGGCGCGGCCCTCCGCCCCCCCGGGGCCGGGGGGGCGCCCCCCCCCCAGAAGGGACGGCGACGTGGTGGGGGGAGCGGCGGCTGGACCTGCTCCCGCGAGCCCACACCGGCGTGCCGGAGCAACACGCACAACGGAACAGGAAGGAGGCCGCGCCCCACATGACCCTCCCGTAACCACAGCTCACTCAGGGATGACAGAGGGCGGGTTCAGGTCTGCTAGGGCCCCCGGGGGAGCGGTCCACGGGCCGCCCCTCACCCCGCGGGAGGGAGTGCGGAGACAACGAGCGCGGGGGGGAACCTGCTGCCCCGCAGCCCGCTAATCACTGACCGCTAACCCTCACGGCCACCCCCGGCCGGCCGGCGCCGCGCGACAGCGGCCGGGGGATGAGGGGCCCCAGCGAGGGCCTGCGCGAGAATCCGGCTCTCGGTAGAGGGGGGCGGGGGAAGGGCGCGACCCCCCGGCCGATGGCTGGCCCCCGGGGCCAGGACTGCCATGCCGCCCCCCTCCCCCCCCCCCCGGCCGACAGGAGGCAACGCAAGGGGACCACAGGGCCCCCCCCACCCCCCCCCTCCCACACAGGCCCGAGAGCGGGCGGGGGGGCGGCCCCCCCACCGCCCCCCCCCCCCCGCACCCGCCTCAGCTGGGGAGCCACAGGCGCGGCCCTCCGCCCCCCCAGGGCCGGGGGGGCGCCCCCCCCCTCAGGAGGAACGGCGACGCGGTAAGGGCAACGGCGGCTGGACCTGCTCCCGCGAACCCACACCGGCGTGCAGGAGCAACGCGCACAACGGAACGGGAAGGAGGCCGCGCCCCACATGATCCTCCCGTAACCACAGCCCACACCGAGGTGACAGAGGGGGGGTTCAGGTCAGCTGGGGCCCCCAGGCGAGCGGTCCACGGGCCGCCCCTCACCCCCCCCCATCCCGGGGCGGCACTTCAGCCCCGACCGCACGCGCGTGCCGGAAGGGAGCGCGCCGGCGACACGGAGAGGGCCAGAAAGGAGTACCGCAGGCCGCCGCCCGGAGCGAGAGCAGGGAGGCCGCGGCGCGACACCCCCCCCCCGCCCCCACACTAGCCCGCCAGCCGCAGGGGCCCCGGCCCCCACCCCCCGAGGCAGGGGGGATGGGCCCCCCCGCCCGAGAGGGGAGCCGGAGTGTGACCCGCCCCCCCGCCCCAGCCGCCGGCTCACATGGGGGCCGCGAAGAACAAGCGGGCCCACGCCTGCGCACCGGGACGCCGCACAGATCGTACCCAGAGAAGCCGGGTGAGCACAAACCGGAGTGGTATGGGGGGCCACGCCCCCCATGGACAGCACAACGCCAGTGACGCCCGCTTTGTTGCCTGCCCAGGGAAGGCAGGGGGACGGAAAGAGGCAGAGCGACCCCCCGCCCTACGGGCCCCGCCCCGGCCGCACAGCTGGAGGAAACAGCGCACCCCCCCCCCCCAGCCCGCCCCCCAGCATAAGAACGCCATGGACCCGCCCCGCGGCGCGCAGCCCCCACAGGGACAGAGCAGGGCCCCCACATCCGCACGCCCGCGCCCACAACGCGGACCCCGACAGCCCACCCAGTGGACGAGCAGTCGGGGGAGGAGGAGCGCAAGACCCCAGACGCCCCACGCAACGGTCAAAGCGCCCACCCGGGGACGCCCTGCCGCCGCCCCCACGACCCCAAGCCAAGTAGGGGGGAACCGGGACCGGACCGCCCCCCCCCAAGCACGCCAGACGGAGCAAGGGACCGGGGCAGGACACGCGGAGGGGCACGGACCACGTGGAACGGCCCTACCAGCGCCCAGTGCCGGGACCACGCGAGATGCGCGCGCCACACCACCCAGCGGGGGAGGGGGGCGGACACCGCGAGAGCGCGAGCGCACACACACGAAAGGAACACGCGAGGACTACCGGAAGGGCAACCGGACCGAGCGCGCGGAACGCACAGACCGCATGGAATGGCGTACCAGCGAGCGAGGGTAAGGGACACCCGGACAGGACGGCCCGCCACACGCAGCGCGGAACACGCGGGGCGGGGAGGGGGAAACGAAAGAGACACGACGCCAGGTGCCAGCCCGAACCCCCCCGAACCGGCCGCGAGCGCTGCGCACACACAGACGGGGCACTGCGCCCGCCAAGGCAGTGGTGGCGCACAGCGCCACGCCCCAACCCCTAGGCTAGGCAGCCTCCGCGCCAGCCCAAGGGGGTCCCACTGGCGACAAGCCAGTAGCACGGGCCCGGCGGCGCCGGCACCCCGGGCGACCACGCACTAGGGGGGCGACGCAGTGGGTAAGCGCCCGCAGCCACGGCTGCGAATTGATGCACTGACCGGGGAGTGGCGAAACGGGGACGCCGGGGAAGGACGGGGCTCCGAGCTCTGTGAACCCGGGGGACTCCGCCACCAGGCAGGAGGTGCGTCTTGGAGGGCCCCCCACTAGGACCCGGTGGGGAGGATATCACCTGGCCCGACCAGGTGGCCCCCCGGGGCCGAAAGGCGTCTAGTACCCGCAAAATCAAACCTCAAACCTCAAACCTCAAACCTCGGGCCTCCACCTGTTCCGAAGTCGTATGGGGTGCTTTGGCATCGCTCAATTCATGAATTTTTTGATTGGTGGTGAGCGGTGCTTGGTGCAGCCGTTTATCCGCTTCCATGAGCGCTGCAACAAAAGCCTTTGACCCCATAGCCATACCAGTCATCACAAGGTGTTGATGCAGGGGGCCTTGGGGTTCAACATCTTGGATGAGGGCGGTTTGTTTGATTTGATTGGGGTTGGCACATACAATGGTTGAGCCGGACATCGAGTATTGGTGTGCAAGCGCCACTGAATCTTGAGATTGGTATTCGGCACGGTACACATGGCCGTTGTATGCCGGGTCCACCACTTTTCGCCAATTTTTGAACGGGCCAAACAGGGCAGCCACTACCTTGGCATCGAGCTCACGTTCATTAGCCGGCGTTCGTACCTCGAAAGAGCACTGAGTCGGCGGCTCGGACCACGTGTGCGGAGCAATGGGCTTGGTGTTATCTTGAGGTTTGGTTTCCGTGGTCGTGCTGCTCGCCCAGAACCTGACCAGTTGTGCTTCACTCCCGTAAAAAAAGACAATGCCGTCGTTGTGGAATAAATTTGACGCAAAGGATTGTAAAGGATTGCCACCGTTGTCGCATGGCACGTGTGAAACATCCAGTTTGGCCAAAAGGCTGCTTTTTGACCGCAAAGAGCAACCTTCAACCATGGTGAAAGGCGGTTTTCCGTACCCAGAACGCATTATGGTGCACCATGTTTCGGGTGCATCCATTTCGGGGTGATCCTTTGGTTGTTCCCTAGACGCTTGGAGTTGAAAAATGTTGCCTTGCTCAAGGTCGGATACCTTAATGGCGAAAAGAGATCCGTTTGATGTCCACTCATGATCCATCATCATCTTGAAAAGAAGTTGGGCACGTGTGCTGGGGAGGCTCCATTCGAAACGCAAATATCCTTCATGAGGGGATTTGATGATGGAACCGCCTCCGAGTGGGAGGGCGGCTGCTTGGGAGTTAAGGGATATATCTTCTTGACCGGGCTAAAATTGCCGGTTCAAGTATTTTCCGAAGCCCCTTACCTTGGTCATCAATCTTTCATCGGGTTATTTGGCGGTGGGTTTTCCTGCTTGTGAGTCGATGGTGAAACGCTCTTCATAATAATGTTGGAGGACATCACGCCGAACGTCGAACCAGATGGTTGTCTCCAAGTCTCTAATATTCTTGGGAATACTCAATTGGTTGAGTGCCCATTGAACATCGAAACCAGCACTCCGATAATCGAAGAACTCAATGGGGTCATTGGCCTTGTGATGCGTGTTAATGTGGATGCTTACATAAGGGCGCTCCGGGATATTACCTTTACAGAGTTGAAAAGCATGCAAAGAGGACATCATAGGTGCAACAACATGGTGTACAACCACCTTATCAACGGCCCATTTCCAATCTATGAGGGGCCCGGCGGCAAAAACTAGATGATTGCGCGCCATTGAATCCTTCTCCCAAGACTCCATGGTCCACCACCCACTCATGTGGAAGTCTTGATTGTCCTTTTTTAGTTGGTTGTACGCGACCTTCAAGGATTGGCTATACACCTTGGAGGAGTAGACATGGTCCGGTTGATTGCGTTTGTCGTTTTGCGGGCAGATATACCAAGTAGTGTGGTTTTTGAGATAATGTTTGAGACTTTTCAATGGGTCATGCGCCCTTGTTATGGAGAGGGCCTTGTGTCCTTCGGGGATGGCCAAACCGTCGTGTGATCGGTGCAAGTCGTCCTTGCCCATTCCCATTCCCCACTTTGCCAACTCGTAGAGGCGTGATCTGGCCTCGGTAGGAAGAGATAGTTTCTTTCCGTTGGTGGTCTTGTTGTTGTCCTAATGATGTCTATAATAGACGAAGTCGTTTTTTACCATGTTCTCGGGTATACTCTTGACGTGCTTGGTGAGTATGGACGGAGTAGACAAAGGTGCTCTCGTGTTGATGATGGGTGTGTAGTTGGACGTAGTGTTCGATGAACTCAATAGGCGGAACATTTTATCGATGTTTGTTGATAACAGATAGATGTTTGACGAAGTCGGTTGACAAATATTAAGTTGGCGGCCGCAAAAGTCACCAACAAGGGTTGATTGATGGATTGGTACAAGGTGTTCAAGAAAGACAGTATATCCGACAATGAATGTGATAGCGGGGAGGACGGTAAGGTATAAGGATCCCGAATTGACGAACGGATAATTGAAATGATTCAGAAATTGATGTGGACGGATATTACGCCCGTGGATGGATGATTCTGGACGAATTTTATTTGAATCAGCTTTTTTCAGGCATGGTAGTGCTGAAAAAAAAAAAATGGACACTCAGAAAGTGAGTGTTCTGCGATGACTTCCAGTTTCGGAAGTTAAGCCTAATCTGATGGTTTCGGTGTTAAGGTGGGAGACCACCTGACGATGTACCGAGTCGGCAAGTGATACTATGCATGTCTGAGGTAGGTAGGTAGGTATCTTCGGGAGCTCGGCATGCCTCCATTGACAATGCAGGAAGAAGGTCTTACCAAGGGGACGTCCTGTCCCTCCCTCTGCCCTAGTTCAGGTGCCTCTTAAGGGGCTCCGGCAGGTGCTTGGGAAGGCAGTGTCGCGGCCAGCCAGTCCAGGTGACCCGGCTGGGAGGGTGTCCCCACATGTGTCCATGGGTGTCCATGTGTCCACGACACGTATAACCTATGCGAATGGTACGGGGGGCACACTCCCCGCAGACAGTTAACAGCGTCCATGAGAGGGAGGGGGGCTGCAACACTGCCCGGTACTCCTGTCCTCCACAACCCTACCCGGGGCATGCGGGGGGCCACAAGCTCACCACACGGGGCCGCGCCGACCCCCCTGCCAACAGGCACGGGTGTGTTACGCCGAGCCCAACCCGCCACGTCGGACGGATTGTCCCGACACCACAGCACAGGCCGAACGACCCTAACCATCCTAGCCACCACACCCAGCACCGTGACACAGACACGCCACCCGAATGACCCGCAACGCACGACACGAGAAGGCGCACGGCAGACAGACAGGCACGAGCAAGAGCACAGAACCACCGAGCTGGAACAACACCCTGGGGCTCCCATGGGGAGCACAGGGACACACCGAGGCGGACCGGCGGGGCCTTGCCACCGACGGGGGGTGTACATATGAGTGGCACAAGCGAAACTGGAAGTACGGCTACGGAGCACCACGAAATACCGGATAATGGATTGTGCATGCAACACTGCCAGGGCGGGGCAGGGAACAGGGCACCGACAGGGGAAAAAATGTTTTACAGCGGTCCGACCACTTGTCATGGCTTTTCTCCCCCGCGGCGGGCGGGCGGCGCACAGTACAAACTTACCGTGCCGGCCCCACACACCTGGAACCGACCAACATCGCAACAAGCGGAACACCTGCACACAACAGATCCGACTGCGCGAGGGCCCGCTGCGACGACGAGGAACGAACGCCGAACAAACCAACCAGGAGGCGACTAACACGACCACACACCGCCAGAACCACTACAGCGGACGCAACGTGACCATGAACAGACCGCGCGCACACCGACCAGCGCCAAGCTGGCCGGGCGTGCATGGGCCGCTGCGAGAGCGACGTCCAACGAGCTAGCGACACCGTGGCGAGCCGCGCCCCCCGGCCACCATGGCCACAGACACAGAGGAACACTGTGACTCTACCGCTGCGGACGCGGCCCACGAACGTTCCCAAACTAGACTACACGACACTTGTACAAACCAAGACGCAACAAACCGACGCAGACACAAACGTGCTGGCTAAACGGGCAGGATTCGACGATAAGACCACCAGCAGCAGCGCAACGGAACCCACACGAACCCAGCCGACCATGAGGCGGCCACGACAACCGCGCACCAACCACACCACAGCTGCAGCCACCACTTGACCGTAAACAGACCACACGCAAGCCGGCCAACGCCGAACCAGCCAGGCGTGCACGGGTCGAAACGGAAACGGCGCCCAACGGGTTGGCAACACCGTGGTGCGCCACGCCCACCGACGACCGTACCCACGAACACAGCAGAACACCGCAACGCTGCCAATACAAACGCGACCAACCAACGGTAACAAACTACACAACACTACACTTGGACAAACCACGACGCCACTGACCAGCACCGACACGGACATGCCGGCTGCATAAACAACATTCGGCGGAACGACCACCGGCAGCAGTGCATTTGGAACCCACGCAAGCCAAGCCGACCATGAGGCGGCCAAGACGACCGCGAACCAACAACACCGCAGCTGCAGCCGCCACTTGACCGTAAACAGACCACACGCAAGCCGGCCAACATCAAACCAGCCAGGCGTGCACGGGTCGAAACGGGAACGGCGTCCAAAGGGTTGGTGACACCCTGGTGCGCCGCGCCCGCCGACGACCATGCCCACGAACAAAACTTGGCTCTACCATCACGCAACCGACCAACCTACATTAACAAACCCCACCGCAACCGTACCATACGACCGACCAACCGGCCACAACCACCTACTTCGAACCCCCGGCCCCCCGGGAGAGCGCAAGCTCAACCGAGTCAGGAGGTGTGAGTGTGCGCCACGGCATGCGAGTCCCGTAGCACGTGCTTCTTCAAGTCGCCTCAAACCTACTGAAAACCAACCCAGGTGGGGGTGCCTGCAGGACAGGGGCTTTGGCCTGGCTCCCGGCCCCTGGGTCCCAGAATCCGGAGGTTGATGAGGATGTGCGGTGGGACCCTCCCCCACGTATCATCCGCCCGAAGGAGAGGAATGGGAGACTTCGGTCGAACATGGGTTACCTCTCTGGGCAGAACCCGCTGTAGGGTACTGCTCGCGGCGACCGCGCCCTTCCCCCATGTGGGGGAGCCGCTTGGTAAGACCCCCCAGCGGGGCACGTGCAGTAGGGCCGTGGGTGGGTGAGCAAAAGGCCCTTGGTAAGTCCCCCCTGCGGGGCAACCCCAGTCCGGAGTCAACCTACCTACCTACCTGTCCATGGGTAGGGTCACATGCCCCCTCCTTTGGGCGGCGGCTCTGGAGCTGGCCAGCCGTGTGGAGTATCTCTCACCACAGGGGACATTGCTCTCGCGAGTCTACGGTACGATCGCCTCACCCCTGTGGCTCGAGTTGCGGGACCCCGCTGCTTGGCAGGCAACCCCCTCCTGGACTGTGTACCGGCTCGCCTGTCACCGGTTGCTTCCATGGCTCCGGGTGACGTTTGCCATGGTCCCCGATGCAGCCTGGCCGCGCTCCGACCAGCGGCCTTGGGGTACCGCCCCTGCTGCTGGCCCGGTGGGTTGGCTGGGTCGCCCCAGTACGCCCGATCCATGGGGTGTGGTTTGTTGTTGCCCGTCCCTGGGTCGCCCTTGGTGCGCACGTGTGTGCGGTGTCCTGGGCTACTTGGCTCCTGTTCACCAGTGTTCCCGTTTGGTGTGTTGTGTCCCGTGTGCGGTGTCCTGGGCCACTTGGCTCCTGTTCACCAGCGTGCCCACTCCGTGCGCTGTCTTGCGTGTCCGGGGTTCTGAGCCACTTGGCTCCTGTTCACCTGTGTGCTGGCTCGGTGCAATGTGTTGTGTGTGCAGTGTCCTGGGCAACGTGGCTCCTGTCCACCAGTGTGCTCGCTCGGTGTGTCGTGTTGCGTGTGCGGTGTCCTGAGCCACTTGGCTCCTGTTCACCGGTGTGCCCCCTTGTTGTGTTACATCGCGTGTGCGGTGTCCTGAGCCACTTTGCTCCTGTTCACCGGTGTGGTGGCTCGGTATTCTGTGTTGTGTGTGCGGTGTCCTGGGCCACCTGGCTCCTGTTCACCTCTGTGCCCGCTCGGTGGGTTGTGTTGCGTGTGCGGTGTCCTGGGCAACTTGGCTCCTGTTCACCGGTGTGCCCGCTTGTTGCGTTGCATCGCGTGTCCGGTGTCCTGGGCCACTTGGCTCCTGTTCACCGGGGTGTTGGCTCGGTGTGTTGTGTTATGTGTGCGGTGTCCTGGGCCACTTGGCTCCTGTTCACCTGTGTGCCCGTTCGGTGGGTTCTGTCGCGTGTGCGGTGTCCTGGGCCACTTGGCTCCTGTTCACCGGTGTGTCGGCTCGGTGCTTTGTGTCGCGTGTGCGGTGTCCTGGGCCACTTAGCTCCTGTTCACCGGTGTCCTCGCTCTATGCGTTGTCTTGCGTGCGCAGTGTCCTGGGCCACTTGGCTCTTGTTCACCTGTGTGCCCGCTCGGTGTGTTGTGTCGCGTGGTGGTGTCGCATCTGCGGTGTCCTGGGCCGCTTGGCTCCTGTTCACCGGTGTCCTCGCCCGCTGCGTCGTGTTGCGTGTGCGGTGTTTTGGGCCTCTTGGCTCCTGTTCACCGGTGTGCTTGCTCGGTGCGTTGCGTTGTGTGTGTGCGGTGTCCTGGGCCACTTGGCTCCTGTTCACCGGTGTGCCCACTCGGTGTGTTGTGTCGTGTACGCGGTTTTGTCTGCCTCTTGGCTCCTGTTCACCGGTGTGTTCCCTCGGAGCGTTGCGTTGTATGTGTGCGGTGTCCTTGGCCACTTGGCTCCTGTTCACCGGTGTTGCCGCTCGGTGCGCTGTCTTGCGTGCGCGGTGTCCTGGGCAACTTGGCTCCTGTTCACCGGTGTGCCCGCTCGGTGCGTTGCGTTGCGTGTGCGGTGTCCTGGGCCACTTGGCTCCTGTTCACCGGTGTGCTTGCTCCATGCTTCGTGTTCTGTTTGCGGTGTCCTGGGCCACTTGGCTCCTGTTCACCGGTGTGCCCGCCCGGTGCTATGTGTTGTGTGTGCGGTGTCCTGGGCCACTTGGCTCCTGTTCACCGGTGTACCCGCTCGGTGCGTTGTGTTGCGTGTGCGGTGTCCTGGGCCACTTGGGTCCTGTTCACCGGTGTGATCGCTCCGTGCTTTGTGTTGCGTGTGCGTTGTCCTGGGCCATTTGGCACCTGTTCACCGGTGTGCCCGCTGGGTGCGCTGTCTTGCATCCGCGGTGTCCTGGGCCCCTTGGCTCCTGTTTTTTTGATGCATGGGGGTTGCCCCCCGGCAAGCATTACTCAAAGCGGCCTAAGCACGGGCAAGGGCGTTCATGGCGAGCCGAAGTCCAAAGCAAGAAGAGGTATATGCAACAAATAGTATATGAACCTGTTCTTGTTTCGACCTGGGCACTGACCAGGGACATCTGGGTGCAATGCACTGCCCTGTTTCGCACCAGAGTCCAGATCGTTACCTGAACACCCTGCTGGGTGGTGGACCTGAGTAAAGTGCGGAGAAAAAAATAGAAAAAGGAAAATTCACCATATACGAAGAGTAGGGAGATAGCCGCGTCATGGTTGCTAAAAAACTTCAGTGGGGAGGGGCGGGGGGGGCTCCAGGTGACAGATGACAGTAAGAACGAAGAAGAGAACTGAAAAACACCTGGGGGGGGCGAGGACACCTTTCCAGGAATTTCAGTGCGGGGCGGGGACCCCCCGGTCACTAGTGGAGCTTAGCCTCCTTTCACACTGAAGTATTAGGGAACTGTGACCTGTGAAGTGGGTGCTGAGGGTGCTGGAGGTGTGTTGAGGTGGAGAGTATTGGTTTTAGTGACTGTGCGACGTGTTGCACTGGAGCGCTTTTTGTTTGGTTGTTTGTTGAGGGGGGCTGATAATTTAATTTTTGGGGAATGAGAGTTGAGTGGGGTGATGGGCTGATGTGCTGTAGATAGAAACAGTTTTTTTGCAGGGGTTTCCAGTGGTGTCTGGTTGTAAGGTGTGTGGGTTTGGTATGGGGCTATCTCTGAGCCACTGCTGGACGTCTTGAAGTATTGTTTTGAGCCGTTGGTGCCGTGTTTTCATGGCAGTATAAAGGTGATTTCTGTGTTGGGTATCACTGAGTGCAGGTAGGGGTGAACGAAGAATATTACTGAGAGAGTTGGGAATCAAAGAGCGGGTAAAATTGCGGCGGTCACCCAGTGTTGCGGTGGTCCACCAGTCAGATATGAGTCTGTTGAAGGGGGGAGGACAAGCGTTGATGATGGCCTGTCGTAGGTGTTCAGTTGCTGTGCATTCAGTGACTGCTGTGATGGGGTCCAAAGGGTATTTCAGTTGACATTTAGAGCAGAGATATTTCCTATTTGTTAAGGATGTAGTGCGGTTGGTAGCCCGTGCAACTATACAGGCCATTGACCCACTTGAAAGGGTAGGCGAGAAAACCAGGAAGTCTGAGGGTAAGCATGTCTGCTCATGGAGAAGTGTATGTTGTTGTGTGAGTGTGCTGGAAGTAAGTGTTTGACAGAATTAAGGGATACTTTACCAGGTAGTGGTGTGTGTTGATGATAAATGAAGTAAGTGGAGCTTGATTGGTGTGGCCCTGGGGGGTAGTTGATGTGGGTGGAGGCCCATTTAGAAATTGCTCAGAGTAAGAAAAAATCCTTTTCCAATTCTTTAGGGTATACTTTAGTTGTATTAGAGGTGCTCTAAGCACTCATGCATTTTTATCCCAGTATTGGCCTAACCAAAATGGGTGATAACACATTTTGACCTATGGAACCAAACACTCAATCAGGATATTGTGTGGACCCCTTGATTCCCAAGCTATAGGCATTAAAACATCTTTTCCTGGGTTACTGAGGCACTGATATACTGAAGGCAGAGCCTATGAATTTATCTATGTTTTCTCATGAATTCTTAGCTATCCTAGTGGTATGCACCCTAGGGGGCTGGGGCACCTCTTTTTGAGAGGTCCTGCGTTCAATACCCAGTCAGCCTAGCTAAGTAGGATTATCCCATGTGACATGGCAGTGACCTCAGCGCCACAAGCCATGCCACCTCAGCACGTATGGGACCCAAAAAAAAAGAGTGCACATCTCAGGATGGCACTGTGGATGAGAGTGAGCCCTTGGGGCAGTTTTCCAAACAGTTTTTCTCAAACATTTAAAATATTTCATCCTGAGTTGCAATGTATGCTAATTGCTGTGGTCTATTGTTGATAGTTGTCTTTATGTAACTCTTTGTGACTGCAGCCCTTCATGCTTTGATCCTGTTTATCCTCTACTTGCTTATCTCTGGCTTGGGTTATCCTGGAGTGGTTGTATTTCAACAATAAAACATTTTCCTCATTAACAACAAGCAGCAGGAACCCTACACCAGCAGCAAGCAGCAGGAGAGGCACAAGGAAAACACAGTGTTGAAATCACTATGAAACCTTCTGGTAGCAAGAGGCAGACAGTCTCTGCGTACCGGCAGGAACGCCGTGCCGTACATCCAGTGCGCCGAGATCTGTCATATATAAGCAAGAAGGGCGAATATGGACACGAAGAAGGAGGACACCGACGTGAGGACAGAGCCAATGCCAGCACCTGGTGAACCTGGACCTTGACCTAGCGCTGTACCTTCGGTGCCCTTACATGGGCCAGTGAACGTGGTTGATGACTCGCTGGAGGGACTTCAGTCGGCCTTCCGGGCCCTCTCAGTCGAGGAGGTGGACACCAATCCTGTGAAGAGAAAGAGAGAGAGAGAGAAGGATGCAGGAGAAAGCATGGCAGACGAAGGAGTAGACCATGAGCACAACCTGACAGGTGATTGGACCTTCGAGGGCGCACCAAGCGCTTCTGGCCTCCACGCATCACCCTTCCCCACAACCACCACACTCCCAACTCCAGACCCAGCCGCTGCAACATCCACACCCATAACCACCCCGCCTATGGCTGAGGGCACAGGCTTTACTGGTATGCCTACCTACCCTGCCTATGGTGTGAACCCACCTACCACTGCGTTTCCAGAGGCAACTACTACCAGTGAGCCGGTGGCCTCCAGTTCAGTATGCGGCTGACTATCACCATCCTCTACCCGCTACGGGAGCCTAAGTCGATGTTCCTGGGTATGCAACCCTGAGTGGGCTGAGGAGAGGACCTGAGTCATGCGGGAGCAGGAGTAGAGGATCGGGGAGATCCTCCAACAGGTCCCTGACGCGATCGGAGATAAAAGAAGCTCTCCGAGAAGCCACCTCTGAACCTGTGGGCGATCTCACTCAAGAGATTCGGGCTAAACTAGAGCCCCTGATTCCGCCCCAAGTGTCACCTACCATGGTGGGAATTTCACCCCATCGAGTACAGGCTAACCACCTGCTGGCAGGGCTGACAAACACCCTGGGGAGCCTGAGGAGCCAACCGATGCCGACCCCTGCAGCGATACCGAGAAGCCCTTTCGTACCGAGAACGGCCCAGCCACCCTACAGCGACGTGGGGAATTCTACAAGAGCCGAGCTGGCCGGCTGGGGCTAACAGCCCTGAGGGCAATGGTTGATGTGGAGCCCTATGGCTCCAGTGACCTCGGCGGAGACCCCTCTGACGATGAGCCGCCTTCAATGACTTCTGCTTCGCCCTCGGAGGACGGCGACGCTGAGGACCGCGAGAACCCGAGTGGGCGGAAGAAGAAGAAGACGAGGAAGACCAAGCGCCCTGAGGGACGCAGGTCTCAGGAGGCTAAGGCTATTGCCACCTCCAAGATCGTGCTGAACTTGCCTGTGTTCACAAGCAAGGATCTCAGCGAGTTCCCTGAGAATTTCGGCCGGTTCCTCCGAATGACCGGCCAAACCCATGCTAGTGGGCGAGTCAAGTGCGATCTGCTCCTGCAGTGCTGCAAGACCAAGTACCTGGAGAAGCAGGTCAAGCATATCGTGACTAAGTCCGCCACCTTTGCCGACGTGTTGGTTGCCTTGGAGAGGCAGTATCCAACCTATGAAACCGACCTCTCCATCAGGGCCGAGATCCAGAACCTGCCCGTGCTGCTCAACAACCCCAAACCTGGCAGGATCTCTGAGCTATTGACTGATCTGGATCACTGGGCTGGACGGTTGACGCCCGGTTCCTACAGCAGCGACGACCTGCTTTTCTGGTTGGTGGCTAAGCTCCCTCGGGAGCTGTGGGACGAGTGCCGTTCAACGGCAGAGCGCAAGGCTAGAGCCCTCCACTACGAGGATTTATGTGTACTACTCCTGGAGCTGGCGCTGGAGAAAGAAAGCGACCAGCACCTGAACAACTACCATCCTGGAGGGGGAGGCTCTGGAAGCCAGGGCAAAGGGTACCAAGGATCCAGACCTGGACAGGGGACTACCCCCAAACACGCCCGTATCATGGAAAACGTCAAGGAGCTCTTCTGGTGTGATGCCAGAGATGAGCAGGGTCACCTGCAGCACGCCCCGGACTGCAAGCAGCGAGACTGCTTCGTAGTCCAAGGGAAGAAGCAGGAAACCAACACAGGCGCCAAGGCGAAGATGCCGGATCACTACAGGTGTACTATCACCTGTGCCTTCTGTGGGAAGAGGAAGCACTACGAGGATGAGTGCTACCACAAGCAACGCCTGTCGGCGAAGCTGAAGGGTGAGGATCCTGGCAAAGGCTCTGGCAAGAGTGGAGGCAAAGGCAATGGCAACGACTCCGGCAAGGGCAAGTTGAAAGGACGTGGAAAAGGGCAAGACAAGAACCAAGGTGGACGAGGAGGAGGCGCTAACCGCCAGCCAGACAAGGACAACAAGAACCCGGACAAGAACGGAGGCAACCCCAACCCTAATCCAGGGGGGAACTCATGGCCACTGAAGCAAGGAGGTATGGGAGATCTCTTTCAATTGAAGGAGGACAAGGTGGCCAACGCTAAGTGCTTGGGCGTGGCTAGGGCACAAGGGGAGATTAACCTGGTGACTGACGCCAGCAATGTGGGCGGTTGTGGAACGTTGTTCCAATTGCAAGCACTAGAGAAGGAGGAGTTCGACTCGGCTATTTCCCAATTTGGGACTGAAGGTCTCAGCCGAGATGGAACTCTCAAGCACAGCTACCCTGACAACAAGTGGGTCCTAGTACCTCTGGGCCACTGGAACTGGAAGTGGAACCAGGCCAGGGGGAACTACTCCACCTATTAGCAGGAATTGCTCGCGGGTATGCTGGTGCTATCCTCACAAGCACGACTGTTGGGGAGTAACCCTGTGGTCTGACTGTGCGACCAAGAGCCGGTCCGCACTTTCCAGAAGGGTCCCCCACCTGAGAAGGCCAAGCTGCGGCGCTGGTGGACGTACCTCAACCAACTACGGCTGACGGTACACCATATCCAGGGAGTGAAGAACGGGTGTGCAGACTACATCAGCCGCAAGAACTTTGACGCCCTGATTGGTGCCCGGTCTGAAGCGCTGGGTAAGCAGGCGTTCAGCCGTATGGACGTCCACTTGGACCTCAACATGACTATGATACGCCCCCTGGGTGGACTCCAACAATCGGAGTACCTGAAGGAGTTTGGGGATATCTACAAGCGCCTGGGGAAACGCCTTGAACCCCTCCTGGTCAACCAAGATCGGTGGAAGAAGGACAAGAGCTACCTCTGGCACAAGGACCGCATCGTGGTACCCAGTGACAGAGTCCCAGCGCTGCTGAAGTGGACCCATGAGTCCAGCGGTCATGTGGGTGCTGACCGTACCCTGAGGCTATTCAAGCAGTTGTTCCACACTACGTGGACTGACGACCAACTGCGGAAAACCCTCCAGCCTATCGTGGACAAGTGCAGGTGTACGTCCTGCAGATCAGGGGATATCAGGGATAGAGTTCTCTACTCGACCCTGCCCATCCCTCACTGTGCTAACAGTGTTGTATACGTGGACTACACGAAGATGCCGAAGTTTTGGGGGCTATGACTTCGCCCTCGTGGTAACCTGTGGGTTGACCAGGTTTACCAGGGTGTTCCCATGTACCAAGCACATTACGGGGGAGGAGACTATCAAGATACTCCTGGAGGAGTGGTTTTGTGTCTATGGGGCGCCCAAGGAGATCGAATCCGATGAGGACGTACGAGTGCGCTCAGATACCGGCTGGTACATGAGGGTCCTGAGATCCCTCAATGTCCAGGTGTCTACGGGGATTCCCTACTCTCACACGAGCAACCCCCTATGTGAGCGACAGATTCGTGTCCTCAAGGAGAATGTAAGGATATGGTGCAAAACTGAACGCACCAGAGACTGGGTGAGACTACTCCCCATCATATCCTTGATGATGAACTCCCAAGTGAGTTCGGCTACTGGCAACTCGCCCCATGAGCTATTCCTAGGGCGCCCGGCGTGGTTCCTACATGCCCCCTATCCAGAGGACACCCATTCTTCCGTGGGTGAGTGGGTCCAAGAGCCACAAGCGAAGGTGGACAAGGCCAAGGCTATGCTCCAGAGAGTGAGGGAGCGGCAGTGGAACAAGAAGAACAAACACCGCCTACCGGCCACCTACCAAGAGGGGGACTGGGTGCTGGTGCACCACAGCGGACTACCCGCCTGGCCACGCTCTACCAGCGATGACCCATACTTCGGGCCCTACAAGATTCTATCTGTGGATGGACACCGTATAACCGTGCGGTGTTCTCCCCGTCTAGGGGGGACCCTGGTGTGCGCTGCTCAACACCTGAAGCGCTACTATGATCCTGAGGACGTCTGTGGGGAAGAGTGGGAGCTGAACGACGAGGAAATCACCGCTCTGGACCTACAAGGGGCTGCCAGCCCTATGGAAGTTGAAGGGGAACTCCCCGACAAGAACGCCGAGGAGATGGCTAAAGAGGGCTTCTACCTGGTGAAGTCTGTCCTACGCCACAGCTATCGCCAGGGTTGGCGCTTGCTCACCCTCTGGGAAGGGTTTGGAGTCGAAGAGGCCACCTGGGAGCCATTCCCTGCGTTTGTTCTACCTGAGGGACACCTAAACTCAGTTCTGGTTGACTAATTGTCCCAGAACCACCTTGGTGAGTTGCTCAGGCTCGCTGAGACGCTTGCCTCCAAGATTAAAGCTAGGGACTGAACCTTACCCCTAAGTGTGCTACGTATGTGTGTGTGTGTCTCACTTCTCTCCGAGGCGTGGCTCCCGAATGAACGGGCTTCGCTGATGTCGGACAGAAGGTCCTAGTCAGTTACTATTACCACTCCTATGGCGCCCAATTTCTGTGCTGGTGCCTATCCATGGGGAAAGATGGCAAAAGCCCTACCTACTAGAGGGGAGGGGTGGCCAAGTGTGCTAAGGGCATTCAAAACGCCCATTTTTGCTAGAGGCCAAAAGCTAATGCACTCCCCTGCCCACGTGGAAAAGCACGCGGGACAGGAGACACCACTACACTACACGCACTAACGCCAGCACCGGCCTTCGAAGGCAGGGTGAGCACTTATCACTTGCACTCATTTCCTGCCAGGCCTGCTGACCCTAACACCTACACACGCTACTTGGTGTTGCTGTTGACGGAGTCACGGGTCCTACTGACCCTCCTGTGAGAAAGCAAGAGAACACAGCGCTACTAAGCGGCTGTGGCCTAACAGGGACGCCACTACGCGTTTCCCTGCTGGGGCTTGGAGGGAAGGGGTGCACCTCTGGCGTGCACAGCGTGAATGTTGAAGATGTCAGGCTACGCTTGCCACTCCTGGCTGAGTCGTAGCTTGTTGTTTGTGTGATCAGCGCCGTATATTTTGGCACGGGTTGGGACTGCACCAGTTCACCCTGACCTTCCCACCTGAAGAGCAAAGGCGGATGAAGGAGCGTTTGCAGCGGAGGAACCAAGACCATCTCCACGTATTATACGCTTCTCAGATGGCCCTATAATACGCTGTCCACAAACGCCCCTATCAAGCAAGCAAGCTTAAGAAGCTCCACCCGTTCTCTTATAGAACGTGGGTTGGAGCCCCTGGGTAACCTAAACAACCTACCCTGTAATGCGTGTGTGAATGCACGAGCATGCAGGAGTTTATCAACCTGGCGACAGGGACCAATCTTTTTCCTACAAATCTTACCCACAATAACGAACTCCATCAGGGGATGGCCCCACCTGGGCTTACCTACCTTACTCACCGCTGGAGAGTGAAGCAAGGTGAAGGAAAAGCGAGATACAAGCGAGAAACGACGCTATGCATATGTGTGTATGTCTAATCACCCTGCACTTACCTCTAATCATGTGCAATCTTTCTAATCTATCCCTCTATCGTTTGTTAGCGCTGCTACAAGGCACGTTCATGGAGACACGAGACGAGCAATGTGCATGCTGCATACGAGACGAGCACACCTGTGGTTTATACCTGATTCATTGAAGTCCTTCTGTTGATTTTGGAAATCTTGACTCTTGAATTCTTACTGTCAATGTGGGTGTAATCTTTATGTTAGTCTATTTATGTGTGTTTCGTCATTTTCGTCATTCTGCGTGACATACGTTTATAATCTTATTAATTCTTTATTTTCCGGCGCTTCGCTAGGAGCCGCTCCTGCGCGCCGCCTTTTTCTACGTAAGAATTTCTTGATGTAAAAAATCAAGAGATGACTACAAATTTTATACCAATGTGCATCTGATGCACAATTGGATTCTGTCCAGGTGTGTGCCTTCAGAAACATCCTAGGACGTCATTGGACTGAGTTAGGTGTTGTCGCTTCGCGTTTGCGTGGATTCGTCCCTCATCCTCCCATTCCTCTGTTGTACAGACCTCCTCGCAAAGCCTCGTTGAGTAGGCCGCTGTTCGGGCCGAAAAGCAGCAGCAGGAGACTGAACCAGAATCAAGGCCCCTCCAAGGGGCAATTCTAATCAAATCGCACACCCTCGCCCCAGTACCAGGACAGGTGTCTCCATCAGGTTCAATGAGACTTTGGTCGAGCGTCCTATGAGAGTCTGGCGTTGGGTTGTGTTACGCTGCAGCTTGGAGGGAGGGATGCAAATGCATATGGTCTTGGCATGCCCTATTCTAACCCCACCAAGCCACAGGAACCCCGGCAGCGCCAAGAGCGCTGAGCTTTCTGTCCGAGATTGTCATCAACAAAGCATCAAGAGTCGCTGGCCATGGTAAAGCGCTGTTTTCCAGTGTTAGGGAAGCTATAGGTATTTTAAAGTAGGTGTGGAAACCAAGGAGAGGCAAAAAAAAAATCCCTCTTTCCTGAAAATGCGACAGTGGTGGCCACCACAGCACAAGGGGGGAGTAAGAAAAAGTGCCTTTCCAATGCTTTAGGGTATACTTTAGTTGTATTAGAGGTGCTCTAAGCACTCATGCATTTTAGTATTAGTATTGGCCTAACCAAAATGGGTGATACCACATTTTGACCTATGGAACCAAACACTAAATCAGGATATTGTGTGGACCCCTTAATCCCCAAGCTATAGGCATTAAAACATCTTTTCCTGGGCTACTGAGGCACTGATATACTGAAGGCAGAGCCTATGAATTTATCTATGTTTTCTCATGAATTCTTAGCTATCCTAGTGGTATGCACCCTAGGGGGCTGGGGCACCTCTTTTTGAGAGGTCCTGCGTTCAATACCTAGTCAGCTTAGCTAAGTAGGATTATCCCATGTGACATGGCAGTGACGTCAGCGCCACACGCCATGCCACCTCAGCACCTATGGGACCCAAAAAAAAAGAGTGCACATCTCAGGATGGCACTGTGGATGAGAGTGAGCCCTTGGGGCAGTTTTCCAATCTGTTTTTCTCAAACATTTAAAATATTTCATCCTGAGTTGCAATGTATGCTAATTGCTGTGGTCTATTGTTGATAGTTGTCTTTATCTAACTCTTTGTGACTGCAGCCCTTCATGCTTTGATGCTGTTTATCTTCTACTTGCTTATCTCTGGCTTGGGTTATCCTGGAGTGATTGTATTTCAACAATAAAACATTTTCCTCATTAAAAACAACCAGCAGGAACCCTACACCAGCAGCAAGCATCAGTAGAGGCACAACAAAAACACAGTGTTGAAATCACTGCAAAACTTTCTGTCAGAGTAGTCGTTGCCTGGAAAGTCAGCGTGACCCTTAATCCAGGTAAAAATAATATGAAGAGGTGAGGAATGGAGAAAGGTCCAGATATGAGAGTACCAGAGACAGAAAGGGTTTGTGCCCATCCAACGTGCGCGCGTGTGACGACAGGCGCAGGCCTTATTGATTTTTTCCGTCCGACTGGACAGCGCCTTTTTCCACAGCCAGTGGACCAATTCCTCACGGAAATACGCCTTTTTCTTCTTTCTGTAGCTTTTGAATCGTTATTCCTCAGTCTCCGCCAACTTGTGGAATTTGCCTGGATAACCATGCCTGGTACTAACCCCAAGTCCAAGACCTCGTCAAAAGCTACGGATAGGTCCAGCGGTAGTCTCGGCAAAAAGACTCTGGACTCCCACTCCATGTCTCGTGACATTCGTCAAACCATTCTTTCACGCATTGACCCAGAGCGAGTTTCGGTGGCAATTGACGTTGAAAGTTTCTCCACGGAGTCAGAATCCTCATCTATGTTCCTTCCCTTCCCACCAATCACCTCTTTGGACGATAAAAAAAATATGGATCAACAAAAAAAGAAGAACCCAAAAAGAGGTCACGGTGAATTTGCTTCTCCGGCTCCGCGGCCGCCACACGGCGTGGCAAGCTCATCCGCTCCCAACCCTGAGTTGGCATCAATTGTTGATAATGAAAAGAATGATGCGTTGGCATCCATTGTTGATAACGAAAAAAATGATGATCGAAAAAAAGGTGTCAACGAAGAAGAGCCCTTGAATGTAGATCGCCTCTATTCACGCTCTTCAACTTGCACCACTACCGGTGAGACCGCCCCTTCCCAACCTCCTATAGACTCTAACCATGATCATATTAGCGTTGGCTCCGGAGAGCGGCCCCATGATTCAATGGCCGAAGATGGACAATGTGTGAGCGATTCAAGGCATGCTTTTGCCTCTCCTTCCCGGAACACAACACCTGCGAAAGTCACACGGCAAAACACACACGATGACACCGCGCAATTGCCGTATACACCACCACCACTAGCACCCCCATTGAGTCTTGAACACGACCCCATCAAGGCCCTTGCGCAACGAACCTTCCGCCCACAAGGAGCGTTGCCCACCGGCTTTCCCGAGCCCCGTGATATGACAAAAGATGTCCAAGGTGGAAAAATTCCGGTCAAAGGCCAAAATAGGTTTTCCAAAATTGACATCCTTTCCCACACGCCCACCACATACCACGATACCTCACCTCTTCCACCGCCGGATCTTTTGGCGGGCCTCTCCCCATCCCCACAAATACTACTCTTTGGTGACGGACTCCCCTACCGTGGCTTCCTAAAATGTTTTTCCGTTGCCGACATGGCCAATTTTGAATGGAATAAGCTCATAGGCCTTGTCTCTTTCGCCATCCTACCGAACTTCGCGCCATTTCAAGATGAGCCGCCCTTTCTATCTCACCGCACGATAGTGAAACAAATTGTTGCCATGCTACGAACGGCGAAAAAACAAGACAAACCCACCACCGTTTGGCTTGCCTATAACGCCCGGAGTAACGTCGCCGACGTTGAACTTGCCGCCGTGCTAGATAGGCGCATTGACCTCGTGCCCACACTCGCATTCTTGTGGCTATCGGTAGTCTGTCAAGTGGTGCACATGGGAACACGCTCTCCGACCACCCACGATGTGACCACCTCACCCACCCCGCTTGATCAACCCTTAGTTATTTTCAAACTCACGTCATCCCCACTACCAAAAAACCACCTGCCTCAAACGATTGGATACTTCCCCAAAAAATGTCGACCCAACCGAGCCAATCCCAGCCAATGTCCACACACCACAATCCTCCCTATTCCAAATCCGGGTTGACGTCCCGATTGACATCACAAGGGTAGTCAACGGGGTTGAAGTTAAGTGGCACATTTCTGGATCCCTTCCCCTCATATTGATGTTGAACAGGTTAAACCCCGATGACACCTCAACGGTCCTCAAGGAACTGACCATACCGAGGATCACCAAAAAGTTTTGGCTGGTGGTGTTAAACTCTGCACCCGACGGATACAAACTTTTCGATTTTTTTGTGCCCTTTGACGTCCCGGGCAATTTTTACGACGAACAGCCAGCCCTCATGGACATGGGCGTGTCCATTGGCCTTCTTGACCGCTCGGTCAAAGAATCTGCCCTCATTATCACACACCAACCCCATTTCGAAAAAAATGGGCCCCGTAGACGCAAAATGCCATCAGATGAGGTGCGTACAGCCATGAAAATGAACCCACCCCTGTACCGAAAATTCGCCTTTTTGGTACTACTGAATAAATACGATGTCCTAGGAATGGTCCACGACCCCATGCTTATCCAACCAGCAGTGCAAGAAATTGAATGCCTGGGCGAAATGATTTGCGTGTCTGCCCACACGAACATCAGGGTGTTCGCCAAGGATTTTTCCCGCGAGGTCGAGCCCCCCTACGCAATCGCCCGCTACCGACCCAGACTTGATGTCCGCGACGTGCTGAAGTCTGCCTCCTCCTTCGGACCGGTTGAGAGCCATCAAGTCTTCCAACAGTCAGGCTTACTAATGGTAAAATACCAGGCAGTGCAATCAGCAGCAACTGCTTACGGCGCCACAATGCCCGGTTCCATTTATCTGACATCAGGCAATGCCGACGGGGATATCACTATCTCTCTTACGGACCGCATGGAAAAAGTGAAACCCATCTCACTCCTCCAGCCTGTGCTCAACGAAACTAATTTGGCGGCTGCTACCAGTGACCTGCCCGAATTTCACATCCCTCATATAGCGTCTGCCGCCCACCCCTCCACCATCCCCTCCGCCCCACCCTCAACACCCGGCTCTGCCTTTCTATAGGGCACTTGACCCATGCACTAGCCGTCCATACAGACCCTACTTCAATGTATCACGCGCGCTCGGGCTGAACAACAACAGGTGTTCACCATCCGCTGGATCGGTAGACGCCCTGCACACATTGCTGGTTGAACATTCCTTGTCCTGGTACACCACGCGCTCACAGCTCGCTCTCTGTGTTGCATTCCATCGCCTTATGCGCTCCCTGTGCGCGATAGCGGCCATTGTCGCCACAAGTGCATTGGCCCTCGCCTCATCCACCGTTACTTTACTCTCGTTGATCAAGGCCTGCAAACCCCCCCCCATTGCATCCCAGTCTGCGCCGCTAACCCCACCATCCACCACACAAACTAGAGACCCCCCTACCCGCATACCCCCACCGAGCCAACCGCCAGGAAACACGTCACACACAGTATCCCACACAGGCACCACCCTCCCCCACGCCTCCCTAAACGTCGGAGGACCTGACATTACCCCAAACCGGTTTTGCCACCTCCTCTTGGGCTTCCAGCCTCTGCCACATACTATAAGCCTACAAGAATTCAAACCATCCCCCACCCGCCCACGTCCGAGACTTCGAGCGTGTTGCCCTTCACTGGGGTTACCACCTACTACACAGCTCCCCCTCCTCCAAAAATGGAGTTGCCTTACTTATACACTCCTCCATCTCCCCGAAGCCCCCCCCGCTGAAAGTCCACATCCCTGGAGTGCTGATCTCCACGCAGCTGCACTTACACCCAGACCCGCTCATACCCGCCATGCACATTGCCTCCTTTTACGGACCACACTCCCTCAAAGAAAAACGCGTATGTGAGCCCCACCTAGACGCACTACTACGCAACTCCTACCTAATCATGGGTGACTTCAACGGCACCACACACCCAACGCACACCACGACCCTGCGCCCCAACCTCTGGCCCTGGCTAGCGGCGAAGGAGAAGGCAGGCTCACTAGTTGACGTGTTACTCCCACAGGTGGATGGCGTCCCCTACACCAGGGTGCGCCGGTTTGGTGGCACCAAGAGCTACATAGACCGAGCATATGCCACCCGGTTGTACCAGAACACATACGAAGTGTCCTCCGCACGCGTCTTTGATTTTTCTTCTGTGCACGGAACCTCCGACCACGACCCGATACTTGTGTCAGCCATCCCCTGGACCGCCCCACACCTCCCTGAACCACGCTGTGCGCTCTGGAACAGACGCGACGTCCAGTTGTACCGTTCCCTCATATCCCATGCCCTGCAGGACTGCCCTATGCACGAAGTATACCAAGACGTCAAGTACTGCTACCGCAGATTCACGGATTGTATGCTCTCTGCCATGAGACAGGTCAATGCTTCCCGCCCTCCCTCCTCAAGCCAACAGGTTGACGTCTCTGACTGGCACCAGCTAGTAAAGCAATTAGCACGCCAAGCAAAATGGCGCTCCAAAATATTTTTTCGGCGAATCAAACACACCCTGCTGAGTCCCCCGTCACCCTCCACACTCCCCGTTCCCACAAGGAAAATACAACGCATCCTCCAGCGCAACTCACCTTGGTGCATGTCCGCCGCCACACACATACCACGCACGCCCACGATGCACGACGTACCGCCACCCAGCTTCAGCGAACTGCGAGCACTGGCCCCATCAGCTCGGAAGAAGTCCCCTGGGCCGGACGGAGTACCCCCGCATCTCCTCTGTGTACTACCCGACTCCTGTTTTTCGGTCATCCACACTTGCCTAACCCTCTGTTACGAGGCAGGAGATGTACCACACTCGTGGCTTGTCTCTGAGACCCTCTGCATCTACAAGGGCAAAGGTCCGTGGAGGGATCCGGATAGGTGGCGCCCCATCGGCATGAGCAACAGCGTCTACCGCCTGCTCATGCGATGAGTTTATAAGGGCGTCTACCCCCTGCTTCTCCCCATCTGCAAAACCGCCAGTTTGGTGGACGACAAGGATTGTCCACAGCGCACGCCACACAAACATTCCTAAACGATATGGACACGGGCACAACGTGGGAGGCAATATACGCCTTCGACATGTATCATGCCTTCAACAGCTCGCCTAAGATACTGATCAGGGAAGTCCTGGACCGAATGGGGACGCCACCCAAGTTACTGCTCTTAGTCCAAACGGTACTTGAGTATGGCTCCACATTCATCCGGGGAGCCCCCGATGAGATCTTCCGGACCACTCACGGGGTAAAGCAGGGGTGTCCACTATCCTGCTTCCTTTTTGTGCTGGTATTCAAAATACCCTTGCGCTTCCTTGCCTCACAGGGTGTCGTGTTCTCTGCCTTCGTTGATGATGTGTCCATACCAATACCCCCAAAAACCGGCCCACACACCGCGGCACTCCTCCAGCGCGGCCTGAACCTGGTTGGCTGTCAACTCAACGTGTCCCAAAAGTGAATGCCTGCCCCTCATCTCCCCACAACCCCCCCCCCCTCCCTCCCCAAGTACTCACACCCCCTCCACCCTATCCAGGCTGGACCCAGCTTCTGGTCCCACGTGCCTTGTGAGTCCCTACCCGATCGGGCTGACACCACCTTGCATCCGATGTCTCAGGTATCACACCTCATGCACCTCGGTCACCCATTGCCTGCATGCTTTCACCAGAAAGCGGGCTATAAACTGATCGCCGATGAGCTGCTCAGCCAGCTGGCCGATCTCAGCGCACACCCCATACAAACCCTCGATAGGGTACTGCTTGTCAACACAGTCGTACTGCCCCGGCTACTGTACCGATGCGAGTGCTTCCCGCTCCTTAGTACGCAACTGCGGGAACTGTCTAATGCGCTAGAGCGCTTCGTTTTTGCAGTGTCTGGGTTACCCTCGCTGGTTGCCAAGAAAACGCTGTACACGCATCGCACACGCGGGCTTGGCCTCGGTAGTTTAGCCGTTCTGTACCCCACCCGTGTACTTGACTCCCTACACAGGAACCCCCTGTTAGGTGATATGCAAGTGGTCGCAGATACGATCTTCTCCCCCCGCACACTCTTCACGAGTGCCTTGTCTCCATTAGGACCCCCCCCCCTCATCCAGCATGCTACCACAGACAGTGTCCTGGAGATCCAGAAGCGCTTTGCGCGGAGCTGTTGAAATAGCGTCAGTGGCAGGCATCGCAGCATATGTAGTACCAAATACCGGCCCCGCGCCCGACTGCACGTACACTGCAGCAGTCGTTTGGAGTTCCCCCCAGCCTCCGGCGCCTCTGCTGTCCTACCCGACGGCCGCATCGTCCTGTGCCGCATACCCGGTAACCCCAACTCGTACAAAGCAGAGGTGATAGGCATTTTCCTCGGCTCGTACTTCTCCCCGCCCCACGCACGCTTACGAGTGGATTGCAAGGGAGCCATTGCCTCCACGACTGGATCCAGACGCCCAGTGTGGCACTCCAGGTGGGTGTCACAAGCTAGACAATCACTCCTCTCCAAGAACCAGTCTGTTGAATGTATTGAGGGACACACTGGCCATGTACACCAGGAGCGGTCCGATGAGTATGCAAAATATGGTTCCACCCTACCCCAACCCCCCCCGGACTCCCCACAATCCCCCTGGGACATTGTGTACCGAGGGGAGCTTATGCTGCCCCCACATAAAGTATGGACCCATGACCTCGTCGTCCAACACTCCCATGAACATTTTCACCCCTCCTCGTGGAATCCACTGAAATTTCGACGTCTGGCATGGCACAAGTGGCTTTTTGGGCTGCAGTCCAGAACAACTTATGCCCACTATGCTAGTTTTTGGAAAGACGAATCGTCCCCACACCCATGCCCACACTGTCACCAACGCCACAAGCTCAGCGTGCACGGCGTGCTCGCCCACTGCACCCCCTCCCATCCCCTGGTCGGGGCGTGGTTGTCGTCTTGGCCCCAGCCCTCCCTGCTCACCGCGTGGCGCGCTACAGCACTCCGCAGAGAGCTCCGCATCGTTGGCCGGATGGCCGTGCCCGTTTCCTTCCTTACCGACACTTGTGCCACACCCTCGGGGGCTCACGGTCCGCTAGGAAGTGTATTGGCCGCTTTCAAGCCCAGGCACTCGACGCCGCAACCTCAGCCCTCGCCAGAGAAGTCCCTAAATCATCCCTGAAGCCGAACCCCTTCAACCCCCGAGATTGGGATCATCCTTCCCGTCCAGTCTAACACGACCAAACCCGACCAACCCCCCCCCACCCCCGAGAGTCGTGCCTAGCGCACCACCGTCACCCGCTCTACAGGCCAATTGACCGATGTAACCGCCACAAGGAAGCCCGTGGACCCAGATGATGCATCCAGGCACGCCCCTGCCCCCTGCACAGCCTTGTGATTCTTGTCTTCCACTGCACTGCTCACCAGGCCAACCAGCCGCCATGCATAAGTAGTATGCCACCCCCCACGTGCACAGTGATCTCGTCTCCCGCACGGCACCATGATGCCCCCACATGACTGCGCCTGCCCCCCCCCCCCCCCCCCCGCCACGCTCCGCCGCTGTACCTTGCCTTCAGGTTGGCCCTGAATACCACGAATGAACCGCGAGACTCCTACCTAATGTAAGTGGATCCTGCCATCAGGGCCCTCTACATACCACAGGCATTACTGATTGCTTTCGATGGAAGTGCCCTTTTTGCAGTACCTATTGCCTTGTGAACACCCCAACCCAGCCCCACACTGTCTCGGCGACACGCCTTGCCAGCACACACTTCACACCACCTGCATGTATGTCCATCTCCCTATGTCTCCCTGAAGCATGACTGGACCCCAGCACCCCTAGCTGCCAGCCCCCGAGTACCCCCACACGCTCACTTTACCCCGCGAAGGTGAACGGGGCGATTTCTTGCGGTGATACCACCTTTGTTCATTGGCTTGCTATTTTTTGGCACGGTGTGCCCATGTCTGCGTCCCCAACCGGCCGACTCACTGACCACTGACCTGGGAGGTGGGTGACCAAGTGTATATTGGGCTGGCCCTCCTGTGAACATTGATATGGTGCCTTAAAACTGTGTATGACCAAAAAAAAAAGAAGGGTTTGTGCTGGCAGTAAATGGGTTATCTTTCGTCTGTTGGATGAATTGTAGAGTGCTGCAGACACTCAAGTTGTCTATAGCAAATATCATAGGTTGGGTTAGGGAGGGGAGGATTTGGAGGAGTCTGATGAGGACAATGGCAAGTATCCCTGCCGGGTATGAGCCTTTAATGGGGGATGAGTTGCAGATGTTTATAGGGGGTGCAGTGTTGAAGGTGGCCGCCGATCCTGATGGTCTGTTACTTTTTGGGTCGTCAGAACCGTCCGTGTAGCAGACAGTGGCAGCAGGGTAGGTAATGAGGGCCTGTCTGAGGTCGTGGCAAGCCCAGTAGTGGAGGTGGTCCACTTTTGGTGGGGGTATGTTGTGCACCAGCGTAAATTGAAGAAGTAATGGATTAAAATGAGAATTGCTGAAGGCATGAGGAAAGGAAGTGGTGTCTGGAGGGTTTGGAGGTTTGGTAGGGAAGGATATGGCTTTAGGGTTGTTAGTGGCGTTGGTGGGGAGGCGGAATCTGTTGTTGTTGGTGATCTGGACGGTCATGTCAGGGAATGTCGCTGTGGCTTTGTGCTGGTTAGGATGATCTAGCGTGCCTAAGTGCCAGATTTTGGTTCTTTTGGGGTGCTGGGTGTTCTGAGTGAGAGAGTGGGTGGGGGGATCAGTGGTAGATTGGTAATAGGTGAAGGCTATCTCTGATGGGGTGTGTGCAGGGAGTTGGTTGGGAAGACAAGGATTAATGTTCGGGATGTTTTGCCAGTAGTAGCCTAAGAAATTGGCAGAGGAGCCAGTCATGTGTTGAAGCAGATTGGGTTCACAGGAGTCAGTGAGCAGAGTGTTAGTGACTGTGTCATTTGTGGTTTTGGGGCCATGGCGAAAGGAGTAGCGGAGAATGTGGTTGACAGTTTGTAAGTGGGTTGTGATAGAAATTTTTGTGATATTGATACCAAAAGATGCATTAGAGGAGTATTTGGTTTTGTTAGGGGTACAGTAAGAGAGTTTGCCAGACTTAGAGATGTGAGTCCAGATGAGAGAGTCCAGTTTGTCCAGTTTATCCTGAGGAAGGGAGTTGTAGATGAGACGGTAGGTGAGTGTAGGTAGAAGCTGGATGTTGGAGAGTTTAATAATTTCGCCACTTGGCTCCTGTTCACCGGTGTGCCCGCTCGGTGCGTTGTATTGCGTGCGCGGTGTCCTTGGCCACTTGGCTCCTGTTCACCGATATGCCCGCTTGGTGTGCTGTGTTGTGTCTGCGGTGTCCTCGGCCACTTGGCTCCTGTTCAGCGGTGTGCTCGCTCGGTGTGTTGTGCTGTGTGTTGCGTGTGTGGTGTTGCGTGTGCAGGGCTTCGCTGCGGGGCGCGCACTCGTCCATCTGGACGGCAGCTTCTCGTTACCGGCAGGGGCTGGGTACCGTCCGGGCGCGCACACGTCCATCCGGACGGACGCTGTTTCGTAGCCGGCAGGGGCTGGGTTCCCTCCGGGCCCGCACACGTCCATCCGGACGGCAACTGTTTCGTAGCCGGCAGGGGCTGGGTTCGCTGCCGAGTGCGCACACGTCCATCCGGACAGCGACTGGCGTTGCCTGGCACCTGTTCTCCTGCGGTTAGGGATGCAGATTCGCAGCGCATTCAATTTGAATTCGCCGAATTCGCTGCGAATTTGTTCGCAGCGCGAATTCGCTGCGAATTCGGCCTGAAATTCTTAGTACTGCAAATTCGGGGCGAGTTCGCGCTGCGAATTCGCAGGCGACGGCAAAATGATCACGCGTGCGCCGTCTTTTCTCCAGATGAAGAACTAACTTTGCACTGTGCAATGCAATATTTTTTTTGACTTGATACAATGAAAACTATGATTATTCTGCTTCGATTGAGCTGTTGATTTCCTTGTCCGGTGCCTGCGTACCCGTTTTCGAGAGTAAAATTTACTTTTGAGTTTTGAACACACGGCTGTGTCCGCCTAGCTCCAACGAACACGGCGGTACCCTCCATTCTCCCCTGAAGTCCACCAGTTTGGAGAAAAACCCGTCGCAAACTTTTAATTTTCGACTTTTTTTCTCTAATTTTTGACAGTCAAAACGTGTTGCCCCTTGGCAACCACGCACTGTCGGGCGTGTGTGGAAGGAGAAGCAGCCGAGAGCAGCCCGACGCAGCCGCAGTGAGGCCCTGGGCACCCACAACGACGTGCACAGAGCTAATGATGTGCACGGACCTGCACCCGGCCAGCGCACCTGCTCCAACCTCCCCATAAGCTATGTAGATAGCCCCTTGTAGACCTTGCGTATCCTTGACAGCGGTACCCTCCCTACCCTTCCTGGTGCCGTGTATGCTCTCTCTTAGATGACTTCAAGTCCAACGATTCAATTCAAGAATGCAATGAATGAAGGCCCAATAAGGGCAACAAGTGGTTCACATGTGATGGTTTGTGTTTGGATTGGTGATCTTGCATGCTTCGTTGCTGCTTCTTTTCCAAAAGGCATTTGAAAGAATCAAGGGTCTTTGGAATTGTTGGTTTTGATTCGCTTTATTTTTGTCAAATCGTCAAATCGTTTCAGCATGGTAAATGCGAGGAACAACAAACAACAAAAATTGCAAGGTTAAGGAAGCTTTTGGGAAATCTTTTATGCGATATGGTACTGGGTAGTGGCATACCCATATGTAAACAGGTGAATTGCAACCTAGAAGGTAAGTTGTAGGTGCCTATGGATTCGACTAAGCGAATCAGGGAGGGTTCGAATTTGAAGTTGCGAATTCGACTTCGGAGCGGTCCACGAATTCGTGCGAATTTGGGGCCAATTCGAATTCGAGCAAATTCGTGCGAATTCGAACCTGCATCCCTACGTGCCGTGGTTCGTTGCGTGTTGTGCATGCTGTCTGGGCTTGCGGCCGTTGTTGCTTGGCACCTGTCCGTGTGCCGTGGTTGTGGCCGGGGGTGTGCCTCTCTGGTGTGCCTCGTGGCCCGCGTGGTGCGCCGCGCCTCGTCCGGTCCGGTCGCTCTCGGTGCTCCAGTCGGCTTTCCGGACGCCGTGGTGACTTTCCCCACCCCAGGGGCTTGCGCCCCCGGGAAATCACTGGGCAGCTGCGCGGGGCACGCGGAGGCCGGCCGAGAACCAGGCTCATTGTGCCTGCCGCTGGCCCCCGCTAAGGCGGGGGCGCTGGGCTATTGAGGTCCAAGTCCTCAGAGAAAACCTTGGGCCTTTTGAGGTCCAGTTTCTCCATTGAAAACTCCAGACCTTTGAGGTCCTTGCTCTCCAAAGGTGCTTGGTAGTCTTCATCCGACTCCATCAAATGTTTTTCATGAAAGACTTCCTTCTCCTGCTTTTGTCCCAGAGGCACAAGGTTGCACGTCCACAGCACTGGACCAAAGTAGGGAGAACTTGCGTCCACCTGCATGACTTCGCGACAACCTTAGTTCTCAAGGCAAGGGCTCAGATCAGGTGGGTAATAGCTTCAGTCTTGCTGACAATTGAAGGAGATACACAAGGAGTTCAAACCAAAAACAAAGTAGAGACATTCACCTAGGAAGTACAAAGTAGCTCCTTGGTTTAGGCTTCAAAAAAAAGTTTTGAAAAAACATGTTTTGTTTGATGCTTAAATGTTTTTCATGTTCCTTCAACACTCTCTTGATGTTTAGGAATTTTGGTGTTTGATGTGCACTTGTTGGATACGGTGCCTTGGGTATGTGGTGAGTTAGGGTATGTCGGGCAGTTAATTGGTTGGGCAGTTATTGCCAACCATTGGGTAGCATTCCAACCGCCGTTGCGCAACTGCGACATGCACACGCAGCGTGTTCCCTGCGATAGAAGCTTCGCAATTATCCGGGCTTTCTGGAGCAACTTTGATTTTTGTTTAACTCCCCAAAATGTCATTTTTATGACGTTTGCAATGAAAATCCATCCGTAATTCACCACCACATCCGTCAACATTTTTCGTGTCCACTGTTGGGGCTTCTGGTCATTGGCCAGGGCACATACACCACGATTTTTATGTACATATGTCATAAAAATCTTCCATTGTACATATTGGTGCAACCCCTTACTCCCTTAGGCGCCCTTGGATGCTTGGGGTGGAAGAATGGGAATAGTTGCATGATCATGCTCATGCATTTCAATGCGTTTAAGATTGTTTGCTTTGTCGCATGCACACATGCTCTTCCTCCATTCCTTTTCTTTTTATGGAATTGACGAATGGGAAACAATTCTGAAATGAAATCGAAAGGAAATGTAATCAATCCGGCGATATATAGTTGAGTGAAATCCGGTATTCCTTTCCTGCTCCCGGGATTCGTTCAACTAACTTGCAGGAGCAAGTCTCAGGATATCTGACCTGATGTGCCAGAATCACAGGAAATCTGAGAATGTTTTGATAGTGCAAACTACAAAATATATACAAAATCTTTTCATTCCAAAAGTCCCCTTTTCCAAAACCCAAGGCTGGATACAACAGCATCAAACACCTCCAGTGACTCTCCTGGCCTGTCAGGAAAGTCACACTTGTTCACTATTTTTGAAGATCCAAGCATATCCATCAAAGTTACTAGGGCAATAACCATAGGTCCCCGATTGAATTTACCCGTATCACTCAATAGAGCAGAGGTACCTCCCTTCATGGAGGTATATACCGCAATAAAGTATGCACTTGATGGCCTTTTCCATAACGGTTAAGCCTAGTGGTCTCCCACGTCTGGACCTGGATAATTAAAAGTGTCATCTATTTATTGTGGTTCTGTATTGTAACGGTTTCTGAAACCAGTTGCTTGGCCAGGCTGGCCAAGCCATATCCTGTCTTTGGCTTTCCATATTTGTGACTCCGTGAGTAACTGCTAATGGGTACGGGCCCAAATCCCGCTACATACAAAAAGACAAACAACCACGACCACGCAACGGACGGGGAAAGTGAGGACTCAGGGGAAATACCAATGCGGGCTAAGTGGCAAACCTGCACTGGGCATGACTCCTTTGTCCAGCCGCTACCCTGAAGGTGGTCTGCGATTACTTCCAAATTCGAAAGTTTGGCCTAATTTGAAGGTTTCGGTACTAAGGTGGGAGACCACCTGACGATGTACCGAGTCGGCAAGTGATACTATGCATGTCGGAGATTACTAACCAACTCAATTAAACTGAGAATAGTGCGCACATGTGCTAATATTACTCTACTTCGCTTCATTGGTGTTAAAGCCATCAGCTTCTGTTTACAAACCATTCAAGCATTCGTATATCCTTTGTTGCCTTGCAGTCCTCTTGTCATACTCTGAATTCAATAGCTATTTTTTGAGACATGGCCACGAGGGCCAAAAACATTCACAAATGCGGCCAGCGGTCCGAAGTTCTGCCCTACTTAGACATATCTACATGCTCATATATCGGGGCTAGGTGTTTCCACTACCTGAAAGTACCAATGGCTAGGCGACCTCAATTATGGCACTTCCCATATGTAAAAAAGGAAAACAGAACGTCAAACTGGTCCTGCGCTGCAGTGCAGCGTTCTCCAAGTGGGCCACCATTCTTTGATGCAAGCCGATGATGTGTTAGTGTATTAGTGTATTGGTGCAGTGTTTTTGGAATACTAAAATGAGAAAACAGAATGAAAACAACAAGGGCGCACACAGGCAAGGGCAACAGCTTCGTGAAGATGAACTCAAACCAGTTATTTAACCCAGTCCAATGTAGATCCACTTGCTCCAGCGAGTGATTATTTAATCAAACCTGGTTCTTTTCGGCGAATGTTTTCAAATTCATTGATCCATTTTATGGCTGCTTGGGCATTGAGCTGTGTTGTTGACTTGATGTTAAAGTCAGAGGCTGTTCTTGACCATGCCTTTGCCATTGCTTGTTGATAGCGTGGACGATCGTTGAGCAGTGTCTTGAGGCGTAGAAGTACTTTTGAATCTTTCATATCGAATTGATGAGGTGCTGGGAGGTTGATGGAATGGATGGACGCTTTGGGGTGGCTTGTGGTTTTTGATGGAAATTGAGTGCTCGAGTTTGTACTTCTTGAGCTGTCTTGGAGACTGGGCAATGAGGCATTTTTCGAATCATTCCTCGAATCTTCCTTGCCATTTCTCTCATCTTCCGAGCTGGAACATGAGTCGTTTACCTCTTGAGCATCACTTCGTGAGCCTTCACTCGAGCGTTCTTCCTGACCTCCATAAACATTAAGAGGTTCGGTGAGTTCATCGTCCTCCTCATCTTCTCTGAGTGTAGCGGAGAACAACGGCGAGGAGCACATGAACAAGGGCAAGGACCAGATGAGGAAGGATACGACAAAAGAGAGTCAGGAAGCGGGAGGGGAAGGAGCAGATGGAAAAGCGGCCAAACACGTGGAACCCAGACGAGAACAACCAGGGAAGCAGCGCACCAGGACTGGAGCATCCGGGGGCGAGGCGGCCCTGGATGGGAGCGTCTGGGGCTCCAGGAGGAAGATGAAGCGGCGGCGGCAAGAAACGGCAAGGAGAGCAAGTACAAGAACCGGGGAAGGGGGAGAACGAGGACAGAAAGAGCAAGAGGCGGGAAGCGAGAGGAGAAGGAGAAGAATGAGAGGCGGATGGGCAGATGGAACCCAGACCCGTGTGGCTAGGGCCACGCGACGGCCCCAGGGGACTAGGACAGCATGGGAGGCGGCACAGGAGAGAGGGGCGGGGGCGGGAGGGGAGCGACCCGTGCTAGGCGCACAAAACGGTCCCCGGATGGATGAGAATCCAGTGGTCCCGCGCCACAGGGTTGCTGGCGGCCCGCCGGGGTGTAAACACGGGATGAGGGATGGGGGGGGGCCGCACAACAGCCCAGGGGATTAGGCCGCGGCCGCGGCACAGGGGAAAAGGGCGGGAAGGGAGCGACCCGTGCTAGGCGCACGAAACGGTCCCCGGATGGATGAGGATCCAGTGGGCCCGCGCCACAGGGTTGCTGGCGGCCCGGTTGGGTATAAACACGGGATGAGGGATGGGATGGGGCCGCACAACAGCCCAGGGGGTTAGGCCGGGGCCGCGGCACAGGGGAAAGGGACGGGGGCGGGAAGGGAGCGACCCGTGATAGGCGCACGAAGCGGTCCCCGGATGGAAGAGGATCCAGTGGGCCCGCGCAACAGGGTTGCTGGCGACCCGGTGGGGTATAAACACGGGATGATGGGACAAGGAGACGGGGCGGGGAAGGGCGTGTGGCTAGGGCTGCACAACGGCCCGATGGGGTAGGGATTCCATGGGACGCTGGGAACGGGCCGGTGCCGGGATGAGGCAAAGGGGAATGGGACATCGGATTGGCGGGGAGACCGAGAGCGCCAAGCAACAGCCCCGTGGGATTGGGAAACCAGTCGCCATGGAGTGGTGAACCATGGGCGAACCATGGGGAACCTGACCACGGGAAGTCGGAAAAATGCCCTGAACTCTGGGACGGCCGTGAGGTGTCCGCAGGGGTGAGGGTTAACCTTGAGATCCCCGGGTCAATGGCCTGAGTACACGTAGGTTCACGCGTGAGCGGGACCAGGGGAAACGTGGAAAGGGTCGCCCCCTGGCCTCCAGCCGTGGATGGACGACACCCAAGTGCATCCGGGAGCCGAGTGGGTACTCCAACCCGTGAGGGATGGGGAGTGGTGGAATGTGGTTGACAAAGAGAAATGCTTTGCTGTCGGCGAGGGCTATCCACAGGAAACCCGCCTGCAGGCGCCCAATAGGCTGTGCTAGGGGGGGAAGGCCGGGGGATCCTTCAAAGGGTGACCGGAAGGAGCTGAAACCGTGAGGGCAGCGACTGAAGGGAGCCTACCGCCGGTCATGCCCGGAGGGAACCTGGTTGAAGTTCCCGGCCGTGAGGTGAGACAGGGGTCGCCAGGGGAACTGATGGTGGAGAGCTCTCCTTCCCGCCAGAGGCGGCCACCATGTAAAACAAACAAGGAGATGTCAGATGAGGCTGCGGACGCGGCCGCCCTTACTTACTTACTTACTTACTTCTGTGAGTGTTCTGGCTTGTGATCTCTGGTTGCTTTTGTGAAGAGACTGAGAGACAGTTTGGGTAGTGTCTTTTGGCTCAATGCGTCGGAATTTCTCGTATTCAATAATCAACGGTTTGGGACGACCTTCTAGTTTGCGACTTTGCCGGCAGTTCATACACCGTAGTGGTTGGTGCAAACCTTTCCGTTCAAACCATTCGGCGCTGTCTTGCGGTGTTACGAAAATATCTCCGCAGGTCTTGCACTTGATCGGTTTACTTTCCTCTGATCCCAAACTTTCTTCCTTTGGGTGTGGTGACTTTCGGCGGCGTTGTTTCGGAACAGTTCGCCAGGCTTCTTCTTCATCATAATCAGTAGATTGAGATTCTGATTCATTAGCGTCATTGATATCTCCGGCCCGAAGGGTCTGCAAAGCATCAAATTGATTTTGACTTGCAAACTTGGATATATTAGAAGCTGTTGCCCTTACCTGCCCTTTGAAGCTTGTACCTGTTGGAGGCTTCAAATTGTCAAAGTTTTTGTTGCTCGTGGCACATGTTTTTTCCGGTGCTGGTTCTGCGACAGAGAGAGAATATGGGCTGTGGGTAATCTGTGGACGTTGCTCTGTTGTTTCTGAGCTTCGTGTTGAAAGCGAATGTCTAGAGGAGCGTGAAGAAGAATGCTTGTACCAGCATTTGTGCCCGAATTTACAGCTTTCTTGGAAGCGACATTCAATTGAGGATCCTTTACGGCGAAACGAAACATAGAAACTTACCAGAGTTAAGTAGTTCGGTATTTCTTCGGAGAAGTCTGCGCACAAGATGCAGCTGCGCAAATCTGGCATTTCGATCTGCAATACTTCAGCTTTGGTCCCACCAGCATTTCGATCTGAAGCTTTTTTGAAAAGACTTCTTTTTTGGATTCATTGCGCAAGCGCGCGCGATTCAATAACTATGTTAGCCGATCCTATTTTGTATTGTTCCTGCACTTTGTGTCCAAATTGCTGCTCCAAAACCATACAAGGCACTTGCTGATACCACACACTTCCTTGAACAATTTTGCAAAATGCCATGATGGAACATAAATTTATTTGCTGAAGTACAAGATCCACACTCTACAAATATCATTAGTGCCCCCTTCTCAGCCTCTAAAGCCTTCTAAGCTTCCTAAAAAGTAGTCATTGCCCTGTTCGTTGCCCACGCCTTGTATTCAATCACCACTTCATCCATCGCTCGCTGACTACCAACGAGCGACATGTGCAGCAGAGTGGTCCACGTAGTCGGCTTGATTTTGCGTTTGTGGGTTCAAACCCTACTATCGTCCAATCTTTGTACGCAGACTGTCAATTTTTGACAGAATGGTCCACGTTAACCAAATCTTACAGGTTGCATCACAGTGTCTCTTTACAACCCGCAGCTTGATGTGATTTTATGAAAATCGTGACATTAAAAAGGTGATGATGTGCATCTTGTATGCATTCATTGGGTTTTTTGCCGAAGATCCTTGGGTTCTCACCAGGTTGATTCATTAGTTCACCGGAGGGGGATAAGGAGAAGTCATCACCACGTGTTTTGTGGGTTATGTGATCTAGGGGACACCCCGCAATCGACTTAAGTGTACCCACCGACTAACACCGTTAACCCTAATTTTTGAATTCCAAATAATTAGCGCACACTTCGAAAATATATGGCGTCTAGAAACGCTAACCTTCTATGCACTTCATATGCTTCACTCTTAAGACCAGACGTAACATCTTTTCAGTAGGCATACATAGCATTAAGTCGCTCACTTTATGCCTTTTTCATTTGACAACAAGTCTAATGGTCTTCGATGGGGGCACCCAGAGGCCATGAAATTGAATTTACTTATTGGTGCTCTACTTTGTAACCAGCTCTGAACTGTGTTTCCTATCCAAGGCGGGCAAACTATATCTTGTGTCTCGCCGAACCAACGTGCCTCAGATTCGTGACCCATTCTAACCTCAGCAAAACTGTGCACATCCATCACAGATCTATGCCTATCAACCGGGAATTCTGTCAGTTTACACTGCAAAGCTATCTTGTTTGGTTGTCAATAACTTAAAATTCATGTAAACTCCCCTTGTGCGCTTTTGTGCCCTATTGTGTTGGATTAGAATCACACTTTTCGATACAAATCTTCATTGCTTTACTTTTACCTTTGCTGTTTCATTTTGGCACAAAGTACACCGGGCTCCAAAAAACAGCCGGATCAAATCTTTTTGCACCGAAGGAAATGTGCATGCCGCTTCCTAGCAAACGTTTAGTGAAGCTCGCTAGGTGAACTAGCAAAACAAAGAAGACTTCCGCACCAAAGCCGTGTCTTCTCTGGCTCCGCCTTGGCTTGCTAGCTTGCTGAAAGTGACTGTGATGATTCCATGCGAATGTCGGCCTACGAGTCACACCGCAATTACAAAATCAAATGAAATGTTCGGAGTGGGTAAATGTCAACCTAATAAGTGTCATGTACAATTGCAATGACATTTTGCATCGACTAACTTATCCAAAGCAAAGGAATGCACGACAAAGTTCTTGCGGGCGCGGGGGCCGCAGGCGGTTCACTGATTGAACAATGCGAGCCGGAGAAGACACGGCTTTGGTGCGGAAGTCTTCTCTGGTTTGCTAGTTCAACAAGCGAGCTGAAATAAACATTTGGTAGGAAGTGGCATGCACATTTCAATCGGTGTAGAAAGATTTGATCTGCCTGTTTTGGAACCCCATGTAATTTGTGCCACAAAAAAACAGCAAGGGGGAAAAAAAAGCATGAAGATTTGTATCGAAAAGTGTGATGCTGATCGTACACAGTATGGTTGCAAAAAGTGCACACAGAGGAGTTACATGAGATTTGAATTATGGAAAACCAAACCAGAATGTCCTCCTTAGTGTGGACGGTGCAGCTGTTGCTATCTACCATGTCTCTTATTGTGTGTACGTTCCCTAAAACTGCCTTGTTTACAACCGCCATCTTCTTCTTCCGTTGGTTGTATGTAGGCAACCGGTATATGTTCATCGCCGACCACATACTTTTTCAAGATTCCAGTTTCAAGATTCATTTTTTACCGTCAACAACCCATGAACTAAGACATGCGACAAAGCAGTAGAACTGAAAAAAAGTCAATTTTTTTCAATTGAAATTGAACATACTAGAATCTCAAGATCATTAACAAATGGTACAGGAATTGATTAATACCGATTTCGGGCGAATCTTGAGCAAAATTTGGTAATTGATAGTCCGCCCACCTCTAAGCGAATCCTTTGATCGACGTCCATCAACAAAAACATCCTTCAGTATTTACTTCGAGATCAAATAGGATCCATAACATGGCCCATTCCTTTCATTTTTTGTAGACTGAAAAAATTCCTCATTCGTGTGTATTGAAAAGCCGCAAAGTCTAGTAGTATCCACGGAAAATATTGTTAACAAAAAAAAAAGCCGAGGACCTTAAATGATCGCGTTACCCCACAATGATGGCAGACGGCTGGGTCCTAGCAAACCTTGCGCGAGCGCATTAGCAAACCAAAAACATTATTTCCGTTCTTACTGCACGTCGTAAGTTTTTGATTTGGTACGCACCTGGTCTAGCATAAACATCAAAGCTGACCACCGCTGACATTGTTTGCTCCTCCCCATTGGTCATACGTAAATCACTGCAGCCGTCTCCCTCGTTGTGGTTTTCCGTTGCTGCCTCGTCCTCACCTGACCTTGTCTATTCGCAAATAGTAATGAACACCAACAGCTGTATCTATTCTGCATGCTGGGTAAAGTGACCAAAGCCATGGTGGCCGAATGGCAATTGAGTTTTCAAATGTGGGCACAGTGTCTTACCTGTCTGAAACCTCAGTGTCTTGGATTTAAGAACTCGGCCCCGTGTGTGCACACAGAAAAACCCCTGAGCACGTGCATGCAGGTACATTTGCTAATATAGCAATTCAACCTCACATTGCTGCCAATTAGGCAACGGGGAGGTTTCTCCTTAGGCGGCCGAAACAGGTACCCATTTGTACCGGGGTCGCTAGAAAAACGAACAGAAAAATATGGTGGGTACATTCTACCAAATACTAACTTTTTTTGTCAACGATTTTTCGAAGCGGGAATGGGTCTCACAAAAGTCTGTTTTTCAACAAGGCTGTACAAAGGGGGTGCCCTTTCACATTTCGTCATCATGATTTGGAGGCCTCGCAATCCAAAAATCATTTTTTTGGGAAAATGGCGCTAATTACCCACATTTTAGATTGCGAGGCCTCGCAACACACTCAATTGGAATGTGCAAAAGGACCCCGTTTCACCAATATGTGGTTGCTGTTCAGTGCAGGTATCATTGTAAATAGGTATTTTTCTAAACATGCATTCTGAAAACGGGGGGTAAAATAGCCAAATTACCCAGTTTGGAATGCAAGGCCTCACATTCCAATTCAGAATGTGGGTAATTCAACGGGTTTACCTACATATTCAATTTTTATTGCGAGGCCTCACAATGCAAATTTAAAAGGCATCATTTACCTACATTCTTCGGTCAGTGAGCATGAAAAGGCTTAAAAAAAACATCATGACAAATCGGTCTAAGGGAGGAAAGTAAAAAAGTAGGGTACGTAACTCAAAATCCTCCAGATTTTGGGCCTCTACCAGAAAAATATAGGTAATTTGCCAAATCCAGCATTTGCTTTTTTGGGCCGAAGACATGCATTTTTAGGAGTAATTGGACCAAAAAGTTGACTGCTTAAATTTTCTCTCGGCAAAATTAGGTAAATGAGGCAAATTACCTAGTCAAAATTTGCAGACACCCCGCTACAAAAGTGTACATGTTTCGGCCGCCTAAGTTCTCTACAGCTTGCTTGCTTTCAAAGAAATTGGTAAATGCGTCCGCAAAAGTAGTTCCCCAAAACCCGCCTGACAGCTGGAAAACTACTCAATAGGTGCAATGTGTGCCGTATGGGACGTGAGAGTAAAATGGTGCAGAGATGTCTATTGGAAACACTTCAGCCACCATAAAATTGGTTGGTACCCCAACTTATGACCCCTTTGATGTCGTTATATAGCCCGAGCAATGAAATGCGTGGTCCCCCAGCGAATAAGTATCTTGATGCACTCATCACTCCAATCATGCTACGGGCTGACAAACCGAACCTCCTTGTTACCCGTCCACCACAATAGTCCGAGAACAAGGGCACCGATGTCATGGGGGTAGAGTGGGGGCCGCCATCAGCCACACTATGTGAACTGGCAACTTTATGCGGTGACCTTAGACAACACTAGACCGCACTGTACCACTGCCACTCTTGCTCAATGCCGGGCCAGCTGCTTTTGCAGAGCTGACATCTGATCATGTACCATAGCATCCAAGGTCAGAGAAAAAGGAAGTTCCAATCACCAAAAACAAACTTGCGTTTACTTGCAATACTGACAATGATGCTGCGGGCAATCGTATTTTTCTACATCTGTTTTGGGAGGGTGGTATCATGGAGGGAAAGGTGACGCCCAAGGGGCCCCTTGGGTGTCCTGTTCGAATTCTGAACCTCAAAACGGTGCAAAAACTTTTGGGGGTCTGGAGAGGGGGGGTAAAAAGGGTTGGCCGCTCAGCCGCTGGGTCCCGGGGGGGAGGAGAGTTCGCTGGGTACCCCAACATACATACCTCAAAATGATCCCCATGACGCGCTGATCAGTCTGGACATACACAATTGGGGTAAAAAAACTTTGAGAAAAAATTTGTCCATTAGCTCAGGCTCCCATCAGCCAACGTCGGACGCGGACGTCAGGTCGGGAGTCAAAATTATTTGTGTTCCTCACCGATTTCTGAATCCTCCATAGAATTTTGAACATTTTGAGTATAGACAGGGTAAAAAAAAAAATACCCCCTTAGGAGGGCAGAAAAAAAATTTGGTGCCTTCAGCGCCGACACCTTCTCCCAAATCTCCAATTGCAGAAACACACATTCCAAAACTTTGGGGAGTCTGGAGGGGGAGCGGGGGGGCGGGCGGGGGGGGGTTGCGGTTGGGGTTGTTTTTCACCCATTTTTGAATTCTCCATAAAATTCTGAGTATTTTTTAGTATAGACAGGTAGGGTAAACAAGAAAAAAACCCCTCAGGAGGGCAAAAAAAAATTCAGCACCGACACTTTCACCCAAAATCTCAAATTGGAGAAAGACACATTCGAAAAGTTTGGGGGGTCTGGAGGGTGAGCTGCGGGGGGGGGGGGGGTGTCGGGGGGAACGGGCCGCCCCCCTCGGTGGCGCCCCCTTTGCTACAATACCAAACAAAGGACCGCAAAAATTAACCAAAAAATGAGCTCCGTTGGCTAATTTTTACCCCTGGTAACTTTTGCTTTACGTGTATTTTCATAGGGCGGTTTGTTGTTGGTTGTCACATGCCTGTTGCAACAAAGATGCAGACCCCTCATTTCTACCGTCTCACTAACTGAAAAAAGCTCCAACACTGGCATTGGACGCAAAAATCATACTTTGCAGAGTTTCTGCACCAATACACATGAAACCACTGTCATAGCAACCAGAGGGAAGAACAAACCACCAAAATACAATTGGTCAGTTGGGCAACCGAATTGTCACTGGGTCAGCATCAAATATTGATACGAGCAGAGAAACATCCAATTCACACGGGGAGCAATGCGAGGAAAGCATGGCCCCTTAAAAGAAACATGTGGGGAATGGGAGGTGGACGAAAACACAATGACAGAGGATGCCAAAACCTCGCAAAATGTGATGCTTGTCAAATAAAAAAAATAGAATCACAATTCCGCATTGCAAAACAACACAATACAATATGATTGTGAAACATGGCACTTTCCCTTTCCCCTTCATTATGTATGAAACACAACCTGAACATCACTCAGACACCATGCATTTTGCAGACCACAACATAAAGTCAAACCTGTGGATGCTAGATCCCCCCAGACATCCCACTCCATCAGTGTGCATAAACGAAAAACAAAAACTATTTCCCAATAACTGCTATCCCAAGAAACCGAGGTTGTTGGACACCAGGGGTAGACTGCCCGCACGCCAGCGGGCAGCACCCGAACACATAGAACAGCCAGCACCCGAATCTGCCTGAAAGCAGTCATTTCCAACGAGGCCCCCAATTTCCTGTTGACCCTACCCCAAAATGCTCACCATTGAAAACACATGATCAGTCTGCTAGAGATGAATTAGGTTATGTGGCATCGGCATATCTACATGACACAGACAAAGGGACAAAAAACGGTAGCCTGAGACTCAAATTCATTCACAACAATCTGCAACATGTGCCATGCAATCTTAACCGACCATCACACCTGTCTGGTCTCGGGCGTCAGTTGGTACACAAAGCATGCTGTTTGCAAGATACTTTGTTCCATGGTATTCTCATCACTGGTTGTCAGTGTCCTCAGTGGGGCCTTGGAAACCATATCCCAAACTTGGGACTCAAACGACACCAATTCCACCAATATTATCGGCCATATCTACCCTTGTGCTGGTGCTGACCTCTACATCACATATTCGAGCACCCTTCCATATGTCATTGTGATAATGGGTTGGAAATCTGAAAGGGCCAAATATAAATGAGTCAAAATAGAAGGTCAGGTCTGGTTTGAGCACACACAATGCTGTCAGACAACGTCGTACAAGCTGAATCAGTCACGCACCTTTGCAGCAATTGGAGGGGAAAACAATCATTGACAACAGCAGTGGTTAAGCAAGGAACAGCCACAGCTTTGCTTCATAGTCCCAATTCGCACTGGGGCAGCATGCTTTTTCTCCCGCAATATTGTGTAGGGATGTCGCTGGCAAATGCCACGGCCAGACGGGCCTCTCCTAATGCCTGTGGACCGGCCCAACAGAAACATGCAAACATACCCATTGTTATGCAATAGAGACATGGGCAAGGACACAGTACACACGTGCATACGCCTGAATGCCACGTCTGGGCCAGTGGAGTCAGCCTGGGGGGTGCCAACTGGGCGTCAAGGAGCTGTTCCTTCAAAGGTCACCCAATGCATTGGAGCGAGGGGTGCAAGATGTCTGACATATTCTGCACATCCTGCGCGCGTCTGAGACACAAATATCCTCAACTACATCAAGCATGCCCCAAAGGATAGAAAATAGCAGGGACACGGCGGCTGAAGGGGGTTGCCCATGCTGATGTGCGACCTTGACTTCCATGCTTGGTTCCTTCTGCTTGCCGCCAACTCCACCCAACTCCACACTTATTAACTGTAGTGTCCTACCTAAATTCATTTATTGAAACAGTGTGCACTTTATGGACACTATGTGCAATTGGTTGACCCTGTGCGGGCAGTTTGTACACCCTGTGTGCAGTCTAGACACTGTGTGCAAATTGTAGACAATGTGTGCAGTATGTTGACATGCACGCCTACCCCTGAATACCCAGCCGTTGCATGCACTGCGCTGCAACCGTGATTACAATGCTGTCTGGTTTCATCGTGGCACACAAAGTGGAGTAAAATGCAGGTCACAACAAGGGACCTCCCACAGTCCTTCTTGTCGTCAGTCAATGGGGGACACACCTCCCAATTCCCCCTTATCAAATGACAGGCAATGGGGTCCCCAAGACCCCCTTGTCCATCCCTGCACAATGTGTCATGCCAATATGCCTGCCACGTGTCCCTTGAAAACTAAGGGGCAATGGGTTACACACCCCACAACCCCTCTTGTAAAACAACGCGCAACAGGGTGCACACCTCCCACAGTCTCCTTTGTCATAGGGTATGCACCTCCCATTCCTCCTTCTCCAAGGGCAAGCAGCTTGACCCAGCTTCCAAAAAAGACGCTGCAATGGGGTCTACTAATTGGACAGTCTGGTCGCACTGTGTTTTTTGACCACAAGAGGACAGGGATTCATGATGTACCCTTTTACCCTCCCTATTTCACACTTCATGACCCAAACGAGTCTTCGCGTGCCATTCTTACAACATTTTCCGCTTCTTTGCATATTCCCTGCATCCCTATCCTGTTTTGTACAACAAAGGTGAGCTTTTGTCCAACCAGCACCGCAAAAACGCATGGGGCGACAAAGGTGAGGTCCGACGGGAAGTCTTCATAGTTGGACGTACAACATTTTCGCACTGCACCACAGCGTAGGGGAGCACCACAGGGCTGTCTCAAGGGCCCATGTTGGGTAAATCTAAACAATGCCCTGCCTCCCCACCCCGACGGAACGAATGGGGAACATTTGGATCTGTTGTCACTTCTGATGTATTCGAAAAATCGATTTACATATCTCCCGTGCAGATACTGGGTTTTATTCATGAGGTCTGGGGAGCAATACATCAGGATTGGGACAGGCAATTCATCAATCACATGGGTCACAGATACCGTGAACCGTGCAACGGCAACTGTGCTTCGATCACCTGGGCCTACTGCCTGCTGACACGGATGAGAAGAAGGGCCAAAGGCAGGGAGCTTTCGACAGATGCAACAACAAGGGCACGACTACCACCAGAAAGGTTGCAAAGGCAGTGCAGTGGCAAACTTGTCGGCTGTGAACTGTTCCCCAATCCCCTTCCTGGGACTGGGGCTGTGATGCTTATAATGCATCGGCACCAGCCCGTCTTTGTTGTGTTGTTGTTGAAGGGTGCAGTATGGCACAGGCCGACAACCTTGGGTGACTGGGGTGACCAGCATGCGTGCGGGGGACAAGAAGCTCCAAAGAGCTCGTCCGTCCGAGCTACCTAAGGCGACCTCCCGCACCTTAGCCCGCGACACTGCAGAAGGGCGAAACGAGGGGTGCCGCTGAAGTGGACACCATGATCCAACAACTTCAGCTAACCCAAGAACAGGTGGCACGCAAAGCAAAACCACTGATCCACACATGGCTGCACAATGCACTTCCGAGGGCAGGGCCAATGAGAAGGTCATTTTGTGGCAATTGACATTTCGGATGGGACATGGGAGTGAATGTTGAGCATCAGCTTTGCCTGAAACAAGCGGCTATTGCTAATGTGGTGGTACGTCTCAAATCGGTAGACAGGGTCTGGGATGTCAATGTCCTGCATGGAAAACAATGAAGGCGTGAGGAGGCTAAGGAGCAGGGCCTAGGGCAGGGGTCAGGTCTGCATTAAGCTGTGCCATTGTAGTTGTTGTTGCTATTGTTGTCCCGAAGCCCTGCTGGGCAGCCAAACCACATCAGCAGGATTCAAGAACGCTTCAAAGACAACCGACAATGCCGGGTCCAAGCAGAAACTAAGCACCACTCAAACGCTCGGGCGGAGGGCGGGGGGGGGGGGGGAGGGGGGCTGCAAAGGGTGCACACTTCGAGCAGCGATTGAGGGACCTGCCCAATCCCCCAAGAGTTTATCATGTCACATGATCCGCTGCGTCCCGTCGTCAGCAGGATGGCCATCGTGTCACACAATGCACGCCAACATTCCGCAAAAATCCATTGTATTAATGAAAATTGCAGTGCTATTTTTCCTTCATTCATTGAGTTGTAGGCTAGTGCAAATGCCACACATATTTTGGAATTGCGACTCACTTTTGGTGCTGGGACCACAATGCTGCAACGCATAGAACAGAACCACTGCATCTAACACACAGGCCTTCCATGTGATATCGAATGACCCCATGTGCTGAGCCTTCAATGACAAACTATACCGGCTCTGCAGTTGCGAGAAGCGGATGATTGTTGGCCGGGTCACATTTCGAGACATCGATAGGCTTGTGGTCTGCATGATGGGCCTCCTGCAGACAGCAGTATGCACATTTTCATTCATGCATCTATGTGTCCCCGAGCCCTGTTCGTTCCCATTGCTACAACGAGTGATAGAAATTGTCAGTGGCTTACTCTCTTTGGTAGAAGCCCTCCTCCAGGTCTTTCTGCAGCACTATGCACGGCGGTGCATGTGTTCTCAGATGTCCAAAATAACATTCTTCCTCTGCATATTCTTACAGATTTGTATGCAGGAGAAAATCATAGCCTGTCTTGGGCCTAAGATTCTTACGCCCTTTCTCACAGCTATCAGAAAACTGATATCTGCATGTATATGACTGCACCCGTCTCCACTTACATCTAGCTCACAAGCAACAAGCAAGCAACAAGCAAGCAACAAGTAACAAGTCACAAGCAACACTTCTCCTCTCTGTTTTGCCAACATCTGGATCCCATCGCCGCAACTTGTGCCAGACTCTGGCCATCTTTTGTGTTGAAACATGGCCTTTGCCAATGCAGAGTTTGAGCCCCCAGCTCAGCGGCAGCCTGGGGCATGGGCACCAAGTCAGGAGATGCCCTCCCAAATCTGCACACTTGTGGACTAAAAGCAGCCATTTTTCGTCCAAAACATTCCTGGAACCCGTTCAAAAGAGGCAAACGAAAGAAAGTAGAAGGCACATGGCGTGACCGGCTATATTTGCTGCTGTCATCCCACAGTATGTCTGAGAAACAACCCCAAAATGGCCCCAAATGGCCCAGACACATCGCAGTTTGGCTGCAAAGAGCCCCAAACCAGCAATCGGTCCTGTCTTGGGCTACATGGCTCAAAAACCCAATTTCAGGGCACCTAGCCCACCAGCAGCCCCCTACATATTGTGGTTTCCAACCCTCAGAGGAGATGTGTTGTTGTTGCTTGCTTGCTTGCAGCCATAAAAGTTCTTACACCCTGCACAAGCAGATTCTTGCACATAAGAAATAGGACCGTAAGACTCTTCTGCCCCTTTGCATGCATGTATGCGTAAGAGTCTGCTTGTTCGACACAGTTGCATGCAGTACGTTGAAGAAGATTTCTTAAGCATAGACAGACATGCATGCACTTGCTCGATCCAACACAAAAAGCAATGTGTTCACCACAGCTCAGTGGCGAAACCAAAGCCATGGTCCTTCAAAGTCTTTTCCCACAACCCCTCCCCCAGGGCGACCGGGAGCTCGACTAGAACACTCTGGTACCACCTTACAACGATTGCTGCCCAAAATGCAGCAAAGGCGGCCTTGTGCTGGTGCAAAAGATTGCAAACAGTTTATCCCTGTGGGGTACAAGCATCCTGAACCACAGCAAATTGTGCCGCCATGACCCAACCCCTGTGACACTGCAAGCCTGCAGGCCACGGCATTCTGCAATGCATGAAGGATACATGGCAATTATGCACACGTGTCAACAGAGTGGCGCACCTCCAAAGCATCCTTTTTGTCGTCTGCTGATCCTAAGAGAAGGCGAAGAAACAAAACATCAAGTGGATCGGACATGGGGCATTGTCACAAAATATACAATATCCCAGACGAACTGGGGCAAATGTTGAAAATTCGGCACCACATTCCGTTGTGGGGCCCGAATTATCGGACTGAACAAGTCTATCAGCTGAAGAAAATTCTGCTGGCGATTGCTCTTGCTATAATGTGATGCATGTAGAGGAAGAAAACTGCGCCATGCATGCCCCCTCCATACAAAAACGAAGAGCTAACAAGGACAGCAAACTGCAGAGTACAGATGAGTACCCCCCCAACCTTGATAAGCTACGCCAATGTACACAATTATTACGCTCCCTACGCCCACTGCAGCTTGGACAAGGGCGTGGCTTGCGCGCAACACATACAACCGCCGACACACACATGGGCAGGCCACATGTGCTGAAATTGGCAATTCAGCACCTATGGGCTGCATCAGACTTCAAAAAAAAATAATTCCTCGTGCACCAGCAGGGGGGCACATGTGCTGAAATTGGCAATTGTGACGACAAACCCATGTCTTATGTGGCCACACTACATTTCATGCGGAATTAAATTACGTACAAAATAATTACGGTCCCTACGCCTATTGTAGCTTGGACAAGGGCGTAGCTATACAAAGGGGGGGGGGGGGTACATTCTTGGGGTAGTCAATGCGTACCAAGCAGTCCCAGAGTCACCAAACCCACACAAGGAGGTTGATTTTTTTGTTTCACCGGATGTTTTCCTTGTTTTTCCTGCTCAAAAGAGGACTATTTAGGTGATCTCGACATTTGAAAATAATTTTCCAGGTTTTGTCCTTCTATTGTTTTCTCAAAAAGCACTTTGTCAGACCCTACCAGGGCGGTCCTTAACGCAAAAAAGAAGAAAAAAGTTGTTCCAGACCCTGGTATTTTCAAAAGAGCCCGCGGACAGTACATGTCTTCACCCCAGTGTTCCCAATTGTTCAACCATGAGTCCCTAGCCCCAAATTTGTGCAAGCACACAACCCTATGATCCTAGCCCCACATGTGTTGCATGATAGCATCCCAACCCTACCTCACACCCTGCACAATTCAACATGAACAAGAGCAATGTTTTTTTCAATCAAATGCAGTGATGCAGCGTTCGACCACCCGAATGTTCCATCGCTGGTGGCACAGCTGATAACAAACCTCCTACTACTACCCTTGATGAGGCTACTCCCTACGTCAACACCCAACAATTCCTCCCACCCCCCTGGAATGACATGACGCATGGTGTGCAACAGCTGTGCGCAAGGTGGCTAAATAACCCTTGCCGCCTGGGGGATCCCCTCCGCTTCAGAGCGGGGGGCAAAATCAGAAGTGGCCCACTTGTGGGCAAAGTGGCTACATAACCCCTGCCGCCCGGGGGATCCCCACCGCTTCAGAGCGGGGGGCAAAATCAGAAGTGGCCCACTTGTGGGCAAGGTGACTACATAACCCCTGCCGCCTGGGGGGTCCCCTCCGCTTCAGAGCGGGGGCCAAAATCGTAAGTGGCCCACTTGTGGGCAAGGTGGCTAAATAACCCCTGCCGCCGGGGGGGTCCCCACCGCTTCGGAGCGGGGGGCAAAATCAGAAGTGGCCCACTTGTGGGCAAGGTGGCTACATAACCCCTGCCGCCTGTGGGATCCCCTCCACTTTAGAGCGGGGGGCATAATCAGAAATGGCGCCCAAAAGAGGGCGGAATTGCTACGTAACTCCTGCTTTCGCGGCGATTCCCAAAAAGGAGGGATAGACATGGCCCACGTTGGGCCAGGGCAAAAAGGCCTCTAGGGGCGGTCCTTAAGGGCGGCCCTTAACAAAAAAAAATCTCGTCCCTTAAGGACCCCCCTAGACACTACGGTAACAAACATTGTTTCGCCGGATCCGGTCAAAGGGATTACCACCACAATAATCAGGTCCCTTGTATTGTATCCCCGTATTCATATTGTACTGTATGATCTGGACTCCTGTGTATGTTTCACCGGATCCGGTGAAACCGGGTAGAAAAAAGATAACATTGTTGTTGTAGGTGACCTATCTCATAGCATGTGACATGTTCATAAACATGTACAGTACTTACTTTTATATATCCAATGTACCCAAGTGTATTTTCACCCGGATCCGGCGAAAGTGTAAGAGCCTGACCGGTAACGTAGTCAAAATACCGTTGTATTGATACTTGAACGGGGTTAGAAACATAACCTTTCGGATGTGTATTAGGCGTACCATTCAAAGTACCGTACTCTATATGTAACATGCATAATTTATATATGTCTATACGTATTGTAGTGGTATAAATACGGTCCTCCTCTATGACATCTACAAGAGCAAACCACATGTGGGGACAGGGAAGGCGACACCAAGGAAGGGTAGTAACAGTGTATACAGCTGCCAATTACAGGGTTTGGGAAAGACGGGCAGATGAACAATCGCGTTGCACAAACAACGGACTTCATTTTTGGGGAAAGCATTGTGTATCGCGAAAGCACCAAAAATATAGTTGAGAACGCGATGAAACCTGATCACATTTGTGACCTGACACTATGTCGCTCTGTGTAGTTTAAAACAATTAGCACATTCCAATGTTGTCCTTGTGAAATGTTCGTATGCAAGAGCATTAATTTTCACCGGATCCGGCAAAAAGATTAGTGATCAAGGTGTTGTGCATACCCTCATTAGGTGAGTTCTGTGTAGGAATGCCCTATCGGTATTGCAAACGAGTGTATCACTCCTTTTACTTCGAACCTTCGGTTATGCATTGACCATACATATCCATACATGACAACGTCTGCCCCACCCCACGCCGAAAACGTGCGCGCTTAGCGAGGGTGCACCAACAAGGGCACGTTGACTGTGGCCAATCCCTGGGTTGCGGAGGAGCTTCATCCCGGACTTGGGGACATTTTCTTTGCAGTGGGCGACTTCATGAAATGAAAGTGCCCCAACAATGAGGTGCGTGATCGGGAGGTGAAGACAACGGGGGAAATCGCGTGTTGTGGTTGAAGGGATAGATTCCTTCTGGTAGGTTAAACCCTCACGTTCTTGTTTTCTTCTTCACGGGTTCACAATAAGTGGTGCAACAAGCGAGCATGCAACAGGCAAGGCTCCTTCCTGATCATAGGAGTCATGCAGATCAAGTGACCAAAGACGGTACTTGGGGGATAGCCGGATCTGGTAAGGTGAATTTGCATTGCATTACATTACATTGGTCTTGTGTACTCTACAATTACCAATGGTATGTAAAAAGTAGTTGCACAAAACCATCATACGACGTGACCCGAACGGTGTATTTCAATGTGTCGTCACCGGTGGCTGCTGAATAGTACCCCATAACAGCGTTTTCTAAAATGTTTTTGGGATCATTTCGCTGACAGGGAGCAAGCTACTGTCCTTCGTCGTTTGTAACATGGCAAAGGAATCCTTTGTACATTCAACTTTGGCATCAAAGTTGCTTCAAAATGATAGAATATTGTTGTTCCCAATTCCGGCAAGTCAAGGAAATGCAGGGAAATATCATCGGCAAATGAGGAAGAATGCGAACACCTTTTACCGGATCCGTCGAAATAAAGAAGGTACATAAAATTCTCTTGCCAACCATGAATTGATCAGGCATCCATGCATTCAACGTGGACTCGTCTCGTTTCCCCAACAAATCAGCCCACACATATCCCTTGGTGGATTCGAAGAGCATGTGAGTAAAAGAGCTATTAAACCCTTGAAGAAGGTCCCCTATGATTAGCGTCACTCTTGCCAACAATAAGCTCCATTCCTCGTTTCGCCACAAAAAGATGGGTTGGCGGGTGGTCATCGAGGGTTCAAAAGAAATGTGTTTCGGATTGCACAAGAGGTAACCGGCTTTTGCTCAATACAACCAAGCAACACGACGGACCGGAAAAATTAGTCAGCTTCCTGCGCTTTCCTATCCCTCAAAAAACATCCTCGTCCCCGAGCCCCAAAATGTCCTCACAAATTCAAACATCAAGAAAGGTGGGTTTCGGCCGAATTGATGACAAAGGACGAAAATTCTCAAAGCGCAAATGTGTTTTCCTCGTGTGTACAGCTTCTACCCGGTGCAGCTAAATTGCGGTTCAGGAATACACATGTTAGGACTGGGGAATACACAGCTAGCTGTCCGACATTGGACTCGAATGTGCAACTCTGGACACAACATTTTCTTCAAATGCGCAAAATTGGGAGCTCAGTGTGGCTCGATAGGATGTGACATTACCGATCCCAGGAAATACCTGTCACCGTTGAACCATTGCGTGGTTGAAAAAAGTATCAAATGGTCAGCCCCGAGACAAGGCTCGGCATGTGGTTGAGACGGTCTTCATCTCAAGGAATAGAAATTGAAATAGATATCGTGTGCGGGGACGCTAGCTTTTGTCATTCAAAGCAAAGGAAAAGAGATTGGTTGGCTAACAACCCTCCACCATTGATGCACTAGAACCACAACGGCCTTGCCGAATTGCCTGATTGAAAAAATGCCCACTGATTTGTGATTTTGACAGTAACAACAACAACATAACCTTAGAATAGCATGCTCAAGCATAAATATTGTCGGTCGGGTGAAATGGTGTTTGATGCTGCACAGTAGTACGACGCGGCCTTTTGGGTCCATTTGAATCTGCGTCCACCACTGCCCGTTCCGTGGTCAAAGAGCAATCCCTGTTGAAACGAGGTTTCACCGGACCCGGCAAAACATTCCCGAGCAATGTTGAGCTGACTGAACGGTGCGGTAGCAGGAGAGCGGATTACTTCATCATGTCGATACGGCTACTTTCGTCCTTGTCAGGGAATCATCTTCTCGTCGTCGTTGTGCGCTTTGCCCAGGCCCCTTGGTTTTGCCGGAGGCTTTGCCGAGGGCTGCATTGTGGCAGCGGCAGACAGTTTTTTGTACTCGGCTGCAGCTAACTGGTTTGGTGGGATGACCCGGTTGCAAGCTGGGGATTTACGGGTGTTCACATTGTAGGTTTACGTTACTGCCAAATATGGGGTCTGCGTGATTGGCTGGGCATCCCCAACGTGCACATCCATGGCAATGTGCTGCAAATTCTTAGCTATAGCCCGATGGCAGCGGTACGCCTCAATCATATTCACACCGTTCAATGTTCCGGCTGCCGCATCCCTAGCCACACCCCGAAGCGTGCCAAGGCGCTTCATGGCGCAGTAGATGAGGCAAATATCACGGGGGCGGCCACCAGCCAATGTGTGACCCGAGGGGTGTTCGACAGTTTGGGGGGCTGTAGGGGGGGGGACCCCACCCCCCTCCGAAGGGGGGGGGGGGCACCCCCTCCTTTCGTTGACCCAAACCCAGCACCTTTTCCGTCAGGCCCCGTCCAAGCGCACAAACGCACAAGGCTAACAAGACGCACTGCGACTGTTGATTGTTTTGTTGCACTACAGCACTTTCAGAGCAGTACTGAATGTTGCCTTGAGTTTGCCCAAACCCTAGTGGCCCAAATTAAACCCAATATATTTTGTATCTGGCCAAAAATTAACACGTTAATCTCAAATTTCAATTTTTTTGGGGGGGGGTTTGCCGTGAAAATTATGACCCCCATGGCTTGCCTTACGGGCTTGGGTGTCATTTTCCCCCGGGGGTTGGTGGGGGGGTCCTACCCATGTGGTTGTTTCAAAGTGTTAAAATGGCTCTCGGCTTGAATTTTTGTTTGAAATTTTTGGATTAATATTTGAAAAACTAAAAATTAAAGAGTCGCCAGCATTAATATTAATCTCACAAATATTAACTCAATTCCCCAAATATTAACCCTCCTAACAATGGCACAACGCAACATGTAATGCATTACGGGTGTGTTTATGTATGTTGTCCATGGCCATTCTGGCCCATTGGGTCCCTATCCGGGCCCTCATACCTCATGGGACCCCGTAGTGGGGTCCCACATCTTCGCGGGTCCGGATGGGGGGTTAGTGGGGTTAGTGGGGTTAGTGGGGTTAGGGGGTTCGGTGGTAGGCTTTGCGTTCGGGGGGTTAGACGCTTCGTTTGTGGGGGTGGGGGGTGTGGCCTTCTTCTTGCCCGCCCCCCGAGCCTCTTCCCGGTGCCGCTCGGCCTCCTCGAGGGTGGGGAAGAGGAGGGGCCGGGCCACCTCGTAGAGGGTGGTGCGGCCCGGGTATTCCACCCAAACAGCACGGTACTTCCACCCGTGGAAACCACGGACGGGGCCCCTCTCTACCCCGGTGGGGTCGGGTACGTGGACGACCATCCCGACGATCGGATCCTCGGGACGGTCGTCCTTCTTCTCGGCACCCTTGGGGGTGTCAGTCTTGGTGGGGGGGGGGGGGTTGCGGTGGCGGTCTTGGGGGGGTTGGTGGGTTTGGGGGCGGGGATGGCCTTCGTAGGCCGTGCGGTGGTGGTGGTGGGGGGGGGGGTCTTTTGGGCCGGGGGATCGCCCCGTCGTCACTCTCGTCGGCTCGAAAGGAAATTTTCGTTTCTTCGGGGCCGGTTGGGGGGGGGTTGGGATGCGGCTTCGCTGGGGGGGGGGGGTGTTGGGGCGGTGGTGGTGGACGCCCCCCCCTCCCCCCCCTCCTCCCCCTCGCTCACCCCACCCCCTCCCATGCTCCCCCACATCTCCTCATCCTCCCCCCCCGCATACCCCACCTCCTGCATCCGAGCCCACTCCCTGGGCCGGAAGTGGCGCGACGACACCCAAATGCCGCTAACCACGCGCACAGTCTCCCAGTCGTGGAGACCGCGCAAGAGAGCAAGGCCCAGGGGTGGATCCCGGGCCACGGTGCGATACATGGCCCCCAAGGATACTTCCTGGGACTCCTCAGCGTCTCGCCAGGCCACCCAAATGGGCCTGGCGTTCGTCGCGTTGGCCATGACGTCGATGATCCGCAAAAAAAATAAAAAAATGCGAATTAATTTGTTCGGCGACTTTTCTAATTTCTCGACTTTAATATTAACCCTTAACTTCTTGCAGTCTTGTATGGATTGCAATACCTACAAAAAGGACATGGATTAATGTTTACATTAATTTCTCGGGATTAATATTAGATTAATTTTTCAGCCAGCGTTAATATTAACCGAAAACTAGATATCAATCTCGAGAAATTAACGCAAAAATTAACAAACAAGGAATGGGCCACAAACCTTCAAGTTATCGGCCCATATCGTTGCAAGTGCCGCCATGTCCTTGTCCCCGCACACGGCCATCCCTATCACCCACAAGTACGCGGGTGTGCGCCCCCGTGCGCCGTGGTTGAGGAGCTCAATGGAGAGTTGGGTCCAACTACCACCGGCGCACGGGTACGCATCCCCACGCACAATGAAGGTGAGGGGCCTTGTCCAATTGATGGTGTCCACTAGCGATGGGCGTGATTGGACGTACCGGGCCCATGAGGGTAGCGGCCAAGAGCGCCCACTCGCGGGGGGATCGGGGACGGACACGGGTGGTCGTAGGTCAAGGGGGGTGACCAACTCCTTCCACGCGTCCGTGAACGCTTCCCGAGTGGGGATGGGCTTAGCGGACGGGAGGCCGGTTGCGGCCGTGTAGGCCGACCCCCGCATTTAAAGTGCTCCATTATGTGGCAGAAGCCAACCTTGGGGACGTTCAAGTCCATGAGGAGGCCGAGAGGTCCCGGGCCGGGAAGAGGTGGGAGGCATATTGCTTCACCGCCTCCTTTTGCTTGTCGCGAATAAGGGAGGGGTAGCCAACCTCCGTGGCCTCGGACCATCGGGCCCGGGCCAAGGGAGATGTTGGCCCCACTCAAACGCACGTGCGTCATGTTAAGCTCGGTAAGGGTGTCCCGAGAGAAAGGCATAACAAGGGCTATACAAGGGAACATGGTGGTGTGGAGGGGGGGGGGGGGGAAGCGGGCAACCGGAGGGGGGGTGTCCAACACACCCACCAACAAAACATTGGAACCTCTCTACTATACCGTTGTGCAACAATATACCATGTACCACCCGTTATGGGTCCTCATATGTGCATGGAAAAATGGGTACAAATGACCCAATCAAAAAAATTGAGCTTTGACCTCTTAATATTTGGGAGATTAATATATTAACGGGTTCATATATTAAAAATATAATTGACCCCATTGACTTTAATTTGGGCCACTAGGGAGGGCCTTCCCTTCCTCTTGTCACAAACCACAGCCATATACATAGAGAAGCGAAAGGGGGCCACAGACATCTCCATAGAGAAGCGAAGGGAGGGGAGGGGCCTCAAGCATCGGAATCATCCTCCCACTCGTCGTGTGCCCTCTTGCCGGTACTCTCGGGGCGAGCACGCTTCTTGGGCCGGGCTGCTTGTGATGTTGTGACCCGGCAGGCTGCCGGCCCATCAGACATGGATTCCGACGGCACATAGTCACTAGTGCCTGACGGGGCACTACCGCCTCGGGGAGCCACTCTGAAGCGGACTGGGGGGCACAATCACAATTGGCCCACTTGTGGGCAAGGTGGATACATAACCGCTGCCGCCTCGGGGAGCCCCTCCGCTTTAGAGTGGGGGACAAAATCAGAAATGGCCCACTTGTGGGCAAAGTGGCTACATAACCCTTGCCGCCTCGGGGAGCCCCTCCGCTTCAGAGTGGGGGGCAAAATCAGAAGTGGCCCACTTGTGGGCAAGGTGGCTACATTGTGCTTTTTAGCCATTTTTGAATTCTCCACGACATTCTGAGTATTTTGAGCAGAGACACATAGGGTCGAACGAAAAAAATTCCCCATGCCGTATGCCTAAAACAAAATGGCCGGCGCCTCTGGCGCCGACAAAGCACACTGTACCGTGCGACAATTTTGGGGTCCGTAGAGCCCCCCCCCCCCCCCCTTTGGGGCCAGGTCCCGACCAGGAGCGCCCCCCGTGGCGAAAATGAACCCGTAGGGCCTTCCGCTGTTCCATTGGTAGAGTGTGTGTCACATGCCACACCCTACCGCCGGACCTCCAAAGGGCAAGCAAAACGGCATGTGTCCCGCACTTTTGGCTCTTGGCAATTTTGAAGCACTTAAGGTTCGTAATGCCAGCAATCCACTCAAGGTGGATTGACAATTGGGGATGTGCGCGGCATGCCGCGCACCACATCACGCCGTTCTCATACTTTAGCCAGGGACGGCCTGATTGCCATGAAGTGTGGAATGCACGACAGGTATTTGTATAAAGTCTTATGTCTGATGTCTGATATGGCATGTTGTTTTTGCAGTGTATACAACAAGAGACCCCCAAAATAACCGACGCATGCTCATGCGCCAATTCCTAGGGGGGTCTGGACCCCCCAAATAATTGACGCATGCCCATGCGTCAGTTATTTGGGGGGTGTATACCCCCAAAAAAATTGACGCATGCCCATGCGTCATGTGTGATAGGTCTAATATAGATCTGATGCTGGGAGGAAGGGGCGAGGGGGGGGTGTCAAAATGGGTGTGCAAAAAGTTGATGCTCCCCACCCCATAGGTCCCCATAGGTCACCAAACGTCCCCATAGGCCCCCATAGGTCCCCATAGGTGCCCATAGGTCCGAAAAGGTGCCCATAGGTCCCCAAAGGTGCCCAGAGGTCCCCAAAGGTGCCCATAGGTCCCGACAGGTGCCCGTAGGTCCCCAAAGGTGCCCATAGGTCCCCAAAGGTGCCCATAGGCCCCCAAAGGTGCCCATGGGTCCCCAAAGGTGCCCATAGGTCCCCAAAGGTCCCCATAGGTCCCCAGACGTCCCCATAGGCCCCCGTAGGCCCCTATAGGCCCCCATAGGTGCCCATAGGTGTCCATAGGTCCCCAAAGGTCCTCATAGGTCCCCAAAGGTACCCAAAGGTGCCCATAGTTCCCCATAGGTCCCCAAAGGTCCCCATAGGCCCCTATAGGCCCCCATAGGTGCCCATAGGTCCCCATAGGTCCTCAAAAGTCCCCATAGGTCCCCAAAAGCGCCCAAAGGCCCCCATCGGCCCCCATAGGTCCCCATAGGTCCCCGTAGGTCCCCATAGGTCCCCATAGGTCCCCATAGGCCCCTATAGGTGCCCATACCGACCGGTCTTATCCCCGGCTAAGGTGTAGTTAGAGGGTCGCCGGGGATAAGATAAACCAGGTGCGAAGCCCCCGAACGACAGGGCCTGGGTGTTCTTCCCGTTGGGGAGGGCATGGCAACGGTGTCGGGTGTAAGTGCCCCCGCACGAAACACCAGCCCCCCCCCCAGTCCCCACCCCTGCCCCCCCACCCCCAACCCCCAACCCCACGCAACCCCCCCCCCAACCCCCCCAACCCCCCCGAGGAGGCTTCCCGGTAGGGGGCGATAGCCCCCAGGGCGTCAGCCGGGCGACACTGGCGGCACCGGCTCATGTGCAGCCGCCTGCACAGGGGGAGGGAGGTGGAGGGGCATTGGCAGCAATCCACTCATAGAGCCTCCTGCCAGGATTTCGTGCACCGACCCCACAGCCTGGCCTAATTGGCGCCCGACTCTGGCACCAGGCGGTAGCCGAGGGGGCATGAGCAGCCACCCCCCCCCCCCCCCGCCTGTGGCAGAGCCAGCTTGTGCCAGCCGCTGGCGGGGCCCATAGGCGCACTAGGCACATGGGTGCAGCCTGGGGGGAGAACTGGGTCACTGGGTCGAGGGGCAAAGCCTCTGGAACTGGGTCCTGCACAAGTGCAGTGCCTGGGTCACAGACCGGCCTAGGGCAGGTGACACCACGTCTTCGCAGGGAACACGGAGCGGGGAGTGAGGGAGGACATGGGATAGATGAAAAAAGGGGAGCTGCCGCCCCCGCGGTGGACAGCACAGGTGTTCCTCCCTGCACTGCGGCTTGTGGGTGGTGCCCTATGCCGGGCGGAACCCTCCCATGCTTGTGGGTAGTGCCCTATGCCGGGCGGAACCCTCCATGACCCGTGAGGGGCAAGGGCTAGTGGCAAAGCCACCAGTGATGGGTCCTGCAGCCGGCACACGGCGCGGTCAGAGACGGCCCTGAGCGAGCCCCCCGCAGGAGGATGTCATGAACTACTCGTGGGTGGTGCCCGGAACCCTCCCGCTGGCTCAACGCCTAGCAAAGGGCCCACAACACATGGCGTTACGAGAGGACAGGGGAGCTGCCCCCTGGAGGTGGACAGGACAGGTGTTCCTCCCTTCCCCGCAGCTTGTGGGTGGTGCCCTATGCCGGGCGGAACCCTCCCATGCTTGTGGGTCGTGCCCTATGCCGGGCGGAACGCTCCCGTAGACGCGGCGCCCAGCAAAGGGGCCCACGACACATGCCGTTTAATAGGACCAGGGAGCTGCCCCCCCGCGGTGGACAGCGCAGGTGTTCCTCCCTTCCCTACAGCTTGTGGGTGGTGCCCTATGCTGGGCGGAACCCTCCCATGCTCGTGGGTCGTGCCCTATGCCGGGCGGAACCCTCCATGAACCGTAACGGGCAAAGGCTAGTGTAGAAGCCACCAGTGATGGGTCCTGCAGCCGGCACCCGGCGCGGGTCACGGACAGCCCTGAGCGAGCCCCCCGGGAGGAAGTCATTAACTACTCATGGGTGGTGCCCTACGCCGGTCGGAACCCCCTGCAGGCTCAACGCCCAGCAAAGGGGCGCACAACACATGCCATTACGAGAGGACAGCGGATGTGCCCCCCCCGCGGTGGACAGCAGAGGTGTTCCTCCCTCCCCTGTAGCTTGTGGGTGGTGCCCTATGCCGGGCGGAACCCTCCCATGCTTGTGGCTCGTGCCCTATGTCGGGCGGAACCCTCCATGACCTTTGTGGGGGGAGGGCCAATGGCGAAGCCACAAGTGATGGGTCCTGCAGCCGGCACCCGGCGCGGGTCACAGACAGCCCCAAGCGAGCCCCTCACGGGAGGATGTCATGGACTACTTGTGAGTGGTGCCCTATGCCGGGCGGAACGCTCCAATTGTTGGTTGCTGACAAGACTTGAGGGTGCAGCCAGTGAGGAGGCCGGGCCCCACACAGGGGCCCGCAGCATGCACCGTCCTGGACACTGCGCCTGCCGAGAACAGCCGCGGTGCCCGTGGTGTAGCGGCGCAATGGACGGGAGCACCACAGGAAGGGGGATGGGTGGGCAAGGGGTGGGAGACAGAGCTGCCAACCCCCCCCCCCCCTTGGGTACACCAGCCGGCCCGGTGTCGATGCCGGCTACTGCCCCGACCCCGGGCCCTTAAGGGGGAACGTGAGGGGCAGGCGATGCGCCACCCCAAGACCATAGGGCATACCATGCCATACCATAGGTCCCCATAGGTCCCCATAGGCCCCCAAAGGTGCCCATAGGCCCCCATAGGCCCCTAAAGGTCCCCATGGGTCCCCATAGGTCCCCATAGGCCCCCATAGGTCCTCGTAGGTCCCCAAAGGTGCCCATAGGCCCCATAGGCCCCCAAAGGTGCCCATAGGTCCCCATAGGCCCTTAGAGGTCCCAATAGGCCCCCAAAAGTCCCCATAGGCCCCTAAAGGTCCCCATGGGTCCCCATAGGTCCCCATAGGTCCCCATAGGTCCCCATAGATCCCCATAGGTCCCCATAGGCCCCCATAGGCCCTCATAGGTCCCCAAAGGTGCCCATAGGTCCCCATGGGCCCCCATAGGTCACCATAGGTTCCCATGGGCCCCCATAGGTGCCCACAAGTCCCCAAAGGTGCCCATAGGTCCCCATAGGTCCCCACATGTGCCCATATGCCCCCCATAGGTGCCCATAGGTCCCCAAAGGTCCCCATAGGTCCCCGTAGGACCCCACAAGCCCCCATGGGTGCCCATAGGCCCCGATAGGTTGGGGGGTGTAGACCCCCAAAATAATTGACGCATGGGCATGCGCCAAATATTTGGGGGGTGCGGACCCGCAAAATAATTGACGCATGCCCATGCGCCAATTCCTAGGGGGGCCTAGGCCCCCAAATAATTGACGCATGCCCATGCGTCAATTATATGGGGGGTGCAGACCCGCAAAATAATGGACGCATGCTCATGCGCCGATTCCTAGGGGGGTCTAGACCCCGGAAATAATTGACGCATGCCCATGCGTCAATTATTTGGGGGGCCTAGACCCCCCAAAGAATTGACGCATGCTCATGCGTCAATTATATGGGGGGTGCAGACCCGCAAAATAATGGACGAATGCTCATGCGCCAATTCCTAGGGGGGTTTAGACCCCGAAAATAATTGACGCATGCCCATGCGTCAATTATTTGGGGGGTGTAGACCCCCAAAAGAATTGACGCATGCCCAAGCGTCAATTATATGGGGGTTGCAGACCCGCAAAATAATGGACGCATGCTCATGCGCCAATTCCTAGGGGGGCCTAGACCCCCAAAATAATTGACGCATGCCCATGCGTCAATTATTTGGGAGGTGTAGACCCCCAAAAGAATTGACGCATGCTCACGCGCCAATTCCTAGGGGGGTCTGAACCCCCCAAACAATTGACGCATGCCCATGCGTCAATTATTTGGGGGGTGTAGACCCCAAAAATAACTGACCCATGCCCATGCGTCATTTATTTTGTGTGTCTAGACCCCGCAAATAATTGAAGCATGCCCATGCGCCAATTCCTAGGGGGGTCTAGACGCCCAAAATAATTGACGCATGCCCATGAGTTAATTATTTGGGGGGTGTAGACCCCCAAAAGAATTGACAAATGGCCATGCGTCAATTATTTGGGAAGTGCAGACCCCCAAAAGAATTGACGCATGCTCATGCTCCAATTCCTAGAGGGGTGTAGACCACCCAAACAATTGACGCATGCCCATGACTCAATTATTTGGGGGGTCTAGACCCCGAAATAATTGACGCATGCTCATGCGTCAATTATTTGGGGGGTGTAGACCCCTAAAACAATTGATGCATGCCCATGCGCCAATTCCTAGGGGGGTCTAGACCCCCCAAATAATTGACGCATAACAACGCGTCAAATATTCGGGGGGTGCAAACCCCCAAAATGATTGACGCATGCCCATGCGTCAATCATTTGGGGGGTCTAGACCCCCAAAATAAGTGACGCATGCCCATGCGTCAGTTATTTGGGGGGTGCAGACCCCTAAAACAATTGACGCATGCCCATGCGTCAATTCCTAGCGGGGTCTAGAACCCCAAAAAATTGACGCATGCCCATGCGTAGAACATTTGGGGGGTGCAGACCCCCAAAACAATTGATGCATGCCCCTGCGTCAATTATTTGGGGGGTGCAGACCCCCGAAACAATTGCCGCATTGCCCATGTGTCACTGATTTGGGCGGTGTAGACCCCCCGAGGATTTGGCGCGTGCTTGCGCGCCAATTCCTAGGGGGGTCTAGACCCCCCAAAAAATTAGCACGCGGGCACGCGCCAATTCCTAGGGGGGTCTAGACCCCCAAAATAATTGGCGCGTGCCTGTGCGCCAATTCGTAGGGGGGTCACGACCCCCAAAAAAATAAGCGTGCAGGCACGCGCCAATTCCTAACAAGGGCTACACCCCTCTAAGAATCAGCGCGTGCCCACGCACCAATTCCTCACAAGGGCTACACCCCTCCAAGAATTGGCGCCTGCCCACGCGCCAATTCCTAACAGAGGTTAGACCCCTCTTGGAATCCGCGCGTGCCTACGCGCCGATTCCTAAGAGGGGTCTACACCCCTCTATGAATCAATGGGGGGGGGGGCTATGAAATTGATGGGGGGGGGGCTATGAAATTGATTGGGGGGAGGGCTATGAAATTGATAAGGGGGGGTTATGAAACTGATAGGGCAGGGGGCTATGAAATTGATGGGGGGGGCTATGAAATTGAATGGGGGGGACCTATGTAATTGATGGGGGGGGCTATGAAATTGATAGGGGGGGGGGGCATGTAATGGATGGGGGGCGCTGTGTAATGGATGGGGGGGGGCTATGAACTTCATAGGGGGGCATATGAATTCGATGGGGGGGCTATGAAACTGATAGGGGGGGGCTATTAAATGGATGTGCGGGGGGGCTATGAAATGGATGTGGGGGGGGGGCGGAAATGGATGGGGGGGGGATATGAAATTGATAGGGGGGCATATGAAATTGATGGGGGGGCTATGAAATTGATAGCGGGGGGGCTATGTAATTGATGGGGGGGGCTATGAAATTGATGGGGGAGGGGCTATGAAATGGATGGGGGGGGGCTATGAAATTGATGGGGGGGGGCTATGAAATGGGTGTGGGGGGGGGCTATGAAATGGAGGGGGGGGGGCTATGAAATTGATGGGGGGGGCTATGAAATGGATGTGGGGGGGGGCTATGAAATGGATGGGGGGGGGGCTATGAAATTGATAGCAGGGCAAATGAAATTGATGGGGGGGCTGGGAAATTGATAGGGGGGACCTATGTAATGGAGGCGGGGGGGGCTATGAAATTGATGGGGGGGGGCTATGAAATGGATGTCTGGGGGGGTATGAAGTGGATAGGGGGGGCTATGAAATTGATGGGGGGGGGGCTATGAAAGGGATGGGGGGGGGCTATGAAATTGATAGCGGGGCATATGAAATTGATGGGGGGGCTATGAAATTGATGAGGGGGGGCTATGAAATTAATGGGGCGGGGCTATGAAATTGATGGGGGAGGGGCGATGAAATGGATGTGGCGGGGGCTATCAAATTGATAGGCGGGGGGTATGAAATGGATGTGGGGGGGGGCTATGAAATGGATTGGGGGGGCTATGAAATTGATAGGGGGGCATATGAAATTGATGGGGGGGCTATGAAATTGATGGGGGGGGGCTATGAAATTGATTGGGGGGGTTCTAACCGGCTTTGGACCTACGGGGACCTACCGAAACACACCACAAGACTGCACAGCATAGCATGGTACACCGGCAAGTTGTGAACTGATTATTTTTATTGTTGTCATTTTTTTGGCATGAAAAAAACCACCTGTGAGACAAAGAAAAGAACACCCTCCCGCACCCGTGACTAACCCCCCCCCGGCAGTTCTCTCAAGTCTCCGCCCTCCCCGGTGAAAAACATGTAAAGAAAGGAGAGGCACCCCCCCCCAAACCAAGGCTTGATGCAAGGGCACCCCCACAATGCCTATGCTACGTCACAATGTGTGTGTGTGTGTGTGTGTGTGTGTGTGTGTGTGTGTGTGTGTGTGTGTGTGTGTGTGTGTGTGTGTGTGTGTGGGAGGACATATGCCTACAAATGCGCCAAATCTGTTGGTTTACTTTGCCATGGTGTCTGATGGCCCTACAACGCTAGGGTTGAGGCCACGGAATGAAAATCTACACCTCGAAGAGTGTAGTGAGTGGGTGCAGCTTTCATGCTTCTTACACAGAAACGTACAACACCAAGCGGGGGATCTTTTCCGAATCATTTTCCATACTTCCTGATGCAAGAAAGCACTCATGAGTGTGGGGGGGGGGGTGGAAGGACTAGAGAAGGGCCTCAGGGGGGGGGCATCTTCCATTGGGGGGGGGTGTACTACGGCACAAGGGGGGGTGGGGAAGGTGGGTTTATGATTGGGGTAATGGTGGTCCATAAAAGTCTGATGTCTGATGTCTGATATCTGACTAGGTCGCTATACACACAGCTGCCGGTGGCAGCTTGTTGGTGACAATGCGACAAGTCTGATATTGGGGGGGGCACGGGGGGGGGGGGCGAAGTGTGATACTTGGGAGGGGGGATTTAGAAAGGGTGTTGGAGTGTGGGGGGGGGGGTTAGGGAGGCAGGGGCTGATGGCCCATAAAAGTCTGAAGTCTGAAGTGTGATAGCCCATTTGGTTACTATACACAAAGCTGATGCACGAGTTTTGGTAGGGGGGGGGGGGGGCAAGGCGGGCAAACGGGTTAAGCACATTGAAGACACGAACCATCAAGTGCACATGCAACATGCACATAGCATTTGCCTTGCTTGCACTGTTGGGTACCCGTGTTACACAAAGGCCTTCAAGGCCTCTACAGGCAAATGCAAAACACCAACGGTGCCCCTCACCCTCCACTGTGACAAAGCAATGCTCATGGACACCCCGTTTGCATTGGGAGCACGAGCTGGTCACCCCACATAGTTTGCCGCCGCAACTATTGCAATGCGGCGAACTCAAAACATTGACAAGGTTGCTAATGGATTGCGTCGTACTGGGAGGGGGGGCGGCTTGGGACTAAGGGAGTTGATGTAGCGAGGCAGCGGTAGGGGGCTTCAATGAGCACTCAAAGCCATTGCGCGCTTCAAATTCTTTGCGGCGCGCTGAATCTGCACTTGCTGCCCAGTTGAGGGGGCACCTTCGGCTTTGACGTGGCGGAGGGCGGCAGCAGGAGCAGTGAATTCTTGCCTCTGGGTCTCTGCTTCTTGCTTGTGCATCCGCGTCACATGACAAAAACCGCCACAACAAACAAAAATGTACAAGCTCCACTACAAGCAAGCCAATTTCCAAGAGTATAAATCTTATAACATGCACAAAGTACTCCAGTTCGTTGATTCGCACAGCAGTTCTTACGGCTCGGCTGCTTGCGCACCCACATCACGTGACACAAAGTGCCAAAACAAACAGCAAGGTACAAGCTTCATTGCAACCAAACCAATTGCTAAATGTGTAAATCTTATCACATGCAAAGTACCCGAGTTCGTGAATGAACACTAAAATTCTTGGGACTCAACTGCTTGCGCCCGCACTGTACAGGACAGATAATCCTTGTCCTCAGTGGCGGTGGAGGGAGGATAAATGGGGGTAAGACGCACTATGTAACCACCGCTGTCGGCCCTTGCAAGCACCACACTCGAGCCGGGCTAGCTCTCGAGGATGGGATCTCCAGCACGCAACAAACCACATTTGTATAGTGCCTCCTGTTGCGGAGTCTAGAACTCAAAGCTTGGACGGTTTGATGAAAGTAGCTAGATCTCTGCGGTAAGATCAATATATCTACATCACCCGTGCCTTTTGAGTTTCCCCATGGGGAGAAATCAACCTAGAAAGGAATGCTTGTGGTGGAAAAGAAAAAAATGTGTGAAAACTGGTGAAAGTGGGGGGAAGTCCACGTATACCATATCCCCAATGCGAAAGAAGCATCAAAGTATCCGTTTCCAAATGAAAAGGCTGAAACATCGAGGAACAATCTACAAAGTTTATGTTCAAAACTCACAACTCTAGACATCCTACATATCTAAATCTCCATCTAACAACATGCAAAGCAATTGGGTTCCTCAATTTACACCGAATTCACAGAAATTTACAGAAATTTAGGCCATTTCGAAGCAATTTACAAAAATTCATGCAAATTACAGTGTAAACTGGATTTGGCCCCCGGCCCTGCCCCCATTATTCCCCGGCTCGCCCATTTGGGTCTCTCTTTCTTTTCCTCCGATGCCGTCGAACTATCAATTGATTCCGTGGGCGATCCATCACGGCTCGGATGAGGTGCTCTGCCGGTGTCCGTCTTCATGAAGGCCAATCCTTGGTTTCCTTTGGGCCCAAGACTTAGCCTCGTCTGTTTTGGGTCTTAACGGCCCTTTGTAGTTCCGCCGCACCAAAAGCCCCAGTAGGGGGGTCAGAAGCCTCGGCATTCAAAGGCGTTCATTTGTCCCCCAACTGGGCTTTCGTCCATTCCATAATGTCCTTCCTTTCCTCTTTCCTTACTGATGTGTGTTCTGCCTTCCGGCTCTTCACAAAGCTCTTTTTGAAAGCCAAATTCGAGCTTCTTCATCCTTTCTTCGGAAAGGCAGTCACCAGCCTCTTCGATTCTTCAACTCCTCCTTGAGGTTTGACATTTCCGTCTATCTTCGTGTGCGACAGCAGCAGACGTTCTAGCCAACACTGTAGCAGTACACGACTTGGATGTTCACAACTGGAGTTGGAATTCAGTGAGATAGATGTTGCAATTCGCCCAAATTGCCATCTTGTTGTCAAATGTACACTGATCACTAAGGCAAAACACCAATCCATAATGGGGTCTATCTGGTTGCTATGCAAGCAGACTTGTTCGCGTGGAATTGCGAACATAGAGCAACAAACTGGGTCTCCAAGTAACCTTCTTGAAAGAGACATATGGCGGATGGGTAGCCGTGGCTTGGGCAAAAGGATAGTGATCAATCCCTCCAACTACATGCCCTTTAGTGTGCCTTGCTTCAATGGGCTGGCCGCCTTAAAATGCAGTTATTTAGCCTGGGAGGTCATGGTATATGGTGATCCAGAAGAATGTCCAGCCTAAAAACACTACTCGTGACATCCTTTCCATAGCGGGCGGATTGAGAACCCACAATGATGACCGGTGTTTTGCTTTCGGATGCAGCCTTCAAGAGCCAGCCGAGCCGTATGACTCGGGCAGAAGCTCCAAATAGACAAGGTTGCAACACTCGGACCTGCGTGGATCCCCCAACGGGCGCACCTTGTCTGTATTGAAGATGTGAGGCTAATAAGGTGGGAACCGACAGAGTTGTAAGGGGGGTTGGATCTGACCGCGCGACTCCTTCACCTTGGGGAACTACCGCTTGAGCTTGGGGTCTGTCTTCGGAGGCTTGCTTTACACCCTACTGATGGACTCATAATACATCTTCTTGAAGAAATCAACATTCCCGAGCTCTTCCCAACTCAGCTCATGATCACAGTCCAGCAACTTAGCAGCCGCTCGTCCACTGACTTTCCGTCTTAGACATGCTGCTCCATGTTCGGTGATATCTCTCACCAACGCCTTGTTTTTTTTTTGTGAACGAGGGCGTGTAGTTTGGCCAGATGCCGTGAAAACAGCAAAATACGGTAGCGGATAGAGAAAGGATTCATACTTTGGCTTGGATGGATGACTCATGCCTGTGCAACTTCAAAAATGGTATTCGGTCTCACCATGCCTTGGCATGCATCGGGCGACGTGAGATGTGCAGCTCTGCTTGCTTCTTCAACAAACGCGACGTTTCTGGGTGCGCCAGCCATTTGACAAATCGTTTGCACACATCCATCGGTAGCCCTCCGACGTACTTGAACGCGTCGTATGTAATGGCACGTGTCAGTTCCAACTTTTTGCGAATATGCTGGAATCTTCCCGAGTAACTGGGGTGGATATGGGCAATGACCTTTGCTAGTGGCTTCCAATCCCTCGCCCCCTTTGCGTCAGAAGGGCATCAACTTCGATTCCGGCTACGAACCCATCGGCCGTGCATGAGGCGAATTTCGTAACGAGGGCTGACCAGACAACAGCAGCCAAAACCATACTGTCTCTTTTGCCATGGATTTCATTTTGAACTCACCATTCAAACTTTTCATGCTGTCCCAGACTTGGGCATTCGTCACTATGTTACTCTCATGATTCACGCTGACCGCCGCAACGGCCTGCAGAAAGAACTCAACACTTTCATCGAAGTTGGTTTCACTAGTGGCCCTTTGGAGTCTTTGGTGCTGCCCGGACTTCCGCTGACGCACATTAAGGGAGGTCCCAGTATTCAAATTCATCGCATTGGCGTACTGCAAAGGCGGAACCATGTCACAGATGCTCATCATGTTGTTTTTGCTTCTTGTGCAGAATCTGGTGATTCCATGCGAGATGCGGACCACCAATGGACCAATGACCTTCAACAATAGAAAGGGAATGACAACAACGAAAATTTGGCCGGATCCGGCAAAAGATGAATGGACGGTAAACTGCTATGAGGAATATGAGGACACATGCACCTCCTTTCGCCAGAGAGTCAATGGCTGCTGGAGCATATGGTGGGTCGTTGATAAGGGATCTCATGTTCTTCTTCAGGCGCTTTGCATTCCACCCGCGCGTTTGACCGTACTTGAGTTCGAGGTCGAAATGGATCAGTGCTATCGGGACTTGTTTTGTTTCAAGGATCCGTTCCGAAAAGCTCTCTCCGTCCGGTAAATAGGCGCGCTTCCTTGCTTGGTCGCGGTCTGCCCAATCAGAGTCATCATCTGATGGCAAATCCGTAATCTGAGCCGGGATAGCAGGTTCCTCAGGCGAATCTTCATCATCATCTTCAACAAACTGGTTCGGTTGTTCAGGAAGCTGGTGTAAGGTAACAACACCGTTCTCATGAATTTCAGCTTTTCCTTGAACCATGTCCATGATGGATTCTTCGAACTCGGCCGTTTCGTCGGTGTCCGGTTTAGCAGGCAGCCCGGCGCGTCCAAGGTCCAGACCGCAGCCCTTGACCAGGCATTGAGCGGCTCTTAGGACACCTTCTTGGTACTCCCCCATCAAATCCAATACGACAATGCCATACTCTTTCAATCGAGTCATCAGCTTTTTCACATCATCCGAAATGTCCGCCTGCTCATTTCCTTGGCCCATGGATTCGCTATCTTTTTTCTTGGCTGAGGACCTATTGCCGAATGCAGTCATAGCTTGGGAAGGTGTGGAAGTGTGGAAGATTTGATGGAGACGTGTGGGCGTTATATGAACACGAGACTAATGTAGACGTACCATCGGCACTTCACTCACAAGCCTCTCCTTCAGGATCGCACCACTGGACGTTATCGTAAGGAAGGGAAACATCTAGAGTCTCGGTGTCTAGGGGCTCATTTTCTTCGGGTGACTGACCGGCGGATTTCATTTCTATGAAAAGCAGAGGCTTTAAGCAAAAAATGGAGCCTTGAAAATTTTGTTTCCAGCTCATCCTTGATACCAAAAGCCTGTTCGCCGCACTAGGCCTACTAGAAATTGCAAAAAGGGGTTAAATCCGACAGCAAAAAAACCTCAATATGGGTGCGAAACAACGGGTTTTTCACGAAAAGGGTCCCCCCGGCAACAAACGTCGAATTGCAACTTGGTGTTGAATGGCCATGGAGAGGGGGTGGCACTTTAACCACATTGCATGCGGGTGTGCTGTGACGATCAAGATGACACAAGTGAGCTCGTATCGTCATAGTCCTCATCATGAGAACTAGAATGGCTGCTAGACACCTCTGAATCAACTGGAACACTGCTTTCGTCACCTGACTGTGAGTCGGAATCTGAGGATGTATCCGATGAGTGCGAAGTATCAAAGTCTAAATCAGGATCGGAGCCTGTATCCTAGCTCGATTTTCCGGATACACTATAATCAGAACCCAAAGAAGATTGAATGGCTGGACCGACTGGCGGTGCAACCGCGGAAAACGCAAACGGTGCAAGCCTAGCAAGCAGCTTGGCTGCCAAAACGCGAACCAGTATGGCACGCGGTTTAGGTCTGGGCTGCAATATAGCTTTAGATTTGGGCTTTGGAGCAGCCGGTTCGGGCTGAGGGGCGGCCGCAACCTGTAGCACTGGACAAGGCTGCACCTTTGGCTACTTTTTTACCGGTTTCGGTTCGGGGACGGAGTATTTTCTTTTGTATGCGGGTTTCAATTTGTTAAAGCATTTTCGAAAAACAGAGATTTTAGGGTCCTCACCGACTCGCGGAATGATACTAGGTTGCGGTTGTATGACAAGGGGCCGTCATTTACCCACGTATTGCGTGATGAGGGATGTCTTTGGACGGTTGTACAAGATGACATTTGCCTGTCACATATTCAAATATTCGGCTTCATCTAAGCTGATGGGTTGGGAGAGATTTCCGGGGAGAGTGAAGTCCGGCGGCCTATTGGGCGATCCAAATGAAATTTTCCTCCCTCAAAACCAAAAGGCACTGTTGAATTTTTACAACCTTCAAAAAGCACTAGCATCTCGAGGATTGCATTACCACATACAAAGTGTGGACTAATACCATCCTTTTTGTGCACTTACTCCCCTCCTCTGCCTCCCATTCGGGAAAAATGCTCACTGGATTTGGCACCTGATATCACATTTGTCTGTTGGTGCAATCGATGAACAAGAGCGGAGAGCATAGCCTCGCGCGGCTCTTCCAAAAACATTGAAGCAAGAATGGAGTTATGTGTCGGGGTCCACAGACCAAGTGCAAAGACAAGCGAACAAATACTCCTGACATTTACTGTCAACATCCTCCGACCCAAGCAAACAGACAAGGAACATGGAGAAAATTTCGATCACCTTCTTCGTATTCAATCCGGTACCTGGGGTGGCATATTTCCAATGGCAATCCCTAACTTGGATGTCGATCGCAAGTATCGCAGGGAGGTAATCACGCACAAAGGTGTGTAGTGCCGTGAGAGGCTTACTAGTTTCACCGGGTCTGGCTAAATGCTCGATATCAGGTCGAAGGCGGTCCGATGCATGGTAGAATGTCAACATTGTTTGTTCTTGCTCCTAAAGGTTAGGAAAGCCATACACTTGGAAGATTGCAAGGTTATTCAGAAAAGTGTTGTGTGATATACTCACCAATAACGAGAGGTATGCCGTGTACAAACAGTGTAAAGCATACTGGCAACCATGCCACACGCCGAAACAAAGGAGAAAGGGGCGCATGGCCTCCCGCGCACCAAGACATAAGGTTAAATGACCATACATACCATCCGACACACAATAATAAATGTTAACATCAAGCATTAATGATAGGCAAGTAGTGTTAAGGTTTGTCCGAATGTGATCAAGCGATGCGAGCGCACATGTCAAAGCAATGTTTTCCTACATGTTGTGCGACACCATTGAGTGTGGACTTCAGGGGGAGCAAACGACCTTTTGCATCACAAGATCAAGAGGTGCACAAAGCGGTACCCGTTGGTAGCATTGGATTAAAAAGTGTGTAGTATGGTCACGAAGGTTCGATGGTAAGACAGAGAAAGACGCAGAAGCATTTATCACCGCACCTACTAGCTGTCTGGGGGGTGGTGCACCCAGGAAAGTGTCTAGCCTCTGACCACCCTTCATGAAGCGCAACTGAAGTGCAATGGATGCCAACATTGCGATTTTGGCCTGGGCGAATGTCCCATTTACACCGCCTATGGTTATCCCCCCATAGGCCGCACAGAAGACCAAGGTAAGCAAATAAAACTTTTGTTCGTATATGCTCGGCGCTTATACGGGTTTTTTTGGGGGGGGGAGATGAAACCAAACCGAAGCTTCGTAGTTGGCGACGTTGATCATGGGTTACAGTGTCTTCAGCAAAGCAATTTAGGTTGCCCTGTTGTGCGGAAGCTTATCCTTCTGCTGGAATACATAGTGTTGGCATAGCACAGTACAATGCATACACACAGGCAACTCTACGGAAAATCCACTAGTGTCTGTGGGGCCGTATGCCATATCCTTTCGCAGTTTGGCGAGATCCTGCCTCCGCTTGTCGCACGTGAATGCAAGAGCAAATTAGAAAATTTGGGTGGGTACGCCATTTAGATTTGCACATCCAAGCACGTCCAAACCAGAGCTATAGACCTTTTGCTTGGCAAGAAATGAGGTCTTCAGACATTTCGGTGCTCTAGACAAGGAATTACACCAGATCCGGCAAAAAAAAAACAAATAACAGCTATTTTATGGTTACACCACTAGGTACGGCCTTTAGGTCCAATGTAAATTCATTTGTCGGGGTGTAACACCGAACTGCGGTGACTAAAACGCCCTAATGTGTGGTGACGCATAAATGCACCGTGGATCTCCACGGCAAAGACCGTTGACCGAAGCACCCAACACTTACATGGTAGCCTCGGCATAGTGTTCAAGCACAGCACTTTGAAAGCGAAGTGCGCAAAGCGTGCCAAAGCAAACAATCTTTGCACAGGTGCACGACTGCACGACTCCTGGAGATGAGTGGTTCACATTGCACCAGCAGTCTGGCCTGTGTTGCGCAATATTTTGTCGGCTTCTAGCGGCGCTGCCAGGTTCCTACTGCAAAAGGCCTCCGCTGCAAGCTTTCTTTGCAATAGGAGCAAACAACAACAAGACCTGATTACCGTTGGAAAGGCATACTGCTAACGGCGGGACACAAACCCGAAGGCAAGGATGCACGTTCAATAGCCAGCCTGTATTAGCTTCTGCAATCAACAGGTGAAACAAGTACAATCAACTACTCTCATAGGGCAGAACCGCCTGGTGCAAGAAGGTAGCAGGAGTTGCAAAAAGCGTGGCGTGCATCAGCTGGCTCACTTGGGCAGTAGCGATACTTGTCTGGTTGCTTTCGGCGCAGTGAACGAATGTTTTGAAAGGAATAGCACCGCCTCCGCTGCTTGAAATAGCCACAGATGCTTCGGACGGTAGCAAGCAGCAACACAAATTCGATCTCAATGATCCAGATTGGCAAATTCGCACAGAAACATGTGGAATATCAAGTGATTGCCGTCAAAAAGATGATTTCAATCAAATTGAGTTGTAAAAAACGGAAAGTACTATTCACAAGCATAATTTGATTGAGATTAGAATGTGTCAAAATGTGTCATCATCGTTACAATACATTGCCGCAGAGAACATCATCGGAGAGTAATTGCTCAATTATTACCGCATGATTGTACGGGAATGTTAGCGAGTGCGTGCGCCTCACTTCGTGCACCCTAATGACTTTCGCCGGATCCGGAAGAAGTATGTACCCAATGTACTGAATTGTGCATATTTCTATCTATGCCCAAACGTTTAACCGGATCGGGCGAAAGCATATGTAGGATTGGTGTTATCATTTAGATGGTTACCATATTTGTCGATGTTAGGGTCGAATGAAGGACGTGAATGACACTTAACGAGAATGGAAAAGATGAACGCTGCTGTTACAAAGATACCTGAGGTGAAATTGGACAAGAGGGTAACACATAACATAATGGACCAATGCATGTATTTTGTCGATAGTCAGAGCAGGGTAGTGGTGAACATGCATACCAACTATATTTTTTCGGCCAAAGATGCCAAAACGCAGCCGAAACTGGTCCAACAAGCGGGGACACAATGCCGCAAGGGTGACAAGGAAGGCCACGGACAGGATCGGGGACCTAGGGCCCGTCACCCTTGGGCCCCTGAGGGCAAAAATGATGACCGTCACCAAGACGAACATGACGCTCGAGGTGACCAATCCTTTGGGCAAGGGAGACCAAGCGCAGAAGCGGGGGGAAGTTTTCACTGCGGATGGCCGCATGATGAAGTGGCAATATCCCACCAATGAGGTATTGGAAGAAGAGTTAAAGACGAAGGAGGGGGCAAAATCGCTTCTGTAGGTGACGGCGAAAATCCGTTCCGGTCAGTCCAACAACTCAAGCATCCTGACCATAGAAATCAGCGATTCGAAAACACGGGGGCAATAGGTGAACTTGCAGGGCACACAAACCCTAATACATTTTCTTCTTTCCCATCTGCAGATTGATGCATCTGAATTGGTCTAGCCGGGTAACGTAGGGTCGGGGGGAAATCGCCTAACCCGGCGAAAGGAATTTGTTGCTTTCGGGTTTTGCAGAGTTAGCGGCGCTAATGGGAAGCATTTGCATCACGATGGTGCGCAATGCGACGCGGTCCTTAGGGTGCATCTCCATACGCGGCCACCAGAAGATGCTTTGCGATCCAGACCCGGTGCACGTGCTAAATTCTAGTGAAAATTGTGTGTGAATGACCCATTAATGTGCAGGTGAATGAAAGTGTGAATTAATTTTTTGCAACTTGGTATGTGACTGTCAAAACGGTACCGACGTGCATTTTCGAAGTCCTTCGCTTTCTTGAATTTTGGGAAAAGAGAGCACAGCAATCGGGGACAGTAGCAAGGCACGATGTAAAGAATGAGTCCAAAAAAATTCAAATACGACTCGGATTCAAAAGGACCTTTCAGAAAGAGTATATATACTATCCTATCCTATTCTTAGTTTCCTTTGATGTGAACGGTAAGCATAATAAATAACGGGTTGAGGTGAAATGATGGGCTTCTTGTTGCATATTTCTCTTTGTCAGACGTACGTACATACATGGTTATACAAATGTGCACAACCATCCAAACATGCTGCTGGCACGCGACGGGCTTGAAGCATGGAGAATAGGAGTCATGCACAGACAAGGGGAATGTGGGGCGGAGGATTTTGAAGCGTTATCATTAATGCTACGCTCTGAAGCCATTTGTTATTCATATGGTACGTCACCTGCTCACATATATGCACACATCATGCAGTTGAAAAATTGGGGTCGAGAACGGGGAACAACAAACATGTGTAAGGGCATTGATAGGTTTCTATCTACAATACGCCTCGTGGTTAGTGGTCATTTCAAAGTAGAAATACGATGCATTCTTCCTTGAAACCCAAGCCATACTTTTTCACCGGTTCCGCTACAAAAACCATTAAGAATGAGTGAGGGGTGTTGTATGCGTGGCAAAGTGGTGTCCGAGTGTAAGATGGTACTGTTACGAAGAGTAGTACATCAAGCATGGCCGAGAAACCTTGAGCAACCCGAACAAAAGGTGAGCATTTCCTCTTGAATATTTGCGGGCATGTTAAGAAGGCAGACAAGATGCAGGGCGTGAGTGATGCAAAGTGGAAAAGCGACTATATTGGCACAAGCGGTCGTTTTGAAAGGTGAATGTTTGTTTCCTGGATAAGGGTGGTTCACCTCCTTTCATTTCAGAAAACGTTGTTCGGTGCAGCCCACGGAATTTTGTCGCTAATCAGACATGGGTGCTGGGGCTTCTGTGCCGGTCGCAACGGGCAAGAAAAGAATGGTCTATGACAACTGAGAAATAGTTCGCAACGTGAGGCGGAACACACAATGATGGTCAACAAACGCGTCCTCAAACCATGTTCACCCACTCAAGCAAAGTTCTACCCTAATAACGCAAAATTTTTATGTAATATCCTCGAGGTTAGAGGTTGATAGAATCCGGAAGAATTTCGTCATGATAGGAAGATCATGTGTAGCAATACAAATTGTGTATTTATTGTAGTGTACAAACACATCCTATCTTCAGACGCGGAGTATGTTTCACAAGATCCGGGAAAAGAGGGGAAATAGTAATTGCTGGTATATCCTATCCGCTTTGTTCATTACTACCGGCGTCACCAGGGTAACTCCATAGCTGATAACACATACGTACAGCAAACCAAACAACACAAACTATTCTAGTTATGCCATGGAAGTCGCTGTCCTTGCACGCACCACTAGTCATAGGTGCACGTAGTTAATTCATATCAGGGTTTGAATAGAGGAAAATATGAATCTGGAAAACTTGACATGTGACTCGGGTACCCGTCGAGTGACGGAATACCGTCCGTCGAAATCATGTTTTGCCGGTTCCGGACAAACATCACCTATCAGGTTAGTGTGGATGTATTGCAGTACAAGTAGCGGTGCGTGGTTTTTGGAAATTGTATGTATGTGCCTAGAAGACCGATGATGTTTGCCCGGTTTAGGAAAAGGATACAATACCTGGAATGCAATTGCCAAAGACAATATTACCAATGCTATAAGAAAAAGAGCATACATCCACTACGCAACTGAGGACATTTCGTGAGAAATATGTGCTGCGCTCACAAAACGTCTAGGTTTCAATGTTTTTCGAGTATGCTTTGGAGAGTCCCCGGATAGAGTCCATCAAATTGTAATGTAAAACTCTTTCACCGGTTCCCGTGAAACCTCATCAGAACAAATTTTCGAGAAATGAGAAAAGGCCGAATTCAGCAGTGTCGGCACACCAGCATTTTTCTCTTGATCCGGAGAAAAGACGCAAATTTCGGGTGAAAAGGGGGTCTTGGATGTAGCTGCCATACCCTCCAGGGGCGGTACGCATTGCCTACCCCTAAACCTTCACAGCACAAAAGATTGACAGAGTGAAGATTCGTCGTACGATGCTAATTGCAGACGTTATGTGATGGTTCTTTCAATGGAGGAGCCATCCAAAAAAGGGGTCCCATTTGCCAATACCCTCGGAAATGCGGTGTATGTTCAAGAGCAAGGGACTTGCAAGTCTATGATGTTTCGCACTGCGCACATAAGCACAGCTGCAAATTTCTGCTTTTGGGCCGTAGAGGGTGGAAATTGCCTAACGTCCTGTGTACCACTTCCTTCTGCGGCCACGACTAGAAAAAGGGTGAATGACACATAAACACGGCTAAAATCTACTTTGCATGGGATGTTTGATCATTGTGAGTGGTGGCAATATCAACAAACTGGATCTTGGAATCTCGATTTGTTGAACTGTACAGAGAGGAAGTTGCTCTCGTAGGGTTTCACATGCAAATTGTGTACCAGTCCCTTGCGAAGCACCCCACCCTGGGGCCCCATGGGCAAATGGGGTAAAAACCAAGTGTTTATTACTATCGTCCATGACTGCATGTACTCACATTGGAGGGCCGATCAATATTTGACGCACCCACCTCCCGTGGGTGCCCCCCAAACATGGAGTATGGCGGCACAGAGGGACGCGAAAGCCGGGACTAGGTCTCTTCCGTGCTCAGGCTCCTGAGTAGCTACCGTAACGGTGCTTGCCCTCCTTGTTGGAGCCTGGGCGTTGCCCAGGGCTAGCTTTGCGAACCAGCATTCATGCACAACTAGCTGCGCTAGGCGAGTGCCCCCACCTAGGGAAGTCCATGGGACGTGTCTGGGCTGAGTTGGCACTGGACTTTGCGGGGCTCACGGCTCCCACTAGAAGAACGGGCGTAGGTGCCGTGCCACGCAATGCAGCTAGTGCACATGCTCTCAGTGGCGGGCCAATGGCTGCCGGGGGAGGGGAAGGCCAGTCTAATCGGTGCCGAGCGCTGAATCCCCCAATAGGAAGGTATTGTGAGGGCTGTTGACCCGCCCGTATTTTCCGGTGTGGGGAGAAACGGCGCTGCACTTGTAGCGGCTAACACTCCACTACCAAGAGTCCCGGCTTAAGTGCCTATGAGCGCCGGTGCACCTATGCTTCATGCCGTTCTACTGGAGCCGTGGTGAGTGCCGGGGAGTGGAGCAGCTGCCCCAGCGCCTAGGTGAGGGGCTAACGATGATTGGGGCGTTTTGCTTGCAGCACAATGCGCCCTCCCACAACCATTGCCGGCAGGTGACGGGGCGTCTGTTGCCGTTGCAAGGCGAGCCATGAGGGACATGGCCGGCATGGGTAGCCACTGGCGCTGCCAAGCTTTCGCTGAGGGTACTAGGTGCTGCTCCTGCGAGCAAAACATTGTTCGCCTAGGTGGCCAAGGAGGCGCAAGCCCCCACGGAGAGGGCGCGGCCATGGCACCACGCAGGGCTGGCGGCATTAAGGAATGCCGCAGCTGCTCCGGATAGTGGCGGAGATGCTGTAGACCGGCCTACGTGCAGCATTTCGGCTTGTTGCCGCTAAGCCTCTCCGCAGGGTGTTGTTGGAAGAGTTCCCGTGCCGCCTATACAGTAGGTACTTTGTAGTGCTGGACACGCGCTTACCATGGGTCGGGTGGGCTAGCCAGGCCCCACGGATGCGCTCTTCTCGAGGTAGCCACCCTCCGGCAGCGGGCAATAACGTAGTAGGACGTCCACTGCCCTCTACCGTGCATGCCGCAGTTCCTCCTTGCCCAAGGGGTGGGCGTGGGGGGAGGACATTGGGCACGCAGCTGGCACATGCAGAGGAGGGGTGGGTCGGCCCCATATCAAAAAGAATTGTATGCTTACCTGCACTGAAAACACGGGCGGGCCGGATGGCTGCAGTCACCGTTTCGGGTCCCCTTGACCCCCTCGTGGGGGTTGGAGGTTGTTGGGGCTAGGGCGCCCTGGTCTCCTCACAAGTGCCAACCCCCGCGTGCAGGGCGCCACAGATGGCCCGAAAAACCTCCGGGAGCGATGGGGATGCCCCTTCGGCCCATGGGTGCTCTAGCTGGGCCCAGGGGGGGGGGGGAGTGGGGGCAATTGAGGCAAGAGGAGGGGGAGGTAGTTTATCATTGGGCTATTCCCCTTGAACGGAGAACGCGGGCATTAGCGACGCACTGAGCATGACACGGCGCTGGATCGCGTGCACACAATTGCACTGGCTAGTCCTCCGGTGTTGGAGGGTTGGGCGGTCGCGGGCACAATTGCCAAGGCGCTCCCCACTCAAGACAGTCCCAAACAAAGTGGGCCTTGTCCTCGTGCGGGGCGCCGCAATACGGGCAGGCGGCCGTGTCCGACTACCGGTGGTCGTGGACCCGCGCAGCCATCTACATGGCCCCGCCAGCTAGCCCGTACCAAGCAAGGCCTCTTTTTTTTTTAGGCTGACATGCGGAGTGCCCTCTGCAAGAAACCTCCGTTGACACCATCTCATAAGCCCCAAAAGGTGGCTGCTCGGCGCGACTCTAGTCCATGAGTTGCATGGCATTGCAGTCGCTCACGCACGTTGTTCCCATTTGAGTGGCTCTTGTACGAAAATGTAGCATTTGCGTCAAGCCCAGCACACACCAGACCACCAACCAATTCATGTGGCTGCCACCCCGGCACACGCATGGTGTGCAGTGCTCACCGCATTGGCCCCACAGTTGAGTGGGGTGGGGCCACATGACTAAGTGGCTTGTAACAGCATCTTGGTAGTCCCAAGGCTGAGGCTGCAAGCCAGCCGGACCATCTGAGCAACCCGCTTGTAGCAAGTGTGCATGATCAAAGACAAACAATGCGACGAGAAAATGATCTCCTTCATCCAAGGGAGCCGCGTGAAAGCCGCACAGTTTGCAGCACCATGGTCTCCAAGCCACTCACCTCCTTGTCGGAGATTGGAGTGAGGGTGACCCCGTGCAGGGTTAGCGGGGTCATGAGCGCGCCGACTACCCGCACGTGCTGGTGTATGGCAGGGAGGTGTTCCAGGCGGTGCAACACATTTCGTCCTTTTTTCGGGCGCTTTGTATGGACCGGCCCAACGCCTGCGCACCATGGCGACATCGATGCCCAGCTGGCAAATTTAGGCAGTCGCTAAAATCGCTGATACCGCGACAAAGCCGACGGAGCATTTGCATTTGCCTTCCACTAACCAGCAAAACTTGTCCAAATGGACATCCCTCCCAGGACCTACAGCCACTCTTTGGTCACGGGGGCCACGTCTTGGAGTACCACCTTCCCTAGGGTTACCGCTTGAGTGTTGTAGGCGTACTTTAGGACCCCAAGGCAGCATATGTGACGATCCTTTAGTGGGGATAGCTTCCCCGGCTTTGAGTCATCAAAGCCGACCACTGCCAATGTCGGAGGGAGCGCACACACCCGCTGTTGCAAGGAGTTCTGGATCGTGGTGAAGACATTCGCTAGGATCATGGACATCGGGCAGCCCCGCAAGATACCATTTCTGGCCCGCCACCACGCGCCTAGACCACCTTGCGGGCGTGGCAGAGCTTCATATACATGGCCCCTAGGGCTCGCAAGGCAAAGGAATCATCCTTTAGCCAGCGGTAGACCACCCACTGGTTGGAGGACGAGCCCTCGTCCAGCCGGTCTTGCAACGCCTACATCCGTGCGGTGCAAGTGCCACTACACCTTGTAGGTCTTGCCTCATAGGGCAGTGGGTAGCAAGCTAAGGGACTCTAGCGGGGCCAACTGGTCGCATGAGCCCCTAACGCACAAGACGGAGTACTCCGGCGCCATATGACTTCAATTAAGCCCACCTGTTGGGTATCCGTGGGCCCGCGATAGGGCTGTTTGCGGGCAATATTAGTCCATGTGTATAGATGGAAAGGGACAAGCATGGTGGTACACTGCTCACGGCTGTTTGATCCAAGGTGGAGATGCCAATTGATTTTTTCCAAACATCTTCTAGGGGCTTTGGGATGGGTTTGGGTCATCATTAGATGACAATACATGTACTGGGGCACCCACAGGGGCACATGTTGCGGTTGCTCGGCCCCTATACCCCCCCCCCCCCGAAACCCCCCGAAGTTGCCGTTTGTAGGTTGTTCAGTGGTGCTACATGGCTCCCCGTGGGTTTATACGTTGTCACCGAATGACCACACCAGCCTAGCCAAAGGATCGCCAGGGGTTAGGGAAGGACAATCAAAAATCACAATTTTGTGGCCAATCCATGCTGGCCAAAAAACGGCCAAGTCTTCACTACTAGGGCCCCATACGGGGGCTGATCAAGGGCCCGCACATGGAGCCTGGGTTGGTATTGGTTAAGGGGTGCACGTGCAAGAAAACAGTGGAATGGGACCACGGTCTGGGTCGACGCACAGTGGCAGCTTTTCACCAACCAAGTTTTGTCAACCATAGTGGAAAGAAACCCCAAATGTCGCTTTTAGGGGCCAATAAGCACCACTAGGTGGGCTGGATTGGTGCTATATGCGCTCCAACAGGTTTATAAGCACTTTCCTTGTCACCAAAAGATCACTCGAGGTTGGCCCAAGGATCCCAAGCAGTCGTTGTGGGTCACCAGAAAAAATGCATTTTTCAGCCAACCGATGAAGGTCACTTTCAGTGAAAATGGTGATTTTGCCCTTGTCAAACGGGCCATGATCGGCCATAGGCAAAGCGACAAAAAACGTCCTTTTGCATCCTAGCATGGGCATACTATCACATTGTGATTTTCGCCAAGAAAAAAGGTGGCGCTGCTTTTGATCTCCCTCCTACCCACCCCACCCCAAAAAAGGGGTTCAGGTGGGGAGGGGGTTCTAGTGGGGTCCCGCCCAAAAGTGGGGGTGGGGATTTTCATTAGACAACATAATGATTTTACAAGGACTGAACCAACAATTGAACCCTTGGGGTGGAGTACGAGAATGGGCCCAAAACCAGGGGTTAGTGGTGTTCTCCGATATATACGTGGGCTTGAGTGGTTTTGGTCAAACAATCTCTGTGAGGTGATTTTCCAAAATTTCAAGTGCAACGGCCTACAAACAGCAATTTCGGGTATTTTGGCGCAGGGCCCATGGCCCTGGCTACAGGGGCCCGGCAGCCTATGATCGTTCCTATGGGGGCTAAAGTGCCCATATTACCACCAAATGATGACCCGAACCAATCCCAAAGGCGCCGAAAGGATTCTGGAAAAAGTTAAATTTGCAACCTTGCCCAAGTGACACCAAACAGCAGAAACTGCAGAAGCGCTCGCAGCCCCTACCACCCAAGCCACACACCCCACAGGGATCCAAAAAATTTTGTTGGCAGCTAAAAATCGAAAAATTGCAAAAACGACAGAGACCTTCCCCCACGAGCCCTCCGTCACCTTCCAAGCCATAGTTGGGGAAGCAGGCCTACCGGCAAGTTTTTGGCCCAACTTGGGAATCCCTGAATATGAAGGTGCTAATTAAGAAAAAAAAGGAGGCCCAGTTCCCAAACAAAAAATTGGCATACCAAAACCAACGTACCCCCCACCCCCCAAATGCCCTACGTGCTTCTCACAGGCAGATTGGTCTAACAACGTGATTTCAGGGGGTAACGAAGAGTGCCGCGGGTGGGCCTGTTTTGTGTAATTGCTGGTGGTCAGTGGACATCCCAAGGGCAAGCCTACTCAGACCATGACCCCTACCCAGATTCTTCCTAACATAGAGCATACTTATCACTCAGCCCCCACGCCAAGGGCCAGGCACTGAAACCGACACTTTCACATACCTCACTATCTGTTGCCCATTTCCACACTATTTCTTTCGCAGATCACCCGTCACGGCAATTTACCTACTTGCCACCTGTCGTAGGTGCCCTGTGGCTTGCACAATGTCTATAGCACCCTTTCAACAGCATCCAGCTTCTGACAGTCCTCAGAGAGCCAGATTTGCAGAACACGGTGATAGATAGTTGACCTCAGTTGGATGCCCAAAAGACTACTAGATGGGTGCCACATGAGAACAGTGGGCAAAAGGCACTGTCAGCAGGCATGCTTTTAGGAGCGCACATACCCTCACTGGCAGTGTCCTGTACTAACTTCCGCAGCAAGTGATTGGTAGTGTCCGGCACTTGATCAGAGTCTGGCGGAGAGATTGGATCCTAAGGGCAAAGAAGCTGAAGATGAGACTGGTTCACAAGGCAAAACCTCCCTCTTGCCTGGTTGGTGGGAGTGGGTGTTCAACAAGTTTTGAAGAGCCAAGCTTAGGTGAGACTTCAGCAGCAGCCCTGCAATCTGCCTTGGCCACCTAACAGCAGAATGGCCAGCCTCCGAAAAATGATGACCTACTTTCAGCCTACCCCAATAACCCATCCCAACCATATATCCATAGCCGGGCAGCGATGTCACCTGGACAACACCCTAACAGTTAGGATGATTGCTTGACGATGTTTGGGGGTCCTCTTGACAGCGGTTTGATGTCGCTGTCGCCAGCAGTTTCAACTTAATTGTGCCGGCCAAAAAGCACCTAGAATCTGTGTGTTGGGGTTGTATCCCATGACTGGGCAATATCTTGGGCTGTGTGGCATTAGTTGGAGAAGGGGGGGGGGGGCGGGGGCTGTTGCCAAGTTTCAGGAGGCTTTGGGCTGTTGTGCTGCAGCGACCCCCTCTCCCCTGATGCCTAGTGGAAAACAACAACAACAACAACAATAACAACAACAACAACAACAACAACAACAACAACAACAACAACAACAACAACAACAACAACAACAACAACAACAACAAAAACAACAACAACAACAACAACAACAACAACAACAACAACAACAACAACAACAACAACAACAAGTACAGCAACAACGACAACTATAACAGTAATAAGCAACAGCAAGCATGCCACAGTGGTAGAAAGCAGCAGTAGAAAGTAAAGGGTCTGGTTCCTCATGGTCATTGTCATCTTGGTCATTATCATGTGGATATTACCAACTGCACAAAAAAAAAAAACACCCTCGAAATTGGCACTGCATTTGAGTTCTGATGCTTGGGAGATGCAGCAACACTTAGATGAATCCACACAAAGCATTTGTGATAACATGTCATGCATTCCTTACCTAGCCCCACTGTCACATATAACAAAACGACCAGTGATGATCGTTGGCGCTCAACGAAGACTACAGAACCGCTTTTTTATCAGATTCTCCCAAACTAAGAGCATTCAACATGACTACATAATCCTTGCTATATACAGGTCTCCCAAATGAAGAGAAGCAAAAAGTGGCTACCTAACCCTTGCCACATAGATTCTCCATAATGGAGAGCAATCAAAGTGACTACATGACCCCTGCCATATTGGGTCTCCAAAGCAGCGAGGGGTATTGTCATTACATAAACCTCGCCATATTAGGTTCTCCATAACGAAGAGCATTCAAGGTTGCTAAATAACTCACACCGTGTTGGAGCCATACCCTGCATGCGTGTGGATAGTTGGCTACATCAAGCATGCCATATTAGAACACATCATCAGAAACATAGGAATGGGATCGAATAGGATTAGTCAAAGTGGAGAATATCACTATATCCGAGGCCATAGATTGACCTATGGCAAAAATCTGCCCTTTGTGCCATGCTTGCATGCACCCCCCTCTAGTAGATACGGGAGGGCTCTATGCTCCCACATCAAGACGCGATAGACATCAGTGATTTTGATGTAAATTTGATTGAAGCTCTGCAGCGCAGATGATCCAATCCCGGATGACAACCCAACATATATGCCGCAAACACACAATCCAAGCATAGGTGATACAGAACTATCTCACCAAGACACTCCTTTGCAAGGCTGTCCGTGAGAGAAAAAATGGGGCAAATCCTCTTGAGACACCGACAAAAATGCACAGTAATGGGGGCACTTGTTGAACAAAAGCAACATAAGTCCCGTCCAAGCAACAACAACAACAACAACAACAACAACAACAACAACAACAACAACAACAACAACAACAACAACAACAACAAGCAAGCAAGCAAGCAAGCAAGCAAGCAACCACTTCACCAATCCATTTTGCAAATTACTCTGACATATTGTTGTGTTGCAAATTACTCAGGCATGTTGGACTTGTGCCAACCGCAAGTGTGGTCGTTTCCAACCCCAAGCATGGCCTTGCCAAATTCTGATTGGAGCCCACAACTCACCGGTGGTGGCCCAAGCACTAGGCCACGCCCCCCACCTTGAGAAGGGGCAAGGGCAAAGCTAGGGGTAGGGGCGGTTGCAATGAGCCGCAACGGCTCTTCCGTGGTACTCTAATATACCAAAAGAACAATAGTTTTCTTCAACCTCTATGGAATGTGTAGACCATTGGGCAACAACAATGACGGGCTTTCGGCTGGCGCATGGCCGTGCATACATGGGCTAAGCAACTACCACGTGGGTCCCCATGCACTAAGGGATGGTATTGGCCAGCAAGGTGCAAATTAGGGCCGAAATGGCGTTTTTGGGGCCAAAGTAGGCACCACTTGGGTAGCCTAATTTGGTACATCGGTTTATATACTTCCATAGTCATCAAATCATCACCCAAGCTTGGCCCAAGGGGCCCCGGAGGTTATCAAAGGTTACCCAAAAATCGCGATGTGTGTGTGTTGTGTGTTGTAGCCATGGGGGCTGAACCTTCGCACTGCATGGCGCACTACAAGAACCACAAGGAATAAGTCTCTTCTAAAACACAAAAGCAGTGAAACTTGCAACAAGAAGGAAAAAAGCACCCTTCCATGACCATTTGGGCTACTTGCAAATATAAAAATGGTACTCCGGGAGGGGGGGGGGGGGTGATTGCACATTGGCCCGTTGACACCATCGCTCTCTACAATTGAGAGACTATGGCCCCGGGTTAATGTGCAATCGTGACAAACAATGGGATATCAATCGCTCAACCATTACCAAGGGGACTAGGAAGCAAACTTCCACAAAAAGTATTTGGCAGTGCGGGGCCTACTACCATCGCTGGACACCAAACTCCCTACTAAGTGCACCTACTCCCGCGAGAGGCACAACTTTGGCTCATTTTCAATCTAGGGGCTCCCCTTGGTACACGCTAGAAGACCCCATTTCGTTCTAGGCTAGAACTTCTAGTCTAGATGTTCTAGCCTAGATTGGATCAATACTAGAACGATACAATGTCCACCAAGAAATTTCCTTCATTGTTCCGCAGTGCATGCTTGCTATTGCCCATAGTGCATTGTGCAATGGTCCCTTCTCTCACGCTTAGATATTTCGCATTTTTTTGCAATGAAACGCCCCGCCACTTCCCCCCTTGCTCCCTCCTCAACCGGGAAGGATACTTCCCTCGTGTCTAAGGCACTACGGGACTTGAGTGGGGCTTCTAGCCTCAAGGATGAGTGGGTGGGCCATTTCTTGGCCATGTGGACGCTTATCATGCCCCCAAGGACGGCGGCAATTCAACAACGCCGTCCAATATGTGAACACCGCCATTTCCACCAAAACCACGGGTGAGGCATGCAAAGCCGTCGTTGAGGCATACGCCGCCTCCCTACTCCCCCCCACCGCCATGTGTAAACTTGTGCTCAACATGAGGGCCCCCAAGTCCTCGTGGAGGGCCCTCTCGGAGCTCTACGGGCTCCGTAACTTGGAGTACCACCGCACCGTCCCTAGTGGCCCCTACTCCCGTCCAATTTGCACCGAGCGGGACTTCCAAGCCCGTTGGAAGGAGTTGGTCGCCCCGGTGCAATTGGATCCCCCCGTTGCCACGGTGTTGCCCAAGGCCACCGGGATCTCATGGCCCTTCGCCTCATGGGTCAAGTACAACCTCTACCGGCCGGGCTTGGTGCGGTCAATCAACCGCTCATTCCCGTTGACATTCATCGTCCCGGGGGATGCCTACCCCGTGGCCGGGGGCAATTGGACGCAACTCACCATCTGCTTGGCCAACTTCGACCGCTTGGGTGTTAAGCAAGGCCAATTGCGATGACAAGGCCATGGACACCCTTGGGACGTTGTGGAAGAGCAATTGGGAGGTACTCCTCTCACCTAGTGCCTTTCACTTGTTCTAGTTTTGTTGCAGTTAGCCTCGGACACCGCTCGCTAGAAGCTAGGCTACACTAGAGTAGAACGAAATTAACCACCGCCAATGTCTTGTGTTTGGGTGTCTCAAGAGATCATCGACACGGGGCTCGTCCAATGGGGGGCCTCCAAGGAGGAGGCAAAGGTGATCCTCGGGGGGGATCACCCATGGACACGGAGAGTGATCGGGGTGTCCACATGCCCCCAAGTGGGCTCAATGTTCAACGAGGGGATATGGAACGAAGACTTCGGAGGGTAGTGCTATCCCGCGGACCATGGAGGGTGATGAGGCCCACTACACAGCCTTCTTTCTTGGGACGCCTTCTTTGCAAGCCGCTGATTGCAATATGCGGCGGATTTTGAAATTGCCACGTGCCTGGGTCGTCTTGTGCATTTTGCAATTGCCGATGACCATGGGTCGCTTGTTGGGGGAGTTTGTCGACCGGGAGGCTAGGGGGGCCACCCCTTCGCTCCGTCAAGACCTGCAAGTTCTCCTGTCGGAGACGCGTGCAGGTTGGAGCGTTTATGGGGCAGCTTCCCTGGATAGGGAAGAAACGGCCAAGTTTTTGGAGGCATGGCTGGATGTTGCTAGGTGCCTCGGCATCAGGCCGAGCACGGCCAAGTACAAGGCCATCGCGAATCTGTGGGACCTGCTGGCCCTTTATTGTACATATTAGGGCCCTAAATTGTTCAAATGTGCCGCAGTGGGAAAGTATTTCCGCCGTCACTGCACTGTTGGTATGGCATCATGGTGTCTAATGAGCCTGGAGCATGATGTAGATGCCATCTTGCACAACATCTGGCCATTTGGGTTGGCCATATTCTGCGGTGACATTTCAGAAAGCAGCAACCGCTTTTTGAAACATGGTCATAACGAGCACAGCAATCGGGGGGGGGGGGGTGCTGTCAAGTGGAGGGGGTGGATGAGGTGTCAGGGCGTAAATGGTGGGCCATCCACAGGGAGGCCGGTGTGCAAGCACAATGTATGATGTGGATGTTTGCACACTTCGAGGTGTTGGGGGTTGTGGACGGGGGGTTGGGGGGCGGTCGCAAGTTCCATGGTCGGGCACGGATGCAATGGAGGTGAGAGGGGGCCAGGGCCACATATAGGCTGCCCTTGGACAAACTCTTCGGCACCCCCTAGAGACCTATGTTAAAACCAATATCTTTAATGTTTGGTCAAAAATTAAAGCGTTAACCCAAAGTTGACCCTTTGGGGGGGGGGGGGGGGCTGCGGCTGTGGTGTGTGGGGCTGTGGGGTGTGGGGCTTGTGGGGTGTCGGGCAGTGGGGGGTGGGCCTGTGGTGTCTTGGGCTACGGGGTGTGGGGTTGTGGTGTGTTGCGCTATGGTGTTTCAGGCTGTGGTGCCTCCGCCTGTGGGGTGTGGGGCCGCGTGGTGTGGGGTTGTGGGATGTGGGGTGGTGGTGCGTGGGACTGTGGTGTATGGTGCAGTGGGGGGGTGAGCCTCTGGGGTGAGGGTCTGTAGGGTGTGGACGTGAAGTGTGAAGGGCTGTGGTGTGTGTAGCTGTGGCGTGCCAGGCTATGGTGTTTGGGGCTGTGGTGCTTCGGGTTGTGGGGCTTGTGGAATGTTGGGCGGTGGTGTGTAGGGCTTTGGTGTGTAGGGCACTGGGGAGTGGGCCTGTGGTGTGTGGTGTGGCTACCCCTCCACGTGTTGCATGTGCGAAAAAACCAAAAAAACCGAAAGTTAAGTTTTCGCCCCCTAGTATCAGTTTTTGCAGGTTAATATCATCGCGCCACATATCAATTAATGTATCAAATATTAATCATCGCTGGCATTAATAGTAACCTATAGAAATCAACTCACCCCTTCAAATATCGACCTGAACAAAAACATGCACAACACAAAGCGAAACACACAAGGGGCATGCATCACTATTGTGCCACACCATTTGGGGATGCAGGGGGGGGGGGGCTTTTGTGGGGGCCCTTGTGGGGTACATACCACGGGGACACCACACAGCACTATAACAAGCCCAACTTGGTTGGGGGGGGGGGGTTGCTCTAGGGGGTTACAGGACTTTTTGACCCAGATCCCAAGAAACTACACTCCCACACACCACAGCCCCGCACACCACACACACCACAGCCCCTCATGGCACACCCCTAAAAACCACACCCCCACACATCACACCCCACATACAGCACAATCCCAAAAGGGGGGGGGGGTTGGCAGTGCAGACAAAGCATGAACTAGGCCCTTTATCAGCTTTTGGGCAATCTACGACCTACAATCCGGCCACAATGGAGACACACCCATCCATACATACACACCTACCAGAGTTTTTGATTGTTTCAATGATCACACACACACGGTCTCCCGCACGCTGGAGTACCACCTGGGTCCAGTGGCCCAATCCCATGCGGATATGGCAGATATACAAAGCTCGGTGCTCCGCAAGAGGGAAATCGACCCCCAACTCGCCCCAACCCGTTGCTTCAAGGTCTGCAACGCGCCATCTATGACTGAGCCCACGCCGTGGGCAAGCTCCTAGCTCTCCACTTCCGGCACTACCGCCTACGGGCACGCCCAGCGGAGCAGACCCCCCCCCCCCTCGAAGTCCCCTCACCCGCCTTTCCCGGCACGCACTATGCTCCCCTCCGTGTGACGTTTTACGGCGACAGCCCAGAGCATGCTTGGCAACCGAGTGGCGGTGGGACGCGCCCTCAAATGTAGCCTCGTGGGGCTGGGAGAAGCCCAGCGCCAACAAAGCCTCCAGGAGATTAAGCGCCGAGCCCTCTGGCATAAACACGAGACACGTAACCTTTGGCGCACCCCGGAGTAGTGGCGGGAAGTGCAACGGCGCAGCCGAGGCCCCCCTCCGGATATCACCGAAATCCCGTTGGACACTAAGGCGATGCTGAACCCCACGGAGACCTTGTCTGCCCTGTATGCGAGCCGAATGCGGCTCCAGGGGCACAGCTACCGGATCCGGGACGACCCCGAACGGTGGGCCCATTTCAGCGGTATTTGGAGCTCCTGCCCAAGCACGCCCCACCACCTCGGATGGCCTATGTCTAGCCCCGCCACCTCTGGAAGGTGCAATCCGGAAAGGCCCACGACCCAAACCTTCGCCTGCCATAGGCAGACGTCTGCATAGACGTCTCCTAGTACCGGCACCTGACGGAGGCCTACCAGGTGACCCTTTGCGCTGTTATGCGCAGCCCCTCAATGTGCGGCAGAGCGGGCAGGCGAGGTTGGGACACCCTGCTACCGAAGAACCCCGGTCAGCCCATTCAAGAGGCTAACCTACGGGGCACAACGATCTCCTCGCACATCTCAAAGCTGGAGCCCACGGCTTACTACGCCCTGGCAACAGCTACTGGGGGCCCCTGCCTCGTGGGAGGCATGCGAGGGGTGTCCCTCCATGAAGTGGTCCGCACAGTGCACATGAGGTTGGACCTCGCCAGGCTTCTACACCGCGTGGTGGACGTCCTCATTACCGACCTCGCCAAATTCTTTGACATTATTGGCCAGGACGTCCTCCCCATCATGGGGGCCCGCGTGGGCATGGGAGAGGCTGACCACATCGCCACCCACACCGAGGGCTTCCCATATACCTTGCCATTGGGCCCCTGGCAGTCGAGTACCCTAGCCCAGCTCTTGGGTACCCCCACGGGCACTATCCAGGTGGTCCATGCAAGCGCAACGGCGGCTCTCTTGTTCCTACGCTTCAGGGACATCGGGTACAGGGCCTCAGCGGTACAGCGTTTTCGCTTCCCGGGGCTCATGTGGGTGGACGACACGAATGTCATTGTGGAACGAGGCGGGCCCCGCCCAATACAGGGGGTCCTATTGGTCCAACGGACATACTACTAAGGAGTCCTACAGGTAGACGTCCAAGACCGAAAAATCCAGCACGAGTTGACTTCCGACCCCTAGCCCCTACGTTCGCCCACTCCGGCAGCCGTGGCCCAACACGCAGGCCACGCATGCGCAACGGATAGCTCGGAGCGACAGGAGGAGGCATTGGCCGGAGACCCATAGATCCAGCCCTCCCGGGTTCTCCACTATATGGGGACGGACATCTACCTCCAGGGTACACCAACAACCCCCCATAACCTACCACAGGTCACGGCAGCGATCTCGAAGCAGCTCCGTCCCCAGCGACTCTCCCCGGAAGCGGCCATGATGGTGCTCATGGCAAAGCTCCCGAGCAAATTGCTCCCCGTGGCCAGTGTCCACGCCCGAGGGCCCAGGCATACCCCTTGGTACACGCTAGAATGCCAAATCTCGTTCTAGCCTAGAACCGGCTAGAGCGGCTAGAACGAAAAAAAGAGGGGGATACCCCCCCCCCGCAGGGGGGGGGGGGATGAGGTGTCTAACCTGGACCCCCCTATCCATACTCGGGGGCCCATACTTTTTTTTTCACAATTTCACTTTTTTCACGTGATTTTGGAGTCCAAAAAATTTTCGTTCTAGCGGCGTTCTAGCGACGTTCTAGCGAGCGTTCTAGAACACCGCTAGAACGCCGCTAGAACGGTTCGCTAGAACGCCGCTAGAACGATATATATGAATGCTCCGCCACTCCTCAAAGAGAAGCTGCCCCGGCTACCATGGCCAGCCGTGGCCAATCACAGGGTCTCGATGCTGGACCCGACTCACGGAGCGCCGGGTTCCCCCCACCCCCACCCCCCAGTTAGCCCGGTTAGCCCCCCACCGCACTCCATAGGTCACTTGGAAGGTCACTTGGCGGACCGGCGCCGGGTCACTTGGTGGTGGGTTAGCCCGATTAGCCCGCTTAGCCCGATTAGCCCCCCTGCCCCCCCAGGCCCCCATTCGCGAGTCGCGACACGCAGGTTACCCCTCCTGCATGGTGGGGGGTAGCCGGGGCTCATCCTTGCACCCGGCACCCCCCTTCTCACCCCCACCCCCCGTGTCCCCTTCCTTCTCACGCCCCTTGTCACCCCCCGCCTCACCCCCCTTGTCACCCCCCTCCCCCTTGTCACCACCCTCCCCCTTGTCACCACCCTCATCCCCCTCGTCATCCCCGTCATCCCCGTCGTCCCCGGCCCCCAAGGCCCCCCGGAGGTGGGCCTCCGCTTCCTCCCGGGTGCGGAAGAGAAGCTCTCCCGGCACCCTGAAGGTGCCCCCCTCTTTCTCCCGCTTCCTCTTCTTCCCCTTCTTCCCCATCTTCCCCCCCTCCCCCTCCCCATTGGACCCCTGCGACACCCCCCACCACTCCCCCGGGTCCAAATCCTCATCCCAATCCCCCAACTCCGTCACTTTGCTGACGGTCCCCCCATTGCCCTCCTCCGCCCAAGGGACATACCGGGTGTCCCCCACACCCGGCACATTCCCATAGGGGTCCCGGCCCCTATCTTGCATAGGGGGGGCCTGGGGTTTGGGGGGGGGGGGTGGCTTTGCCCTTGCCCTTGGCCTGCGGCTTGGCCTTGGGCTTGGGCTTGGGGGGGGGGGGGCGTCTTCATTGTCGCTACTCTCGAAGTGGCGGGGGCGGGGTTTTTTCTTGGGGGCCTTGGGGGGGGGTTTGGGGGCCTTGGGGGGGGGTGTCTTCCCCCCGCTGCTGCTGCTGCTGCTGCTGCTGCTGCTGCTGTCATCCCCTCCCCGGTCCTGCAACCTGGCCCAACCCTTGCGCTGCGGGTCCATGCCCCCCCGCACTCCTGCCCGATTCCCACCTACCCAAACCCTCCCGCACCGAGAGGGCCAAATTGGGGTTCGTCCCCAACATCCGGCTCAACTCGGTGACCCCCACGAGGCGCGTCCGCCCTCCACCATCGCGCCACTCCACGCGCACCCCGCGGGGGTCGCCTCCACACGTCTGCACGTTGACAACCTGAAGAGACAAACAAAATGCAGGGGCGTTCTAGCGGCGTTCTAGGCAACTGATCTAGCGGCATTCTAGCGACGTTCTAGCGGGAGCGGCACGGCGGTGGCTAGATCAGCGCTAGAATGGTTCGCTAGATCACCGCTAGAACGCAATCGACATACCGTGCCTTGGCGGTCCAGGGCGGGGGAGATGGCCCCCAATGCCTTGGCGAAGGCGTCCGCGGGGTTGGGGGGGTGCGGCTGCGGGGGGCCGCCAGCGGGGGCTGCGGCGGGCTTGGGCTTGGGCTTGGGCCGGGTGGCGATGCCGTGCACCACCCCGGCATAACCCCCGGTGAGCCTCGGGGTTGAAGCCCCCGAAGTCCAGCAGCGCCAACCACGTTGGCGTCCACACCCAGGCCTTCCCCACCCACTCAACCCCCCCCAATCCCAGCCCCTGCCAGCTGTGGGCGACGAATCGCCAGTGGGTGCCCCCCCCCCCCTTTTTCCGCTCGGGGGTGAAGATGTTGGTTTGCGGCAACTCAAACATCTTCACCCCCCTTTGGGGGGGGGGGGGCACCTCCCCCCACCGCTTATTCCCCTGCCCCGGCAACTCACAGTGCCACCCCCACGACCCCTCGACCACCCCCAGGCGCAGGGGCTTGTCCAGGTGGACAACCCCCCCCCCGTTCACCCATACCCACCGCCTCGCCCCCAACAGCCGGTGGTGCACCCACACCAACAAAAACCGGAGAGTCCATACTGGACTTTCCGGGGCGACGAGGAGGGGGGTGTCCAGGTTTGGGGGGTGGGGGCCAGCCAAGACTGCCGGGTCCCATCGCAGGTCCAGGAGGGCCCCCGCAGCCCTCGACCCCATCAACCCCCTGAGCCAGTCGCTCGCCCCCCCCCCCCCCCCCCCGGCACCTCCTCCTCCTCCTCCTTCACGCTCGCCTCCTCCATCTCGCCATGCACATCCATCTCCACCACCTCGTCCACCTCCTCGTTCTTCACCCTCGCCACCACCGCCGCCAACTCCCTCTCGCTCTGCCTCACCGCCCGATCGAACCCCTCGATCGCCGCCTGCTTCTCGGCCACCTTCGCCTTCGCCTTGCGAAGGTTGCCCTCCCCCCACAGGATGCTCTCCTCCTCCGCTCCCTCCTCCACGAGGCTGCGCAATTTTGCCTCCCAGGCCGAGACTTTCGTCTCCGCCCTTGTCCTGGCCGCCCTGGAGGCGGCGCGGGAATCCAAGAACCCTTTGAGCTCTCCACGCGCCACCTCCACCTCGGCCGGTTCCTCCAACGCCGCCGCCCCCTTCCGGGCTACCAATGGGGGAGGGGGTGGCGACTGTGGATGTGGGGCTTGGGGTTGGGGCTTGGGCTTGGGCTTGGGCTTGGCGAGGGGGGCTTTGGGCTGCGGGGCCTGCTCGGCCTTCGGCTCCGCCTCCTCGGCCGAAGCTGCACGCCTGTCCGCCTCCACGATCTGCGCAATCAGCGCCTAGGTCGCTGCGTTATGTAGCACAGGAGCGTTCTAGCGGCGTTCTAGGCAACTGTTCTAGCGGCGTTCTAGCGACAGTCTAGCGGCCGATCGTGCTGCCTAGATCAAGACTAGAACGATTCCCTAGATTACCGCTAGAACGCACAGCACGAATTATACCTGCCTCACCAGCTCGTCCAACTGCTCTCGCGTTGCCATCTTGGATTGAAATATTCTGGTTCAGGGAAGCCTGCATGTGACCCTGGCCCCTCCTTACCTCCATGGCATCCCTGCCCGAGCATGGCACTTGCGACCGCGGCCCCCCATGCACAACCCACGACACGTCAAAGTACGCAAACAACCATGTCATGCACTGCGCTTGCACATTGGCCTCCTTGTGGATGGCCGACAATTGACGACCCGACACCTCGTCCACCCCCTCCACCCGACAGCCCCGGAGAACATAGCCGGGCCAAACGGCTTAATGTTCTGCAACATGGTATCTACATCCTACTCAAGGCTTAGTAGATACCACGATGCTGTTCCAGCAGTGCAGTGTCGCCGGAAATCGCGCGCAACAGCAGCACAATTCAATGGGTTAGGGCCCTGATATGTACAATAGAGGGCCTGCAGCAGGTCCCACATGTTCGCGTTGGCCTTGTACTTGGCCGTGCTTGGCCTAATGCCGAGGCACTTAGCAATATCCGGCCATGCGTCAAAAAAATTGGCCGTCTCCTCCCCGTCCGAAGATGCTGACCCATAAACGCTCCAACCTGCACGCCTCTCCGACAGGAGAACTTGCAGGTCTCGACGGAGCGCAGGGGTGACCCCCCTAGCCTCCGGGTCGACAAACTCCCCCAACAAGCGGCCCATGGCCATTGTCAAGTGCAAAATGCACAAGACGACCCAGGCACGTGGCAGTTTCAAAATGGGCTGCGTACTTCAGCCGGCGGCTTGCAAGGACGGCGTCCCAAGGAGGAAGGCCGTGTAGTTGGCCTCATCACCCTCCATGGTCCGGGGGCTAGCACTACCCTCCCAAGTCTTCGTTGGGGCATGCCATATGCCCTCATTGAACATGGAGCCCACTTGGGGGCATGTGGACACCCCGATCACCCGTCGCGTCCACGGTTGATCCCCCCCGAGGATCACCTTTGCCTCCTCCTTGGAGGCCCCCCATTGGACCAGCCCCGTGTCGATGATCTCTTGAATCACCTAAACACGAGACATGGGGGGTGGTTAATTTCGTTCTAGTCTAGTCCAATCTAGCGTCTAGCGAGCGGTGTTTGAGGCCGACTAGATCAAAACTAGAACGAGTGAAAGGCACTAGGTGAGAGGTGTACCTCCCAATTGCTCTTCCACAACGTCCCAAGGGTCTCCATGGCCTTGTCATCGCAATTGGCCATGCTCAACACCCAAAGGCCCGCTGGGGAGCGGGCCAAGCGCTCGAAGTTGGCCAAGGAGATGGTGAGTTGGGTCCAATTGCCCCCGGCCACGGGGTAGGCATCTCCCCGGACGATGAACGTCAACGGGAAGGTGCGGTCAATTGACCGCACCAAGCCCGGCCGGGAGAGGATGTATGTGACCCATGAGGTGAATGGCCATGAGATCCCGGTGGCCTTGGGCAACACCGTGGCAACGGGGTTATCCAATTGCACCGGGGCGACCAACTCCTTCCAACGGGCTTGGAAAGCCCGCTTGGTACAAATTGGACGGGAGTAGGGGCCACTAGGGACGGTGCGGTGATACTCCAACTTACGGAGCGTGTAGAGCTCTGAGAGGGTCCTCCACGAGGACTTGGGGGCCCTCATGTTGAGCACTAGTTCACACATGGCGCCGGGGGGAAGTAGGGAGGCGGTGTATGCCTCAACGGCGGCCTTGCATGCCTCACCCGTGGTTTGGGTAGAAGTGGCGGCGTTCACATGTTGGACGGCGTTGTTGAATGGCTGCCGTGCTAGGGGGCATGATAGCGCCCACGTGGCCAAGTAATGGCCCATCCGCTCATCCTTGAGGTTTGAGGCCCCACTCAACTCCCGTAGTGCCTTAGACAAGAGGGAAGTATCCTTCCCGGGTGAGGAGGGAGCAAGGGGGGTAGTGGCGGGGCGTTTCATTGCAAACAAACGTGCAATATCTAAGCAGGAAAGAAGGAAGCATGGAACAATGCACTACGGACAATAGCAAGCAAGTATGCATGCACGCACGCAAGGAACAATGAAGAAATTGGGATATGTTGGTAGACATTATATCGTTCTAGTATTGATCTAATCTAGGCTAGAACGTTCTAGCTAGAGCGTTCTAGGCTAGAACGAGAGTGGGTCTTCTAGCATGTACCAAGGGACGCGGCAAAAGACGCCGTGACCGTGTGGGCATACAACCACATGACGGGAATCTCCCGCCATGCCCACACCGAAGCACTCTAGGGGCGCTGGGAGCATGGCTGCCGGGGTTTGACCCGGTCCTCCCACTCGTGGCAGACCGCAGTCACCCGGGAATGGATCCGGCAGTGGGCCTGGGCTAAGGAGAAATTTTGGGAGTGCCAAACCTAACCGTCCAGGCGCACCAAGCGCTCAGAGGAGGGTGCCCAGTGGTGCTCACCCCAGGGCAATACACACACCACCCGAGGTGCCTTCGGCTCATCGCTAAGCTACAGCGGGTCGTGGATGAAATATCCATGCCCAAGTGGATGCCGGGCCCCTGCTCCGGAACGACCCCCATCCTAGTGCGGGGCCCTGGCAGACCGCGGGCGGGGGATTGGGGGGCGCCGCCCCCAGGTGGAGATGTACCCGACCCAGTACAGCTATGTCCTCCAGGTAGTCACCCCCCCTTACCGTCTACGAGACAGTGCAGGCTCTAGGATACCACCAGCTGGGGGACCTCTACACGGAAGACCACCGCATGAAAGGGGAACGAGCCCTTGAGGAGCGGGAGCCTGCCCGCAAGGGTATCCCCGGCCTGAGGGCGTGGCTGCCCCGCCACGGCGCCGTCTTGGCGCCCTTACTGCGGGTGCCCCCGCCGCGGTGGCAGGCTGCACCCAAAGACTGGATCTTGAGCGCCGTGCCCGCGTACCTGGCGGATGTGGTCACCGGGGGCCGGGTGGCCAAGACCAGCCGAAAGGAGACCGCATACCACGGGGGCTATCGGATCAAAGTCACAACAGCCATAAAGGATGCCATGGAGGCCAAAGACTGGGCGCCGGAGCTCCAGGGGACCTGCCGGCCCCCAACTCGCTGCCGAGCGACGCCCGGTTACACCGCCTCCTCCCTTGGTACGCGTTTGAACCCCAAGGTTGTTCCCGACTAGAATGTTCCCAATGGGGACAATTCCCGCCGCAACAATTTCTTTGGGAACACCACTGGAACAAGTGTCGCAGGCCAGATAACCAGATCCATCACCATGAGTTTCCAAGTTCGTAAATAATGTTTTTTGTCTCTTTCTTGCATGTGTAACGCGTCCAAGGCTTGTCTTTCCCATCGGGGCCATGTTGACATATTGTGGGCCGTTGGGGCCACCTTCCACTAGGTGTACACATTTCGAACTTTTCGTATCCATTTGCAAGCCTGCTGTTCCTTGTAGTCCAGACGCACCGTTGTATGACTTTTCAACGTTGGCGCACCCGTTTTCCCGTTTGATGTGTGCATTATGGCCATGCCTAGGGTCCCATTTTGGTACTCGTTCCTTGCCTGAATGCTCGGTGGGTCTACGGGCATCTTCCCCTAGAGGTATGGATTGCCAAATTTCGTTCCGTAGTTCATTGTTGTAGCTTCGGCATGCCTGCGACACAGACCCGGGTTAAGCAACTAACCGCCTACCTCATCCATTTGGCTAGTGCTGTTAGCCTGCAGGACGGGGATCTTGTTGGGGAGCTCATAGCGGAATGGGCCATCTCCTCTCCACTCACCCATGGCCAATTTGCGGTGGCCGTGCGCTTGGCCCAACCGAGCTGTGTCCGAGAGATACAGCAAGGCTTTCCAGCAGCGCTGGCAAGATCTACTAGCCCCCTTGGAGCTTGCCCCCCCCCGGTGAGCACATTGGATCCCAAGGCCACGGGCATCAGTTGGCCTTGGGCATCGTGGCGGTGCCGGGTTGCCAGCCAACTGCCGTTGTGCCGCATGATCGATTGGTCGTTACCCCTGACATGCATTGTCAGGGGGGATGGCTACCCATGCGCAGATGGGGAGTGGTCCCAATTGTCCGTGTCCATCGCTTGCATGGGCCTTTGAGAACGCATTCCCGCCTGCGTGTGGGTCATCGGCCTCGCAATTTGCGGGCACAAAGCGATGGCGACCTTGGCAACCTCTAGGAAGCCAATATTAAGGTGTGCCGCATACACACCGTGTTGTTCCGGTGACGATCCGATAACATGTTCCGGCGACGTTCCGGCGATGTTCAAGTGTTTTGTTGGAACCGTCACCGGAACAATTTGGTTCCAACAAAATTCATGTTGGTTTCTTAGGCCATCCAGGAGGTTGTGGAGACCAACCGGGTGGTCTACAACTCCCGCGAGCGAGAGGCCGATGCCTGGGTAGGTTTGGGTGCGGGTTTGGGCTTGGGTTTGGTTTTGGGCATGGGTTTGGGTTTGGGTTTGGGTTTGGGTTTGGGTTGCGGGTTTTGGCTTGGGCTTGGGTTTGGGTTTGGGTTTGGGTTGCGGGTTTGGGCTTGGGCTTGGGTTGGGGTTGCGGGTTTGGGCTTGGGCTTGGGTTTGGGTTTGGGTTTGGGTTTGGGTTTGGGTTGCGGGTTTGGGCTTGGGTGTGTGCATTGTGTTGGTGTGTTTTGTGTGTTACCCTGCCCCCCCCCCGCCCCGGTGTCCCTTTCGGGGTTTGGGTTTGGGCTTGGGTTTGGGCTTGGGTTTGGACTTGGGTGTGGGTTTGGCATTGGGTTTGGGCTTGGGTTTGGGTTTGGGTTTGGGTTGCGGGTTTGGGCTTGGGCTTGGGTTTGGGTTTGGGTTTGGGTTGCGGGTTTGGGCTTGGGTGTGGGTTTGGGTTTGGGTTTGGGTTTGGGCTTGGGTTTGGGCTTGGGTGTGTGCATTGTGTTGGTGTGTTTTGTGTGTTACCCTGCCCCCCCCCCCCCGTGTCCCTTTCGGAATTTGAGTTTGGGCTTGGGTTTGGGCTTGGGTGTGGGTTTGGGCTTGGGTTCGGGCTTGGGTTTGGGCTTGGGTGTGGGTTTGGCTTTGGGTTTGGGCTTGGGTTTAAGTTTGGGTTGCGGGTTTGGGCTTGGGTGTGGGTTTGGGTTTGGGTTTGGGTTTGGGTTTGGGCTTGGGTTTGGGCCTGGGTGTGTGCATTGTGTTGGTGTGTTTTGTGTGTTACCCTGCCCCCCCCCCCCGGTGTCCCTTTCGCTCCTTGCCCCCCTTTGTCCCTTTCCCTGTTTGCACCCCTTTGTCTGTCTTTGAATGGCACTTTTAATTCTGATGTTGATAAACATATTGAAGAAAAAAAAGAAGAAAGGTTTGTGCTCTCCCTTCAAAACCCCAGGCAGTCGACCTGGGGCCCAGCCACTGCGTGGCGGGTAGTTGGGTTTCACTCTCCCTTCCAAACCCCGGGCAGATGACCTGGGTCCCAGCCACCGCAGTGGCGGGTAATTGATTTGCTTACCACGGTTCCCTAGGCCCCCCTCCCCCCCCGGGGCCGCAGTGCGCGCAGTGCGCCTTGTGCGTGCCCAGAAGTGTGTGTATTTTCCACTGTTCGGGCGACGTTCCAACAACCTGTTCTGGCGACCTTCTGGCTACGTTCCAACGGTCACTGGAACGTCGCCAGAACGTCGCCAGAACAAGTTATCGGAACGTCGCCGGAACAAGGCGTGCAGTGTGCGGTACCACACACACACACACACACACACACACCACACCACACACCACGGACCAACCACAGACCAACCACAGACCACCAACCGCGGACCACCAACCACAGACCACACACCAAAAACCAGAGACTGAAGACCATAGACCACAGACCACAAACCATCAACCACACACCAAAGACCACACACCACAGACCAACCACAGACCACCAACCACAGACCACCAACCACAAACCACAAACCAAAAACTAAAGACCACAAACCATCAACCACAAACCAGCAACCACACACCACAGACCACACACCACAGACCAACCACAGACCACCAACCGCACACCACCAACCACAGACCGCAGACCACATACCACAGACCAACCACAGACCACCAACCACAGACCACCAACCACAGACCACCAACCACAGACCACAAATCAGAGACTAAAGACCACATACCACAGACCACAAACCACCAACCACACACCACAGACCACACACCACAGACCAACCACAGACCACCAACCGCAGACCACCAACCACAGACCGCAGACCACATACCACAGACCAACCACAGACCACCAACCACAGACCACCAACAACAGACCATTAACCACAGACCACAGACCAAAGATCACAAACCAAAGACCACAAACCAGAGACTAAAGACCACATACCTCAGACCACAGATCACCAACCACACACCACAGACAACAGACCACAGACCATAGACCACACACCACACACCACAAACCACTCACCACAGGCCACCGACCACACACCACAGACCACAGACCACAGACTAAAGACCACAGACCACAGACCACAAACCACCAACCAGACACCACAGACCACACACCACAGACCAACCACAGACCACCAACCGCAGACCACCAACCACAGACCGCAAACCACATACCACAGACCAACCACAGACCACCAACCACAGACCACCAACCACAGACCATCCACCACAGACCACAGACCAAAGACCACAAACCAAAGACCACAAACCAGAGACGAAAGACCACAGACCTCAGACCACAGATCACCAACCACACACCACAGACAACAAACCACAGACCACAGACCACACACCACACACCACAGGCCACTCACCACAGGCCACCGACCACACACCACAGACCACAGACCACAAACTACAGACCACAAACCACCGACCACCGACCATCAACCACGTACGATAGACCGCAGACCATAGACCACAGACCACAGACCAGTTTCCTCCATGTCATACGGGCCACTCGGGCCAGAAAAACTTTCCCCCAGGAAGGTGTTCCGGCGACGTTCCAGTAAATGGTTCTGGCGGTGTTCAAATCTTGAACAACTAAAAACACCGGAACATCGCCGGAACGTCGCCGGAACAACTTGCTGGAACGTCGCCAGAACAACTTTTATTGCCCCCTCCTTTGCAACCACAGACCACAGACCACAGACCACAGACCACATACCACAGAGCACCAACCACAGCCCACAGACCATAGACCACACACCACACACCACACACCACAGACCACAGACCACGGAGCACCAACCACAGCCCACAGACCATAGACCGCACACCACACACCACACACCACAGACCACAAACCATAGACCACAGAGCACCAACCACAGCCCATAGACCACAGACCACAGACCACACACCATAGACCATGGACAACGAACCACAGACCGCACACCACACACCACAGACCACAAACGCACAGACCACAGACCACCAACCACAGACCACACACCACAGACCACAGACCACCAACCACCGACCACAGACCACACACCATGGACCACATACCAGATCATCTACTGTGGGGTTCTCGGGTTCGCCCCAGCCCTTCAATCCAACGTGACAATATAAACTCCTACCCCCTTTATTGGTGTGGGGCATGCACACATGCTATGACATTGCATGCAAACATACCGTACAAAAATATTTTTCATGATACCTGCACAATGAAGCAAGCACGGGGGGAAGCAGGAGAGTAGGGGGACAAACTTAACAGACCCAACTGACCCACAACCCCCACAAGGGCCTACCCTCCCCCCCCCGGGGGGGGGGTTGGAGACTGACAAAACCCGAGACTACGCTAGACCCCCCCCTCTAGGGTAGGACGGAACCTGAGCAAAGGCCTGGGCTAGGCCCTAGGTCGGGAGCCTGGGTTTTGGAAGGGAGAGTGAAAGAAAACCCAAAACCATTGTTAATCAGCCGCCACCCGAAAAGGGGTTCACAAAGAGACTACCCCGATGCGCCCTCACGGGCACCTTGCACAACAATGTATGTTACCATTTTACCCTTCCTCGTGCTTTGCTCTTAATGTAGGCTGCTTGTTCCGGCGACGTTCAAATAACTTGTTCCAGCGGTGTTCCAATGGTGTCCTAACAAAAACTGTTTTTGAAAACAAATTTTTTTCACGTGGCAACGCGGCGGACAACAAATATAAGCATACCAGCGGGGACCCCCAAGGCTAGCAAACAACATATTTTGCTATCATGTACAGGTAGGCTTGGTTGGGGGGTAAACAAATTTCGAACTTTTTTTGTTCCGGCCATATAGCCTGGAACACTGGAACAATTTGGCCGGAACAACCTTGGGGTTCAAACGCGCACCAAGGGCTGATGGCCCTTGTGGGCGTCCAAGTGCAGGTCAAGGCGCCCGTGCATGCCCAACTATGGGACGACCACCACCATGTGCCACTGGGACAGCTATGCAGTGTGGGGGTATGGGCACCTACCATAGTGTGGATGTCCGAGCCTCCGGCAGACGCCTAGTGGCAATGGGCCCAGGCGTCGCGGACCCCCCTGGTCACTGTCACCATCACACTGCCACCATGGCTGTGGATAGCCATTGCCCTGGCTGCGGCGCCGAACTTCAAGTACCCCGCTGAGTGTGTGGCACACAAGTGCCCAGGGCACCCGAAAAAAGGGCCCCTCTACTACTCACTCGGTACGGCGCCAACTGTACTGATAGAGCTAGGCTCTGCCGTGCGAACCGACCTCCGTGACCACCATGGGGACCTGGCTCTCGTGGCACCGCACGGCCTAGCTACCGATGCCCCGCAAGTGCTGGCCCCTGAGGTCAAGATGGGCATTTGGTTCCATGACCTGCCGGCGCTGGCGACTCTCTGCGGCACCGTGTCCGCAGTGGATGCCGGAACCACACAGGTAGGCATGGCCATGGCAAGGGTCGCCCAGAGCGGGCCACAAGCCTACCGGACCCACGCGGCCTCCGGGGTGGGCACCTCCCAGGAGGTCATGATCCTCCTCTCGTACGTCCGCAGGCGGCGCACCAGCCCAGGGTTTTTTGGCTGGTGCGAGACTCGGAGGCGGCGGTGGGGGCCCTGCGAACGTATCACGAAGGAGACCATTGTCGAGATGGTATAGACCACCTCTACGACACTGCCTTGGGATGCCAATGCCTCTCCCCAACCTCCGCAATCATCGTGATAACCACGCTGTGGCACTGCAGAACGGGCTTGAACGCCCGTGTTCATGCAGCGACACAGGAGCCGCCAGAGGTGGACCTGACTTGGCTCCCCCGGCGCCCTTTCTCTTGCATCCCCCCGGTAACCTACCGGGACCAGTGCCACCTCTGCCCCACGGCGCTGAGCGACTAGTTGCAAGATGGGGCCTCCATACCGGCGCGGACCGGCTGTGAGCCCCGTGTGGTTGAATTACACGTCGGGGAGTGGACTCCCCCACGAGTAGTTAGATAGAGAACAGCAGCACCACATCACGGCGCACCGCATGGACAACATCCCAACGATGATTGTCCTGGCGCATTGATCATCCCGGGGGGACACGGTACTGGAGACCACGTGCCTCCTCTGTGCAGCGCAGCCCAAAACGGCACCCCACCTTTGGACCTGCTTGTCCCAGGCCCACAAATGAGAGCCGGCTCGCCAGAGGCTCGCGGAGTGGCTCGACCAGAAGGTGGCAAAACAGGCTGTCTTGGTGCGCCACTAGCTGTGGGAACCCACTGTACTAGAGCAGTGGGCGGCGGCCTTGCATACCCCCTCCCTGCAGCGAGCCAACATGGAGTGCTCAGGGCCCCACACGCTGGGGAGAGTTTATACGTCACGTCATGGAGGAGTCCATCCGAGTCTGGTACGCCCACGCCAATGCGTGTGCCTCGTTGCTGAAAGCCTGCCTGGGCCCAGGTAGGACGATGGCGTGGGTGTTGCAAGACCTGCGCATGCACCTGCAGGCGGAGAGAGAGGAAATACAGCGGGAACTTATGAGATGACAAGTGTCGCCAAGGGGGTGACATCCAGGCTTTTCCCCGGCTCCCCCTCTACCCGGCGATAACCACACACTAACACACGGCGCACGCGGTACACACACACCCCTACCGTTTACCTCTACCCATGGGTAGACATCCCAGCCATTGCCCTCTAGTAACTGCACCTTCGGCAAACCCCACACACAGCACAAGCCCAAAGGCGGGGGGGGTTGCCAATGCAAACCTAGCATGAAGTAGCCCCTTTATTAGCTTTGGGGCAATCTACGACCTACAATCTGGCCACAATGGAGACACACCCACCCAGACACACATACCTACCTGCTTTTTTGATTGGTCCAATGATCAAAATATTTTACGTTCATCTCCAAAAGACTTGCGGAAAGAAAGGGGCACACCCTCCCAAAAGTGAACCACAAGGGCAGAGGGAGGGCAAAAGGGAGGGGTTAGAAGGATGTGTGTGGGAGCAGACGGGTGTGTGGGGTTGCCAATATAATTGTGTGTGTGTGTGTGTGTGTGTGTGCGTCTGTGTGTGCATGTGCGTGTGTGTTTGTTCCCATGCCATACAAGAAAAGGTGCATTGATGCGGTATATTTTGTATGTAAAGCACACTATGGGGGAGGTACCGGCGACAATGGGGCAGCGCACAAGTAGGTGGTCACACGTACTGGCTAGCACACCACGTAATTAGCGGGATGCCCACTAGAACCCCATGCAGTCATCAACGTGCTGCAAAACCTACAAAAAAAAGGGGGAGTAATTTTGCATTAAATTTCTGAAGGTTATTATTAGATTAATATTTCGGTCGGTGTTACTATCTGCGAAACAATGAATATTAATCTCGAGAAATTAACACGAAAATGAAAGCGAAAGCAAGCAGTCGTATGCCTGCAGGTTTTTGGACCATATTGTCGCTAGCGCGCCCCCGTCCTTATCCCCGCATACGGCGATCCCAATCACCCATAGGTAGCGGGTGTGCGGGCCCGTGCGCCGTGCTTGAGGAGCCCAATGGATAGTTGGGTCCAACTTCCACCAGCGCACGGGTAGGCATCCCCAAGAAGGAGGAAAGGGAGCGCCCGCTTCCAATCGATCGTGTCCAGAAGGGGTGCACGTGATTTAATGTAGTGAGCCTGCGATTGCAACGGCCAAAAGCGGCCGCTTGTGGGGGGATCTGCCACGGACACGGGTCGATCCAGCGCAAGCGGCTTCATCAACTCCTTCCATGTGTCCGTGAAGCGGTCACGTGAAGGGATGGGGCAGGGGAGTGGGAGGCCCGTCGCGGCGGTGTAAGCGGCCCCCCGGTGGGTTATGAACTCCGACACAAGCTAGAAACGCCCCTTGGGGACATTCAAGATCCTTGCTGACCTAATCAATTTAGGCACCGGGAAGAGGACAGAGGCATATTGCTTCACGGCCTATTTGCTTGTTGCGGATGAGCACGAGCTGGGCAACCTCGGTGGCCCCGTACCACTGGGCCTTGGCCAAAGGGGCTGAGGCCACCCACTCGTCAAGGAGTTGGGAGACCAAAGTGTCCTGCAAACTCCTCGCCCCACTCAAACGCGCGGGCGTCATACTAAGCTCGAGAAGGGTGTCCCGAGAGAAAGGCATAACAGGAGCTACACAAGGGGAGGGGGAGGTTGGGAGTGGGGTGAGTGCAGGGACCGGAGAGGGATGTGTGGGGCTACATGACCACCTAAAGGACTATGCAACCGGTGTAGCATCCCGTTGGGCACCCTTTGACCACCCAAACAGTTCAACTGGGCACGGTACGCGCACAAGCAAACCGGTGCAAATGACCCGAAATTGGGTTAACGTGTTCATGTTTGGCGGGTCAATTTTTACCCCCTTTCATATATGAAAAACAAAAATTAACCATATTGGTTTTAACGTAGGTCTCTAGGGTCATGACCGACGATCCACAGCGGTAATTGATCGAGTAGATCATGGCAGGTTTTGTCGTGTGTTCGAGGGATGATCTACGGAATCGTTCTAGTGTTGATCTAGGCAGCACATTCCGTAGCTAGAACGTCGCTAGAACGCCGCTACAACAGTTGCCTAGAACGTCGCTAGAATGTTGCTGCGCTTTTTGCCTGGCAACACCAGACTGCCGAGTTGCTGGGCGACCTAGTCCGCCATCGCCAACCCCGGCCTGAGCCCAAGCCCAGATCCTAGCCCAAGCCCAAGCCCCAACCCCAAACCCAACTTCATCCTCCTTCATTGCCACCCCCTCACCCCCTCGCCGCCAAGAAATCGGCCAAGGCGGTCAAGCCACAGGCGGGGGGGGGGGGTGTGAGGGTTGGGCTGCCGCCAACCTCGAGAAGGCGCAGCAGAAGGTGCGGAACAAGGAGAACAATGTGCGGCAGCTGGAGCGGGGCGTCATGGGGTTGAAGGAATGGGTGGCTGGGGAGGCGCATGTGAGGGAGGAGGTGGTGGAGGGGGTGGTGGAGGTGGAGGTGGAGCAGATGGTGGAGGATGAAGTGGGGGGCGAGGTGCAGGAGAAGGTGGTGCAAGAGAAGGTAACGGGGGCGGGGTAGTGGCTAAGGGGTTTTTGGGGCTGTCAGGCCGCGGGGGCCGTCATGGACCTGCCATGGCATCCCGCCGCCCGGCTGGCCCACACCCCCCAAACCTCGACCACCCCTCCTAGTCCCCCCGGAGAGTCCAAGTTCGACTCTCCGTTGTTTGATGCACCACATGCATCACAAAATTTTGGGGCAGGGGAGGTGGGTGTGGGCGGATGAGGGGGGGATCAATCAGGACAAACCCCTGCGGGTGGGGGGGGGGGGGTAGCAGGGGCCTAGTGTCGGCAACCGGAGTTGCCTGCGAGGAAGAGGGGGCAAGTGCCCCCCCCCCCTTCTGACAAGGGGGTCAAGACGTTTGAATTGGCTCAATTCAACGTCTTCACCAACGTCAAAAATGGGGAGGCTAGGCATTGGCGGTTCATCAGCATCTGTTGGCGGGCGGTGGGAGTGGGGGGTATGGAGTGTGTTGGGAGGACCTGTGAGTGATTGCTGACGTGTTCGGGGATCATGGGGATAGGGGGCTTTGACCCGTCGACCGCCCATTGGGGGGCGTATGCCGGATTGGTGCACGGTGTCGCCTCCCGCCCCAAGTCCAAGCCCAAGACCCCCGCATCCCCTCGCAACCGGGAGACCCTCGCAGCAGCATCCCCCGAACCCCCGGGACGCCTTCGCTATGGCCCTGGGGGCAATCCCCCCCTCCTTGGCATGCAAGGTACGGTATGCTGAGTGCGCTCTAGAGTTGATCTAGGGAAGCGTTCTAGCGTTGATCTAGCCAAACCGGTGCCGCCGTCGCTAGAAGGTCGCTAGAGCGTCGCTAGACCAGTTGCCTAGAACACCGCTAGAGCACAAGTGCCTCTTGTTTCTGTGATCAGGTCGCGAGGCCGCAGTCGTGTGGAGCCGACCCCCGCGGGGTGCGGGTGAAGTGGCGCGATGGGAGGGGGGGGGGGGCGCACCACGTGGGGGTCACCGAGTTGGGCCAGATGTTGGGAAATGACCCCAACTTGGCCCTCTCGGTGCTCTACGGGTTGGCCAGGTGGGTGGCAGGAGGGAGAGGGGGGGGGGGGATGGACCCGCAGCACAAGGGTTGGGTTAGCGTGGGGGAGGAGGGAGGGGAGAGCACCAGGAGCAGCAGCAGCAGTAGGCGGAGCGGCAGCAGCAGCGGCACGAGCAGAAGCGGGGCGAGGACCAGCCCCCCCAAGGCCCCGAAGCCCCCCCGCAAGGCCGCAAAGAAACCCAACAAGCCCCGCCAATTCGGGAGTAGCGAGAAACATACCCCCCCCCCGCACCCCACCCCAAGGCCAAGCCCAAGGCTAAGGCGAAACCCAAGACCAAGGCCAAGGCCAAGCCCCCTCGAAAACCCCGCCCCCCCCCCCCCGATGGGAATAGCGGCCGGGACCCCTATGGGAATGTGCCGGGTCTGAGGGACAGCCGGTATGTCCCTTGGGCGAAGGGGGAGAATGGGGGGACCGTCAGCCAAGTGACGGTGTTGGGGGATTGGGATGAAGAGCTGGACCCGGGGGACTAGTGGGTGGTGTCACAGGGGTCCACCGGGGAGGGGGGGGAGAAGGGGAAGAATGGGAAGAAGAGGAAGCGGGAGAAAGAGGGGGGCACCTTCCGCGTACCGGGGAACTCCTGTTGTGCACCCGGGCAGAGGCGGAGGCCCACTTCCGGGAGGACTCGGAGGGGGGTGACGACGGGGACGATGGGGATGACAGCGATGACGAGGTGGACCAGGGTGACGACAAGGGGGGGGGGGTGACAAGGGGGGTGAGGAGGAGGGTGACAGGGGGGCTGAGAAGGAAGGGGAAAGGGTGGGTGAGAAGGGGGGTGCCGGCAGCAGGGATGTGCCCCCGCAACCCCACAACACGCAGCAAGGTTAGCCTGCGTGTCGCGGCTTGTGAAAGGGGGCGCCGGCGGCAGGGGGGCCAATCAGGCCAACCGGGCTAATAGGGCTAACCCACCCCCAAGTGACCCGGTGCCGGCCCGCCAAGTGACCTTCCAAGTCACCTATGGGCTGGGATGGGGGGCTAACCGGGGTAACGAGGGGCTGGGGGGGGGGGGTGGGGACCCGGCGCTCCGTGAGTCGGGTTGAGCATCGCGACCCTGTGATTGGCCATGGCAGGCCATGGTAGCCGGGGCAGCTTCTCTTTAAGGAGTGGCGGAGCATTTATATATATCGTTCCGGCGATGTTCTAGCGAAGCGTTCTAGCAACGTTCTAGCGACAATCTAGCGGCGCTCCTTAACACGTCGCTAGAACGCGGCAGAGCGAAAAAAACTTTGACTCGAAATTAGGTGAAAACAATGAAATTGTGAAAAAAAAACCATGGGCTCCCGAGTAGGGAAGGGGGGGTCCAGGGTACAATCCTCAAAGTACCCACCACGTACCCACACCGGGGGGGGGGGGGTCACCACTTTTTTCCGTTCTAGCCATCTAGCGCCATCTAGGCTGGATTGAGATAGGGTCTTCTAGCCAGTACCAAGGATCTAGTTCGGTCCTACGTAGTGGGGATCATTTGTCATGCTTTTCTTTGCTTCTCCTTGACTGCCTTTCGTCTCTTGACCTTGCCGCACCAACAAAACTAATAACAACACCACCAATGTCACACACACAAACATAGGATACTTTCCATTGTGCCGAGGAATTAACACTCCTGGTTTGCCTTCAGCTACCAAACAATGCCAATACTTGACAGAATATCCATGCTTAGCCAACACTCATTCGCCATGTAGCCATATTGATTTCTCCGCTTCATGGGGACCCCGAGAAGATGGGTGTTATGTAAGCCTTAGGACTTCTCCCCCCTCTGGGATGATGGAGACCCCAAATGAACATCCGACTTGCGTGACTCTGACTGCAAGCGCAAGACTCTTTGTGTTCAGGGGTTCGACAAAAAAATATGACAGTAGACGCTTTTCTTACAGCGTAACTCTGAGATATATTGCCGTTTTTCTTTTTCGTTGATATTCCGGTGTATCACCTACCATTTGCTGTTCACTTTGATAAACAACGTCTGATTTCCACATCGCAATGCCCTCTTAACAACCACAAGCACGGATGCCCTCCAATGCAACCTCACGGTCATGTGGCGGAGTCAAAAAATCCCTTGTCTTGCTAACTCCGAAGCCGGAGACTTTCCGCAAACTATACTGTCTCGTATTCAACTTGAGCATGTCACCGTGCCCATAGAAGATGATACTTTGTCAACCACATCCGGTGCCTCCTCCATACCACCACCGCATCCTCGCAAACAATCTCTTGATGAAGGCGGTCCTTAACGCAAAAACCAAAATTTGTGCCTTTGCACATTTTTTCCAAAAAATCCCGCATGTGCACCATCTGCTGGGGGGAAATAGCTGGCCGTTGCCGTTTGGCAATTGGCGGTTCGTGGCACTTGGTGGCAGCTGGTGGTGGTTGGGTTGCGGCTCGTGGCGGTTGGTGGCAGCTGCTGGCCGGGGACTAGTGGTTGATGGCGGTTTGAGGTGGTTGGCGGTTGGCGGTTCGTCGTCACTGGCTATCGGCGGCGGTTGGCAGTTGGCAGTTGGTGGCGGTCTGTAGTTGGCGTTTGATAGTCCCTTGGGGCGGTCCTTAGCGGCGGTTCTTAACAAAAAAAAAATAGTTCCTTAACGACCCCCCTGCTCTTGAGGATGAAAGAAGATGCAAATAAAAAAAAAACACGCCTCCGCCTGAAGTGCTTCATCTTCGGCGTCACCCTCATGCGCGATACATGTTTCTCCTTTGGATTTCAACACGCAAAACCAAAAAAAAATGTTCACAAAAAAATAAGACATGGCCGGGGACACCGCCCTTTAGAACGCCCCCAAGTGTTGAGAACAAAAAAAGGCAAAAGAAAGATCAAGGTAAGGTTGCAAGCGACACCACATCCCCGGATTGTGACACAAAAGAAATTGGAGATGAGCAGCCTCTTACCGCATCCGCCACCCATTCCATTTCTTTAGACCCTTCCCATGGTCATGAAGCAGAAATGCTTTCTACCACATGTTGCTGAATCGCTTTGCTTCGTACCTCCAAATCGCCGTGCGCATTTTTTCGAAAATGCTTAGGGCCATGCTCAGATGTGCCTAGAAAAACCAACCATGGTTGGGGATTTCCCGAGCGGGCACCGGATAAATACCGAGCGATTTTTGGAGTGCCCACGGCAAAATTCGCCAGCCACCCGCACTACGTACGGTGCACCTCAAAACACCGAAACAACGCGAGAATGTGCCAAAAAAAGCAGGTGTCGGGCACCTCTGAAAACTTGGCTGTGCGGCCCATGTGCTGTAGTCTGGCATTCGCACCGCCCTAGCGCAATTCACGTTCGGTGTCATCGGTTTGGATATAGCCTAGCCGTACCGAGGACCTCGGGGAGTGGGTTCTTGGGGTAGAGGGCATCAACAGTTAACATTAGCGGTTAAGGTAATCCGTTGCGTAATGGTCACTTTCGCGAAGTAAGGTTGCAGGGGGTGTGCTCGAGGATGCGTCATCCACGTCAATGCACTCAACCTTCACAGCTGGCTTGCTTGGGACGCCACGGCGGCGAAAGATTTTCGCAAGCGGTTCGACGGGAACGAGGGACTCACTACTACTGCTAATGCTAGTGGTGGGGGTGGTAGTTCTGGTAGAAGCATCATCGTTGGTACACAAGCTTGAATCACTGGCATCAGAGGAGGAAAAAAAAAAGAATAACAATAATAATAATCATAATAATACAAGAACTATCTGAGATTGCTGGGTCAAGGTCTGATGATGGGTCATGGTCTGACCGATTATTTGCATCTGCCACAATGTGCCTATGCAGCCTGGCCACACGCATGGGTTGTGTGCGCAGCGTGCCCGCGTCAAACACAGGACCGATATCAAATGACGCCACTGAGTCCTCGGCACATGTTGACACCATTGTCAGCTTGGTCTCCTCTTCCCGCCTCGTGCTACGCGTACCTCCCACTGCCTTGCGATGAGAAAAGAAGAGCGGCTCGTCTTGAAATGGAGAAAAATTGGGGAAAACAACAAAGGTCACCAAAAGAATTAGCTTATGCCATTGAAATTTGGCCATGTCAGCCAAGGAAAAGCTTCTTGAAAAGGTGTTATATGGCAAGCCATCCCGGAAAATTAAGAATTTGCGGGGTGGGGACAAGCGGCGCCGAAAGCTCCGGTGAGGGGAGTGGAGAAGTGTCGTGGTAGGTTGTTTGCGTGGAGGAGAGTATGTTTGTTCTAGAAAAATGACTTCGTCTCTTGGCGGGGATTTTGCCTCTTTGGACGTGCTTAGTCGTTAGTAATTTCATGTGGCTCTGGAAATTCGGTAGGCAAGGAGCCTAGCGGGCGGGAGAATCTTTTGGGCGAGTGCCCTGATTAGCTTATTCACTAGATCTTGAGACAGGATGAAGGTGGAAGGGGAGAGCACCGGCATCTCATCAAAATCCTGATTATCCTTTGATTTCCATTCAATGGGTGTTTTTGCTGGTGTGTTGTGGGGAGATGGGGAAATGAAGGCATGGCTAGGAGCATGCGGCGTCCGGAATTTCTTCGTCTCCGATTCTGGATCCGTCGGCACATGGCGCAAATTGCTCTGCTTCGTAAGTCAAAACCCCTACGCAATTCCCATGGGGTTTTTTCCAAATAGCCGGTGATAGCCTTTGCGTTATGGAACCATTGCCGCCGAAACGCGGAGCACAAATTCTATGCGGAACAAAAACGAACGAGATTTATCTGGTGCCCGTTGTGGCCCTCCCTAGGGATGTTCGACTGCGCGGCTTGCCGAAGCGGGTGGTAGCACACGAAGCAAGGACACGAATCTCTAAAGTTTTTGAGAAAAGTTACATCTCCACCTGTTGTCAGCTCACCCCTAAACCATAAACCCCCCGCCACATGACTTGCCCATTGTGCCCTTCCAAGCACCATTGTCTTTTTCCACGGATCTTTTGTTGACTGGAGAGCCCCATAATTGCCGGCCACGTTCGATGAAAGTGACTATTTGTACGGCACTCGAGGGATGGGGGACCATGGACAGGTTTGGTACCATTGATTACTTACATGCACCTCTTTGTCCCCTGTACACCCGACCCGGCCGGCTGTGAGCGTACAATGGGCGTAAAACTGGTGGGTGGTGGCATTGGATATACTCCACCTTCAGTGGATTGCCTGCCTGTGCTTTTTTGTGCTTGCCTTTGTGCATGTTTTACCGTGTGCGCCGGAAATTTAGCGGCACACTACTCAATGAGGCAGCCAAGGCTTCATGACCCCATGCGCATACAACCTGCTGTGCAAGAAATTGAAAACCTTGTGGATATGATCTCTGTGTCTACACATAGGAACAACCGTGTTTTTGCTGAGGAATTTTCACAAGAAGTTGCTTCCCCTTACACCATTGGTCGCCTCTACCCGACCTTGGACGAGCGTGACGTCGTGAAATATGAAGCGACCTTTGGGCCGTAGACAGCCACCAAACTTTCCAACAAATAGGGTTGCTAATGTTGAAATGTCGGGTGTTCCAATCCGCCAAGACTGCCTATGGGGCCACCTTACCGAGCATGGTATACTTCTCATTCGGCACTCACGTCAAAGACCCGACTAAGTTGCTTGGGGATAGACTGGAAAAATTTCGCCTCATGTCCGTTCGTGAGCCCTCGTTGAACCAGGCGAACCTAGCAGCAGTTGCAGGCTCTATGCATGACTTCCACATGCCGGACATCGCGCCAGCCCGACCCTCTACAGTGTCCACCACCCCACCTTCCACCTCCACCTCCTCCTCCATTCTGTAGACCAAATGAGACGACACCTCGTGCACCACGCTGAGAAGCTATCGCATGGTTGCTCGTGAAGTGTCATGCCGTGGCCTCACCATGCTTAAACAAATTGCAGCCATGCTACATGCTACCGAAAAACAAGACGAATCCACCACATTTTGGCTAGCCTACAACGCCCGGAGCAACGTTGCCTACGTGGAACTCGCGCGGGTCCTAGACCGTCGCATAGACTTCGTTCCAACCCGGGCTTGCCTCCGGCTCTTCGTGGGTTGTCAAGTGATCCACATGGGTCTACGGTCCCCGTCCACTCAAAAGATAGTCACCGCACCGACCCCATTGGACCAGCCGCTAATTTTTTTCCACCTCACTTCTTTTCCCCTATCCAAGAACCACATTCCGCAAACGGTTGGCTATTTCCCCGTAAATGTAGACTCGACAAAGCCCATTCCCGCCCGCGTTTTCACGCCCCAATTATCTCTCCTCCAAGTCCGTCTTGATGTTCCTGTGGGCATCACGCGAGAAGTCGACACAGTGGAAGGCAAATGGCACATTTCGGGTTTCGTGCTACTCATGGTGATGTTAAACGGACTCAACCCTGATGATATGTCCACACGTCTAACGGAAATCTCCATCTCAAGAATAACCAAAGCCCATTGGCCGTGGTGATGAACTCCGCCCCCGATTGATATAAATTGTTGGATTTTTTTTGTACTGTTTGAAATTCTAGGTAACTATCATGACGAACAACCCGCCCTTGTCGACATGGGAGTGTCAATGAGGCCTCTAGACCGCTCTCTCAAGGAATCCTCCCTTATCAGCATGCAGCAACCGCGCTTCCAAAAGAAGAGCCCCCAACACCCCAAAATTTCCTCGGATGAAGTGCGCACGGCGGTTGAAATAAATCCCCCTTCGCACCAGAAAGAGGCGTTTTTGGCACACCTAAATGAACCTAAATGGCGCATTGCCTGTCAGTATGATGTCTGGCCGAAATTTCGGCCAGCATGCAGTCTTCAGCGTTCCTCATCTCCTATTATTGTGTGTCTCCACAAGAGCTGCAAAAGCCTGCTTTGATTGGTGGCAAGTATTCTGCTTGTAATTGAGTATATTACATTGCACACCATGTGAAAATGTCACTGCTCCTTTGTTCCTTGCTCCTGTCTACTGTCATAGGTACCCATTTCAGTTATCATATTTTGAGTTTCGATGTACGTGGCCGAAATTTCGGCCAGCTTAGGCCTGTCCGCCATATAGGACCATGTTTTTTGAGGTTTTTCGAAGAGCTGGTTGAAATTTTGGCCAGGTTGGTTAAAATAGGAAATACACGTACATGCTTTGGGGATAGTTTTCTGTGTGCTTCGATGAAAGGTATGTTTGGGGTTCCCTTATTTGTGGTGTATAGGGGGTTTCTGTGATCACCCTGGAACAAAGGGGAGAGGAACATTGGGCAGCCCCCCCCCCCCCCCCCGCCCCCACGGCACTGGAATGCAATGGTCCAAATGTAAAACAACAGTATATTTTGGTGATTGAATATCTTTATTTTGAAAACTTGTGTGTTGCCAGAAATGCAAATAATGGCATATATTTCAAATACACACTTCGTTTTTGCATGTTGCCACCAAGGGGGTATGGGTACCCAAAAAATAACACCCCTTTTCACGTACTTTTCCCCTCACTACAACATGGACTTCCGTGCGCCATAGTGCCAGGTGGGGGGTGGGCAACTTGTGACGCCTAAGCGCCATCCACTTCCTTGGAGGAACGACGCAAATTCAAGATGCGTGGAGGAGATCCGCCATCACTTTGAAGAATCCATGAAGGTGCTCAAGGCTGGGAAACAGCTCGCCACATGCATCGCAGAGCACCTGCACACCCATCCCTCATCGCATCAAGCTCCGGCACTACCAATCGAGGAGAAAAATGAAGATTCGCAACCCCAGACCCCATGCCAAATCACGACAAGTTTCACCAGAGCCGAATTAGAACAAGGATATCAAGGGCTAGGGTCGCCTATGCTTCTCCAAGTCCATATAAGAAGAAACGGATAGGGGCTAACAAGAAGAGTGCAAGAGCACAACCCCCATGCAGAATAACAGAGATAGGAAATAGACGAAAGGGACGCCCTCATCAAAGGCCAGCCTGCACACCTGATCCATCGAGGCCGCCAACATTCGATTGCCTCATGAGAATGGCTGGAACAGAAAGTGGTTATTTCATCTTGTGACTCCACAACATGTCCACAATGCCCTTCAATGGCCCCGATGGCCAAAGAATAATACCTTTGACCACCACCAGCCCTAGACCAATTATGGCACATGTAGAGGCATACCATTGTGAAATCATGCCCACTAACCATGCCCGAGTGACTTTTGCTGGTGTTGTGAAGGATCCATGGTGTTTCGCGCCTTATTAGCCCTCATGTTGGCGGTATTGTGCCAGTGGCACATCATACGCCGAGTCCCCTTGCCACTCATGTGGGGTGAGCTGGTGTTGGCTGGGAACATAAAGGTAGTTGTAAGCATGAAAACTTCATGAGGGATGTAGGGGATGAGATGCATGCGTGGATGTTCTCCAAATGTTCTCTCTCTCTCTCAATGGAGAGAAGCACCAACACACATGGCAATATGTATGTAGTCTCACCTGGTTGTGTACCTATGTTACACCCTCTGCTTTAAACGAGGGAGCAATGGAACGACGGCTCACTCTATCTTGGCACCTTGCCACGATCCAGCACGAGGGCAACCTTGAAGTTTGAGAAACGAGGACGCGATGGACATTGCACAGATATTTCAGTGGTGCACCATGTGCACGAAGCCAAAGAAAATTTCTTACTCAAATTTCGACGGGGAAAGTAGAGCCCAAACATAGTAGTGGCCAATTGCGTTGACAACTCATGGACCATGGCGCCATTGCGTTCAACAACGTCCATTTTGTAGCATGCCGTAAATCGCAAGACACTCCAAAGGGCCCCGAGGAGATACGATTTTGCGATGTGGCATCGCTCGTGGGGTGGATGCATCAGGGCACAATGTTTTGTGTGTGTGGCCCGCCCCCGAGCACTTGGTCCCTTATCCCTGGAGTGACGTTCAGAGTTTCTTTTTTTATTTTTGGAATGCAGGTCCATAGTCACAGCTGAAGTGTGCTCAAGCGGCCGTCCCAATATTTATAGAAGTATTAAATGAAGCACCCGCATCCCTAGGTCAATGGTTGGTGGGTTGGCATCCAACGGTCGCCATCGCTGTGGGACAATGCACAAAAAGGAAAAATGTCTATCAAACAGAGTGGACATCACAGAAGTTGTCGCATACTCTGGTCCCCCTTCAAACCCGAATCTCTGGCTGTCGCTCGTTTCAAAGGAGACGTCAAATGCTCTGGAGGACCTCTTACTCCCCCACACCGCCACCTTCCCCTACACCCGTATGCGCCGGTTTGCCGGCACCAATCGTTACATAGATACGGGCATACAGCTCCGCACTGCTTAGCACTAGTTTCCAACCGTCCTGTGCTGAAGTGGTCGATTTTTGGGGCGTCCACGGCACTTCGGACCATGAGCCCATCAGGGTTCACAATGTACCTTGTACTGCTCTATGCATGCCAGAGCCAGGCTGCTCTCATTAGAACAGACGCAACCTTGGTCGATTCCGCCCAATTATTGATGGCACCTACAATGATATGACCCAGTCAGCAATGTACCATGACGTTGAATAGCCATATTCTATCCTTTCCTTTGAATTTCTCGAAGGCATGCGCCAAGTGAAGGCATCTAAGCCCACAACTGTCCGGCCACCTAAATGGTAACTAAACCGGTCATACCTCAGATGCTGGCCTTACTACCTACATCCTACAGGCCATCTGGATCACCACACAGCACGTACACCGATGGTACTTGTATAGGCTCCGCACTTGCATTTGGTGCCCCTACAAATTTGGAACATGGCCGCATCGTCGCTTATGGTGTCTCTGGCCATCCCAACTCATATAAGGCCAAAGTAGTAGGCATCTTGCTGGGATTTGAGTTCTTCAAGCCTCTTCACAAAACTGCCCCTCGACTATAAAGGTGCCAGTGCCTCAACGTCTGGTATCGGAAAACCGGTGTGACAATCACTCTGGGCACTACGTGCCACGCAATCCCTCCTTGCTAAAAACCAAAGTGTTGCGTGGATTGAGGGACAAGCCGAACATGTGCATCAAGAGTATTGTGACGAATACCCCAAAGAACGTTGGACTCTAGCCCCCCCGTGCTGTACCATCCCGCCAGGATTACCAGCAACCTAGACTCATCCACCCCCCCCCACACACACACAAAGTCTGGACACAGGACCTCACACCTATACACACCCACAACCACTTCCGCCCTTCCTCCTGGACCCATTACAATATTGCGGATTGGCTTGGCACAAGTGGTTCTTTGGCTTGCAAACACGCCTTGGGTACAGCAATTACGCCACATATTCTGATGTGACCCCCCCCTGCCCGCACCCGTACTTGCCGTACTTGCACGTCCAAGCCTGGCGTGAGTGCTCATAGGGTCCTCGCTTTGTGTGTCGTCACCAACCCTGTGGTGAGTCCCTTGTTGTCCTCTTGGCCGAGCCCTCCCCAGGTTCCTGCTAGCACGTTACCGCCGTCCGTAGAGACCTATGTATCGTTAGATGCTTGGCCAAGCAAAGCTCCCTGTTCCGTACCTTGTAAAAAGCACACGGGGGTCCATAGCCCCACCAAAGCCCGGAGATGGTCATCTGACAGCAGTCCTTGATGCGGTCACCGCCGCCCTCTCTTCTATAATTACAGCCCCATACACGAAACCTAGTTCCTTCTCCCCGGTCACCTAGACAACCAAATTGAGTCCCCTATGAGCCCTCACATCCCACCTCCCCCACGCCGCTCCGCTTACCACAGGTCAACACATCTGCCGATGACTAGAACCGCCTTCTGGGCCCGCGGCCCTTACCAACACAGAGAGAGGGTGTCACAAGGTCTTCAGTAACAATTTGGTGGTTTCCCAATATATGTCCCCAAGCATGCCATGCTCTACAAAGGGAGTGGGTGGTGTTTGCTATGGTACGGAAGGTTGCTCCCCCACAAAACAATGATTGGTGTTGCATTGGCACCATCGTCTAGAATTGGGGTTGTTTGACTGCGTTGCAAAGCACATGTGGCATGACGATTTGTGATAATAGCAGTTAGTGCGCCATGCTATGCTCATCTCCCATCCACATGCACACCCAAAGAAATTGCTGAAACTATTTTTCAAATACGTACTCAAAGGATCCGAAAACACATATTTTGACACACTTTCCGAGCGCATGGTTTTTTCACACCCTCCATGCTGGTTCCCCCAACCATCTTACTGAGAGGTGGTAATTGTAGTGATACAATGATGACCGGGCAACATGTCTTGGAAGGGTCCCTAGTTTGTTCGTGCTTCATGTAACAATGGTTGCACGTGGTGCCCGCAGGTTGCCTTCAACACCCTTTTGAATGTTTGGTTGCCTTGCGGTGATGGATGATCACCTTGTGCTTGCCGTTGAGCTCTACTGAAAATATCTAGTGGTCAAACTCACCCCAAAGCCCGTCATAACAACACCGAGAGGGCAACATGCCCGTTCACCACTTAGGCGTTACAAGTTGCCCACCCTCTACGACCCCCGATACGCGCGATGTGACAATATTCTACATTTCTACTTTGAGTATGCTATTTGACATATGTGACCAATGTTGTTGGCATTGTTGTGTGACACCCATTGAAATACGTGTTGATGTGTTAGCCTTGTTTATCCAGTTCTTCTAGTGTGTTGTATTTGACGTTTTTCTGAAGGTGGCCAAAATTGAGGCCAGCTTTTGGGTAACACTGCAAACAACTATGTATATGTGCAGCTTTTGACCCTTTTGGCCGAAATTCCGGCTAGCTTTTGGTTTCTCAGTGAATAGGTATAGTTATTTTCATTTTTCTTTGGGCTGGCCGAAATTTTGGCCAGGTTTTGGGAATATTCACTATTCAAGCACTCATATTCCGTTTTTTTGTTGGTGTGGCCGAAATTTCGGCCAGCTTTTCCTATTTTTACACATATAAGCAATTGTTTCCCCTTCGAACACATGTGGCCGAAATTTCGGCCAGCTTGCAATTGTCATTGTTCATGAGTATTACACCTTACATTCCTACATAACTGTTTTCTTGTCTCAGCATTAATGTCTTCTGCTATGACTTTAAATGTCGTACATGCTGCAGTTACTGGTGCTTTTGCTACTACAGCCAAAGGGTTATTGCGAAATGCATTGCGTCGTGGGACTCTCCAAAAGCTTTTGGAATTCTGCCTCATGTTGCGGAAGAATCACAGGAGCCAGCACTCCATGACACAGTTGAAGGCTGCTGCCACCGAGAAGAAGCCCCCACGATGGTACTTGACATTTTCGTCACAGTTCCATGCCATGTACTACCTTCTGCGTTGTATGGCCCTCCCATACTCTAATTGTTGGTGTGGTTACAAGTGGGGTACTATGTCGTGCCGCCAACGCCAGAAGGTAGGAGTCCTTGGTCAATGTAACAATAAGCATTTACCATTGTGCTGGACTAGCAGCATACAACTTGTGGAACACCATGCACCGTAGGCAAGTTTGTATATGGTTTGATAACCTGAGGCGTTACAGGTCGGGAGCTGATCCCCATTCACGTGACTTAACCCGAAACTGTACAGTTGTTGCTGTTTTGCATACTACTGCCCGGGTCTGCCGGAGCTGGCCGAAATTGAGGCCAGGGTACCAAACGTTGCAGATGACATCTTTCGCTCACATAGAGCATTGTTTGATCGTATTGATGTTGCCAACCAAGGTATTCAGAGAGTTTGGGTTCGTCGGCCTTTAGATATTGCCAGAAAAAAGGTTCGTTCTCTCAACTGGAGACCTTTTTTCCTCTCTAAGCTCCGCTCCGGCACACACAAAGAGCTTTTGCAACTCGTAGTTGATTTGTCATGTGCACTAGGCACTGTGTTCCGCTGCTTGTGGACATGAAAATACACTTTGCACTACTTAAGCTGTGTTATGGTGCCGCTTATGTTCTGTGGAATGCACCGCAACTATTGTTGGGTTTTCCTTTGGTATACGATGTGTGGCATAGCTATAAGTACTGCGTTGTATTGATCTACAGGGCCTTCCTGCCGTTATTAAGTTTTTGGAGCAGGGGAATAGCCTTAAGGTTGGGTCTATCCTCCCTCGCAAGGTCAAGGTCATTCATATGGAGAAAACCTTGCTTGGACTCATGCTAGCCACATCGTCCAATAGAGGCAGACTAGATGAGCGTGTAAGTGCCTTGCTGAGTAGCAAGCGGGACTTGACACCCATTCAGCGCAAGGGTCTGCGTATGTTATTAGCCCTTGAGGCTTTGCTGTACACATACTGTCCAGCTGCTTTCAGCATTGGGACTTTGGTGCGTGAGTGCAACTGAAGGGCTGAGGGGCAGGTTCCGGGATTGTTGCTAAGCAGGCACTTGAGATATCCCTACTGCTCATGCTGAACACACTAAAGCCCGAGGAGCAGTTAGCCACGGAGTATGTGAAAACCACTGCTATGGGTTGATGCCGTTTGGGGGACCATGAAGAGAAGGAGGATTTGTGCTTCCTTGCTCCTTCTATTAGCTAAAAAGGAAAGGGCGGTATACAACAAGAGCTGCTACTCTTGAACATGCCTCTTTGTTTTAATGGAGTGAACTCCCACCAGTAGATTGGACATTACAGGCCACCATGCCACTACGATGGGGCCAACCCGATAACGTGCACTGTAACATAGTACCACATGGTGGAATTGGCACAAAACACAAAATCAGGCTCAAGAAAAGTACCCTGACAGGGCCATGGCCAACGTCAGTGCCACCAGTATAGGCCAAAAAGGCATTACGATGGGGCCCACATAATAGCATTCTTACACGCGCCACCATTGGTAAACCAAAGCTTTGGAGAAAAATATAGCCCACGAAACATCCACCCGCTAGGAGTAGTTGAATAATCAAACCTTGGAGATCAAGTCGGCGTTTGTGTCGCTACACTTGGGCATCGCACCACCATTGGTGTTCGCCTAACGGGCGGCGCACAAATCTACTACTAGCTACGTGGCCAGCTCGTTGATGAAACGCTGGTCACACTCCAATTGGCTAGATGGATCTCTTGGGTAGCCATCCGGCACCTTGCGATGAGGACCTTGGGTGGGGTGTCCTACTCTGCGGGAGCAGCCATGGAAGATTGCGCCTTCGCCACCGCGCATTCCACGCTTTCCTCGCCGGGGGCCTCCTTGTCTTCGAGTTGGCCAGGTTGCTACAAAACGCCTGCCGCTTTTGGGGTCCCCAACGCTTCACAGCGGGGGACGAAATCAGTAATGGCCGACAAATGGGCCCAGCAACTACATAACCCCTACCGCTTCGGGGGTCCCCAACACTTGACAGCAAGTGACATGGCCGTGGCCCATTGGTGGGCCGGGTGGCTACATAACCCTTGCCGCCTGGGGGGTCCCCGACACTTCACAGCGGGCGACAAAAGCAGCAATCGCCTGGAAGTGGGCCGGGTGGCTACAAAAGCCCTGCCGAGTTGTGGGTCTCCAACACTGAAGAGCGGGGGACAAAATCAACAGTGGCCCACAAGTGGGCCTGGTGGCTGCATAACCCTTGCCGCCGGAGGGGTCCCTGGCACTTCAGAGCGCCCGGGCAAAATCAGCTGTGGCCCACAAGTGGGCCCGGTGTCTACATGATCCTTGCCGCGTTGGGGGTCCCCGACGCTTCAGAGCAAGGGACAAAATCAGCAGTGGCCCACAAATGGGCCGGGTGGCTACATAACCTTTGTCGCCTTCAAGTTCCCCAACGCTTCACAATGTGGGGCAAAATCACCTGTGGCCCACAAATAGGCTAGGTGGCGACATGACCCTTGCCGCCTAGGGGGTCCCCACCGCTTCACAGCGGGGGGCCAAATCAGCAGTGGCCCACAAGTGGGTAAATTGGCTATATGCATGCAATTTGAGTAAAATTTGCATTTTTTCCGTGTTGTGTAATTTTTTTTGGCGGTAAACGGGTTTGAAAAAATTTGCAATTTGCAATTTTATTTGCGGTAATGCGAGCATGTGTTTACATAAGTTACGGCGAACAAAAATACACGATGTGCCGCTTTTTTTGTAACATGCAATTACCGCAATACAACTAATTACACGCATTAGAACATGGCTACATAACCCCTGCCACCCACGAGGTCCCCAACGCTTCATAGTGGGGAACAAAATCAGCAGTGGCCCACAAGTGGGCCCGATGGCCCCATCACCCTTGCCGTTTGGGGGGTCCCCAACACTTCAAAGTGGGGAACAAAATCAGCAGCGGCCCACAAGTGGGCCGGCGGCTACATAACCCCTGCCGCCTGGGGGGTCTCTAACGCTTTAGAGTCGGGAACAAAACCAAAATTGGCCCACAACTGGACCAAGTGGCTAGATAACCCCTTCCGCCGGGGGGGGGTCCCCAACGCTTTAGAGTGGGCAACAAAATGAAAAGTGACCCACAATTGGACCAAGTGGCTACATAACCCCTTCCGCCGGGGGGGGGGTCCCCGACGCTTCGGAGCGGGGGGCAAATTCAGCAGTGGCCCACAACTGGGCCGAGTGGCTACATACCCCCTGCCGCTTGGGGGGTCCCGAACGCTTCAACCTGACCAAAGGTGGGCACATTGGCCACATGCATGCATTTTCAGTAAAATTGGTATTTTTTCCCTTCGCAGTAAGGTCATGTAACTTTTTCGTCGTAAACACGAGTGAAGGAAAAATGTCACGTCGTGTATTATTGCTGTTTTGCCGTAAAGCGTATAAAACAAATTGTCAAGCGGTGTAAATTTTTTGTGGTCAAGATGTTTAAAAAAAATTGTTGAGTCATGTAACTTTGTTTGCAGTAATGCAAGTACCAGTTTACAAGATGTATCACAAAAAAAATACACAACCTGGCGATTTTCTTGTTGCACCCAATTGGGGCTGGAAAAAAATCACACGTACAACAACATACACATAACTACGACTTGGCACTAGAAACAAAATCAGGCTGAAGAAAGGATCCTGGCAGGGCCATGCCCAACACCAATCAAGCGGCACTGGGTTTTCAGCAAACACCAGCCAATGTTCAACATGCGGTACACTGTACACGCGAATCAGCTGCTGACTATTGTCCAAAGCAAATCAATGCCACTCAAGCATACTCGGTATGACCATAACACATGAAGATCAAATGAGCCCTAGTACATCCACGTGGAATTCATCGTGCACATCCCAAAGACATTTATTTCAAGGCCCGTTTCAGCTTTGTGCAAAATTCTTGGTCATTTTTCAATTGACCATTGACCATTGACCATTGGGATTTTGCGGGTATGCCATTTTCGACCTCCTATTTCTTGGTCCCCACATTGTACGGTGATGTCGATGGGTGCTCCTTATGGGGTTTGGGTCCTAAGAACACACATAGCAAGACAAAATAGAAACCGAGTCGAGAGGTGCACGTATGTTGGGCGGCGGGGGGGGGGGGGGCTACAGCTTAGCGCCCCATCGTGCACATGCACATGCACACAAGGGAAACACAACATATCCTGCATACAATGTAAGGGAAAAAGCCAAACTAGAGGTTTAACGTCACCCCCAAAATGTCCAATGAGCGTTGCAAACATGAATGCAATTTGATGTGTATAATGTGTCTAATGATGTAACCAATTTGATTGTCGGGCCCCGACATGCACGGCACATAAACACGTACTTGTTACTCTTTACCCATGGATGCATGGACCGAAGGATGTAAGCTCCATCACTAGCTCCAGGGTAGATATTCACAAATAGCCAAGCAATAGTACGTTCATGTGTATTCCAAGGGGTTATCCGTGCACACGGCACTCATTGTAGCCGATTTCTTTGTGCGTGGCTTGGTTGCGTCCGCAAAGCTTCGCTCGAGGACACTGATGCATGCACGAAGGGCAAAAGGAAAAAAGTGGCAAAGAATCAAAAGTGGCTACCTAACCCTTGCTGTCTTGGGGGGCCCAAAAAAGGGAAAATGGCTACATAAAATGTTTTTCGAGGTCCCCACTGCCCAGCATGGGGATCAAAATGAGAAGTGTCCAAGACATGGGCAAAATGGCTACACAACCCCAACATGCTCAGGGTTTCCCCGGTGCGAGGATCAAAATTGGCTACCAGAGTAGCTACGGGCCCTTGCCGTCCCGGGGGCCCAAATCTAGGCAATGGCTACATAACCCCGGCCATCTTGGGCTCCCCGTTGCTCAGCATGAAAACTAGGATCTGAAATTGGGATCTAAAGTTGAGATCTAACGTTGGGACCTAAAATTGGATCTAAAGATGGGATCAAAAGTTGGAGTCTAAAGTTGGGACCTAAAACTGGGGAGAAAAAGAGAAGTGTCCCCAATTTGGGCAAAATGGCTACATAACCCTTGCAGTCTAGGGGTCCCCCGTGGTCAACACACACGGATCCGACTCAGAGATGGCTACCCAACCCTTGCCGTCTCCGGGGCCCAAATCTGGGGAAACGACTACATAGGCCTGCCTTCGCAAGGTCCCCGATGCTCGGCACAGGAAGAAAATCAGAAATGTCCCCAATGTAATGCAAAATGGCTACATAACCCCTGCTGTTTCGAGGGTCCCAAGTGCTCTGCATGGGGATCAAAATCAAAAAGCGCCAACATAACCCTTGCCATGCTCGGGGCTGACGTGTGGGCAAAATGGCTACATAACCCTTGCCGTCTGGGGGGTCCCCAATGTGGGGAAGAGAATACTTCTTATTTTCTGCGATTTAGTAGAAAAAATTTCCTACTACATTTTTTAAGAAGCAGAAAAAATTTCTACTGTGCTTTTACTTTGGTAAAAATGGTTTTCTTTCTACTAAAATTTGAAATTTAAAAAAAGTAAAAGAACCCCACCCCAAAGGAAAAACTGAACGACAAAATATTTTCTTCACTAAGTTTCAAAACTAAGTAAAATTTTCTTGAAGAAAATACATAAGTTTTACCACGGACCCTAAAGATGGAGCTAAATGATGTGGGTGATGCCTGGCATCACAGTAATGGCACATCAGCACCATAAGAACCTGGAAAGGGGCCATTTTGCCTGTGCCAGAATAGTAGGCATGAAATGCAAAGCACCATGGACGGCATCAGACCACTGAGCGGACTCCACAATAATAGCCACTAGCTCAAAGGGACAGAAACAGAAACAGCAACAACCAAGGAAAACCTACACCCAGGCATTGGGGAGAGGACCGCCAACCTAGGCTAAACAGGGCGGCAGTAAACTCGAAAATCAGAGCAGACAGAGGCGGCAAGTAACAGTTGGTGCCAGCAAACGTCATCTTCACTCAGAAGGTACCCAATGGGAGTCCCACCCGGCAGTTACTCAATTTTACCACAGCCCCGCGTCCATACATAAATTTTGCAAAATTTCTTCACACCTGTTACATGTGATCTTCACTCTCTCCATATACTCACACACACACACACACACACACACACACACACACACACACACACACGTTCTAAATACTGTCAGCACACCTTGGCTATAATGTAAACACATCTGCTGCACACTTTTCACATAAATTGACAGACTGATAATTGCCCGATCGTTGGAGCCCCTCTCTGAGAACCCTACAACCTTTGAATCACTTTGAAGTGGAACCGTGAGTTCCCAAAGATAAACAACTCGCCCTTGGGATGGGGCAGTGCAAGCCCACCTCAATTCATGTTCTCCTTTCTCATTCATCAAACTTGAATTTTCAACAGCAGGAAACGCGTTTTGACACCAACACTGCCCTGCAAGAAATGCCGCATCTGTCACACACACCCAACGCAGCAACACTGGTCATCCGCTCCGGGCCCTTACAGCCCGTTCTCGGTTCTGCTTCAACGATAAAGCAGGGGGCAGGAAGCACACCATCGGATCCAAAGGCGGAGGCGTTGCGGGTGCCACCACAGGTTCTGTAGATAAAATGAACAGAAGGTTGCCTTCCCTTGTCCTTGTCGTCACCCATCAACCGTGCATCCCACACGACACATGCCCATGGCAGGTATCCATATCAGCAGCAGGCTTAGTCTTGCGTGAAGTCTCACGATCGGTGTCACTCCGCCTCACAAGGCGGACTGCAAGGTATGGTGATGGCGGTATTGCACAGTAAGCTGCGATTACCAGGAGACAGGGAGGGTTGATTGGCAAACACTCCCCTGACACGCACACCCACAGACACACTCCCGCAGGTATGCACGATTGCACCTACGTGCGGGCGATAACCAAAGGGTTCCATACACTTGTCAAGGTTCATGACTGCCGTCAACCTATTTGATCTGATGGCCTTAAGGCATTGTTTAACCAGCCCCCCTCTGACAGTAATTAGGAAATTGCTGCACCTAGTCACACTTGTGGGTCGTATTTGTGGGCAAACGCTGCATCGATACTGTGTCTAATTGCAGACGCTCTGGGACACGAACGACTTGCTCCTACACATATCATATGCCCATTGTGTCAGTGTAATACGATTCCCCATCGTCAGCAGCACAACAATATGAGTACCTGGAGCTTGGGCCTTCACCGAATCACGCCCTGCGGTGCCTTCTGACTGGGCTGATGAGCTTCTTTTGGCCTGCAAATTGGACAACAGTCACTAAGATCAGCACAGGACAGACACACAGCAAAAGAATGTCTTTGTCTTGTTCAGCATGTGCACATGGGATCCCTTGGGGTTGGCTGTTCCTGTGATCATAAATGCAGGTGTTGGGATCCCTTTGACTGCCTTCTTAACTTTGCACTTTTCCTTGGAACTGCACCCGAAGGGCCCACTGTCTATGCCTCGGTCCCTACAGTGTGGACCTGTGCAAGAGGGATGGTCGGGATTTGTATTTTGCAGTTGCACAGGGTGTGCAAGGGGTACGCAGAGCGCAAGCACAACCGCTGTATTGCAACGTCCCAGATGATGTATCTGAAAGTTTGCCAAGGCAGGCCAATTCAATCCTTGCAGTGGCCGCACACTCATGCGCACCTGTGCAACGTGCCTTGCATGACAGTCAACGGTGCCTTCCCAACGGCACAGTGAAAATCGCTAGAATTCCAAAATGAGCCTACTAGTGTGGCAGAGTTGACAGCTACATCGAACTCCGACGACCAAAAACTAGGGTTCTAGCAAAGTTCGCATGTGCGCTCGCAAAGTGTCAATTGCTGAGTTGGCAGCCACGCATCCCAAATCCAGTTGTCCTAAGTACTGCACACATCAAGAGAGTTCTCAACCCAGTGCAACACTCTGGGTCTTGCACATGCCCGCACCTGCACGCACACTTGCACCTGCATTTACATGACTTAGCAACGACAGGCGACCCATGTCTAACATTCACATTTATTCTTTGGTCGTTCCCCGTGAATCAACTGTGGCGCACGTTGCTGCCGCTGCAGACCAGGCCATTGTGACTGATTTCCCCAAAGGCATCATCAATGGTATGGTATAATCAGGGGTTTTGGTCCTGCAGGAAATCGGCCTTTGCTGTTGTTCCCATGGCCATTGTACATTGCAGGCTTTTCTTCCTTTTGCAAAAGTCCATTTTTGCAACGAGTAGGCAATGACATGGAGCTGAAACGTTTGGTTTTTTTTGGTGCTGTTGTTTTTTATTTCAACCTTGCGCTGGGTTTTAATCAGGTTCGCAAGTCATTAATACCTGTATGGTACAAATCAACGAGCTAACTCCCTGGCTGTGTCCGCTGTCGGACATCAAATGCAACACCCCGCCTCCCCCCCAAACACACACCACGGATTAATTGAAGACACAGAACCAGGGTTTTGTGGGATCACAAACTTCGTCCTGCAAATGTCACCAACATGTGACGCTGCAGACTGTGAATGGATCCCAAGGGACACAGGGATTTAAGAAATCATGGGCCTGCAAGGAGGAGGAAGGACTGTGTGCCCTGGTTTGGCCTTATGACGCAGCCCGCTGGCACGGCAGGCAGACGGGACCTGAGATTCAGCACGGATGACACCCTCACGGACTGCACCCCAGGCACCGCGTTCTGTCCGGTGCATGTCCCCACGTGCCTCCATTTGTTCGTGTTCCAGCACCTGAGAGCAGGGCCAAAGTAGCACAGTGTGCATTACTCCTATTCAGTTAAATGAAAGTGGCATGCAAACAAATCGTGACGCACAATGAAACACAAGAACACCTATCCCTGGGCGTAGTAGGCCTAGACATGGCGGGCCAGAACCTCTGTCCTACCCTTTGCAAACAAGGAGTGCCATCATTCCACCACAGCCCACTCATGGAGAGTGTTGTACCTGATTGCGGCAGCAATCCCACGGCACCGGGTGCCACATGTGTGTCCTATGCCCCTCCACAAAACACAAGTTCGTGCACCCAACCCAGCCCTCCAACTGTCTTCATGCGCCAGTCATCTAATGACCAAACCCCCCCTGCTAAACAGGCCTTAGAACAGAGGGAAGGTCCAGGGCCTCAAAAGTCAGGTGTGCACCCGCCACTTAGCTCTTGCCACACCTGCCCAGGGGTCGGAGGGGGGGGAGGTTGACCCTGCTGCTTGGAAACAGCACTTGCAGTGTGGAGCCGGGCAGCCAGAAAAAGAATATTGCCGTATAGACCAACCGCCATGTCAAGAACATGTCATCAATGTCAATCAGACCCTGATGCTGCTGCTGCTGCTGCTGCTGCTGCTGCTAATGATGATGATCATAATGAAGGTGTGCCAAATGTTCCAAACCCCTAAAACACCCCCGGTCCAGGATCCCATGGGAACAACATACAACATGGGGCCGCTTGTACACACTTTAAGGGTTCAATATCTCTAACAAAACCTAGGGAATTCAGAACCCAACAAGATGGATGGACTTGTGGCTCCCGCTGCAAGCAAATGCTCACCTATGGCCCGAAGCCCCTTCCCTTCCTATCACGGGGGGGGGGGGGGGCAAAAATTGGAATGGTGAAATTTGGTGTGGAGGGGGAGGCATCGCGTCCTAGGACCGATAGTTTGCCGAGCTGATATGTCTGCTGAACCCGTGTCTAGTTTCTTTTGGCGGGCCAAACACAAGCCCACACTTGGGGCTTGCTTAGAAGAACTGAAGAAGGTGGCTTATGCACAGGACTGCACCCGAAACTGCCTGGTCCAACTTGCAGCCCCTTGTCTCGCAGGCATACCTTCCGGGTCTCCATTTCAGTGATCTGCAGCTGGTTTAACATAAGCGCCAACTTCAGTTCTATGCGGCTCTGCGGAGCCTTGGTCTCCTGCTGCACGCGCTCCGTTTCCGACTGCTGATGAAGGGACACGTCATCAACTGCGCTTGTAAGTTCAGTGGCAGCAGTGGGATGAGCGAAGCAGAGAGCGTAATAGTGGTGGCATAAAATGTGTGCCTTGTTGCACTTGCCAAACACACAGCCCTGCCGCCTTATTCCCACCTCCATGCCACGTCAAATGCGCCCCAACACAATCCATTGCTGGTATGTGCCGCCTTCTTGGACAAAGCATCACGCCGATCATGACTACCTTACTCAGCGCCGGGAACACCTGAACTGCAACACACCTACCCACCGAAAGCATGGAGACGGGACATTCACCACTGACACTGTGATACTAACAATGTGGTGCTTACCATCCATGACATCACTACAAGCAGCACCACTCCCGCAAGAAATCCTACAGCACTGCCATCATCGCCGCCGCACCGCCGAGACTGGCAACACAGCAGCCACAACATGAAGGCCCTGTTCAAGTCATGACTGCAACCCGTATTCTTGGTAGCTTTCCAGTGTGCAAAAGACCTTTCATGGGAAACTGCGATGGGGGTTGGGCATACCCACGATTTGGCTATTGGAAATTCTATTGCCTTCGGCAAGTCCACCTCGCAGAGAATCTATCCCAAGCAACACACACCCAAAGTAGGGTATAAATAGGGTATAAACTACATAAATATGGGCTAAAACATGCTTTACATATCTTGGATGGTCATATTGTGTGGTCATAATATCATCAAATGGCCTAAACACATAGAAATTTTTGACTTGTTTTATTATGAGCATGCAAAAAAATTGGTCCCATTGCAACTATGGTTGTAAGATGATGGTAAATTACTCAAAGCAAAACAGAGGGGTTTTGTGGCGGTCTTTCCGACGTACCCTGGAGGCCCCGCCTTGCCGTCGTTCCCGACTTGCGGGGAATAATGGCCGGACTTTTGATTTGGCCTTGATATGGAAAGCCCCGGAGTGTCCTCGCCAGTAGCCCTACCCATCTCCGGAAGCGGCAGGCAAGTAAGTAGCTGGTGGGTGTATTTGGTTGCGGCGTTGTTGTATAGTGGATTACAAGCACACGACTAACAGGACGTGACATGATCCAACATCCCCAAAGCGTCGGTATTGCTTGTATGTAGACCGTGTTGCGGAGGTCAAGAAATCGACTACCAGGATTAGACATGATCCAAAATCCCCACAGCGCCGAATCTTGGTTGATGGTGGAGCTGGTCGTTAAAAGCCGATTAACAGGACTAGACATTGTCCAAAATCCCCACAGCATCGGGTTTTGGTTGTTGATGGAGGTGGTGCGCGATAGTGCCATAGTGCCACATACAGACACGCAAACAAACACACACACACATACCCACCCACCAAGCTCTTTTGATTTGCCCGCCGCTTGCTAGCCAATGTTGCTAGCTTTACAGGATAATTTTGGTGATGGATATGCAAAAAGAGTTTTAAAGGTAGACTTGCAAAAGCAAAATGTCAATGTGAATCACCCTTCGGCCTTTGGCAAGCGAAACCGATGACCATATTGCTACCGGCGCCACCGGTTGCGAAGCTCAAGTCATGGATCCCACTTGAGTCCGGTCACCTCAGGTGACGCACATTTTACATTTGTAATGCATGACATTGCGGTTGAGTACTAGCATGCACACCATTACTACTTTGGATGTGCCTAATAGTGTGTCACGTTACAGCATTTTTTGCAACATCTCATATGTTCTAAGGAGTAAAGCAAATCGTTCAGTGGCATGAACGTTGCTTTGATCTTTGTCCGGGTGAAGCTTTACAGATAGGTGAAGATATTGCTTGCGGATGTTAGCTTTGTTTGTAGCCCCAAGCAATTGCATGCCAACCTCAAAATTGTTCTTGTCCAAATATTCATACATTGCTGGATATGAAGCAATGGGGAGATCAAGTAAGCATTGTACTTTGGTCATGTTGGATGATGATGTGGTGTCTTGGTTTTTTTGTGGTTTGCGCTTATGGGGAGGTTTAGGTTGTAGATCGTCATGGGGCCGTTTTTTGTCGTGGTTCTTCTTAACTTGCTTTGTATGTAATCCATGCTCTTCATCGTCATTGGTGACAAGTTTGGGTTGATGACCAGTTGACTCATCTTGGTGAATAGCATGTCTTTTTTTCATTGCTAAGTGGGGCACCACTAGCGTAGCAAGGCTAGCGGCTCCGCTTGAGGAGTAGATGGATCGGACACAATGCTCAATGTGGGTGGCAGCTCCCCGCGCCAGGGGCCCCTTGTCCGCGGGCTGACGTTTGCAGTTAACATTTGCCAGGGTGACGATTGCATTGAACAAGTGTCACCCGCCAGTGAGGAGAAATCCATGGCTCCCAATGCTTAGCACGGGGACAAAATCAGAAATGGCCAACATGTGGGTATATTGGCTATCTGACCCTGGCCCCAAGGTTGACACCCCGTAGCGTAACCCATGCCTTCTCGAGGTCCCCATTGAGGGCCTGCCTTGTGTGTTGCGCAACAACACCGACCAATATAGGGTTGTAAAACAAACAAACAAACAAAAAGAACACCCCACATTGCACATTGTGGACCGCAATTCCACTCCCGGGTTTCCACAACGGGCCACCAAACGTTGGTGGCCACGCGGTTCCACGCTGCGCCCACACTCATTGCTGAGTGGGGCACCACTAGCGTAGCAAGGCTAGCGGCTCCGCTTGAGGAGTAGATGGATCGGACACAATGCTCAATGTGGGTGGCAGCTCCCCGCGCCAGGGGCCCCTTGTCCGCGGGCTGACGTTTGCAGTTAACATTTGCCCAGGGTAACAAATTGAATAAGCGTGATGTGTACCAATCCCTTAGGAAACCCCTCCCCGGCCCCCCGCGACCTAGTACCCAAAAATGGTGAAATAGGGCGGAAAACACGCAAATACAGCCTAAAACATGCTTTACATAGCTTGGATGGTCATTTTAGGTGATCAGAATATCAACAAAATAAGTTTCGAAAACTTCCATTTTTGAGCTGTCCAAGGTGAAAAACTGCATAAGCAGGTTGTGTACCATTCCTTTGGGAGACCCCCCCCCCCCCACCCAATACCCAAATAGGGCGGAAAACACACAAATACAGCCTAAAACATGCTTTACATAGCTTGGATGGTCATTTTAGATGATCAGAATATCAAAAAAATAAGTTTCGAAAACTTCGATTTTTGAGCTGTCCAAGGTGAAAAACTGCATAAGCAGGTTGTGTACCAATCCCTTGGGAGCCCCCCCCCCCCACCCCCCCCCCCGGACCTAATACCCAAATATGGTGAAAACCACGTAAATACGGCCTAAAACATGCTTTACATAGCTTGGATGGTCATTTTAGGTGGTCACAATATCAAAAAAACAAGTTTCGAAAACTTCGATTTTTGAGCTGCCCAGGTTGAAAAACTGCATAAGCAGGTTGTGTACTGGCCCATTCACTAGGCCATTATTGGTGGAAACGGTCATTTCGCGTCTTTGGCACGGGTTGTGGACGGCCCTTGGCAAGGCTAGAGACTGCAAAAAACGTCCTTCCGTATCCTAGTAGGCATATACTGTCACAACATCCCCACTCACATCCCTCAGAGTGGGTACCACGGGGTCACCGAGGTCGCCAAAATCGCCAACATAGCAAAAATGGCTGAAAAGTGCATAAACTGCATAAGCGCTCGTCCCACTCCGCCCCATACAAACCCCATAGAGTCGGGACCCGGAAAAACTTTTTCGGCTCAAAATCGAAAAAAACCAAAAGATTCATGATTTTCGACCCAAAAAAAGGGGGGGTCATTTTTTGACCCCCCCCCCCTCCCTCAAAACCTGAAAAAAGTGGGTTTCAAGTGGGGGGGGTCTGGGGGGGTCCGGACCAAAAACTCATTGGGGGATGCGTTTATTGGACAAAATAATGATTTTACAAGGGGTTAAACTAACAATTCAACCCCTTGGGGTAGGGTACGCGAATAGGCCCAAAAAGGCCAAAATGGGGGGGTATGTGGCGTTTTCCCCTACATACGCCTGCCTGGCTTTGATCTAACAACCTCTGCGAGGTGATTTGGCGTGAGCAGTATGAAACCAATCAACCAAGTAACCAGAAATCGCCGAGCACCGCCACATGCAGTAATGCCAACTGTTCTACATCAACAGCCGTGATCAGGTCTTGCGAAGTACACCGTCCCACCCTCCACATGTGTGCCCCATATTCTAAACAGTGCTGACCAAGTCACATGTGACACACAAACGCACAAACAGATTGCCTCCGCTACTGAAATCAGCCCTACTTCTGTGCCACACTTGTGAAGTGAACATCTGCACAATGGTTCATGGGAACAGAGGCCTTGGAGGTGTCGGCGGGCTGCTTTTACCACATGGCAGACTGATACCCAGAAAATTCCCTGCGTCCTTTCAAAGAAAGACCGGTGCAGGCTTCCTATTCGAGGAAAGGCAATGTGATGGACGGTGGTGGGACGCCTACGGCGATTGGTTGTTGACCAACGGCGGCTTGGGGTAATTGACAGCAGTTGGGCAGAACCACATGCAAAATGGCAGAGAAACAAAACGTCTGGGCACCTCGAATCCTCACGACGAAACTCATTTTTCCAGGCATGAGCCGCCTTTTTTCATGCCACACACAACATCCACCGCAAGGGAAGTGAGGCAAAAGCCATAATCGGACCACCTCTTGATTCTGCTGCCGTTCATGCAGCAGCGCCTGCAGACTGTCAACAACAAACTGCCCTTGAGCCAAACTTGCCATCCACAAGTCGCGCTCTTCATTTTGGATGGAAGTTCGTAGCACATGCTCCTCTTTGATAGTGCGACATAACCTGACAACATGGGGATATAAGAGGTGTCTGCATGTCCCTGCAGGGATGGTTCCCACCGTGCCAGGGATTTGGGTTGCATGGTGCAAGCACACGTACAAATTCTATTGCCTTCGGCAAGTCCACCTCGCAGAGAATCTACCCCGAGCAACACACACCCAAAATAGGGTGGAAACTACATAAATACGGCCTAAAACATGCTTTACATACCTTGGATGATCATTTTAGGTGATCACAATATCAAAAAAACAAGTTTTGAAAACTTCGATTTTTGAGCAGCCTAGGGTGAAAAACTGCATAAGCAGTTTGTGTACCAATCCCTTGGGAGCCCCCCCCCCCCCCCCGGACATAATACCCAAATAGGGTGAAAAACATGTACATACGGCCAAAAACACGCTTTACATACCTTGGATGGTCATTTTAGGTGATCACAATATCAAAAAAACAGGTTTCAAAAACTTCCATTTTTGAGCTGTCCGGGGTGAAAAACTGCATAAGCAGGTTGTGTATCAATCCCTTGGGAGACCCCCCCCCCCCCCCCCAGACCTAATACCCAAATAGGGTGAGAAACACGTAAATACGGCCTAAAACACGCTTTACATACCTTGGATGGTCATTTTGGGTGGTCACAATATCAAAAAAACAAGTTTTGAAAACTTCGATTTTTGAGCTGTCCGGGGTGAAAAACGGCATAAGCAGGTTGTGTACCAATCCCTTGGGAGGACCCCCCCCCCCCCCCCGGACCTAATACCCAAATAGGGTGAAAAACGTGTAAACACGGCCTAAAACATGCTTCACATACCTTGGATGGTCATTTTGGGTGGTCACAATATCATAAAAACAAGTTTTGAAAACTTCGATTTTTGAGCAGCCTAGGGTGAAAAACAGCATCAGCAGGTTGTGTACCAATCCCTTGGGAGACCCCCCCCCCCCGACCTGATACCCAAATAGGGTGAAAAACGTGTAAATACGGCATAAAACATGCTTTACATACCTTGGATGATCATATTGGGTGGTCACAATATCAAAAAAGTAAGTTTCAAAAATAAAACATGCTTCACATACCTTGGATGGTCATTTTGGGTGGTCACAATATCATAAAAACAAGTTTTGAAAACTTCGATTTTTGAGCAGCCTAGGGTGAAAAACAGCATAAGCAGGTTGTGTACCAATCCCTTGGGAGACCCCCCCCCCCGACCTGATACCCAAATAGGGTGAAAAACGTGTAAATACGGCATAAAACATGCTTTACATACCTTGGATGATCATATTGGGTGGTCACAATATCAAAAAAGTAAGTTTCAAAAACTTCGATTTTTGAGCTGCCCAGGTTGAAAAACTGCATAAGCAGGTTGTGTACTGGCCCATTCACTAGGCCATTATTGGTGGAAACAGTCATTTCGCGTCTTTGGCACGGGTTGTGAACGGCCCTAAGCAAGGCTAGAGACCACAAAAAACGTCCTTCCATATCCTAGTAGGCATATACTGTCACAACATCCCCACTCACACCCCTCAGAGTGGGTACCACGGGGTCACCGAGGTCGCCAAAACCCCCAACATACCAAAAATGGCTGAAAAGTGCATAAACTGCATAAGCGCTCGTCCCACTCCGCCCCATACAAACCCTATGGAGTCGGGACCCGGGAACACTTTTTCGGCTCAAAATCGAAAAAAAAACAAAAGATTCATGATTTTCGACCCAAAAAAAGGGGGGGTCATTTTTCGACATTTTTGACCCCCCCCACCCCCACCCCCCCCCCCCACCCCCACCCCCACCCCCCCCCAAAAAGTGGGTTTCAAGTGGGGGGGGTCTGGGGGGGTCCGGACCAAAAACTCATTGGGGGATGCGTTTATTGGACAAAATAAGGATTTTACAAGGGGTTAAACTAACAATTCAACCCCTTGGGGTAGGGTACGCGAATAGGCCCAAAATGGGGGGTATGTGGCGTTTTCCCCTATATACGCCTGCCTGGCTTTGATCTAACAACCTCTGCGAGGTGATTTGTCGATTACAAAGAGGCTCAGGCTTTAAGTGAAGGGCAAAGAAGCCACTTATGAACGTGTGTCAAACCCCTACTTGGGGGGAAATCCGTGCACTGCGCCAGCACTGTGTGGCACCTTTAGACTGTACTTCCCCAGATCAGCCTCCAAAATGCCCCCCCCCCCCCAACCACCCAAAAGAGCCCAAAATGAGCCTCACTCCCATGCAGCCTGGTGGTCCACTACTATTCCCTATCCTCTCTCATCCTAACACAACATGCAAAAGATAGCAATGCACATTTTTTGTGCGAACCAGCTTTGCTCACGTGCACATTGTCATTCAATTTGCAACCCAAGAACAGCTGTGTTGCAAGGGCTTCTCTCTTTTCTTCTGTGTATGGTGTATGTGCTGCATGTCAAACGCCTTCACTTGACTTCTTTTGTGGTTAGGGCGTGAAGAAGGGAGGACTGTTGCTGGAGTGTCTACAGACGTCCTCTGTCATGGATGTAGTGTTCCGGAAGGGGGGTAGGATGGAATGTTAGGACTACAGGTTGTCATTACGCACAAATTTCATAGGGCTACTTTTTCATTAGCCTACTGTCTGGAGTCTGCAATGCCAAGATGGATTATATCTCTGTTTTTGGTACCATGTTTTGCATGTGGTGGGGGCTGCAGCCTGGTTATTCCTATGGCATGCATTTTTGGGGTGACATTCCAATTTGTGCTGCACCTGGGTTCGGCAGAGCCAAGCTCAAATGAATTCTGTAGTTTCAGCCCCTCTATACAGACATTTTACCTACCATACATCAGTGCATGCATTACATGCCCCCCATGTTGTTTAAATAATCTGCGCATACTTATGGGTTTGTCTAATTAGTTGTGCCCAGTGCACTATTCATCTGGACTTGCATGGCGGCTTATGTGTCTATGGCCTTCCACGAAAGAGTCACTATGACCCCCCTACTGCCGACCGCGCGGGGCACACTTGTAAGGGAACTAGTAAGACCGCTGGTGGACCTCGTTCCCCAGCCTACCGCTCTGTTGGGCCAGTGGGCTGCCTTGCCTTACAGTGTTTTGTCAACAGCACGCCCGGCGTGGCAGCCCCCTGCTGTGTCTATGCTGGCCTTGGGCCCGCACATGCTTGGGGCCTGCCACATTCGGCTGGGGGGGGGCATTGATGTGTGTTGACACAATCACTCCCTACAAAGGAGAGACTATGGCCCCAGCTCACCATACAAAGTGCGGCAAATGCATTCTACTAGTTACCGTATTCCAAAGAGCACCATAAGCACTGCAGGGGAGGACATCGCCTGGTAACTGTGTTGTACAGTGCAGGGTGTGCATGTCAAAGGCGCAGGGCAAGGACCCCAACCCCTTGGGGGACAGGGGGCAGTCGCCACAGAGAAAACAATCCCCCCTAGACCCCACCCCATCCCCTGACACGGAGTCCACACTCAGCAAACCCGCCCCCCTCCCCAGCCGACGTTCGGCAGCAGGGCCTTTGGCAGGCCACATCTAGGCAATTGGGTGTGATGTGGGGCATTTGGTAAAACCTAGTATGCGCTGTAGTAAAACCCAATAAAATGCAGTAAAGCCTAGTAAAATGTAGTAAAATCTAGTAAAAAAAATTCTTTCAAATTTTATTAAAAAGTTTCTTTTAATAGGTAAAAAACAAAAATATTTCAAAACTTTCTTACTAGGTTACTAGGTAGATACAAATTTGGACTTGAATTTGAACAAGAAACACAAAGTTTATTGGGGGGGGGGGGGGTCAACGGTAGGTGGTATTGGTGTTTAAGGGCATGGTGCCCCCGGTCGATTCCAAGCCACTTGTGTAAGTGGCGCCCCACCCGGGCTAGACCATGTATTGCAAGGTCGGTAGAAACAAAATCAGGCTCAAGAAAAGACAGGGCCATGGCCAACACCATCGCGGTGGCATTGGGAACAAAACCCGGAGCAGAAAAAGAAGACATCCCAAGGCGTGCAACCAACGTTGGTGCTTTTATATCACATATTACTACACCCCTCTCCCCTTAAATCTAGCTAACAAGCAACAAGCAACAAGCAAGCAAGCAAGCAAGCAAGCAACAAGAACTTCTCCTTTCCGTTCTGGCCATTGCTCCGCCTCATCGCTCCGGGCTCTACTCTACTGTAGCCATCCTATTCCCTAGGTGGTGGCCTTGCCAAATCCAAGTTTTCAGCCAAAAAACCAACGGTGGTGCCCCGGGGCGGGGGCGCCAAGTCGGGAGGTGCCCTCCCAAAACTGCGCATTTTGTGCCCCAAACCAGCCTTTTTTGGCCCAAAACGGCCCCGGAACCTCGTCAAAACGGCCAAAGGAAGGGATACGCTTTGCACACTCCATGTGCGCCCTGACTTCCTTGTGACAAAAAGCCCTTTGCTTCCCTCTAACTCCGCAGTATGTCCGAGAAGTAGCCAAAAAATGGCCAAAAACGGCCCAAATTGCGCGCAACATTTGTCACAGCGCCCCAAAACCAAGAATGGGCCGTATGTTGGGCTACGTGGCTCAAAACCCAATTCCGAGGGCACCTAGTCCACCCGCAACCCCCGACTTTTGGTGGTTTTCAAGCCTCAGAATTTCCCAACGAGACACCCGACAACGAGACACCCCCGTGCCATTAGTCACTTGGCGGAGCCGGAGTGCAGCCCGGGCCGCGCATGGTGGGGGCCAGCGGTGGGTCCACCAGGGTCCCTAGGGCGAAAAGAAAGATTTTTTATAAAGTGTTTCCAGACCCCATGGGATGCTCAAACAAGTGTTCTTACTCCTTTTTGAGCCCGTGGTGACCCGGTTTAGACTATGGAAAATCCCAAAAAGCCTTGAAAGTGGGCTGTTTGGGGGCAAAAAATGGGTCAAAAATGGGTCAAAAACGCGTTTTTCCAAAAGTAATCATGGACCATATGGGGCGCACCCACAAGTGAAATGAGCCCATTTTGAGCGGCCCCGAAACCCAGTCAAACTGGACCAACAAAGGGAAATGGTTAGCGCACCCCGCGTGTGCTTTGACTTCCCCATGACAAAGAGCCCTGTTGCCCTCTAACTCCGCAATATGTCCGAGAAACGGCACTAAAATGGCTAAAAATGGCCCCGAAAGTGTGCAATTTGTGTCAAACAGGCCCAAAACCAAGAACGGGCCGTATCTTGGGCTACGTGGCTCAAATCAGAAATCCGAGGGCACCTAGTCCACCTGCAACTCCCCACTTTTTGTGGTCCCCAAGCCTCAAATTTGCCCAACAAAACACGTAGACCCCCATACCACTGGTCACTTGGTGGAGCCGGAGGGCAGCGCCGCATGCGCACGGTGGGGGCCAAAGGTGGGTCCACCGGGATTCGCGGGGCGAAAAATTATTTTTTCCAAAGTTGTTCCTAGACCACTTGGAATGCTCAAACAAGTGTTTTTAGCCCATTTTGTGCTCGTGGTGACGCGTTTTGGCCCATGGAAAATCCCAAAATGCCTTGAAAATGGGTTGTTGGGGGACCAAAAAAGGGTCAAAAATGGGTCAAAAATGGGTTTTTCCAAAAGTGATCCTAGACCATTTGGGGTGCTGAAACAAGTGTTTTTGGCCAATTTTGAGCCCGTGGTGACGCGTTTTGGCCCATGGAAACCCCCAAAATGCCTTGAAAAGGGGCCGTTTTGGGACCAAAAATGGGTCAAAAATGGGTCAAAAACGCGCTTTTCCAAAAGACATCCTGCACCATTTGGGATGCTCAAAGAAGTGTTTTGAGCCCGTTTTGAGCCCGTGGTGACGCATTTTGGTGATGAAAATCCCAAAAATGCCTTGAAAGGGGGCCGTTTGAAACCAAAAATGTATCAAAGTGGTTGAAAAACAAATGATTCCAAAAGTGATCGTAGACCTTTCGGGATGCTCAAACAAGTGTTTTTAGCCCATTTTGCGCCCGTGGTGACGTGTTTTGGGCCATGGAAAATCCCAAGATGCCTTGAAAAGGGGCCATTTTGGGACCAAAAATGGTTCAAAAATGGGTCAAAAGCGCATTTTCCAAAAGCGATCCTAGACCATTCGGGGTGCACAAACAAGTGAAATGAGCCCATTTTGAGCCCATTTTGACCCAGTTTCGCCTCCTCCGCCCCATGTGTGCACCAAGTTGTACCTTTCCCACGTACCTTAGAGCCGCATGGTGGAGCCACCTAGAGTTGGGGAGAGTGGTGTAGATTAGAGAATATACATATATATGTGTGTGTGTGTATGGTCCAATCAGACCACGGCCACCCCCGCCACTGGGACCCACCGGCCGGGGTTGGGTTGGGGTCAAGGGGCTTCCCCCCCTATTTTGGGATTGAGAATTGCAAAAAAAAGGTTTCGGATTCATTTGAGACAGTGGCGGGTCGCTATGACCCTTCCAAGTTGCTAAAAATAGGTTATTCCTACCGAGTGACATCATCCCCAAAAATAGCCTCAAAGTCCAAAAATAGTGATCTCTACATCACAAAACCCACCTACACCCCATACCATGGCCATCAGTGCCTTCCCTTGGATCCATTCCTCACCCTTTTGCCCCACTAGGGCCAAGGGAGGGGGCACCTACACCTCACGATACCATTTTTTGGGCCAACCTTGCATATTTTGCTATTTTGGTGATGTCATGGGTGACCCTATTTTTGGTGATGGCATACCCTAATTTTTAGCTGTAGCCACACCTTTGTGTGGCCAAATGCTCCACCCCAAGGATCCAAAAACCCTCTCAAAGGTGTTTATTTGTGTTCCCCACCCTTGAAATAGGGGATGTGTTCCCTACTTGCCCTCCAATCCTCCCCAAGTTACGAGGGTGGGGGGGGGGGGGGGCGTGGTCCCATTATGCCATGTATATATTACCACACCCGCTCTCCCCTTAAATTTAGTTAATAGGAAAAAGCAAGCAAGGAACAAGCACATCACCATTCTGTTTTGGCCATTGCACCTTCCCCACGCCTCGGGCTTGACACTACTTTAGCCATCCTAGAGCCTAGGTGGTGCCCTTGCCAAATCCAAGTTTTAAGCCAAAAAATCACCGGTGGCGACCCGGGGTGTGGCCGCCACGTTGGGAGGCGCCCTACCCAAATCTGTGCTGGTTAGGGGCAAAAGCAGCCATTTTTCGCCTAAAACGGCCCCGAAACCCAGTCAAAACAGCCAAACGGAGCCGAACGGTTCGAACACTCAACGTGCGCCTCGATCGCCCCGTGGCCAAGAGCCCTTTGTTGCCCTCTAGCTCCACGATATGTCCGAGAAACGGCCCAAAAATGGCCAAAAATGGCCTGAATGTGCGCCATCTTTGTCAAACAGGCCCAAAACCAAGAACGGGCCGGGCCGTATCTTGGGCTACGTGGCTCAAAACCGAATTCCGAGGGCACCCTGCCCACCCGCAACCCCCCACTTTTTGTGGTTTCCAAGCCTCGGAATCGTCCAACGAGACGCCTAGACCCATGTACTAGTGGTCACTTGGTGGAGCCGGAGTGCAGCTCAGCTCGCACACGGTGGGGGCCAACGTTGGGTCCACCATCACCCCCAGGGCGAAAAAAATCACTTTTCCACAGTTGTTCCTAGACCACTTGGGATGCTGAAACAAGCGTTTTGAGCCCGTTTTGAGCCCGTGGTGACGTGTTGTGGCCCATGGAAAATCCCAAAATGCCTTGAAAATGGGTCGTTTTGGGACCAAAAATGGGTCAAAAATGGGTCAAAAACGCCTTTTTCCAAAAGTGATCGTGGACCATTTGGGATGCTCAGACAAGTGTTTTTAGCCCGATTTGGGCCCATTGGGACGCGTTTTGGCCCATGGAAAATCCCAATATGCCTTGAAAAAGGGCCATTTTGGGAGCAAAAATGGGCGAAAGATGGGTCAAAAATGTGTTCTTCCAAAAGTGACCATGGACCATTGGGGGCGCACAAACAAGTGTTTTGAGCCGCTTTGCAGCCCGTTTTGAACAAGTTTGACCCCTGGACAATTTCGGATGCTCAGACAAGTGCTTTTAGCCCATTTTGAGCCCATTGGGACGGGTTCCATTGGGACGGGTTGGCCCACGAAAAATCCACATATGCCTTGAAAGGGGGCCGTTTTGGGAGCAAAAATGGATGAAAAATGGGTGAAAAAAACGATTTTCCCAAACTGATCAGGTTCACCTCATCTGGCCCACATACATTGCCATGACGCCTACCCTTGACCCTTACCTGCATTGATTGGCCAGCAGCCGTGGTTGCGCCATCTCCGCCACATCAGCGTCCACGCCACAGGTTCGGCATCCACAGACAACGTGGCATGCCTACTTATAGCATTGGCCCGTGCCTCACCCCCTGGACCTCTCCTGCAGTCTCCACAATACTTCACGAGCCGCCCAGGGATGTACCCCCCTATGAGTTCCTTGCGACTGTTGCCACCAGTTAGGCTACATATATATAGACAGTGACCGCAGACGCGGCGTTATGCCGCTGTGCCGTACCGCCGCCTGGCCGCACCGCCACACCGCCGTGTCAGCCCACTACTGTTGGCCCCCGCCTCTGCTTGTAAGACCGCCACCGCACGCGTCGCCATGACTGCAAAGCCGTGTGCCGAGGTCACATGGTTAGGCTATGCACATTCCGCAGGCACTATCCGTCTAGTTTGTTTATGGGGCCACGGGATGCCCTAGTACCCCCCCTGAGTTGTTTAAGGGGTCAGGGGGACACCCCAGTACCGCAGGGCGTCCCCCGATACTCCCACCATACTGCTCCCCAGTACTGCCGCGCGTCTCCCAGTATTCCCACCGTATTGTTCCCAGTACTGCCATGCGTACCCCTGTATCCCCAGTACACAGTCCCTAGCGCCGCCATGCATCTCCCACGACTCCCATATCATCCTCCGTACCGCCGCGTGTCCCCCAGTTCATTCACCATATAGTCCACTGTACCGCCATGCTGCCCCCACTATCCCGACCATACTGTTTGCAGCACCACCACACGCCCTCCTGCATCCCCACCTTGCCGTTCTCGGGGCCCTCGAGCGGCCCTTCTATCCACCCGCGCCGATCTCGGGGCCAGTCGCCGGTCGTTTCCCATCCAACTCACTGCAACGCTGGCGGCGTTGCAGCTCCGCGCGCCGTCCGTCCAGCCGAGCCACCTTCTTGGCGACCCTGCAGTTCCCGGAGTAACCCGAGGAAGTACCCGCGTGACTACCGTAACCGGGCCGTCAATAGAGACCCCGGTGCCATGGGAATACCCTACAGGGGTTTGGGCCTTATTACCCTGGTCGGGACGACCCATGACACCTCACTGTGGTATGCGGCCACCCGGGGCAGGCGGGCAAAGCTTCACATCTCCATTTGAGTCTCGTGTACGGGGACAATACGGCTCACTATCACGCCGGCACGCCCTGTTACATCGTGTTGGCCGTCACAGTCCGTCTGCCGTTGCCGCACACCCAGGCCATGAGGAGACCACTTCCCATGAGCTACCACCGCCGTTGTGCCCAGTATATGGTCGTCATCAAGCACATCCACCCCTCCCACACCCGGTAAAGCAGCATCACCCCTGACTCTCATAGCCTCCTCAGCAGATCTTCTCTGATGCCAGAACCAAAGAACCCGCGAGTCACCGTCCAGAGCCGCCCACCACAGCAGTAGGGGTAGGGCCGCCGTCGGTTCATCGGGGCACCGCACCCCATCCACCCGGGCGCTCCTTAGGTCGCCCTGAATCGCCTTCCAGGCACTTGACGACAGCTGCCCAGGGTGACGCAGTGCCCACGTGGCCTTGGGCCACCCCCTACTGGCTCGCTCCCGACACGACCCACAGAGCGGGGCAGAGGCACACTGATGCACCCAAACCGGCACCGTCTCTCCGCACCCGCAGCACTGCAGCAGGAGCACCGACCGTGATGGGACGCAGCCGCCTCCAAAGCGCTGCGACCACAGGTCCTGCCACACAGAACTGCACGCCTCCCGGCGGCGAATCAGCGCGCCTCCCAGCGCACGTGCAGTGGCACAATGAAGCAGGCTCCGCCTCGCCTCATCCCGTGTGGACACCGGGTCGAGAATTGGGCGTCCGTTCGACGTCGCTGAGAGGCTCTCTAGTAGCCGGGGCCATCGCACCACCCTGAGACTTTGCGCGCTGTTTGTCAGGAGCTCCCACCCATAATCTTGTACGATCTCCCCGATGACATCAACCCCAGCCAGTCCTGGCCCCTGGCTGATGCGATTACCATGCGCTGTTCTCCCGACCGAGCCTCGACGACTGCCCCTAGGCCCAAGGCACCTAACGTGTGACGGGCGTCGGCAGCCACGTTGTCATCTCCCTCCGGTAGAGATAGCAGGACCTCCGTAATGTGGCCCTGCGCGTCGTTCCCCTGTATCCGTGCAGGTTGCTTGGACCTGACCATTACAGCCATGGATCGCTGCCATGTTGTCGCTGGAATGACCCTCCGCAGCTGTCAATCATGCCGCCATATCACCCCCACATCAAGCATGGTTGCCACCGCTAAAACCGGAAGGTTGCACAGTGGTTGCTAGAGGACCGGCAGTAGTTCACTGGGGCAGCCCATGATGCTTCCAACAGCTAGATGGGATGTGAACACCTGGAGCCAAGGTTCACTCCTACCGTCAGGGCTTCGTACCATGGAACCACGTACCGTGGCCCGGGACTGTGCAGACACCATACGGGACCGCTCCCGGAGCGCAGGATAATCCTGGACAACCCAGGAGTCCATCCATTGGCTAAAGGCCTGTGCCACCGCCGCCATCCAATGGGGGAACGAGGACATGGCCTCCTCGTACGTGATGTACGACCTGGACACCAACAACGCATGCAGCGCTGCCCTTTGAAAGGCCGCCTGCAGGTTGGCGGGGAGGCCATCGTACGGGCTCCACGTCGGCAGCTGTCGGACTCACCCTGCCAGCAGACAGAAGGGGGTGTCACCCCGTACGAACGCGTACACGGCCCTCCTTCGATCTTGCATCGGTAGCTGCATGATCTGAGTGAGCCGATGGTTCCTCCGGGCGTACACATCTTCCCCGATCTGGATCATGTCCTCCATGAACAGCTTGGCCTTCGCTGACCCCCGGGATGACGCCGCCCGCACCGCCGCGAAGAGCCGTTTCAGGTCTCCGGGGACGACGCCCGTCATCAGGGACTCCGTCCACCTGCAGCCATGTTCTTTCCAAGCCAAGAATTCCATCGCCCTGTCTGTCAGGGGAAGCTCCGCAGTGAACACCTCCACTCGCCAGCACAGGAGCCGCGCCACCGCTTCGTCCCGCTCACACAGTAAGCGCTTGTGGCTAGTGTCCTCCTCGGGCCCCCCACAGAAGATATAGGGGTGCGCCGGTATCACCGTACGGGTGATTTTTTTGCCTCCACCGCCGCATGATTTGCATTGTGGATAAGCGGCCATCACGCGCTCGCAGCAGGTTCCTGTGTGTAGGGCCATGGTGAACCGCTCCCAGAGGTACCGCCTCACAGGACGCAGCCAACGGTGTATGGGCCCTGGTGCGCACTGCCAAGGAGCGCCACTCCATCTCCCTGACCTGCTGGAGGGCCTGCATGGTGGGTACATGCGGTTCGAGCTCCCAATCGTCCCTAGGCACCAAGAGAGTTGCATGCTCCTTGGGCAACAGGAGATGTATAGGCGGGGCCTTCGTGTGGGTCGTAGCAAAGTCCGGCTCCTCCAGCCGGACCGCCGCCAAGTGCGAGCTCTGCCTCACTACCGAATGGTGCGGCCCCCCCATTCTGCGTGGCAGCCGCTGCAGCCCCTCCACAATCGAATTCAACGCATGCTGGTTGACCAGATGTGAGCTCGGCCCTTTGATGCCGCGGTACAGGGCCTCCCGTGCCCTGCGTAGATGCGCCCCAACGATGGAGGCATCCGCTGTGTGTGCCGTGCGGTCTGACGGGGGTGTGTGCAGCAGGTACGCCGCTGCCCCGATGATCGCCGCCTCAGGGAGCGTGCGACGTATGGCTCCCGTCCACGTGGAGCTGCCATGGCTCGCCAATGCCACGTTGCTGGCCCCGTTTTCCGGGGGGGGGGGGGCGTAAGATGACGTGACCTTTGTCGCCGCTGGTGACCAGCAGTACCGGTGGGGTTCCAGCCACATCACGTCTGAGTGGGGGCTCTACACTACCTTTCCCAGGGATTCCGCATTGGACGCGGTCGGCTCTGGGGATAGGGCAGTCTTCGGCCGATACACTGCATGTGGCCGCCAGGACACGTCGCACTCGCAAACAGATTTGATGGCGTCAAGGGCCGTGGTATACTCCGCCCCCCACACCGCCGTGGAGCGGGAAAGGTGGTACACCACCACAGAGCCCTGCTCCACCGTCCCTCCGTCGCGCAACCATGTGACGGCGACATGCAGATCGTGCGGCACGGTGACTATCCGGACCACCTCCGGGAGCGGACAGTCATCAGCATCCGGGACGGGGCCGGCTGGTAGCGGGAGGACAATTGCCCACTCGTCGCGCCCACACACCGCCTCGCACGCCCTCCGAAACGCGGGCCCCCCGTGCACGACTCACAGAGGCGGGGGGGGTCAATCCCGCCCCCGGCATGCGGTGTAAGCAGGGGGACCGATGCCGGATCGTCCTGCTCTCTGTGACCGTCGAAGAGGTCCCCAAGGAGGAACAGCTGTCATCCCTATACCCGCCTACCACATATGCATCACCTGCAGCGGGCTGCCTAGTGCGCTTGTTGGCTTTTTGCGGCGCACCGGGTGTATCAGACAATGAGTCAGGGGACCGGGCATCTGCGGCCGGAAGACCTCTTCGAGTCCCGTGAACCATATGTGGTCCAGCTGGGTGGGCCCAACCCCTGTGTGAGGAAGGTGCAGATGGTCCTCGTGACACTCCTGGAGCTGAACGGCCCAGTACCCAGGCTCGTGGCACGGGAGCCGCGCATGCAGAAAGTCATTCACGGGGTCCGTGAGGGACCTCACTGCCGCATCCGTGCGGGGCCCAGACAACACGCAGATGTCCCTAGCCTTGAAAGCGTAGGATCTGGTCGCCCACCGCCGCCATGTCCATTGCACCTGCGGCAGGTGGGCGTGTACTCACGAGTACACCGACGACGGCATGAGGAGCCCCACTCCTAACGTCCGCATCGCTCGGAGCACCCTATCAACCCACGTGTTCCCCGCACGCATTGCGAAAGATGTGGAGGGTACCACGAATTGTCCGCATACACCGTAGTGCATGTGCGGATCTCGGAGCACTGCCCATAGCTCTCTCCGGACTACAGCCGATCGATGGTGCGTGAGTTGAGCCACGGTCGCCAGGACGGAGTCAGGGCATATGACCCGGCCATCCGCCACCCTAAGCCCGTGACCAGACCGCACCGCCACGTTGGACAGGCCCTTGGGTAGGTTCTCGAGCTGCAGGGCTGCAGCCTTGATGGCTGCATTCAACTTCACCACCGTCTCCGCCGCATCCGATTGGTACGGCGCCGCATACCGTACGATGCCGCCTACCACAGCCGCAATCATCTCATGGCACTAACGCCGGCCCCGGCGTGTTCTTGCACCAGCCTAGGAGAGCTTCGCATCGGAGTGCATGTTTCTCCTTCATGGATGCCATCCCCTTCGGATCAAGGCGCAGGCCCAGGTAGGGTACCGTGCCTTTGGCCTTCAGGCAGACCCTGGGAGCTGCCGCATTGTTTGGGTTCAGGCACACCATGATCGAGGGGATGCGATGGTGGTGGCATACGCACACTTGCTGACGTTGAGGGACATGCCCATGTCCGCCAAGTATTGAGCGATCGCCGCTGCATACTCCAAGAATTGCGGCAAGGAGTGTGCTATCAGCAGGAGGTCATCGCAATACGCTTGCACTAGGGGCGGCACAGCGTGGCCGGCATCTCCTTGGGCTTTGCTGGCAAGGCTTCGCAAGAGGGGCTCCAGGAGGAGGAGGTAGAGCACGGCGCTTTCCGCACTGCCCTGCCGCAGGCCTCGGTGGACACAAATGCTCGACGTGGGGCCACGTGGAGTGACAATGCGCACCGTGGAGCCGCAGCTGAGGGTATGGAAGTCCTTGATGAGCTCCTCCGGAACCCCCATGTGGCGCAGGAGAAGTGCCAATGCCCCATGCAGGGCCGTGTCGAAAGCCTTGGAGACATCGAAGGCCAGGACATGATTCTCCTCCTGTTCTCGTTGCAGCCTAGCGTGCGTTGGGCCAGGAACACCGGGGCCGCCGCCGTTGAGCCAAGCATGGCTCCAAACTGCCAGTGTGCGGCCAACCCCTTACTTAGGCCAAGCAAACTGCCCACCCCCCTACCCACAGGCTGGGCTCCACGGGCCATACTATACCCCCCCCCCCCCGTCCCCCCCAAAACAAGGTATGAATTCTGCACCTAGGGGACACCTTGCTCCTCGTCGGAAAAAATGAGTATCTCTATTTACCTAAAATGCAATTGTCATGTAACCATATCCTAGTTGTCAAAACATAATAAGCATGGATGCATACTAGAAAAGCGGAGGAAGAAAGAAGGTTTCTTCAATACAACAAACCTTTCAGTGTCACACACAAATGTATCATCCTGCAAGGCGATGGAGTGCAAGAAGTAGGGTAGCACACACTTGGCAAGGGCTGCTGCACCCTGTGTGTGCCCAAAAATTGTCAATTGACAGTCACTCAAATTCATGCATCATAATCAAGGTCTCTATTTGCCATTAATGAGACCTCTGGGCAAAATTTCTTCCAGCCTTACAAAAATGTAAAAGCGAACCGTGTATTCCAAGAAATACCTGCACCTGCGCGAAATTTCTTCCAGCTTTAGTAAAACACAAAAACACAGTGCGCAAAACGTCAATAGTATCCGCAGAGACAGCACAGACCGCCATTCTGACGTGGAACAGGGAAAACATACAACACAACAGTCAGAGCACACACCACTGTCACTCTATCGCCGCTTCCTCAGGCCAGGTGCCTTTGGTTTGGCACCCTTACCAGTAAGCTAGCTGCCCATCATTTGCTTGTGTTGCCTGGTCACCAGGCATCTCATTGTTAGCACTACCAGTGGCACCACGTCCATTCTGTGTTTGCTGGGACGGTGTGAAGTGGGCTGCAAACGTGCCTAGCGCCCTTTTGGGTGGAGGCTTTGCTCCAGGCTTGGGGCTCTGATGTGAGGAGCTTGCTCCAGCCTTTGATTTTTTGGCCTTGGCGGGGGTGCCGTCCCCCTGCTTGCCGGTTGACTTTGGGGGGGGGGGGGGCGTTTCTGGGATTCACCGTCCTCTTCCTTTGGTTGGGTGGCCTCCTCTTCTGGCTCTACATACCTCCTTCCCGTACAATCTACTGGAAACCCATCTGCAAGGTAGTCACACACTCCGTCCCACTGAATTGGTGCCACGGTGTCGCAGTTCGACACAACAGCCCTCAAATCAGTAACAAATGACTCAGGAATAGACTTCTCCTCAAACAAGTATGCAACAGCAATGTTCACAGGGAACATGCTCTGAATGGAAAGGGCTGCCTCAAAATCTGGCTGCTGTGTGCAGACCATTACCGATGTACTATTCTGCTAAATCAAATCCAAAGCATACAGCAAATAACAAAACACTTCGACAGGAATGGCAATCGTTAGGGAGCCTTGAATGTAAGAAAGATATTGAGGTAGGCGTGCGGAAAACTGGTGCAGACTACACAGTCCAAGAGCAGCCTGTCCCATGCTGTACAGTGTTGATGGCTTGGACAAGTTGTACACACATACATCGTCATGGAAAAATTCCTCAGCACAGGCAGCTTTCAGGTTGCTAACACAGGCCCGAACATCAGCAGTCTCACCAGTAGCTGCCACCAAAATACCATTCAATGCAAATTGTGCCACAATATTGTGCAGCGCCAACGCCCGCGTACGTGGGACCTCAATCACGATGCAGACAAATGGCACTGCACTAATAGAGCTGGGTACAGGGCAGCCTGCCCACAAAGGGAGTAGCTCAACTCTACCCTCCTCCTTCAGATTTTTCCCCGTGTGTGTCTCAATAATGGTGTCACCCAACTTAAGATTCATATGCCCACTGTTAGCCTTTTCCATACTTGGTGTCACACGGGGCTTGCGAAGCCTGTCACGTAACCCTTGGTAAAAGGTCGGAGGTCCAAAAGACTGCCTTGACGACAGAAGCCCACGGTGGCCAAGGTGACTCGGGACTCCACACCCAGCTGCCATACAGGACCCAGATATGGGTCATAATACGACATTGTTCTTTGCACATGGTCACAGTAGCCAGATTTGCTGCAGACGGTATACACAGGACACAAATGAGGCAATTGAAAAATGGTATGCTTATGAACCAAAATCGAGGGATCTGGGCGAAATTTCGCCCAGCTCAGCGTCATCAACGAAATAAAGACGACGAAATCACTACCACTGAGAGTGCAGAATAATGCAGAATAATGCAGCATACCCCTGGACTCGTGCACAAACCCCTCAATTACTGCATCCGGATGGAGCACATGCCAACCCCACAACAGCTCAACTCTAGCCAACTTTATTTCACGTTTGATACCCAGTACTGAGCTTTTAGTACCCGACATGTAGAGGACAATGCTTGACAGTCTGTCTGGCATTAATCCTTCGCACTCTTTGAATACCCCAAGCGCCGGTTCAACATCTCGCTTCTCCATCCCATAGACTGCGTCAACAGCTAGCTGGATGCCCAATGAATTTGACAAGCTTGCCCAACCCTGCCCAACGCTTGGCTACAGTGACCTTAAGACAGCAGTAAGAGGTAAAAATACAAGCTTACAGTAACGTGTAACAGATACAGTCGAAACGTTGAACACGCCACATTGCCTTCATCAGCTGTAATACCAATTTCAGGCAACATGTTCTTAGTATGGGTGAGCAGGGGGGCATCTGGATCCTCCGCAATATGCTCTATGTGGGGGCTTCAGCGGTAGCGGTTCCCTCACTTCCACTAAGATGATCTTCATCATTGGCCAGGTTTTCGGGCGGTGCACCAACATTTTGAGAGATTTCTATAGAAGACATTGCTTGGAACGTAACAAAACAGCAGCTGCAGAGTGCAGACATGGTGATATCCAGGTGCTCAGACAGAGATATTAGCCAAATTAGATCAAATTTGGAGAACCCAGGTTCAAAAACACAAACTGCCGTACAACAGGGATGACACGGTGCTGAAGGATACCAAATTCTTATTGACTGGACATCTAGGCGAAATTTCGCCCGGGTCTGGCAGTTTCAAATAATACCAGGCTCAAAATCATGATAGTCGGGCTCCTGGGCGAAATTTCGCCTGACTGGAAGCACAATAGCATATAACACAGTCAAATCGGTGCCAACCTTGTGTACTCCGTCCCAACTCCCCTTCCTCATCAAGCACTTCCAGGGACGAGTCACTACGCACCTCTTCTGGGCCCTCAGTGGCATTGTCAACATAATTGAAATCATCTACCACCGGTACAGCAGCAGGCATGGGGTGGAGGGCGGGGGTTTGGGGGGGGTCTGGGGGGAGGGGGGGGGGGGGGGGGCTGGGGGGACGACCACCGGCACACCGCGCGCTGGGGGTTTGTCGACTGGTTTTGGAGCGTTACCACCGGCTGTGTTGATACTCTGGTACTGTGCACTTCGCTGCCTCTGATCAACATTGGAGCGTTTCTGACTGTATGCATTCACAAAATCCTCCACACCATTGCGTATTTTAGTCTTGGCAATCAGACACCGTAGGCCATGCCGAACAAGGCTCAAAAATTGCTGCTTTGTAACCCTTGTACACGACAACACTCCCGGAAATTGCATGCGGGGGGCTTCATCAAGACGATTGACCACATACTTATCCTCTTGCAGAACAGCAATGGGGAACCAGGCATGTGACATGTTCTGAATGAACAAACGCACGTGCTTTGTGTACTTGTCTACAGACTTCTGCGTCAAAACACCCTGGCATTTTTTCTCTCCTGGAAGTGTGGGGGGAAAGTTAAAAAAATATCGGTTGTACGCTGCACTGACTCGGCATTACCAACCTCCCTTGACCTCATGAGTAGGTGACTAAGCATTGCTTCGCCGTACTCCTCTGGAAACCAGGCAACCAAGTGCCTAGGTGTGCCATTCGGACTAGGAGAACAGTGCTACAATTTTGGTACGCAGGTATTCAATGCTCAGCCACTTTTCAGAAGGTATGACATTCATCATCATATAGTACTCATTCCAATGCAGTCTTTTGCAGCTGCACTGGAATGCAGAGAGCGACCTTTCAAGTTACATTCACACACAACCCCGAGTGCCAGAAGTGCTGGGCAGTACGAGTATAAGCGGGCCTTCAGGGCTAACAGACATTTCAGACCCAATCTTTGAGCATCAGACAACTCAGCAAGATTACTCATAAGGACCTGGGTAGTACTATCATTCCGTGCTTTGTTAGCAGCTTTAGCCAGGAACAAACCAACAACGGTTTTTTCCATGTGACCCAGTTTGACTTTCATGGGCACCACAGCTCCTGCCTTGAGGTCCCAACCCTGCTCAAGAAATTTAATAACAGGGGCAAATGCCTTATAGGTTATTTCCACAGAATACTTATATGGGTGCCAAACACCGTAAAGCAACGGGTGTCCCAACAGGAACTGGTCTACGTGCCAGGGGGCATAGCTTGCTCCAAACGACATTTTCAGGAGTGCGTAAAAGATTTTCATGTCAATCAGAAATGGCACAGTCCATCTCGTCTTCACCTGCAAGCATTCTAGCCCTGAAAAACTCCAATAACTCAATATGACTTCCGCATTCGAGGTGTGATAACAAAAAGGGGCTCCAGTTGAGGGATAACACAACATTGCGAGCATAGTCCAGAGGTGCACGAACCTAGGTCCGCACAATAGGCCCATCTGGGACTGTACTTCTTTGCAACAGCAACCCAACACAGCAAACAAGGTAGTGAACAACCCCGGGTTTACATTGTGCAACAGCATCCAGGCCAGGCAGACCGTGGTACTGGGGCAGCTCAGTAGTGTGCAACACACCGACGGCAGTCAAATTAAAAGTCTTGTCAGCGCTATGGGGGTCCACCCCATTGATGTAGCGACGGTAATTGTCGAACCACAGTGTAATTTGTTGTCTCTCAAATGAATCCCATAGGTGTGAAGCTTGAATGCAGGCCTGGGCCGAGATAGTAGGGGCATTGATAGTGCATTCCCCCGCCATTGCCAGCTTACAGCGGATGGACTGGGTCATTGTACCGCGATATGAGGCTCCAATGGTTCTCTCAACGCGGGGATATGTCAGCACTCGCACAATGTTATATAGTGAGAAAACTTGCTTCTGCGGTACCAACAACCATCTTGGTGGACGACTAGAACCCCAGGCAGCCCGCACATGCCCAACATTACGTCTAGTTCTTCTACTGTGACGCAAATCCAGTGCCAGCTGCAGCAGCGGGAGTGTCCTCCCTATGTTCAATGCCACCTGAATGACAGCCTTCGGGGTAGGAACGCGAGTACGCCCCACGGGTGTTTGAAGAAAGCGCACATCAATCATGTCTCACAGCCACATTGGCAAAAGCACCCCTAAGAGTCAGTGAACAGAACCCAACAGAGACACCACCCTGTAGGTAAAGCATGTCAAGGCAAGCTGGAAGAAATTTCGCCCAGATTCAACTTTATCGACTGGTGGGCCTAAGTGACAGGCAGGCAAAGGGCAACATATTAGGCACAGGACAAGGAAAGAAACAACAGGGGGGGGGGGGGGCTGGAAGAAATTTTGCCCAGGATCACTGATTGGTGTTTTTGAGCTACCTAATTTGCAGAAGAGGCGGAGCTGGGGAAAATTTGACCCAGGGTCATCAAGACATCAAAATATGTATACCTTTTTTGCTATCCTGGGGGGGTTGGAGGAAATTTCGCCCGAGTCTTGGCTAATTGGCAAATAGAGACAGTGAATTTGAGTTTCACAGTGTGTTTGCATAGGACACGCAAGAAATGTAGAACTATTCTTCACCACCTATTACAGTACAGGCGACATATGGAAAACATAGGCACAAAAACAAGACACACAACAGGCGACAAAGTGCACATGTTTGGGTCGTAAGGGGTGGGTGGTTAGCGTGGCCTAAGCCTTACGAACAAGGACTGCCGTGAACCTGCTCATGAGGGGGTTCATTGGCATCCGCATGTCCTGCTGCAGCAACGCTATAGGTCTGTATGCGTCCAAGTTCCCCGTGGCCGTGCCTTTGGGCATTGGCCAAATGATGGCCTCATGCCAAGCCTCCGGGACCTCCGCACCACGTAGGATGGCCCTATAAGCGTGCACCACGAGCCCTTGCACTGGCTCAGGCAGCTCTGCTATGAGAGCAGCAGTGACCCTTTTGGACCCCGGCGCCTTGTCATCCGCCACAGCCTCCTTCACGGCATCCTTGAGGTCCGGCAGGGTGTAGTCTTGTACCGACCTCCATTCTTCCGGCACTCCCCGAGGGATGTGGGCCCTGACCAGCCGTTCAAAGGCGGGCACGTTCACCAGGCTCTTGGCGTACAGTGCCTCCCGGTACCTTTGAACCTCTCCGATGACCTCCGAGGCCTCCATGAGCACCTGCTCAAACTCCTGGACACGCACTGACCACAGGCCTGAGGGGGCGTAGTTAACCACGTTGACGGCTCCCCGGATCGCCGTCCATCGGAGCTGCAGATCCGGCACCCTGCCCCGCCAATAGTTCTCTATGGACCGAGGCCTGTTGCACCTAAGGACACCTCGGAGCTCTTCCGCGAAGCCTCAAGCTGTTGGAGCTGCTGGCCCAAAGCCGTGTTCAAGTCCTCCATGGTGGCGCGGGGGAAGTTAGGGTCCACCTGCCGGAGGTGCTGGAGCAAGGCAGCTGCCTCCCAGGAGTGGAGCCCGGCTGCCGCCGCATCCCGCTTCCAAAGCTCATGGGCGCGCCATGCCAGGGCCTGCTGATCTGAGAGGATCTGACACAGAGACGCCTCCGTCTCCGCCTGTCCATACGGATATTGCGGATCCATGCCTAACGGCATGCGCACCCCCGTCACCCTGAACACCTCATCGCGGAAGGCATAGAGCAGGTCAAACCCTGCCTGCACCTCCCGCGTGCCCATGGTGGCAGCGTCCTGGTCAGACGAGAGCCACCCTCGTAGCGGCGATCCTCACAGGCCTTCCGCAACACTCCCGCCGCCGCCTCGCGAACCCCCGGGGATTCCCGGCGTATGGCGTGCAGCCTACCTTGAGCTTGTGAGTAGGCCAGCCGTGTGATCCTCTCCTTGGCAGCCCTTGCAACTGGGATGTCAAGGACCACGGGGCCATGGTCATATCCCCATCAACGCAAGAGACCTCCCCGGCGCCAGGTGCGGGCGCTCACGCACCGCCCACAGGACCAGCGCCGAGTTCGGCAGGAAGGAGCCCAGTCGATGCTCTGCTCTCGTGGGCCGTCTTTCCTCCTCCGCTGCCGCCCCCGCCCTGTGCAACCCGCATTGCTCCGACAGAGTTTGGAACCTTCTCGTGGTGAGGTGCCCCGGGGACTCCAGCCACATGTTGAAGTCCCCCCCGAGGAGCACGGCCGTCGTGCCTCCTGCGCTTTTGGCCGCCGCGTGCATGGCCACGTCGGCCCAAAGGAACGCCTTGGACGCCCAGGAGTCACCACCACTGCCCGGGCCGTGCTCGTTGATGACCGTAAGCGTGCCATCCACGGTCACCACATCGAGGGCCATGGCCTTACCCGGCACAATGTCAACCACGTCTCGAACCTCCTCCGCAGCGAACACGTCCGCTCGAAGGGCAATCAAGAGACCGCCACGGACTGCCGCCGCTGACGCTCCCTGGGCATCCACCCCAAGGAACGCATGGTACCCATGGTGACGCCACTGATTCTCCAAGTGTACCATGCACTTGGGGTCTTGCAGGCCCGTCTCCTGGAAGAGACCCAGGATGGCGCCCTCAGCCTTCATAACGCCCGCCGCTACCGCCTTACCGTCGAGCATACCCGGGGCCACGGGCACGCCGTCCCCTCGCATCGAGCCCCGGACGTTCCAGGACACTGCCGCCCAGGTGTCAGAGGCGGGGTCCCCTCATGGCTGCGCCGCCGGATCGGGGTCCCCCGCCGGGTCCAGGTCACCAGATGGAGGGGGACCGCCCGCGCCTGGTGCGGGCGGCAGGTGTGAAGACCCTTTCGCCCGACCAGACACGGACCCCCGCCGTCCACCTGTTGAGGGGGCTGTCGCTGAGTGCAATCCACGAGGCACTATGGTAGACCGCGCGGTCCAACCGCCTGACGCACCCGCTCCCGTGCTCCCCATCGAAGACACCATTGCAGAACCGCGAGCCCCACTCGACGTCGCCGACGACAACGCCCCGTGCACCCCCGCGGGACGGGCTCCCGCGGCTAACGCGAGTGCCTTGGACCCTGCTTGGGCCACGCAAAGGGCCCCTCCAGTGCTCCAGGCATAACGCCGGTGATCATGGCCATCGCATGTTCACGCTTAGCTGGGTCTGACCCGTGATCTCTCGCCTGATGGTCCAAGAGGTCCTTGGGGTGAAGGTGGCTGAGCCGCAAGTGTTTGCCGGCCCGCCAGGCACAATGGCCCGCCCCCTCCAGCTTTGACAAGGGGCAGACGTTGAGCATCTTCGACCCACGCTGCTCCGTGGCCAGCTCTCCCCCGAAGCACCGCATTAGGAACCTGATGTTGGTGTAGTGGCCATACTGGTGGGGGAGGCCCTTCTTCGAAGGCGGGGTCGGCGCTGCTTTCAGGACCGCTTTCGCCACGGCGGCCGCAGAGGCCGCAGGCCGAACCAGCGGGACACTGGGCGGTTGCGGCAGATGCAGCATCCCCCCTAGGGGAGACTGCTCCTCCACCCGGCGGCGCCATGCATCGGCGAACTTCTCCCGGTCGCCCTCAACCTTCCACCTAGATGTGGAGAACGCTTGGAGCCACGGCGCCATGTTCTCCGCCGTGACCAGGCGGAAGGCATCGCCTCCACTCTACCTGCGGAAACGGGCCGCAGCCGAACCCACCACAGTCCCCTGGAGATACAGCACCGTGCCCCCGTTGCCGCTCAGGACACCGAGGTGCAAGGCTTCCAGGTCGGCAGGGCGGACCGTGAGCGTTGTGTCCCCCCCACGATCGTACACGCGCAGCGTTGAGGAGTGGGGCTCCCGCGCCACGACGACCCAGCACCATGGCCGCGACCCACCGTGCAACAGCGCCATCGAGGCCGCAAACCAGTTGTTGGACAACTGCGCCGCCGGCGCCTGGGGAAGGGCCGTCGCCTGCCCCTGCGGCGCCCTGCGCATGGCAGCTGCGTGTTCAGCCTGCCACATGTTGCCACGGGCAAGACGTCCTGCCCCGGGACCCGCGGTTGCTGCGTCACCTCCACAAACACGGCCGGCGCCTGCGGGACGTCCCCGGTCGTGCACCTGTATGCCCTCCACACGGGGTCCAGGGACCGGAGATATTCCCTGAGAACCCTGCAGAAGGCCGGGCCCCGGGACTGTTGCGTCCTAAGCCGGCTCGCGGTAACGACAATCCATTCTAGGCCCCCTTTGTCCACCCGAACACAGACCCAATACTCCGCCCCTTCCAACACCACCAGCTTCCCCATGTCCGCCTCGCCCACCGTATGGGTGGGAAGCACGTCCTCCACGTGCAGCCACCGCCTGGCGTTCTCCTCCCACGGCTTGGGGGCATATCGCCGCTGCCGCTGCATCACGTCGTTCACGTGCTGCAGGGAGACCGAAAGCACCATGGACATCCCCTCCTCTGCGGCAGCCATACACAGCAAGGCGTGCCGCATTCGCACCTCGGGCAGCCCCACTTGGTGCTGGATGTCCGCCACCTCGAGAGGCGTGCGGGGCGTTGGCAGGGCATCCAGTACCGCGGTGGGCAACTCCCCCGGCGAGGGCAGACGCGCAATGGGCCCCATATCCCTGTTGAGGAGCACCGCCGCCAGCCACCGCCTGTCCAACGTGGACAGGAGGTTGTCCGGCGTCGGCACCCGGAGGAGGGTACCAATGGTGGACATGAGGGCGCACACGCCACAGTCCTTGGTGTTGCCGTCCAGCTGCTTCACCTCTGCCGCCCGGGCCGTCGCCAGCAGGTTCTCTGCACCCGCCCACACCATCCTCTATCCCCTTGGCGCCATGTGCACCGTCTAGACCGCCATGTCCCAGGTGTGCGGCTACTGGGGCGGGCTTTCCGCCACCGTAGGTTGGGCCAGCGGGTCCACCAGCTGCACGCTGGGCACCAAGAGGTGGTGGGCGGTCCAATGTCGCATACTCGGCGTCTCCAACCGGTCGAGGTACACGACTTCCGAACCACCGAGCTCGACGTACCGCGCAATGAGTAGGGCGGCCGGAGTCTGGAAGTGCTGCTGGCCCTCCCACCCCTCCCTCGGGAGCATCATGGCGTCGGGGGCCAGGCACTGCGCCACATCGGCGACCAGCGCGACCGTGTCGTCGCCGAACTCCGCTGTGGGGTCTGCGGCGACTAGGAAGTGATGCCATGGCCCGGGCTTGTCTCCGGTGGCATACAAACCCTCCAGGGCGCTCCGCATCTCGGCCGGCGGTGGAGAGGCGTCTCCGCAGTCCCGGAGCCAAAAGAGTGCACCCGGGAGATGCCGCCCCGCTCCCCCTAACCAGATGGTGGCCCGCAGGATCGGCAGGTCACGCCAGATAACTCTGGCGATCGGGTCTCGCCAGGGGTGAAGCCTTTCGGCCCCCCAGTGAAGGACGGCCACCACCATATGTGTGGTAAGGGGCTCCGCCATGAGCTGCAACGCCAGCCCCCCATCCGTCTCAACCACCGTGCCCCGCGGGGCTGCGAAGATGTGCCCCCCGATTCCTCGGACGGTCACCCACCTCCACAGGACCGCCAAGGTTTCCGAGCTGCGATGGGGGCCGGACTTCTTGGGCAAGACCACCACTGGCGAGCGCCATTCCACCCCCACAAGACGCTCCTGGCCGGGGGGCCGGAAGGTCCTGTGCCACGCGTCGGGGAGCTGGTGGTGGACGGCGGTCCACACGTCAGCTCCGTCACCGCGCGTGAACGGGAGCCCCTCAGAGATGTCACGCGCCACGGGAGTGGGGAGGCGGACGGATTGAACCTCCATCTCCTGTCACAGGTGGAACCCCGGCCCATCCTCATCCTTCAGCAGATGGACCTCCGGGTCCAGGACTGCAAGCCAGGCCGCCACCCTGGGAAGGTGCAGGGAGACAGTCCACGGCTGGGCTGCGACAAGCTCGTGGCAGGCTCGGGCAAGCAGCCGCCGCACTACCATCCCTGGCCCAACTTAGCGCTTTGTCCCACCAGTGCGCCCAGGTAGCAGGTGCCGTTGGCAGCGACCAGGACAGGTAGGTCACAAGTGCCTTAGCCTGCCACCCGTGCGGGTCCATGCGGGGAGCATGTCTGTGCCACGTGCACACCAACTCTAGATTCGCCTCCTTGAGGGTGACCATGTCCCTCCACGGGACCACCGGGAACGGGGTGAGCAAGGCCGCCATGCCACACGGCAGCCCCACCGCCCACACGCACCTGTTCCCGCGAGCGACCGCGTACCCCACCGCTGGGACCCCCCCTCCCTGCGCCCTCTCCACCACTTCACGCATCAGCGTCTCGTGGTGCTCGAAACGGTGCAGGCTAAGGGCCCCCACTCGTGCGATGGCCTGGAGGATCAGGAGCAGATTCCTGGGGTACTCCCTGTGGCACCGGCGCTTGAGGGTGTGCGAGGCGGCATGCATCCGCCCGCATGCACCACCTCTTGGCCCAATGCTTGCAGGTTTCCACCTCCCCCGTCTTCGGCCCAGCCCTGTCCGCCACCCCCACCTCCTGCTGCTCCACCTCGTGCGCCTCCTTCGTCCGCGGGATCTCAAGTCCTTCATTCTCCTCCATAGCTTCCCGCATTTTGCTGCACTCCCGGCGTTGGTCGTCTTCTTCCATCGCCTCGGTCGCAGGCGGCGGGCCGGCCGCCGCCATGATCCTCGCAAGGGCTGCCTCCACTTGGGCCTTCACGTCCACCTCCTCATCCACCTCGGACGGGCCCGGTCCGGCCTTTGTTCCTCGTGCCGCCCCCTCCAATGCGGGCCTCTCAGCATCATCCCCCGCGGTATCACCCTCATGGCCCGCCGATGCGCCCGCCGCTTCGTCCTCCTCCACCGCGACCGCGCACGGTTCGGGTCCTTGGTGGCCCGTGCCCGCTTCCCGGTGCAGCAGCCACGGGTCGCCACCGCGGCTCACGAGAGGGTAGTTGCTGGAGGTGGGGACGAGAACCGCGCTATCAACGGCGAGCCGCAGAAGGTTCGTACCGTCCTCCCCGAACACGACCTCCATGCCTTCGGGGTGCATCGCCACCAGGACTGCATGGGACCCCAGCGCCTGGGGCGTGAGGGGCCTCATGCCGAATCCGCGGCGCCAGGCGTCAGCTCCGCTCCTCCATAGGGCCACGCATAGGCCGTCCCGGCGCACATCCTCCAGCCCCGCCTCGTGGATTAGGCGCCCTAACGACAGGCGCACTTACAGGGGGAGGTTTTCTGACGGCTCAGCCGCCCTGACCTCACCTGGGTGGTGATTCCGGACCGCTGCGTCCCCCAGTTGGACACAGTTGACCCGGTCATCGTCCGGGGGCACGGCCACCATGCCCCTCTCCCAAGCGACCCTTCCCGGCGGCTGGCACTCGTAGCGCTCCAGAGCGCACACTAGCAACACGGCCTCTCGCCTCCCTTCGCCCATGAGCCGGTGCTGGTGGACCTCGTCGGCCGCATGGAACCTACAGTGCCGCTGCTCACAGCTCCCCAGGGGAGGGGGCGCCACTGCGGTGGGCATGAGCAGCAGTTGCGCGTTCGCCGGGTCCACGTCCATGCCGGCGCAGACGTCGGGCTCAGCGTTGTCCTTGTACATGAGGGCCAACACCGACTCGCCGGGCCCGTACTCCTCCTCCTCCTCCACGTTATCCACAGCCATGTCTTGCTCCCTTTCCCCTTCCCCCTCAGCCGCTTCAGCTGGCGGCGACCCCAGTCGCGTGGGAAAGTGCGCCAAGGGGTTCTCGTCAGGGTCTCCGCCCCTCACCGCCTCCGCCGCATCCAGCCGTGCCCGCAGGCTGTCCGGCAACCGGGCATGGTTGGTGCCCGTGGCGAGGTCCATGCAGTAAACCAGCCCTGCCGGGCGCGGCTCCCCAGGCGCCACCTTGCGCCACTCCCTCCACTCCCACATCCAATCCTCCATCCCCTAAACCTCCGTACGCCCCCTGCATGGCGCCACAGCCCCCTGGTCCATCGCCCCCCCCTACATGGGCTCCACGGTCCGCTGAGCACTCGTCCTCCCCGTGTCAACTTCCCTCGGCTGGCGTGATTCCATCCGCCCCTCCGCCCCCGTGACAACATCCGGCGTATTCACCACCCCCTTCTGGCGGCTGGCAGCTCGTGCCCGCGCGATCAGCTCGCCAACGTTCCCGTCCCTCCCCGTCGCCGCCGGTTCCGCCTGCTCGCCATCCGCCGCTCCCCGTCGGTACCTCTCCGGGGCTTGTGCAAGCAGCTCGCTAATGTCAGGTGCGCTGGCCACGGCCGCCCCTTGCGCCACAGGCGCCGCCTGCACGGCTGCCGGAGACCCAGTCATGGGGGGCGCGCTTTGGCACTCCGCCGGGGCGGGCGTTGCCCCGTACGCTGGGGCCAGCCCACTCGTCACCGGCGCTCCCGGCACCGAGGGCGCCGGAGCGGCCCCCGTCGGTTTGGCTGGGGCCACTTGTGCTGTCAGTTGCGGTAGTGCCTCCCCGGGAGCCACAGGGCGTGCCAGCGTCGCTCGCGGAGTCGCCGCAGCCCGTTCCCGAGTCAGTTCGGCCGGCCGCGGCTGCTGTGCCTCAGCGTACCGCGCCCCAACAGCTCCGCTTGGGGCAACGGTGCAAGGGGCGCCTGCGGGGCGGGGTGCGCTTCGGCCGGCAATGTCGGGGGCACAGTTGGAGTTGGTCCGGCCGGCGGCACTCCTCCCGCAGCAACGGGACGCGTCCCCTTGGGGGCGCCCGGATGCAGGTGCCGCGCCGGGCCACGTGAGACGTGCTCCATCCCCCATTACGGCACCAGCTGTTGCACCTACGCATGCGGTGCCCATGGTACCCCTGGCCCCACCACGGGTGTCGGCGTGGCTCGAGCCGGCGGGGGCGCAGGCGCCGCATGCGCATGCAGCGTACCCGCTTTCGGCACTCCCACCGGCGTTGCTGGGGGAGCAGGTATCGCATGCTGCGACAGCGCCGCGAACGCCGCCGGCTGCTGTTGCTGGGGATTTTGCTGAGCCGCATGCTGGTGCGCATGGTGATGGTGATGCCTCTGAAACGGAAGTGGAACAGCTGGGTGCACATGGTGGTGCGGGAACTGGTGTTGCACCACGGGAGGCCCCATGGGGTGGTGGACCAGGTGATGGTGATGGTGCTGGTGATGGGTCCCAAACGGCGGGAACGGCATTGGCAGGAGGCCTGGGGGTGGAGGCATCGGGAACATGTGCGCACCCGGCGCCACCTGCCCTTGCCAGCCCGCCGCCGGCCCTGCCGGCTGTCGCCCGCGCTGCGCATTCTCCAGCTGTCCAAAGTCCTCTTGCAGATGTCGGAGTAGTCCGTTGAGCAAGTGTACCCCCGACGGCGCCGTGCCCGCTGCGAACTGCGCCTGAATGTCAGGCGCATTGAACGGGGGGGGGGGCGGGTCGCAGGCCAACACCTGTCGCAGGCAGAGGTCGACGAAGTGGTCCCACCCGTTGTCCCTAGCCGGACAACGGCGTCCACGCGCGCCTGGAAGGCAGCATACGTGTGCTGCCCGTGTCTGATGAAATCGTAGCCAGGTACTCCGGCCGTTGCCCACACTGGGGTCCGGTACACTTTGCGTTGCAGGGGAGCGCTTGCGGGACAGGCGTGTCGCTTGTCTGCCCCGATGGACGGCGTGCCCTACCCGGAGCTCCTCACTGGACACGAAAGGCAATACGTGCCGTGGGGAGTGCTCCTTGTCAAGACAATTGGCCACCCCCCCAGGCCGGTGCCACCACGGGCCGCTAGCCAACGGTCCCAGGCGTATCCCACCTTATAGCGTGTGCTCGGATGGGGCCGATACGGTCAGCGGGGGGGCCCCCGACTCCTCAGGCCGGGTCCCCTGCCAGTGTCTCCCATGGGCCTCTCTTGTCCCGACCCCCCCCCCCCCGCGCTGTGGGCTTCTGTCCCTCCGCCCCCTGGCGCTTTGTTTCGCCAGGCTCGCCCCCCCCGCTTGTGTAGGGGAGGGTGCTTCCCATCGTTCCTTCACCGCGTCGCCGTTGCTCCACTGTCTCCCCTCTGGCTTGCCCAATGCTGCTTGGGTGTTTGGTGTGCTACTCGCGCGTTCCTCTTCTTCCCCTCCGGCGCTGCTCTCGGGCCCTCAAGTTCTCTGTGTTGCCCCGGTGTGGTAGCCTATGGGGACGCGCACTGTGCGAGGCAAGGTCCACTTCTGCTCTCCCTGCCCTCCCTCGAACTGGCACGTTGCACGACAGGTTTGGGTTTGGGATGTGGTTGGGGTAGCGCGTGGCGTGTGCACGAGGCACGCATGGCACGCCATGTACGCAGCAGTGTGCACGACAGCAGTCTTGGTCTCTGCCCCCGGGTTCCCCCCCCCCCCCCGCCCCGCCCTGTCGCCCCCATCCCTTCTCTCTGCTTCTCTCGCCGTCTATGGCGTCCCTCTCAGGCGCCTTGGACGTTGACTTGGCTGTCTTCCGGGCTGTACGCCAGGTATCCCTTGATGCTTGTTTTTCGTCTGTTGTTTTTCTTGGGGAGGGGGGGGGGGGGTCGGGGTGTGCTCTGGAGCCTCCCCACCCGCCTGCATTGTCAGCTGTGGGATGCACGGTGCGAAGCAATCGGGTGTGAGTTACGTTGCATGGTTTAGGGCTTTGAGCGCGCAAGGCACGGTGCGATTTGCGCCACAAGGGTTGCTACTATCTGCCTCCGTGTGCCTTCCTGCCTCTCTGCTCCGCCTTCCTACCCCGCTTTGTGGTATCGGCGTCCTGTGCCTCCTGCTCTTGCACCCTGGGCGTCGGCCGGCCTCCCAGGTGCCTCTTTCTCTCCCGACCCGTCTTTGAGGGTCCTTGGGGGGGGCGGCGGAGGGTGGGGGGGGGTCATCCGGCGAGTCTTCTCGGCACACCCACTTGTTCCCACAGCCAGGAGCGAGCACGATGCGGGCACGATGCGAGCACAATGCGAGGCACAAAGCCCTGTGTCGGGGCTGCAGGAGGGAACCACTTCCTTGCAATATGGCGGTAGTCGCCATGTCTCGCCCATGCGGTCAGTGTCCCATGCCTACTCCCTGCTGTGCTGATACTTACTGGAGGAGGTACATACCCGGGTGGAATCGGAAGATGAGTAAGTGCGAGCAGCCGGAAAGACTCACCGTACGCCTCGTAGCTTTTTGTGCCATCTGCCGCCCTAGTCGAGGGGAGGGCCCCTGTTTCGGCACCTTACAGCCCGCGGGGGGAGGGGGGGGCTGACCAGCATTCCTTTCCCTGGTGCCCGTGTCTCCACTTCCGCGCAGCCTGATACCGGTGCCGCCGTATTAGTCTGCTGGGAGTGGCAGCTACAAAGCAGCCGTGCGCTCTCGTCCCCCGGGCCACTGCCACCCTCGAGCGCGGTGGACGCCCCTGAGGTCCAATGGCAGTGACGCAGGGTGACGGATGGGGGATTCATTGTGGCATCCCCTGGCCACCTAGTTAGTCTGTATTGTCAGCGCCGAAGGGGGCCCACCGGATGGTGCGTTGGTGCCCATCCCCTCCGCGTGCACGAGCGGCGGTCATTTCACATACGCAAGGGGTCCGGTGGATAGCGCCACTGGTGCCCGTCCCCTCTGCGTGACAAGCAAGTTCACTGCACGGGAGGCCCAACGGATGGCGCCGCTGGTGCCCGTCCCCCTCGCGCCCTCTTCGCATACGTCCGCATCTGCCATTGCTAGCCTTGCCAGCCACACATCGGTTTCGAGTCCCATGTATGGCAAGAATCGGGTAAGAGTGTTTACAGGACGCGCAAGGTGCAGAACACTATGCGTGGCAAGCCCTCCTTCCCTTCCCCTTCCCCTGTTTTTGCCCACGTCCCTCCTCGCCTTGCCCTCCTACCCCGTCTGCCTCACACCCCTCGCCCTTCGTGGGCCCTCTCTATCCTTTGTGGGCTGTCTTCTGTGCCCTGGCCCTTTCTTCCGGAGCGTGCACGATGCACTGCAATCCGCGGGGCATCCCGGCACCCTACTCCCTTTTGTCATCCCTCTGGCTGCTCTCGGGCCCTCCCTGCGTTCCGGCCATGTCCCTCTGCATGCTCTCCCGGGTTGCGCGCGCACGGTGCAGAGCAACGTGCGAGGCATTCCGTCTCCCTCTTCTGCGCCCCCCCCTTGGCCCCTCTGCCCCTCTTGTCCCCTTCTGCTCCCTCGTATGTCCTACCCCCGCTCCCTCTGCGCTGCCTCCCTCTAGGCACTATGCATGACACCTCGTAAAACACCTTGCACAACACTCACCTTTTCACCCGTTCGCCCTCGTCGCCTTTGGACCATTGATGCTTTGTCCGCCTCGCCCACACCCTTCGCAGGAGCCCCTGCTGCGCGGGGCTCTGCCGAACGTAGGGCACCTGGTGGGGGATGCTGTCACAGCATCCCCCAGCCCTTCGCCTCATGCCCCACCTGTAAGCGCTGGCCACGTCTGTCATGCGTCGGTTCAGGCAAGTGTCACGGGGCGCGCAAGATGCACGACACGCTGCACCACATGTCCCTTTTCGGCCTCTTTCTCCTCCCTTGCTCCCTCAGTCCCTCGTTTGCACTGTTTGCTCTCTCTCATATGCGCCGGTGCATAGCAACGTGCGGGGCACCTGCTCCCTTCTCCATCCCCCGGCTTGCCCTCGCCCCCCCCCCCTGTGTTTTGGCTGTGTCCCGCCTCCCGCTCCCTCCCTCCTTGCGCGCAAGGTGCACAGCAAAGTGCGTGGCATCCCTGGTCCCTCTCTTCGCTCCCCCTCGTTGCTTTTGCCCCTTGGGTCTCCTACTCCTTGGCTGCCCCACCCTCGCCCTCCTCTGCCCCTTTTCTGCGCGTCACTCTGCAGGGCACTATGCATGAAATTTGCAAGCATTTTGCACAGCACGCACCTTGTCCACCAGTTTTACCGGTGGCGCTGGACTGCACGTGCTGCCAAGGAAGCATCATGCTGTGGCCGACTGCCGCAGCCACAGCCCTCGCAGGAGCCACTGCCGCGGGCAACCGTCCCAAATGCCGCGGGGGGCGGGGCCCTGACAGGCCCCGGCTGCCCCCCGGCCAGGGTTTCAATGTACCCTCCGCGGCGCCTGGTCGCCCGGGGGGATCCATCAAAAAATCCTGCAGAAAGCGAAACAATATATATGTGTGTGTGTGTGTGTGTTTGTGTCTGTGTATTATATAAGTTGGACAGGGGGGGGGGGGGGTCTAAACCCCACTGTTTGTTGAACTAGCAGCCGATTTTCTAGAAAACCGGTTCGGACGCCCCGTGTGTGGTACCATTTTGGGTGGCGCACACGCCCCCCCCCCCCCATTTTGAATGTGGGAAATCCAAAAAAAGAGGTCCCGTTGCTTGTTGAAACGGTGCCGAGGCTGCACGGCTTGGGAAAGTTGGATGCTTCTGCCTGAAATCTGGAAATTTGGCTGCCCGGCTGCTTGCTAGTTTGCTGTGTACTTACCTTGTGCCCTTAATTTCTCGAACATTTCGTTTCGTTGAGAAAAAATGCCGGCGGGTAAATTGATGCGTCAGGATGTGCCGATTTCGAAAATCTAGGTGTTTTCTTGTAACTCCATAATATGACGAAGCAATGCACGAAACTTGACAGGATTTGGTGGCACTGGTCCTGAATATTTGGTCGCCGACGCGGTGCACGACCGCTTCGCCGAACCGAAGAGACCCCTTTGCGGCGGCGAGGATGACGTTGAGGACGGCTCGCGCACCCGCGCGAACTAGTGTGTCGCTGGGGTCGGGGTCTCCCTTCTCCTCGGGGTTGTGAAGATGCATAAGGGCAAACTGTTGTTGCCGCGTCTCGGTGCTGATGCTGTTTCCGATGGCGCGGACGTTGATACCCGCGTAGCGTTGGATAATCGAACCTTGGGAGGACCCTTGGGAGGACCCTTGGGACGAGAGAACCGAGGGGGAAGGCTGTCCGCACATAATGCCTTGAGCGGGTGATTCAACCCGCTTCCTCTTCGAGGGTGTGCTCGATGAACGGGTTGCCTTGCTGGGAGTTGACATGAGAAATCCGCTAGAGACCTGGACACACAAATGTGAAAGAAAATGGATCGTTGGTAAAGTTGAACACCTTGTTGGACACTCTTTCTTGCATTTTTCGACTCGGCACATCAAAATACATCATTATACCTTCTATGGTTCCTGGTTGAATTGACGATATGTTGGAACTATGCCCGGTTCTCTGCCACACCCCAGTTCGCAACCTACGTATTTTGCACAGACAGCAAAAAATCCTGGAAGCGTCTGAATTTCGCCCTGATTTCCGAAAAAATATGGTCTCCTACCCCCCCCTAACGCATACATATCCGAAAAGCTCATTTGTTGGAGATTTCGAAATGGTATAACATACCCCCCTCCCCTATGGACAACATTTTTCCGAAAATGAGCCCGGACTGAAAAAATCCTGCTAGTTCGACGATTAGCCCCCCCCCCCCCCCTGTCCAACACCCATACATACATGTATATATATATATATATATATATATATATATATATATATATATATGTATATGTATATATATATATATGTATATATATATATATATATATATATATATATATATGTATATATATATATGTATATATATATATATATATATATATATATATATATATATATATATATATATATATATATATATATATATATATATATATATATATATATATATATATATATATATATATATATATATATATATATATATATATATATATATATATATATATGGCATATACGATTTTGGGGTCCGCACTTGAATTTTGCCGCACATGGGGCCCCCACCCCCCTTGAAGGGACCCTCTCCCCCTATTTTGGACGTGCCAAACGCACTGAAAAAGGAATTTTGCCAATCCGAGACAGTGGGAAGGCTGTGCGAGGCCGACAAATGGGCCGATTCAGGGTATTTGCAGTCGCAGGCTGCAAGCTGCATTGCGCAGCTTTCCAGCACACATTCCCCTATGTGTGCACACATATGCCCCTTGTATGCACATATATGCCCATATATGCATACATATGCCCCCATGTGTGGGCCTAGGTGCCTCTAGGTGTGCACCGCAGCCTGCATTATTGCTTTCTATGTCACTTTGCTCGCTCGGGAGGCTTCCTCGCTGGCTGCGCTCGATCAACTTGGCAGCGTGCAGTTGTGTCGAGCGAGCGCAGCGAGCGAGGAAGCCTCTCGGGGGGGGGCCAAAGTGAGCAAGGAAGCTCTAATGAAGGCACTTGTGCACATACGGAGCATGTGGCTGCGCATATGTAGGGATGTATGTGCATGCATGGGCCATATGTGTGCATAAATAAGGTGCCACCCACCCCACATAGCCCCTGAGCTACCTCGACCCGGCAGCTTCTGGTTATGTCGAGCCAGCACAACGAGCGTGGAAGCCTCTCGGGGGGCCAAACTAACCAAGGAAGCCATAATGCAGGCCGTAGTGTGCATAGGGAGGCCCATAGGAGCACACATGGGGGCCTATGTATGCATATATGGGCATATATGTGCATACATGGGGCATATGTGTGCACACATAGGGGAATGTGTGCTGGAAAGCTGCGCAGTGCAGCTTGCAGTCTACGACTGCAAATACCCTGAATCGGCCCACTTGTCGGCCACGCCGAGCCTTCCCACTGTCTCGGATTGGCAAAATTCCTTTTTCAGTGCATTCGGCACGTCCAAAATAGGGGGGGGTGGTACCTTTAGGGGGGGTTGGGACCCCATGTGCGGCAAAATTCAAGTGCGGACCCGAAAATCGTATATGCCATATATATATATATATATATATATATATATATATATATATACATGGCACTGAGATCAAAGACGCACCCCCCCCTCAAGTATCAAACATGCACCCACTTTTTAAGTTCTCTTGTTTACGGTACAAATAGGGACATGTACCCTCTCTGACATGAAGTTGGCCCGTTTGACGCTAGTCTCGCCGGCGAGCCTGGGATTTTGGGGCCTTGCCTAAATAAGAGAGGCTGTTTGACGCCAGTCTCGGGGGCGAGACTGGGATTTTCGGGCCTTGCCTGTATAACGGAGGCTGTTTGAGGCCAGTCTCGCAGGCGAGATTAAGATTTAGGGGTCTTGCCTATATAAGAGAGGCTGCATGAGGCCAGTCTCGCCGGCGAGACTGGGATTTTGGGGCCTTTCCTATATAAGAGAGGCTGTTTGAGGCCAGTCTCGCTGGCGAGACTGGGATTTTGGGGCCTTGCCAGCATAAGAGAGGATGTATGAGGCCAGTCTCGCCGGCGAGACTGGGATTTTGGGGCCTTGCGTATATAAGAGAGGCGGTATCATGCAAGTCTCGCCGGCGAGACTGGGATTTTGAGGCCTTGCCTATATAAGAGAGGCTGTATGAGGCCAGTCTCGCCGGCGAGACTGGGATTTTGGGGCCTTGCCTATATAAGAGAGGCTGTATGAGGCCAGTCTCGCCGGCGAGACTGGGATTTTGGGGCCTTGCCTATATAAGAGAGGCTGTATGAGGCCACTCTCGCCGACGACACTGGGATTTTGGGGCCTTGCTCTTATAGCAGAGGCTATTTGAGGCGAGTCTCGCCGGCGAGACTAGGATTTTGGGGCCTTGCCTATATAAGAGAAGCTATTTGAGGCCAGTCTCGCCGACGACACTGGGATTGTGGGGCCTTGCCTATATAAGAGAGGCTGTATGAGGCCAGTCTCGCCGGCGAGACTGGGATTTTGGGGCCTTGCCTATATAAGAGAGGTTGTATGAGCCCAGTCTGGCCAGCGAGACTGGGATTTTGGGGCCTTGCCTATATATGAGAGGCTGTATGAGGCCAGTCTCGCTGGCGAGACTGGGATTTTGGGGCTTTGCCAGTATAAGAGAGGATGTATGAGGCCAGTCTCGCCGGCGAGACTGGGATTTGGGGGCCTTGCCTATATAAGAGAGGCTTTTTGAGGCCAGTCTCGCCGGCGGGACTGGGATTCTGGGGCCTTGCCCGCATAAGAGACGATGCATGAGGCCAGTCTCGCTGGCGAGACTGAGATTTTGGGGCCTCGCCTATATAAGAGGGCCTGTATGAAGCCAATGCCGCCGGCGAGACTAGGACTTTGGGGCCTTGCCTTTATAGGAGAGGATGTATGAGGCCAATGTCGCCGGCGAGACTGGGATTTTGGGGCCTTGCCTGTATAAGAGAGGCTGCTTGGGGCCAGTCTCGCCGGGGAGACTGGGATTTCGGGGCCTTGCCTATATAAGAGAGGCTGTATCATGCCAGTCTCGCTGGCGAGACAGGGATTTCGGGGCCTTGCCTATATAAGAGAGGCTGTATCATGCCAGTCTCGCTGGCGAGACAGGGATTTCGGGGCCTTGCCTATATAAGAGAGGCTGTATGAGGCGAGTCTCGCTGGCGAGACTAGGATTTCGGGGCCTTGCCTATATAAGAGACGCTATTTGAGGCCAGTCTCGCCGACGACACTGGGATTGTGGGGCCTTGCCTATATAACAGCGGCTGTATGAGGCCAGTCTCGCCGGCGACACTGGGATTTTGGGGCCTTGCCTACATAAGAGAGGTTGCATGAGGCCAGTCTCGCCGGCGAGACTGGGATTTCGGGGCCTTGCCTATATAAGAGAGGCTTGTTCATGCCAGTCTCGCCGGCGAGAGTGGGATTTTGGGGCCTTGCCTATATACGAGAGGCTGTATCATGCCAGTCTCGCCGGCGAGACTGGGATTTTGGGGCCTTGCCGATATAAGAGAGGCTGTATGAGGCCAGTCTCACCGGCAAGACTGGGACTTTGGGGCCTTGCCTTTATAAAAGAGGCTATTTGAGGCCAGTCTCGCCGGGGAGACTGGGATTTTGGGGCCTTGTCTGTATAAGAGAGGCTGTATCATGCCAGCCTCGCCGGGGAGACTGGGATTTTAGGGCCTTGCCTGTATAAGAGAGGCTGTATCATGCAAGTCTCGCCGGCGAGACTGGGATTTCGGGGCCTTGCCGATATAAGAGAGGCTGTATGAGGCCAGTCTCACCGGCAAGACACGGACTTTGGGGCCTTGCCTTTATAAGAGAGGCTATTTGAGGCCAGTCTCGCCGGCGAGACTGGGATTTTGGGGCCTTGTCTATATAAGAGAGACTGTATGAGGCCAGTCTCGCCGGCGAGCCTGGGATTTTAGGGCCTTGCCTGTATAAGAGAGACTGTATCATGCAAGTCTCGCCGGCGAGACTGGGATTTCGGGGCCTTGCCTATATAAGAGAGGCTGTATGAGGCCAGTCTCGCCAACGACACTGGGATTGTGGGGCCTTGCCTCTATAAGAGAGGCTGTATGAGGCCAGTCTCGCCGGCGAGACTGGGATTCTGGGGCCTTGCCTATATCAGAGAGGCTGTTTGAGGCCAGCCTCGCCGGCGAGACTGGGATTTGGGGGCCTTGCCTATATAAAAGAGGCTTTTTCAGGCCAGTCTCGCCTGCAAGACTGGGATTTTGGGGCCTTGCGTGCATAAGAGAGGATCGATGAGGCCAGTCTCGCAGGCGAGACTGGGATTTTGGGGCCTCGCCTATATACGAGAGCCCGTATGAAGCCAATGTCGCCGGTGAGACTGGGATTTTGGGGCCTTGCCTGTATAGGAGAGGATGTATGAGGCCAGTGTCCCCGGGGAGACTGGGATTTTGGCGCCTTGCGTATATAAGAGATACTGTTGGCGGCCAGTCTCGCCGGGAGACTGGGATTTTGGGGCCTTGCCTATATAAGAGAGGCTGTATCATGCCAGTCTCGCCGGCTAGACTGGGATTTCGGGGCCTTGCCTATATAAGAGAGGCTGTATCATGCCAGTCTCGCCGGCGAGACTGGGATTTTGGGGCCTTGCCTATATAAGACAGGCTGTATGAGGCCAGTCTCGCCGGGCCTGGGATTTTGGGGCCTTGCCTATATAAGAGAGGCTGCATGAGGCCAGTCTCGCCGGCGAGACTGGGATTTTGGGGGCTTGCCTATATAAGAGAGGCTGTATGAGGCCAGTCTCGCCGGCGAGACTGGGATTTTGGGGGCTTGCCTATGTAAGAAAGGCTGTACGAGGCCAGTCTCGCCGGCGAGACTAGGATTTTGGGGCCTTGCCTATATAAGAGAGGCTGCATGAGGCCAGTCTCGCCGGCGAGACTGGGATTTTGGGGCCTTGCTTATATAAGAGAGGCTGTATGAGGCCAGTCTCGCCGGCCAGACTGGGATTTTGGGGCCTTGCCTATATAAGAGAGGCTGCATGAGGCCAGTCTCGCCGGCGAGACTGGGATTTTGGGGCCTTGCTTATATAAGAGAGGCTGTATGAGGCCAGTCTCGCCGGCGAGACTGGGATTTTGAGGCCTTGCCTATATAAGAGAGGCTGCATGAGGCCCGTCTCACCGGCGAGACTGGGATTTTGAGGCCTTGCCCATATAAAAGAGGCTGTATGAGGCCAGTCTCGCAGGCGAGACCGGGATTTTGGGGCCTTGCCTACATAACACAGGCTGTATGAGGCCAGTCTTGCTGGCGAGACTGGGATTTTGGGGCCTTGCGTATATAAGAGAGGCTGTATGTGGCCAGACTCTCCGGCAAGACTGGGATTTTGGGGCCTTGCCTAAATAAGAGTGGCTGTGTGAGGCCAGTCTCACCGGCAAGACTGGGATTTTGGGGCCTTGCCTATATAAGAGAGGCTATTTGAGGCCAGTCTCGCCGACGACACTAGGATTGTGGGGCCTTGCCTATATAAGAGAGGCTGTATGAGGCCAGTCTCGCCGGCGAGACTGGGATTTTGGGGCCTTGCCTATATAAGAGAGGCTGTATGAGGCGAGTCTCGCCGGCGAGACTGGGATTTTGGGGCCTTGCCTATATAAGAGAGGCTGTATGAGGCCAGTCTTGCCGGCAAGACTGGGATTTTGGGGCCTTGCCAGTATAGGAGTGGATGTATGAGGCCAGTCTCGCCAGCGAGACTGGGATTTTGGGGCCTTGCGTATATAAGAGAGGCTGTATGAGGCCAGTCTCGCCGGCATGACTGGGATTTTCGGGCCTTGCCTGCATAAGAGAGGATGTATGAGGCCAGTTCTGCAGGCGAGACTGGGATTTTGGGGCCTCGCCTATAAAAGAGAGGCTGCATAAAGCCAATCTCGCCTGCGAGACTGGAATTTTTGGGCCTTGCCTGTATAAGAGAGGATGTATGAGGCCAGTGTTGCCGGGGAGACTGGGATTTTGGGGCCTTGCCTGTATAAGAGAGGCTGTATCATGCCATTCTCGCCGGGGAGACTGGGATTTTAGGGCCCTGCCTATATAAGAGAGGCTGTATCATGCCAGTCTCGCCGGCGAGACTGCTATTTTGGGGCCTTGCGTATATAAGAGAGGCTGTATGAGGCCAGTCTCGCCGGCAAGACTGGGATTTTCGGGCCTTGCCTGCATAAGAGAGGATGTATGAAACCAGTCTTGCAGGCGAGACTGGGATTTTGGGGCCTCGCCTATATAAGAGAGGCTGCATGAAGCCAATCTCGCCTGCGAGACTGGAATTTTTGGGCCTTGCCTATATAAGAGAGGATGTATGAGGCCAGTGTTGCCGGGGAGACTGGGATTTTGGGGCCTTGCCTGTATAAGAGAGGCTGTATCATGCCATTCTCGCCGGGGAGACTGGGATTTTAGGGCCCTGCCTATATAAGAGAGGCTGTATCATGCCAGTCTCGCCGGCGAGACTGCTATTTTGGGGCCTTGCCTATATAAGAGAGGCTGTATGAGGCCAGTCTCGCCGGCGAGACTGGGATTTTGGGGCCTTGCCTATATAAGAGAGGTTGTATGAGGCCAATCTCGGCGGCGAGACTGGAATTTCGGGGCCTTGCCTATATAAGAGAGGCTGTATGAGGCCAGTCTCGCCAACGACACTGCGATTGTGGGGCCTTGCCTGTATAAGAGAGGCCGTATGAGGCCAGTCTCGCCGGCGAGACTGGGATTTTGGGGCCTTGCCTATATAAGAGAGGCTGTAGGTGGCCAGTCTGGCCGGCGAGACTAGGATTTTGGAACATTGCCTATACAAGAGAGGCTGTACGTGGCCACTGTTGCCGGCGAGACTCGGATTTTGGCCCCCCCCCTGTACCCCTCCCCGGTACCCCCTCCGTACCTCCGCCCTGTACCCCCCCCCCTACTCACCCCGTACCTCCCCCCCGTACCCCCCCCGTACCCCCCCCCCTACCTCCCCCCCATAACCCCCAACCGTACCCCCCGTATACCCCCCGTAACCGGAGCTCGCCGCGGTCGACACACGGCTAGCTTCGCTCAACGCGGAGGCTAGCCCCCCCACCTTCGCTTAGATTACAATACTCTTGTGGTGGCTAGATACCGCGTGTTGTGTGCACCGCCTTATGTGTGCACCGCCCTTTGTGTGTACCGCCTTCTGTGTGTACCGCCTTGCATGTGGCCCCTTAAATAACAAGACTCCTGCGGTGGCTACAGGCCGCCTTTTGTGTGCACGGCCTTGTGTGTGTACCGCCTTTTGTGTGTACCGCCTTGCCTGTGGCCCCTTCAATAACAAGACTCCTGCGGTGGGTACATGCCGCCTTTTGTGTGCACCGCCTTGTGTGTGTACCGCCTTTCGTGTGTACCGCCTTGCCTCTGGCCCCCTAAATAACAAGATTCCCGCGGTGGCTACAGACCGCCTTTTGTGTGCACCGCCTTGTGTATGCACCGCCCTATGTGCGCACCGTCGAATCCCCCGTACTCCCCCCCGTTCATCCCTGCCGTACCTCCCTCCCGTACCCCCCCCCCTACCTCCTCAGTACCCCCGTACCCCCCCCGTACCTCCCCCCCTACCCCCCCCCCCGTACCTCCCCCCCGTACCTCCGAGGTAGGGGGGGAGGGGGGCGACTTCGTGCCGTAAATGAGTTGTGTCTTACTTAGAACTCTAACCCTATTCCATTTCATTATCAGAATGGGGTGAAGGTAGTTGTGTGTTACTTAGCATCCTAACCCTATTTCCTTTTATGATGGCAATGGGGTTAGGGTACTTGTGTGTTACGAAGAACCCCAACTCTATCTTCTTTCACGGTGAGAGTCGGATTAGGGTAGCTGTGTGTTATTTAGAACACCAACCCTGTTCTCTTTCATAATGGGAATAGGGTTAGGGTAGTTGTGCGTTACAACAATCCCCAACTCTATCCTGTTTCACATTGGGAGTGGGATTAGGGTAATTGTGTGTTACTTAGAGCCCTAATCCTATTCTCTTCCATAATCGGAATGGGGTTAGGGTACTCATCTGTTACAAAGAACCCCAACTGCTTCCTCTTTCAGAACGTGAGTGGGCTTAGGGTAGCTCTGTGTTATTTTGAACCTTAGCCCCATTGCCAGCGTAAGAGGGGAAAGGGTTAGGGTTCTAACTAACACAAAACTACCCTAACCCCATTCCGATAATGAAAGGGAATAGAGTTAGAGTTCTAAGTAAGACACAACTCATTTACGGCAATAAGTCGCCCCCCGTACCTCGGAGGTACGGGGGGGGGACGGGGGGGTACGGGGAGAGGTACGGGGCGGAGGTACGGGGGGTACGGGGGGGGTAGGGGGGGGAGCTACGGGGGGGGGGTATGGGGGGGTACGGAGGGGGTACGGGGGGGAGGTACGGGGGGGGTACGGGGGGGGTACGGGGGGTATGGGGGGGATACGGGGGGTATGGGGGGGGGGTACGGGAGGAAGGTACGCGGGGGATGTACGGAGGGGGGGTGGGGGGGATTTGGCGGTTCAGACATAAGGCAGTGTGCACATAGGGCGGTGCATACAGAAGGCGGTGCACACAAAAGGCGGTCTGTAGCCACGGCAGGAGTCTTGTTCTTTAGGGGGCCATAGGCAAGGCGGTACACACGAAAGGCGGTACGGACACAAGGCGGTGCACACAAAAGGCGGCCTGTAGCCACCGCAGCAGTCTTGTGATTTAAGCAGCCACAGGTAGGGCGGTACACACGAAAGGTGGTACACACACAAGGCCGTGCACACAAAAGGCGGTCTGTAACCAGCGCGGGAGTCTTGTTATTTAAGGGGCCACGAGCAAGGCGGTACACACAGAAGGCGGTACACACAGAAGGCGTTGCACACAAAAGGCGGGCTGTACCCACCGCAGGAATCTTGTTATTTAAGGGGCCATAGGCAAGGCGGTACACACGAAAGGCTGTACACACAAGGCCGTGCGCACAAAAGGCGCCTGTAGCCACCGCAGGGGACTTGTTATTCAAGGGGCCATAGGTAAGGCGGTACACATAGAAGGCGGTAGACACACAAGGCCGTGCACACAAAAGGCGGCCTGTAGCCACCGCAGGAGTCTTCTTATTTAAGGGGCCACAGGCGAAGCGGTACACACAGAAGGCGGTACACACACAAGTCGGTGCACACAAAAGGCCGCATGTAGCCACCGCAGGACTCTTGTTATTTAAGGGGCCACGGGCAAGGCGGTACAGACAGAAGGCGGTACACACAAAGGGCGGTGCACACACAAGGCGGTGCACACAAAACGCGCCTTGTGGCCACCGCACGAGTCTTGTTATTCAACCTAGGCGGCTCTATACGCACGTAGCAAAATTGCCACAGTTCCCAAATGGGTACCACCCCAAAACGGGGGCGGAAAAACCACTTTGGAAAATTGGACAAGTGTGCTCTGCAAGGAACACCCCGAAAAACCTGTGAATTATCCAAAATGACTGTGTGTAGGGGGTAGTACATGTGTCAGTCAAAAGTCATGTATTCCCTTCAAATTTGGGCACTGCAGTGTCGATGCGAAGAAAAATCCAATTGTTCCAAGTCATCCGCTGCTGCATTTCAAACCGCACCGCAGAATGCAATCTAAAAAATGAAGCAAGGAGGATGACAGGCAAGCACATGCAAAGCTGTGGTTTGTTTTTTGTTACCGCTGCTGCTGACCCAGTCACTGTGATTGTATGCGAAGCGTGAGAAACAATGCACCACGAGTGGTGCCAACAAGCAATGGAGGCTCCGCCAGTGCAGCCAATGCAATAATAAATGAGGGCAACATTGCCTGCAAAAGAAATGGCGCAGCAAAGGTAAAAAAATGGCGAGTCGATGAATTTGGGCACTGCAGCGCCGAAAATTACCAAAACATGAAAAAGGGCACCAGTCTCACACCTGCGTGGAACAGGACGCGCGACAGTGTGCAAATCGAGTCGAAAAAACTACTGACATAGACACAGGCAGTGATAACCGCGCAACGCAGTCTACTTCTTCTTCAGGGGAGCCTTCTTGCACTTGGCCTGACCCACTTTGGCGTGAAACGTATTGAGGGGGGTACCGTCCTTGGCCTTTTTGGCTGGCTTTTTGGGGGGACCATCAACCTCATCCCCACTGTCGTCGGAGGACGGCTTCTTCTTGCTAGGTGTGCTCCTCTTCTTGCTGTCACCACCTCCGACCAGCAAGATCTCCTCCTCCTCCGCTTCCTCCACATCGTCGCCTCCCTCCTCATCCACCCCGTCCCCCGGCCTCTGCACCACAACTGGCATACAGTCCCTAATCCTTGGCATCCAAGCGTCCCAGTCAAACAAGTAGACACAGTCCATGTCCTGCACATACGCCGCTAGCTGTTCACGGAACTCGTTAAATAAAACCTGGCGCCCACTGAAACAAGCTGCTAGACAGGGGGACTAAGGAAGGCAGGACAGAAGCTGTGCTGGCAATACAGCCGACGCTGTCAGAAGCAGGAGCTACACTTCATGCTCGGACTGTCTGTCTCGTCGGGGAACAATACCAAGCACACGCAGGAGCCAACCACCCGCTGCCAGACCAATGGTGCTGCCGTATGCACCCTGATCGCAAATGAAAATATTCGGCACCTTCACCCTAAACTTGTCTGGCACACAGAAGCAAATAGTCCTCTCCTCAAACCGATAGGTCGGGTGACCAGTTGCCTGATCAAAAAAAGAGGTCATAATATACTGCCAGCCTACACACTCCTCAGAGTCGCGCAACTGATTAACCAGAAACTTGACGTTGGCCACCATTCCACCAATAGCCACAGGTACCAGCTTCCCAGCAAGCTTCAGCACCGGCGGATGGATATCGTCCATTTGTTCCTTCGTACACTCAATGAAGACCTGTTGTCAAAAGCACATTTCATTACAGATGGGCACTGCAGTGCCTAAAGTGACCAACAATGCAAAATCGATCCCATTTTCATGCCTAACGGTTGCATACCAGTTTGTACTCCCTCAATGCAATCGTATACGGAATAGCCTTGCCAGGAACCAACGCCATTGCCTGTGCCCGAGCTCCAGTTGCTTCAGTCCCATCCTGCGGCCAGATAGTTGTTGATTTCTCCCCATCAGTCGCTATCACTGCAGTATCCTTGACAGGCCTCGCCGGTGCAATCCTCAGGTTAGCCCATTCCTCATCCTGCCACAGCGGGGCTTTCTGGATGGTGTCCCAGCCGGGTAACGGATTTTCGGCACTCCAGGTCCATTTCCCCAGTGACAATTTGGCGGCCCTCGGCGACTTTGCAAGCAATTTGGGGACTCTTTGCATTTCATGCACGTTCACTGTTAGAACAGGAGACCACTGGTACCCCTGGGATCCAAACAGCCGTACGTCATGTGTCGGGGGGGGGGGGTCAACAACGATCGCGCCAGACCCTGCCGGCCCAGAAACATACGTCGAGAAGGATGGATGAGCGTGTTGTCCGGGTGAAGGTACAACATCTCCCGCAAGCGGTCCCGCTTCAACAGTCTGGCCTTGGCATGTCGTCCTGCGATCTTGGCCCCATCTCCGGCCATGTACAGCAGTATGCCATCCATCTGGCTGCCATGCAGTCCCGTCAACGGCCGCAGAGTGTAGGGGTTGAGCACTGCAGTGCAAAAATTAGGGTCGCATCGAATTTGGGCTTTGCAGTTCCCAAAAACACCAAATGACGACGAAAACAGCTACTCAGAGGACACAGTACCTTCGCCGGCAGTCTCCTTGAAGGTGTCAATAAACTCAGCCACGCGGCCACCGGATATCTGCAATAACAAAACCAGCGGTCTCCAATTCTTCCAGATTGAGTCCTGGCAGGCACACAGTGTTGGACAGGCCACAGGTTCGCAAAGGACTGACAACGGTAGTCTCATCGTGCATCTCTCATACCATGGATGTATCGTCACCCAGCCGGCCACACTTCCGGAGAGCCCCCAGCAGCATCTCTTTCGCTTTGCCCTTCTGCACTTCAGTCCAAATTCGTGCGGCCACTTGTCCCATACTCAGCTTGGTCACTGAGTGTTGTACCGCGTTGTGATCGCCTCCAATAACCTCTCTGATGTCAACAAGACACTCGTGTTTGATCTCCGCGCAGTAGACGTGTTGTAACCAGTCCGGCAGCGCCCGTGAGTTCGCACAGTATTCTCGGTGAAGTCTTTGGAGTGCCGTCAGGATATGAGCCCCGCCCAAGCAGTAGGGAATTTCAGCTGAGACGAAAATGCACCACAGGGAGATGGGAGATGGGAGATATCAGCGAGATGGGCACTGCAGTGCCCAAACGACAAGAGTGTGTGAAAATGCAAATGTGTGTGTAACAGATGGTGGTGTACCTTCGTTTCGCCATATGCGAATGTTTGAGATAGGTCGGCAGGGTGGATTTGTCCTCAGGCTTGCGATCCGCGGTAGTACTGAGTCCTTGTCCCTCTCTCTGGTCCGCCCACGCGTGAGGTCGGTGTCAAATTTTATCTTGATCAGCTGTATCTTGACCAGTTCTTTCTTGATCCACGTTGTTCGGAATGTTTCCGTTGCCCGGTCTGTCACCGTCCGCTTCACTGGAGCCTGCCCCGAGTGCGCCCGTGTCTTCTCTGCTGTGTAAACGGCTTGCGATGCGGTCTGCTGCTCATCCCCTTCAAGCAGTTCGGTATCCGAAGGCATAGCTTAGCAAAGGGGCTAACAAAGGGTCACACGGCAGACTACGAAAGGCCACAGGGCTGCAAATTGTTGTCTTACACGCTTCTAATGTTGATGACTACTGGTAGCGCTCGACGATTGAACACAGATGGCAGAAATAGCATCACAGTCGGATGCACCTGGTAAAAATCGAGGGTCAAACTCATTCAGCCTAGAAAGGACAGCCACGGGGGCATCCGAATCATCACTGTGGAGGGACACTCTTCGGGAGGGGGGGGGGTCCGGGTCCCATCCATCATCACCCACAAAATCAGCAGCCCTCAAGTCTGGACCTCCGGCTGCCCCACCATGGGGGGGGGGGGTCCTCATCACTGTCAATGCCGCCATCAGCATTGGGGGGGGCGGGTAACCGGGCGGGGTCCCTTCGAGCAAAAGCGCGTGCTGGCCGGCGTCGCTTGTACCGGTCTGGTGTATTACATGCGCGTAACATGTCCTGTGCCTGTGCTACTGTTGTGCCCATATCACCCGGAGGACGTTGTGGCACGTGTCTACCCAGCTCTGTCATCACCTCAGCATCAACTTTAACAGGTTTAAGAAGTGTTTGCAATGTCTTGGCACATAGATCTCGGTAATGCTCTGCAGTGAGCACCGTATCTAGTGCACAAGGAAAATCCATCTTGGCAGGATCCCACCCGTCTTGCACGATACTCGACTTCTGACTGGACCAGACCAGGGGGGGTATAACACCAACATCAAATCGCGCGATCAATCTGGTGAAGGACGATCAACCAGTTGTGGCAGTCCCTTTGGAACATTAACGTACTGCAGGTCCTTTGGGGTCTGGCCAGCAACGGGAGTGAGTATAAACAAGTCATGCACCTGTTGCAACGTACAGTTCCCAGGGTGTTGTGCCATTAAGTGCACAACACGGCTCAACAGGGCCTCACACGGTTCCTCACTGTGTGCCACCCCAGGTAAGCGGGCAAACCACTGGGACCATGACAACCTAGCAACAACAGTGGTGCGCACATATGCAACTTTGTCCTCATACCCGAAGGTGAGCCTCACAAGGACGTGTAGGCAACGGCTCAGCAATGGCCCTGCAGCGTGCTGCTCTCCCTGTGCAGACCAATGACAATCCCTCACTTGCGACCCAATGATAAACAAGGCCGGAATGTAACCATACAACAGAGTTACCAACCCTTGCACCTATGTAAGAAGTGTGTTGTGTGTAGCGTTACCCGGTCGGTGCAAACCCCTTAGAGTCTGTAACTTCTGTTCCAAAGGTTGGCGCCACTTATGGGCCACATGCAAGAGCACCAGAATCATACGCTCTATATAGATGAGTTTCGGAAAGTTGGGCACTGCAGTGCCCAAATTGGGTGAACCATAGGAAAAATAGGTAAACAAAGGGAAGAATCTTCTGTAGCACAGGGTTACACAATATTTATATGGGTGCCATGTGCCATACACTACTGGGGTACGTGTAATGAACAGGGGCATGTTGTACCGAGCATAACTGATGCTGTAAACGAGCTTAAGGACGCGGTAGTGTATGTTTTCATCGAGCAACAGTGGAAGACGGTGTTGTGTGTGCTGCTGCACCTCCTGGAGACCGTGAATAATAGAGACAAGGTCAGGAGTGGCGGACAAAGTTAGGTTTGTGAGAAAAAAGGGGGTCCAAGCTGGGCCGGTAACATTAGCCCGTCGTATGTCCAAGGGACAACGAACATGTTGAAGGCGGATGGGGTGCTCCATCAACCCTTGCAAGCCATCAATGAAGTTTTTATGGCTCTGCACCAACAAGTCTGCAGTGTACCCAATCCTCTGCCGCAAAACCGAGAGACTAGGAAAAAACGGCATAACGTCAACAGGTCGTTTCAAGAGTATGATAGCACCGGCTGTACAATTGAGGAACCGGTTCTCATTACCAGGCACAGGCCGGAAGTTACGTCTATAAAAATTATCGAACCATAGGACAGCGGGTTTACCTTCCAAGGTCTGCCAAAGACTGGTGCACGCAGTTGCTCCTTGAACAGCAAAGGAGGGTACATTGTAACAACATTGACCCATGTGAGCCAAACACCTACGTTGCACACGACTCTTGGGTTGGACACCTACAGCCCTCTTGGCACGTGGACGACACCTCTTGTGTAGAACAGACCATATATTAAAAACCTCTTGCTCAGCAACACGGAACCATTGGTCCGGCAGACAATTAACGGTACGCATGTCCCTTTGTTGGATGTATTCACCAACGGACCGCCTACTTCTCCACTCGAACCGGAGATCTAACACCCACGTACAAAACTCATCGGCACCCTTATCCCTACCCACAGCCTCAGATAGATCCTCCTTTGAAGCATATACCTTCGAACTAAGGAACTGCCGGAAGGGAGCCGCATCCATGGACAAAAGTCCTGTTTGCAGGCACCAAAGGTAGGGGGACAAAGAAAACAGAGGCACCATCACAAAACGAACCTGATGCGGCATAGGCCAAAAGCAGCTAGCGAAGATCCAAACAATGTATCCCCCAATGGACGCGGAACGTTCCAAAGCCTGGGTACACTCCAACGTGGCAGTCAGACAACCGGCAATATATTTCCCATGAGCAGAGGATGAGTACCAACGTCCGATGAGCCATACGTCCTTTGTCAGGTGTTACGCAATGGGAACCAATAGGAGTGAAATGCGGAGTTGTAAATTTCTTGGACACTGCAGTGCCCAAAAGTAGTGGAAGTCCATTTTCAAGTGCAGAGTTGGACAGGAATGGAAGTGATTGGGCAAGGTACATTGTACGTGGCCTTCCGAGTATAACACCGCCGTGCGATGACCCATTGATAACGGGTATGCCAAGTTTTGATGCCAGCTGCTGCAGTAGGACATCACCTGTGGAGATGACTATGGAGGTGTACTGGAGAACCCACTGAAAAAAGCCATTTCAAATTTTTGGGCACTGCAATGCCCAAAAATTTTAAATGATACAATTTTCAGCCCGGAATAGGGGGTAAACATGTGCACCTCTGGAAGCTACAAAGAGCTAGGTTGTTGTATCCCACGATGGAAATACACGTGGAGTTGGCCGAGAAAATGATATGCTTTTTTGGGGTGCAAAAAACGGATGTTGAAATCGCCATGAAATGTGCCTTTTAGCAACCAAGTCTACGCGCGTAAAGAGCCGCCTAAGTTTAAGGGGCCACGGGCAAAGCGGTGCGCACAGAAGGCGGTGCACACACAATGCCGTGCACACAAAACGGCCTATTTTGAGGCCAGCCTCGCCGGCGAGACTGGGATTTTGGGGCCTTGCCTCTGTAGGAGAGGCTGTATGAGGCCAGTCTCGCCGGATTTTGGGGCCTTGCCTACATAAGAGAGGCTGTTTCAGGCCAATCTCGCCGGCGAGACTGGGATTTTGGGGCCTTGCCTATATGTGAGAAGATGTTTGAGGCCAGTCTCGCCGGCGAAACTGGGATCTTGGGGGCTTGCCTATACAAGAGAGGCTGTTTGAGGCCAGTCTCGACGAAGAGACTGGGATTTTGGGGGCTTGCCTATAGAAAAGAGGCTGTTTGAGGCCAGTCTCGCCGGCGAGACTGGGATTTTGGGGCCTTGCCTATACAAGAGAGGCTGTATGAGGCCAGTCTCGCCGGCGAGACTGGGATTTTGGGGCCTTGCCTACATAAGAGAGACTGTTTGAGGCCAGTCTCACCGGCGAGACTGGGATTTAGGGGCCTTGCCTACATAAGAGAGGCTGTATGAGGCCAGTGTCACCGGGAGGCCAGTCTTGCCGGCGGAAATGAGATGTTAGGGCTATTTTGGGGCTACAGGCCGCCTTTTGTGTGCACGGGCTTGTGTCTGTACCTCCTTCTCTGTGCACCGCCTTGCTTGTGGCCCCTTAAATAACAAGACTCCTGCGGTGGCTACAGGCAGCTTTTTGTGTGCACGGCCTTGTGTGTGTACCACCTTCTGTGTGTACCGCCTTGCTTGTGCCCCCTTAAATAACAAGACTCCTGAGGTGGCTACATTCTATAGGCAAGGCCCCAAAATCCCAGTCTCTCCATCGAGACTGGCCTCCAACAGCCTCTCTTATATAGGCAAGGCCCCAAAATCCCTGTCTCTCCGTCGAGACTGGCCTCAAACAGTCTCTCTTATATAGGCAAGGCCCCAAAATCCCAGTCTCGCCGGCCAAACTGGCCTCAAACAGCCTCTCTTATGTAGGCAAAGCCCCTAAATCCCTATCTCGCCGGCGACACTGGCCTGAAACACCCTCTCTTATATAGGCAATGCCCCAAACGCCCAGTCTCGCCGGCGTGACTGGCCTCAAAATAGCCTCTCTTCTATAGGCAAGTCCCCAAAATCCCAGTCTCGCTGGCCAGATTGGCCTCAAACAGCCTCTCTTATATAGGCACGGCCCCAAAATCCCAGTCTCGCCGGCGACACTGGCCTGAAACAGCCTCTCTGATATAGGCAAGGCCCCAAATTCCCAGTCTCGCCGGCGTGACTGGGCTCAAATAGCCTCTCTTCTATAGGCAAGTCCCGAAAATCCAAGTCTCGCTGGGGAAACTAGCCTCAAAAAGCCTCGCTTATAAAGGCAAGACCCCAAAATCCCAGTCTCGTCGGCGAGATGCGCCTCAATTGGCCTCTCTTATAAAGGCAAGCCCCAAAATCCCAGTCTCGCTGGCGAGACTTGCCTCATACAGCCTCTGTTATATAGGCAAGGCCACAAAATCCCAGTCTCGCCGGCGAGACTGGCCTCATACAGCCTCTCTTATATAGGCAAGGCCCCAAAATTCCAGTCGCGCCGGCGAGACTGGCCTCAAATAGCCTCTCTTATATAGGCAAGGCCCCAAATACCCGTCTCGCCGGCGAGACTGGTCTCACACAGCCTCTCTTATATAGGCAAGGCCCCATATCCCAGTCCCGCCGGCGAGACGGGCCTGGCACAGCCTCTCTTATATAGGCAAGGCCCCAAACTACCAGTCTCGCCGCCGAGACTGGCCTCATGCAGCCTCTCTTGTATAAGCAAGGTCCCAAATACCAGTCTGGCCGGCGAGACTGGCCTCACACAGTCTCTCTTATATAGGCAAGACCCCAAATCCCAGTCTCGCCGGCAAGACTGGCCTCAGGCAGCCTCTCTTATATAGGCAAGGCCCCAAATCCCAGTCTCGCCGGGGACACTGGCCTCATACGGCCTCTATTATATAGGCCTCAAACAGCTCCTCTTATATAGGCAAGGCCCCAAAATCCCAGTCTCGCCGGCGAGACTGGCCTCAAACAGCCTCTCTTATATAGGCAAGGCCCCAAAATCCCTATCTCGTCGGTGAGACGGGCCTCAAACAGCCTCTCTTATATAGGCAAGGGCCCAAAATCCCTATCTCGCCGGCGAGACTGGCCTCAAACAGTCTCTCGTATATAGGCAAGACCCCAAAATCCTAGTCTCGCCGGTGACACTGGCCTCAAACACCCTCTCCTATATAGGCAAGGCCCCTAAATCCCAGTCTCGCTGGCGAGACTGGCCTCATACAGCCTCTCTTATATAGGCAAGGCCCCAAAATCCCTATCTCGCCGGCGAGACTGGCCTCAAACAGTCTCTCTTATATAGACAAGGCCCCAAAATCCCAGTCTCGCCGGCGAGACCGGCCTCACACAGCCGCTGTTCTATAGGCAGGGGCCCAAAATCCCAGTCTCGCCAGCGACACTGGCCTCAAAAAGCCTCTGTTATATAGACAAGGCCCTAGATTCCCAGTCTCGCCGGCGAGAGTGGCCTCAAACAGCCTCTCTAGTATAGGCAAGTCCGCAAAATCCCAGTCTCGCCGGCCAGACTGGCCTCACACAGCCTCTCTTATATAGGTTAGGCCCTAAAATCCCAGTCTCGCCGGCCAGGTTGGCCTCACACAGCCTCTCCTGTATAGGCAAGGCCCCAAAATCCCAGTCTCGCCGGCGAGACTCGCCTCAAATAGCCTCTCTTATATAGGCAAGACCCCAAAATCCCCCTCTCGCCGGCCAGATTGGCCTCAAACAGCCTCTCTTATATAGGCAAGGCCCCAAAATCCCAGTCTCGCCGGCGAGACTAGCCTCAAACAGCCTCTCTTATATAGGCAAAGCCCCAAAATCCCTATCTCGCCGGTGAGACTCGCCTCAAACAGCCTCTCTTATATAGGCAAGGCCCCAAAATCCCAGCCTCGCCGGCGAGACTGGCCTCAAACAGTCTCTCCTATATAGGCAAGACCCCAAAATCCTAGTCTCGCCGGTGACACTGGCCTCAAACAGCCTCTCTTATATAGGCAAGGCCCCGGAATCCCAGTCTCGCTGGCGAGACTGGCCTCAAAAAGCCTCTCTTATATAGACAAGGCCCTAGATTCCCAGTCTCGCCGGCGAGAGTGGCCTGAAACGGCCTCTCTAGTATAGGCAAGTCCCCAAAATCCCAGTCTCGCCGGCGGGACTGGCCTGAAACAGCCTCTCTTATAAAGGCAAGGCCCTAAAATCCCAGTCTCGCCGGCGAGACTGGCCTAAACCGCCTCTCTTATATAGGCAAGGCCCCAAAATCCCAGTCTCGCCGGCGAGACTGGCCTTAAATAGCCTCTCTTATAGAGGCAAGTCCCCAAAATCCCAGTCTCGCCGTCCAGACTGGCCTCACACAGCCTCTCCTATATAGGCAAGGCCCCAAAATCCCAATGTCGCCGGCGAGACTGGCCTCAAACAGCCTCTCTTATATAGGCAAGGCCCCCAAAATCCCTATCTCGCCGGCGAGACTGGCCTCACACAGTCTCTCTTATATAGGCAAGGCCCCGAAATCCCAGTCTCGCCGGCGAGACCGGCCTCACACAGCCGCTATTATATAGGCAAGTGCCCAAAATCCCTATCTCGGCGGCGAGACTGGCCTCAAAAAGCCTCTCTTATATAGACAAGGCCCTAGATTCCCAGTCCCGCCGGCGAGAGTGGCGTCAAACAGCCTGTCTAGTATAGGCAAGTCCCCAAAATCCCAGTCTCGCCGGCGGGACTGGCCTGAAACAGCCTCTCTTATAAAGGCAAGGCCCTAAAATCCCAGTCTCGCCGGCGAGACTGGCCTCAAACAGCCTCTCTTATATAGGCAAGGCCCCAAAATCCCAGTCTCGCCGGCGAGACTGGCCTCAAATAGCCTCTCTTATAGAGGCAAGTCCCCAAAATCCCAGTCTCGCCAGTGAGACTGGCCTCAAACAGCCTCTCTTACATAGGCAAGACCCGAAAATCCCAGTCTCGCCGGCGAGACTGGCCTCAAACAGTCTCTCGTATAGAGGCAAGACCCCAAAATCCTAGTCTCGCCGGTGACACTGGCCTCAAACACCCTCTCCTATATAGGCAAGGCCCCCAAATCCCAGTGTCGCTGGCGAGACTGGCCTCAAATAGCCTCTCTTATATAGGCCAGGCCCCAAAATCCCACTCACGCCTTCGAGACTGGCCTCACACCGCCTCTCCTATATAGGCAAGGCCCCGAAATCCCAATCTCGCTGGCGAGACTGGCCTCAAACAGCCTCTCTTATATAGGCAAGGCCCCAAAATCCCTATCTCGCCGGCGAGACTGGCCTCAAACAGTCTCTCTTATATAGGCAAGGCCCCAAAATCCCATTCTCGCCGGCGAGACCGGCCTCACACAGCCGCTGTTATATAGGCAAGGGCCCAAAATCCCTATCTCGCCGGCGAGACTGGCCTCAAAAAGCCTCTCTTATATAGACAAGGCCCTAGATTCCCAGTCTCGCCGGCGAGAGTGGTCTCAAACAGCCTCTCTAGTATAGGCAAGTCCCCAAAATCCCAGTCTCGCCGGCCAGACTGGCCTCACACAGCCTCTCTTATATAGGTTAGGCCCTAAAATCCCAGTCTCGCCGGCAAGGTTGGCCTCAAACGGCCTCTCTTATATAGGCAAGGCCCCAAAATCCCGGTCTCCCCGGCGGGACTGGCCTGAAACAGCCTCTCTTATAAAGGCAAGGCCATAAAATCCCAGTCTCCCCGGCGAGACTGGACTAAACCGCCTCTCTTATATAGGCAAGGCCCCAAAATCCTAGTCTCGCTGGCGAGACTGGCCTCAAATAGCTCCTCTTATAGAGGCAAGTCCCCAAAATCCCAGTCTCGCCAGTGAGACTGGCCTCAAACAGTATATACACACATATATATACATATATGTATATATATATATATATATATATATATATATATATATATATATATATATATGTACACACACATATATATCCTCTAATCTACACCCCTCTCCCAACTCCAGGTGGCTCCACCATACGGCTCTAAGGTACATGCGAAGGGTACAACTTGGTGCATATACGCGGCGGAAGGGGCTAAACTCGGTCAAAACGGGCTCAAAATGGGCTCAAAACACTTGGTTGAACATGCCAAATGGTCTACAATCACTTTTCGAAAAACGCGTTTTCGACCCATTTTTGACCCATTTTTGGTCCCAAAACGACCCCTTTTCAAGGCATTTTCCGTTTTTCCATGGGCCAAAACGCGTCACCACGGGCTCAAAACGGGCTAAAAACACTTGTTTGAGCATCCCAAATGGGCCACGATGACTTTTGGAAAAACGCATTTTGGACCCATTTTTGACCCATTTTTGGTCTTGAAACGGCCCATTTTCAAGGCATTTTGGGATTTTCCGTGGCCCAAAACGCGCCACCACGGGCTCAAAACATGCTACAAACACCTGTTTGAGCATCCCAAATGGTCTAGGAACAACTTTGGAAAAAATGATTTTTTTCGCCCCGGGAACCCTGGTAGACCCACCGTTGGCCCCCACCGTGCGCGGGCCGGGCTGCCCTCCGGCTGTACCAAATGACCACTTGTAAGGGGGTCTAGGCGTCTCGTTGGGCAAATCTGAGGCTTGAAAACCACAAAAAGTGGGGGGTTGCGGGTGGACTAGGTGCCCTCGGAATCGGATTTTGAGCCACGTAGCCCAAGATACGGCCCGTGCTTGGTTTCGGGGTGTTGGTGCGCGTTGCGCAGATTTTGGGGCTTTTTGGCGCCTTTTTGGGCCGTTTCTCGGACATATCGTGGAGTTGAAGGGCACTAGAGGGCTCTTTGACACGGTGAAGTCAAGCCGCACGTGCAGTGTAGCCACCGTTTTGCTTCGTTTGGCCGTTTTGATTGGGTTTTGGGGTCGTTTTTGGCCTAAAAAGGCTGATTTGAGGCACAAAATGCGCAGTTTTGGGAGGGCACCTGCCGACTTGGCGCGCACGCCCCGGGCCGCCACCGGTGAGTTTTTTGGCTGCAAACTTGGAATTGGCAAGGCCACCACCTAGGCTCTAGGATGGCTAAAGTAGGGTCAAGCCCGAGGCGATGGGAAGGGGCAATGGCCAAAACGGAATGGTGACGTGCTTGTTGTTGCTTGTTGTTGCTTGTTGCTTGTTGTTGTTGCTTGTTAGCTAAATTTAAGGGGAGAGGGGTGTAGTAATATATATATGTGCATGTATACAAAAACATACATACACACACACACACACACTACGTGAATGAGACCAAAAGCACAACCACTGAAGATGGCAGACGTGCACTGGTCAATAACAGCTCATCTGGCCACAATAAAGAAGATTGTCATTGAGGCTAGGCGCCTTTCGAAAAAAAATAGACACTCAGAAAGACACACACACACACACACATATCCTCTTATCGGCATTCCATCGACCAAAATTTCCATCTTGCAGAATCTGCGTGGTTGTCCACTTCGGCAGTCCACTGCGTCCTTGAGGTTTTCTTGCACCGGGCAGTCCGCTGCAGGTGATGCATATGTGGTAGGCGTGTATAGGGATGACACCTGGGACCCGGACAACTCGGGGCCATCCATGCCGTTTGTGCCACTGGCCGCCCTCATGTTCCTGCTGGGAAACGTCTTTGACCGTCACAGACAACAGGACGATCCGGCGTCGGTCCCCCTGCTTACACCGCATACCGGGGGCGGCATTGATCCCCCGCCTGTGTGGGTCGTGCACGGAGGGCCCGCGTTTCGCACGGCGTGCGGGGTGGTGCGTGGGGGCGACGAGTGGGCTCCTGCTCGTCCTCCTGCTGCCAGCTGGCCCTGTCCCGGAAGCTGATGGCTGTCCGCTCCCGGAGGTGGTCCGGATAGTCAACGTGCCGCACGATCCGCACGTGGCCGTCACATCGTTGCGCGACGGAGGGGTGGTGGAACAGGGTTTCCGTAGTGGTGTACCAGCCCTCCCACTCCACGGCGGTGTGGGGAGCGGAGTATACCACGGCCCTTGACGTCGTCAAGTCTGTTTGCCGGTGCAACGTGTCCTGGCGGCCGCATGCGGTGTATCGGCCGAAAGCTGCCCTATCCCCTGAGCTGATTACCTCCAATGCGGAGTCCCTGGGAAAGGTAGTGCAGAGCCCCCACTCGGACGTGGCGTGGCTGGAACCCCACCGGTACTGCTGGGTACCAGCGGCGACAAAGGTCACATCATCTGATGCTTCCCCCCAAGAAGACGGGGGAACCAACGTGGCAGTGGCGAGCCATGGCAGCCCCACATGGACGGGAGCCATACGTGGCACGGTCCCTGAGGTGGAGATCATCGGGGCGGCGGCGTACCTGCTGCACACCCCCCCGTCGGACCGCACGGTACAAATAGCGGATACCTCCATCATCGGGGCGCATCTACGCAGGGCACGCGAGGCCCTGTACCGCGGCATCAAGGGGCCGACCTCACATCTGGTAAACCAACATGCGTTGAATTGGATTGTGGAGGGGCTGCGGCGGCGGCCATGCAGAATCAGGGGGCCGCACCATTCGGTAGTGAGGCAGAGCTCGCACTTGGCGGCAGTCCCGCTAGAAGAGCCGCACTTTGCTGCGGCCCACGCGAAGGCCCCGCCTGTACATCTCCTGTTGCCCAAGGAGCATCAGCTATGTGTATAAAGTCGGATGTCTGATGTCTCATAAGGGATGTTGTGTGTGCGGTCTGTCCAAGAAGATGTCTCATATTCTTATCTACTGGAGGTGGGTCTAGGGGTCCAATGCCTAGAGAAAATTGGGAGAAATTATGCCTAAATCTAAATCGACCCCCCCCCAAATGAAAAAAACAAAAAGGGAGGACACAATTGAAAAATCATTGGGGAACCACCTTGGACAATCAGAAACATGGCAGTACAACAGTAAAAAAGACTTTGAACACCAAAGTGGGAAAATGGGGAAAATGTGTGAGCAAGAAAGTGGCCAAAAAAAAGGTGCCCATAGGCCCCCATAGGCCCCCATAGGCCCCCAAAGGTGCCCATAGGTCCCCTAAGGTGCCAATGGGTCCCCATAGGCCGCCATAGGCCGCCATAGGCCCCCATAGGCCCCCAAAGATGCCCATGGGTCCCCAAAGGTGCCCATAGGTCCCCAAAGGTCCCCCTAGATGCCAATGAGTCCCCATCGGCCCCCATAGGTCCCCATAGGTCCCCAAAGGTTCCCATAGGTCCCCATAGGTCCCCACAGGCCCCCATAGGCGTCCGCAAGCCTCCATAGGTGCCCATAGGCCCCCATAGGACCCCATAGGCCCCAATAGGCCCCCATAGACCCCCAAGGGTCCCCATGGGCCCCCATAGGCCCCCATAGGCCCCCATAGGTCCCCCTAGATGCCGATGAGTCCCCATCGGCCCCCATCCCCATAGGTGCCCATAGGTCCCCAAAGGTGCCCATAGGTCGCCAAAGGTGCCCAAAGGTCCCCAAAGGTCCCCGTAGGTCCCCGTAGACCCCCATAGGCCCCCATAGGTCGCCATAGGTCCCCATAGACCCCCATAGGTCCCCATAGACCCCCATAGGTCCCCAAAGGTGCCCATAGGTCCCCAAAGGCTCCCATAGGGCCCCGTAGGTCCCCAAAGGTCCCCAAGGGCCCCAAAGGTCCCCATAGGCCCCCATAGGCCCCCATAGGCCCTCAAAGGTCCCCATAGGCCCCCATAGGTCCCACAAGCCCCCATAGGTCCCCATAGACCCCCATAGGTCCCCATAGGCCCCCATAGGCCCCCATAGGCCCCCATAGGTCCCCACAAGCCCCCATAGGTCCCGATAGGTCCCCATGGGCCCCCATAGACCCCCACAAGCCCCAAAAGGTCCCCGTAGGCCCCCATTGGTCCGCATAAACCCCCATAGGCCCCCATAGGCCCCCATAGGTCCCCATAGACCCCCATAGGTCCCCAAAGGTGCCCATAGGTCCCCATCGGCCCCCGTCCCCATAGGTGCCCATAGGTCCCCAAAGGTGCCCATAGGTCCCCAAGGTCCCCGTAGACCCCCAAAGGTGCCCAAAGGTGCCCATAGGTCCCCAAAGGTCCCCATAGGCCCCCATAGGCCCCCATAGGTCCCCATAGGCCCCCATAGACCCCCATAGGTCCCCATATACCCCCATAGGTCCCCATAGGCCCCCATAGGTCCCCACAGGCCCCAAAGGTCCCCATAGGTCCCCATAGACCCCCATAGGTCCCCATAGACCCCCATAGGTGCCCAAAGGTGCCCAAAGGTGCCCATAGGTCCCCAAAGGTGCCCATAGGCCCCCAAAGGTGCCCAAAGGTGCCCATAGGTCCCCAAAGGTCCCCATAGGCCCCCATAGGCCCCCATAGGCCCCCATAGGTCCCCATAGGCCCCCATAGGCCCCCATAGGTCCCCATAGACCCCCATAGGTCCCCATCGGCCCCGGTCCCCATAGGTCCCCAAAGGTGCCCATAGGTCCCCAAAGGTGCCCAAAGGTCCCTATAGGTCCCCAAAGGTCCCCGTAGACCCCCATAGGCCCCCATAGGCCCCCAGAGGTCCCCACAAGCCCCCAAAGGTCCCCATAGGTCCCCATAGGCCCCCATAGGTCCCCATAGGCCCCCATAGGCCCCCATAGGTCCCCATAGACCCCCATAGGTCCCCAAAGGTGCCCACAGGCCCCCATCCCCATAGGTCCCCAAAGATGCCCATAGGTCCCCAAAGGTGCCCAAAGGTCCCCATGGGCCCCCATAGGTCCCCGTAGACCCCCATAGGCCCCCATAGGTCCCCATAGGTCACCATAGACCCCCATAGGTCCCCAAAGGTGCCCAAAGGTCCCCATAGGCCACCATAGGTCCCCACAAGCCCCCATAGGTCCCCATAGGCCCCCATGGGCCCCCAAAGGCCCCCATAGGCCCCCATAGGCCCCCATAGGCCCCCGTACGCCCCCATAGAGCCCCATAGGTCCCCAAAGGTGCCCACAAGCCCCCATCCCCATAGGTCCCCAAAGGTGCCCATAGGTCCCCAAAGGTGCCCAAAGGTCCCCATAGGTCCCCAAAGGTCCCCGTAGACCCCCATAGACCCCCATAGGTCCCCAAAAATGCCCAAAGGTCCCCATAGGCCCCCATAGGTCCCCACAGGTCCCCATAGGTCCCCATGGGCCCCCATAGGCCCCCATAGGCCCCCATATGTCCCCACAACCGCCCAAAGGTCGCCATAGGTCCCCATAGGCCCCCATTGGTCCCCATAGACCCCCATAGGTCCCCATAGACCCCCATAGGTCCCCAAAGGTGCCCACAGGCCCCCATCCCCATAGGTCCCCAAAGGTGCCCATAGGTCCCCAAAGGTGCCCAAAGGTCCCCATAGGTCCCCAAAGGTCCCCGTAGACCCCCAAAGGCCCCCGTAGGTCCCCATAGGTCCCCATAGGTCCCCATAGGTCCCCATAGGTCCCCATAGACCCCCATAGGTCCCCAAAGGTGCCCAAAGGTCACCATAGGCCCCCATAGGTCCCCACAAGCCCCCATAGGTCCCCATAGGTCCCCATGGCCCCCCATAGACCCCCATAGGCCCCCATAGGCCCCCATAGGTCCCCACAAGCCCCCAAAGGTCCCCATAGACCCCATAGGTCCCCATAGGCCCCCATAGGTCCCCATAGGTCCCCATAGACCCCCATAGGTCCCCAAAGGTGCCCATAGGTCCCCATAGGTCCCCATCGCCGCCTTTCCCCATAGGTCCCCAAAGGTGCCCATGGGTCCCCAAAGGTGCCCAAAGGTGCCCAAAGGTGCCCAAAGGTGCCCATAGGTCCCCAAAGGTCCCCGTAGGCCCCCATAGGTCTCCATAGGCCCCCACAACCCCCCATGGGTCCCCATAGACCCCCATAGGCCCCCATAGGCCCCCATACGTCCCCACAAGCCCCCATGGGTCCCCATAGATCCACATAGGCCCCCAAAGGTCCCCGTAGACCTCCATAGGCCCCCATAGGTCCCCATAGGTCCCCATAGGTCCCCATAGGCCTCCACAAGCCCCCATAGGTCCCCATAGGCCCCAATAGGCCCCCATAGGCCCCCAAAGGTGCCCATAGGCCCCCATAGGCCCCAATAGGTCCCCACCGGCCCCCATAGGTCTCCACAACCCCCCATGGGTCCCCATAGCCCCCCATAGGCCCCCATAGGCCCCCATAGGTCCCCACAAGCCCCCAAAGGTCCCCATAGGGCCCCATAAGTTCCCCAAGGTCCCCGTACACCCCCATGGGCCACCATAGGTCCCCATAGGTCCCCAAAGGCCTCCACAAGCCCCCATAGGTCCCCATAGGCCCCAATAGGCCCCCATAGGCCCCCAAAGGTGCCCAGAGGCCCCCATAGGCCCCAATAGGTCCCCATAGACCCCCAAAAGTGCCAATAGGTCCCCGTAGGCCCCCATAGGCCGCCATAGTCCCCCATAGGCCCCAAAAGGCCCCCCAAGGTGCCCATGGGTCCCCAAAGGGGCCCATAGGTCCCCGTAGGCCGCCATAGTCCCCCATAGGCCCCAATAGGCCCCCATAGGCCCCCAAAGGTCCCCGTACACCTCCATAGGCCCCCATAGGTCCCCATAGGTCCCCATAGGTCCGCATAGGCCTCCACAAGCCCCCATAGGTCGCCATAGGCCCCAATAGGCCCCCTTAGGCCCCCAAAGGTGCCCATAGGCCCCCATAGGCCGCAATAGGTCCCCACCGGCCCCCATAGGTCCCCACAACCCCCCATGGGTCCCCATAGACCCCCATAGGGCGCCATAGGCCCCCATAGGTCCCCACAAGCCCCCAAAGGTCCCCATAGGGCCCCATAGGTCCCCAAAGGTCCCCGTACACCCCCATAGGCCACCATAGGTCCCCATAGGTCCCCATAGGCCTCCACAAGCCCCCATAGGTCCCCATAGGCCCGAAAAGGCCCCCAAAGGCCCCCAAAGGTGCCCATAGGCCCCAATAGGTCCCCATAGACCCCCAAAGGTGCCAATAGGTCCCCATAGGCCTCCATAGGCCGCCATGGGCCCCCATTGGCCCCCATAGGCCCCCAAAGGTGCCCATGCGTCCCCAAAGGTGCCCATAGGTCCCCATGGGCCCCCATAGGCCCCCATAGGCCCCCATATGTCCCCACAACCGCCCAAAGGTCGCCATAGGTCCCCATAGGCCCCCATTGGTCCCCATAGACCCCCATAGGTCCCCATAGACCCCCATAGGTCCCCAAAGGTGCCCACAGGCCCCCATCCCCATAGGTCCCCAAAGGTGCCCATAGGTCCCCAGAGGTGCCCAAAGGTCCCCATAGGTCCCCAAAGGTCCCCGTAGACCCCCAAAGGCCCCCGTAGGTCCCCATAGGTCCCCATAGGTCCCCATAGGTCCCCATAGGTCCCCATAGACCCCCATAGGTCCCCAAAGGTGCCCAAAGGTCCCCATAGGCCCCCATAGGTCCCCACAAGCCCCCATAGGTCCCCATAGGTCCCCATGGCCCCCCATAGACCCCCATAGGCCCCCATAGGCCCCCATAGGTCCCCACAAGCCCCCAAAGGTCCCCATAGACCCCATAGGTCCCCATAGGCCCCCATAGGTCCCCATAGGTCCCCATAGACCCCCATAGGTCCCCAAAGGTGCCCATAGGTCCCCATCGCCGCCCATCCCCATACGTCCCCAAAGGTGCCCATAGGTCCCCAAAGGTGCCCAAAGGTGCCCAAAGGTGCCCAAAGGTGCCCATAGGTCCCCAAAGGTCCCCGTAGGCCCCCATAGGTCCCCATAGGCCCCCACAACCCCCCATGGGTCCCCATAGACCCCCATAGGCCCCCATAGGCCCCCATACGTCCCCACAAGCCCCCATGGGTCCCCATAGATCCACATAGGCCCCCAAAGGTCCCCGTAGACCTCCATAGGCCCCCATAGGTCCCCATAGGTCCCCATAGGTCCCCATAGGCCTCCACAAGCCCCCATAGGTCCCCATAGGCCCCAATAGGCCCCCATAGGCCCCCAAAGGTGCCCATAGGCCCCCATAGGCCCCAATAGGTCCCCACCGGCCCCCATAGGTCTCCACAACCCCCCATGGGTCCCCATAGCCCCCCATAGGCCACCATAGGCCCCCATAGGTCCCCACAAGCCCCCAAAGGTCCCCATAGGGCCCCATAAGTTCCCCAAGGTCCCCGTACACCCCCATGGGCCACCATAGGTCCCCATAGGTCACCAAAGGCCTCCACAAGCCCCCATAGGTCCCCATAGGCCCCAATAGGCCCCCATAGGCCCCCAAAGGTGCCCAGAGGCCCCCATAGACCCCCAAAGGTGCCAATAGGTCCCCGTAGGCCCCCATAGGCCGCCATAGTCCCCCATAGGCCCCAATAGGCCCCCAAAGGTGCCCATGGGTCCCCAAAGGGGCCCATAGGTCCCCGTAGGCCGCCATAGTCCCCCATAGGCCCCAATAGGCCCCCATAGGCCCCCAAAGGTCCCCGTACACCTCCATAGGCCCCCATAGGTCCCCATAGGTCCCCATAGGTCCGCATAGGCCTCCACAAGCCCCCATAGGTCCCCATAGGCCCCAATAGGCCCCCAAAGGTGCCCATAGGCCCCCATAGGCCGCAATAGGTCCCCACCGGCCCCCATAGGTCCCCACAACCCCCCATGGGTCCCCATAGACCCCCATAGGGCGCCATAGGCCCCCATAGGTCCCCACAAGCCCCCAAAGGTCCCCATAGGTCCCCAAAGGTCCCCGTACACCCCCATAGGCCACCATAGGTCCCCATAGGTCCCCATAGGCCTCCACAAGCCCCCATAGGTCCCCATAGGCCCGAAAAGGCCCCCAAAGGCCCCCAAAGGTGCCCATAGGCCCCAATAGGTCCCCATAGACCCCCAAAGGTGCCAATAGGTCCCCATAGCCCCCCATAGGCCGCCATGGGCCCCCATTGGCCCCCATAGGCCCCCAAAGGTGCCCATGCGTCCCCAAAGGTGCCCATAGGTCCCCAAAGGTCCCCCTAGATGCCAATGACTCCCCATCGGCCCCCATAGGTCCCCATAGGTCCCCAAAGGTTCCCATAGGTCCCCACAGGCCCCCATAGGCCTCCACAAGCCCCCATAGGTCCCCATAGGACCCCATAGGCCCCGATAGGCCCCCAAAGACCCCCATAGGTGCCCATAGGCCCCCATAGGCCCCAATAGGTCCCCATAGACCCCCAAAGGTCCGCATAGGCCCCCATAGGCCCCCATAGGCCCCCATAGGTTCCCCTAGATGCCGATGAGTCCCCATCGGCCCCCATCCCCATAGGTGCCCATAGGTCCCCAAAGGTGCCCATAGGTCCCCAAAGGTGCCCAAAGGTGCCCATAGGTCCCCAAAGGTCCCCATAGGCCCCCATAGGCCCCCATAGGCCCCCATAGGTCCCCATAGGTCCCCATAGACCCCCATAGGTCCCCATAGACCCCCATAGGTCCCCATAGACCCCCATAGGTCCCCATAAGTCCCCAAAGGTCCCCATGGGGCCCCGTAGGTCCCCAAAGGTCCCCATAGGCCCCCATAGGCCCCCATAGGCCCCCAAAGGTCCCCATAGGCCCCCAAAGGTCCCCATAGGCCCCCATAGGTCCCACAAGCCCCCATAGGTCCCCATAGGTCCCCATGGGCCCCCATAGACCCCCACAAGCCCCCAAAGGTCCCCATAGGCCCCCATTGGTCCGCATAGTCCCCCATAGGCCCCCATAGGCCCTCATAGGTCCCCGTAGACCCCCATAGGTCCCCAAAGGTGCCCATAGGTCCCCATCGGCCCCCATCCCCATAGGTCCCCAAAGGTGCCCATAGGTCCCCAAAGGTGCCCAAAGGTCCCCAAAGGTCCCCGTAGACCCCCATAGACCCCAATAGGTCCCCATAGACCCCCATAGGTCCCCGCAAGCCCCCAAAAGTCATCATAGGTCCCCATAGACCTCCATAGGTCCCCAAGAGTCCCCATAGACCCCCATAGGTCCCCAAAGGTGCCCATAGGTCCCCAAAGGTCCCCATAGGTCCCCAAAGGCCCCCATAGGACCCCATAGGCCCCAATAGGCCCCCATAGACCCCCAAAGGTGCCCATAGGCCCCCATAGGCCCCAATAGGTCCCCATTGACCCCCAAAGGTCCCCATAGGCCCCCATAGGCCCCCATAGGCCGCCATAGGCCCCCATAGGCCCCCATAGGTCCCCCTAAATGCCGATGAGTCTCCATAGGCCCGAATAGGTCCCCATAGGCCGCCATAGGCCCCCATAGGCCGCCATAGGCCCCCATAGGCCCCCCTAAATGCCGATGAGTCCCCATCGGCCCCCATCCCCATAGGTCCCCATAGGTCCCCAAAGGTCCCCGTAGACCTCCATAGGCCCCCATAGGCCCCCATAGGTCCCCACAGGCCCCAAAGGTCCCCATAGGTCCCCATAGACCCCCATAGGTCCCCATTGACCCCCGTAGGTCCCCAAAGGTGCCCAAAAGTGCCCATAGGCCCCCAAAGGTCCCCATAGGCCCCCATAGGTCCCACAAGCCCCCATAGGTCCCCATAGGTCCCCATAGGCCCCCATAGGCCCCCATAGGCCCCCATAGGCCCCCACAAGCCCCCATACGTCCCCATGGGCCCCCATAAACCCCCATAGGCCCCCATAGGCCCCCATAGGTCCCCACAAGCCCCCATAGGTCCCCATAGGTCCCCATGGGCCCCCATAGGCCCCCATAGGTCCCCACAAGCCCCCATAGGTCCCCATAGGTCCCCACAGGCCCCCATAGGCCCCCATGGGTCCCCGTAGACCCCCATAGGTCCCCAAAGGTGCCCATAGGTCCCCATCGGCCCCCATCCCCATAGGTCCCCAAAGGTGCCCATAGGTCCCCAAAGGTGCCCAAAGGTCCCCATAGGTCCCCAAAGGTTGCCGTAGGCCCACATAGACCCCTATAGGTCCCCATAGACCCCCATAGGTCCCCGCAAGCCCCCAAAGGTCCCCATAGGTCCCCATAGACCTCCATAGGTCCCCAAGAGTCCCCATAGACCCCCACAGGTCCCCAAAGGTGCCCATAGGTCCCCAAAAGTCGCCATAGGCCCCCGTAGGTCCCCAAAGGTGCCCATTGGTCCCCAAAGGTCCCCATGGGTCCCCATAGGCCCCCATAGGACCCCATAGGCCGCAATAGGCCCCCATAGACCCCCAAAGGTGCTCATAGGCCCCCATAGGCCCCAATAGGTCCCCATAGACCCCCAAAGGTCCCCATAGGCCCCCATAGGCCCCCATAGGCCGCCATAGGCCCCCATAGGCCCCCATAGGTCCCCCTAAATGCCAATGAGTCCCCATCGGCCCCCATCCCCATAGGTCCCCAAAGGTCCCCAAAGGTCCCCGGAGACCCCCAAAGGCCCCCATAGGCCCCCATAGGTCCCCACAAGCCCCCAAAGGTCCCCATAGGTCCCCATAGACCCCCATAGGTCCCCATAGACCGCCATAGGTCCCCATAGACCGCCATAGGTCCCCAAAGGTGCCCAAAGGTGCCCATAGGTCCCCAAACGTCCCCATAGGCCCCTGTAGGTCCCCAAAGGTGCCGATAGGTCCCCAAAGGTCCCCATAGGCCCCCATAGGCCCCCATAGGCCCCCACAAGCCCCCAAAGGTCCCCAAAGGTCCCCATAGACCCCCATAGGTCCCCATAGACCCCCAAAGGTCCCCAAAGGTGCCCAAAGGTGCCCATAGGACCCCAAACGTCCCCATAGGCCCCTGTAGGTCCCCAAAGGTGCCGATATGTCCCCAAAGGTCCCCATAGGCCCCCATAGGCCCCCATAGGCCCCCAAAGGTCCCCATAGGCCCCCATAGGTCCCACAAGCCCCCATAGGTCCCCATAGGTCCCCATAGGCCCCCATAGGCCGCCATAGGCCCCCATAGGCCCCCGTAGGCCCCCACAAGCCCCCATAGGTCCCCATGGGCCCCCATAGACCCCCATAGGTCGCCAAAGGTGCCCATAGGTCCCCAAAGGTGCCCAAAGGTGCCCAAAGGTCCCCGTAGACCCCCATAGGCCCCCATAGGCCCCCATAGACCGCCATAGGTCCCCATAGACCGCCATAGGTCCCCAAAGGTGCCCAAAGGTGCCCATAGGTCCCCAAACGTCCCCATAGGCCCCTGTAGGTCCCCAAAGGTGCCGATAGGTCCCCAAAGGTCCCCATAGGCCCCCATAGGCCCCCATAGGCCCCCACAAGCCCCCAAAGGTCCCCAAAGGTCCCCATAGACCCCCATAGGTCCCCATAGACCCCCATAGGTCCCCAAAGGTGCCCAAAGGTGCCCATAGGTCCCCAAACGTCCCCATAGGCCCCTGTAGGTCCCCAAAGGTGCCGATAGGTCCCCAAAGGTCCCCATAGGCCCCCATAGGCCCCCATAGGCCCCCAAAGGTCCCCATAGGCCCCCATAGGTCCCACAAGCCCCCATAGGTCCCCATAGGTCCCCATAGGCCCCCATAGGCCGCCATAGGCCCCCATAGGCCCCCGTAGGCCCCCACAAGCCCCCATAGGTCCCCATGGGCCCCCATAGACCTCCATAGGTCGCCAAAGGTGCCCATAGGTCCCCAAAGGTGCCCAAAGGTGCCCAAAGGTCCCCGTAGACCCCCATAGGCCCCCATAGGCCCCCATAGGTCCCCACAAGCCCCCAAAGGCCCCCATAGGTCCCCATAAGCCCCCATAGGTCCCCATAGACCCCCATAGGCCCCCATAGGCCAGCATAGGTCCCCATAGGTCCCCATGGACCCCCATAGGTCCCCAAAGGTGCCCACAGGCCCCCATCCCCATAGGTCCCCAAAGGTGCCCATAGGTCCCCAAAGGTGCCCAAAGGTCCCCATAGGTCCCAGGAGGTCTCCGTAGACCCCCATAGGCCCCCATAGTTCCCCATAGGTCCCCATAGACCCCAATAGGTCCCCATAGGTCCCCATAGACCCCCATAGGTCCCCAAAGGTGCCCAAAGGTCCCCATAGGCCCCCATAGGTCCCCACAAGCCCCCATAGGTCCCCATAGGTCCCCATAGGCCCCCATAGGTCCCCATGGGCCCCCATAGACCCCCATAGGCCCCCATAGGTCCCCACAAGCACCCAAAGGTCCCCATAGGTCCCCATAGGCCCCCATAGGCCCCCATAAACCCCCATAGGTCCCCAAAGGTGCCCATAGGTCCCCATAGGTCCCCATCGCCCCCCATCCCCATAGGTCCGCAAAGGTGCCCATAGGTCCCCAAAGGTGCCCAAAGGTCCCCATAGGTCCCCATAGGTCCCCATAGACCCCCATAGGCCCCCATAGGCCCCCATAGGTCCCCGTAGACCTCCATAGGTCCCCAAGGGTCCCCATAGACACCCATAGGTCCCCAAAGGTGCCCAAAGGTGCCCAAAGGTGCCCATAGGTCCCCAAAGGTCCCCATAGGCCCCCATAGACCCCCATAGGCCCCCATAGGCCCCCATAGGTCCCCACAACCCCCCATGGGTCCCCATAGGCCCGCATAGGTCCCCATAGGTCCCCACAAGCCCCCATAGGTCCCCATAGGTCCACATAGGCCCCCAAAGGTCCCCGTAGACCTCCATAGGCCCCCATAAGTCCCCATAGGTCCCCATAGGCCCCCACAAGCCCCCATAGGTCCCCATAGGCCCCAATAGGCCCCCATAGGCCCCCACTGGCCCCAATAGGTCCCCATAGGCCCCCATAGGTCCCCACAACCCCCCATGGGTCCCCATAGACCCCCATAGGCCCCCATAGGCCCCCATAGGTCCCCACAAGCCCCCAAAGGTCCCCATAGGGCCCCATAGGTCCCCATAGGTCCCCATAGGCCTCCACAAGCCCCCATAGGCCCCAATAGGCCCCCAAAGGTGCCCGTAGGCCCCCATAGGCCCCAATAGGTGGCCATAGACCCCCAAAGGTGCCCAAAGATGCCCATAAGTCCCCAAAGGTGCCAATAGGCCCCCGTAGGCCCCCATAGGTCCCCATAGACCCCCATAGGCCCCCATAGGCCCCCATAGGTCCCCATAGGTCCCCATAGGTCCCCATAGGTCCCCATAGGTCCCCACAGGTCCCCATAGGTCCCCATAGACCCCCATAGGCCCCCATAGGTTCCAAAAGGTCCCCATAGGCCCCCATAGGTCCCCATAGGTCCCCACAGGCCCCCATAGACCCCCATAGGCCCCCAAAGGCCCCCAAAGGTCCCCATAGACCCCCATAGGCCACCATAGGCCCCCATAGGTCCCCATAGACCCCCAAAGGCCCTCATAGGTCCCCATAGGTCCCCACAGGCCCCAATAGGTCCCCATAGACCCCCAAAGGTGCCCAAAGATGCCCATAGGTCCCCGAAGGTGCCAATAGGCCCCCGTAGGCCCCCATAGGTCCCCATAGACCCCCATAGGCCCCCATAGGCCCCCATAGGTCCCCATAGGTCCGCATAGGTCCCCACAGGTCCCCATAGGTCCCCATAGACCCCCATAGGCCCCCATAGGTCCCCATAGGTCCCCACAGGCCCCCATAGACCCCCATAGGCCCCCATAGGCCCCCGGAGGTCCCCATAGACCCCCATAGGCCACCATAGGCCCCCAAAGGCCCTCATAGGTCCCCATAGGTCCCCACAGGCCCCAATAGGTCCCCATAGACCCCCAAAGGTGCCCAAAGATGCCCATAGGTCCCCGAAGGTGCCAATAGGCCCCCGTAGGCCCCCATAGGTCCCCATAGACCCCCATAGGCCCCCATAGGCCCCCATAGGTCCCCATAGGTCCGCATAGGTCCCCACAGGTCCCCATAGGTCCCCATAGACCCCCATAGGCCCCCATAGGTCCCCATAGGTCCCCACAGGCCCCCATAGACCCCCATAGGCCCCCATAGGCCCCCGGAGGTCCCCATAGACCCCCATAGGCCACCATAGGCCCCCATAAGTCCCCATAGGCCCCCATAGGCCCCCATAGGTCCCCACAGGCCCCCATAGGCCCCCATAGGCCCCCAAAGGTCCCCATAGGCCACCAAAGGTCCCCATAGGCTATAGGTCCCCATAGGCCTCCATAGGCCCCCATAGGCCTCCATAGGACCCCCACAAGCGCCCATAGGTCCCCATAGGTCCCCACAGGCCCCCATAAGCGCCCACAATATTTGGGGGGTCTACACCCCCAAAATATTTGACGGACGTATGTCCGTCAAATATTTGGGGGGTCTACACCCCCAAAATGATCTACGAATGTGGATCCGTCGAATATTTGTGGGGTCTACACCCCGAAAATATTTGACGGACATACATCCGTCAAATATTTGGGGGGTCTACACCCCCAAAATATTTGACGGATGCATGTCCGTCAGGTATCTGGGGGGTGTAGACCCCCAAAATATTTGACAGATGCATGTCCGTCAGTTATCTCGGGGGTCTACAGCCCGAAAATATTTGACGGACATACATCCGTCAAATATTTGGGGGGTCTACACCCCGAAAATATTTCACGGACATACATCCGTCAAATATTTGGGGGGTCTACACCCCAAAAATATTTGACGGATGCATGTCCGTCAAATATTTGACGCATGCCCATGCGTCAGTTATCTCGGGGGTGTAGACCCACAAAATATTTGACGGATCCGCATCCGTCAAATATTTTGGGGGTGTAGACCCCCAAAATATTTGACGGACATACATCCGTCAACTATTTGCAGGGTCTACACCCCCAAAATATATGACGGATGTATGTCCGTCAAATATTTGACGCATGCCCATGCGTCAGTTATCTGGGGGGTGTAGACCCCGAAAGAATTTGACGGACATACATCCGTCAAATATTTGGGGGGTCTACACCCCCCGAATATTTGACGGATGCATGTCCGTCAAATATTTGACGCATGCCCATGCGTCAGTATTTTGGGGGGTGTAGACCCCCAAAATATTTGACGGACATATATCCGTCAAATATTTGGGGGGTCTACACCCCCAAAATATTTGACGGATGTATGTCCGTCAAATATTTGACCCATGCCCATGCATGCGTCAGTTATCTGGGGGGTCTACACCCCGAAAATATTTGACGGACATACATCCGTCAAATATTTGGGGGGTCTACACCCCCAAAATATTTGACGGATGCATGTCCGTCAGGTATCTGGGGGGTGTAGACCCCCAAAATATTTGACGGACATACATCCGTCAAATATTTGGGCGGTCTACACCCCAAAAATATTTGACGGACATACATCCGTCAAATATTTGGGGGGTCTACACCCCAAAAATATTTGACGGATGCATGTCCGTCAAATATTTGACGCATGCCCATGCGTCAGTTATCTGGGGGGTGTAGACCCACAAAATATTTGACGGATCCGCATCCGTCAAATATTTTGGGGGTGTAGACCCCCAAAATATTTGACGGACATACATCCGTCAACTATTTGGGGGGTCTACATCCCCAAAATATTTGACGGATGTATGTCCGTCAAATATTTGACGCATGCCCATGCAAAGCAAGCAAACGTCATATCCCTCAGTAACCTTCAACAACTGCATCAATGTCTGGATGACACCATTGTGCGCTCTATGGCTAGTGCTGCAACTTCCTTCAGAGGAATTCAATGACAGTATGCCTGCTGCAAATCCTCCTCAGTAGTGGTGGGTGATTGTCATGATTCTCAGAAACACGGACCAAAATGGTGACATCATGGAAACACTTCAAGGCATGGCACTTCTGCCATGGAAATGTCCCCTGGATCCCACAGCACAAGGTTCTCTGGGGCTGCCCATGCACTTCAGCCATGTTCACACAAATGCCGTTTTCATTACATTTCCATCTCATGTCTTGTGTGATTGCAACCGCCTGCTTTGCAAGAGGGCATACAAAACCATGAGTCATAGACACTCCAGTCAGGCATACACACCCATGCCAATGCGCAGACGAACTCAGACCAACCGCCAAGGAAGAAATAATCATGTCTGTCGTCAGCCACCTGGAAATGCTGCATCATGGTCCGCAACACACCTCCAGATCCTCAGTGCAGACATCACTGAGGATCTTCAAATGTCCTGTCCTAATGGATCTAAACAAAATCAAAGCTGAACACAATGCATCGTACAATGACCTGGATGTACAGGGACTGTACAACCCTTCTTCACCTAAGGAACTCAATGGTGATACAGTTGATGCACAATCCTCCTCAGTAGGTGGTAGGTGATCGTCATGGTTCTCAGAACACGGACCAAAGTGTTGACATCACTGAAACCTTGTCCCAGGTATGATGCAAAATACCAGCAAACACCAAAACAGGATGTAGTCAGTTATCTGGGGGGTGTAGACCCCCAAAATAATTGACGCATGCCCATGCCTCAATTATTTGGGGGGTCTAGACCCCCAAAATAAGACCCGTCTAGGAATCAGCGCGTGCCCACGCGCCAATTCCTAACAGGGGTCTACACCCCTCTGTGAATCAATGGGGGCGGGCTATGAAGTCAAGGGGGGGGGGGGGGGGGCTATGAAATCGATTGGGGGGGGGCTATGAAATTGAATGGGGGGAACCTATGAAATTGATTAGGGTGGGGCTATGAAATTGATGGGGGGGGGCTATGAAATTGATGGGGGGGGGGCTATGTATTGGATGGGGGGGGGGGCTATGAAATTGATAGGGGGGCATATGAAATTGATGGGGGGGCTATGAAATGGATGGGGGCGGGGCTATGAAATTGATGGGGGAGGGGCTATGAAATTGATAAAGGGGGGGTTATAAAATTGATAGGGCAGGGGGCTATGAAATCGATGGGGGGGGGCTATGAAATTGAATGGGGGGGACCTATGAAATTGATGGGGGTGGGGCTATGAAATTGATGGGGGGTAGGGCTGTGAAATTGATGGGGGGTAGGGCGATGAAATTGATGGGGGGGGGGGGGCTATGAAATTGATAAGGGGGGGGGGGGGGGCTATGAAATTGATAGGGGGGGGGCTATGAAATTGATGGGGCAGGGGGCTATGAAATTGATAGGGGGGCATATGAAATTGATGGGGGGGGTGCTATGAAATTGATGGGGGAGGGGCTATGAAATTGATGGGGGGGGGGGCTATGAAATTGATAGGGGGGGGGCTATGAAATTGATGGGAGGAGGCTATGAAATTGATGTCGGAGGGGCTATGAAATGGAGGGGGGGGGTATGAAATTGATAGGGGGGGGGCTATGAAATGGATGTGGGGAGGGCTATGAAATGGATGGGACGGGGCTATGAAATTGATAGGGGGGGCTATGAAATGGATGTGGGGGGGGCTATGAAATGGATGGGAGGGGGCTATGAAATTGATGGGGGGGGCTATGAAAAGGATGTGGGGGGGGCTATGAAATGGATGGGGGGGGGGCTATGAAATTGATAGGGGGGGCATATGAAGTTGATGGGGAGGCTATGAAATCGATCGGGGGGGGGGGCTATGAAATTCATGGGAGGGGGCTATGAAAGCGATTGGGGGGGGCTTCTAACCGGCTTCGGACCTACGGGGACCTACGGAGACACACCACAACACTGCACAGCATAGCATGGCATACCTGCAAGTTGTGAAATGATTATTTTCATTGTTGTCAATTTTTTTTGCATTAAAAGAAACACCTGTGAGACAAAGAAAAGGACACCCTCCCGCATCCGTGACTAAACCCCCCCCCCGGCAGTTCTCTGAAGTCTCCCCCCTCCCCGGTACAAAAAATGTAAAGAAAGGAGAGGCACCCCCCCCCCGAACCAAGGCTTGAAGCAAGGGCACCCCCACAGTGCCTACGCTATGTCAAAGTGTGTGTGTGTGTGTGTGTGTGTGTGTGTCTGTGGGAGGACATATGCTTATAAATGCGGCAAATCTGTTGGTTTACTTTGCAATGGTGTCTGATGGCCCTACAACGCTAGGGTTGAGGCCACAGAACGAAAATCTACACCTCGAAGAGTGTAGTGAGTGGGTGCAGTTTCCATGCTTCCTACACACAAACACACAACACCAAGCGGGGGGTATTTTCCGAATCATTTTCCATACTTCCTGATGCAAGAAAGCACTCATGAGTGGGGGGGGGGTGGAAGGACTAGGGAAGGGCCACAGGGGGGCATCTTCCATGGGGGGGGGGGGGTACTACGCCACAAGGGGGGATGGGGGAGGTGGGTTTATGGTTTGGGTAATGATGGTCCATAAAAGTCTGATGTCTGATGTCTGATGTCTGATAGCCAACTAGGTCGCTATACACATAGCTGAGGAGCATGCAACCCTCTTGGTGCCTAGGGACGATGGGGAGCTCGAACCGCATGTGACCACCATGCAGGCCCTCCAGCCGGTTAAGGAGATGGAGTGGCGCTCCTTGGCAGTGCGCACGAGGGCCCATACACCGTTGGCTGGTGCCTGTGAGGCGGTACCCCTGGGAGCGGTGCACCATGGTCCTACGCATAGGAACCTGCTGCGAGCGCGTGATGGCCGCTTATCCACCATGCAAGTCATGCGGCGGTGGCGGCAAAAAATCACCCGTATGCTGATCCCGGCCCACCCCCGTATCTTCTGTGGGGAGCCCGAGGAGGACGTTGGCCACATGCGCTTACTATGTGCGCGAGACAAAGCGGTGGCGCGGCTCCTGTGTGAGAGGGTGGAGGAATTCACTGCGGAGCTTCCCCTGACGGACAGGGCGATGGAAACCTTGGCCTGGAAAGAACACGGCTGCGGGTGGACGGAGTCCCTTATGACGGGTGTCGTCCCCGGGGACCTGAAACGACTATTCGCGGCAGTGCGGGCGGCGTCGTCCCGGGGCTCAGCGAAGGCCAAGTTGTTCATGGAGGACATGATCTAGATTGGGGAAGATGTGTACGCCCGGAGGAACCATCCGCTCACTCAGATCATGCAGCTACCGATGCAAGATCGAAGGAGGGCCGTGTACGCGTTCCTACGGGGTGACACCCCCTTCTGTCCGCCGGTGGGGAAGGTCCGGCAGCAGCCGCTGTGGAACCCGTACGGCGGCCTCCCTGGCAACCTGCAGCCAACCTTTCAAAGGGCGCCGCTGCATGCGTTGTTGGTATCCAGGTCGTACATCACGTACGAGGAGGCCATGTCCTCGTTCCCCCATTGGATGCGGCGGTGGCACAGGCCTTTAGCCAATGGATCGAATCTTGGGTGGTCCAAGATTATCCTGCGTTCGGGGAGCACTCCCGTATGGTGTCCGCACAGTCCTGGGCCACGGTACGTGGTACCATGGTACGAAGCCTTGACGGTAGGAGTGAACCTTGGCTCCACGTGTTCACAGACAATCCGGCGGTTGGAAAAGTCATGGGCTGGCCCCGTGAAGTACTGCCGGTCCTCCATCAACCGCTGTGCAACCTCCCAGTTACTGCGGTGGCCACCAGGCTTGATGTGGGGGCGATGTGGCTGTATGACCGGCAGCTGCGGAGGGTCATTCCAGCGACAACAGGACAGCGGTCCATGGCCGTATTGGTGGGGTCCAAGCAACTTGCACGGATCCAGGGGGGACGACGCGCAGGGCCACGTCACGGAAGTGTTGTTATCTCCACTGGAGGGAGGTGACAACGTGGCTGCCGACGCCCGTCACACGTTAGGTGCCTTGGGCCTAGGGGCGTTTGTCGAGGCTAGGTCGGGAGAACAGTGCATGGTAATCGCGTCTGCCAGGGGCCCAGGACTAGCCGGGGTTGATGTCATCGGGGAGATCGTACAGGACTATGGATGGGAGCTCGTGACAAACAGCGCGCAAAGCCTCAGGGTGGTGTGATGGCCCCGGCTGCTGGAGAGCCTCTCGGCGACGTCGAGCGGACGGCCAATTCTCGACCCGGTGTTCACACGGGACGAGGCGAGGCGGAGCCTGCTTCATGGTGCCGGTATGCGCGCGCTGGCAGGCGCGCTAATTCGCCGCCAGGAGGCATGCTGTGATGTGTGGCAAGACATGTGGTCGCAGCGCTCTGGAGGCGGCTGCGTCCCATCACGGTTGGTGCTCCCGCTGCAGTGATGCGGGTGCGGAGAGACGGTGCCGGTTTGGGTGCATCAGTGTGCCTCTGCCCCGCTCTGTGGGTCCTGTGGGGAGCGCGCCAGTAGGGGGTGGCCCAAAGGCAGGTGGGCACTGCGTCACTCTGGGCACATCTCATCAAGTGCCTAGAAGGCGATTCAGGGCGACCTTAAGAGCGGGTGGACGGGGTGCGGTGCCCCCCTACCCCTACTGCTGTGGTGGGCGGCTCCAGACGGTGTTTGGTCTAAATCCACACACATACACCAGCAAGAGCACACGCAAACAGAACACGATAAGAAGCGTCGATATGCGAGTGCTGGGCGAGGCATGTCTTATATACAAAAGAAAACTACAAAGACAAACACAGCAAGAAACACCCACACCCATACTAGCACAGACCAAACTTGGGTTTGCTTATGGCAAACCTCATACTCGCGGCTTCTTTGGTTGTGGGATCACAGTGGATCTGGCGAGGGGGCTGTGAGAGTCAGGGGTGATGTTGCTTGACCGGGTGTGGGGGGGCCGGATGTGCTTGCTGACTTCCATGTGCTTGGCACAACGGCGGTAACAGCTCATGGGAAATGGTCTCCTCATGGCCTGGGTGTGCGGCAACAGCAGACGGAGTGTGACGGCCAACGCGATGTGACAGGTCGTGCCGGCCTGATAGTGAGCCGTACTGCCCCCGCACACGGGGTTCAAATGGAGATGCGAAGCTTCGCCCGCCTGCCCCGGGTGGCCGCATACCACAGTGAGGTGTCATGGGTCGTCCCGACCAGGGTAATAAGGCCCAAACCCCTGTAGGGTATTCCCATGGCACCGGGGTCTCTATTGGCGGCCCGGTTACGGCAGTCACGGGGGTGATTCCTTGGGTTACTCCGGGGGTGGCAGAGTCGGCAAGAAGGCAAGAAGGAGCTGCAACGCCACCGGCGTTGCAGTAAATTGGATGGGAAACGACCGGCGACCGGCGCCTGGTTCAGCCGAAGGGGCGTTGGGATTGCCCATGGCCTCGAGAGGGGAACGGTACGGGTGAGGAGGCGTCCACTGGCCCCGAGTTCGATACGGGGAGGTAGAAGGGCCGCCTGAGGGCCCAGAGAGCGGTAAGGTGAGGATGCTGGAGGGAGTGTGATGGTGCTGGAAACGGTGTAGTGAGGGTGATGGGGACAGCATGGCGGTACGGTGGACTGTATGGTGGATGCACTGGGGGACACATGGCGGTATGGGGGATGATGTGGTGGGAGTCGTGGAAGATGCATGGCGGAGCTGGGGACTGTGTACTGGGGATACAGGAGTACACATGGCAGTACTCGGGTCAGCATCGTGGAAGTACTGGGGGACGCGCGGCGGTACTGGGGAGCACTACGGTGGGAGTATCGGGGGACGCCTGGCGGTACTGGGGTGTCCCACTGACCCCCTAAACAACTCACGGGGAGTGCTGGGGCATTCCCTCGCCCCATAAACAAACTAGATGGGCCGCGCCTGCGGGCATGTACAAAGCCTAACAGTCTGACCTCGGCAGACGGCTTGCAGTCACGGCGGCGCGTGCGGTGGTGGTCCTTAGGTAAAGGCGGGGGGCAACAGTAGTGGGCCGACGTGGCGGTGCGGCGGTGCGGCCCGACGGCAGTGCGGCACGGCGGTGTAACGCCGCGTCTGCGGTCACCGTCTATATATGTGCAGCCTACCTGGTGGCATCAGTCGCAAGATACTCCTAGGGGGGTGCATGCCTGGGCGGCACGTGAAGTATTGTGGAGACTGTAGGAGATGTCCAGGGGGTGAGGCACGGGCCAATGCTATAAGTAGGCATGCCACGTTGTCTGTGGATGCCGAACCTGCGGCCTGGCCGCTGCTGAGGCGGAGATGGCGCAACCACGGGAGCTAGCCAATCAGTGCAGGTAATGGTCAAGGGTAGGCGTCAGGGCAATGTATGTGGGCCAGATGAGGTGAACCTGGTTATCACGGCCCGGGGCGAACCTCTGGTGGGTACCCCTACAGGGGGTCGATAATCAAGCTACGGCACCCACCAGCCCGAGTCCCCGCCAGCGATATTCACGGGTTGTGCTTCTCCTGCGCAGGGCGGCCGGCGTCCCCCCTGTGGACCCTCGTGGTACATTATATGTGGGCATGTACAAATACCACGTTGCCGCCCCGGTCATGGTCTCGGACAAGGGGTACCGGCACTGTATGTATCTGGGGTGTGGGGGCAATTTGCAAAGGGTGCGGCTATAAGCTACGGATGGCCAAGGATTACCATCGTATGCTTCTGTACAATACTGGAGGGGGCCTACGCTAGGTTCGCGACGTACAAAAAGAGGACCAGGGGGCGATGAAGGCTGAGCCCAGAAACCCTGGCTGTGTGTCAACGGACTTATGTGTGTGCAATGCTCACTGCGGAATGCACAGGGTCCGAGGCGAGGAGCGTCCCAACGGTGGCGGAAGTGGGCGTCAAACAGGGGGCCCGTTCTTGCTTCGCCGCATGCGTGCTGCTTTGTACGTTGGTTGCTGCATTGCACCCATAGGAGGCACCCTTGCCTTCTGCTTGTCGCTATGCAGCTTCATTGCCCGGCCTTGCCCCTTTACCCCCAGCGGTCCAACGGGCCAGCGCCCGTCGCCGTTGCTAATGCTGAGGCTCTGCAGTTGCCACTGCCCCCATGTATATATATATATATATATATATATATATATATATATATATATATATATATATATATATATATATATATATATATATATATATATATATATATATATATATATATATATATATATATATATATATATATATATATGTATATATATATATATATATATATATATATATATATATATATATACATACATATATATATATATATATATACATATATATATATATATATATATATATATATATATATATATATATATATATATCCTCTTATCAGCACCCCTCTCCCCAACTCTAGCCGGATGTATATATATACATATGGCTTATGAGAGCTCTGCCCCCCCCCCCCTGTCTGCCCCCCCCCCCCCCCGGGGTGCACAGTGTCTACAGACCCCAGACCGCCCACCACCTCTATGCGGGTAAACGATGGCAGCGGACCGTTTTAGGGGAAGGGGGCCTTCGGCCCCCTTCCCAAATATTGGCACTTCGCGTCTACAACATGCCGACAACGTCTACAATTAGCAAGCCGCATCTACCTGTGGTGCACAGTGTCGACAGACCCCAGACCGCCTGGTGTGTGCACCGCCTTGTGTGGCAGACAGTGTCTACAAACTACAGACCGCAATTCCTATGATCCACGGGTAAACGGAAGGGGTATACGGGTAAACGGAGTAGCATTCGGTGTAAAATGTGCATATTCTTGCATATTGGGGGCCTTCGGCCCCCGGCCGGGCGCTACGCGCCCGCCCCGGGGGGTCCTCCGGACCCCCGGGGGGGGGGGGGGGGGGGGCGAGACAGGGGGGGGGGGGCAGAGCTCTCATATACCATACATACATACATACATATATATATATATATATATCCCCTTATCGGCATTCCATCGACCACAATGTCCATCTTGCAGAATGTGCGTGGTTGTCCACTTCGGCAGTCCAATGCCTCCTTGAGGTTCTCTTGCCCCCAGGTACCACCTCGGTGACACCTGTTATCATCGACATGTAGTTGGCCGAACTCATGCGACATTTTCCTACGCTCAGCCTCATTTGTACACAAAAATGCGCGCTGCCGTTATTGTTAATATCCCGACATTCCATGATAGGGGCTCACTATGTTTTTGGTGACGGATGTCCAAGTGGATTGCAAGGGCCTAGTCGTTCACGACTGCAAAGTGGCGTCGTCAGAATGTGGGACTTTGTTTCGAGTCATGTTGACGAAAATTGGCTTGTCCTTCCCGTGGCACCATTACGGAACCCAACCTGATTCCGACACTTCCGGGTTCCGCGTGGTGATGCTCACCATGCAATGGTGCACTGCCAAAATGTTGACGGGACAGCTGCCACGATGGTTCTTGGCATATTGTGCAAGCATCCTTCACATGTTCGCAGTGGATTCCACGACGTTGCAATCCACAGTGTATACGTTCCAAGACGCCACATACGAGGATGCTTTGACCATGTATGATGAACCTGTCATCTGGGCATCGACGGAGTGTGGGGCCCTACCCGACATCAGGGAAGCCGAACTGGATGCCGCAACAAGCAAACACCAATGGACCTGCTCTCCACAAGCTACCAACCGTAGACCATCACATCCAATGGTAGGCAACAACGACTTAGGAAGCCTTAATTGCCCGGGGGTGGGGTGGGGGGGGGGTCTGCGAAATGAAGGCCATTCACGGGGTGAAAAAAAAGGTGAATTACTACCCCCTAATTGCACACAGCGCACAACGCATGAAATTTTTGAATGAAATCAGGACCATTTTGCCTGCAACTGAGGACACGGCAAACCATCCAAAACAGTCATTTAAATTCAAAGAAATAGCACTCAAGGACAAATTGCATTGTCCATCGAAGGGTTTCTGTTGGGTGCAGATGACACTCTGTGAAACGGTACATTGATGTATGGTGAAAGAGACCCCCATTTGCAAGGAATTTCATCGAGACGCGAAATTTCGCCACATTTGGCAAAATGCAGTATAATGAGGTATGAAATACTGTCAGTGCATTGCTTGCTTGCCACAGTACAAGATTGATACACAATATCACATACATACGATTCGAACCATAAAGAACTCTTTATAATCAATCAATACACAAACATACATCAAAGAAATTACCAAATGTTGCCTACAAAAGGCAATTCCACGTGCCAACACCCACAAAGGGTGTGTCAGAATAACAAATCAAATAAAGTCGGACAAAAATTAAAATGCAAAATGACTGCTAAGAAGATGGTGGTTCTGCAGTCACCATTGTCTCATCATAGCAGTCAACACCAAATCACCGTCGTCGTTTGTTCCCCAAACGCGTTCCTTTTTGAGGTTGCTGATGTGGCCGGGCTACTGGTGCAGTCCGACCACTCACCAAATTCGCAAAGGCCTCCAATCCCTCTGGTGACGGTGACTGTCCTTTCGGGTCAAACAGTGGATGTGTATTGCCTTTGTGTGGCATGACCAGCTGCTGACTGTGCTGCTGTGTCTGCTCCTCATCATCTTGCGCCGCTAGAGCCTCAACAGAGGGTGATCAAGCCCTTTTCGTAGGCGTTGCTTGGAGCTGGGCACTGCCACCTGCATCGACACCGGGGGGATTGCTAGCCGTCCCCTTCTAGGGCTTTGGCTTAGATGCCTTCGGCTTTGGGGTTCCCTTGGGCTTGGCATCCACGTCCGGCATACTATCCATGAAGTCCTGTTCATCAGGGTCATCAGGTACATAAGCCATTCCAGTCCTGTCGACAGGCACACCCTTGTCCAGTTGTGGCAACACAAACTCCCAGTAGATTGGGGCCAGAGAGTCGGCCTCTCTTAAAGTACCAATTTTGAGCTCAACAGCTTCTTTAGGTAGTTCATCAACCGGAGCTTTGAGGAAACCAAATACAACCGAAATTTCCGACTTGACACGAATGTGAAGCTGAACAGCAAGATTTGGGGAGCAAGACCCCACCAGCACCCACTTTGTAAGATTCATCAGGACTTTTAGAACATCCAGCACCCATTGAACAGCCTCAGGACAGAAGATACTGGGTGATGGGCTTTCACTGAACGTAACGTACATCGGCTGCTAAACAGATGGTGCAAATTGGGCAAAATGGCGGGAGTGGCGAAATTTCGCTCAATTGTGAGATTGTGAGATTCTGCGCCGCAACGGCAAATGCATCAAGTTTTGCCTGAAATCTTGGTAGGTAAGTGCCAGCATCCAAACAAAGCGCCATTATTGTCTTCTCCATATGAAGGAGCTTAACCTTTGTGTGTACTGCACCCCCTTCCTTGAAATCGGTGTGTACTCTCTCGATCAGACAGATAATGGGCATAAAGTTGCGGTAAAGCATGGTGATCATATGCTTGTACGGGTGCCAAACCCGGTAGATGAGGGGGAGGCTTGACCAATGCAACTGGAAGTTCCATGAAATGTAACTCTGCCCACACAGGTATTTCAAGAGCTCATAGTGAATCTTCATATCCACACACATTGGTAAATCATGACGAGTTACCTGCTGCACATGCCGGATTGTATTTAGCAGTTTCAAGTGATCCAGTTTGGTTCCACATTGTAGTTGAGACAGCATCATTGGTTGCCAACGGAGAGATAGCAAATTTTGCCGCACAATGTCTAGGGGGACTCTCACAAAGGTACGCTGAAGCATGTCAAGAAGAGCATAAACCCGCCGAGGCAGATCCGCATGACGAAGTTGTAAAGCATCAACAGGCGCCCCAATTGTCTGAACGGCATCAATTAGTGAGACATGAGCAGGAAATGGTGGTAGGGCTGGCAAATGTAACACGACCACAGCTGTGCAATTTATGGAGTGGTCAAGATGTAGCGGGTCCAGCCGATAATTCTTTTTCACCCGCTTGTCATACCAGAGCGCCATCTGGTGGTTCTGCATGCTTTGCCAAAATCAAGTTGCTTGTTGTCGCGCATTGGCAGTAAGTGAGGGCATAGCTGCATGCACAAGATCTGTGGGAGCCAACAATCGGCGGGTCTCCGGCTCAATGAAATAGGTATTGGTACATCCTGGGGCTGTGCATGAGGGGCTGCCATCTTTCTCAGAAGTTGCCACAAGCATCGCAATTGATTTGAGAAAATAGTGTACCAACGGGGCTTCTTCCGTATTCCATGGGCAAACAAGAACCGTGTAAAGTCCTTCCATGATCGTCGATTTGTCCGCATTGCCAGGGCCCAGACAGCCAATAACCTTGCACAGCCCCCATTGGCAACATCCGTCATGAGGTCATCAACGTTCTGAAACTCACGAATTGCCACAACCACCCTTAGCAGTGCCAGATCCATGTCCTGTGGTCACCTCAAAGCAAATACTCACATGTTTGCCTCGGAACAGGGAACATACTGCATGTCAAGATTGTCGGAATGTTCATAAAATTCATCAAAGGCACAAATTTCGGGACAAATGAAATCAAATTAGCACACAAATATACAAATGCACAATAAGGGTATCAAAACATCAAAAAATGAAGGAGTGGCGAAATTTCGCGTCTCATGAGTGGAAAAATACATGAAAAAAGGGTATGATATCGGCCAATTTCAAAGGAGTGGCGAAATTTCGCTTCATTTTTGGAATTGGGCTGATTTGGGGGTTGAAATTGACTATTTGGATTGGATTTGAAAGGAACATTGGCATGGTTCAGAAAAGGGCTTTTAAAGCATAAATTGAAACAGTGACCCCCCCCCCCCTCCATTTCATACCCTAAAAAAACACCCTAGTTCGGGGTAACAAATTCGACTTCTTGAGGGTCACCAGGGCGGGCAATTAAGGCCTCCTAAGAACGAGGCTCATCCAAATCCATCACAAAGATATCAGACCCGAAACTCCAAAAAATCAGAGTCAAAAGGAGGTGCCAGCGGAAAGCCTACCGCAAACACAACGCAAAAACCTACACGCCCAAGTCCACAAACAGCAAAACCTTCAAGAAGAGTTCCTAAGTCCAAAAGAACTAACATGCAAGCACGACATCAACCCCCAAGCCAAACACCATTTCGTTTGCAGCCACATCCACCCCAAGGAGGGCGTGGAAAGTCAACCAACATAGAGAACAACCACTCATGAAAATAAGGACATCCCAACAAAGCAACGGGCCACATTCCAAAAAACAACGTGCGAGGGGCAACAAGCAACGGGGTAGTCGCAAACGCCCTCAACCAGACCAAGATCCAAGAGCACCATCAAACAAACCCCCCAGTCACATTCTGAGCGGAGCGTGCCCCCGTGGATCATTTGGCCTTAGCGAAGAGAAAAATCACCGAGTGGTCTACCCGGATCAGAGATGAGAACACCAGTCTTCGCAGACGAAGAGCACATTAAACGGGCAATACCGCGCTCTGTCTCTACTTCTTCATCCCGACAAGAACAGGACCGACCCAGTGGCGACGGAGAGATTCAAAGTGTTGGGTGCCGCAAAAGATTTGTTTGACTAGCCCATTGATGGGATTGCCACACTTAATGCGTCAGATGGTGCTCCACAAATGGACTTGGAAAGCAGGTGTAATCTTAACCGAGTTACCTTCGTTTCCTCTCCAAGTCCAATTCCTCGGTGGCAAGGTGTTCCTGAGTGGCTATATAACCCCTGCTGTCTTGGGGGTTCCGCACTGTTCAGAGCGGGGAGGACTATCAGAAGTGGCCCAATGGTGGGCTAAGTGGCTACATAACCCCTTCTGTCTTTGGGGTCCCCAACTCTTTAAAGCGGGGAAGGAGATCTGAGGTGGCCCACTGGTAGGTTGAGTGCGTACATAACCCCTGCCGTCTTTGGGGTCCCCAACTCTTTAAAGCCGCGAAGGAAATCAGAAGTGCCCACTGGTGGGTTGGGTGGCTCCATAACCCCTGCCTTCTTGGGGGGCCCCAACTCTTCAGAGCGGGGAGGAACATCAGAAGTGCCCATTGGTGGGCTAAGTGGCTACATAACCCCTGCCGTCCAGGGGGTCCCCAACTCCTCAAAGCGGGGAGGGAAATCACAAGTGCCCATTGGTGGGCGGAGTGGCTACATAACCCTTGCCGTCTAGGGGTCCCCAACTCTTCACAGCGGGGAGGGAAATGAGAGGTGCCCATTGGTGGGCGGAGTGGCTACATAATCCCTGCTGTCTTGGGGGTCCGCAACTCTTCAGGGTGCGGAGGAAAATCTGAGGTGGCCCACTGGTGGGCTCAGTGGCTACATAACCCCTGCCGTCTTGGGGGTCCCCAACTGTTCATATCGGTGAGGAATGTCAGAAGTGGGCCATTGGTGCGTAGAGTGGCTACATAACCCCTGCCGTCTTGGGACCCCAACTCTTTAAAGCAGGGAAGGAAATTAGAAGTGCCAATTGCTGGGCTGAGTGGCTACATAACCCCTTGCCGTCTAGGGGGTCTCCAACTCTTCGGAGCGGGGAGGGAAATGAGAAGTGCCCATTGGTGGGCGGAGTGGCTACCTAATCCATGTCGTCTTGGGGGTCCCCAACTCTTCAGAGCGCGGAGGAAAATCTGAGGTGGCCCACCAGCGGGCTGAGTGCCTACATAACGCCTGCCGTCTTGGGGGTGCCCAACTCTTCAGATCGGGGAGCAATATCAGAAGTGGCCCATTGGTGGGCACAGTGTCTACATAACCCCTGCCATCTTGGGGGTCCCCAACTCTTCGCAGTGGGGAGGTAAATTTGGAAGTGCCCATTGGTGGGCTGATTGGCTCCATAACCCATGCCGTCTTGGGGGTCCCCAACTCTGTAAAGCGGGGAGGGAAATGGCAAGTGCCCGTTGGTGGGCTGAGTGGCTACATAACCCCTTGCCGTCTAGGGGGTCCCCAACTCTTCAGAGCGGGGAGGGAAATGAGAGGTGCCCATTGGTGGGCGGAGTGGCTACATAAGCCCTGCCATCTTGGGGGTCCCCAACTCTTCAGAGCGGGGAGGAATATCGGAAGTGGGCCATTCGTGCGCAGAGTGGCTACATAACCCTTGCCGTCTTGGGGGTCCCCAACTCTTTAAAGTGGGGAAGGAAATCAGAAGTGCCCATTGGTGGGCTGAGTCGCTACATAACGGCCCTTGCCGTCTAGGGGGTCTCCAACTCTTAAGAGCGGGCAGGGAAATGAGAAGTGCCCATTGGTGGGCGGAGTGGCTACATAATCCCGGCCGTCTTGGCGTCCCCAACTCTTCAGAGCGGGGAGGGAAATCCGAACTGGCCCACATGTGGGCACAACAGCTACCTAAACTCTGCCGCCTCGGGGGTTCCGGGGGCGCTGCACGGGAACAAAATCAAAAATGGCCCACATGTGGGCAAAGTGGCTACCTAACCCCTGCCGTGCCCCGATGTTTGGCATCGGGGCAAAATCAGAAATGGCCCACATGTAGAAACAATGGCTACCTAACCCTTACCGTCTCGGGGGTCCCGGGACCCCCGAAACGGCAGGGGTTATGTAGCCACTGTGCCCACCAATGGGCCACTTCTGATATTCCTCCCCGATCTAAAGAGTTGGGGACCCCCAAGACGGCAGGGGCTATGTAGCCACTCAGCCCACCAGTGGGCCACCTCAGTTTTTCCTCCCCGCTCCGAAGAGTTGGAGACCCCCAAGACGGCAGGCGTTATGTAGCCAGTTAGCCTACCAATGGGCCTCCTCACATTTTCCTCCCCGCTCTACGGAATTGGGTACCCCCAACACGGCAGGGGTTATGTAGCCACTCTGCCCACCCGTGGGCCACTTCTGATTTTCCTCCCCGCTTTGAAGAGCGGGGAACCCCCGAGACAGCAAGGGTTAGGTAGCCACTGTGCCCACATGTGTGGCATTGGGTAAGCATGCGGGGCACAGTGATAGACTGCACATTCAGGGCATGCGATGTGGATTGTGCAATTGCAAAAAAGGCACTACGAAAGGCTGGCTGGACAATTGGGCCTAGCATACATCCGTGCCAAGGCCCAACGGGGTGTGGTCTGGATAGGGGACACATACAGCTGCTTGTGCAATCTCACACAACAACCACAATCTATCTTGTGCAAGTTGCATACTGGGTTGACAACACCCCAAGACACAAGGCCATGCAGCTTTAGAAGGCAGGTAGGATGGCATCCAACACTGTCCTTTTGGGGCCCAAAAGAGGACGGAATTACTGTGTAACCCCTGCATTCTCGGCCGTCCCCAACGCCAAGCGCGGGGAGAAAATCAAAAGTGGCTGCCTCATCCCTCCCTTATCGGGGGCCCAAAAGAGGGCGGAAATGCTACATAACCCCTGCATTCTCGGGGGTCCCCAGCAAAGAAGAGAAAATCAGACGTGGCTGCCTCACCCCTGCCTTCTCGGAGGCCCAAAAGAGGGCAGAATTGCTATGTAGCCCTTGCATTCTTGGGGGTCCCCAACATCAACCGCAGGGAGTAAATCAGAAGAGGCTTACTCACCCCTACCTTCTCGCGGGCCCGAAAGAGGGGGCAATTGCTACGTAACCCGTGCATTCTCCGGGGTCCCCAAAAGGGGGTTCAATAAACGCCCTCACCGGGCCGGTCGAAAAAAGCCCCTAAGGGGGTCCTTAAGGGCAGTCCTTAAAAAGAAAAATATTGGTCCAAAAGGACCGCCTTGATCAGAAGTGGCCCACAGGTGGGCCCACTGGCTACCCCCATGGGCACATAACCACGGCTATCCGGGGGGTCCCCGATGCTTGAGAGCGGGGGGTAAAATCAGAAGTGGCCATGAAGTGGGCCGAGTGGCTACAGAACCCCTGCCGTTTGGGGGTCCCCAATGCTTCACAGCACGAGACAAAAACGGAAGTGGCCAAGAAGTGGCCCGCAAATTCAAAGACTTGGATCTTTTTTTTTTGAGGTTCTAAAACATACTAAAGGGGGGGGGGTTCTAGGTTCTGAAACCTAGTAAAAAGAAAAACTTTTTTTGACTAGGTTCTGAAACCTAGTTGTAAAAGAAGTTTTTGTTTACTAGGTTTGGGATGCGTAGTAAAAACTAGTGAACCTAGTAAAGTGTTTCCAAGAAAGAAAAATTTTCAAAAAATGTTTTTACAAGGTTTTACAACACACCCCGTGGCGTGGCGGTTGATCCCACACGTCCCCGCCCCCCCACACATCCATAGGGGTTATGTAGCCACTCTGCCCACCCGTGGGCCACTTCTGATTTTCCTCCCCGCTTTGAAGAGCGGGGAACCCCTGAGACAGCAAGGGTTAGGTAGCCACTGTGCCCACATGTGTGGCATTGGGTTAGCACGCGGGGCACCCTGATAAACTGCACATTCAGGGCACGTCATGTGGATTGTGCAATTGCAAATAAAGCACTACGAACGGCTGGGTGGACAATTGGGCCTAGCATACATCCGTGCCAAGGCCCAACGGGGTGTGGTCTGGATAGGGGACACATACAGCTGCTTGTGCAATCTCACACAACAACCACAATGTATCTTGTGCAAGCTGCATAGTGCCGTTGACAACACCCGAAGACAAAAGGCCATGCAGCTTTAGAAGGCAGGTAGGATGGCAGCCAACACTTTCCTTTTGGGGCCCAAATGAGGACGGAATTACTGTGTACCCCCTGCATTCTCGGGCGTCCCCAACGCCAAGCGCGGGGAGAAAATCAAAAGTGGCTGCCTCATCCCTCCCTTATCAGGGGCCCAAAAGAGGGCGGAAATGCTACATAACCCCTGCATTCTCGGGGGTCCCCAGCAAAGAAAAGAAGATCAGACGTGGCTGCCTCACCCCTGCCTTCTCGGGGGCCCAAAAGAGGGCAGAATTGCTATGTAGCCTTTGTATTCTTGGGGGTCCCCAACGTCAACCGCAGGGAGTAAATCAGAAGTGGCTGACTCACCCCTACCTTCTCGCGGGCCCGAAAGAGGGGGCAATTGCTACGTAACCCCTGCATTCTCCGGGGTCCCCAAAAGGAGGTTCAATAAACGCCCTCACCTGGCCGGTCGAAAAAAGCCCCTAAGGGGGTCCTTAAGGGCAGTCCTTAAAAAGAAAAATATTGGTCCCAAAGGACCGCCTTGATCAGAAGTGGCCCACAGGTGGGCCCACTGGCTACCCCCATGGGCACATAACCACTGCTATCCGGGGGGTCCCCGATGCTTGAGAGCGGGGGGTAAAATCAGAAGTGGCCATGAAGTGGGCCGAGTGGCTACAGAACCCCTGCCATTTGGGGGTCCCCAATGCTTCACAGCAAGAGACAAAAACGGAAGTGGCCAAGAAGTGGCCCGGAAATTCAAAGACTTGGATCTTTTTTTTTGAGGTTCTAAAATATACTAAAGGGGGGGGGGTTCTAGGTTCTGAAACCTAGTAAAAAGAAAAACTTTTTTTGACTAGGTTCTGAAACCTACTTGTAAAAGAAGTTTTTGTTTACTAGGTTTGGGATACGTAGTAAAAACTAGTGAACCTAGTAGAGTCTTTCGAAGAAAGAAAAATTTTCAAAAAATGTTTTTACAAGGTTTTACAACACAGCCCGTGGCGTGGCGGTTGGTCCCACACGTCTCCCCGCCCCACACACATCGATAGGGGTTATGTAGCCACTCTGCCCACCCGTGGGCCACTTCTGATTTTCCTCCCCGCTTTGAAGAGCGGGGAACCCCCGAGACAGCAAGGGTTAGGTAGCCACTGTGCCCACATGTGTGGCATTGGGTTGGCATGCGGGGCACCCTGATAAACTGCACATTCAGGGCACGTCATGTGGTTTGTGCAATTGCAAATAAAGCACTACGAACGGCTGGGTGGACAATTGGGCCTAGCATACATCCGTGCCAAGGCCCAACGGGGTGTGGTCTGGATAGGGGACACATACAGCTGCTTGTGCAATCTCACACAACAACCACAATCTATCTTGTGCAAGTTGCATACTGGGTTGACAACACCCCAAGACAAAAGGCCATGCAGCTTTAGAAGGTAGGATGTCAGCCAACACTGTCCTTTTGGGGCCCAAAAGAGGACGGAATTACTGTGTAACCCCTGCATTCTCGGGCGTCCCCAACGCCAAGCGCGGGGAGAAAATCAAAAGTGGCTGCCTCACCTCTCCCTTATCGGGGGCCCAAAAGAGGGCGGAAATGCTACATAACCCATTCATTCTCGGGGGTCCGCAGCAAAGAAGAGAAAATCACACGTGGCTGCCTCACCCCTGCCTTCTCGGGGGCCCAAAAGAGGGCAGAAGTGCTATGTAGCCCTTGTATTCTTGGGGGTCCCCAACGTCAACCGCAGGGAGTAAATCAGAAGTGGCTGACTCACCCTTAGCTTCTCGCGGGCCCGAAAGAGGGGGCAATTGCTACGTAACCCCTGCATTCTCCGGGGTCCCCAAAAGGGGGTTCAATAAACGCCCTCACCGGGCCGGTCGAAAAAAGCCCCTAAGGGGGTCCTTAAGGGCAGTCCTTAAAAGGAAAAATATTGGTCCCAAAGGACCGCCTTGATCAGAAGTGGCCCACAGGTGGGCCCACTGGCTAACCCCAGGGGCACATAACCACTGCTATCCAGGGGGTCCCCGATGCTTGAGAGCGGGGGGTAAAATCAGAAGTGGCCATGAAGTGGGCCGAGTGGCGACAGAACCCCTGCCATTTGGGGGTCCCCAATGCTTCACAGCACGAGACAAAAAGGGAGGTGGCCAAGAAGTGGCCCGGAAATTCGAAGACTTGAATCTTTTTTTTGGAGGTTCTAAAACATACTAAACGTCCCACACGCCCCCCCCCCCCAACACATCGATAGGGGTTATGTAGCCACTCTGCCCACCCGTGGGCCACTTCTGATTTTCTTCCCCGCTTTGAAGACCGGGGACCCCCCGAGACGGCAAGGGTTAGGTAGCCACTGTGCCCACATGTGTGGCATTGGGTTAGCATGCGGGGCACCCTGATAAACTGCACATTCAGGGCACGTCATGTGGATTGTGCAATTGCAAATAAAGCACTACGAATGGCTGGGTGGACAATTGGGCCTAGCATACATCCGTGCCAAGGCCCAACGGGGTGTGGTCTGGATAGGGGACACATACAGCTGCTTGTGCAATCTCACACAACAACCACAATCTACCTTGTGCAAGTTGCATACTGCCGTTGACAACACCCCAAGACAAAAGGCCATGCAGCTTTAGAAGGCAGGTAGGATGTCAGCCAACACTGTCCTTTTGGGGCCCAAAAGAGGACGGAACTACTGTGTAACCCCTGCATTCTCGGGCGTCCCCAACGCCAAGCGCGGGGAGAAAATCAAAAGTGGCTGCCTCATCCCTCCCTTATCGGGGGCCCAAAAGAGGGCGGAAATACTACATAACCCATTCATTCTCGGGGGTCCCCAGCAAAGAAGAGAAAATCAGACGTGGCTGCCTCACCCCTGCCTTCTCGGGGGCCCAAAAGAGGGCAGAATTGCTATGTAGCCCTTGTATTCTTGGGGGTCCCCAACGTCAACCGCAGGGAGTAAATCAGAAGTGGCTGACTCACCCCTACCTTCTCGCGGGCCCGAAAGAGGGGGCAATTGCTACGTAACCCCTGCATTCTCCGGGGTCCCCAAAAGGAGGTTCAATAAACGCCCTCACCTGGCCGGTCGAAAAAAGCCCCTAAGGGGGTCCTTAAGGGCAGTCCTTAAAAAGAAAAATATTGGTCCCAAAGGACCGCCTTGATCAGAAGTGGCCCACAGGTGGGCCCACTAGCTACCCCCATGGGCACATAACCCCTGCTATCCGGGGGGTCCCCGATGCTTGAGAGCGGGGGGTAAAATCAGAAGTGGCCATGAAGTGGGCCGAGTGGCTACAGAACCCCTGCCATTTGGGGGTCCCCAATGCTTCACAGCAAGAGACAAAAACGGAAGTGGCCAAGAAGTGGCCCGTAAATTCAAAGACTTGGATCTTTTTTTTTGAGGTTCTAAAACATATTAAAGGGGGGGGGGGTTCTAGGTTCTGAAACCTAGTAAAAGGAAAAACTTTTTTTGACTAGGTTCTGAAACCTAGTTGTAAAAGAAGTTTTTGTTTACAAAGTTCGGGATACGTAGTAAAAACTAGTGAACCTAGTAAAGTGTTTCCAAGAAAGAAAAATTTAAAAAAAATGTTTTTACAAGGTTTTACAACACACCCCGTGGCGTGGCGGTTGGTCCCGCACGTCTCCCCGCCCCACACACATCGATAGGGGTTATGTAGCCACTCTGCCCACCCGTGGGCCACTTCTGATTTTCCTCCCCGCTTTGAAGAGCGGGGACCCCCCGAGACGGCAAGGGTTAGGTAGCCACTGTGCCCACATGTGTGGCATTGGGTTAGCATGCGGGGCACCCTGATAAACTGCACATTCAGGGCACGTCATGTGGATTGTGCAATTGCAAATAAAGCACTACGAACGGCTGGGTGGACAATTGGGCCTAGCATACATCCGTGCCAAGGCCCAACGGGATGTGGTCTGGATAGGGGACACATACAGCTGCTTGTGCAATGTCACACAACAACCACAATCTATCTTGTGCAAGTTGCATACTGGGTTGACAACACCCCAAGACAAAAGGCCATGCAGCTTTAGAAGGCAGGTAGGATGTCAGCCAACACTGTCCTTTTGGGGCCCAAAAGAGGACGGAATTACTGTGTAACCCCTGCATTCTCGGGCGTCCCCAACGCCAAGCGCGGGGAGAAAATCAAAAGTGGCTGCCTCACCTCTCCCTTATCGGGGGCCCAAAAGAGGGCTGAAATGCTACATAACCCATTCATTCTCGGGGGTCCGCAGCAAAGAAGAGAAAATCACACGTGGCTGCCTCACCCCTGCCTTCTCGGGGGCCCAAAAGAGGGCAGAATTGCTATGTAGCCCTTGTATTCTTGGGGGTCCCCAACGTCAACCGCAGGGAGTAAATGAGAAGTGGCTGACTCACCCTTACCTTCTCGCGGGCCCGAAAGAGGGGGCAATTGCTACGTAACCCCTGCATTCTCCGGGGTCCCCAAAAGGGGGTTCAATAAACGCCCTCACCGGGCCGGTCGAAAAAAACCCCTAAGGGGGTCCTTAAGGGCAGTCCTTAAAAGGAAAAATATTGGTCCCAAAGGACCGCCTTGATCAGAAGTGGCCCACAGGTGGGCCCACTGGCTACCCCCATGGGCACATAACCACGGCTATCCAGGGGGTCCCCGATGCTTGAGAGCGGGGGGTAAAATCAGAAGTGGCCATGAAGTGGGCCGAGTGGCGACAGAACCCCTGCCATTTGGGGGTCCCCAATGCTCCACAGCACGGGACAAAAAGGGAGGTGGCCAAGAAGTGGCCCGGAAATTCGAAGACTTGGATCTTTTTTTTGGAGGTTCTAAAACATACTAAACGTCTCACACGCCCCCCCCCCCCCTAACACATCGATAGGGGTTATGTAGCCACTCTGCCCACCCGTGGGCCACTTCTGATTTTCCTCCTCGCTTTGAAGAGCGGGGACCCCCCGAGACGGCAAGGGTTAGGTAGCCACTGTGCCCACATGTGTGGCATTGGGTTAGCATGCGGGGCACCCTGATAAACTGCACATTCAGGGCACGTCATGTGGATTGTGCAATTGCAAATAAAGCACTACGAACGGCTAGGTGGACAATTGGGCCTAGCATACATCCGTGCCAAGGCCCAACGGGGTGTGGTCTGGATAGGGGACACATACAGCTGCTTGTGCAATCTCACACAACAACCACAATCTATCTTGTGCAAGTTGCATACTGCCGTTGACAACACCCCAAGACAAAAGGCCATGCAGCTTTAGAAGGCAGGTAGGATGTCAGCCAACACTGTCCTTTTGGGGCCCAAAAGAGGACGGAACTACTGTGTAACCCCTGCATTCTCGGGCGTCCCCAACGCCAAGCGCGGGGAGAAAATCAAAAGTGGCTGCCTCATCCCTCCCTTATCGGGGGCCCAAAAGAGGGCGGAAATACTACATAACCCATTCATTCTCGGGGGTCCCCAGCAAAGAAGAGAAAATCAGACGTGGCTGCCTCACCCCTGCCTTCTCGGGGGCCCAAAAGAGGGCAGAATTGCTATGTAGCCCTTGTATTCTTGGGGGTCCCCAACGTCAACCGCAGGGAGTAAATCAGAAGTGGCTGACTCACCCCTACCTTCTCGCGGGCCCGAAAGAGGGGGCAATTGCTACGTAACCCCTGCATTCTCCGGGGTCCCCAAAAGGAGGTTCAATAAACGCCCTCACCTGGCCGGTCGAAAAAAGCCCCTAAGGGGGTCCTTAAGGGTAGTCCTTAAAAAGAAAAATATTGGTCCAAAAGGACCGCCTTGATCAGAAGTGGCCCACAGGTGGGCCCACTGGCTACCCCCATGGGCACATAACCACTGCTATCCGGGGGGTCCCCGATGCTTGAGAGCGGGGGGTAAAATCAGAAGTGGCCATGAAGTGGGCCGAGTGGCTACAGAACCCCTGCCATTTGGGGGTCCCCAATGCTTCACAGCAAGAGACAAAAACAGAAGTGGCCAAGAAGTGGCCCGGAAATTCAAAGACTTGGATCTTTTTTTTTTTGAGGTTCTAAAACATACTAAAGGGGGGGGGGGTTCTAGGTTCTGAAACCTAGTAAAAAGAAAAACTTTTTTTGACTAGGTTCTGAAACCTACTTGTAAAAGAAGTTTTTGTTTACTAGGTTTGGGATACGTAGTAAAAACTAGTGAACCTAGTAAAGTGTTTCGAAGAAAGAAAATTTTTCAAAAAATGTTTTTACAAGGTTTTACAACACACCCCGTGGCGTGGCGGTTGGTCCCACACGTCTCCCCGCCCCACACACATCGATAGGGGTTATGTAGCCACTCTGCCCACCCGTGGGCCACTTCTGATTTTCCTCCCCGCTTTGAAGAGCGGGGAACCCCCGAGACAGCAAGGGTTGGGTAGCCACTGTGCCCACATGTGTGGCATTGGGTTAGGATGCGGGGCACCCTGATAAACTGCACATTCAGGGCACGTCATGTGGATTGTGCAATTGCAAATAAAGCACTACGAACGGCTGGGTGGACAATTGGGCCTAGCATACATCCGTGCCAAGGCCCAACGGGGTGTGGTCTGGATAGGGGACACATACAGCTGCTTGTGCAATCTCACACAACAACCACAATCTATCTTGTGCAAGTTGCATACTGGGTTGACAACACCCCAAGACAAAAGGCCATGCAGCTTTAGAAGGCAGGTAGGATGTCAGCCAACACTGTCCTTTTGGGGCCCAAAAGAGGACGGAATTACTGTGTAACCCCTGCATTCTCGGGCGTCCCCAACGCCAAGCGCGGGGAGAAAATCAAAAGTGGCTGCCTCACCTCTCCCTTATCGGGGGCCCAAAAGAGGGCGGAAATGCTACATAACCCATTCATTCTCGGGGGTCCGCAGCAAAGAAGAGAAAATCACACGTGGCTGCCTCACCCCTGCCTTCTCGGGGGCCCAAAAGAGGGCAGAATTGCTATGTAGCCCTTGTATTCTTGGGGGTCCCCAACGTCAACCGCAGGGAGTAAATCAGAAGTGGCTGACTCACCCTTACCTTCTCGCGGGCCCGAAAGAGGGGGCAATTGCTACGTAACCCCTGCATTCTCCGGGGTCCCCAAAAGGGGGTTCAATAAACGCCCTCACCGGGCCAGTCGAAAAAAACCCCTAAGGGGGTCCTTAAGGGCAGTCCTTAAAAGGAAAAATATTGGTCCCAAAGGACCGCCTTGATCAGAAGTGGCCCACAGGTGGGCCCACTGGCTACCCCCATGGGCACATAACCATTGCTATCCAGGGGGTCCCCGATGCTTGAGAGCGGGGGGCAAAATCAGAAGTGGCCATGAAGTAGGCCGAGTGGCGACAGAACCCCTGCCATTTGGGGGTCCCCAATGCTTCACAGCACGAGGGAAAAAGGGAGGTGGCCAAGAAGTGGCCCGGAAATTCGAAGACTTGGATCTTTTTTTTGGAGGTTCTAAAACATACTAAACGTCCCACACGCCCCCCCCCCCCCAACACATCGATAGGGGTTATGTAGCCACTCTGCCCACCCGTGGGCCACTTCTGATTTTCCTCCCCGCTTTGAAGAGCGGGGACCCCCCGAGACGGCAAGGGTTAGGTAGCCACTGTGCCCACATGTGTGGCATTGCGTTAGCATGCGGGGCACCCTGATAAACTGCACATTCAGGGCACGTCATGTGGATTGTGCAATTGCAAATAAAGCACTACGAACGGCTGGGTGGACAATTGGGCCTAGCATACATCCGTGCCAAGGCCCAACGGGGTGTGGTCTGGATAGGGGGCACATACAGCTGCTTGTGCAATCTCACACAACAACCACAATGTATCTTGTGCAAGCTGCATAGTGCCGTTGACAACACCCCAAGACAAAAGGCCATGCAGCTTTAGAAGGCAGGTAGGATGTCAGCCAACACTGTCCTTTTGGGGCCCAAAAGAGGACGGAACTACTGTGTAACCCCTGCATTCTCGGGCGTCCCCAACGCCAAGCGCAGGGAGAAAATCAAAAGTGGCTGCCTCATCCCTCCCTTATCGGGGGCCCAAAAGAGGGCGGAAACACTACATAACCCATTCATTCTCGGGGGTCCCCAGCAAAGAAGAGAAAATCAGACGTGGCTGCCTCACCCCTGCCTTCTCGGGGGCCCAAAAGAGGGCAGAATTGCTATGTAGCCCTTGTATTCTTGGGGGTCCCCAACGTCAACCGCAGGGAGTAAATGAGAAGTGGCTGACTCACCCCTACCTTCTCGCGGGCCCGAAAGAGGGGGCAATTGCTACGTAACCCCTGCATTCTCCGGGGTCCCCAAAAGGGGGTTCAATAAACGCCCTCACCGGGCCAGTCGAAAAAAACCCCTAAGGGGGTCCTTAAGGGCAGTCCTTAAAAAGAAAAATATTGGTCCCAAAGGACCGCCTTGATCAGAAGTGGCCCACAGGTGGGCCCACTGGCTACCCCCATGGGCACATAACCACTGCTATCCAGGGGGTCCCCGATGCTTGAGAGCGGGGGGCAAAATCAGAAGTGGCCATGAAGTGGGCCGAGTGGCGACAGAACCCCTGCCATTTGGGGGTCCCCAATGCTTCACAGCACGAGGGAAAAAGGGAGGTGGCCAAGAAGTGGCCCGGAAATTCGAAGACTTGGATGTTTTTTTTGGAGGTTCTAAAACATACTAAACGTCCCACACGCCCCCCCCCCCCCAACACATCCAAAGGGGTTATGTAGCCACTCTGCCCACCCGTGGGCCACTTCTGATTTTCCTCCCCGCTTTGAAGAGCGGGGACCCCCCGAGACGGCAAGGGTTAGGTAGCCACTGTGCCCACATGTGTGGCATTGCGTTAGCATGCGCGGCACCCTGATAAACTGCACATTCAGGGCACGTCATGTGGATTGTGCAATTGCAAATAAAGCACTACGAACGGCTGGGTGGACAATTGGGCCTAGCATACATCCGTGCCAAGGCCCAACGGGGTGTGGTCTGGATAGGGGGCACATACAGCTGCTTGTGCAATCTCACACAACAACCACAATCTATCTTGTGCAAGCTGCATAGTGCCGTTGACAACACCCCAAGACAAAAGGCCATGCAGCTTTAGAAGGCAGGTAGGATGTCAGCCAACACTGTCCTTTTGGGGCCCAAAAGAGGACGGAACTACTGTGTAACCCCTGCATTCTCGGGCGTCCCCAACGCCAAGCGCGGGGAGAAAATCAAAAGTGGCTGCCTCATCCCTCCCTTATCGGGGGCCCAAAAGAGGGCGGAAACACTACATAACCCATTCATTCTCGGGGGTCCCCAGCAAAGAAGAGAAAATCAGACGTGGCTGCCTCACCCCTGCCTTCTCGGGGGCCCAAAAGAGGGCAGAATTGCTATGTAGCCCTTGTATTCTTGGGGGTCCCCAACGTCAACCGCAGGGAGTAAATCAGAAGTGGCTGACTCACCCCTACCTTCTCGCGGGCCCGAAAGAGGGGGCAATTGCTACGTAACCCCTGCATTCTCCGGGGTCCCCAAAAGGGGGTTCAATAAACGCCATCACCGGGCCGGTCGAAAAAAGCCCCTAAGGGGGTCCTTAAGGGCAGTCCTTAAAAAGAAAAATATTGGTACCAAAGGACCGCCTTGATCAGAAGTGGCCCACAGGTGGGCCCACTGGCTACCCCCATGGGCACATAACCACGGCTATCCAGGGGGTCCCCGATGCTTGAGAGCGGGGGGCAAAATCAGAAGTGGCCATGAAGTGGGCCGAGTGGCGACAGAACCCCTGCCATTTGGGGGTCCCCAATGCTTCACAGCACGAGACAAAAACGGAAGTGGCCAAGAAGTGGCCCGCAAATTCAAAGACTTGGATCTTTTTTTTTGAGGTTCTAAAACATACTAAAGGGGGGGGGTTCTAAGTTCTGAAACCTAGTAAAAAGAAAAACTTTTTTTGACTAGGTTCTGAAACCTAGTTGTAAAAGAAGTTTTTGTTTACTAGGTTTGGGATACGTAGTAAAAATTAGTGAACCTAGTAAAGTCTTTCGAAGAAAGAAAAATTTTCAAAAAATGTTTTTACAAGGTTTTACAACACACCCCGTGGCGTGGCGGTTGGTCCCACACGCCCCCCCCCCCCCACACACATCGATAGGGGTTATGTAGCCACTCTGCCCACCCGTGGGCCACTTCTGATTTTCTTCCCCGCTTTGAAGACCGGGGAACCCCCGAGACGGCAAGGGTTAGGTAGCCACTGTGCCCACATGTGTGGCATTGGGTTGGGATGCGGGGCACCCTGATAAACTGCACATTCAGGGCACGTCATGTGGATTGTGCAATTGCAAATAAAGCACTACGAACGGCTGGGTGGACAATTGGGCCTAGCATACATCCGTGCCAAGGCCCAACGGGGTATGTTCTGGATAGGGGACACATACAGCTGCTTGTGCAATCTCACACAACAACCACAATCTATCTTGTGCAAGTTGCATACTACCGTTGACAACACCCCAAGACAAAAGGTTGGCCCCCCCCCCCATCACATCGATAGGGGCATCCACCACCACGCACCTCCAACCCCCGGGGAGGGTGCTATTTGAATGGGGCAGCCCTAAACCACCCCCCCTGGTTAATGTCACGTGTGTGATATTATTTCGGTGTGTGATATTGTTTTGTGCGTGATATTATTTTGACCCCCCCCCCCGCATGCCCCCCTACTGCAGGTCTTTTTTCTTGTAATGATTGATTCTGCTAACATTCCATTTCTAACTGATGCGATTGAGGCGTGGCACTATGATGAACTTGTTGTCGAACTTGTGTTTGAGGCCATGACTGATGAAGACGTGTCCGACATTGAGGAGTACTCCAGTGGGGAAGATTGGGACAGTGGTGTTGACAATGCTGCCGCTACTGAAGTTCCTGACCCTGAAATTGCTGATCTTGAAGTACCTAGGCCTGCAGGGGATGTTGCTGAAGTTGCCGATGGTAATGTGGTTCTTGCTGGAGTTGCTAATCTTGAAGTTCCTGGTGCTGAAGTTGCTGATGGTGAAGTTCCCGGTGCTCAAAATGCTCATGATGAAGTTCGTGGTGCTGAAATTGTTTATGGGGAAGTGCCTGGTGCTAAAGTTGGTGATGGTGACCGTGCAAAGAAGGATCGGTTTGCCCAAGCAAAAAAAATTTCCATCTTGGGAGGGGATCTAGAAACAGAATGGGCAAAAGACAACGGGTTGACGCCCACATTAGGGTGAAGAGACGTGTTGTTGCCCTGCTGCGTGAAGGCAAGAATTTTGTCAAAGCCCAACGGACAGTTGGGGACATTACTAATGAGCGGTTTCTTCTCCTAAACCAGTAGCAATTAAATAATTGGCTGACCATCGTTGACAAACTGGAGGGGTGTGCACAGCACAGCACAGCGAGTTAAGGGAGGAGGGAGGAGGGTGCATTACACACAATATGATGATGCTTTGTATCAGTGGTTTTGTGCTAGGAGTGAAGAGAACAAGCCTGTCACAGCACGTCTGCTGCATGCCGAAGGCCAGTGACTTGCGACAACAGATGGCAGACAATTGTCTCGTTGCTGGCTGGAGAAATTCAAGAAAAGGCACAACATTGTGTTGCGTAAGTGTCAACGAAAAACTCAGTTGTCTGCAAAAGAAAGCACCACTTGTCTTCAGAGATTCTACACCTACATTTACTGGCAACCGTGAACCATTTCAGTCTGGGTAAATTTCTATGAAATTCCAGCGAGTTTGGCAGGTGTAATGGGCAGCGTGCAGACCCTTGAACACCCAAGAACAACCAATATGATTGTAAATTTTGAGGAGGATCATTTTAAAAGAATGGGCACTTTGATCACAATGCTCGGTGTGAAAAAACTGGGGGGCATGTATAGTGCTTTTAACTTGAAGCTTGCTATCCTGCTAAAATCCAAAAAGGGCAAGGTTGTACAGAATCCCCATCATGTCTTGTGCAAAACAAATGCAAGAGGTGTCATTAACACACAACACATGTGTGAACACTTCATCCCCTACCTGTAAGCTCAGCTGCCAACTTTGGGTGGTGAATGCATAGTTATTCTTGATTCCTCCCTGATCTAAAGAGTTGGGGACCCCCAAGACGGCAAGGGTTATGTAGCCACTCAGCCCACCAGTGGGCCACCTCAGATTTTCCTCCCCGCTCTGAAGAGTTGGGGACCCCCAAAACGGTAGGGGTTATGTAGCCAGTATGTAGCCAGTTAGCCTACCAATGGGCCTCCTCAGATTTTCCTCCCCGCTCTACAGAATTGGGTACCCCCAACACGGCAGGGGTTATGTAGCCACTCTGCCCACCCGTGGGCCACTTCTGATTTTCTTCCCCGCTTTGAAGACCGGGGAACCCCCGAGACGGCAAGGGTTAGGTAGCCACTGTGCCCACATGTGTGGCATTGGGTTAGCATGCGGGGCACCCTGATAAACTGCACATTCAGGGCACGTCATGTGGATTGTGCAATTGCAAATAAAGCACTACGAACGGCTGGGTGGACAATTGGGCCTAGCATACATCCGTGCCAAGGCCCAAAGGGGTATGTTCTGGATAGGGGACACATACAGCTGCTTGTGCAATCTCACACAACAACCACAATCTATCTTGTGCAAGTTGCATACTGCCGTTGACAACACCCCAAGACAAAAGGCCATGCAGCTTTAGAAGGCAGGTAGAATGGCATCCAACACTGTCCTTTTGGGGCCCAAAAGAGGACGGAATTACCGTGTAACCCCTGCATTCTCGGGCGTCCCCAACGCCAAGCGCGGGGAGAAAATCAAAAGTGGCTGCCTCATCCCTCCCTTATCGGGGGCCCGAAGGAGGGCGGAAATGCTACAAAACCCCTGCATTCTCGGGGGTCCCCAGCAAAGAAGAGAAAATCACACGTGGCTGCCTCACCCCTGCCTTCTCGGGGGCCCAAAAGAGGGCAGAATTGCTATGTAGCCCTTGTATTCTTGGGGGTCCCCAACGTCAACCGCAGGGAGTAAATCAGAAGTGGCTGCCTCACCCCTACCTTGTCGCGGGCCCGAAGGAGGGGCAATTGCTACGTAACCCCTGCATTCTCCGGGTTCCACAAAAGGGGGTTCAATAAACGCCCTCACTGGGCCTGGAGGGGTGTGCACAACACAGCGCAGCGAGTTAAGGGAGGAGGGAGGAGGGTGCATTACACACAATATGATGATGCTTTGTATCAGTGGTTTTGTGCTAGGAGTGAAGAGAACAAGCCTGTCACAGCACGTGTGCTGCATGCCGAAGGCCAGTGGCTTGCGACAACAGATAGCAGACAATTGTCTCGTTGCTGGCTGGAGAAATTCAAGAAAAGGCACAACATTGTGTTGCGTAAGTGTCAACGAAAAACTCAGTTGTCTGCAAAAGAAAGCACTACTTGTCTTCAGAGATTCTACACCTACATTTACTGGCAACCGTGAACCATTTCAGTCTGGGTAAATTTCTATGAAATTCCAGCGAGTTTGGCAGGTGTAATGGGCAGCGTGCAGACCCTTGAACACTCAAGCACAACCAATGTGATTGTAAATTTTGAGGAGGATCATTTTAAAAGAATGGGCACTTTGATCACAATGCTCGGTGTGAAAAAACTGGGGGGCATGTATAGTGCTCTTAAGTTGAAGCTTGCTATCCTGCTAAAATCCAAAAAGGGCAAGGTTGTACAGAATCCCCATCATGTCTTGTGCAAAACAAATGCAAGAGGTGTCATTAACACACAGCACATGTGTGAACACTTCATCCCCTACCTGTAAGCTCAGCTGCCAACTTTGGGTGGTGAATGCATAGTTATTCTTGATTCCGCATATGCACACCTTTCTCAACCTGTGCTCCCAGCCCTCAAGCAGTACGGTATCAAGCATGCAATGATACCAGGTGGCCTAACGATGTTTCTTCAATCCATTGACACGGCATTGGCTGCCTTGTACTGTACAGCACACCACAGCATGTATGTGCGTCACATGGGGCACAAAGGCAAGCTAACTGCTGCACAACAACGTAATTTGTTTGTGGAGTTATGCTACAGTGGCCTTGAGTCTGCAACTTCCCGCCTCAATGTGCCCAAAATATTCCACGAATTGGGGTATATTGATCCCAAAAAGGCACAGCTGCGCATCCCTTATCAGTTTGTTCCCCCAAGTATTCAACCGCAAGCTGTTGCAGCTGCAAAGCCTAAGCCCGAACCAAAGCCTATTGCACGGCAATTGTCCATGAATGCATTCTTGGCACAAGATGGCAAGCACATCAATGACTTCCCATGGTGTTGTGCCTTGTTATTTGTGGGACTGTCAAACAGAAAACATGCATACGTGATATTATTTCAGCAGTCCAAAATATTATCATGCGTGCGTGATATTATTTCGGTGCGTGATATTAATAGGGGGGTTGGTTTACCACTGCCAGATCAAGTGGAAGAAATAGGGGTTGCCACGGTCTCCAAGAGAGCCTAGCTTCAGAACACAGGGGTGGGGGTCACATACAGGTTCTGCTCGGGTTACCCCTGAGTACGAGTGGCCGTGAGCCCGGCGTCTCAGCCCCCTAACGGGCCACCCTGTATGTGTGGGACGTTCCGTCTGGATTGTCCATGGTTCTCACTGCCACAAGTGGTGTTGTGGACCTCTGGGTTAATCCTCCTAGTTGTCCCGAGTGGCCTAGAGCCCGTGGATGCACACCAGAGGAGAATGTGGCCAGTGGCTCATCCAGTCAGGTCAGTCCTGCAAGAGGGTGGCAAACTTCTGAGACGGGGCTTGTATGGCTTAGCCTATGGCTCTGGAGTGTTTCGACAGGGTCCAGGCCTCACTGTGTGAGGATCTACAGTGGTACTAGTCCGATATTAGGACTGCCCTGTCATCACCTTGCATGTGCGTGGCATCCACCCCGGCGGTCATGTAACATGGACCCGACCCGTCCAGTGGCAGCCACCATGAAGTGACATGGTTAGGATTAGGCCCCCCGGATGTTTCACCCGTCTATGGCGAAGGTGGCAGTGGCACCACCCCTGTGGCCTTGCGGACCTGAATAGGCAACCAGAATCCTGCAAGCATGCATGGTAGCATGGCCCGCCGTGGCCTGGCATGGCGGAGTCCTGGGAGAAGGGTCCAACTCAAAACCAAAACCAAACCCCCCCCCCCCGCCCCCCCACACACAAGTACGACAGGTCTCCCTCCCACCAACCTTCAGCGGGGTCCAGGGGGGGTGTCTAAAATCTGCTTGGCCTTGGAAATGGATTTCAATCCTGGTGTCAGGCAGGGAATGTGGCCATGACCTAAAACCCTCCATCTGGGTGAGGCCCACCCCAAACCAACCAAACCTCCCCCGCCCTGTGTGGGCGGAGCAGTGGGTAAAAAATGGTGGTGTGGCCAGCCCCTGATGGTGTGAACGGAGGTATCACGCAGCAGATCCTTCTTCTCCTCCTCCTCCTCCACGCTCATCAGCTCTCCAAATCAGCTGGCAAACCAGGCGGTGCGGATCAACCAGAAAACAGAGATTGGCTCCTCAATTACCAGCGACTCTCACCCACACCTTTGGCGCGTTGACACCGAACAAAAGTCCCCTATACCCTTGCCCTCTGAGAACCACCACAGCGGGAGACATCTCCAAACTCATGCAGAACCTTTGAACGCCCAACAAGAGACTAGGGTGGTGGAGGGGAGGAGGCTGTATTAGAAGAGGGGAGGGGAGTCCAGAACCCAAAAACTTGTGTACCAAAAATGGCCAACATCCATTTGCCTTTGGAAAATTTCATTTTTTGCCATGATACAACCTGGTCTGGGGGGCGGGGGAGGCCACTCTTATGGTTCTCAGCCGTTCTAATACACCCTTATGGCTGGGGCATTTGGTGAAGTGAGAAAGAAAATGATATAGATGTTTTCACAATTGTACATAAATTTGACTTGAAACTGACTTTTTAAATTTTTGCTGAAAAACATTTTGCTGTTGTTAAACCACAAATCAAAATGAGGATGCAAAGGGGGGGGGCATGTTGAAATCTGCTTCCCACACATCGCATACGGTAGTTTTGTTCAAAAACATAGTGCTCCTCGGTCATTTTGTGGGCACTTCCTAGTGGCCCAGGGCAAACCATCATGCATATTCATGCTTCCATATGTACTGTATGTAGGCACACGCGCCATGGGTGCTTTATATAGATTCACAAAACACACGCTTGTTGATGAGGAGGTGACAATTAGCCACATGCTGTAGCCCCAAAGCAGGGAGATAACAAATGGCTACATAACCCTGGCCTTGTCACTAAAAAGGCTGAGGAAATCTTTTTATTACACACAACACAACTGAATAAAGAAGCTTTTTTTACTCAGTAGTAAAATTGAGTATCACGAAAATTCTTCTCTTGATTCAGTAAGAAAAAACTGCGTAAAAAAAGGCTGAACAGGGTAAAACGAAGTAAAAACTGGGGAACAAACTTTTTTCACTCAGTAGGGAGGGTGCACACCCCACAAGGCTGATCCATGCTGCGTGCTGCAACATGACAAGCAGCCCTCTGCCATTGTCTTCCACAGTCTCCAGGTCAGAGCGGGCATGGCTGCCGTGCCTCGTGGTGGCAAACGATAGTTTCAGCGTGTGCAAGTCCTGCGATTCGCTCACCATCAGCAAACTGCGTGTTGTGACTTCAGCCCTCTGGAGGCCCTCTTGCCTGTGGGAGAAACACAGCACAACACACGCTGTGCCAAGAAAATCGATTCCAATCATGCACCAACTCCGAGATACAGCCTACACGCCAGAAATTTCAGCCCAAAGAACCCTGCAAACACCTCTCCACCCCACAGCAGATTGACCAGAACCAGAACCAACTTCTTTGCGCCCCGTTGCGCAAACCAGGGGCGGAAGCAGGGTACGTGGATGTTTGGGGCCAGCAGCAGCCTTCAGAACAGCCAGCGGACTTAAGAGTAGTGACAAAGTGACGTCACTCGTGTATGTGCTGTGAAGACTATCATTTCACACTGCTTGTTTGTTGACAGTGGGCATCGTGTCCCAGGGCCCAGAGAGTGTGAGTGCACCAACCGCCATCGCCTACCCCCAACCGAGCGGTGGGCCGCCAATTGCTGCGACCACGTTTTTGTGTTCAAAGAACTTTGGGCCCAGCGTGGTGTCCAGGGGGCAGACTTGCAGCAGGGGTGTCCCATCCTTGTATACACCCATGCAGCCCAACCCAATAGCAGAGTTTCGCAGAAAACAGAGCAAGAACTTGAGAAGACGGGAAAGACGGGTGATGAGACTGGCAGCGCAGCAAGAAACAGGAAGCGGCCCACCGTTCCACGAACTAAAACCAACGCGTTGTTTCAGTTGCTGCTTGTCCATGGCCAGAGGTAGAGGATTCAGCGTCGGACAGGGCGATACAACGAGAGAAAACATTTGACAAGGCCCTCAGTGCAAAGAGTTGCATACAACCCAGTGGAACACACCACACCACAGCACAACATGCCACAGCACAACACAGCACAACAAGACACAACACAATGTAGCGCAACACAGGAGGGGGAGGAGGAGGATATGTGGGCAATCCCCACTACGTCTCGACATCCCAATGGCGTCAACGGCCCACACCAATGGACTAGTACATGCCGCGGTGTGGTGACCCTGAGGGCTTTTCCCCATCTTAATATCATGGCGGCGCCGCTGCAACACGATGAAAAGGGTCCCAACTCAACTACGGAGTCCACAGGTCCTTGGTAGATATGACTAGCCTTGTGCAAAGTGCACAGGGCCAGAGTTGTAAGGTTGGACTGGAGCCAACAAAGGCTCTCGAGTGCTGCAAGATAAATGCTCCTCCCTTTGGTGGTCTCTTGCCGGCCTTCGCCAAATTCTAGCCACAAATGCGTCAAAAAGACCCTTAGAGGGGTACACCACACTGGAGGTGGAGCTAGGGCCAAGGTACCACCTACTTACTATGCTCTTAGCAATGCACCGGGTTCTTGTGGACCACCAGATTCCCAAGGCACCCCCTTTTGAGGCACACCCTGATCACAATAGCACAACTCGCCCACACCATTCAAGGAGCTAGCTTGTTGTGCCCTGATTAATCAAGAAGCCATGGGTGTAGACCCGTGACACCCCAAGACTCACTTGACGGCGAAACCTTGCTCTATACCACGAACAATACAACGGAAGGAGGTGCAAGGGATCAAGTGGTTTAGTCCAAGACCCCTAGCAAAACTTGCCAAACGTCGATTGTTTTCTCTGGTCTTGTTCGTTCTGCTTTCCAAGCACCCTTCACATTCACTAGAGGCCTTCATTGCAACCAAATTAGGTGAGGGTTGTTGCCCCCGTACCACATAATAATGACTTGCCCACCCCTATGGTGCCGTGGGACTTCTCGGGACCAATGCTCAGACAAAATTGGGCAGTCAGAGTACTATGCCAACAAGCAGGTACCATGGCAAGGTGTTGGTTCACCCTTGATTGATTGACATGGGGCCTTTCAGTAAGTGTTGTGCAATGTATGACTTGTGAAACCAGTCCTTGGGTCCTCACGAACCTACCACTTGTTGTTGTTAGGGCGGTCCTTAAGTTCCTTTACACAATTTTCCCAAAAAAGCCCGCGGGCACACCATGTGTTGGCGGTGGGCGGTTGGCAGTGGTTGGCGGTGGGCGGTTGGTCGCCGCTGGCGGTTGGTGGTGGTTGGCAGTTGGTGGCGGTTGGTGGTTGGCGGTTGATGGTCCCTTGGAGCGGTCCCTAAGGGCAATCCTTGACAAAAAAAATCTAGTCCCTTAAAGACCCCCCTAGTTGTTGTGGGTTGAGTAGGTTAACCCTTGCGCACTCCGCGGAGCGCCAATCATATCCATTGGCCACCATGATTTGTATTGCTTGGCCCCTTCAAACTCCAACACCCATACTAGACGCTATAATGGTAATCTTGGCTCAACAACTCTAGATGTTTGCAGGCAAGTTTTTTGAATGTGTTCTCTAGGATTGTCCTCATAACAAGAGACACAACAAGATGAGGGCAATACTCAAGGGGGCTTTCACAACTTACAGTCACACCCAAAGATGTACGAGGTTTGTAAACATTTGGGAATCGTTGGGAGACCGCTCCTTATACACATGTGGCCACGAGAAAGAGGACATATGTACAATTCATGGTTGCTAGGCATACTACTGGGTCAATAGCGAACCCTTGCTCTACACCACAGGAGGAAGCCCGGGTTTCCGACAACCTAGTCCAAGGGCTTGCAGGAACTTGCTCAACTTTGACCGTTTTTTCTAGCCTTTCCCCGTCCGAGTGTCCTTAGGACTCACTAGATGCCCCCCTTGGAATTAGGTCAGGGTTGTTGCCCCCATACCACATAACAACCATTTGCCCACCCCTATGGTGTTGTAGGGCTTCTTGGGACTAGAGCTCAGACAAAGGTGGGCAGTCACAATAATATGCCAACAAATAGGTACCACAGCAGGGTGCTAGCTCTCCCTTGACTAGACATGACAACCTTCAGCCACTCCCCTGCACTATATGACCTCTTCAACTTAACGCCTATCGTTGGCCCCTAACATGGGCCCAATAAGGGGCTGGTAATATCCATTGGTGGCCTTATGCAATGTGCAAAATGGTTCTATCAACTAGGGCCCCTGTGCACTCCGCATAGGGCCGGTCATATCCACTGTACAACACAGCACAGCACAACAAAACACAGCACAGAAAAAGCACAGTGAAGCACAGTGAAGCACAGCACAGCACAGCACAACACAACACAGCCTAGCATAGCACAACACAACACAACACAACACAACACAACACAACACAACACAACACAAGAAAGCACAACACATCACAACACAACACAACTCAGCAAACCAGAGCACCACAGCGCAACTCAGCACAACTCAGCACAGTAGCGCACACAGCACAGCACAGCACAGCAGAGAGAAGCACAGCACAGCACAGCACAGCACAGCACAGCGCAAAAGAGCAGACCACAACATACCACAGCACACCACACCTGGTCCACCAAACCAATGATGCACTGTTGGTGCGGTGTTGGAAGCACATTACGGGCACCTCCCGCAATGCCCACACCGAAGCGCTCTGGGGCCTGGAAGGATGGCTACCTAGGGCTCCACCACTCAGAGCACTCATGGCAGGTGGCGGTGGTTGGAGAGTGGGTCCGGCAAAGCGCATGGGCCAAGGACCATTTCAGGGGGGCACAGCAGACCTATCAGGTGGAACCACACTCCCAAAAGGGGGTGCCCCGCGGTACTCACCCCGGGCCACTGGACCCACCACCGCCACTGCCCTCACCTCTTGCGCACCCTGCACCCTACAAATGGTCGTGGACTAGGTGGGGATGCCCATGTGGCTCCCGGGCCACTATGACGGCGCCACGCCCATACTCGCACAGGGGCCTCGCCCGTGAAGGGGGCAGGTGAACGACATCCCCGTGGTGACAACAACCTACCAAAACCAGTAGAGTGCGGTCACAGTGCGGTCATACTCGTTCAAATGCCCCCGGCGTCCTATGCGGTAGCCTTAGCGATGGGCTACCACCACCTCAGGGATCTCTACCCCCCGGGTGGAGCACTACGCAGCGAACAAGACCTTGGACCTGCGCTGTGAACGGGACCTAGGACTTGCGCACACGAGTGCCCCGTGAGCGCACGGTCCAAGCCCTCCGGGACCGGTTACACCAGCAGTGAGATGCCCTACGCCCGGTGCTGGAAGTGCCGGTTCCCCGCTGGAAGCAAGCCACCAAAAGCTGGACGCTAGGTCCGATTCGCCCTAGCCCGTCCACGGCAATAATTGGAGGCCACGAGGCCAAAACTAGCCGGGAGCGGGTCGTCTAACAGCGCGGCTGTGCAGTGTAGCTAACCACGACGGTGGAGAATGCCATGACCACATTGGGGTGGGCTGTGGTGCACCCAATGTGCAGGCGGCCCGCGGACGACATCCCCTGTGACACCGGCCTCCATCCATAGGCTATTGGTGAGCTTGCTGGGTATCCAAGTGCAGGTAAAGCCCCCCTCCATGCGTACGTGCAGGAGGACCTGCGAGTGACCACACTCCGACGGCTCCAGACCACAAGCATGGAAGGTCCCACAATGGTGTGGCACCGCACGCTGCCGGGAGACCAATACTGGGAGTGGACCTCCCGAGAGCGGCACATGGTACTCACCATTGCGGTTGCCCGACCGCTGGAACCATGGATAGAGTTCTATGGGCGGGCACTCTTCAAGTACCCCGCCCGGTGCCTAACCCACGAGTGCTTGGGGCACCCCAACATGAGACCCTTGTACATGGCTCTCCACACCCCGAATGCGCTGCCATTGGAGCTGGACCCAGCCCTCGGGACGCACTTGCAGGGGCACTTTGGAGGCACCATAACGCTGCACCGCCACAAGGACCCCACGGAGTCGCCCAAGTGTATGCGACCCCGGACGGAACCAAGCACTTGGTTTCAAGACCTGCCGCCGCTGGCAACAATCAGCGGGGCCATCGTGGCCACCGATGCCGAGACCACCGAGGGAATGGTCATGGCCCTAGTGTACGAAACTGCTCCGGGAGATTATCACACATGGGTGGCCTCCGGGGACCTCCTAGGGGGGGGAGGTTGCAGTTGTGCATCCGCAAGCTAGTGTCGCCAAAAGGGGTGTACGGGGTGGTGCCAGGCTCCGAGTCTGCCGTAGGTGTGCTACGAACGTACCACGAGGGCAGCCACTACGGGGATGCTATACACCACCAGCATGCGCACACCCCGAGGGCCCAACGCATCGCCTCCAAGGCTGCGATCAACAGCGTGGGCACCCCTCTCACTAGATCACCACCACCGATGTGCACATGGACCGCGACCAAGGAGGAGCTACAGACGGACCTCACTTGGATGCTACAACGGCCATACACGTTCATACTGCCAACGAAGCTTCGGGACCACGGCCACTTGGCCCGTCCGACCTGCAGTAATGGCTGCAGGAGCAACCGGCCGGCCCCACGGGTGTGTAATATGAGCACCGGTGGGAACCAAACTATGAGTGGGGCTGGGGCCTGCCATTGGATTGGTTTACGAATAACCAGCAAAGGCACTTGGTGGCCCACCGGATGCGCTACCTCCCGACAATGACGGTGCTGGCCGAGCACCGCAACGTGCAGCTTTGCAAACGTTGCATGCTCTGCGGCGGCTGCCCAGAAACGGCCCAGCACCTCTGGGAATGCCCAATGCAGTCCCATGAGTGGCGACCAGCCCGCCAATGCCTCCGCACGTGGCTGGGCACTTATGTGGGACCCCGGGCATCCCAACTGTTGTGGGACTCAGAGTTTCTGGAGCAGTGGTCAGCAGCCATCGCGAGCGGTCCATGCGGGCGGCGCACATGGGAATGGCGGCACCGTACGACATGGGGACAGAGTTCATCTGGTAAGTGCTGTCGGAGTCACAGCAGGTCTAGTTGGCACTTGCCAGAGCAAGAGACGGCCGCATCAAAGCCTAAGTGGGGCCGGAAGGCACGATGGCACGGGAACTCCAACTGCACGAACAAGCGGAGCGGCAGGGCGTCCCTCCAGCAGCCCTAAACTAAGACTGCCCAACCTGGGGGGCTAGCCCTGCCGTCCCAGGTGTGCCACACACTACATCAAGCATGCGCTCAGACACACAGCCCTCCCGGCTTGCATATTCCTGCGCGCAAGATTCCTTTCGGTAACAGCGCCTTTGGCACCCCACCCCAAACCACACCATACCACAGCACACCACAGCGTAGCACACCACTACACGGCACAAACACAGCACAGCACGGTGCAGCACAGCACAACAAGACACAAGATGGCATAGCACAGCACAGCACAACACCACAAAGCGCAGCACAGCATGACACAGCACAACAAAACAAGACGCAGCACAGCACAAGACAGCACAGAGGACAGCACAGCACAGTGCAGCACAACACAACACAGCACAGCGCAGCACAGCACAGCACGATGCAGCGCAGCACAGCATGACACAGCACAACCAAAACCAACACCGCACAGGACAGCACAGCAGAGAACAACATGGCACAGCGCAGCACAGCACAGCACAGCACAGCACAGCACAGCACAGCACAGCACAGCACAACACAATATACCACAACAAGAAATTGTATGTGTCCTGCTGACTACCAAGCAGCAACATTCGTGCATCCATTTCTGATGCTTCCACGTCGCGCTGTTGCTGTGCCAGTCGCCAAGCTTCATGCTCCCGCTGCCGCACCTTCTCCCGCTCAAACTCCAGCATTCGCTCCCGCTGCCGCTCCTGCTCCCGCTGCCGCTCCAGCTTTCGCTCCCGCTCCCGCTCCTGCTCCATCGCCCACCGTTCGGCTCTCTGCCGGTTGGCCTCCGCCTGCCGAGCCTTGGCACGCGTCTGATCCAGCTCTTGGTCAAGAAGGCGCTGCCGCTCAATCTCCCGCTCCCGCTCCACTTTGCGCATAGCGTTCTTCTCTCTTTCCCACTGCAGCTCCAGCTCCCGCTCTGCCACGCGCTCCCGCTCCTGCTGCAGCTCCTTCTCAAACTCGATTTGCAGGAAATGCTCACGCATTTCGTCAGCACGCTGCTCACGCTTGCGGCCCTCCCTATAAGCAGTGAGCGATACGCTGGTCCTCGCTCCATCGCTGTTATATTGTGCTACGTTGCATTCTGACAGGGCTCAGGGACGTCCTTGGATCAACACACAAACCAAATACAGGCATGGACCACCCAGCAACAAAGGCACCAGCCGCTGGCAGTGGCCTGGCAGGACTTCGTCATTTGCAACTGCCTGATGCCGTTAATTGACCATCATCCCCCCACCACAACATCAACTGCAGTCGTTAGACCAAAGCCTGCCGTCTCTTGACCATCAAATGCTCAGTCACACCGTGTGGAGTGGACGTCAACTGCCATCACCCAACAATCACAGCATCCTTCAGGGAGGTCCGTACCAACAAAAAGAGAACTACCAGACATGCAACCTGTGACACGCACAACACTCCTACCAACATATGGACAGAATGATGCCAGTTGTGTCCCATTATGAAGAAAACAAAAGGGAAAGAATTTTACAGACACTGTTGTTGTTTTGGGGAAGCCGGGGGCATTACATGATGTGTCAATGGTACTGCATTCAGCTGACGGATGCATGCTTCCTCTGGCATGTTATGTGGCGTTTTTCTCTTACAGTACTGTATGGTCCACCAAAACAATGGCCCCAGGGAATTGCTACAGGGTGAGGGGGATACAGCCTGATTCAGGTGAGCTAAATGAAGGTGTAGATGGAACCTGTGGTAGACTCATCCTGTTGAAAACAGCCACGTACCAAGTGCTAGGGGGTTGCAACCACTTAAAAGCACAGAACACCAAGGAGGGGCAGAAAGGAAAGATGATGCAAATTGGTGTGTGAAAAAGGCACTGCAAAAAGACACTGCCAAAGTGAGAACCTGCTGCATATCAGCTGTCTGGCCTGTTGTGTGCATGCCCACAGCACTGCATCAAGAGAGAGCTGCGGGTGACCAAGCCACTGCCTTGATGGGGTAATTGAAATCATGTATTACCAGGCATGGTGTCCTGGCCACAAAGAGCCTCCCACCCCTTTCCAGCTGACAGAGACTCCTCCTAATCAAAGTGAGCTCAGCGCAGGCAGAACCTTTGGTATTGACACAGCCACATACCTACCTAGGTCAGGGGGGGGGGTCAGGGGATGTGGTGTTGGTGGTGGTACTTACATTTGAGGACACATTGGTTTCTGGCTGTTCTCCACTGACAAGAGTTGAAGCTGGAATCACCATCTGAAAGACAGCGTTGTATGTAGGGGCCACGGGGGCCGTCTCCTTGCTTTTGTACGCAACCCCCCCCCCCCCAGTAGAAGTGGGCCGAAGGCCCCTAGGGGGGGGGTTCAGGGAGGGGCGATGGGGGGGGGGGGTCGGTTGGGGGGGGGGGTCCAGGTGGGGCAATTTGGGGTGCGGGGGGGGGGGGCACAGGCTCCGCTAACCTCCCCTTGCCCTCCCTCTAACCATACCATCACCATAAACCTAACCCTAACCTTTGCAGTAACCTGGTTTGGCCATGCCAGCCATGTTAATTGGGCTGAACATCATCCACCAAATTACGTTCATGGCTGCTTTTGCCACATCATTGCTCTCCATTTTGGACCCCAACACTCACTCTAACCCTAGCCTAGGGTGAGAGCTAGGGCTAGGGTTAGGGCTAGGGTCACCGAGCTGGTGGAACCAGTCTTGGTTTTATAACCCTTTTTAGTGTCTAGGGTGGACCTACCAGGTTTAGCAGCAAGCAACAGCAGCAAGCAGCAAGCAGCAGCACGCGCGAAATGGCTAAAAATCAGAACTCCGTCGTGGTGCTTTGGATTTCAGTGAAATTTTGGTGGATGATACCTATGGGTGTGAAGTACAATCACACAAAGTTTGAGCGAGAAACTCAACGGTGGCGGCCGGGAACGGGATTCGCAAGTGGCGGACCTTAGTTTCAAGAACTGCAATTTAGGGCCAAAAACAGCCATTTTTGGGCTAAAAAAAGCCCTGGAACACATTCAAAACGGCCAAACGAAGGGAAACGGTGGGTACACTGCACCTGCGGCTTGACTTCCCCGTGTCAACGAGCTCTTTGCGGCCCTCTAACTCCATGATATGTCCCGGAAACGGCCCAAAAAGGGCCCCAGAAGCTCCAAATGCCGACAGCCAAAAACCAAGAATAGGCCATATCTTTGGCTACATGGCTCAAAATGCGATTCCGAGGGCACCTACTCCACCCGCAACCCCCCACTTTTTGTGGTTTCCACCCCTCAGAATTGCCCAAACGGACACCTAGACCCCAATACCTAGGCCCACTCGGCTGCAGCAAGCTGCAAGCTCAAGCCCAAACAGGTGGGTGCCCAAATGGGTCAACAAGGTCCAATAGGGGCAAAAAGATGACTTTTCTCAAAAATGATCCTAGACCATGTGCGACGCTAAAACAAGTGTTTTTGGACCGTTTTGAGCTTGTGGTGGCCCATTTTGGTCCTCCGAGAATCCCAAAATGCCTTGAAAATGGGCTGTTTTGGGACCAAAAATGGGTCAAAAACGCATTCTTCCAAACCTCATCCTAGACCATTTGGGGTGCACAAACGGGTGAAATGAGCCCATTTTGAGCCCATTTTGGGGCATTTTGGCCCCTCAGAAGTCCAAAAAGCCTTGAAAGTGGGCCTCATGGTGATGGGGTTCACTTGCAAGCTAATTTCACTTTGTCAAGAGCCATCAATTGCTGAATCATTCTTGATGTCCTTCACCAATCATAGCTGATGTTCCCTCCCCCACCAGCTCGGTCCCAATATTCAGTCTTGATTAGGGTCACCGAGCTGGTGGAACTAGTCTTGGTTTTATAACCCTTTTTAGTGTCTAGGGTGGACCTACCAAGTTTAGCAGCAGCAGCAGCAGCAGCAAGTAGCAAGCAAGCAGCAAGCAAGCAAGCAGCACGCGCGAAATGGGGAAAAATCAGAACTCCGTCGTGGTGCTTTGTATTTGGTTGAAATATTGGTGCATGATACCTATGGGTGTGAAGTACAATCACACAAAGTTGGAGCGAGAAACTCAACGGTGGCGACCGGGAACGGGTTTCGCGGGTGGCGGACCTCAATTTCAAAAACTGCAATTTAGGGCCAAAAACAGCCATTTTTGGGCCAAAAAAGCCCTGGAACACATTCAAAACGGCCAAACGAAGGGAAACGATGGGTACACTTCACGTGCGGCTTGACTTCCCCGTGTCAACGAGCTCTTTGCGGCCCTCTAACGGCATGATATGTCCCGGAAACGGCCCAAAAAGGGCCCCAGAAGCTCCAAATGCCGACAGCCACAAACCAAGAATAGGCCATATCTTTGGCTATATGGCTCAAAATGCGATTCCGGGGGCACCTACACCACACTTTTTGTGGTTTCCACCCCTCAGAATTGCCCAAACGGACGCCTAGACCCCAATACCTAGGCCCACTTCGCTGCGGCAAGCTGCAAGCTCAAGCCCAAACAGGTGGGTGCCCAAATGGGTAAACAGGGTCCAGTAGGGGCAGAAGGATGACTTTTCTCAAAAATGATCCTAGACCATGTGCGACGCTAAAACAAGTGTTTTTGGACCGTTTTGAGCTTGTGGTGGCCCATTTTGGTCCTCCGAAAATCCCACAATGCCTTCAAAATGGGCTGTTTTGGGACCAAAAATGGGTCAAAAACGGGTCAAAAACGCATTTTTCCAAACCTCATCCTAGACCATTTGGGGTGCACCAACGGGTGAAATGAGCCCATTTTGAGCCCATTTTGGGGCATTTTGGCCCCTCAAAAGTACAAAAAGCCTTGAAAGTGGGCCTCGTGGTGATGGGGTTCACTTGCAAGCTGATTCCACTTTGTCAAGAGCCATCAATGTGTGAATCATTCTTGATGTCCCTCACCGGTCATAGCTGATGTTCCCTCCCCCACCAACTCGGTCCCAATATTCAGTCTTGATTAGGGTCACCGAGCTGGTGGAACCAGTCTTGGTTTTATAACCCTTTTTAGTGTCTAGGGTGGACCTACCAGGTTTAGCAGCAGCAGCAAGCAAGCAGCAGCACGCGCGAAATGGGGAAAAATCAGCATTCCGCCGTGGTGCTTCGGATTTGGTTGAAATTTTGGTGGATGATACCTATGGGTGTGAGGGACAACTACACAAAGTTTGAGCAAGAAACCCAACGGTGGCGGCCAGGAACAGCTGTCGCAGGTGGCGGACCTCGGTTTCAAAAACTGCAATTTAGAGCCAAAAGCAGCCATTTTTGGGCCAAAACAGCCCTAGAACCCATTCAAAACGGCCAAACAAAGAGAAAGGGTGGGTACACTCTATGTGCAGCTTGACTTTCCCGTGTCAACGAGCACTTTGCGGTCCTCTAACTCCACCATGTGTCCCGGAAACGACCCAAAAAGGCCCCCAGAAGCCCCAAATTTTGTGTAGACTGGCTGGCGACAGCCACAAACCAAGAACAAGCCGTACCTTTGGCTACATGGCTGAAAACGCGATTATGAGGGCACCCAATCAATCCGCAATCCCCCACTTTTTGTGGTTTCCACCCCTCAAAATTGCCTAAACGGACACCTAGACCCCAATACCTAGGCCCACTACGCTGCGGCAAGCTGCAAGCTCAAACCGAAACAGGTGGGTGCCCAAATGGGTCAACAGGGTCCAATAGGGGCAGAAAACTAACTTTTCTGAAAAATGATCCTAGACCATGTGTGATGCTAAGGCAAGTGTCTTTGGACTGTTTTGAGCTTGTGGTGGCCCATTTTGGTCCTTTCAAAATCCCACAATGCCTTCAAAATGGGCTGTTTTGGGACCAAAAATGGGTCAAAAATGGGTCAAAAACGCATTTTTACAAAACTCATCCCAGACCATTTGGGGTGCACAAACGGGTGACATGAGCCCATTTTGAGCATATTTGGGGGCATTTTGGCCCCTGAGAAGTCCAAAAAAGCCTTGAAAGTGGGCTTTGTGGTGAAGGGGATCACTTGCAAGCCGATTCCACTCTATCAACGGGCTTCAATGTGTGACTCATTGGTGTCCCTCACCATTCATAGCTGGCGACAGCCACAAACCAAGAACAGGCCATATTTTTGGCTACATGGCTCAAAACGTGATTCCGAGGGCACCTAATCCACCCGCAATCCCCCACTTTTTGTGGTTTCTACCCCCTCAAAATTGCCCAAACGGACGCCTACACCCCAATACCTAGGCCCGGTAGGCTGCGGCAAGCTACTAGCTCAAACCGAAACAGGTGGGTGCCCAAATGGGTCATCAGGGTCCAATAGGGGCAAAAAAATGACTTTTCTCAAAAATGATCCTAGACCATGTGTGATGCTAAAACAAGTGTTTTGGACTGTTTTGAGGTTGTGGTAGCCCATTTTGGTCCTTTCAAAATCCCAAAACCCAGACCATTTGGGGTGCACCAACGGGTGAAATGAGCCCAGTTTGAGTATATTTGGGGGCATTTTGGCCCCTCACAAGTCCAACAAAAGCCTTGAAAGTGGGCCTTGTGGTGAAGGGGATCACTTGCAAGCTGATTCCACTCTGTCAACGGGCTACAATGTGTGACTCATTGGTGGCCCTCACCATTCCTAGCTGATGTTCCCTCCCCCACCAGCTCGGTCCCAATATTCAGTCTTGATTAGGGTCAGGGTCACCGAGCTGGTGGAACCAGTCTTGGTTTTATAACCCTTTTTAGTGTCTAGGGTGGACCTACCAGGTTTAGCAGCAAGCAAGCAAGCAGCAAGCAGCAAGCAAGCAAGCAGCAGCACGCGCGAAATGGCTAAAAATCATCTCCGTCGTGGTGCTTCATATTCAGGTGAAATTTTGGTGCATGATACCTATGGGTGTGAAGTACAATCACACAAAGTTTGAGCAAGAAACTCAACGGTGGCGGCCGGGAACGGGATTCGCAAGTGGCGGACCTTAGTTTCAAGAACTGCAATTTAGGGCCAAAAACAGCCATTTTGGGGCCAAAAAAAGCCCTGGAACACATTCAAAACGGCCAAACGAAGGGAAACGGTGGGTACACTGCACCTGCGGCTTGACTTCCCCGTGTCAACGAGCTCTTTGCGGCCCTCTAACTCCATGATATGTCCCGGAAACGGCCCAAAAAGGCCCCCAGAAGCTTCAAATGCCGACAGCCACAAACCAAGAACAGGCCATATATTTGGCTACATGGCTGAAAATGCGATTCCGAGGGCACCTAATCCACCCGCAACCCCCCACTTTTTGTGGTTTCCACCCCTCAGAATTGCCCAAACGGACGCCTAGACCCCAATACCTAGGCCCACTTCGCTGCGGCAAGCTGCAAGCTCAAGCCCAAACAGGTGGGTGCCCAAATGGGTCAACAGGGTCCAGTAGGGGCAAAAAGATGACTTTTCTCCAAAATGATCCTAGACCATGTGCGACGCTAAAACAAGTGTTTTTGGACCGTTTTGAGCTTGTGGTGGCCCATTTTGGTCCTCCGAAAATCCCACAATGCCTTCAAAATGGGCGGCTGTTTTGGGACCAAAAATGGTCAAAAATGGGTCAAAAACGCATTCTTCCAAACCTCATCCTAGACCATTTGGGGTGCACCAAGGGGTGAAATGAGCCCATTTTGAGCCCATTTTGGGGCATTTTGGCCCCTCAAAAGTCCAAAAAGCCTTGAAAGTGGGCCTCGTGGTGATGGGGTTCACTTGCAAGCTGATTCCACTTTGTCAAGAGCCATCAATGTGTGAATCATTCTTGATGTCCCTCACCAGGCATAGCTGTTGTTCCGTTCCCCACCAGCTCGGTCCCAATATTCAGTCTTGATTAGGGTAAGGGTCAGGGCTAGGAGCAGGCTGAGGGTTGGGGTGGGCGTTAGAGTCAAAGTTGCGTTCAAGGATAGTGTTGGGGTGCTCCACCGCCTGTGCGGGGAGGGCCGCTACGGGGGCAAGGGGAATAAAAAAATTTTTTGGGCGCATTCGGCGCCACCCTATGTATGGTTGGTAGCTATTGACCCTTGGTAAGTAAGTGGGCCCGGAGGGCAGGGAGGGGGGTGGGGTGGGGGAGGGGGTCGCGTACCCGAACTGAGGAGACGCCCCCCCCTCGTGGTAGGGGCAAAGTTGAGTGCAGGCCTATGCAACAGAAAAATCTGAGTGCGCATTTTCTTAGCCCAATTAGCCCAATTCCTTGCGACCCAGGATGTTCCCGGTCATCGGTTTTGCTTTCCCCTCCTCACCTTATCACAGTGGCAACAAGGCACTTAAAACCAACTACAATGCAATCATGTGTAATTTGACTGTTGGTCCCAACGGTTGCACAACCCATTCCACATACCTCTCATCCTCTCAACCAACCAGTCTGTAATAGTCTTTGTTGCTGGCCGTTTGCCAAAAAAGGGCCCTGCCACCCTCTCAAGAAAGGTGTCCCAACGCCACCCAACAAAAGAACCCCCTTTTCCAGTCCCCCCTACTCGGGTTCACGAGCTTCAACAACCCCCACCCCTGCAATTGCTGCAATCTTCCAGTTTGACAAACTGGAGAAAGTGAAAGTTTTAACAATAGAGTTTGCAGGAACTGCACAGAGGTGCACAAAAATTATCAATATACTGCTAAAATGCAGCAGCATGGGCTCAAAACGGGCTCAATTCACCCATTTGCACCTTCCAATGGTTCACGGTCGTTTCGGGAAAACACATTTGACCCATTTTTGACCCGTTTGTCCCAAATTGGCCCATTTTCAAGGCGCTTTGGACGTTTGATGGGCCAAAATGGGCTCATTTCATTTGTGCATGTATCCCAAATGGTCCACTATCATTCTTGGAAAAAACACCTTTTCGACCCACTTGTGACGCATTTTTGCTCCCCAAACAACCCGCATTTTGGGTTTCCGAGGCCCAAAACGGGCCAACACAATCTCAAAACAGGCTGAAACGACTTGTTTGGCGTCCCAGGTGGTCTATGAGCAATTTTGAAAACACCCAACTTCACGAGGGGAGCCAAGTTGTAGCCCTTGACCACCCCCCCCTCAAAAGGGCTGAAATGTTTACAAGGTGTGGACCATATTTGGTCCAAATTTGGCACCAAAGGCAGCGGAGATTTGTTTTTTAGCATATCATGGGGGGTAAAATGTCGTTTTCACCCCATGTGTGTACACTAAAAGTGCTCAGCATTTCATGGGGCAAAAATAGTCAGGGTAACTACTACAGGAGGGGGGGGGAGGGGTGCCTGGGGACAATTTCGCCAAGGAAAAGTTCGAGAGGGGAAAATTTCGCCACCCTTGAAATACCCAAGGCTCCAAGTACCACATGCCCAAATGACCGCAACAAAACAACAAGACATGCACCAAACAGAGAGTCCAAAGTTGCAACACATTGCCACAACATGGTCCCAGAACTACAAACGCGCCTGAGCCAACCATTTCTTGCGCAGCTTCATATTCGTTCGAAATCGCACCTGGCCCTTCTCAAGAAACACAATGCCTGCAGCTGTGGTGTAGGATGGAACTGTTACGACAAAATTTCACGATGGAAAATTTTCGCCACCTTTCCTAACAGCGAAATTTGCCCCGCAAAATTCTCCCCGCGAACCCGGTCACCGGTGCGGATCACACAAGAAGCTTCATGCACGGACAGTTGTGCAAACGGGCAACATACACCCCCTTTTCAAAGTGCGGTCTCTGCAGCCACCACGTCATGAGGGTATGTAGTGAAAGCATTTGGAATACAAAGGAAGTAGAGTGCATGAAATAAAGAGATTTTTGTTGGGTTCCGTGTTGTTTTTGCTGTTGTTGTTGTTGTTGTTGTTGTTGTTGCTGTTGTTGTTGTTGTTGTTGTTGTTGTTGTTGCATGCTAGATGGATTTCAGAGAACACAGGTGTAGCAATATACATGCATGCATGCAAATTTTTTCGTCTTGCATCTTCAACGCCAACAGTCAGTGTTGGCTAAAGCGCTTGACCTAGACACTATGCTGTGCCCAGAGGGCCCTCTTGAGGAGGGCTGGGTCCTTGGGTTGGCTGAGCTAGGATTCCTGTGGATGTTCCACCCATGGCATGCATCATACGACGTACATTTCTGAGGATGACTGCAAGCAATCTTCTTTCCAGACACAGCTACACCAGTGGTAATACCAGCGCAATAAACCCTTTTGGACCTCACAATGTTTTCACACCTGAGCCGGCTTTGAGATCACTCAGTTTGGAACTGCAAGAGGCGGGTTTTCCCCTCAGAACTGTTTGTCTGTTGTGCCCAGAGTGAATCCAAAATAATGGTTCGCACTCCTCTCCAACAATCAACATACGAATCCGCTTATCTGGCCATTGCCCACCTGGCCCCCCAACAGGCGAGAAAATGATTCATCCTCTTGTTCCCCATGGTCCTCCCACTGCCAGAAGAAAATGCCATGTATGCACGAGCGACAGAAGAAAATGCCATGTATGCACGAGCGACAGCACTTGGATGTCAAGGAGGAAGGGACTGACAAGCACGCTTAAAGTCAAATCATGTCAGCCCTTATCAATGCATACTGTATGAAATAAGGCCTCAACCACCCACGATCCTGCTGACATAACGTACCTGTCTTCTGCAATCATTCTCTGGACATCCTCATATGTGTACTGCCCGTGTGAAACACTGGCAGCATACGTGTCATACTGGGGCAGGCAATCACGCGCTGCGGGCTTCTTCCTTCGCTTTGTCTTCTTAGGGGCTGCAGAGGGTGGCTCTTTAACAAGATCTGGGCAAACGAGAGCCAGTGTATATCTGGGGTCTGTTGCCGAGGTTACGAGATCATTCCTCTCAACCCCCCTCGCCCCCCTGTGCACATGTGTTGAAGGCTCGCCTCTTCATTGCAAATGTGATACGACAAACATGCAAAGTGTGATAGGTTCCAAGTGACATTTAAGGGTCAATAAGATGCATTGTCACACGATATGCAGCACATAGCATGCACATTGTATGCGCATCAACTGCAAACATATACACTCTTGCAGGTCCACATCACTGACTCAGCCCATGCAGGTGCTTAGCAATGGGAGGCAGAGGAGGGGAAGGACCTGTAAATCGATATTGGCTTGCCACATAGCATAGCAACATCACATGATGCTGCCTATACTTATCCTCCATGCTCCACCTTACATGTACTGTCTAGGGCGTGCTGCAGATAATTTTTAGCTCAGAGTACTACCTGGAGACCTCTGGTCAATTGCCCCATGCTCAACCCTGCCTGTGGTACCAATGATATTGGGCCTACATGGGCAGAGATAAGGGTTCCTCCCACACACACACGATGTGAGGGAAACCAATGAACCAACGACCCCAAGCACCCACTGTGGATGAGCACAACAGGGCAGACGAATCACAGGGCACTGGTCTCCAAACACCTCATCAGGCCATCATATTGTAGAAAGTCATGTGGCTAGGCGCCTTTCTGAAAGGAGTCCGGGAGGGGATGGGACGTGGGAGGGTATCTCCAATGTTCTTGAGTCACAGGCTCCGGTCCTACCCATTTCCGGACTAGCCAGGGAGAGGGAAGATGTAAGTTGTTTACCGCAGCACCATTCTCATGTTGATGAGTTCGTTGAGTCAGACGTAACCGCCTGCTTGCACACACAAGGGGTGGGGGTGGGGATGGGAGCAGGTGTGTCCAATGGGCCGGCCCGCCATTGCCACTGCATGCAGCAGGGGGGCATCCGAGCACCAAGCCCCTATTGTACCATCAGGGGACACGGAGGGTGGTAGCGTCCAGCTGCTGTACGAGGCTCCCTGCTAGTGTGCCTGTTTTTTGAGCCATTGCAGCGTCCAAGAGATGGCACAGCACTTGAGCATGGGCAGGGCTGGTATGATGTGGTACATGTATTGGACTGTTTGTTTGTAGTCGTGTTGGCTGGTGGACAAGCTGCGCACGATTGCCGCATGGGCCGCACGCGCTGTCTTCTTTGTGTTGAACCCGGACAGCAGGGACACTTGGGCCCAAGCTGCCACGGATAGTAACTCGCTGGCCCAAGAGCGGCACCAGGGCCTGGCGTTGCTCAAGACGCCTGCAAAAATGCACAGTAGGTAAGCAGGGTGGGACATGTCTGAGGTGATCAGGGGGGGACCCAATTTTAAGGTCCTGTTGGGGTTCAAGGTACTTGGGCTGTACAAAGCAGGTTCCCACGCCACCGGGGGCTCTGTGGAGGCTGAAACCGAGAGCAGCACAGTGTGGGGTATGGCATGTGAATTTGCATACATCGCTCTGTTTTTGAAGGCAGTCGCACAAGACTGCCAGGTTCCAACAACGCTCAAGAATGGAGCAAACTTGCTGGACAATACCCACAGACGGGGAATCGGGGAAGGTAGTACCTATCATCACGTTGTCCCGGAATTGCAACTTTACCCATGGGGTGGTGCCAGGTCGGAAAACCTTCAGGCGAGACCTCTAGGCGACCCAAGGCGTAAAACAGTTTTCTGTGCGTGCATGTGGTCCACAGGGAGTGTAGGTCACCTACTTGTGCAGAAAAAGAGCCTCCCATTGGGATGCATCCGGATCGAGAGCACAGGTTTCCCGCTGCACAGATGTAGTTGTTATTTTCCATCTCAAACTGGATTGTATCTGTCATTGTTTGATGTGCGATGTACCAGAATTTTGTGGAGTTTGCCCTCCCGGCACGATCCAACTTTTTGGAGTCTTTGTTTATGGACCAGATCAGCTCATTCATTCTCCATCGCTTGCGTTTAACAAGCCATTCGCTTGCCTCTTTGACGTGCTGGAGAATGTCCACAGGATCAACATCATTAAATTGGTCCTTGCAATCGACCTCGCTGAGGTGTGAGCAACTAACAGACTGCAGCCAGTGAAACCAACGGGACACATCGTTAATGCTGTGCGCCAAAAATGCTATGGGGATTTTGTGGGAGAGTTGTTGCAAGAACGTGTTGTTTGCGCGCGTGGCAATACATAGTGTGTGCTTGGGGAGCAGGGGTTGGGGTAATGTTGTGATCCCCCTCCAAGCCGATTATTTACGGGGGTTTACAGTGGTTTTGGCCCCCGGCCCCCAAATTGTGTAAATTGTTGTAAATTTTCTCAAAAGTGGCGTAAATTTTCGTAAAAATAGTCCAAATTTAAAGAATGGACGGTGTCACTCAACAGCTCAACCAATTACAAAAACTCCAAACATTGTAGTATGGTGTTTTGAACTTTGGTTGCTTGGGCCTTGTGACCCCAAGTGGCTTTTTCCCACCATTTGTATGATTGGTTTTGTGTTTGGATTCAAAAATTTTTGTGTGTACATACCTAATTAGACCGGCAAGCTGGGTTTTTTCGAGGTGGGTTTGCCCAAGCACAGCCGGGGGTGGAGGGGGTAATGTGGGCTGGGAAATGCACCATGGACCCAGGTTGTGGTCCAAAAATTGTGCCGTCACACAGGAAGAGAAATACTGAAAAAACACTGCACAACAGCTGCAAAAAAAGTGGCACATTCATTGCAAGGGAAAGGGGAGCAGTGTGGTTGGGGTGCGGTACCTACATTAGTTTCGCGCTGTCAATGGTAGTGGGAAGGTACTCTTCATCTGTTTATAAAATTTGGTAGGATTGTCCACATCCATTGACGGCAAAAAGCCCAGAGCACTCCGACCCCCTTATCAACATAGCGGATATATAGTGTTGAGCCGATTCTCGTGACGAACTGCTGGACATATTTGAGCTTTGTTCCCGTCTCAGACCAAAGGGACTGGGGCAAGTAACGAGACAGCGGAGGGCACTCTGCCCCTATCTGTTTCCGAACTTCTCCAAATCCTCAATCGGTTTCTAGCGCACCCGGGGACCGGGGAGTGGAAGGGGGTCATTTGGGCGACCCAGCAACCCATTAGGGTAAGGTATGTGTGAGGGGATCAAGGCAATGTGGCCATCGCTGTGGACCGTGTTGCCAGGAACATGAGACATACAGTGGCAGGTACAAGGGGTTTGGTCAGCCAGGTTATCGAACTTCCTTGCCTCTTTTTCGCACACACAGCGCATTGTCTTGGGATTGCTCCGAACTATGCATACTGCCTTATTGATTGCCTGTTTTTCCTAGGCTGCTTTTGCCATAGAGGCGACCATTTTTCGGGTCACACGGTGAATGGCTGACGTTTGTAGAAGCGTGAGGTTTGGGACGACCACGCTACCGAGTATGTATATGGGTATAGAGCGTTGGGAGGCCAAGTGGCGCCGGTTGTCTTGCAAGAATTTCAAGCGGGGGTAATCACGGAGGCATTTTGACTCCGTTATGCTACTGAGAACAATGAGGACGCGCTGATTGAGCCACCCCCTCGGCTGACTGTGTGCCCCATCCGTGCATATACCTCAGGCGATGTCGTTGCATGCCCATTTTTTGAAAACATGCCACCACATGTACAAACACACACACACACAAACACACACATGTTTGAATCGCCCAGTCAAGCACAATCTGCAAACAAGCAAGGCAATAGCCCCAGACATACTGAAGGTTGTTCTGCTAAGAGACGATGCAAGCCACCTCCCATGGAAAACCATGGCATCCAAACTTCCCAGATCATTGTTGTGGACTCTGTTCTAGACATCTTCCCCTAAGTGATGCAGCCTGCTGACGTTGGGGAGATCTAGTCACCATCAACATTGGCTTTGTGCGCTCCGTGATCTATTCTATGTGGTGCCAGGTGACCATGCATCATCCACTTGCGGTGTTCTCCCAATAAGGGTCCATTCAACCCGAAGATCTTCGAACTCCCATTGCCCCGTGCCTCCTCTGTTTCACTCCTCCACCCGCTCTCCAACCCTTTTTTCTTGGTGTTCCTCCTTGCACTGGTGCACACTTTTGTTTTTTTGTTTTGTTGTGTGTGCGCTTCTTGTTCACCTGTTCGTTCTCGGGTATAATGCCCTCTAATGCCGGGCCTTGTACTAGCTCCCTCTCATCCTAGGCCTATATGTACTCAGGGGGGGGGGTCTGATAAGCGGCACGCGGCGTCAATTACTCTATTTTGGGGCAGGGGTAAAAAAACCGGGATTTTTTGGTCAAAATTGGTCCTATTTTTTCGGCATTTAAATTAGAAAGAGGTGTTTTTCAATAGGAGTTAACAAATGGACCACAACACCCATTAAAATGAACCCCCCACCCCCCGATAAAAACAACACACACATATTGACACAAAGAGTGGCTGCTCTTCTGACGTACCCAGGAGGTGGCGGCCGTGCCATCGTTACACTTTCTTGTGGGAGTATATACCCCCCCCAACTAAGCGTGGATTGCGAGTCCCTGACCCCAACTCAAGGGGCCACGCAACAAAGCGTGGATTGTGTGTCCCTAACCCCAACTCAAGGGGCCACGCAACAAACCGTGGATTGTGAGTCCCTAACCTCAACTCAAGGGGCCACACAACAAAGCGTGGAGTTGTGAGTCCCTCACCCCAACTCAAGGGGCCACGCAACAAAGCGCGGATAGTGAGTCCCTAACCCCAACTCAAGGGGCCACGCAACAAAGCGTGGATTGTGAGTCCCTCACCCCAACTCAAGGGGCCACGCAACAAAGCGTGGAGTTGTGAGTCCCTAACCCCAACTCAAGGGGCCATGCAACAAAGCTTGGATAGTGAGTCCCTAACCCCAACTCAAGGGGCCACGCAACAAAGCATGGATTGTGAGTCCCTAACCCCAACTCAAGGGGCCACGCAACAAGGCGTGGATTGGATAATTGGCCCGGATTCCTCAATAACACCGGAAAATTGGGGGCCCAAAATTGGGCAGATTGGCTTAAGGCGCACCCAATGTGTTCTAATTATTGGAGCAACTCCATTTCAAGGTGGGGGGTGGGGTAGCTTGATACAATGCACGCAACTCAAGGGGCAACAAAGCAAACAATAGACAAAACTGAAAACCACCCCATTTCCCAAATTTTCAAGGGGTCCAAAAAACGGGGGGGTTTCAAAAACCCCACCCCGCATTTCACTTTTCAGATCCGCCCCCCCCCCCCCCTGTATGTACTTAGGTAGAGCACACCACCCATGGATTTTGGTGGTGTAGCATCTCCCTCTTAAATGCCGCATGCTTGGGAATGTCTTTGGTCTCTTCCCAGGCATGGAGCCATGATGCAGGCATTAGCTTGTCTTTTCCTTTCCTGTGCGCACTTCATATTATTTTTGTTTGTGTGGTTGCTTCTTTGGGGAAAAGAGGGGCACCCTATTGTGCAACTGCATGGGTTCCACCGCTGTGGCAATACAATCATTGGGATGTTCTTCTTCCTTGGGGGCAACCCTCGTGCATCATTCCAGAGGTCACCACTGCTAGTCATGCATGCTCTTGGCTGTTGGTTGTCCCCAAAACGGGGAATTTGGCCCACATCCAGCACCCTCACTTTGTGGTGGTTTGAAATTTGGCAAGCTAGGCGGGGGGGGGGGGGGGCTTTCCTTGCAACCAAAATATACCCTAGACATGGCCCTTTTAGACAATCAACATTTGACACAATACTCAACACAATAGGTGGTGAAGCGGAATGGTAACTATACAGCTCTTGGTACATCTATTAGAAGTACCACAACTAGCGAGGCACGCAACACCAGCAACACAATGCCAGCAACCACAATTACCCTTGCCCTTCATATGGCTCCTTGCCGTACCCCTTGTTGCCTTCGCTAACTAGGAGCGTGTTGTTGTGCATTCTTCTTCAATATTCATAGCACCGTGGGGGAGTGTTTGCCCGGAGCGCGCATAGCATGCTACTTTTGTACCAAGTATCCTTCCTGACTTTCGCCTCAGCTTTGCCATCCCTGAGAGAAGCCCCCAAAGCAGACCAAAATCAACGCCAAACCCTTCCCTACAAAGCACCCAGCACAGAACTTAAGACCAAAGTTGTGAATTCCTCTTCCTCAACACATGTGACATGTGTCAATCTCAGTTTTGTTCCCACAAGTGTGTGGGTCAATACACTTTGCACAATACTGCTCATTGCATTCACGGGGCCATGCCAGACATCACAAAAAAGGTTTTGTGCGCCTAAAGGCTTTGTGTGCCTAACGTTGGCTTCAAGACTCTGCCTAATGCATGCTATTTTCTCTCTGAGAAGGGTTTGTTGGGGCACTACAGGTGTCTACGGAGTCTCTGCAGCCCCAGGATCGGACTCAATTGTCAAGGAGGCCACTCAGAACGTCACAGGCATGGAATGACATATGCTATCGCCCAAACCATGGCTTATGGACCAGCATGCATGGGTTCGCTCATTTGCTTAAGGTGGGTCCCACCCACTGGGGATAGGGAGGCAGTCCTGGTGGCTTTTTGCAGGTCTGGGGGAAAAAGCCCAGTGGGACCGGCTGCTTCTGTTTAGGTGTTTAGGGTTACACCAACTTTCAGCAATGCTCTGTACCTGGGGTCATAATCCCAAGATTTAGTGGTCTGGAGGGGGGCGCTTGAGATTTCTTGTGATGACACCGTCCCTGATCCTGTACCTGAACTGCAAAAGGTCAGCCCAAAATTGTGGAGAACACTGATACCTGAGGGATGCAGGCATGATTTTTGTTTGGCAAAATGGTTTCGCCACCCTTTCGCCAACCTATCTGTCCCCACCTCTAAGCCCCCTGCACTAAGACCCGCGTCCTTCTCCTAGCTCTTTCCTCTCTGCCCCCACTTACCCAATACAGCTGCTCGAGTTCTCCACACTGCCACCCCATATGCCCTTGTCCTTCTGCATTCCCTTCCAATCCAACACAATCTCTCCCAATAGCCCTCCCACCAACAAACCTTCCATTGCCACAGGCTCCGATTCTGGTGGCATATCAGATAGAGGCTCTGGCACAACATCAGATTCAGGCTCTGGCGCAATGTCTGAGACTGGGTCTGGCAAGATATCTGACACTGGCTCTTGGGCTGCATTAGCGTCGGGTGTAGCAGCGACTCCATCAGCAACACCATGGTCTTGTGGAGGTGAGTCACCAGGGGCCTCATCCTTCGTGTGCGTGTGATGCACTGCAGGCTCAGATTCAGAATTCTCAACGTCCGGTGAAGAGTCTGCGTGCGACACCGCTGAGCTCAGGGCCTACAAAAGGCACGTGTCTACTGGTACTATCATGCCTCCCCCAACCCCTCCCGAACCCTTTCGAACTTTAAGTTGTGAACAAATGGGCTTTTGCAGCTGAAAACCACCCATGTGCAGCAACATGGCCCCAATGCAGCCAATAACCGCCCTGCGCAGTGGCACACTGCCTTTGTGCAAATACATACTGCCCCTGTGCGGTCACACACACTGCCCCCTGTGCAGTTACACACACTGCCCCTTGTGCAGTTACAGACTGCCTCCTGCTCCCATGCAGTGTGGTGGTGCACTGCAAGGTCTCCATTGCACACTGAAACCCCCCCCCCCCCCGTGCAGTGTGGCAGGGAACTGCGCAAACCCACCTCACCAATGAAAGGCCATTGCCCGGGACGAGCCCTCACGGTTGTGGGTTCCATCTAGCCCCCTTGCAGTGTCACAGTGTACTGACGGATACCACTATCCAGCTGTGGCGGTGCAATGCACAATGTACACCACCCACCACAACCCCTTGCAGTGTGGCAATGCATTGAAGGATACCATACTATCCACTGTAGTGTGGCAGTGCACTGCAACACCTCCACTGCCCCTCTACACTGTGGCAAAGGATTGAAGGATACTACTACCCACTATGGCCCACTAACTCCCTTTGTGCGGCGGCAAAAGGATGCCACTGCCCACTGCCCCCATACAATATGGTGGTGCAACGAAGAGAGCCACCTCATCACCATGAGATGAAGTCAACACCCGCCAGAAAGGCTGTTGTGATCATCTGGCCTGCTTCCACTGTGGCACTCACTGTACTAAGGAATACCACTACGGATCGCCTGTGTACAGTATGGCAGTGATCTCAAGGATACCACTACCCACTACCCCACATGGTGTGGCAATGTCCTGCGGGATGCCACCGCCCATAGCCCCACAGTGTGGCCAGTGTGGCCGTGCATTGAAAGATCTCAACTGCTCACTGCCCCTCTGTTCCCAACCCTTCCCATTGGGGGACAAAATTGGAATTGGCCCCACGGTACAAGGTTGGGGGCAACATCAAACTTCGGCCACAAGCAGGCGCATTCCCTACATGACCCTTGCTATTTATGGTGTCCCCAACACTTGAGAGCGGGGAAGAAAATCGGATTTGATTCACTAGATACACCCCTGCACCCCTACAATGTGGTAGTCCGCTGAAAGATATCACTGCCCACTGCTCCACTCTTGCACACTTCACTGAAGGATACTCCTACCCAATACAACCCCCGGTTGCGGAGGTCTACTAAACGATACCCCTGCCACTACGCACCTCAATAGGGCTGTGTAATACAGAGAGTACAACTGCCCATTGCACCCACTGCACCCTTGTGCAAAGTGTGTAGAGGAAAACCAGTACCACTACGGGCATTTGGTAAAACCTAGTACGCGCCGTAGTAAAACCTAGTAAAATGTAGTAAAACCTAGTAAAATGAAGAAAAATCTAGTAAAATGTAGTAAAACGTAGTCAAAAAAATCTTTAAAAAAATTTTTTAAAGAAGTTTTTTGTAATAGGTGAAAAAAGCCAAAATTAAAAAAAATTCTTATTAGGTTACTAGGTAGATACAGATTTGGACTTGAATTCGAACAAAACATTCAAAGTTTATTGGGGGGGGGGTCAACGGTAGGTGGTATTTGTGTTTAAGGGCATGGTGCCCCCTGGTCGATTCCACGCCACTTGTGTACGTGGCGGCCCACCCGAGCCAAACCGTGTATTGCAAGGTCAGCAGAAACAAAATCATGCTCAAGAAAAGAAAGAGATTATATATCATATATATATATATATGGGTAATACACGCATTCCCCCCCCCCCCCCCCTCCCACCACTACTAGGTGCGTCTTCAATGGGAAGTAAGGACATCCCCCCCTATTTTGAGGTTGGGGAACTCAAAAAAACATGTTTTCGAAGTGAATTGGATGGTTATTAGTGGGTATTTGCCCCTATAAAGGTCTAAAATGGCGAAAATTAGGGTATGACATCACTGCTGTTAGGATCCTAACCAGAGTACCAAAAATAACCACTAAATCCTAAAAATAACCCACACCACCCCTATATACACCCAATGACATGGTAATTCATTATTTTTAACATACCCTTGTCCATTTTCATGTCGCTGAAAGTATTATTGGGGGTATTTGGTGCTATTGGGGCTATTTTTAGGGGTAAAGTGGCTAATTTTAGCACTTTGGGTAGGATGATGTCATCAGTGATGTCATACCCTATTTTTAGCCCAAAAACCCTGTCTACAGCCCTCCCACTGCCCCATCCGAGCCCGAAACCCATTTTTTTTGTGTTTCCCGACCTCAAAATAGGTGGGAGGGGTCCCTAGTCGTGCCCCAAGTCGCACACTAGGGTCCAAGGTGGGGGGGGGGGGAATGCGCGTATTACCCATATATACATACATACATACATATATATATATATATATATATATATATATATATTACTACACCCCCCTCCCCTTAAATTTAGCAAACAACAACAACAACAAGCACGTCTTCATGCCGTTTTGGCCATTGCTCCGTCCCAACGCTTCGGATCTTACGCCCATGTAGCCACCTTGGAGCCTAGATGGTGCCCTTGCCAAATCCAAGTTTTGAGCCAGAAACTTACCGGTGGTGGCCCGGGGCGTGGGCGTCAAGTTGGAAGGTGCCCTCCCAAAATCTGCGCAGTTTTGGGCCAAAAACATCGATTTTTCGCCCAAAATAGCCCAAACGAAGGGAAATGGTGAGTACACCTCATGTGCGGCTTGACTTCGCCGTGTCAAAGAGCCCTCTAGTGCCCTTCAACTCCACGATATGTCCGAGAAACGGCCCAAAAAGGCGCCAAAAAGCCCCAAAATCTGCGCAATGTGCACCAACACCCCGAAACCAAGCACGGGCCGTATCTTGGGCTATGTGGCCCAAAATCAGATTCCGAGGGCACCTAGTCCACCCGCAACCCCCCACTTTTTGTGGTTTCCAAGCCTCAGAATCGCCCAACGAGCCACCTGGACCCCCGTACCAGTGGTCACTTGGTGCAGCCGGAGGGCAGCCCAGCCCGTGCACGGTGGGGGCCAACGGTGGGTCTACCAGGGTTCCCGGGGCGGAAAAAATCATTTTTTCCAAAGTTGTTCCTAGACCACTTGGGATGCTCAAACAAGTGTTTTTAGGCCGTTTTGAGCCCGTGGTGGCGCGTTTTGGGCCATGGAAAATCCCAAAATGCCTTGAAAAGGGGCCGTTTTGGCACCAAAAATGGGTCAAAAATGGGTCAAAAACACATTTTTCCAAAAGTGATCCCGGGACATTTGGGATGCTCAAACAAGTGTTTTTAGCCCATTTTGACCCCGTTTTAACCGAGTTTATCCCCTTCCACCACATGTATGTACCACCTTAGCGCCATATGGTGGAGCCACCTAGAGTTGGGGAGAGGGGTGTAGATAAGAGGCTATATATATATATATATATATATATATATATATATATATATATATATATATATATATATATATATATATATATATATATATATATATATATATATATATATATATATATATATATATATATATATATATATATATATATATATATATATATATATATATATATATATATATATATATATATATATATATATATATATATATATATATATATATATATATATATATATATTATGTAGTAATATATTACTACACCCCTCTCCCCTTAAATCTAGCTAACAAGCAACAAGCAAGCACTTTTCCTTTCCGTTTGGGCCATTGCTCCGCCTCATCGCTCCGGGCTCTACTCCATCCTACAGCCTAGGTGGTGGCCTTGCCAAATCCGAGTTTTCAGCCAAAAATCCACCGGTGGTGCCCCGAGGCAGGGATGCCACGTGAGGAGGTGCCCTCCCGAAACTGCCCATTTTCTGCCCCAAAAAACAGCCTTTGTTGGCCCAAAACGGCCCTGAAACCCAGTCAAAACGGACCAACGAAGGGAAATAGTTAGTGCACCTCACGTGTGCTTTGACTTCCTCAAGGCAAAGAGCCCTTTGTTGCCCTCTAACTTCGCTATATGTCCGTGAAACGGCATAAAAATGGCTAAAAATGGACACGAAAGTACGCAGTTTGTGTCAAACAGCCCCAAAACCAAGAACAGGCCGTATCTTGGGCTACGTGGCTCAAAACCGAATTCCGAGGGTACCTAGCACACCTGCAACCCCCCACTTTTTGTGGTTTCCAAGCTTCAGAATCGCCCAACGAGACGCCTAGACCCTTGTACTCGTGCTCATCTGGTGGAGCCGCAGGGCACCTCGGCCCGCGCATGGTGGGGGTGAACGGTGGGTCCACCAGGATCCCCGGGGCGAAAAAAATATTTTTTCCAAAGTTGTTCGTAGACCACTTGGGATGCTGAAACAAGTGTTTTCAGTCCGTTTTGAGCTCGTGGTGACGCATTTTGGCCCATGAAAATCCCAAAATGCCTTGAAAATGGGCCGGTTTGGGACCAATAATGGTTCAAAAATGGGTCAAAAACACGTTTTTCCAAAAGTGCTCCTGCACCACTCGGGATGCTCAAACAAGTGATTTTAGCCCATTTTGAGCCCGTGGTGACGCGTTTTGGTCCTTGGAAAATCCGAAGATGCCTTGAACAGGGGCCATTTTGGGACCAAAAATGGGTCAAAAATGGGTCAAAAACGTGTTTTTCCAAAATTGATTGTACACCATTTGGGATGCTCAAACAAGTGTTTTTAGCCCATTTTGAGTTCGTGCTGACGTGTTTTGGCCCATGGAAAATCCCAAGATGCCTTGAAAAGGGGCCACTTTGGGAGCAAAATTGGGTGAAAAATGGGTCAGAAACGTGTTTTTCCAAAAGTGATCCCAGACCATTCGGGGTGCACAAAAAAGTGAAATGAGCCCATTTTGAGGCTGTTTTGACCGAGTTTAGCCCCTTCCGCCACATGTATGCACCAAGTTGTGCCCTCCGAAGTACCTTAGAGCCGTATGGTGGAGCCACTGAGAGTTGGGGAGAGGGGTGTAGATTAGATGGTATATATACACATATATATACGCGGTGTACACACGTGTGCTTTATATGAAGTCGCAAAACACACGCTTGTAGACGAGGTCCGCCTTTGCCTTTGGGTAGGTGGGTTGTGCTGAGGGAGGATTGTGCTTGCACATGTTGCGAAGCACGTCCGTGGTCTTCATATCCAACTCTTCAATCAATTGTTTGTCATACTGCAATTTACGAGAGGCATCTTTGGGGTAAAACTCTAGAACAAAAAAGCCCTTACCACGGATCACCACCTTTGGACGGGCCTCATCTACAAACGGTGGCTTGTCAACCACAAGCCGGTCACCCAACGCGAATGCCAATATAATGCATGACAGTGTGGCAGTAAATTGCACTCTGAAATTGCGCAATGCCACACATATCTCCGAGGGACATAGAACGGAATCATGGAAGGCACACTGATAAACTCCACATTCAGGGCACGTGATGTGGACTGTGTCGTCCCCAAAAAAAAAGGCACGACGAACGGCTGGGTGAACAACAGGGCCTAGCATACATCTCTGCCAACGCCCAACGGGGTGTGGTCTTAGTAGGGGAGGCATGCACAGAATTGCAATAGTGCAAAGCTGCCCGTGCAATCTCACGCAACAACCGCAAGCTGTCTTGTGGAAGTTGGATGCTACCGTTGACAACACGCCTAGACAAAAGGCAGTGTAGCATCAGAACGCATCTTGATGTAGGAAGGTGGGAGAGGGTTGGGAGAGGGTTGGGAGAGGGTTGGGAGAGGGTGGGAGAGGGTTGTAAGAGGGTGGGAGAGGGTTGGGAGAGGGTGGGAGAGGGTTGGGAGAGACGATTCTTTTGAACAAGATTTACATTTTTCACGGCACTTGACCCATCAACCGAAAAAAAAGGCAATCACAAACCGTACACTATCTACAGTAGTTTTGTTCACCTCTTTTCGCGTTTGTCACTATGCGCAGCATGGTTTGTCCACGTGTTTGCACGTGTACCACCATCTGCAGCAGGTTTTTTCACCTTTTTACATGTGTGTCACCAAGCGCAGTATGGTTTGATCACGTCTGTTCACGTCTGCCACCACCCGCAGCACACTTTCTTCATCTCTTTCCATTTGTTCTACTATCCGGAGCCATGGGGCTTTGAAGATCCTGTTGGTGCTGGTGCATGGGCGTCCTTGACCCTCGTTTTTGCAGTCCGAGGGGGGGGGGGGGGAGCTGGCCACTATGACCCTAAGGGCCGGTCCTAGGTGCTGGCTCGCCATGGCATCCCTCGGTACACCACCACATCGCAAGGTGTAGTGGTAGAGTCTGTTGTAAAACCTAGTAAAATGTTTTTAAAATTTTTTGCTAGGTATCAGTTTACTAGGTTCACTAGTCTCTTACTAGGTATCGGGAACCTATTAAAAAATATTTTCCTAGGTTTTAGAACCTAGAAATATAAAGCTTTTTTTTTCTAGGTCGGGAACCAAGTAAAAAAAGCTTTTTTTTTAACTAAGTTTCACAACCTAGTAAAAAAATCAACTTTTTTTTGCTAGGTTTCAGAACGTCCAAAAACAAAAGAAGTAGGCTGTAGAACTTTGGCGCCACTTGTTGGCCACTTCTCATCTTGTCCCCCGCTCTCAGGGGCTTTTTTCCACTAGCCTGGTGAGAGGCCTTTTTGAACTTTGTCCGGGGACCCCCGAGGATGCAGAGTCCGCGGTACAAATTAGTAAAGTTTTTTTTGAAAATAGTTTTACCAAGTTTCAAAACTTAGTAAAACATATTTATTTGTTAACTTTTTCCTTTTGGGGGTGGGTTTTTTACTTAGTAAATTACTTAGTAGAAATAAATTTTACTCAGTAAATTACTTACCCAAAAAATCAGTTGTCCCACTTTTGAATGCCACTGGGCCCACTTGTGGGCCATTTCTGATATTGTCCCCCCGCTGTTAAATCCACGCCGTTTTGTATGGCCCCTTGAGTTGGGGTTAGGGACTCACAATCCACGCTTTGCTGCGTGACCCCTTGGGTTGGGGTTAGGGAGTCGCAATCCACGCTTTATGGCGTGGCCCCTTGGTTGGGGTTAGGGACCCGCAATCCACGCTTTGTTGTGTGGCCCCTTGAGTTGGGGTTAGAAACTCTCAATCCACGCTTTGTTGCGTGGATTTACACCGAGGAGTTGGCCATAGTCAACCTCATTGCTGAAGAAGAAGGCATCCCGGTGCCCATGAAAACCCCTTTTTCACACGCCGCGGTGCCACGGTGCCCCACAAAATGCCATAATCTTGTCGCGGTCGTTCCCTGTGTATGCGGCGGCAATGCGAACATGAATATATAGCAAATTCACATGAATACTGCGAAAATTCATTTTTGCGCACACGTGCACCTCCACCGTGTGGCGTGCGCCAACTCAAGTACGTAGAGCCACCACAACCCATGGTCCCATGTCCGCATGTCCTAGGCCTGCCGCTTGCGGCGGCGTTTGAAACGCTGTGAGAGGACGTGTACCTGGTTGAGGTCACTAAGTGCCCTCTTGTGGACACACCGCGCCAAATGCCGCACTGTCACGGGCCCTTGTCCACGCATGGACCTCTTGGTAACATCCCACCCCTCTCAACGGAGGCTTTCATCTATGATGTGGTTGTCAACCACAACTTGCACACCTAGGCGGACACGCAAGAGGCTTAGGCCCCCGCTATTGCACAACATGCGCTTTAGCCTACGGTGGCTGCATTCCATGGCAAAGCATAAAAGTTTGGAGAGGATTCTCCACTTGCACGCAGAGAAGTACATGTGGTCAATCCACAGATGTGACGACAGGAGCTTAGGCCACTGTAACACTAAGTGGGCGTTGCCCGTTCGTATGCTACCCCGGGGGGGGCGACCCCTCGGTTCTGGACGCCAACTACCCCCCCAACTAACTGTCGGCCGGAGGCCCCTTGGGGTGGGGGGGGGGGGGGGGGGGGCCTTGGAGGGGGGGTCTAGGAGGGGCGCCGGGGAGGGCGGTTCCCGGGGGGGGGGGGGCGGTTCCCGGGGTTCCCGTGGGGGGGGGGGGGTGTCGGGCACCTCCGAACAGTTGGGTATGCGGCCCAGGTGTGATCCGACAGTTCGCACCGCCCCTTCCCACAATAGAGGGTAGGGTATCATCGGCTTGGGTATTCCCAGCCACACTGGGAACCTCAGGGGGGTGGGCTCCTGAGGCGGCCATGGGATTAGAGTTACACCATGCCACAAGACATACATACATGCATACAAAGATATATATATATATATATATATATTTATATTCATATATATAGGGGTTGGAATGCAACTGCAAACGTGTGGTCATAGCAACTCGGGGCGGTGGCCTCGGACCACACCGCCATGATGGTACATCACCCCTCCCCGCTTACACCACACTTGCAGCAGCCTTCTCCCCAAACGTCTCGAGGAATGAAAAACAAGGGCCTAAGACCAAGATTGACTCCTTGGAACACTTTCTACGGATCGACCTAAGGAGGGAGGGGCCTAAGACCAAGAGTGGCTCCTTGGAACACTTTCTACGTATCGACCTAATAAGGGCACAGGAAAAAGCCCTTACTTAAATAACTCACCTTCACTTGATGAGCTATCAGAATCATATGCTGCGGCGGCCGACCTCTTCTTTGGCTGCCAACTAAACACCTGGTTCCTCCTCCCTACACTCTGCAACGAAGCGTGGATTCAAAGATTGTCCCGGTTTCCTCAATAGCACCGGACAGAATTGGCCCACCTGTGGGCAAACTGGCTACGTCACCCCTGTCGTCTCGGGGATCCCCACCGCTATAGAGTTGGGGGGCAGAATCAGAATTGGCCCACTTGTGGGCAAGGTGGCTACATAACCCCTGCCGCCTAGGGGATCCCCACCGCCTCAGAGCGGGGGGCAGAATCAGAAAAAGGCCCACAAGTGGGCAAGATGGCTACATAACCCCGTTGGGCGCCTTCGGCGCCGGGGCGCCTTCGGCGCCCGTTGGCTCCTTTGGCTCATACCTTTGACAACTAACTGTCGGCCGGAGGCCCCTAGGGGGGGGGGGGGGGGGGGTAGTTGGCGTCCTAGGACCCGCGGAGTCGCCCCCCCCGGGTATGCTACATTCGTGTAGCCTTCCTACGTACCCGCCGGACAACCATCCGGTTTGCCATGCATACACACACGTCTTGGCAAAGTTGTCCCATCACTCCCTACAAACATCACCCCATACTCTGCCGCCCACCCGCTTGTTGTTCATTCCCCCCTCCTCAAGGCATATTGTTTTGAGTGCCTCCCACCACCGGGTGCGCATGAATTGTACGGCCGGGGCACACTCCAACCTCACCTTTCCCTTCCCGTTTGCCTTGTCATTGCTCAACCTCCCCTTTGTTACCGCCTTTGCTTGAATGCAACATCTAGAATGGGCTGAAACAAATTGCGCACAACGACAGCGGCGGACTTGCCCGTTGCCGCCGCCACTACATCGCACATGCCCGATACACCACATATAGTGACATGCAGCACCCCGTGCAATCCGTAGTCCGGAATGCGACAGTCGGCTAAAATGTGTCGATCTCTCGCTCCAATTGGGAGCACCACATCCCACCACACGTCGACGGTGTCTTCCAACCCGAGGTTGGCAAGACATTGTGCCCTATTGCATCCACATACCCCACACACCACCTTATTCTCACCGTAAATAGAGGTCGCATTGTCGATTGAGACGCGGTCTCACCTTGTTTGCAAGGTGAAACCACGTCCCAAATCAAAATCAAGCCTCCATTTACGGTGAGCACATGTCCCAATCGAAATTTCTCGCTCCATTCCAAGAGGGCACATGTCCCAACAATGTTTCCGCTGGCGGCCTTTAAAATCTGTGAAGGTTAAATTTTAGAGCAAATTTTAAAGTCAAAATTCAAAGGCGAGACGCATTTTAATATTTTCCCCATGAACACCGATACGCCCCTCCCGGCCAACAAACATGATAAAATGACAGCCACACACTCAAGGCACCCCGTGGGAGTGGAAATTTTTCCAAGCAACCAATCTATCCCCCCGCAAAAAAGGGCAACTTTCGTTTAGCAAATTAATTTTGGTCAAATTTATCAAATATATTGGCTTTAACGTGGGCCTCTAGGGACATTTTGCGTGGCTTTAAATTTCTTTAATTTTTCGGGAAGTAAGCACGGCAAACGGGCAAAGAGGCACGGAATAACGGGCAAAGCGGGCCGAAAGTCAGCGGTGTGCGCAGGTTCATTCAAAGGTGCGGTTCGCAAAGAGTGCACACATGGTGTCATTGGCACTAGACACAAAATCAGGCCCCAGAAAAGAGTCCTAACAGGGCCATGGCCAACATCCAGTGTGCCAACATTCGGAACAAAATCACGCTCAAGAAACAGAGTCCTGACAGGGTCATGGCCAACGCTAGTACCACCATTATAGGCCACCAAGGCATTGGTATGGGGCCAATATAATAGCAATCTTATGTGGTCCACCATTGGTACGCAGAGGAAAATACAGCCCAAAAGACATGCACCCGCTACAAGTAGTTGCAGAATGCACGCTTGTGGATCAAGTCCGTTTTTGTGTCGTTGGACTTGGGCTTTGTACCAGGATTGGGGTTAAGCTGACAAGCGGGCGCGCAACTCCACTATTACGTGCTTGGCCAAGACATTGATGGAAACCTAGTCATGCTCCAGCTGGCCAGATGTATCTCCTCGGTAGCAAACCGGCACCTTGCGCCACTCTCAACGGATGAGGACCTTGGGATGGGTGTCCTCCTTTGTGGGAGTGGCCATGGAAGGTTGCGGCTTGGCCTGAGGGCTTTCCATGCTCTGCTTGGCGGAGGCCTCCTTGCCTTCGAGTTGGGTGGGGGTGATCTGGACACTCTCCTCGGTCGCCGAAAGTGCACCTTCAGCTTGGGTGCAGGGGAGGGGGGGGGGGGCTTAGGAGGGCAAGAAAGCCCAGTCACGCCCTCCAAATCATCACCGGCCGCTTCAACGACCCCTGCAACACGATCAGCATTAATAATGCTGACCCCTACCTTTTGAGGGGCCCAAAAGAGGGCGCAAATGCTACGTCGCCCGTGCATTCTCGAGGATCCCCAAACAAAGGGGGACAAAATCAGACATGGCTGCCTCACCCCTGCCTTCTCGGGGCCCAAAAGAGGGCGGAAGTGCTATGTCACCACTGCATTCTTGGGCGTCCCCAACGCCAAGCGCGGGGACAAAATCAGAAGTGGCCCACAAGTGGGCACAAAGCCTATAGGCACGTGTTTTCGGTAAAATTGGTAATTTTTTCTTTCCCGTAACGTCGTGTAATTTTGTTTCATTTTGGGGGTAAACGCGTGTAGGAAAAATCGTCACATCGTGGAATATTTTTTGTAGCAAACTCGTGTACAAAAAAATTGTCAAGGCGTGTAATTTTTTTTGCCGTAATGTGTGTGACGGGCTTACACGACTTACCGCTAAAAAAATTAGACGACCACACGAATTTTTTTGTTACACGCATTTACCGCAAAAAAAAATTGCACAATTTACAACATACACTTTTTTTTTGCCTTATGAAATGTGAAGTACTTTCTGGGGGTCTATTCTTTTCGATATTTTTTTCGCCATGCTTGCCTGGGGACATGCCCCATGACAATGGCTCACCACAACAACTTGGCGACAAGGCGGGCACTGGTAGACGTCACATAGACGCCACCCCGGACAATGCAGTGGACCACACCACCATCGCCCCCACAATTGCCACAATGGGCGCTGCACCAGCTGGCAGCCAAACTACAGGCCTGCCTATGAACACCGCACAAGGCTGTAGGCACCCCCCGACGGGCCCAAATTCCGCCGTGGCAGCACCTGCAGGGGTCCACTTTACTAACAGCTTGGCCGAGGGAACAACTTTGAGCACCACTGCAGGCAAAACTAACACTTAGATGCGGACGGCCCAGACATTGATCCACACACTGATCCGAAGGTCCTCGGCATGATCCGGGACCAGAGCATCTCCATCCAATATGACATGGAGTGGGACATGGATGAAGATGAGGCGGACAACATGAGTTGGGACAAGAACGGACCAAGCAGAGCCGACACACCAATGACCGGACTCAAAGCACAGCAACTCAATCTTGCAGGTGTACGACGACATGGAGTGGGGCATGGACGATAAAGAAGAGGACAACATGAATTGGGCCGAGACCACACCAAGTTCAGCTGACGAGCCACGGATTGGACCACAGCCAATACACCGCCTCTCACCGGCGGGTGGAGAGGCACAGAGTGCCCAGGGTCACTCTCAACAGATTGCTGCCACAAAAGCCCCTGCCTCCCTCTTTTAAGGCTTAGCCCAGGGTTACGTTTCAAGCCCATCCGTCTGCCAATTCCCATAGGTACAACATCCCGACCATTGGCGTTGAGTAACAACAGTGTTGTTACATGTTGCCCCTATGCAGTCATATGCTGCCCCATGCGGCCACATATTGCCACTGTGCAGTTCTGCACGGAGCCATAGGATGCCATGTAAAGTCACATATCCCCCTGTGCCGTGACATACTGCCAATATGCAGTCATATGCTGCCTACATACATAGAGGGCATCCTTGCACTGCACGCACACTGCGCACGCATTGTACGCCACTTTTAGACCACATCCCCCCCGAAGAGTCCCCAGGCACACCCCTTGCAAACACCCTCCAACTTCGGTGATCCAAACTACCCTAGCTCAAGACAGTTGCAAGCTACCTTCCCTTCACATAAGACATCATGCACATGGAGGTTGAGATGGGGCCAATTTGCGCTATTTGATCCATGAACGCCCTTTCCCTCACGTACATGGTACTCACACAAGCCTTAATAGCATCCTTGTATCGAATAATGGGACTTGCTTCAATGCTTCCACTTCCCAAAGGAATCTTTGGCTGCCCATTGTGTGCTTGTCCTCCCGAGACAAAATGGTTCTTCGCCATTCTGCACAGATGCAACGTGCTGCATACAAACGAGTGTGTGCCATCGAACTCCTCCCTTCTCAAGGTCCCCATGGTGGGGAGAATGGGTCTCTAGTAACGCAAGACGCCTAGATAGTTGCACTACACGCGCACTGCGCGCACACTGCGCACGCACTGCACTAAGTGCGCCTCCATACATACTACATACAGACATCCATACTCCTTCATGGACTTCGTGCCACGTGGGAACTCAGTGCCACCCAGCTACCCATTTATGGAGGGAGCCCCCATGGTTTGCATCCGGTTCCATCCACCCTTTCCTACTTTCCCTACCCTCTAAAGGCCCGCGCTCAACATGGAAGAAACCTCCTCAAGGGGGAGGGACTTTTGGAGTGAGCTACTGTGCCTGAGTCCCCCCTTCGGGAGTACCCCACCACCCTTCAACACTGGCGTTGCAACAGAGCCCAAGGATCAACCCCTAAATTCACGCGGACATTGTATTCAGTGCCTTCGGTGCCTATAGATGGGACCGAGCAAGTGACAGTCTCGCCTGGACGGCACTGGATTTTGCACATCAGTCATGTCAGTTTTGCAGAGTCCGTTGGGGCGCTGTAATGGCTTCCTCTCCCCCTTATTTCCCCCTGTGTCCTCTCTTCTTCTCACCACTTGCGTGCATTGTACGACTCACATTACAGTGTCAATGGTGTCGTGCAGTTTGGATTTTCATGGGTAGTCTTCAATGAGTTTGCAAACCACCGCGGCATGTCCAGGATCTGGATAAGCATTCAGACCGTCTGAAGCCCCTGGGCCAAACTCAGGCCCCACTGTGTACAACCCGCCTCTCATTGGGGTCGGCTTAGATCATGACTGGTCCACTCCGGTACGCCTGGGCGTTAACAGAGCACCGGCTGATCAGCAACCGCAGTCGGTTACCGGCTGACCAACCTCGGTTGACTCTTGACTACTGTTGGTTGGTGACGCACATTGCTGCTACCTAGCTAATGCTTGTCCTGAGTGAAAACAAAAAGGAAACCACTCACAGCCCTTGAAATTCTGCGGCTTAAGTAGGTACCTGGTCCCGGTGCCTGGCATGCTGGCCCCCTTGAGGAGCACGGCATGGGAACCGGATCCGGCGCAGACCACCCCAATTGTGACAGAATGGTGTGTGCTCAACAATGTGTGGTTAAGCCTACGCGTCCTGCGGAGGTGCACATCTTGCTGCATGCAGCGGCCTCACATACCTGCAATGTACTGGGCTCTGGGCCCAAATGCATTGCCTTTGGGGTGACCAGGGCAGGAGACATAGCACCTGGAGGCATGCCTCTGGGGAACATCATCAACGCAGGGTGGGCCCATGGGGGCATCCCTGGAGGAGACATGCCTGGCGGCAGGAACATGCCCGGAGGCAGCATCCCAGGGTGCATCATCCCAGGCGGTGGTAGACCGCGTCCACCGGGCCCTATGGGCACAAACCCAGGGGGCGGCATGGAACGGGCCATGTGTGGTGGCGCAGTGTGGCCCAGACTGGTTTCGGCACGTGGACCCTGAGACACAAGCTGAGGACTCAGCATAGGGGGAGGGGGGGTTGTTATAGTCGCACTTGCCTGACAAATGTGGAGTGTGAGGAAATAAGTTAGGTGGGTGTGCTGAAAGCCCATAATGTGGTGGTGGCGTGATCAGGATGAGCACTGCTGCTGGCTACCTTTTCATTTGAGGGCACACATTGGATTAGGGCAGCTAGGTAAGGCTTGGAGGGCCGGGCCCAAGGCAAGCTCCAATGTAATTGCGTGGCAGTGGAGGGCGCAGTTGGGTAGAGCCATTTTGACAGTGCACCCCTCACTGCCACCTTTGCAATAGCCCTGTGGGGTGGATGTGGTGACTTTCAAGGTGGTGGTGAAAGGTCAAGAAAAGAGACCTGTCAATACTTCCGGTGTTGAGCATCCGTTTGAATTTCGTGGAGGGAACCCTCCATACTGTGGGCATTTTATGTTGGTCACTGCAGTCGTTGCTTTTGTGCCTGTACTGTCACTTGTCGTACCCCCAGGTACGACCCCGAACTGAATTTTTTTGGCTTCCGAAGGGGGGGTATGATAGGTGAGGGGGGTACGATAAGTGGGCGGGTGTCCTGCACATTGTAGGTTTTCTGTTTCCAGTTCTTGCCGTGTTAGTACTCCCTTTGCAGACATGGCAGAATTGAATTTTTTGAACTCTTTTGTTGTGAATGATGATGATTTGGGTGACAGTTGCGAAGGTTCCGATCTGGGCAGTTGATGGAGACATAGAATGTACCAATGACATTCCTGATATACAGCAGGCAGCTTATGTGGACATGATGGATGATGGATGATGCTGCCTTACTAGATGCGTTGGAACGTGTTGAACATGCTGCTACTAATGATGTCGATCCTGATCCTGCTGCTGATCTTGGTGCTAATGCTGATCTTGCTGCTGAACTTGATGCTGATGCTGATCCTGCTGCTGAACTTGATGCTGATGTTGAAGTTGATGCTGATGCTGATGCTGCTGAAGTTGCAAATGGTGATGGTGCTATTGCTGCTGCTGCTGCCCCACAAGTTGATCAATTGGGTGCACTGAGAATAAAGAAAATCCGGTTTTGGAGCCTGAAAACAAAATTGCAGGCTGTACTTGATGTGAAGAACCAAAAGTTTAGCAAGTGAAAAATGCTGCAAATGGTGGGTATTCAAAAGAAACCATTCAAAGGCTGGCAACAAAATGAGGATGTGTTCAAACAAATGGCCAGAGAGGCAATACGCAGGGGCAGGGCATCGTTTCAAAATTGCATCAAGGTCAGTGGCAGTGGTTTCAAAACGAAGTACCCTGAGTTGGACAAACACATGAACAACTGGTGGGCATGGTGGGCACTTCACAAAGTACAGAACAAGAAGCGGGATACATTCTGTCGCAGCATGCATGCATCACTTCTGTTTCGCATTTACACTAGGGACATGTGGAATCTGGATGAAGTCCCATGAGTTTAACAGGCCAGATGGACCAGAAAGGACGCAGTCTTGCGGACCGAGGTGTAGACAATGAGATCGTGAAAGCCCATTTACAGCGAATGATTTGAAACGCCAGTGCACTGTTTTGTTCACTGCTCAGAACTTGCCAAAGGGGCACCGCAGCCCATCAGACCCATAATCATCTTTAAGGTGAAAGGGTCTCGAGCTCAGCTGGATGCTTATGACAAAGGTGTTGTTGCCACCCACAAGGCAAAAGGGGTCGTTGACACACAGTGGCTTTTGCAGTTTTCTTTTTCCTTGATTGGCGAAAATTGCCCATCAGCCAAGGTGGCGTCAGGTTTGTTGTGTATGACTTTGCAAGCGCCCATCCGTCTACAGCCAAAAAAGCAGGATTTTTGCAAAGGCATTGCGTGTGGCTGCGAATCCTGGTGGCTTAACACCAATTCTGCAAATCATGGATGTGCATTTCATATTTGTTTTTCGTTCTAAATGAAAGTGCGCTGCACATGAATGGGAGGATGCAAATGCTGGCAAGAAGCTGAGTCCTGCACAGAAGTGCATCTTGCTTACGAAATTCTGTGCGCTGCCATTGCAAAGTGTGGACCCAGAGGCATGTGGGGCCCACGGCAGACGGCTCCCACATTCAGCTCTGTGCCCTGCATGAATACAGGTATGATCCCAACGTAGAGTTGATTCAATTTGTAAATCCACCTCAGCCTCCTGTGACTGAGGAGCGTCATGCCAAGAAGCAAAGGCAACTTGGCATTTGCTCCTTCTTTGAGGCAAAGGCATAACTTCAATCACACAAGCCTATCAACAATGTGGCTCCCTGAGGCAGTGCCCTGCTTTGTTTATGAGGTGTTTCACCAAAGGGAGGGGAACGTTAGGTACTTCATTTTCCAGGCTTCCTAAGGGAGGGTACGATAAGTGGGGTGGGCATCTTAAGTGGGGGGGAGGGGGTATCTTAAGTGGTGGTGGGGGGTTGCATGGCCAGTTTTGGTTTGCCACGGGTTTCTAATGCCCAAGAAAACACAATGCCATAGAATTAATGATGCAATTTGATATCACAAGACCACAAATCCAAGACGTTTCCAAACGTTTCTGAAGTTTCCAAGAAGTTTCCAAAAGTTTCCAAACGTTCCCAAGAAGTTTCCAAACGTTGCCAAACGTTTCCAAGGAATTTCCAAAAGTTTCCAGAAGTTTCCAAGAAGTTTCCGAACGTTTCACCTCGACCCTTTTCCTCAACCCACCCACCCATCCCTAAGCGAGGTCCCACCCTCCCCACAAATGCCCCAGCCCCTAACTCATCTCAACCACCAACTAGGTGATGCCAAAGACATCACTCAACACTGGATTTACTATATAGCAATCTACTAGCCTTGAAAGCAAGTGTTACTGCTAGTCAGCAGCATGTTGACGGAGGCCATGAGGTATTTCTTGTTTCGTGCCTTGTTGGACCTGCAGCTAGAGATGTCTACCTAGGGGTGTGTCATCATATGGCAGACCAGTTGGCAATCCAAAGCGAGTGAATTTATGTCACTACTTGCTTCTTTGGTCCCCACATTGATGTCGATTGAAAATGGTGCACCCGCCCAACTCCCCCATCCACACACACGCATAATTGGCCGCTTCTACGCTCCTAGAACCGTAGGTGAACGGAGTGCCTCCCGCTAGACTAGAAAGAAAGAGGATAGCACCACATGCCGCCTTCATAGGGTTTCCTAGCCCCCACTTCATCACCTCCGATAGATCATGGCCTGGGCACTTCTAGGTGCACATTTGGGGGGCACAGGGGGGGGGGGGGGCGAACCCGAGGTGTTGGACGCGGACCCCCCCCCACTAACCGTTGGCCGGAGCCCCTTTTTTGGGGGGGGGGGGGGGGCATCCGGGGAGGGTACATGCCCCCAAGGCGTCGGTTAATCACAGGCCCCTTGCCCTGCCTCTAACCACGACTTGTGCACCCCAACCCTAATCAAGAGTGCACATTGGGACCAAGATGGTGAGCCAAGATGGTGAGGGACGCAACAGGTACACTAGTAGAAGGGCCCGAATAAAGATGCATGTTGTGAGGGAGGGCTATGAGGGGGTGGCGGGTTGCAGGGGGCGCGGGGGGGGTTGCTAGGGGGAGAGTTGGGGGAGGTGTTTGGGGCTGCACGTGCGTCGAGTGAGCAAAGCAAGGGGGGAAGGATTGGATTGGATTGGTGCTTCGCTCTTTTCGGGAGGGCCATCCCGGGGTCACAGGTCACGCGGCCCACTGGGCCTATGACTCTGACATGCGAACGGCCCCTGTACGCCCAGGGACCCGAAGCCGGTGTCCCATTACCACCAGCCGGACGCTCGCCACTCCCTCGAACCTGTATGGGGCCACTACGGGCCCCCCACTTATGTTGTGCTCGCTCTCTCCCGTCAGCCGGGGCCCCGAGCCGGTGCCCCACGTACGCTGCAGGGGCCCAGAGTTGGTGCCCCACACCCTCGGAAGAGGCCTAGAGTCGGCGCCCCATCCACTCTGCAGGGGCCCAGAGTCGGTGCCCCACCCACTCTGCAGGGGCCCAGGGTTGAAGGACAGTGGACAATCCCCCAAGCAGCTCCGCTGCCACATCGGTTGTCACGTCAAGGGGCCACACCAGACAATGCCGTCGCTAGTGGCAGCGCAACCCACGGGCCAGGCAAGCCCCAATCCGGGGGGGACACGTCCAGCAACCGTTCGCACCACAGGCGCGGGGGTACCTCCAGCCAGGCGAGATCCCTCTCCTGTGCCAGGACTACCGGGGGATCCCGCAAGGAGTGGACCAGACCGGACCAGGTAACATACACGTTGGGGGGGGGGGGGGGCACGGGGCACGGGAAGGCCGACTCATGGACAAGGGCCAAGACCACGACGCGATCGCTGCGGTATACCGTGCAGTGGTGGGGCGAGTGCCACACACGACCATCGCACGGGAGTAGGGCGAGTGCACAGACAAACACATAGCTCACCCCCCAGAAAAGCACTCGGACACTCATACTAGAGGTGGGGGCCCCAACTGACACACGGACGCCTGCAAAAATGCCATGTGAATACGGGCTCAGGCTCCACATGGCAGTAAGGGGGGCGTGAGCAGCCAAAATGCCACCGAGAGGGACCTCAGAGAAACCCGGTCGAACTCAACGTAGAGAACCCACGCAGTGGAAAGGCCACATTGCACACCAGAGACGAAAACATGGGCAGTCGCGGTAGTAGGCCTGTAGGGCAGCCGAAGGATCGGCGGCCAGCACACCACGCCACAAGAGGCAGAAGTGGCCACTCAGCCACTCTCGGAATGCAACGCATCCTTTGTGGGCTTCTAGCATGCCTTGTTTGGCCAAAGCGTCAGACTGCGCTTGCACCATCGTCATCGGCTACCGAGAGCTAGAGTTGTGTTGTGCAGGCACGTAAATCTCGGCCGCCCCACTCTTCAGCATGGCGGCTGCCTAACAAAGGCGGAGCGCGTCAACCCAAGGGCAGCGGGAGGCACCACCGCCATACTCACCAAAGGGCACAACGAGCACACTTTGAAGCCACAAGATCAGTGCCTTTCCGCACTGCTCAGCCACCCACAACGACGCACCAACCATGGCACACCTAGACGAGGCCTCCGCTATGACACCCAAGGACGAGACAACGACCGGTGACCATCCCAACCGGTCCCCGTTGCTAGACCCATCTGTGACCACATCGACCGGGCCGTCCAGCGGCGCCGGGCCACACTCACAGCACACCGGGGCATCGCCTAGCGCCGTAGCACACACAACGGACAGCGAGTACTCCGCCAGGGTAGCATCAAGACTCGAACTGTCGGAGAGAGCGAGAGCACATACGGAGGGCACCGACCAGAGGGACCAGGTAGTCTCTCTAGTAAGGGCATTGCGGCTGTTCAGGGCGAGGAGCAGCCCTCGCACTTGGCGAAGGCGAAAGCGGGACAACATGTTGGGCAGGCCAAACCCCAAGGGCGCATGGGTACCATACAACGCCGCTTTGGGGACGCGGAGCGGCAGGGATAGGGCAGCCGCAACCACCTTTTTGAGTAGGCGCTGAGTCTACGACACCCATGATGGGAAGACAGCTAGCTGCCAGTTCCAACGCAAAATCGGCACACTACAGGGAGTGCGCCACAACCATACACAACACAAGCACCCACAAGGGGCGAAGGGACCTCAACGCACGGAGGATACGATATAGCTGCCGCTCCGTCCGCCAGATCTTGTCCACCGGGGCTTATGCCTAAACCAGGGGGATTCCCGAAGGTGTATTCCTTCTCCTACTCCACTGGACCCAGGAAGGAGTCTAAGACCGCGGGTTGATGGCAACCGGCACCCTCCTCCAGCGTGAGGCGGAAACCTTTCAGCTTGACTGCGTTGGGGGTGCCCCGAGCCGCCCAACAGGCATGACAGTTGGCTTGAAGCACTTAGTCGAGCCCCTCGGGCGTCTTGCCAAATAGGTGACGGTCGTCACTAAAGAACACCTCTAGAACACACACAGGGGTATCCCACAGCGCGCGCAGACACAGGGGGTGTGGGGGGGGAGGCTAGGGGAAGGAAGGTGGAGGCATCCACTGCATCATCGACGACACCCTGATTGAACCGCGAGCGGGCCCCATCCATGCATCCGTACCACCGAAGCTTCACGTACACACGTACACAATGCACGTAACAAACAGGCAGTGGATCAAGACCGAGTGTTCTTGGTCTTGTCAGGCACGTGTCAAAGAGCAGTCACAAAACAGTCATGACACGCGCTAGGCGCCTTTCTGAGATGGGGAGATAGAGGGCCAGCAGCACACACACACACGATGTACGTAACAAACGGGCACCAGCCAAGACCAGCACACACACACACACACACACACACACACACACACACACACACACACACACACACACACACACCTGCACGCACGCACGCACCCACGCACGCAAATACACACACATTGGGAACCGCAAAACAAGAACAAAGCAAGAGACACGGGAAAAGAAAACTCCTCAGGAACAGCAGAGCTGTCCTGAGCGTCTTTCGGTCTGTTGAAGAAGATTGCAAAGTGCAACGCTGGAGTGTGCTGGTGCACACACACACACACACACACACACACACACACACACACACACACACACACACACAAACTAACTGGGCAGGCCCCAACACAAGGTTCAAGGCACTTCCTGGAGGCCACAATACCGGGCAGACAGGAGGGGCGGTTTGCCAATAAGGCTCAATACATGTGGTAATTGGCACCTCTGGATGTATGCACTGGTTGGGGGTTTCAGGGTGAAATTGCCTACAGTTGTTGTCCACGGACTATGGGGAAACACAGTCGTGGTAGCGGAGGGTGGGACAGTTGTCTGTCCCTCTGCTCGCAGGTGCTGCTTCTACCCCTTGGTGTCCCTCCCATGCTGGGGTTAGCATGCTTCACGTGAAGCTCGGTAAACCCCTTTATCCCCCCGTGCCCCCCCCCCCCCATGCGCCATGCGGTACGGGCCTGCCCACTTAGCTATTCCCAACATACCCATGGGCGAGCAGACAGCCCCCAAGTCCGGGCGGACGGTATTTGTACCTGTGGTGCACCCAGACTTGTGCAGTTGGGGCTCCTTGAGGCGCACCCTTGGTTCATTTAGGGCTAATTGCTTGTTTTCATGCACACAATGCTATGTGTTAGGGGTGGGTGCAGCAATTTGGATGTCCCCAAGGTGATTTACATACCCATATCATTGGTATTTGACACACAACATCATTGTTTTTTCGAAGGCTAATTTGACTGAGCCGAGCCAATGAACCCCGAGTAAACCGCAAGTGACCGCTCAGTCCGGGGTTCACTTAGCCGTAATTTAGCTTTCACTGAGCTTTCACCGAGCTTTCATTGAGCTTCCAGTGAAAGCTAGATTTGGTTGCTTTGGAGTTCATTCAAGGTTCATTCAACATGCAACAAGCAACAACGTTTGCCATTCACAATATTGCATTCTTCGTCGCAGTGCACGCTTCGCCAGCCTGTCCACCAAGGTTTCCCTTCCCTTTCTCTCCCGCCGGGCATGTGACAAAGCCATGCACCGGCGTTGGTACCCACGTTGCTTGGTCACTGCCCTACTAGTCACCTCCCAACCCTCCTTGCATGGGTGATCAGCCAACGTGCGGTTGTCAACCACACATTGGAGGCTTGGCTTGTTGTGTAGGACACTAACCCCCCGACTATTCCTAAGGAGCCTCTTCAATCTTACACGGCGCCCTTCCAAGGCAAAGCAGCTGAACCTTGCCAAGGTCCCCCAACTACAAAGGTACGCAAAAATGTGGTCAATCCACATGGGCGTCCACAAGGTCTTGCTCCACCCGAGAGCAGAATGCCTTGCCCCCCTGGTCAACTGCTAATGCAAAAGGGCCCGTTGTTCATGGCGACTGACAAAGTCGCGTTTCCATGCAACACTGGCCATGTCAGTGAAGGCCTCCCACCAATCCCTACATACATCCCTACATACATCCACCCGACGCCGGCCCCCCACTTGATGGCCCCCAATGATGGTTCCCACTTTTTGGAGCAGTGGGAGCCACAACCTAACCCTCACAAGAATGCACCACGGCCCCCAACTCGATGCAGATTTGGCCCTTCTTGTTGGCCTTTTCAGAACCCCATCGCCCAGGGCGTGCAGTGCGGGCAACCTTCCGTGCCCCATTCACGGGTACAGGAATCTTGAACGAGTGTTGCCGCTGAGGGCCGCGACATACCCCCGTGTTCCCGCAACACACTCAACAACCCGTTGAGTGCACAATGGGACACCCGAAGCACGCCATGTGCCCCGTAATCAGGGATGCGGCACTTTGACGGAATGATAGACACCCGTGAGTGGGGGTCCCCCCTCAATGGCTGGCATAGCCACTTCAGCGCCACCAAACCGTTGCAGCACAGTCTGGCGATGCTTGCCACAGCAATGGCAAGCCATGGCCCCCGGGCTCTTCTTGGTGAAGGAATCCGCTCCGGCCAAGATGACATGGGCCTTGCCATCGGCCCAAAGGAAAGGCAACGGCTGGCGTTCCACCCCATCAGCATGGGGCAAACGCAAAGCCTGGGCCGCCCGGATTAGGGCATCGAAGTTGCACTCGGTTTGCATCTAGTACACCGTTGCCCATTGCTCGCTGCCCTCAAAGAGCCACTAGCTAGCGAGGTCGTTGGGGCCAGAACAAGGGCCAGCCACTGCACAGTGGACATACCCCCTATTCCACCGGATGGTGCCATCCACGCCGATGGTCGCCCATGTGTACCGCGAGTCTCCCGGTTGAATTGCATCGGGTGCTAGCACAGCCCGCGCTTGGTACATCGGGGTCCAAGCGTTCTGGGAAGGGACAATAGGCCCCCTGCATCTTATCGGACCCCTCCGAAATGGTGGCCGGATTGCTAGGAGGCTCGCTTAGCCTAGTCAACCACGGCGCAACATCCGCCAAGCTCACGGAGCAATCCAGGTCGGGCGGCAGGTAGATCATGTCCCGGCGGGAGATTTGCATGCTGCGCATCCGCCATAGGACATGTAGTGCTTCGCTTTTGTAATCCAGGATGATGACATCCCTATGTGCGTTGGCGCGCTCCAACACCAGCAAAATGCTACCATCTGGCTACACTTCCGCCGTGTACGGTTCACCGAGCTCGGCCGTAACAACGGCCTCTAGGTCACCCACGTAGCGCCTAATGTGCCGGTCGGATGTCACTAGTGAAAATGGTTCCTTTTCGGGCATTGTGTGGTGCACCTATGTGGGGATTCCATGCACAATGCCGTGGGGGGTGGGTCTGCATGGTGCCGCGGTGGGGGTGCTCCTAGGACATATCCCATATCGTTCACCTGAAGGTGTGTCACGAGAGGGATCTGGCTGTCCACCAGAGGGATGTGGCAGCACGTGCAGCCCCCGTGGCAGAGCAGGAGCTGGCCACCGTGAAGGAGAAGCCGCAGAAGGTTCCGGACGAGCTCCTGGCCTCGAAGCGTCGGCGGGCGGCGGCACAAGCCCAGCATGACGTGCTGCAGCAGTCTGAAGGTCTGCGTCCGGAGGCTTTTGCTGCAATCCAGTCACCCGCAACAGCCTCATCTGCAGGTGCTGCACCCACTCGGACTAGGGAGTCAGTCAAGTTTCTAGCGGTTGGCCTCATGGAGTATGCCCAGCTTTCGACGCGGTTGATAACTAGTGCTCAATCATCCTGCGGTCAGCCGCGTACAATTGTTGTGCTTGCTCGCCAGACGTCGCTGCCACAGTTTCCACTAGAGGACCTTCTTGAGGTGGACAGGTCACTGCCAACGCGGCTGACTATTGCTTATGCGCGTTTCAAAATGGACCTCATTGCGGCGGCTCAGCAGCCTGGTTGGGTTGCGGAGGTTGGGTTAAGTCAAATGTGGGCAGCCCTGGCTCTCGTACCGGCGTGAGTGCACCATTGTGAGACAGGTAAGGCCTGTGCGACCCCCTCCCCCCCCGGGTTGTTGCCCAGTGCACCCCACCGTGCCCACTATGGTCCTGTTTTGTTTTGCAGGTGCCAGTGCCTACAACCTGGGAGCCATCTCCAGCGCATTGCATTGCACGCTGCAATGCCCCCCTGGTCTACTTGTAAACTATGTGTGCCATTCCGGCATGCAGGCTCCTGGCAGCCCTCTGTTGTGCACTGCATTGCAAGGTGCATTGCCCCCGTGGTCTGTTTATAAATTTGTAGTCTTTCAAGACCTTTGCGATAACTTTTGAAAAAAGGGGTGACCCCCCTGTTACATTGCCCTATGTGTTCTTTTCCCCTGGAGGGAAAGTGGAATTGACGCCATATTGGCCATCCCTGTCACTAATAGGGAGCATGTGCGGAAGTTGAAGACTCTTTGGGACCGTGGGTGGAAGTTTTACACTGGCCCCGCCGAGGCTGCCCAAAAATTGAAGGATGGGTGCAGTCCAATGCGCATTTTGCCTGTTTGCATGATTTGTTTCACACCAAGTGCGTCATGCAGCATGTGACTAACAAAATGTGCGGTTGGGCGTGACACGGGGTCTGTGTTGGCCGGTACGAGGCCAAAAGCAAAAACGGTCGGGGACGGCAAGGTGAATGGACCGTTTTTAGCTCTGAGTGAGTTTTCATTTTGGGCTAAGTGACCTTTTTGCGCGCTTACTGAAAGCTCACTGAGCGTTCACTGAGCGCGCGAAAAAGTCACTTAGCCCCAAATGAAAGCTCACCGAAAGCTGAAAATGGTTCATTCAAGGTTCACTACAAGCAGTTCCTCAACAATGGGTCACACCCCCCCCGCTCAGATGAGTCAAGGGAGGGACTGCCGACGGGCACAACGTCGTTTGAAACCTGAGCCACCACACCCTTACCCGACCCCTTCCCTGACCCCTTCCCCAACATGTCTCCCTTGCGGGAACCCTTCTTGGGGGGGGGGGGGGGGCGGATTGGTGCGCACTATCGTTGCGCCTGCAACAGTTGCTGCGAGGCTCATTGGCTGCGCTCCTATCATTGCGGTAGCCGGCAGCGTATGTAGTGTCCACGTTGAATCCCTCCCCGTCCCCAGTACAGTCGTTGGCGACGTGGGCGCGCATCGCAGTCCACGCCTTTTAAAAAAGATTTTCGTCCTGCCCCCCCAGGATTGCACCAGCTGAAAATTGCCCTTGTGAACACAAGAGTGTCCCCCTCCACCCCCACCGCAGCGTCGAGGCACCAGTGCTTCGACCCTAGCCTGTAGGCGAAGCGCGCGATCAGGTTCGCCCCCCCCCCCCCCCTTCAAAGGCAAGAACCCCAGATCGTTCAGTTGGAGCCGGCAGGGGAAATGCATCACACTCTTGCAGGCCGCCTGCGGCCGCAGCACCCCGTCCACCGAGACGGTGCAATACCAACGCTCCGTGGAGGAGCGTGACACCCCCTTGACCACCTTGTGGGTGGCAAGATGTATGCACGGGCGGCTTGCCGCGGCAGACTGGCAATTTGCAGCGGGCCGATGAACAGGCCCGGAGACTGGCCGTCGGGTAAGTGTTGCCTCACAGGGAATGGGATGGGCTAACCCACCGCCAGCTGCTCCATAGAGGGCCTTGCAGGCCTAGGGGAATCTTGTGCAGAACCGTTTGTTGTCAACTGGAGCACCCGAGCCACAGGCACGGTCCTATCGCCGGGTAGCTGCGGTTGAACGCGTGCTCGTGCAGTACACGGTCTAATTCCCGTGAGCGCGGCCGAAAGCCGTCGCACACCGGGTCGTGTAAGGGTATGCCAGCCTGCAACAAAAAACGAAATGTGGCACCCCACAGTGCACAAAGACCGCCACTGCACCGTGTGAACTGCGACTGCAAGGTAACTGAACCGTTTTGAGCTCTCGGTGAGCTTTCATTTGGGGCTAAGTGACCTTTTTGCACGCTCAGTGAACGCTTAGTGAACGCTTAGTGAACGCTCAGTGAGCTTTCAATGAGCGCGCGAGAAGATCAATTAGCCTTGAATGAAAGCTCACTGAGAGCTAAAAAGGGTTCGCTGCGGGTTCGCTGCTTGTACATGCTGAACAATAGCTCACAGACCTCCGCCCAGCACCCCCACTGCGGCCCCATCCAGACCCTGCCCCTCCTGTTGCCCTGATGATCCAGGGCACTATTTCGGCCCAAAGTGCCCTGCACAAAATCGCCGTGGGCGCTGTATGTAGCAGCCGGCGGTGGGTTCCCCAATCGCATCCTATGTGAAGCAACAGTACGCCGCCAGCACCAAATGCCGAGCCTGCCCTGCAGCCTGTCCCTGTACATCCCACAACCACACATCACACAAGCACCTTGCCACAGCACGGGCACCACATCCAAAGCGGCGTCCTGCATCGGCGTCGGCGCGGCGGGTCTCTGGGCCGGCGTGCCACTTAAAGCCAAGCTCCAGGGGCCCATCAGCAACGGCCTGGCATTGCTGCAGCAAGTGGGTCTGTTGGTGGTCTGGGTCGGCCTGATCCACCCATGCAAGCCTGGACACCCACAGGACATCCCCCTCGTCGACAAAGACCACCCCCATCGGGTCACCCGCGTCCGCGGCAGGGGCGACACAATAGCAGGGGATGGTACGGGCAGCCCGAGCCCGACACGCCGATGGGGCGAACCACGCCTCGAACTGCCGCATGCTGGGGAGGCCATCCGTGCCTTGCAGTCCTTGGCCAAAGGCAAAGAACTGCCCCCGATGCGGGGGCGCGAAAGGGGCGGGCAGTGGCCCGTGTCCCCGAGGACGGTGGGCTAGTTCATCCTTGGCCCCTGGCAGAGGGTCAACCATGAACCGGCCCTCAATCACCCACTGATGCCGCACGTCCGGGGCGAAGAACTGGAAGAGGACAATCTGCTTCCCGACCCCGGGTAGTGCGCACAAATCATGGTGTATGAGCGTGGATGCGAACACAACGACATTGCCACGCTCACACACCACGGTTTGCACTTGCACGGCATCCTAGTCGCCGAGGTGGCTGCCCACGTGCACCTCCACATACTACTTGTCCGAGAGGACGAGCATCATCGAGAGGTGCGTGGGTAGTGCATCCCTCTTGCGCAGTGTCGCCGGCACCTGATGAACATCGGTGTGCCAATCGTGCTGCCCGCCATAAGTGATGACCACTGTGTTGAGTGGAGATCCTTTGCAAGGGACCAACGAGTAGTGAACAGTTCGTTGGCTCCCTTCAAGGAATCTCTACCCAAAGCTGTGGGCAACTTCCCGAGCCGCATTTGCCAACGGCGAGGAAGTGTGGGGTCTGCCAAGCAGGCCTCACGTGAGTCCTAGTTGGAGATATAATCCCACACTTCCTCCTGTTGACTCCCCGTGGACTCCAAGGAAGGTCTCACAACGGTATACCGTTGTGAGGCTTCCTCTTTGTCCACGACCCCCTCGAACATCCGGAAGCTCAGTTCCTTCAACGACTCATCCGACGCCAGATGAGGCGAGGGAAAGTCGTGGGAGAAAACCGGGGATGCAAGGGAGATGAAGGGGAGGGAGCTACCATAACCCTGGAGGAAATAAGGTTCCTCCGTAGTGAACACCGCGGAGGTGGTAAAGTCGGCGACGACACATGTCGCTCCCTCGCTTTGCTTCTTATGTCCAAATTTCCGGGGATTTTAAATGGAAAATGCCTAGGAACGTGCTCGGATACACCTAAGGCTATACCGAATATGCTTGGGGATCTCCTGAGCGGCCCCCGGATAAATCCCAAGCGATATCCCGAGCGCCCACCGGAAAAATCCCAAGCGATTTCCCGAGCGGCCACTGGATAAATCCCAAGCGATATCCTGAGCGGCCCCCGGATAGATCCCAAGCGATATCCCGAGCGCCCACCGGAAAAATCCCAAGCGATTTCCCAAGCGGCCAGTGGAGATATCCCCAGCGAGAGTTGGTGCACCCACAGAAAAAATCGCTCGTGGCGCATACTAACAAAAAAAAAAGAAAAATTGTACAAAGTACCACAAAAAACATGTGTCGGGCACCTCCGAACAGTTGGGTATGCGGCCCACGTGCTGCAGTCCGCAATTCGCACCGCCCCACCCCAAAACAGGGTGGGTGACATCGGTTTGGGTATATACCCCGGCTGCACCGAGGACCTTAGGGAGTGGGTTCTTGAGGTAGAGGTGAGCAAAGGTTAATGGTCAACGTAGTCTGTAGGGTAATGGTCACTTTCGCGAAGCAGGGTGGCAGGGGGGGCACTTGAGGATGCGTCATCCACATCAATGCTATGTGGCCAAAACCTAGGCTACCACTGCCACTGCCCAACAAAAACCCTGTAAAAATTCCACGAAACTGGCGGTATAGTGACACACGCCCTACAGGTCCTACACACACTACTGTGGACCCAGCCTTCGAAGGATGACACCATCTAGGCCTGCCACACCTACACACACACGCTACTTGGAGTTGCAGGTGAACAAGTCGAAGGCCCGAGTGGCCTACCTGCAAAATTGCGAGCAAACACAGCGCTGCTAAGCGGCTGTGGCCTGACAGGGACGCCATTACGCGTACCGCTGCCAGGGCTTGGAGGGAAGGAGTGCACTGCGGCGCAACGTGAGTATGTGTCGTTCATGGCGAAGTCGTTCGGCATCTTCTCTTCTCAATGTTTGGTGTGATCAGCACCTTTTTGCTGGGCCAAAAGTTGCGCTGTCGAAGACAGCGAAGTGCACCAATCACCCTGACCTACACCACCTGAAAGATACACATGCGGGCACTCCTTCGGGTATTGGAACCTAACCACCCTCGCCGTATTATACGGGTCCTCGAGTGGAAAATAACACACTGCCCCCAAACAGGTCCCTCCAAGAAAGCAAGCTTAAGGAACTCCGCCCGTTCTCTTATACTACGTAGGGCGGAGCCCCAGGGTAACCTAAACAAGGGTTTACCGAGCGCACCACGCGTGGCCTACCCATTAATGCGTCATGTGCATGCACAGGTACCATCCACAACAATCATTGTTTGACTCTACCAGGGGGTGGCCCCTCCTGGGCTTACTCACCTTACCTTACCATGGTCCATGGTCCCCTATCCCTCTAGTGCCGTACAAATAAGCACCTTCATCGAACGCGGCCGGCACTTAAGGGGCTCTCCGGTCAAGAAAATATCTGTGAAGAACAACAATGGTGATGCACAGTGCACATTGGGCAGGGCATGTGGAGGGAGGAGGGTTGTTAAGGGTGGGGGTTATGTAGCAAAAAATCATTCAAACAAAGGGATGATGGTGGGTTGGGCACATTGGGAAATGCATCTGGTGCGGTGCTCAATGGGTTGGGTCTGACCTGACTTTTCGGAAAACCAGTACCGATTGGGTAAGGCACGTTGGCAAAAATCGCTGAGGAGGATCCCGAGCGGCCCCCGGATAAATCTCAAGCGATATCCCGAGCGCCCACCGGAAAAATCCCGAGGGATTTCCCGAGCGGCCACCGGATAAATCCCAAGCGATATCCCCAGGGGCCCCCGAATAAATCCCAAGCGATATCCCAAGCGGCCACAGAATATATCCCGAGCGTTTTTTTTCGGGTCGGGATTGATCCTAAGCATTTTGGCAGCGATGGTTCTGAATCCCGGCGCGTATACCCGGGTATTTTCGCTAATTCCTGTGGGAAATGGGTAGCGATTTGGACATAAGAAGCAAAGGGATTTGCGAAATGTGACGTGGGTCCACACCGGTACGATGGGACACACACGGAGTGTTTCCCCCAAGTCACTATTTACCACTCCCACGGGGTAAGGCAGGTGCGGCAAGATCCCGTCTTTCAATGGAACCTCTGTGACCCCAACATGTGAAGTATATCCATATTGCAGATGGCTGGTATCAACAATCTCCAACCCAAATTGTCTAGGGGAAGTATCCAGCTTTCTGGTGGCCTGCTGACACAAATCGGGCACAACATCCACTTGAAAGCGGAACTGGATAGCCCGCAAGCTAGCATGTACCGAGCGCAACTTATTGTTGACCCGGTACATCCAACCCGTACCTAGAAGGGTCGCATCGACAACATTGATGTGGACCACATGTGGGGGGGGAGGGAAGCTGCCGCGCCCCCGTGCCCAATGGCTGTAGGTCTTCCGTAGGGACTCCTGTGTGCCTCAGTGAACGAGTTGGGTGCACGGGGGCGCCTCGGGGAGGCCTCCAAGGCCTTGACACACATAGCGTCCCGTTGGGTGGTTCCGGACATAGGACAATAAAGCTCGGAGTGAGGAAAAAGAGGATACAAGGGGATGTCGCAACCAGATTAAAACCCTCCGGGTGTACGATATTAATGGTCATGGAACTAGCAACCTGCGACGAGAAGGCGAAGTTGGGGATGGGCCGGGGGAGTGAATGGGACGGGGGCGAAATGGGAGAGGAGAAAGGGAGGTATAATTGTATCACCCTTGAATAAACCTCGAATGAACCCCAAAGCAACCAAATCTAGCTCTCAGTGAAAGCTTAGTGACTGCTAAGTGAAACCTCAGTGAAAAGTGAATGAAAGGTAAGTGAACCCCGGATTGAGCGCTCACTTGCAGTTAAGTCGAGGTTCTTTTTTTTTTCTTGGAAATACACAGTTCATAGTACAACGGTCCGCTGAATAGGAAGGCCAGCCCATCATACAGATTTGTGACCTACATCCCTAGGTCATGGGTCAGCAGGTCGGTGGGTGGGAAGGCAAACCGGCGTGTCGCTGAAGAGTGAGGGATAGTGCAAGGTGCAAGGATGAAAACAGAGGTGGTATCCCCGTGCGTAGTCGCCCCGTTGCCATCCCCGGGGGTGATGCGCAAACGTGGGGGTGCCCATGGGGCTGGCAGCTACCATTGCCAAGCTCCATTCATGCATACAGGACGCGGGAAGGGGCAAAAGCAGGGATGTCCTCATCCAGGGCGTTAATGTAGGTGTTGGTATGCCACGGATGGGCCAACTCGGCGCTAGTCGGTTCAACAATAGAAAAAGGCAAAAACAAAACAAAAGGCAGGGGCACACAGGGAGTACAGGTTGGAACAAATATGGGTTGCAGTAAACACTGTGCTGTCGCCTGAAATAAGTAGAGGGCCCTGATGGCGATCTCCCACTTACTTTAGGGCAGAGAGCTGGCGCAGTGTTCACTTCAGACCTGAAGATGGTGGGCATGGTCGGCACGAGCAGGGCAGGGCAACGCCGTTATACAGGGCGAGATGAGTGGAGCCACTCTCGCGAATGAAACGGATGGGGTTTAGAAGAAGAGGTGGGGACGTCATCAGCTAGGGCAAGTGTGATGGCGTCCACTGTGTGTTTATGGTAGTGACTAATGAACCTCTTCGCGGCTCGCGACCCACCCAAGGACTGCAGCAGGTGCTCATAGAGGGAACAAGGCATAGCGAGTCGCCCACCGATGCGCAGGTCGCGGTGGAGCGCAGTGCTGCGCCATCTAGCAACCACAGCAGGCCGTGGCCAGGAGGATAGCCAGGCGTGGACCAGGCGGTGGGAGGGGGAGCAGTCAGCAAGGACAGCTTGTACACTGAGGTTGCGTCGCACGTGACAATGGGAGCATGGGCGTGAGGGGCACTCATCCTTCCGGAAACTCGCGTAGTGGTGGTGGTTTTTCGTGATTGAAGACTGAAAAGCCATTTGTGCCATGCCAGTCGACGAAACTTCGAGGGGGTACCAGGTGGAGGGGTGGAAGTGGTCGTGAGAGTGCTGTGCAACCAGGTCGTGAGTCTAGACTTTGTGGGGGGGGCAGCATGAGCTCGCCTCGGTAGATGACATCCCACGGTGTCTGTTCCGTGTCGAGGGGGGGGGGGCGGCTGTGTGGAGCCATACTTGGCGAATTCGTACGATTTCTCCTAATGCACGTGGCCTCCAAGCCCTTCAATCCTTTCGAGAGGCTAGTTTTTGACAGAAGGGAGTGCCTGGCTTGAAGGACCCACCTGGACCGGCGGACGGGCCGCTTGGTACCCGTGGTGGAGGCAATAGCACCCTTGCAGTCAACCTGTAGTGTCGCATTGGGGGGAGACAAGTGGGAACCTAGCAATATACCGACGACCTCAGCTTTGTATGAATTGGGGTTGCCTGGCACGCGGCAGCGGACGATAGGTCCGTCTCGAAGGACGGCAGATGCGCCAGACGCTGGGGGGACCCGATACGGCTGCCATCAGTATAGGTATAGTCAGGCGAGGGGCCGGAGTTGGGCACCACATACGCTGCCAGATCTGCAACTGAGGGGATCTCAGTGGCGCCACGTCTGGATCTCAAGGAGATGGTGAGGGGGAGCATGCTAGAGGAGGGGGGGGGTCCCAACAGGGAGAGGGCGCGGGCGAAAAGAACACGCGGAGAGATGCTCGAAGGGGAGGACACACTGTGCAGGGAGTCGAGGACACGGGTGGGATACAGGACCAGCTGGCAGCCAAGGCCAAGTCCCTGGAGCGGTGGGTGTACAGAGTTTTCTTGGCCACGAGTGACGGCAAACCCGAAACCACAAACACAAAGTGTTCCACCGCTGAGGAGAGTTCATGAAGTTGTGTACCGGTGAGTGGGTAGCATTCGCATAGGTACAGGAGGCGGGGTAGGACCACCGTGTTGACAACGAGCACCCTATGTGGCGTTTGTATGGGGTGTGCATTGAGGTCAGCCAACTGATTGAGTAGCTCGTCACCAAGTATCTTATAACCTGCTTTCTGGGCCATGTAGGCTGGCAGTGGGTGGCCGAGGTGCATGAGGTGGGATACCTGTAGCATGGGATGCTCGGAGGTGTCCGCCCATTTAGGCAAGGACACACAGGGCTCGACAGACCAGTAGATGGGGCTGGCCTGCACAGGATTAGGGGGTTGAGCGTACTTGGGCAGCGAGGGAGGCAGTGGGGGGGGGGGGGGGCAGGAGGGGTAGACATTCGCTCTTGGCAACGTTGAGTTGGCAGGCAATCGGGTTTAACCCCTGCTATACCAGAGATGCAGTAAGGCTTCCTTTGCCATGCGAAATGGGTGTGGACACATCGTCGACACTGGCCGAGATGGTGAGTACCTTGGACTGGAGGTACCTGAGGGGGATCTCGAAAACCCGGACGAAAAGGAAGCAGGAGAGGGGGCACCCTTGTTTCACGCCGTGTGTCATCCGAAAATTTCATCTGGGCTGCCTCGGATATATGTGGATCCATGCTCAAGCACCGTTTGGATTGGTCGCAGTAGCTTGGACGGCGTCCCCATGCGCTCCAGAACCTCCCTAATTAATATTTCAGGCGGACTGTCAAAGGCGTGGTACATGTCGAAGGCATATATGGCCTCCCACGTGGTGCCCGTGTCAAGGTCGTTGAAGAAGGCTTGGGTAGCATGTGCTGTTGACACACCACGCCGACCTCCGAACTGACGTGCAATTATATGGGGGGAGAGGAGGGCGTACAGGCGCATGTGCGTCCAACGCATGAGCGGGCGGTGGATGTTGTTGCTCATAGCAATGGGGCCCCACCTGTCGGGATCGCGCCAGGGGCCCTTTCCTCTGTAGATGCATAACGTTTCGGAGGTTAGCCATGCATGGGGAATGTCAGCCCGTCTCATGACAGTGAACGAGGCATTGGTGCACGAGGGAAAAGCAAAGGTCCGGGAGTATGGACAGGAGGTATGGTGGCACCCCGTATGGACTTGCGGATTTCTTGCGCGCTGATTGTGCAAGGGAGCACAGTTCAAGGACGGAGTGGGGGAGCACATCGGGGAGAGTGGGTGACCATGGTATGTAATCGGCAGCCGACCTACACCAGGGTGAGTTTCTCCGGAGGATCCTCTGTATTTTCCGTGTGGACACGGGGAGGGTGGATGGGGACGGGGGTGTGAGGAGCCTGTGTTTGACACGTCGAAAAAAAGTTTTTGAGCGTCTCTTCGCCTGACGCGCAGGCTGTTTGACCAACCGGTACCAGTCAGAGACGTCTGGTGTGAGGTGTGTAGTCGGGGGGCGAGAGGCATTGACCTGGCGCATTGCAGCCAGCGTACACCCGGTGATCTTGCTGTAGCAGCCCTCGACATCCTGAAACGATTCACGGATCTCAGCGTCCTGCAATGCACGGGAGACGAGTGTCCGGTAGAACTGGACATCTCGTCCGTTCCATTGTGCATAGCGTGTCTCGGGGAGATGTGGTGCAGTCCACAGGATGGTGGAGACAGCTACTGGATCGTGGTCAGAGGCACCATGGACGGAAGAAAAGTCAATTACCCGCGCCGACGACACTTCGAATGAGTTATGATACAATCGTGTGCCGTATGCACGGTCAATGTAACTTTTTGTGCCGGCGAAACGTCGCACTCGGGTGTATGGGATGCTGTCGGTGTGGGGTAGTAGCAGGTCGACCAGAGAACCCGCTTTCTCCTTAGCAGCCAGCCAGGGCCAGACATTTGCGCGCACGGTTGTTGTGTGGGACGCGTGTGTGGTGCCATTATAGTCGGCCACGATGAGGTAGGAGTTATGGGTCATGGCGTCAAGGTATTGCTCACACACACGTTTCCCTTTTCCGGTGTGGGGGCCATAGAATGAGGCGAGGTGCATAGGCGGTACCAGAGGATCGGGGTGCAGATAGAGTTCAACAGTGATGAGTACCCCTGGGATGTGGACACAGATGGGGGGGGCTTGGGGGAGATAGATTTGTGTACCAGTATGGCGACTCCGTTCTTGGAGGAGGGGGAGCTGTGGAGCAGGTGGAAGCCCCAGTGGAGGGCAACCCTCTCGAGGTCGCGGATGTGTGCAGTGGGCGAGGGTTTGAACTCCTGGAGGCATATGGTATGGGGGAGTGGCTAGAACCTAGAGAGAAGATGGCAGAAACGATTCGGGGTGATGTCTGGTCCACAAACTTTAAGGGAGGCGTGCATGAGGGCTGAGCCGGTCTTGGAGACCACGTGGCCAGTGTCGGGTGGCTGTGGGGGGGTGGATGTGTGTGCGGGTATGGGTGAGGTAGTGTCTGGGGAGTCAGCTCGCAAGGGCGCGGCTGCAGCGAGCTCTGGTGAGGGGCAAGGAGGCGAGGAGGGGCAGGGTACGTTAGGCAATGGGGTCCTGTGTGCATCGCTGCCGGCGGGGTGCGTATGTCTAGGGGACAGTGCTCCACCTAATTGTATCCGTGTTGCGTAAAAACAGGTAATGCCATTGATGATAGCGCGGTAATAGCGGTAGTTGCAGAACGTGGAAATGTGCACCGCAACAACGAGATGCCAAGGCACGCGCGCACAGGAGGGGGGGGGAAAGGATAAACCGTGAATGGCTATTCTCGGCTCATCATAGCTTCTCGCTACTGTGCGCAGGTGACGTAGGAGAGTCTCATACGGTACGGGACATCGACGTAGAGCTGTAAGAAGGCAAGGCGGCAGTAGGGCGGTGGAGGGAGGTCGAGCTTCAGGGGTGCGAGGGGAGAAACGAGGCTCATCTCGACCACGCTTGACTTGTGAGGTCATGCGCTCATCATCGTGGTCGATCCAAGACATGGATGGGACAGGCGACTTCGGTGCATCATCAGTGCGCGAACGTCCTACGAATTCAGGTAGGGTGAGTGGGGCCATGGGGGCAAGTGTTGCCAAATTGGATTCATTGAGCGCCGGCGGGGGAAGGGATGAGAGTCTTAGCTTTTCAAGACGCTGGGAGATGCTATCAGTCAAGTCAAGGCCATAGGTCCCTGATGGCACGAAGATGGGCCTAGGTAGAGTAGCACCGTACGCCAAGTATGCGGACTCGTTTGACTGATATCTGACGAATAAAAGGCCGGCTTGTTGGAAGAGTTGATGTGAGCACACCGGGCCAAAGGTCGCGACCAATTTCAGGACGTCAGGCAGGGAGTAAGACGGGGAGAACCGCACAAGGGCGTGAGGTGGCTCGACCGAGCGCACAACGTCTCTAGCATGGATCCGTTGTTAGGTGACTGCAGATATGGAGAGCATGTCACCCAACTCCTCGATTTCCTGTATGGTGGGATGCAGGAGGGTTTCCTCCTTCACCATGACCAGCAGGTCATACTTGTTGAGGAAAATGGCAAACTCCAGTTTTTTTGAGAGATGAGGGTCCTTTCTATCGCTGTGCGGATCTCGTTTGCAGGCATCTTGCTACGCCGTGGCGCACCCTTTCGGTATGGGGGCTGGTGGGTGACTATCACCGAGCCCTCTTTCATGGACGAATGTAGGAGGCCAAACCGGAGGTCCATGTCGGCGAGAGCCAACTGCTCCTGATAAAACTTAGCGAGGACATCCATCGGCACATGGAAATCATATACCTTATAGCCGTCCGGGGGGGATGACACAGCTACGGGCCAATGGGCTTTAATGATGCGGGGGGCGGAGAGGTTGTGGAGTATGGTGGACGAGTCGTCTAGGGACAACCCGTTGATGAGTAACACCAGTGGGAGTGATCCACTAATGTTCCACTTTGTGTCTTGCCCCTCTATTGTGCGGATGATTTCGGTTGGGACATCGAGGCGAATTTGAAAAAGAGACTGGGTAGCTGTAAAAGAGGTGCTTGGGGGCGGGTGTCGTCGCTATGAGTTCGTGGGTAAAATTCCACGACGTTTGGTACATGGCCCTTGGGGAGTGGGGATGAGGTGAGCTGGAATATGATGAGAGGCATGTCGTGCGGCGATGGAGAGTCCATGATGTCGCGCAATTCGGTGTGACGGTACGCTAGGTGTTTCACTAGGCACACTACGGACAAAAAAAGGAAAGGCAGCGACGGAATGAGGTCGATGCTCCTATCTAAGAGGGTGGCGAGTTCGGCATCGGCCATATTCGATCTCGATGCGTAGGCCAACCAGACTGTAGTGGCCTTGTTCTGCTTTTTGGCGTCACGAAGCATGTTGACGACGTTTTTGATACATGTTTTGTGCGCCAAAAAAGGCCGTTCATCTTGAAACGGCGAAAAGGCTGGTAGTAGTAGAAAAGATAGTAATCCGATTAGTTTGGACCAATCATGGCCGTGGATGTCAGCAACTGATAGTGTGCGTACAAAACCGGGGTATGGCAATCCGTCACCACTTAGCAATATTTGGGGTGGTGGAGTCAAGGACCTTAACAAGTCGGCGGGTGGGAGCGGCGTGCTATCCAGGTACAACGGGGGGTCGCTTGATACCAAGTCAATCCTTGAGAACCTAGATTGTCCACGCACGGCCAATTTGTTGGCATTGACTTACGCCCTAGCCCGGTTCAAGTTCCATCATCAAAGAACCCATTCTGCCGTAGGGACCGCTTAGGTTCATCTCTTGCAGTGCAAAGATTTTTCAGACCACTGCCTCCGCCAAGCGCCCCGCGCTCGCTTGACGGCCATTCTGCTTCTTTAGAGCGTCATGACACCGCTTCGGTCGAGTGTAAAGACTCCGCGGCAAGCAAGGCCAAAACCGATGACATGACACCGCATAAGGTTTTGCGTACTGGTTTTGCCCCGCCCGCCCCCTTGAGCGTTGCCCCGTCCGCGTCTTCCCAGTGCGGCGAAGGTAGGATATCTCCGGTTGCAAGCATGAGTTTCACCCCGTTGCCTTCCAACCCTATAAAACGGGCAAAGTTGTTCTTGCCACACGGAGCGCTTCCCAATGGATTTCCGGAAGCAAGAGACTTAACTTGTGGTCGGTATGGCGGGAGCGTCTTTTTTTCCCTTATCAACATCAATGGCATCTTCGCCGGAAGCACTAAATGAGCCCGTATCCATAGGAGCACGGCTTTACTCGTGTGCATTGAAGGCATCTTGTTCCACAAAAGTGGGTGTGTTGCATGCAGGCTCCAAGGACTCACTGTGTTTTTGGCTCTTCGGCGCAATGTCGTCTGGTGGACTAACGTTACGAGGACTTGGAGAGGTATTTTTTTCATCATCCTTGTTTTTTGGTACACAAGAAGCGCTTTGCGCGGCGGAGTGAGATGCGGAGCTCTCCTCATTCGGCTGCACGGTAGGCTTGGTAGTTGTTGGGAGAGGTGAGTGCAAGGACGGCGGCAAGGCCGGGTCACCTTGAAGGCGTGCAATGATGGAGGACTTGTTTGATACAATAGATGCGCGTTGAGATTTTTTAGTGGCCGTGCTCCGCTGGAGAGAGCTTTGGGCGAGATGGAGCGGGAGCCCGTTTTTTTGCCGACCATGGAATGCCCTTTAGCCACGGGAGCCGGAGGCGGTGGCATGGCAGAATAGGACGACACATTTTTTTAATCATTCAACATGTTATACCGCAAAATACACAGAATTTGTGGAAAAGGGCAAAAATGCGAAAAAACAGTAGCCAACAGGCGATTTTAAACGAGTTGGATTTGCGCTCAAGCCTGAGGCTAAGAACCACTGGTCACAGACAGGCGCGCGCACGTCGGATGTTCAGTCGAGGTTCATTGGCTCGGCTCGGTCGAATTCACCTTTGATTAAAAAAAATTCCTCCCACCCATAATGTTCACCAAACATCAATGCTAATGGCCTAAAAACACTAAAAAGAAGATTAGATTACCTCGCATGCAAGAAGCACAAAAAACGGGCACAAAGACATAGCACTAGGCGAATGAACCGCAAATGAACCCGAACTTCACAAGTCCTCTTACCCACCAGTGTACCCCATGTACATTGCAGAAAGCATCTTTCTCATCCCAGTCCCCCACATAGAGCCGGCCATGCCGGACAAGCCACAAGGGCACCAGGCAGCGACATGGAAGGGCACACATCACAGGAGACACGGCACCGGGCTATGAATTGCACGGCCTTCAAACGGGTATTGCTCTGTTTCTCGACCTTGCCCCCGATCAGCCTCACTCTCGCACTTATATGCGGCTCCCTGGGCTAGGTGACGGGGGCATTGCCCCGGTCCAGCCGGTGGGCCAAGGGGCATCTTATTGGCATTTCGAGGAAGGTGTGGCACGCAGCACCTCGCAAGCTACGTCAACACAGTAGCTGCCGTTGTCCCTTGTGGGGCGACTGCTGGCAGTTTGTGGCTTGCCCTCAGCTGGCTGCTTGGGTCTCCGGCATCGGGCAACTCGAAGCTGCTACATGTTTAGCACGTGTGCCTCGTCAGATGGCTCCCCCCCGTGGCGCCTCCAGAATAGCATCCTGCCCATCGTGCGCGAACCCTACATCTTCAAGTTGGAGGCGGGACTAGTGTTCCAGCGCATGCAGTTCATTGCCCAGGCCACGGGCTAGAGCTTCTTTTCTTAAGTCGTCCAAAATATGACGGATCGCGTACATAACGTGTGGCGTTCGGGGCGCCACAACGCTTCACAACAAGAGACAAAATAAGCACACAAGTCACAAGCCCTACAAGTGGCCGGATTGCCCAGATAGCTCTTGCCTGCTGGCCAGTCCCGAACGCCTCAGACAAGGGAACAAAATCAGAAGTGGCCCATAAGTGGGAAGCTGGGCCACCTAACACTTGACGTGTAGGGCGTCCACAAGACTTCAGAGCAGGCGAAAAAATTGGAAATGGCCCACAAATGGGGGGAGTGGCTACATAAGCTTTGGGATCTATGCGGTCCCCAAGGCTTCACAGCGGGGGACAAAATCCAAAGTGGTCCACAAATGGGCGGATTGGCCACAGAGACCTCGCCGTCTCAGGGGTCCACACCTCTTTAGAGTAAGGTACCAAATCAGAAGTGGCCCACAAGCGGGCGGATTGGCTACATGACTCTTGCTATCGAGGGCGTCCACAACGCTTCAGGACAAGGGAAACCATCACAAGTGGCCCGAAAGCGGGCAGATGGGCTACATACCCACTGCTAAATGGGGGGTCCACGGGCTTCAAAGTGGGGCAAAAAATCAGAAGTAGCCCACAAGTGAACCGATTGCTTACATAACCGCCGGAGTTTGGGCGGTACACAACAATTCACAGTAGGGAACAAAATCAAAAGTGTCCCACAAGTGGGCACATTGCGTGCATAACCAGTGGCGCTTGGGGGTTCTCGAACGGCTTCGAAGCGGGGCACAAACTCAGCAGTGGCCCACACGTGGGTGGATTGGTTACACAGCCCATGCCGTGTGGGGGGTCCCCAACGCTTCAAAGCAGCGGACAAAATCAGAAGTGGCCTACAAGCGGGCAGATTGGCTACATAACCCTTGCCATCTTGGGGCTCCACAACGTTTCATCCAGCTTACAAAGTGAGCAGTGGCCCACAGGTGGGCAGATTGCCTACACAACACCTCCTGTTCGGGTCCCAAAGCTTGATAGCAAGGAATAAACTCAAAAGTGGCCTACAAACGGGCAAATTGGCCACACAACGCCTACCATGTGGGGGGTCCCCAACACATCACAGTATAGGACAAATTCGGACCGGGCCGAGAACAACGTCAGCGGTGGCCCACAAGTGGGCGGATCAGTTACATAAACCCTGCCAGCCGCAGGGTCACCAAAGCCTCAAAGCAGGGGGCAAAGTGAGCAATGGCCCACTAGTGCCCACATTTGCTACCTATCCCCTGCCGTTTTGAGGGTCCCCCAACACTTCACAGCAAGGGACGAAATCGGAAGTGGCCCACAATTGGTCCGATTGGCAACATGACCCCTTCACTCAAGGGGGTCCATAACGCTTCAGAGTGGGGGGCAAAGTTGGCATTGGGCAACAAATGGGTGGAATGGCTTGAAAACCCCTGTAGTCTTTGGTTTCCTCAAAGCTTCAGATCAAGGGACAAAGTCTGAGTGTCCCACAAATCAGCGGATTGGCTACATAACACCTGCCGTCTCAAAGGTATTTAGTGCTTCACAACACAGGACAAAGTAAGCGATGGCCCACAAGTGGGCGAACTAACTACATGACCCGTGCCATCCGCAACGTCCCCAACACTTCACATTAGGGGACAAAGCTAGCAGTGGGCCACAAGTGGGCCGATTGGCTACAAAACCCCTATCTTGTCATGGGTCTCCAACGCCTCGAAGCAGGGGACAAGGATAGTTGGGCCGCAAAAGTGGGCATATCACCTACATAACTTTTACCATTGGGGGGGTCATAACGCTTCACATGAAGGGACAAAATTAGCAAAGGCCCACAAATGGGTGGATTGGATGCACAACCCGTGCTATGTTGGGGGTCGCCAACGCTTCATAGCGGGGGTCAAAGTCAAAAGTGGCCCAGAAGTTGGCGGATTAGGCACATAAACTCTACCGTTACGGGGTTAAAACGCTTCACAATAAGTAACAAAATCAGCCCAGGCCCACAAGTGAGTGAATGGGCTACATAACCCATGCCTTCTCAAGGGTCCCCAACGCTTCAAAGCGTGCAAAAAAGTGATTGATGGCCCACGATTAAGCGGATTGGTTACATAACAACTGCCATCTCGGAGGTGCCAAACAATTCAAAGCGGCGGACAAAGTCACCAGTTGCCCACATGAGGATGCATTGGGTATATCAACCCTGCCGTTCGGGGGTTGCCAACACTTCACATCAAGGGACGAGGTCTTAATTCGTACACAAGAGGGCAGACTGGCTATAGAAACCCCGTGGCGCATGGGTGACTCAGGTGACAAAGGCAGCAAAAGTCGACAAGGGGGCGGATCGGGTATATAGCCCTGCCGTACCTAAGGTCCCCAACACTTCGAACGCCATACAAAGTGAGCATCGATCCTCAAGTGCGCTGATTGGGTACATAACCCTGCCATGCGGGGGGTCCCCAATGCTTGATAGCACACGAAAAAATCAATAGTGTCACCCAAGTGGGTGGATTGGCTACATAACCCCGACCGTCCGGCAGGTCCCAAACGCTCCAAGGCAAAAGACAAGGGTCGGCAATGGCCCACGATTGCACCCATTGACTACACAACCCCTACTGTCGCGGGGTCCCCAACGCCTCAAAACGAGGCATAAACTAAGCATTGGCCCACAAGATGGCGGATAGGCTACATAATCCCTCCCGTCCGGGGGGTCCCCAACACAAACCCTCTTTTGCAAATTGACGTTTCGCTCCATCTCTGCCATAAATGCACTCTTCTAGTAGGGCAAGTATAGCCCCTCATGGTTGACCTCCTCTACTAGTTAGAACTACTATTCTTTGACTCTCAGCTGTCTGGAGGTCGGCTTGGTCAAAGACCCCGTTCGCCTACCCCAATGATACACCTCGGACTTAGCGCACGTCAGGGCGTTGCGCTCACTCCACCTGCTTTGTGAGCCCACAAACGGCGGGTCATCGTCAAGAGGCAGGGAGAGGGGTACTGCGGTACCTTGAGCACTCGCCACCCGGGAGAGACGGTGTAGCGGTAGGAAGGACTGCATTGCGTGCCAGTACATGTGCAAGGCAACGTCCAGGTCGCACTCACCTACTTGTGCCCAGTGTAGCATCACCATGCACACAAGGGAGGAGAGCAGCTATGGGTATAAAGTCTGAAGTCTGAAGTCTGATGTGGCATGTCGTGTTGCGGACCCACCATTGGAGCACATCCAAATAAAAGTCTGATACAAGTGCGCCCCCCCCCCCCCACACACACACAGGAACTTGAGTTCAAGAAAATGGTTACAGCAGTGCAGACCCCCCCCCCCAAGACACATAGCAACTTCAGAGGAAAATGGGGATAAAAGTGCAATACCCCACCCCCCACAGACACACAGGCACTTCACCTCGGGAAAATGGTGCGTTAGGGAAAATGGGTTGGAATGGAAAATGTGGACAAGGGAACACTAGGAAAAGTCTGATACAAGCCCCCCCCCCAAAAAACACACAACCACGCAGTTCAAGAAAACGATGGGTTGGGTTGGGGAAAAAAGGGAATTTGAAAATGCGGAAAAGGCAATTCTGGGAACAATGTGGCACAAGTACCCCCCCCCCCCCCCCCGCCCAAAAAAAAACACGTACCTCTTGAGTAATGGGGCGTTGGGGAAAATGTGGGAAAAGGGAAAACCAAGGGAAATGGGAAAACCGTACTGATGGTTGCTAATGTATGAATGGACCTGCACAGAAGGAGAACATGGGGATTAGCACAGCAAGCATGCAAAAGCACAATACCACTGCAACCCCAACACTGTCATTCATCAATGAGTCCGGCCATGTCATCCACCGGCACTTGGGAACATGGTTGTGAGCTGCTGGAAGGTGCAGCAGAACGGGTAACACGATCCGTTGGGGGGATCCAATCAGAGTCCATCTGGGCTAGCAAAGGCAACACCTGTTGCATAGCAAGTTCTCGGGCTTGTCCCCGGGTCTTGCTATTTGGCACGTTCACACCCATGCTTGCCAAGCAATCACAGATGCGAGCGGGTGTCCAGTCACCCAATGTGCCTGACTTTGCAGCACATACCAACTTGGCCTGTGCACGGGCCAAGGCACGCTTTGGGTCGGACTTATGTGGTGCCACTGCCTCCTCTTCACTGTAATTTTCAGCAGCCTCAGCTGCATCATCCACAACCTGCACCACCGCCTCACCACACGGTCATGGATCCTTGACAAAGCACGTGTGGCAAACCAGACATGTGTTGCACCAGATGCGCACAGACTGCCTGCACACTGCACAGTCCATGCCCCTTCGGAAAGTGAAGAAGTCATGGTTGCCACCATGCTGAGCAGGACTACCATCTGGTTCGACCAAAGTGCCCTCAGTGTGCTCAGACGGGGCTTGTCGGTCAGCGCGTCTACGTGTTCCGCGTTGACAAGCCAGTGGCACTTCCGACCCCCCAAAAGATGGCAAAATGTCACCATCGTCTGCCACTGCAGCCTCCCCTTCCAGGCACTGCAACATGGCCGCTTCCACTGATGTACGTGGATCAATGCGATGCGAAACCCTATGCCGGGGACGCACATCGAAGCGTGCATTGGCTGCCAGCTTGCTGGCTACCTCGACACCCTGCCCCTTCACCCACTGCCGCAAAGGTGGCAGATTACAATGCAAAGCCATGCACATGCTAAGGACATGTGTGTCCTCCATATCATGCATACTGTTGGTGAACCTCCCACGCAACGAACTGGCACGCTCAACAGCAGCCTCAGCAGGGCAATATGTGCGCGGCAATGCCAAAACACGCTAAACATTCACCCATTGGACATGTTCCCGCTCCGCCGTCAAGGCCTCCCACATCCGGGACATGGGGGTCTTGGCAAAGGTCCGAACGACATGCTCCTTGAAGGATTCCCACTCTTCCAATGCACGAGCAGCATTAACATGCGCAGCTGCCAGTTCAGCATGGTGTGTGCCCATGAACTGCTTCAGCAGGTCCACTCCAAATGTGGCTCGATCAGCCGCTGGTAGAGCGAGCCAACGGCCGTGGTCAAGCAACACAGCACACTCAAGAACACCCCGGGGGTCAATGGTCCCTTGTCACTCCCTGATGCCAGCAAGCAGTGTGTCTGTGACTGCCCGTGCCTCTGTGGCTGGAAAAGGGGGGCTCGTTGTGCACCTCTGGCCATCGGTATCAAACCGGACCAATTCAACGCCATGCCATGCACCTGTCACAGTTTGCTCTTTGAATTGAGTCCACCCTGGTCCCTCCTCCCTCGCCACCGTTTCCACCCGTGCCTAAAACATTTTGGTTGCCTTGGTCAAGTGGGCACCTGTTGGTGCATGCAACTGTGCAACGTTGTTGAAGCTGCGCGTACCGTGTAGTATGTCCCCATATACCACTGCCCATGACAGCAAACCTGCATCATGGCAATCCTCCCACACATCCTCCTCCTTGGTGGTGAGGTGCGTTTTGGAATCCAAATGCCTCGCCACCCATGGCACATTGGCCAAGAACACCTTGTTGCGACGGGCATTTGCCTCGGACCACCGGATACGGTGACTGGCAGGGATCAAACGCAACCCGCTGCGTGTATCTGGTCTGGTGTTCTCTTGGACACACCTCTCGAGGTCCTTCCACTGGCGCGCACCGTTGTACAATGAACGTTGGCGACCCACAGCTGCCAGGTAGTCACCATGCACTTGGCCGGCAGCCTCCAAGGCAAGGCCTAGCTTGCGCTAGACCACATGGCATGGCTCACCCAAGGGGGTTAGCAAGGACAGCCACTTCACAAGCATGGCAAACACATTGTGCTCCATTGCCGACACATCAACAGCTTGCCTTGCAGTGGCACCACGCACACCAAGGTTAGAGGCACCATCCACCGCAAAAGCCACAACCTTCTGAGCCCACCAGGCACGGTCAGGCATCCAGGACAGCAGCACTGCCTCCACCTGTGCCGTCACCTCTTGTGCCTCCCCTGAAGCCACATCCACCACACCAAGGAACACCTCACACATTCCCCCCGGCCCAGTGCCTGGAAAGAGGAGCAGGATGGCATACTCATTGATGCGATGCCGTTGCCGGTCAGATCCATCCAACAACAAGGCAATGAACAATGCCCTTTGCAAGGTCTCTGGCACACCATCTTGCATGGCGCCATGCATTGCGACCATGGCCTTCTCAACCATCCATCGCCGAGAGGCATGATGGCCCGGTTCGGAGGTCAACGCACAATGCAGAAGAATGCGTTCACTGATTGCACGGATGGATGTGCACATGCGGAGGCCAATGTACACCTCCACCAAGCGTGACAAAATGGCTGCCACCGCATCGCTCATAGGTACACCCAGGTCCATGCCCTCACCCCTAATGAACACAGTGCTCCTCTCTGCCACATTGACTGCACACGCAGATGCACTGGGGCACAGTGCCCGAAAACGTTCTGCACAATGCACCCGGAAACTCTCCTCGGCGGCCAAGTGGTGGCGGCCAGGATTATCAATTTTCTTGCGGCTGCTGGTCGTGCCACGTGACACACCAAGGTGACCCTCCAGGACATCTTTACGCCATCCCTTTGGTGTAGCGATCATCATACGCATGCCCATGCCATATGTTCCATTCACCGAGGCTGTAGCAGCCTTCGGTGGCCGCTTCACCCCAGGACAATCCGTTTCAGCAGCCCATGAACAACATATGCACATTACACCCCCTTGAACAGTGAACTGCAACTGCCAATGCTCATCCACAAACGCTTGCAGTGTCTTTGGCCCTGCTGTCTGTTGCTTGGGGGCTGCCCCCATCATCACAGAAAAAGCATTGCTCCCCGTTGCTGCCAATGCAGCAGATCGGGCTCCATCCTGTTCTATGGACTCGGAAACAGACCGGTGCGACATGCCCTGACCTGCATGCCTCTCATCCCACTCCTTCTCATGACGGCCCGGAGATGAGCCTGGTGGGCTTGCACACGGACCTGCAGATGCTGTTTCACCCGTACCCTTTGCTTTTGTACAAGGTTTGCCACAGCTTCAATAAACTCGGTGGTGGGCTGCACATCCCCCACATGTGTGGTATATCCGGGGTCACCCATTGGCAGCGCCATGGCTGGCAACTGGGTGTTACTTGGCACGCTCGGGGCATGCCTGTTGACAGTTGGTGCTGCAAACTGTGAGGGGGAGGGTTGTGCGTCCCCAATGTGGTTGGTAGACTCTGGGTCACCTGTTGCCAGCGCCATGGCTGGCAACGGGGTGTTACTTGGCATGCTCCGGACATGCCTGTCGACAGTTGTTGCTGCAAACTGAGAGGGGGCATCACGTACACCACGATTGCTTTGTGAACCGCCCTGTGACAGACCCACCATCTCCGTGGGAGTACGCTCATACAATAGGAATGTCACCTTTCGTGAAGTGGCTGGGGGCCTTCCCTTGGTCACTGACGCATCATCACACAACCACCACACATCGCGAACTAAAATGTGAGCAATAAAGTGCCCTTGCTCCCTAGTTGGTCCAACATGTAGCACCATGGCCCGCAGGGACCAATGGTACCCATTGATATCCACAAACTCATGATTCACCGTCAAGCTATGAAGCTGTTGATTGTGGACATGGAGTGGAGCCCACTTGTTGAACACTAGTGACGATAGTACAATGGCCTCCTGGAGATCCCCCCCACAGCCACATGGGGGGGCGTTTGAAGGGCAGCCCAACGAACGGCCCCTCATTCCCTCCCTCATTCGCACCCGCACGCTCTGGCCCTGGTTAGTAACATGCAACACTTGGGCAGGCATTCCCAACTCACCTCCGGCCTGGTGGACTTTCACGTCACACACTGGGCACCGCTGCCACCATTGCTCATGAGACAAGCAGTCAGACAGAGAACGAACACCAGCACGAACCAGTTTCGGTACCATGTGCTTCCAAGACTCAGCCATCTCGGACTTCTGCATCCACTCAAACTTGGGAGCCCTCCTGACACATTGACACCGACCACTACACTGGCACACAGTAACAGTTTGCTGTCCCTCATCCGCCAACAGGCGTGTAACGGCATGTGGACGGTACACAGCACCTGTCATACCTGCCACAATGTCAGCCCAACTTGTAGCCCACACCGCCGCATCATCTGGGCACTCATCATGGAAGGCCTCCTGTCCATCAGAGGCTAGCAGGAGGCATTGCAACGTTGTACCAAGCCAACACCAATTGTGACTTGGGGGGTTCGCCATGCCACATGGCCGTTGCCGTGCTCCACCTTGCGGACCGCCACTAACCTGCAGGCAGGCGGAAGGCATGTTGCTGCAAGAACTTGCGGTGCGAAGGAGGCAAACTCTGCCATTCTCCACGGCCGTAAAGCACCACCAATCGCCTATCCCCTTTCCATGGGCAAGTAGCATGCCATGCCCCAGTGCGGACCACTACAGGTTGCCTATTGACACGGTACCTATGCCCCGGACGGCTAATGCCTTCTGGGCATTGCCTTCTCCCTGGTCTGCCATGCGGACCACTGCCAACGCCTCCCTCTTCCACCCAGATCTCACCACCCACGTGCCGCCCCGTGGAGAACACTGCTGACCATGGGGTACTATCAAAACGATGTTGATGGGGAGCTGTCCTCTCATTGGATGACAGCTGTATTGTAGTCCATGTGAACCACTCTGGCACCAACTCCCTTGCAATGCGGTTCACCATCATCACAAGGGGGCCATGCTCCTGTGTCCCTTGCACAAGCCGCGACCGGCAACAATCCCCTTTCGCTGTATGTCCTTTGCTCCCACCGACACCCAGCTGCAACCTTCGCAAGGAGAACTGCCCTAACGTCTCTCTAGTGTACAGCAGTGTCCCCATTATGCCATGCAGGACACACAAAGGTGCTACCTGCAACGAGCGGTCGTAGCTGGCGCCCCGGTAATGTCCTCCCGGCCGGTGCCCATCACGTTCGGCCTCACCAACGACGATCACGCATGCTTGTCCACAAGCTTCCTCCATCTCTTGGATTGTATGGTACACTTTGGCTTCTCCCATACCCGGACTCCAAACTGCAGCAGACGTCACAGCAGTGTCCGGGCCGAAACTTGAATCCATTATTTTGGGTGTGTTTGTGCGCAAAAACACAACCTTCCCATCGATGTGGTGGGCGAGATGTCGAAAATGGTCGGGCCTTCCCCCCAGGGCTTCCCTTCCCAATTATTCTCTTCCAGGGCCCTACATACACTTAGAGCACTCTCCTTAACCTCTATCCCACAACGTTCCCTGTACATTGTGGTTGCCTGGACTCGCAGGTCCACTCCAGCTAAGGGGGTCTGACTGCAGAGCGCATGGAGGCTAAGGGCATTTGCATAAAAAAAACATGCACCAGCGACATACTCATCACGTGCCAACCGTAACTTCAGTTGCCGGATGGTAGGCAGCTCCCTACCGGCAGGAGCCTTGATTTTATCCACCTCAACCTTCTGGTTAGGATTGTCACAGTCAATTGCTGCGGCCTCGTCCACCCCTAGCCGCACACGCTTTGCAGCAGGCATGGGGTTGGGATCCCTAGGCATTGCTTTCTTGCCTGAGGGGGGCTGTTACATGGCTGTGAGCCATCTGTGCTGGACTGACTAGGTGCCACGACAGTGCATGCCGTCCCCAAACTACTATCCATATTTGGGGATGACATTTCACTATCTTGCCCACTCAATGAAACCTGTGGTGGGCGATGTGCTAGGGGCACAGGGGATCCCTGATCAAAGAGTGACTCAGCACCGCAACCGGGGTGTGGCGTTAGGCATTCTTCTGCAGCACCTGGCCCTATGTTCTCCATTGCCTCTCGGCCCTGGTTCTCATCGTCAGCATGCACACCACCTGCAACTTCGGGTGCACCTGGGGGTCCACATCGCAGCGCACAGGCTGGGACGTTGGACGCACTTGGATCACCTCTGCGGGGATCCTGGTCAGCAGTCATAGGAGTTAAGGCGGGGGGGGTGGTGGGGGGGGGGGGTTGCTGTGCTTCACCAAGGGTGCCAGCTGTGCCTATGGCCTCCTTTGTGCCCCCTTCCAGGTGCATGGCACATGCATCGTTGGGTGTACCGTTGTCATCAGGGACACCGACAGATGCATCTTAAGATCCGAGTCGCAGCGCACAGGCTGGGACTCGGACTGGCTTGGATCACCTCTAGGGGGATCCTGGTCAGGTGTCGGGGGTCCTGGGGGGGGGGGGGGTACACCCCAGCCTCTGCCATGGCTTCCAATAGAAGCTCCATGGCCTCCCCCCTTGCATCATCTGTCCATGCATTGTTCACCACACGGACACCAGCATGGAGGTATCCCAAGTGGTTGCGGGGTACCTCAGGGCTGAAAGGGGTGAACCTCAGTATCACATCGCTACTCTCTTGCATGGGAATCCGCATGGACTCTGCAAAGTGGCGTCCCACCGTATAGGCAGCCACCAGGCTCTCCTTTGACAGGGGCTCCCGCCGTTGCTCCCCCAAGCCTTGCATCGCAATGCGGACACACCGGGCAATGCCATGGCACGTTGTCATCAGTGCTTGGTCGAACTGTTGCTGTCTTGTCAGCTGCACCATCATAGGTGCTGGATTGGGTGGGACGCTGGGTTGAGGTCCGGGACTGCAAGTGGACGTTGAGCTTTCGGGCAAGAGGGAGCTCCGTCGACTACCCCCAGATCCAGGGGTCCCCTGTCCAGTGGGATCTGTGCCACCGGCTGGCGCTGACACTCTCTGTCGACCACCCCGGGATCCTGGGGTCCCCTGTTCTTTCGATCCCTTCCCCTTGGCCGGCAACAGTGAGTTCTGGCGGCTCGCAGGTGCCACCAAATCACTTGTGAATGGCCGTGCTGCACTTGCTGCCTGTGGCCAAAAGTACTGCATTGTGCCCAAGGGTACTCTCCGTACAAAAACCACATACATCCTCTCCACAGCGGGTGTGGGATACTTGGTCTCCCCTCTCCAGAAAGGCCATGAGTCCACAAGTGGCAAGGCATACACAATGTCATTCCATGCCTCTAGCCAAGCAACTTTGCTAACGCTCAAGGGGTGCCCAGCAATGGCCCCTCGTCGACTCCCCACTTTCCCACGGTCTTGCTCATACTTTTTTATCCGGTCCCAGAGGTCTGAGGCTACCTTATGGTACTCCACAACAGCACCCCCATCCTCCCGCGTGCACTTTGGACTGCCCTCTTGGCTGTACATCAGGCGGCACAGTGCTGCAAATCCATGGGTATGGACGACATCAAGGGGACATGTCGCCATGAGCATTGCCAACTTCCTGTAATAGATGGCCTCCCGTTGTGGTGGGGCATGCCACCCTGCCTCGCCGAGGGCTAGACGGAATCCCATTTTCATCTGGGCAGCTTCCATGGTCTCCCTTGGGGGCCATTCAGGATGCTGAGCCATTTGTAGGAGGCTGCCACACAACGGTTAAAGGTTGTGGCCTCTTGCGTGGTCCACAAGGTGCAGTTCGATGGGCACTTGTTGATGACCACAACTCACGAGGACAATCTGGTCCCGGACCCCGATACTCGAAGTGGTAGGCTGCTTCCGCCTGGGGTTCCTGCGCAGGCCCACTTGATGCCACTGCGTGGTATGAACGTAGACCCTAGTCGAGGCGCAACGGCCGGGGACCAAGGGCAAACTTCTGCGCCTCAAGGGCTAGCAGTAGCTGGGTAGGGGTGAGGGATGGACGATGACCGAGGTCGAGGCGCGGCGGCCAGGGACCAAGGGCGAACTCCTGCGGCTCGGCGGCTTGCAGTGGTTGTGGTGGGGTATGGACGAGGACCGAGGTCGAGGCGCGGCGGCTAAGGACCAAGGGCAAACTCCTGCGGCTCGGCGGCCTGCAGTGGTCGTGGTGGGATATGGACGACGACCGAGGTCGAGGCGCGGCGGCCAAGGACCAATGGCCAACTCCTGCGGCTCGGTGGCCTGCAGTGTGTGGGTGGGGGGACGGCTAATGACCGTGGTCGCGGCGCTGTGGCCACAGACCGAGGGCCAACTTCTGTGGCTCAAGGGCCAGCAGTAGGTGGGTTGGGGGATGCGGGATGCCCCTCGTCGATGCGCTCCTGCCAGAGACCAAGGGGCAACTCCTGCAGCTCAGAGGCTAGCACAGGTGAGGTACAGGTATCTGGGTCGTAGACGCTATGGTCAAGACCACAGACAACTTCTTCACCTAGGGTGAAGTTAGTGGCAGAAAGGTCGTAACAAAGTCTGCACGAAGAGGCACCACACAACTTGCACAAGTATGGAGTGGGCGAATGTATCATGGAGGCATCAAATAATTCACGGAGGGGCATAAATAATTCACGGAGGGGCATAAATAATTCACGGAGGCATCAAATAATTCACGGAGGGGCATGAATAATTCACGGAGGCATCAAATAAATCACGGAGGGGCAGAAATAATTCACGGAGCGGTGAAATAATTCACGAACGGGCAGAAATAATTCACGGAGGCATCAAATAATTCACGGAGGGGCAGAAATAATTCACGGAGGGGTGAAATAATTCACGGAGGGGCATAAATAATTCACGGAGGGGTGAAATAATTCACGGAGGGGCAGAAATAATTCACGGAGGGGTGAAATAATTCACGGAGGGGCGAAAGAATTCACGGAGGGGTGAAATAATTCACGGAGGGGCATAAATAATTCACGGAGGGTGAAATAATTCACAGAGGGGCATAAATAATTCACGGAGGCATCAAATAATTCACGGAGGGGCAGAAAAAATTCACGGAGGGGTGAAATAATTCACGGAGGTGCATAAATAATTCACGGAGGGGTGAAATGATTCACCGAGGGGCAGAAATGATTCACGGAGGGGTGAAATAATTCACGGAGGGGCATAAATAATTCACGGAGGGGTGAAATAATTCACGGAGGGGCATAAATAATTCACGGAGGCATCAAATAATTCACGGAGGGGCATAAATAATTCACGGAGGGGCATAAATAATTCACGGAGGCATCAAATAATTCACGGAGGGGCATAAATAATTCACGGAGAAGCAGAAACAATTCACGGAGGCATCAAATAATTCACGGAGGGGCATAAATAATTCACGGGGGCATCAAATAATTCACGGAGGGGCAGAAATAATTCACGGAGGGGTGAAATAATTCACGGAGGGGCATAAATAATTCACGGAGGGGCAGAAATGATTCACGGAGGCATCAAATAATTCACGGAGGGGCATAAATAATTCACGGAGGGGCAGAAAGAATTCACGAAGGCATGAAATAATTCACGGAGGGGCATAAATAATTCACGGAGGGGCAGAAACAATTCACGGAGGCATCAAAAGATTCACGGAGGGGCATAAAAAATTCACGGAGGCATCGAATAATTCACGGAGGGGCATAAAAAATTCACGGAGGCATCAAATAATTCACGGAGGGGCATAAATAATTCACGGAGGGGCATAAATAATTCACGGAGGCATCAAATAATTCACGGAGGGGCATAAACAATTCAAGGAGGGGCACAAACAATTCACGGAGGCATCAAATAATTCACGGAGGGGCATAAATAATTCACGGAGGCATCAAATAATTCACGGAGGGGCATAAATAATTCACGGAGGGGCAGAAATAATTCACGGAGGCATCAAATCATTCACGGGGGGGCATAAATAATTCACGGAGGCATCAAAAAATTCACGGAGGGGCATAAATAATTCACCGAGGGGTGAAATAATTCACGGAGGCGCACAAATAATTCACGGGGGCATCAAATAATTCACGGAGGGGCAGAAAAAATTCACGGAGGGGTGAAATAATTCACGGAGGGGCATAAATAATTCACGGAGGGGCAGAAATGATTCACGGAGGCATCAAATGCTTCACGGAGGCATCAAATAATTCACGGAGGGGCATAATGAATTCACGGAGGGGCAGAAATAATTCACGGAGGCATCAAATAATTCACGGAGGGGCATAAATAATTCACAGAGGCATCAAATAATTCACGGAGGGGCATAAATAATTCACAGAGGCATCAAATAATTCACGGAGGGGTATAAATAATTCACGGAGGGGCAGAAATAATTCACGGAGGGGCAGAAATAATTCACAGAGGGGTGAAATAATTCACGGAGGGGCATAAATAATTCACGGAGGGCTGAAATAATTCACGGAGGCATCAAATATTTCACGGAGGGGCATAAATAATTCACGGAGGGGCATAAATACTTCACGGAGGCATCAAATAATTCACGGAGGGGCATAAATAATTCACGGAGAAGCAGAAACAATTCACGGAGGCATCAAATAATTCACGGAGGGGCATAAATAATTCACGGGGGCATCAAATAATTCACGGAGGGGCATAAATAATTCACGGAGGGGCAGAAACAATTCACGGAGGCATCAAATAATTCAAGGAGGGGCATAAATAATTCACGGAGGCATCAAATAATTCACGGAGGGGCATAAATAATTCACGGAGGGGCAGAAAGAATTCACGAAGGCATGAAATAATTCACGGAGGGGCATAAATAATTCACGGAGGGGCAGAAACAATTCACGGAGGCATCAAAAGATTCACGGAGGGGCATAAAAAATTCACGGAGGCATCGAATAATTCACGGAGGGGCATAAAAAATTCACGGAGGCATCAAATAATTCACGGAGGGGCATAAATAATTCACGGAGGGGCATAAATAATTCACGGAGGCATCAAATAATTCACGGAGGGGCATAAATAATTCACGGAGGGGCATAAATAATTCACGGAGGGGCATAAATAATTCACGGAGGCATCAAAAAATTCACGGAGGGGCATAAACAATTCAAGGAGGGGCACAAACAATTCACGGAGGCATCAAATAATTCACGGAGGGGCATAAATAATTCACGGAGGCATCAAATAATTCACGGAGGGGCATAAAGAATTCACGGAGGGGCAGAAATAATTCACGGAGGCATCAAATCATTCACGGGGGGGCATAAATAATTCACAGAGGCATCAAAAAATTCACGGAGGGGCATAAATCATTCACCGAGGGGTGAAATAATTCTCGGAGGCGCACAAATAATTCACGGAGGCATCAAATAATTCACGGAGGGGCAGAAATAATTCACGGAGGGGTGAAATAATTCACGGAGGAACATAAATAATTCACGGAGGGGCAGAAATGATTCACGGAGGCATCAAATAATTCACGGAGGCATCAAATAATTCACGGAGGGGCATAATGAATTCACGGAGGGGCAGAAATAATTCACGGAGGCATCAAATAATTCACGGAGGGGCATAAATAATTCACAGAGGCATCAAATAATTCACGGAGGGGCATAAATAATTCACAGAGGCATCAAATAATTCGGGGAGGGGTATAAATAATTCACGGAGGGGCATAAATAATTCACGGAGGGCTGAAATAATTCACGGAGGCATCAAATAATTCACGGAGGGGTGAATTCATTCACGGAGGGGCATAAATAATTCACGGAGGCATCGGATAATTCACGGAGGGGCATAAATAATTCACGGAGGGGCAGAAACAATTCACGGAAGCATCAAATAATTCACGGAGGGGCATAAATAATTCACGGAGGCATCAAGTAATTCACGGAGGGGCATAAATAACTCACGGAGGGGCATAAATAATTCACGGAGGCATCAAATAATTCACGGAAGGGCATAAATAATTCACGGAGGGGCAGAAACAATTCACGGAGGCATCAAATCATTCACGGAGGGGCATACATAAGTCATGGAGGCATCAAATAATTCACGGAGGGGCATAAATAATTCACCGAGGCATCAAATAATTCACGGAGGGGCATAAATAATTCACGGAGGGGCATAAATAATTCACGGAGGCATCAAATAATTCACGGAGGGGCATAAATAATTCACGGAGGGGCATAAATAATTCACGGAGGGGCATAAATAATTCACGGAGGCATCAAAAAATTCACGGAGGGGCATAAACAATTCAAGGAGGGGCACAAACAATTCACGGAGGCATCAAATAATTCACGGAGGGGCATAAATAATTCACGGAGGCATCAAATAATTCACGGAGGGGCATAAAGAATTCACGGAGGGGCAGAAATAATTCACGGAGGCATCAAATCATTCACGGGGGGGCATAAATAATTCACAGAGGCATCAAAAAATTCACGGAGGGGCATAAATAATTCACCGAGGGGTGAAATAATTCTCGGAGGCGCACAAATAATTCACGGAGGCATCAAATAATTCACGGAGGGGCAGAAATAATTCACGGAGGGGTGAAATAATTCACGGAGGAACATAAATAATTCACGGAGGGGCAGAAATGATTCACGGAGGCATCAAATAATTCACGGAGGCATCAAATAATTCACGGAGGGGCATAATGAATTCACGGAGGGGCAGAAATAATTCACGGAGGCATCAAATAATTCACGGAGGGGCATAAATAATTCACAGAGGCATCAAATAATTCACGGAGGGGCATAAATAATTCACAGAGGCATCAAATAATTCGGGGAGGGGTATAAATAATTCACGGAGGGGCAGAAATAATTCACGGAGGGGCAGAAATAATTCACAGAGGGGTGAAATAATTCACGGAGGGGCATAAATAATTCACGGAGGGCTGAAATAATTCACGGAGGCATCAAATAATTCACGGAGGGGTGAATTCATTCACGGAGGGGCATAAATAATTCACGGAGGCATCGGATAATTCACGGAGGGGCATAAATAATTCACGGAGGGGCAGAAACAATTCACGGAAGCATCAAATAATTCACGGAGGGGCATAAATAATTCACGGAGGCATCAAGTAATTCACGGAGGGGCATAAATAACTCACGGAGGGGCATAAATAATTCACGGAGGCATCAAATAATTCACGGAAGGGCATAAATAATTCACGGAGGGGCAGAAACAATTCACGGAGGCATCAAATCATTCACGGAGGGGCATACATAAGTCATGGAGGCATCAAATAATTCACGGAGGGGCATAAATAATTCACAAAGGGGGAGAAACAATTCACGGAGGCATCAAATAATTCAAGGAGGGGCATAAATAATTCACGGAGGCATCAAATGATTCACGGAGGGGCATAAATAATTCACGGAGGGGCAGAACAAATTCACGGAGGCATGAAATAATTCACGCAGGGGCATAAATAATTCACGGAGGGGTGAAATAATTCACGGAGGCATCAAATAATTCACGGAGGGGCATAAATAATTCACGGAGGCATCAAATAATTCACGGAGGGGCATAAATAATTCACGGAGGCATAAAATCATTCACGGAGGGGCATAAATAATTCACGGAGGGGTGAAAAAATTCACGGAGGGGCAGAAATAATTCACGGAGGCATCAAATAATTCACGGAGGGGCATAAATAATTCACGGAGGCATCAAAGAATTCACGGAGGGGTGAAATAATTCACGGAGGGGCAGAAATAATTCACGGAAGCACAAATAATTCACGGAGGGGCATAAATGATTCACGGGGGCATCAAATAATTCACCGAGGGGCTAAAAAAAATTCACAGAGGGGCAGAAACGATTCACAGAGGCATCAAATAATTCACGGAGGGGCATAAATAATTCACGGAGGGGCAGAAATAATTCACGGAGGCATCAAATAATTCACGGAGGGGCAGAAATAATTCACAGAGGGGTGAAATAATTCACGGAGGGGCATAAATAATTCACGGAGGGCTGAAATAATTCACGGAGGCATCAAATAATTCACGGAGGGGTGAATTCATTCACGGAGGGGCATAAATAATTCACGGAGGCATCGGATAATTCACGGAGGGGCATAAATAATTCACGGAGGGGCAGAAACAATTCACGGAAGCATCAAATAATTCACGGAGGGGCATAAATAATTCACGGAGGCATCAAGTAATTCATGGAGGGGCATAAATAACTCACGGAGGGGCATAAATAATTCACGGAGGCATCAAATAATTCACGGAAGGGCATAAATAATTCACGGAGGGGCAGAAACAATTCACGGAGGCATCAAATCATTCACGGAGGGGCATACATAAGTCATGGAGGCATCAAATAATTCACGGAGGGGCATAAATAATTCACGGAGGGGGAGAAACAATTCACGGAGGCATCAAATAATTCAAGGAGGGGCATAAATAATTCACGGAGGCATCAAATGATTCACGGAGGGGCATAAATGATTCACGGAGGGGCAGAACAAATTCACGGAGGCATGAAATAATTCACGCAGGGGCATAAATAATTCACGGAGGGGTGAAATAATTCACGGAGGCATCAAATAATTCACGGAGGGGCATAAATAATTCACGGAGGCATCAAATAATTCACGGAGGGGCATAAATAATTCACGGAGGCATAAAATCATTCACGGAGGGGCATAAATAATTCACGGAGGGGTGAAAAAATTCACGGAGGGGCAGAAATAATTCACGGAGGCATCAAATATTTCACGGAGGGGCATAAATAATTCACGGAGGCATCAAAGAATTCACGGAGGGGTGAAATAATTCACGGAGGGGCAGAAATAATTCACGGAAGCACAAATAATTCACGGAGGGGCATAAATGATTCACGGGGGCATCAAATAATTCACCGAGGGGCTAAAAAAAATTCACGGAGGGGCAGAAACGATTCACAGAGGCATCAAATAATTCACGGAGGGGCATAAATAATTCACGGAGGGGCAGAAATAATTCACGGAGGCATCAAATAATTCACCGAGGGGCATAAATAATTCACGGAGGGGCAGAAACAATTCACGGAGGCAGCAAATAATTCACGGAGGGGCATAAATAATTCACGGAGGCATCAAATAATTCACGGAGGGGCATAAATAATTCACGGAGGGGCATAAAGAATTCACAGAGGCATCAAATAATTCACGGAGGGGCATAAATAATTCACGGAGGGGCATAAATAATTCACGGAGGCATCAAAAAAATCACGGAGGGGCATAAAGAATTCACGGAGGGGCATAAATAATTCACGGAGGCATCAAATAATTCACGGAGGGGCAGAAATAATTCACGGAGGGGTGAAATAATTCACGGAGGGGCATAAATAATTCACGGAGGGGCAGAAATAATTCACGGAGGCATCAAATAATTCACGGAGGGGCATAAATAATTCACGGAGGGGTAAAATAATTCACGGAGGGGCATAAATAATTCACGGAGGGGCAGAAATAATTCACGGAGGGGCATAAATAATTCACGGAGGGGCAGAAATAATTCACGGAGGGGCATAAATAATTCACGGAGGGGCAGAAATAATTCACGGAGGCATCAAATAATTCACGGAGGGGCATAAAAAATTCACGGAGGCATCAAATAATTCACGGAGGGGCATAAATAATTCACGGAGGCATCAAATAATTCACGGAGGGGCATAAATAATTCACGGAGGGGTGAAAAAATTCACGGAGGGGCAGAAATAATTCACGGAGGGGTGAAATAATTCACGGGGGGGCATAAATAATTCACGGAAGGGTGAAATAATTCGCGGAGGGGCATAAATAATTCACGGAGGGGCAGAAACGGTTCACGGAGGCATCAAATAATTCAAAGAGGGGCATAAATAATTCACGGAGGCATCAAATAATTCACGGAGGGGTGAAATAATTCACGGAGGGGCATAAATAAGTCACGGAGGCATCAAATAATTCACGGAGGGGCATAAATAATTCACGGAGGGGCATAAAGAATTCACGGAGGCATCAAATAATTCACGAGGGGGAATTAATAAATCACGGAGGGGCAGAAACAATTCACGGAGGCATCAAATAATTCACGGAGGGGTGAAATAATTCACGGAGGCATCAAATAATTCACGGAGGGGTGAAATAATTCACGGAGGGGCATAAATAATTCACGGAGGCATCAAAAAATTCACGGAGGGGCATAAATAATTCACGGAGGGGCATAAATAATTCACGGAGGCATCAAATAATTCACGGAGGGGCATAAATAATTCACGGAGGGGCACAAACAATTCACGGAGGCATCAAATAATTCACGGAGGGGTGAAATAATTCACGGAGGCATCAAATAATTCACGGAGGGGCATAAATAATTCACTGAGGGGCAGAAACGATTCACATAGGCATCAAATAATTCACGGAGGGGCATAAATAATTCACGGAGGGGCAGAAATAATTCACGGAGGCATCAAATAATTCACCGAGGGGCATAAATAATTCACGGAGGGGCAAAAACAATTCACGGAGGCATCGAATAATTCACGGAGGGGCATAAATAATTCATGGAGGCATCAAATAATTCACGGAGGGGCAAAAATAATTCACGGAGGGGCAGAAATAATTCACGGAGGCATCAAATCATTCACGGGGGGGCATAAATAATTCACGGAGGCATCAAAAAATTCACGGAGGGGCATAATGAATTCACGGAGGGGCAGAAATAATTCACGGAGGCATCAAATAATTCACGGAGGGGCATAAATAATTCACAGAGGCATCAAATAATTCACGGAGGGGCATAAATAATTCACCGAGGGGTGAAATAATTCACGGAGGCGCATAAATAATTCACGGAGGCATCAAATAATTCACGGAGGGGCAGAAATAATTCACGGAGGGGTGAAATAATTCACGGAGGGGCATAAATAATTCACGGAGGGGCAGAAATAATTCACAGAGGCATCAAATAATTCACGGAGGCATCAAATAATTCACGGAGGGGCATAATGAATTCACGGAGGGGCAGAAATAATTCACGGAGGCATCAAATAATTCACGGAGGGGCATAAATAATTCACAGAGGCATCAAATAATTCACGGAGGGGCATAAATAATTCACAGAGGCATCAAATAATTCACGGAGGGGCATAAATAATTCACGGAGGGGTGAAATAATTCACGGAGGGGCAGAAATAATTCACGGAGGGGTGAAATAATTCACGGAGGGGCATAAATAATTCACGGAGGGCTGAAATAATTCACGGAGGCATCAAATAATTCACGGAGGGGTGAATTCATTCACGGAGGGGCATAAATAATTCACGGAGGCATCGGATAATTCACGGAGGGGCATAAATAATTCACGGAGGGGCAGAAACAATTCACGGAAGCATCAAATAATTCACGGAGGGGCATAAATAATTCACGGAGGCATCAAGTAATTCACGGAGGGGCATACATAACTCACGGAGGGGCATAAATAATTCACGGAGGCATCAAATAATTCACGGACGGGCATAAATAATTCACGGAGGGGCAGAAACAATTCACGGAGGCATCAAATCATTCACGGAGGGGCATACATAATTCACGGAGGCATCAAATAATTCACGGAGGGGCATAAATAATTCACGGAGGAGCAGAAACAATTCACGGAGGCATCAAATAATTCAAGGAGGGGCATAAATAATTCACGGAGGCATCAAATAATTCACGGAGGGGCATAAATAATTCACGCAGGGGCAGAACAAATTCACGGAGGCATGAAATAATTCACGGAGGGGCATAAATAATTCACGGAGGGGTGAAATAATTCACGGAGGCATCAAATAATTCACGGAGGGGCATAAATAATTCACGGAGGCATCAAATAATTCACGGCGGGGCATAAAGAATTCACGGAGGCATAAAATCATTCAAGGAGGGGCATAAATAATTCACGGAGGGGTGAAAAAATTCACGGAGGGGCAGAAATAATTCACGGAGGCATCAAATAATTCACGGAGGGGCAGAAATATTTCACGGAGGCATCAAAGAATTCACGGAGGGGTGAAATAATTCACGGAGGGGCAGAAATAATTCACCAAGGCATCAAATATTTCACGGAGGGGCACAAATAATTCACGGAGGGGCAGAAACGATTCACAGAGGCATCAAATAATTCACGGAAGGGCATAAATAATTCACGGAGGCATCAAACAATTCACGGAGGCATCAAATAATTCACCGAGGGGCATAAATAATTCACGGAGGGGCAGAAACAATTCGAGGAGGCAGCAAATAATTCACGGAGGGGCATAAATAATTCACGGAGGCATCAAATAATTCACGGAGGGGCATAAATAATTCAAGGAGGGGCATAAAGAACTCACAGAGGCATCAAATAATTCACGGAGGGGCATAAATAATTCACGGAGGGGCATAAATAATTCACGGAGGGGCATAAATAATTCACGGAGGCATCAAATAATTCACGGAGGGGCATAAATAATTCACGGAGGGGCAGAAACAATTCACGGAGGCATCAAATAATTCACGGAGGGGCATAAATAATTCACGGAGGCATCAAATAATTCACGGAGGGGCATAAATAATTCACGGAGGGGTGAAATAATTCACGGAGGGGCATAAATAATTCACGGAGGGGCAGAAAGAATTCACGGAGGCATCAAATAATTCACGGAGGGGCATAAATAATTCACGGAGGGGTGAAATAATTCACGGAGGCATCAAATAATTCACGGAGGCATCAAATAATTCACGGAGGGGCATAAATAATTCACGGAGGGGTGAAATAATTCACGGAGGGGTGAAATAATTCACGGAGGGGCAGAAATAATTCACGGAGGGGTGAAATAATTCACGGAGGGGCATAAATAATTCACGGAGGGGTGAAAGAATTCACGGAGGGGCATAAATAATTCACGGAGGGGCAGAAACATTTCACGGAGGCATCAAATAATTCAAAGAGGGGCATAAATAATTCACGGAGGCATCAAATAATTCACGGAGGGGTGAAATAATTCAAGGAGGGGCATAAATATTTCACGGAGGCATCAAATAATTCACGGAGGGGCATAAATAATTCACGGAGGGGTAAAATAATTCACGGAGGGGCATAAATAATTCACGGAGGCATCAAATAATTCACGGAGGGGCATAAATAATTCACCGAGGGGCAGAAACAATTCACGGAGGCATCAAATAATTCACGGAGGGGTGAAATAATTCACGGAGGCATCAAGTAATTCACCGAGGGGCATAACTAATTCACTGAGGGGCAGAAACGATTCAGAGAGGCATCAAATAATTCACGGAGGGGCATAAATAATTCACGGAGGGGCAGAAATAATTCACGGAGGAATCAAATAATTCACCGAGGGGCATAAATAATTCACGGAGGGGCAAAAACAATTCACGGAGGCATCAAATAATTCACGGAGGGGCATAAATAATTCACTGAGGGGCAGAAACAATTCACAGAGGCATCAAATAATTCACGGAGGGGCATAAACAATTCACGGAGGGGCAGAAATAATTCACGGAGGCATCAAATAATTCACCGAGGGGCATAAATAATTCACGGAGGGGCAGAAACAATTCACGGAGGCATCAAATAATTCACGGAGGGGTGAAATAATTCACGGAGGCATCAAATAATTCACCGAGGGGCACAAATAATTCACGGAGAAGCGGAAACGATTCACAGAGGCATCAAATAATTCACGCAGGGGCATAAATAATTCACGGAGGGGCAGAAATAATTCACGGAGGCATCAAATAATTCACGGAGGGGCATAAATAGTTCACGAAGAAGCGGAAACGATTCACAGAGGCATCAAATAATTCACGCAGGGGCATAAACAATTCACGGAGGGGCAGAAATAATTCACGGAGGCATCAAATAATTCACCGAGGGGCATAAAAAATTCACGGAGGGGCAGAAACAATTCACGGAGGCATCAAATAATTCACGGAGGGGCATAAATAATTCACGGAGGCATCAAATAGTTCACGGAGGGGCATAAATAATTCACGGAGGGGCATAAAGAATTCACAGAGGCATCAAATAATTCACGGAGGGGCATAAATAATTCACGGAGGGGCATAAATAATTCACGGAGGGGCATAAATAAGTCACGGAGGGGCAGAAACAATTCACGGAGGCATCAAATAATTCACGGAGGGGCATAAATAATTCACGGAGGCATCAAATAATTCACGGAGGGGCAGATATAATTCACGGAGGGGTGAAATAATTCACGGAGGGGCATAAATAATTCACGGAGGGGCAGAAATAATTCACGGAGGCATCAAATAATTCACGGAGGGGCATAAAAAATTCACGGAGGGGTGAAATAATTCACGGAGGGGCATAAATAATTCACGCAGGGGCAGAAATAATTCACGGAGGGGCATAAATAATTCACGGAGGTGCAGAAATAATTCACGGAGGGGCATAAATAATTCACGGAGGGGCAGAAATAATTCACGGAGGCATCAAATAATTCACGGAGGGGCATAAATAATTCACGGAGGCATCAAATAATTCACGGAGGGGCATAAATAATTCACGGAGGCATCAAATAATTCACGGAGGGGCATAAATAATTCACGGAGGGGTGAAATAATTCACGGAGGGGCAGAAATAATTCACGGAGGGGTGATATAATTCACGGAGGGGCATAAAGAATTCACGGAGGGGTGAAATAATTCACGGAGGGGAATAAATAATTCACGGAGGGGCAGAAACGTTTCACGGAGGCATCAAATAATTCAAAGAGGGGCATAAATAATTCACGGAGGCATCAAATAATTCACGGAGGGGTGAAATAATTCACGGAGGGGCATAAATAATTCACGGAGGCATCAAATAATTCACGGAGGGGCATAAATAATTCACGCAGGGGCATAAATAATTCACGGAGGCATCAAATAATTCACGGAGGGGCATAAATAATTCACGGAGGGGCAGAAACAATTCACGGAGGCATCAAATAATTCAAGGAGGGGTGAAATTATTCACGGAGGCATCAAATAATTCACGGAGGGGCATAAATAATTCACGGAGGGGCAGAAACAATTCACGGAGGCATCAAATAGTTCACGGAGGGGCATAAATAATTCACGGGGGCATCAAATAATTCACGGAGGGGCATAAATAATTCACGGAGGGCTGAAATGATTCACGGAGGGGGATAAATAATTCACGGAGGGGCATAAATAATTCACGGAGGCATCAAACAATTCACGGAGGGGCATAAATAATTCACGGAGGGGCAGAAAAACAATTCACGGAGGCATCAAATAATTCACGGAGGGGCATAAATAATTCACGGAGGCATCAAATAATTCACGGAGGGGCATAAAAAAATCACGGAGGGGCAGAAACATTTCACGGAGGCATCAAATAATTCAAGGAGGGGCATAAATAATTCACGAAGGCATCAACTAATTCACGGAGGGGCATAAATAATTCACGGAGGGGCAGAAATAATTCACGGAGGCATGAAATAATTCACGGAGGGGCATAAATAATTCACGGAGGGGTGAAATAATTCACCGAGGGGCGGAAATAATTCACCGAGGCATCCAATAATTCACAGAGGGGCATAAATAATTCACAGAGGGGCAGAAACATTTCACGGAGGCATCAAATAATTCAAAGAGGGGCATAAATAATTCACGGAGGCATCAAATAATTCACGGAGGGGTGAAATAATTCAAGGAGGGGCATAAATAATTCACGGAGGCATCAAATAATTCACGGAGGGGCATAAATAATTCACGGAGGGGTGAAATAATTCACGGAGGGGCATAAATAATTCACGGAGGCATCAAATAATTCACGGAGGGGCATAAATAATTCACCGAGGGGCAGAAACAATTCACGGAGGCATCAAATAATTCACGGAGGGGTGAAATAATTCACGGAGGCATCAAATAATTCACCGAGGGGCATAAATAATTCACTGAGGGGCAGAAACGATTCACAGAGGCATCAAATAATTCACGGAGGGGCATAAATAATTCACGGAGGGGCAAAAACAATTCACGGAGGCATCAAATAATTCACGGAGGGGCATAAATAATTCACTGAGGGGCAGAAACGATTCACAGAGGCATCAAATAATTCACGGAGGGGCATCAAATAATTCACGGAGGGGTGAAATAATTCACGGAGGCATCAAATAATTCACCGAGGGGCACAAATAATTCACGGAGGGGCAGAAACAATTCACGGAGGCATCAAATAATTCACGGAGGGGCATAAATAGTTCACGGAGGCATCAAATAATTCACGGAGGGGCATAAATAATTCACGGAGGGGCATAAGGAATTCACAGAGGCATCAAATAATTCACGGAGGGGCATAAATAATTCACGGAGGGGCATAAATAATTCACGGAGGGGCATAAATAAGTCACGGAGGCATCAAATAATTCACGGAAGGGCATAAATAATTCACGGAGGGGCAGAAACAATTCACGGAGGCATCAAATAATTCACGGAGGGGCATAAATAATTCACGGAGGCATCAAATAATTCACGGAGGGGCAGATATAATTCACGGAGGGGTGAAATAATTCACGGAGGGGCATAAATAATTCACGGAGGGGCAGAAATAATTCACGGAGGCATCAAATAATTCACGGAGGGGCATAAATAATTCACAGAGGGGTGAAATAATTCACGGAGGCGCACAAACAATTCACGGAGGGGCATAAATAATTCACGGAGGGGCAGAAACAATTCACGGAGGCATCAAATAATTCACGGAGGGGCATAAATAATTCACGGAGGCATCAAATAATTCACGGAGGGGCATAAAAAAATCACGGAGGGGCAGAAACATTTCACGGAGGCATCAAATAATTCAAGGAGGGGCATAAATAATTCACGAAGGCATCAACTAATTCACGGAGGGGCATAAATAATTCACGGAGGGGCAGAAATAATTCACGGAGGCATGAAATAATTCACGGAGGGGCATTAATAATTCACGGAGGGGTGAAATAATTCACCGAGGGGCAGAAATAATTCACCGAGGCATCCAATAATTCACGGAGGGGCATAAATAATTCACGGAGGCATCAAATCATTCACGGAGGGGCAGAAATAATTCACGGAGGCATCAAATAATTCACGGAGGGGCATAAATGATTCACGGAGGCATCAAATGATTCACGGAGGGGCATAAATAATTCACGGAGGGGCATAAACAATTCACGGAGGCATCAAATAATTCACGGAGGGGCATAAATAATTCACGGAGGCATCAAACAATTCACGGAGGGGCAGAAATAATTCACGGAGGGGCATAAATAATTCACGGAGGCATCAAATAATTCACGGAGGGGCATAAATAATTCACGGAGGGGCAGAAACAATTCACGGAGGCATCAAATAGTTCACGGAGGGGCATAAATAATTCACGGGGGCATCAAATAATTCACGGAGGGGCATAAATAATTCACGGAGGGCTGAAATGATTCACGGAGGGGCATAAATAATTCACGGAGGGGCATAAATAATTCACGGAGGCATCAAACAATTCACGGAGGGGCATAAATAATTCACGGAGGGGCAGAAACAATTCACGGAGGCATCAAAAAATTCACGGAGGGGCAGAAATAATTCACGGAGGCATCAAATAATTCACGGAGGGGCATAAATAAATCACGGAGGGGCAGTGACATTTCACGGAGGCATCAAATAATTCAAGGAGGGGCATAAATAATTCACGAAGGCATCAAATAATTCACGGAGGGGCATAAATAATTCACGGAGGGGCAGAAATAATTCACGGAGGCATGAAATAATAAACGGAGGGGCATAAATAATTCACAGAGGGTCGAAGAAAAACACCGAGGGGCAGAAATAATTCACCGAGGCATCCAATAATTCACGGAGGGGCATAAATAATTCACGGAGGCATCAAATCATTCACGGAGGGGCAGAAATAATTCACGGAGGCATCAAATAATTCACGGAGGGGCATAAATGATTCACGGAGGCATCAAATAATTCACGGAGGGGCATAAATAATTCACGGAGGGGCATAAACGATTCACGGCGGCATCAAATAATTCACGGAGGGGCATAAATAATTCACGGAGGCATCAAACAATTCACGGAGGGGCATAAAGAATTCACGGAGGGGCAGAAATAATTCACGGAGGCATCAAATAATTCACGGAGGGGCATAAATAATTCACGGAGGGGCAGAAACAATTCACGGAGGCATCAAATAATTCACGGAGGGGCATAAATAATTCACGGAGGCATCAAATAATTCACGGAGGGGCATAAATAATTCACGGAGGGGCATAAAGAATTCACGGAGGCATCAAATAATTCACGGAGGGGCATAAATAATTCACGGAGGGGCATAAATAATTCACGGAGGCATCAAATAATTCACGGAGGGGCATAAATAATTCGCGGAGGGGCAGAAACAATTCACGGAGGCATCAAATAATTCACGGAGGGGCAAAAATAATTCACGGAGGGGCAGAAATAATTCACGGAGGCATCAAATAATTCACGGAGGGGCATAAATAATTCACGGAGGCATCAAATAATTCACAGAGGGGCATAAATAATTCACGGAGGCATCAAACAATTCACGGAGGGGCATAAAAAATTCACGGAGGGGTGAAATAATTCACGGAGGGGTGATATAATTCACGGAGGGGCATAAATAATTCACGGAGGGGTGAAATAATTCACGGAGGGGCATAAATAATTCACGGAGGGGCATAAATAATTCACGGAGGCATCAAATAATTCAAAGAGGGGCATAAATAATTCACGGAGGCATCAAATAATTCACGGAGGGGTGAAATAATTCACGGAGGGGCATAAATAATTCACGGAGGCATCAAATAATTCACGGAGGGGCATAAATAATTCACGGAGGGGCATAAATAATTCACGGAGGCATCAAATAATTCCCGGAGGGGCATAAATAATTCACGGAGGGGCAGAAACAATTCACGAAGGCATCAAATAATTCACGGAGGGGTGAAATTATTCACGGAGGCATCAAATAATTCACGGAGGGGCATAAATAATTCACTGAGGGGCATAAAGAATTCACGGAGGCATCAAATAATTCACGGAGGGGCATAAATAATTCACGGAGGGGCAGAAACAATTCACGGAGGCATCAAATAGTTCACGGAGGGGCATAAATAATTCACGGGGGCATCAAATAATTCACGGAGGGGCATAAATAATTCACGGAGGGCTGAAATAATTCACGGAGGGGCATAAATAATTCACGGAGGGGCATAAATAATTGACGGAGGCATCAAACAATTAACGGAGGGGCATAAATAATTCACGGAGGGGCAGAAACAATTCACGGGGGCATCAAATAATTCACGGAGGGGCATAAATAATTCACGGAGGCATCAAATAATTCACGGAGGGGCATAAATAAATCACGGAGGGGCAGAAACATTTCACGGAGGCATCAAAAAATTCAAGGAGGGGCATAAATAATTCACGAAGGCATCAAATAATTCACGGAGGGGCATAAATAATTCACGGAGGGGCAGAAATAATTCACGGAGGCATGAAATAATTCACGGAGGGGCATAAATAATTCACGGAGGGGTGAAATAATTCACGGAGGGGCAGAAATAATTCACCGAGGCATCCAATAGTTCACGGAGGGGCATAAATAATTCACGGAGGCATCAAATCATTCACGGAGGGGCAGAAATAATTCACGGAGGCATCAAATAATTCACGGAGGGGCATAAATGATTCACGGAGGCATCAAATAATTCACGGAGGGGCATAAATAATTCACGGAGGGGCATAAACAATTCACCGAGGCATCAAATAATTCACGGAGGGGCATAAATAATTCACGGAGGCATCAAACAATTCACGGAGGGGCATAAATAATTCACGGAGGGGCAGAAATAATTCACGGAGGCATCAAATAATTCACGGAGGGGCATAAATAATTCACGGAGGGGCATATATAATTCACGGAGGGGTGAAATAATTCACGGAGGGGCATAAATAATTCACCGAGGCATCAAATAATTCACGGAGGGGCATAAATAATTCACGGAGGGGCATAAATAATTCACGGAGGCATCAAATAATTCCCGGAGGGGCATAAATAATTCACGGAGGGGCATAAATAATTCACGGGGGGGCATATATAATTCACGGAGGGGTGAAATAATTCACGGAGGGGCATAAATAATTCACGGAGGCATCAAATAATTCACGGAGGGGCATAAATAATTCACGGAGGGGCATAAATAATTCACGGAGGCATCAAATAATTCCCGGAGGGGCATAAATAATTCACGGAGGGGCAGAAACAATTCACGGAGGCATCAAATAATTCACGGAGGGGTGAAATTATTCACGGAGGCATCAAATAATTCACGGAGGGGCATACATAATTCACTGAGGGGCATAAATAATTCACGGAGGCATCAAATAATTCACGGAGGGGCATAAATAATTCACGGAGGGGCAGAAACAATTCACGGAGGCATCAAATAGTTCACGGAGGGGCATAAATAATTCACGGGGGCATCAAATAATTCACGGAGGGGCATAAATAATTCACGGAGGGCTGAAAAAATTCACGGAGGGGCATAAATAATTCACGGAGGGGCATAAATAATTGACGGAGGCATCAAACAATTAACGGAGGGGCATAAATAATTCACGGAGGGGCAGAAACAATTCACGGAGGCATCAAATAATTCACGGAGGGGCATAAATAATTCACGGAGGCATCAAATAATTCACGGAGGGGCATAAATAAATCACGGAGGGGCAGAAACATTTCACGGAGGCATCACAAAATTCAAGGAGGGGCATAAATAATTCGCGAAGGCATCAAAGAATTCACGGAGGGGCATAAATAATTCACGGAGGGGCAGAAATAATTCACGGAGGCATCCAATAGTTCACGGAGGGGCATAAATAATTCACGGAGGCATCAAATCATTCACGGAGGGGCAGAAATAATTCACGGAGGCATCAAATAATTCACGGAGGGGCATAAATGATTCACGGAGGCATCAAATAATTCACGGAGGGGCATAAATAATTCACGGAGGGGCATAAACAATTCACCGAGGCATCAAATAATTCACGGAGGGGCATAAATAATTCACGGAGGCATCAAACAATTCACGGAGGGGCATAAATAATTCACGGAGGGGCACAAATAATTCACGGAGGCATCAAATAATTCACGGAGGGGCATAAAAAATTCACGGAGGGGCAGAAACAATTCACGGAGGCATCAAATAATTCACGGAGGGGCATAAATAATTCACGGAGGCATCAAAGAATTCACGGAGGGGCATAAATAATTCACGGAGGGGCATAAATAATTCACGGAGGCATCAAATAATTCACGGAGGGGCATAAATAATTCACGGAGGGGCAAAAATAATTCACGGAGGCATCAAATAATTCACGGAGGGGCATAAATAATTCGCGGAGGGGCAGAAACAATTCACGGAGGCATCAAATAATTCACGGAGGGGCAAAAATAATTCACGGAGGGGCAGAAATAATTCACGGAGGCATCAAATAATTCACGGAGGGGCATAAATGATTCACGGAGGCATCAAATAATTCACGGAGGGGCATAAATAATTCACGGAGGGGCAGAAACAATTCACGTAGGCATCAAATAATTCACGGAGGGGCATAAATAATTCACGGAGGCATCAAACAATTCACGGAGGGGCATAAATAATTCATGGAGGGGCAGAAATAATTCACGGAGGCATCAAATAATTCACGGAGGGGCATAAATAATTCACGGAGGGGCAAAAACAATTCACGGAGGCATCAAATAATTCACGGAGGGGCATAAATAATTCACAGAGGCATCAAAAAATTCACGGAGGGGCATAAATAATTCACGGAGGGGCAGAAATAATTCACGGTGGCATCAAATAATTCACGGAGGGGCAGAAACAATTCACGGAGGCATCAAAGAATTCACGGAGGGGCATAAAGAATTCGCGGAGGGGCAGAAACAATTCACGGAGGCATCAAATAATTCACGGAGGGGCATAAATAATTCACGGAGGCATCAAATAATTCACGGAGGGGCATAAATAATTCACGGAGGGGCAGGAATAATTCACGGAGTCATCAAATCATTCACGGAGGGGCATAAATAATTCACGGAGGCATCAAATAATTCACGGGGGGGCATAAATAATTCACGGAGGGGTCAAATAATTCACGGAGGGGCATAAATAATTCACGGAGGCATCAAATAATTCACGGAGGGGCAAAAATAATTCACGGAGGGGTGAAATCATTCACGGAGGGGTATAAATAATTCACGGAGGGGCAGAAATAATTCACGGAGGCATCAAATAATTCACGGAGGCATCAAAAAATTCACGGAGGGGCATAAATAATTCACCCAGGGGCAGAAATAATTCACGGAGGCATCAAATAAATCACGGAGGGCCATAAATAATTCACGGAGGCATCAAACAATTCACAGAGGGGCATAAATAATTCACGGAGGGGTGAAATAATTCACAGAGGGGCAGAAATAATTCACGGAGGGGTGAAATAATTCACGGAGGGGCATACATAATTCACGGAGGGGTGAAATCATTGACGGAGGGGCATAAATAATTCACGGAGGGGTGAAAAAATTCACGGAGGGGCATAAATAATTCACAGAGGGGTGAAATAATTCACGGAGGCATCAAATAATTCACGGAGTGAAATGATTCACGGAGGGGCATAAATAAGTCACGGAGGGATCGAATAATTCACGGAGGGGCATAAATAATTCACGGGGGGCATAAATGATTCACGGAGGCATCAAATAATTCACGGAGCAGCATAAATAATTCACGGAGGGGCAGAAACAATTCACGGAGGCATCAAATAATTCACGGAGGGGCATAAATAATTCACGGAGGGGCAGAAACAATTCGTGGAGGCATCAAATAAATCACGGAGGGGCATAAATAATTCACGGAGGCATCAAATAATTCACGGAGTGGCATAAATAATTCACGGAGGGGCATATATAATTCACGGAGGCATCAAATAATTCACGGAGGGGCATAAAAAATTCCCGGAGCGGCATAAATAATTCACAGAGGGGCATAACAAATTCACGGAGGCATCAAATAATTCACGGAGGGGCATAAATTATTCACGGAGGGGCAGAAACAATTCACGGAGGCATCAAATAATTCACGGAGGGGCATAAATAATTCACGGAGGCATCAAATAATTCACGGAGGGGCATAAATAATTCACGGAGGGGCATATATAATTCACGGAGGCATCAAATAATTCACGGAGGGGCATAAAAAATTCCCGGAGCGGCATAAATAATTCACAGAGGGGCATAACAAATTCACGGAGGCATCAAATAATTCACGGAGGGGCATAAATTATTCACGGAGGGGCAGAAACAATTCACGGAGGCATCAAATAATTCACGGAGGGGCATAAATAATTCACAGAGGCATCAAATAATTCACGGAAAGGCATAAATAATTCACGGAGGGGCAGAAACAATTCACGGAGGCATCAAATAATTCAAGGAGGGGCATAAATAATTCACGGAGGCATCAAATAATTCACGGAGGGGCATAAATAATTCACGGAGGGGCATATATAATTCACGGAGGGGCATAAATTATTCACGGAGGGGCAGAAACAATTCACGGAGGCATCAAATAATTCACGGAGGGGCATAAATAATTCACGGAGGCATCAAATAATTCACGGAGGGGCATAAATAATTCACGGAGGGGCATATATAATTCACGGAGGCATCAAATAATTCACGGAGGGGCATAAAAAATTCCCGGAGCGGCATAAATAATTCACAGAGGGGCATAACAAATTCACGGAGGCATCAAATAATTCACGGAGGGGCATAAATTATTCACGGAGGGGCAGAAACAATTCACGGAGGCATCAAATAATTCACGGAGGGGCATAAATCATTCACCGAGGCATCAAATAATTCACGGAGGGGCATAAATAATTCACGGAGGGGCAGAAATAATTCTCGGAGGCATCAAATCATTCACGGAGGGGCATAAATAATTCACGGAGGCATCAAATAATTCACGGAGGGGCATATATAATTCACGGAGGGGTAAAATAATTCACGGAGGGGCATAAATGATTCACGGAGGCATCAAATGATTCACGGAGGGGCAGAAATAATTCACGGAGGGGCAGAAATAATTCGCGGAGGCATCAAATAATTCACGGAGGCATCAAATAATTCACGGAGGTGCATAAATAATTCACGGACGCATCAAATAATTCACGGAGGGGCATAAATAATTCACGGAGGCATCAAATAATTCACGGAGGGGCATAAATAATTCACAGAGGGGTGAAATAATTCACGGAGGGGCAAAAATAATTCACGGAGGGGTGAAAAAATTCACGGAGGGGCATAAATAATTCACGGAGGCATCAAATAATTCACGGAGGGGCATAAATGATTCACGGAGGGGCATAAATAATTCACGGAGGCATCAAATCATTCACGGAGGGGCATAAATAATTCACGGAGGGGCATCAAATAATTCACGGAGGGGCATAAATAATTCGCGGAGGGGCAGAAACAATTCACGGAGGCATCAAATAATTAACGGAGGGGCAAAAAGAATTCACGGAGGGGCAGAAATAATTCACGGAGGCATCAAATAATTCACGGAGGGGCATAAATGATTCACGGAGGCATCAAATAATTCACGGAGGGGCATAAATAATTCACGGAGGGGCAGAAACAATTCACGTAGGCGTCAAATAATTCACGGAGGGGCATAAATAATTCACGGAGGCATCAAACAATTCACGGAGGGGCATAAATAATTCACGGAGGGGCGGAAATGATTCACGGAGGCATCAAATAATTCACGGAGGGGCATAAATAATTCACGGAGGGGCAAAAACAATTCACGGAGGCATCAAATAATTCACGGAGGGGAATAAATAATTCACAGAGGCATCAAAAAATTCACGGAGGGGCATAAATAATTCACGGAGGGGCAGAAATAATTCACGGTGGCATCAAATAATTCACGGAGGGGCATAAATAATTCACAGAGGCATCAAAGAATTCACGGAGGGGCATAAAGACTTCGCGGAGGGGCAGAAACAATTCACGGAGGCATCAAATAATTCACGGAGGGGCATAAATAATTCACGGAGGCATCAAATAATTCACGGAGGGGCATAAAGAATTCACGGAGGGGCAGAAATAATTCACGGAGGCATCAAATCATTCACGCAGGGGCATAAATAATTCACGGAGGCATCAAATAATTCACGGCGGGGCATAAATAATTCACGGAGGGGTCAAATAATTCACGGAGGGGCATAAATAATTCACGGAGGCATCAAATAATTCACGGAGGGGCAGAAATAATTCACGGAGGGGTGAAATCATTCACGGAGGGGCACAAATAATTCACGGAGGCATCAAATAATTCACGGGGGCATCAAAAAATTCACGGAGGGGCATAAATAATTCACCCAGGGGCAGAAATAATTCACGGAGGCATCAAATAAATCACGGAGGGCCATAAATAATTCACGGAGGCATCAAATAATTCACGGAGGGGCATAAATGATTCACGGAGGGGTGAAATAATTCACAGAGGGGCAGAAATAATTCACGGAGGGGTGAAATAATTCACGGAGAAGCATAAATAATTCACGGGGGGTGAAATCATTGACGGAGGGGCATAAATAATTCACGGAGGGGTGAAAAAATTCACGGAGGGGCATAAATAATTCACGGAGGGGTGAAATAATTCACGGAGGCATCAAATAATTCACGGAGGGGTGAAATAATTCACGGAGGGGCATAAATAATTCACGGAGGGATCGAATAATTCACGGAGGGGCATAAATAATTCACGGAGGGGCAGAAACAATTCACGGAGGCATCAAGTAATTCACGGAGGGGCATAAATAATTTACGGAGGGGCAGAAACAATTCGTGGAGGCATCAAATAATTCACGGAGGGGCATAAATAATTCACGGAGGCATCAAATAATTCACGGAGGGGCATAAATAATTCACGGAGGGGCATAAATAATTCACGGAGGCATCAAATAATTCACGGAGGGGCATAAATAATTCACGGAGGGGCAGAAACAATTCACGGAGGCATCAAAAAATTCAAGGAGGGGCATAAATAATTCACGGAGGCATCAAATAATTCACGGAGGGGCATAAATAATTCACGGAGGGGCAGAAACAATTCACGGAGGCATCAAAAAATTCACGGAGGGGCATATATAATTCACGGAGGCATCAAATAATTCACGGAGGGGCATAAATAATTCACGGAGCGGCAAAAACAATTCACAGAGGGGCATGAATAATTCACGGAGGCATCAAATAATTCACGGAGGGGCATAAATTATTCACGGAGGGGCACAAACAATTCACGGAGGCATCAAAGAATTCACGGAGGGGCATAAATCATTCACCGAGGCATCAAATGATTCACGGAGGGGCAAAAAAAATTCACGGAGGGGCAGAAACAATTCTCGGAGGCATCAAATCATTCACGGAGGGGCATAAATAATTCACGGAGGCATCAAATAATTCACGGGGGGGCATATATAATTCACGGAGGGGTAAAATAATTCACGGAGGGGCATAAAAAATTCACGGAGGCATCAAATGATTCACGGAGGGGCAGAAATAATTCACGGAGGGGCAGAAATAATTCACGGAGGCATCAAATAATTCACGGAGGCATCAAATAATTCACGGAGGGCCATAAATAATTCACGGACGCATCAAATAATTCACGGAGGGGCATAAATAATTCACGGAGGCATCAAATAATTCACGGAGGGGCATAAATAATTCACAGAGGGGTGAAATAATTCACGGAGGGGCAAAAATAATTCACGGAGGGGTGAAAAAATTCACGGAGGGGCATAAATAATTCACGGAGGGGCATAAATAATTCACGGAGGCATCAAATAATTCACGGAGGGGTGAAATAATTCACGGAGGGGCATAAATAATTCACGGAGGCATCAAATAATTCACGGAGGGGCGTAAAAAATTCACGGAGGGGTGAAATAATTCACGGAGGGGCATAAATAATTCACGGAGGGGTGAAATCATTGACGGAGGGGCATAAATAATTCACGGAGGGGTGAAATAATTCACGGTGGGGCATAAAAAATTCACGGAGGGGTGAAATAATTCACGGAGGGGTGAAAAAATTCACGGAGGGGCATAAATGATTCACAGAGGCATCAAATAATTCACGGAGGCATCAAATAATTCACAGAGGGGCATAAATAATTCACGGAGGCATCAAATAATTCACGGAGGGGCATAAATAATTCACGGAGGGGCAGAAATAATTCACGTAGGCATCAAAAAATTTACGGAGGGGCATAAATAATGCACGGAGGGGCATCAAATAATTCACGGAGGGGCATAAATAATTCACGGAGGCATCAAATAATTCACGGAGGGGCAGAAACAATTCGTGGAGGGGTGAAATAATTCACGGAGGGGCATAAATAATTCACGGAGGGGCAGAAATAATTCACGGAGGCATCAAATAATTCACGTAGGCATCAAATGAGTCACGGAGGGGCATAAATGATTCACGAAGGGGCAGAAATAATTCACGGAGGCATCAAATAATTCACGGTGGGGCATAAATAATTCACGGAGGCATCAAATAATTCACGGAGGGGCATAAATAATTCACGGAGGCATCAAATAATTCACGGAGGGGCATAAATAATTCACGGAGGCATCAAATAATATTCATGGAGTGATCAAATAACGTTCATGGAGGTGCAAATTATGCCATGGCGACACCTTGCTGTTCCCTGCACTGCCAAATTGTCCCACACAGTTTGTCATACGTTCTAGGGGTGCAAGTCATTGCGCCAAAGCAAGGACATCACACCAACTTGGATCACCTCATGGGGATCCTGGGTACGTCAGGAATCGGGGGAGGGGGGGGGGGTTTCTGTAGAGCCCCTGATTTGGTTCATGACACCCTGAAGCACGGAAGCAAACACTGCACATAGACGAGAGGCGGACAATAGAGACCCTCAGATTGTGGCCGGCAACCCATGACGTTCCATGCAGACATAGTACCATCCATTCTCAACGTCCGATGTCCCACGCACACCCCCACATGCGCCACACTGGAGGTTGTCCAATGTTCCACAGGGCTGGGGTCAGGTCATGATTTTTGCGGTCCGAACCGAATACCAATTGATCCTGTAGGCTTCTCTGCGGGTGCACCCATGCCAAGGACATACCGCTTCACACAATCCGGCAATGGCTTCCAACCACAGTGCTGGGCATGTCCACGCCGAACAGTATGTGGGGCACACACATCGCGCCCCCCCTCACACTCTCTCACCCCATGGAGCAAAGACGCCACATACACCCCCAAGGGTGTGCAGAAGTCATCGCCCAGGAAGCCTACCGTGTTCAGGTGCCTGTAGGCATCCTGCCACACAGGCAGAGACACAGTGCGGTAGGCAGCTGACCGGGGGGGGGTGGGCATGGGTTTGGGCGTCGCGGAAGGGCTTGGTCAGCAAAAACTGCACCGGCCTTTGCTCGTGGTCCGCCAAATCCTGTGTGTGGCACACTCTCTCCAACCCCTCAATTTCATGCCACCCTGCCCAAGCTGTGTCCTCATCCCTGATGAGGATGTGGGGCAATGCCCACTCCGTGAAATCGGGGAGGGTCACCCCGAGGTGCTTTGGTTCTACTTCCCCCGTTTCCAGGCGCAGCCGCATCTCCAATGTCCCAACCCTCTTGTTGGCCATGATCCGCTCCCAGTCCAACAATTGGTAACTCTGGGGGGGGGAGAATCCCCAAGGGTCAAGGGCTTTTGCATGCTTCCTCCACGGTTTCCAAAGCCACTGCCCCACCACCCCCAACCCCCCCCCCCCCCTTGAACTTGTAAATGACGCCCACCTCTGGTTTGGCAAGGGTAGGCTGTTGGTACGGAACCCCTGGAAGCCGCACCTTCTGTACGTCCTCTTGGGAAAGATAATCCCGCAGTGCTGCAGCCATCACCCTCAGCCCACTCAACCAACCCGCAGTGAGGGGGGAGTCCTCCCAACCGAGAATGGCCCCGAACAGATGCAGCTCGGATTGGGCCCTGCTGGTTAGTGTGTTTGCCCGCACCACGTCCCTCATGATCCCCGGCTCCGAGGAGACCAGGGAGGCAAGGACAACCGGAGCCTGCAGACCCTGGTACCGGTCCAAGGTGGCGATTGTCTGCACACACTCATATGCCTGGTCCCCATGCAGCCGGCGCCCTGCCTCCCACACACAGTGCTGCAGCCATAGCATCTGCGCATAGTGTGTGGTGACGATTGCCACTGACTTGGGGGGGTACACATTTGGACTCTGTGCATGCTCCAGAAAGTGCAGCACCAGCCAGGCCTTCCGCTTGCTCGTGTTCCCCTGATTGCGCATGGCCTCGTCCATGACAAGGCACGCCCATGCTCTGCCAACCTCCCTTCTCAGTACGTCCACCCGGCCGTGCGACATCCCGTACCGTGTCAGCTCTGAGCTCCACTCAGGATCGTCTGTGCTGATTATGCGGATGTGTTGCCCTCCCAACACCAGGGGGGGGTAATGCTGGGGAGGAGGCGGGGTACGAGCCCAAGGACCCCCCCGTGAACAGCCCACGCACCACCGTTGCCAAAGGCAGGTCCATGCGGAACTGCTGGGTTAGGACACACGCAGTACACCTTGTACGGTACAGGACAAACTGCAACACACTACTTGTGGCGAAGCGCTGCGAGTCACCATACTGCATCCCTCGTCCCTGGTCGAGGTGCACATTGAGGTTAGCAAAATGCTCGGACTGCGGCCATGCAAATTGTTGAGCCGTCACCTTGCCCCCTTTCTCCCCTTTCTCCCCTTCTGCGCTGCAGATGCAAGAAGAGTGATGGCACTGTATGGGCGCAGTTGACCGGCATCCCCACAAAACATGCACTGTGCCCCAAAAGCTGCCAAGTCCAGACACACTGGGATGCTATGCCTCGAGGACTCATCCACGAAGCTGAATGCGAACCGAGTTTGCGGGTCACCCGCAAGCAACAACTTCCGCCGTGTGGCGACCATACCAGCTGTTGCAAAGAGAACCCGGCAGCTGTTGAGGGCACACTGCAATGTGCCATTGCAGTCCGGATGATTGGCCAACGTCTCTTGGACTGTTGTTTGGTTGTACGGCTGCAAATTTGGGGGGATCCGGCCCCTTGCAGCTCGGAGCCGCATCCAGGGCACGGGGTGGTCCTTCAGGACCGCCTCTGAGAAGACAAGATCCTGTTCTGCCGATTGGATCACGCGCAGCATCAGGTTGTCGACCTGTGCGTTTGTTGGGGCGGTGACCAAGATGCATGCCCGACGGGGTTTGTCGGTTGGTGCCCCCCCCCCCTTTCCTGCCAGTGTGCATCGAATCTGGCGCCTTGGGATTCGGGATGCATGGGTCGAAGTACCCCTGCTGCCACATCACTGCCTTGATGCAGGCCACCAGGGTCTCCGACTTCCCCGTGCCGGCCACCCCTGTCATGGAGGAGACAACAGCACCCTCATCTAGACATTGCCGGACAGCCAAGGCTTGGGAGGGGTTCAGGTTATGATGCTCCACAAGGTGACGCAAGATATGCTAGTGCTGGTCAGGGAGGCTGTTAGACGGCTGTGGTTCTTGCCGGGTGGCATTGAGCAACGCGTTCCAGGCCTCCCCCGTCCGTATCTCCTCACGCAACGACCGGAACGCTGCCTCGTCAGGCAGGACACAGCACCACCAGCTGCGGATGTGCAAGATGGGCGGTTTGTTCGCACAAACAATGGTCACCATGTCACCGGAGGTGCCATCACCTTGCACCTTGCCAATCCAGTCCGGGTTTGGTGCCACGTCAAGGGTGTCGACATCTGCCCGCCTCATGTCCCATCCATGGATGAGATCCCCATCGGTCAGCTCGTAGTTGCCCCAAACTTCGAGCTCAGCAGCCCATTCTATCACCTTGACCATGTTGCCATGCCTGTCCTCCTTCAGCCCCTCGACCCTCTCAAACCACAGCTCCCTCTGGGCACCTTGCTCCCATGCCCACCTCCGGGCAGCGGCAATCTCATGCACGGTGTGCACCAAGGATGCCTTGTGGACATACGCATCGCGATCAGCCCAACGGGTGGTGAATCCCTCGGTTGGGTTCGTGTCGATGTCATAGTCCACGTGGGCAACGGTTTCCGCAAAGGTCCGGGCCTTGTCTTTGGCTTGCGGCGGGCCTTGGCCTGTGCCTTGTGGGGGGGCCTGACCTTTGCCTTGCGGCGGGCCTTGGCCTGTGCCTTGTGGGGGGGCCTCACCTTTGCCTCATGGGGGGCCATGGCCTTTGCCTTGTGGATGGGCTTGGCCTTTGCCTGTGCCTTGCTGGGGGCCTTTGCCTTGCGCAGGGCCATGCCCTTTGCCTTGCTGTGTGCCTTTGCCTTGCGCAGGGCCATGCCCTTTGCCTTGCTGTGGGCCTGTGCCTTGCTGAGGGCCATGGCCTTTGCCTTGCTGAGGGCCTTTGCCTTGCGCAAGGCCATACCCTTTGCCATGCTGTGGGCCTTTGCCTTGCTGTGGGCCTTTGCCTTTGCCGTGCTGAGGGCCTTTGCCTTGCCAATGGCCATGGGGCTGTGTTTGCCCTCCGTTTGGCATGTTGTCTGGGTCGGGGCGCTGTGGCCGGGGACCGAGAGCGAACTCTTGCAGCTCAGAGGCCTGCAGTAAGTGAGTTGGGGGTTGAAAGACGACCCTGGTCGAGGCGCTGTGGCCGGGGACCGAGGGCGAACTCCTGCGGCTCGGCGGCCTGCAGTAGGTGAGTTGGGGGTTGAAAGACGACCCTGGTCAGGGCGCTGTGGCCGGGGACCGAGGGCGAACTCCTGCGGCTCGGCGGGCTGCAGCAGGTGAGTTGGGGGTTGAAAGACGACCCTGGTCGGGGCGATGTGGCCGGGGACCGATGGCGAACTCCTGCGGCTCAGCGGCCCGCAGTGGGTGGGTACGGAGAGGAACGACGACCCCGGTCGGGGCGCTGTGGCCGGGGACCGAGGGCGAACTCCTGCGGCTCGGCGGCCCGCAGTGGGTAGGTACGGAGAGGAAGGACGACCCTGGTCGGGGCGCTGTGGCCGGGGACCGAGGGCGAACTCCTGCGGCTCAGCGGCCCGCAGTGGATGGGTACGGAGAGGAACGACGACCCTGGTCGGGGCGCTGTGGCCGGGGACCGAGGGCGAACTCCTGCGGCTCGGCGGCCTGCAGTAGGTGAGTTGGGGGTTGAAAGATGGCCCTGGGCGGGGTCGGCCGGGGACCGAGGGCGAACTCCTGCGGGTCGGCGGCCCGCAATGGGTGGGTACGGAGAGGAACGACGACCCTGGTCGGGGCGCTGTGGCCGGGGACCGAGGGCGAACTCCTGCGGCTCGGCGGCCCGCAGTGGGTGGGTACGGAGAGGAACAACGACCTTGGTCGGGGCGCTGTGGCCGGGGACCGAGGGCGAACTCCTGCGGCTCGGCGGCCTGCAGTGGATGGGTACGGAGAGGAACGACGACCCTGGTCGGGGCGCTGTGGCCGGGGACCGAGGGCGAACTCCTGCGGCTCGGCGTCCCGCAGTGGGTGGGTACGGAGAGGAACGACGACCTTGGTCGAGGCGCTGTGGCCGGGGACCGAGGGCGAACTCCTGCGGCTCAGCGGCCCGCAGTGGATGGGTACGGAGAGGAACGACGACCCTGGTCGGGGCGCTGTGGCCGGGGACCGAGGGCGAACTCCTGCGGCTCGGCGGCCTGCAGTAGGTGAGTTGGGGGTTGAAAGACGACCCTGGGCGGGGTCGGCCGGGGACCGAGGGCGAACTCCTGCGGCTCAGCGGCCCGCAGTGGATGGGTACGGAGAGGAACGACGACCCTGGTCGGGGCGCTGTGGCCGGGGACCGAGGGCGAACTCCTGCGGCTCGGCGGCCCACAATGGGTGGGTATGCAGAGGAACGACGACCCTGGTCGGGGCGCTGTGGCCGGGGACCGAGGGCGAACTCCTGCGGCTCGGCGGCCCGCAGTGGGTGGGTACGGAGAGGAACGACGACCCTGGTCGGGGCGCTGTGGCCGGGGACCGAGGGCGAACTCCTGCGGCTCGGCGTCCCGCAGTGGGTGGGTACGGAGAGGAACGACGACCTTGGTCGGGGCGCTGTGGCCGGGGACCGAGGGCGAACTCCTGCGGCTCAGCGGCCCGCAGTGGATGGGTACGGAGAGGAACGACGACCCTGGTCGGGGCGCTGTGGCCGGGGACCGAGGGCGAACTCCTGCGGCTCGGCGGCTTGCAGTAGGTGAGTTGGGGGTTGAAAGACGACCTTGGGCGGGGTCGGCCGGGGACCGAGGGCGAACTCCTGCGGCTCAGCGGCCCGCAGTGGATGGGTACGGAGAGGAACGACGACCCTGATCGGGGCGCTGTGGCCGGGGACCGAGAGCAAACTCCTGCGGCTCAGCGGCCCGAAGTGGGTGGGTACGGAGAGGAACGACGACCCTGGTCGGGGCGCTGTGGCCGGGGACCGAGGGCAAACTCCTGCGGGTCAGCGGCCCGCAGTGGGTGGGTACGGAGAGCAACGACGACCCTGGTGGGGGATCTGTGGCCGGGGACCGAGGGCAAACTCCTGCGGCTCAGCGTCCCGCAGTGCGTGAGAGATGAACGCGTGGGTGTTGGGGCAGGCCCAACTCAGATGTCTGGGTCAGAGACGCGACGGTCTAGACCCAAGACGCACTTCCTCGCCTCAAGGGGGAGGTTGGAAATAAAAGAGTGCCCTATGTGTAAGAGACGCCCGGTGCACACTTGCCGAAGAGCTGGAAATTGGAACGCTTTGCCGCAGTCTGTGGACGTTGCGGGGGGGGCTGCGCAGGCAGCAATGACCCAAACTGCGGCCTCTCCGGCGGGGGGGCGGACTGAGACGCACGGCGCTGGAGCAATGAACCGTATTGCGGGGTGCGGCACGGCCGCTTCGGGGCGGGAGCCAATGGGAGGAGTGAGGAGCGGCGGTGCCTGCTATACTGGGTCAGTGTCACCTGATCACTTGCTGGAGGGGGCAGTGGCCGACGAGGCACAGGTTGTGGGGCCGGCTTGGGGATACGGGGGGGTTTTGGGGTAGCACACAGGATTTCAAGCACCACTGCTGCATGCTCCTCGTCCCTGGAAAGGAAATGCGAACGGCTAATTCGCATGCCCTCCTGCCACACCCGCAAGGGGTTTTTCTTGGGCTGCTGAACCGCAAACTGGTACATCGCACGGCGGTTCAGCACCCCGTCCACGAAATACTGAACCCCACGCCCGTGATTCTCCCGGATGAGCTGCAATGTTTTGGCACTGTGGGGCCCGTGAACAGTGGGTTTGGGGGGGGTGGGGGGGTCCTTGGGTACGTACTTGGGGGGTTGTGGGGGGGATGGCGGTGGAACGGCAGTGCACATCAGGTCCTCCTCCACGGCTTACAGGGCTACCAGGTATGGGGTTGAGGTAACGTGGGGTCTCGGTGGAGGACTTACTGACGTTGGAGAGGTTGCTGGTGAAGGGGGAGAGGGGGGCGGTGTTGGCAATGGAGGCTGGGGCGAGGCCAGTTCGCTGAGACACTTCTCAGCGTCAGAGTCCCACGGTGGCGAGGGGGGTTGGTCTCCAAACCGCAATAGCTCCGGCGGATCCCCCCAACCACATTCCGGGAACGAAGGGCTGGAGGGGACGGAAGAGGCCACGCTAAGGGGGCTAGACGACAAGGCAAACTGCAGCGCGCAGCGGGTGGTGGGGCAGGCCCAACTCCAATGTCTGGGTCACAGACGCAGTGGTCTAGACCCAAGACACACTTCCTCGCCTCAAGGGGGAGGTAGGTAACAAAAGAGTGCCCTATGTGTAGAAGAGGCTCAGTGCACACACGTCTCCTATGCAATACACGCATTTCCCTTTGTCTCAGTAAGAGGCACAACATGCAACAATTACAAATACCAAGAGATCAGGACCAAATGAAATCAAAACGAATTACCTCCAAGTTGTCAACCACCAATACACACATAGCAGAGCCCCTTCTCACGTTTTTTTCTGGATGACAGTGCAACTTCTGCATCACCCAACTCAAATCCAGTCCGCCACATTGGACAGTACTGCGCCCGGCAAGGCACAATGAAAAAGAAACCTTGGGGCCGGAATCTGCGCAATGACCCAGACAAGCTGTCAAGGTAGGGGCTGGCATATGTTGTGCAGGAGTAGGGTGCAGGAGGGCTGAGTGCAGTGGTTTTCGGCAGGTTTGGCAAACAGGCAGATCCGTTGGAGTATGGGGAGATGCCTGGCTCCATCCAACAAAATAGGGCCTAAAACAGTAGGTCCCCAGACGGATTGTTCCCACGTGGCTGTCACATCATCGAAGGGGATGCATACATACAAAGCACAACCTGGGTACACATGTGCATGCAGATACCTACAACTCGGGACCATCAAATAAAATAAAAACAAATCAAAACGCCAAGCATCAGCAAAGCAGACCATCAAATAAAAAAAAACCAAAACACAAGCATCAGCAAAGCAGACCCCCGTCTCAGTATTAGCAAAGTAACCGAAATAGCCAAAGCAGAGCCCCTTCTCATTACATTGTTTTTGGTGGAAGCGTCAGCCTCCCGGCACCATACGCGGGGATGTTTCAAACGTGTCTCTGGGGCTCCTTACGGATGCTGCTGCTGCGAAGCTGGATCCCTTCCCGGTGGAACGTAGAGTTGGATGGTACTGATTTTCCCAGGCTTAGGCAAATGCTCTTTCACGCCCCACTTTCTTAACAGCTCTGCCAACCCAAACAGGGCCTAAGAAAAAAGGTCCCTGCGGGAGTCTGTGCCTCTGCTATGGGGGAAGCACACGGAGCATCCCCCTGCGTTTGCGCCCTGGTAACAAAAAATCATCGAAGGGGATGCATAACACCTGTAACACACACTTGGCAACACAACAACAGATAAGAGCCCGTTCTCAGCTATACCCCTGCATGTGCACAAAGGACCTTGCATTGGATTCATGGTTTTTTGGGGAGCGGTGTACCACAGCGTTGTACCACAGTGTTACATGCTAAGCGTGTCAACTGTTTGCTTGGGGACCCACATCAGGTGCGGTATTGGCTATACTAGGATGAGGATTTGGGCAGTGGCACTGGCAGTGGCATTTTTAAAAATCCGTGGGACACAAAACAGGGCCTAAGAAAAAGGTCCCTGCAGGGGTCTGCGCATGGCTCCTTGCTGCAGCCCAGACCCAAGTTCCACGGAGCAGGCCCGTGCACACAAAATGTCGCCATCAGCGAAGGGGCTCAAAACGGTTGGAAACTGCACAACCCACATCTACTAACAACAAATCGGGACGGGCTCGCAATACATGGATGCAAATACCAGGAAATCAGAACCCCTTCTCAGTTGTTGTCAGTTGTTGCCATTCTTCATCGAAGGGGTCCGTGGTCGTAGGCGCCAGGGCATAGACGACACACAGCTAAAACACCTCAAGGATGTTCTGCATAATGAAATTGTGAGCACATTCTGATCGGATGCAGAAACAAACATGTCAAAACTCCTTCTCAGCTGTTGTCAGCATCATCACTGAAGGGGTATATGGTCGTAGGCGCCGAGGCACGCACAACCTGAACACCTCCAGGGTGTTCTACATAATCACATTGAAAGAACAGCAAAATATCTGTGTGAGTGTGCTAGCCTGAGGTCCTGGAGCAAGTTGCAGAAATGGTGTCCTAATTATACCCAAGTCTGCACCCTTGCTGAGCCCGGCGGATGTCTTACCGGTGATTGACCTTCATCATGCGGCGCCTGCGGCGCGCAGGAAACATTCCCAGAGATGTTGCCAACTGCATGTTGTTTCTCGTATGTCTCATGGCTGTAAAATGAAAAAATCCAAGAAATACCGCCAACTGCATGTGTTTTTTGGGTTTGCTTTTCATGACCAGTGTCACTTGAGAATGCCATGGATGTATTGCATGGACCTGGATGCATTGCCAAATGCACTTTGTGTGTGTGTGTTTTCCACATATCGCACAAAGTCGCCCCCTCCCTCCCCGCCACGGGGTACGCCCCGGGTCTCTCCGCCCCTAGGTGCCCAATCTCTGTGCTGGCACCAAAAATCCTTGGGGGGATACCCAGCGATAACGCCAAGGTATTGGTTTTTCCTACCTGCCAGCCTACTACAGGGGAGGGGTGGCCAAAAGCTATGAGGCATGAAAACGCCTGTTTGCTATGTGGCCAAAACCTAGGCTACCACTGCCACTGCCCACCCGAAACCCTGTTAAAATTCCAGGAAACCGGCAGAACGACACACACACTGTAGGTCCTACACACCCTACTGTGGACCCAGCCTTCGAAAAATGACGTCATCCAGGCCTTCCACTCCTACACGCACACGCTACTTGGTGCTGCTGTCAACGAGGTCGTAGGCCCTACTGGCCTTCCTGTGAGAGAAGCAAGCAAAACACAGCGCTGCTAAGCTGCTGCGGCCTGACAGGGACGCCATTACGCGTACCCCTGCCAAGGCTTGGAGGGAAGGAGTGCACTGCGGCGCAGCGTGAGTACGTGTCGTTCATGGCGGAGTCGTTCAGCATCTTCTTCGGTGCTTCCCCATTTCTTTGGTGTGATCTGCGCCCTTTTTGCCGGGCAAGAAATTGCGCTGTCGAAGACAGCAAAGTGCACCAATCACCCTCACCTACACCACCTGAGAGGTTCACATGCAAGCACTGTTTTGGGCTGAGGAACCTAACCACCCTCGCCGTATTATACGGGTCCTCGAGTGGAAAATAATACGCTCTCCCAAAACAGGTCCTTCCAAGAAAGCAAGCTTAAGAAACTCCGCCCGTTCTCTTATAGAACGTAGGGCGGAGCCCCTGGGTAACCTAAACAAGGGTTTACCGAGCGCACCACGCGTGGCCTACCCTTTAATGCGTCATGTGCATGCACAGGACACACAGTCGCAATGACTCTACCAGGGGGTGGCCCCTCCTGGGCTTACTCACCTTACCTACCGCAATGTCAAGCTCAATGACTCTACCAGGGGGTGGCCCCTCCTGGGCTTACTCACCTTTCCTACCGCAATGTCAAGCTCAATAACTCTACCAGGGGGTGGCCCCTCCTGGGCTTACTCACCTTACCTACCGCTGCAAGCAAAAAGAGAGCAAACAACATGACATGCACACATGCAGGCATATTTCCCCCAACCCACCATTTTCCTGAAGCGAAGTTCCCGTGTCTCTGTGGGGGTGGGGGGGGGGGTACTGCCCTTTTATCCCCATTTTCCTGAAGTGAAGTTCCTATGTGTCTGGTGGGGGGGGGGGGCTGCACTTTTATGATTCGAAACGGGGGGGGGGGACTATGCTTTCCCCCATGTTCAACGTTTTTCGAGGTTCCATATTTTCCCATTTTCCACTTGTCCACTAGTCTGATATTGGGGGGGGGGGGTCTATCATGGGGGGCTTGGGTGTTGGGGTTGGGGGGGGATGGTCCATAAAAGTCTGAAGTCTGAAGTCTGATAGCCCATTGGGTTACTATACCCATAGCTGGAGGAGAGGGCAAGGTCATGCTCACACGCAAGGGGGAGGTGCAACCAGCAAGCAGTCGGGGTCTACGGCTGCAAATCCGATGGCGACATGAACTAACATCGCCACGTGGCAGCTGAGCCCAGGTAGATGTTCGCACCGACACGCCGGGCCTAGCCAGGAATGGAAGTGGGCGGGCACCTCAACTACTGCCTCTAGTGGATCAGGTCGGACACACACACCCAGCACGTGCCGTTCCCTCCACACGTGCACTTTCGCTCAATCCGTCCACCGCACATGCACGAGCACCGCCTCACCGCCACCCAAGAAAGCGTCACCGGACAAGAGCCTATACAGCAGCCCCACCAGCTTAGTCGGGTCCACCGCAACAGACAGGTCCTGTAAGCAGACCAAACTTGGGTCGTGCAGAACCATGTACGCCCCGAATTGATCCCACTTCGCCTCTATGCTAGTGCAGTTCACACCCAGCAGACCCAGCAAGCAAACATCCGAGCCCACTGACAAGGACGGCACGAAGGGGCAGGCTGCTTACAAGTCGGAGAGGACGCACACACTAGTATGCAGGGACGCGGGCGGGGCAAGGGTATGCGCGGCACACGGGTGGCGCCTCGCCTTGAAGATGGAGAACAGCCCCGCTCCCATTGGCCCACCACGGACAACCGGGATGGCAAGCAAGATTCATAAAGAGCAGGCTAGCTAGTGGCAGATACCAGCACGTGCGCTTGGGCAGGCAAGCTCCTTTGACATGGGCTAGCCGAGAGAGCATGAACCACACAACAAAGTACAGAGATAGGCTCCCACACTAGGGACAACCATCACCCACCCTTCAAAACGTAGGCAGACACATGGGGACTTCAACTAGCATGTGCGACCCCCAATCATACTAGTACCCCCACTCGGGGGAACTACCCCCGGACGGCTCAGACGCTACCGGGGCCCATAGGCCCCTTGCCGCCCAACACCATGGGCACCAACGGTATCATATTCCTTAGGCGAGCCCAAGGACGCCCGGCGAGATGCACCCACACTTGCACATAGAACAAACGAGGCAAAGCAAGGGGAGGGGGGACACCACTGCCCACTCGGCAAGCTAAGCTAAGCAGGCAGGCGAAGTTCATTGCAAGAGGTTAGGGGTCAAGCTTCCGAAAACTGTACAGGGGCAAACCGCGGCGAGTGGTTGCACGCTAGGCAACCCTCTGGGGGCACCATCCGAAAGCAGGTAAGACATGCATCAACCGTGGCACGCCCCATCTTCCCGCTCAAAGGGGGGCTCATTGAGGCCCACCAAGGCCACGTTGACACCTGGCCGCGGGCACCTCCGTGCCAAGTTCGCCGGCCTAGATGCGAGGATAGGCCAGTCCCCTCAGGCGGAACGCACGCACCGCAAACACAGGTAGGGAAGGAGTAAGGGGCACGAGGCGTCACATGGCACAATGAGGGGAGGAAACACCGAGTCCCTCTGGACGCCCCAACCATGGGGGAGAAGAAAGGACCCATGCTCGCCGTGGGGGGTGGGGGAACCGCACATTCCCTAAGGGGGGCGCAGTTACTTGAGGGGCGGACACTCAGGTGTGGGACTCGGGACGGGCTTGTGCCTTAGCCCATGATGACGTGTCATAGGGTTGATACCTCTGTTGCTCGTGGGAATTCCGCATAGGCCCCGAGCTTGACCTATAGGATTGCGGTACATGCCGTGGCTGATAACTGTCCACGTGGGGATGCGAGGGCGGGGGTTGGGGTGTGTGTGCATAGGGGAGTAGCCCGGCATGGGATAGGAGATAAGCAGGGAGGGGGCGAACACCAGCGGCGGCCCCGAGAGCAGGTGAGCCATCGGCAGGGATGCCGAGGGGGTTAGTCGGGTGGACCGTAGGAGCAGCGGACTGCGGAGCCTTCTGTTGAGCTCCCTTACACTGCACAAAGGACTTCCGAGACTCTGGAGGAAAACCATGGGCCTTGGTGGTGTGCAGCCTAAACCACCTGCCCGTGGGGACGCTCTGGACTGCTAGCTTGCCCCTGCTGCTAGACACTGCATCCCACACCGCAAGCTGTGATGTGCAATACGAGCAAGGCTAGTGCACCGCGCTAGGCTCCACCCCGCCACCTCTCGACAACAACCGGAGCACGGTGTCCCGGAGTTCCTCAAAGTACATCCCCTCCACCCCAGCAAACTTTATCCGCACGGGGGGCGGCCGTCGTTAGGAAACATAGGGACCCGGGGGGCATCGGGGGGGTACAAACCAAAGGCTAGGGGGTTGCAGCCCCCGGGGAGGGAGGGGAAGCCGCACCCACTTGGGGGGTCGTCGGGGACGAGACAGAAGGTGGGCGGGTCGTGGGGGTTGTCACCATCGCCGTCACAAACTTGTAGGCCGAAGCTAGCACCCCGGAGGCTAGGCGAGCGGCCTTAGAAAGGACTTCCAGGATGTGTTCTTGGTGCACCCCAAGCTTGTCATTGGGGCCATAGCCACCACCAACATGAGGAACTTGCACAGTTGGTGTTGTGTCGTGGCCACCATGACATCGCGACGGACCTCTGTGGAAGATGAGAGGCCCACAGCAAGGTCAGCGCGGGCAGAAAAACTAGTCGGCACCCGGGGCCAGAGCAGTTACCCGGGAAACCATGCACTCGCAGAAGGTCTCAAGAAAGCTGCCCAAGGAGATGCCGGCAAGCACCATAGATTCGAGATGAGACTTCTAGGCACGCAGATGCCTCGTGACCGCCACGGTGTCGGAGCCGGAGTAGGGGGCCTCGGCCAGCAGCAGGCGCGCTAGCTGCTGTCCATCCCGACGATCAGCAACAAGGGGAGTAGCGAGGCACCGCTGGGGACACTCCCCAGGAAGAGGTGGAGAGGGGACCCCGCGGCATCAGTAGAATCCTCTAGCAAGCTGCTGCAGAAAGCACCGAGCTCGCCGACCTGCGGCTAAAATTCAGTGGAAGGCAATGAGGGCCAGGCCGCCGGCCGGTGAGGGGCATAGACAGGCGCGCCAGTCCCGACCTAGGGCCCTTTTCAGCAGCGGAGCTTGCTCGTGACGCAGCGGGCTAGCGGGAGTGGGCGGCCGTCCCCATCGGGAAGAGGAAAGCAGGCTGGAAGATTGCGAGCACAAAGCCCGTTGTGGACCGCAGAGTCCCGGGGGTGGTGGGAAATTGTGTCCGGAGGCCGCCATCATCCACAAACCCATTCTAGGGGACGGCGTAGCTAGTCCGATTAGCGCACGCGAAGTAGAAGGCAGAAGCCCGGCCACGACGGAGACGCCTTAATATAAAGGGGGCCCCCGGGAGGCGGGCCTAATTGAGGATTACGCGAAAAGCGACTAGGTCATTGTCGAAGGCAACCAAGAACTCCTCCATCCCTTGCGGCCGCTCATACCCGGCCGTGATCACCGCTCCCCTCGGCGAGTGCCTCATCGGGGGACCGGGTTGCGATCTCGCCGCGCAGTTGGGTCATCAGCGACCTTAGGAAGACGAAGAGGAAGATCGGATAGGTGGTACGGAGGACCGCATGATTCCAAGGCCTGGATGCCCGGTAACACGGAGAACCACACCCCAAAGCTGCGAAACAGCTCCTCCGTCAGAAGGACCCCAGGGACGTCAACCTTGGAAGGCCTACGGGTGATGGTGCACTTCATGGACACTCCTGTCTTGCGGATTCGTGTCACCGCCCAGGCATTCTCGGCTTTGATGGCCGAACATTGGCAATCAACCGTCAGGATTTTGAACGCAAACATGAGTTCCACACAAGGGGGGCCCGTCTGGACGCACCCTGCACACACTAGTAACAGGAGGCAGGCAGGATGAGAGAAGGTAGACTACAGCTGCGAGTCTCCGGCCGGCCTGCAGCCACGCTAGGGCGTGTGCCGTGAGCCGCATCTAAGGCGCTCATGTCGCTGGTAGCGTCCCGCTCAGGGCGGGACGTTCACACTCCTCAGCGGTAGGGCTCCAAGAGCCACCAAACCGCTCGGAACAGCAAGATTGACCAGGGGCTGCCCACTACCTTGCCCCATGTGTGTAGGGTCACTAGGTCAAAGAGTCAAAGATTAGGAGGCAATTGGAGCTGTGTGCAGGCCAAACGGCACTCGGAAGGCACAAGCAGGGCAGACGGAGAGCGGAAGCCATGTACAGCCGTGGGCCACACCGCTTGGGTCCCATAGTCTGCGAGCAGGGGACAAGTCAACAAACGAAACGCAAGGCTCCAGGTGCAAGGAGTTGTGGGCCCCCTCATCGGTCGGGGAAGAGCACGTGGTGCCGCGGCGCCCGGTACGGCGGTGTGTCCTCGGGAAAGACCTGCTCGTATTGGGGCGGCACCACGGGCCGCTACGACGGCGGCGAACGAAAGGCCCAGAGCCGCGTCTGAAGCTGGGCGCATGGGGGCCGGGACGGTTTGATTGGGACGCAGCGGCGTTCCTACCAGGGCCCTAAGGCAGCCACCAGTGATCTTGCACCACATCTAGCCGGCTGCAAGCATCGAACACGCCCGCGATAAGAAGGGTGCCCTGCTCCGCCGCCGCCAGTACTGGTTGCTCCTTGGCGGCCCCGCCGGCCACGCCGACCGTTTCACCCGCATCACCATCTCCCCTACCATGTTTCACACGGCCGAGCAGCGGTTCACCCTCTCAAGAGCCTAAAGACTCTGCGGGCTTGGCCACCTCCTTGCATGCTTCCATCAAATTGTCCCGAGGGGGGATGGGGCGGCGGATTGGGCATGCCGGTGCGGCCGATTAGGAGGCCTCTCGGCGGCTCGTAAACTCCGACACGTGCCGGAATCTAGTGTTGGGGGACATTGAAGTCCATGAGGAGCCGCATGAAGTGCGGAGCAGGAGAGAGGGCGGAGGCATGGTGACTCACCGCCTCTATTTGATGTTTGCGGGTGAGGGGGTGGGTTGGCAATGTCGGTGGCCCCGGACCGTCGGGCCCTAACAAACGAGAGGAAGCCAACCGCTAACCAAGGAGTTGACAGACCCGATAGTCACGCAAACTCGGAACACCCGTCAAATGCTCTAACCACAACAGCAACCCTCGAAGCATGATGTTTGGCCCCAGAATAATGTCCCACAAAATCGGCATAACAAACGCTACACAAGGGGGAAAAGTCCCATGGAGTGAGGTTGGTGCGGGGCACGGCCAGGGTGGGATCTTCTACATGCCAAGCCACATAGCAATGGAACCCTCCTACCATGCCGTGATGCAACAATGTACCACAAGAGAACTACTACAGGACGTGGTATGCGCGTGGAAATGGGGATGCTAATGACTCAAGATCACCAAAGTTAACGTGAACATGTTCATTTCCGGAGGTAAATAAATGAACCCTTCACGATATCAAAAAGCAAAAAATCAAGATATGGGTTTCAAAAGCCTCTAAATTGGCTTCAGGGTTTTTTTTTTTGCACTCCCGTGACACTTCACTCTTGGTTTGAATTTACGTCTTTGGGGTCTGATGAGCTGGGCCTAGGAGCTGCAATGGATTCTAGGGTCGAAGCACGTCACCTACGCGGATTTGGCCTTGGATTTCGAGTAACCAAGCAAATGCGCACCGCCAATTAAGCTGGGCCATAAACATTCCTACCACGTGTTGTTGTTGCGGGAGCAGGCACGGGTATTGTGCAAAGGAATCGGCATGCTGCAGCCCTTGGTCCCCAATAGCACGTTGCTGGAGGGCGCCTTTGGTTCGGTGTGCAGGCATGCAACGGTTATGCTGCCAATCTTCTCACTTACGCAGACAAGGCGGGTGTGGAATTGGCGGTCGGCCTCCGGGACATGCTCCTCCGCGACAGGGAACAACAACTACTTAGGCGTCACAAGTTGCCCACCCCCCACCTGGCGCTATGGCCCACGGAAGTCCATGTTGTAATGAGGGGGAAAGTATGTGAAAAGGGGTGTTATTTTTTGGGTACCCAAACCCCCCTGGTGGCAACATGCAAAAGCAAGGTGTGTATTTCAAATATATGCCATTATTTGCATTTCTGGAAACACACAGATTTTCAAAATAAACACATTCAATCACCAAAATATAGTGTTGTTTTACATTTAGACCACTGCATTCCAGTGCGGGGGGGGGGGGCTGCCTATTTTTCTCTCCCCTTTGTTCGAGGTTGATCACAGAACCCCCCTATACACCACAGATGTGGGAACCCCAAACATACCTTTCATTAAAGCACACAAAAAACTATCCCAAAGCATGTACTTGTATTTCCTATTTTAACCAACCTGGCCGAAATTTCGGCCAGCTCTTCGAAAAATGTCCAAACACATGGTCCTATTTGACAGACAGGCCTAAGCTGGCCGAAATTTCGGCCAGGTCCATCGAAACTCCGAATATGATCACTGAAATGGGTACCTAAGACAGTAGACATGAGCAAGGAACACAGGAGCAGTGACATTTGAACAGGGTGTGCAACATAATATACTCAATTACAAGCAAATACTTGCCACCTGACGAATCAAAGCAGACTTTTGCAGTGCCTATGGGGAAACACAATAATAAAAGGCTGAAGAGGCTGAGGACTGCATGCTGGCCGAAATTTCGGCCAGACTTCATGCTGACAGGCAATATAAGCAGCAGGACTGGCATTAGCGCTTGCGCAGACCAGATGCACGGGGCTTCTTAGCACCTGTGTTAGCAGGAGGCTTGGCAGGGGCTGCAGCACCAAACTTGGCAGTGGCAGAGTTCTGTGACTGTGTGTTTCCACCCTGGGATGGTGAAAAATGATTCACAAAAGTATTCATACCTTTGCCAGTAGGGGCAACAGTGCCTGAGGAGGAAGCTGGGGTGGCCTGAGCGCACTGCGTGCCACTGGGTGAGGGGGCAGGGGCAGTCTTGGGTTTCGTCTTTGGAGTCTGTGTCTCTGGTTGCGACTCGGCCTCCCCATCTTGCTCCTCAGGATCCTCATCTACATACCTAACCCCATAACAATCCACAGGAAAACCTGCCCCCAAGTCGTGGTACACATCCTCCCATGACTTGGGGGGGCACGTGTCGGCGTTGGTGATACCTGCTATGATGAGCTGAACAAAGTCATCGGGCACAACAGTCTCCTCACCCAAAAGGGCACACACAACATTACAGTCCTTGGAAAACCTGGTAGACATCATGCTTGCAAAATACACAGACAGAGTCCCCAGCAAAAACCAGTTGCCTGCCCGTTCTGGGACCGGAACCAGGCTCAAAAGAAATGAGAATATTTCAACAGGCATCACAGACGACATGGGTCCTTCAGTAAAAGCCACGTAACGGGAAAGCCTGTTATCAAAGGCAGTGGCAGAACAAATGGAAACCAGATGGGACGTAGAAGTGTACGGCGGGGTCTTGCTTGACAAATTGTAAAGTGCAACATCACACTGATACATATCCTCAGCCACAGTGGCCTTCAAAGCAGCAACAGTGGCTTTCACATCAGCAGACTCACCCGCAATGAACACAGGCACACCGGACAAAAGCAGCTGCGCAACCAGGTTATGCAAACCAGCTGTATAGAGGCGGGGCACCTCAATGATACAAGCAGCAAAGGGCAGTGAACTAATGATACTGGGAACAGGGACTCCACAACGCAGTGCCATCAGTTCCACACGGCCTGACTCTGCAATGAATTTGCCTGTGCTTGACTCAACGAGGGACTCCCTAGCACACTGGATACTGACCAGACCAGTATCAGATTTTTCACAAACAGGCTTAGCAACAGGCTTCTGCAACAATCCCCGCAACCCCTCATATTTGGGTTCCTTCCAAAGAGGGGCCTTAATTACTGCTGACCACGGGGGCCAGGGATTTTTTTAAGTCCAGGTCCAACTGCCATAGGCTACCTTCAGGTGTGACGCAATAGCGCACTGCCTTTTGGCCATCTCGATAGTACCAAGTGTAGCTGCAGACAGGTGGTAGCACAGGGTGGGCCCCTATTGTGCATTAATTGAACGACACACAAGCTGGCCGAAATTTCGGCCAGGTCGGTCGATTTATTCGAATACAAACCCCTGTTTGACCAAAACATACCTCTGGTGTTGTTCACAAGCCCATTGGTAGCCGCCTCGGGATGAAGAATGTGCCAGGACCACTTCTGGGCCTTTTGAACATCTTTTGTAATTTTTTTGAGACCAGGTAGGGTACTTTTTGTCCCATCCATGTAACCTACGATCTCGCGAAGTCGGTCAGGCGTGATGCCTTCCACTTCCTTGAACGTACCCAGTGCGGGATGTAGTCCACGCTTTTCCATGGCTGCCATGGCGTCTACTGAAGGAAGACCCACAAATTTCACCAAACGCCCAACGCCACCCCACCGTTTGGCAACGGCACTCTGCACAGGAGAACATGTGGAAGACAGAAGCTGGCCGAAATTTCGGCCAGGTCGATCGACAAAACCGAATTAATAAATGAAACACACCACAGTGCCTTCCTCGGCAGTAACACCACACTCTTCAAGCATAACAGTAATGTGATGGTACAGGGTGTACTCATTGGCATCCTCATCCTCAAGCCTATCCAGGAGTAGGAACATTCGCTCCGATGTGGTGGATGCTGAGCCAGCAGTGGTCTGGATTTGATGTAAGCCTGCAAGCCGGCGCCTAGTCCGCAGGGGGCAGTCCTGTTTGACTTCATAACCACCAAATACCAGGGTCCAATCCGGAGTCTCCATATTTTTCATCTCAAATTCGGTCTTGTGTTTTTGGGCAGCAGTGTAAACATGCTGACCCCCCAGCAGAACCCAGCGAGTGGCTGTGCAACAGGGATATTCGTAACAGCAGGGTCGAAAATTCAGACGCGAAAACGGTACTATCGAGAAGAATACCACAACACACATACGAGTGACTTTATAAAAAAGAAGATCCTGGATGTAATCCACAGGCGGGGCTGCCTTCAGATCGTCGTAGCGGCGTTGCACGCGATCATCCGAAATCCTACGGACCTGCCCAAATTTTCGGTCGTGGTCGATAATAATCTGATCCCACCGAACCTTTATTTTCGTCGTTGACGTAACCCAGTCGGATAACTTGATGGAGGATGATGAATTTTTCTTTGGTGCGGCCTTAGGCTTCTTTTGAAGTCCCTCTGTGCTCGCCTGGTCCTCTTGAGACTGGGATTGCACTTGAGATTGCCCACTGTCTGCTGCAGGCTCACCATCTGGCGAAACAGCCATGTCCTGCGATACCCCTCCAGGCTCAGTCATAAAATAAAGGGCTACAGGGCAACATTTCATGAAGGGGAGAGTTCCCAGATAGCAAATAACAAGCACAGATCAACCAAAAAAGGACCAAAACGGACTGCCTGACAGGAAATTCGGAAAACCTGGCCGAAATTTCGGCCAGCACTGCTCTGCATGTCAAACCACTGTGTACAAATACCATTCTGAGAGGCTGGCCGAAATTTCGGCCAGAACCTTAAGTCATTCGTGTTCTGGGGGTAGCCATATGACAAAACAACAAGTCTGGCCGAAATTTCGGCCAGAAAAACATGAAACAGCAAATAGACACACCAAAATCACTGGCAATGCGTGGCAGAACCCATACCACAGTGACAAACACAGCTGCAAACAGAAATCAGTCCCAATCCTGGGTATCCACACCGATGTGTTCCGCCTCATCTAGGGCTTGAAAGGAGGCAACGCCGTCTGCATCACAATCAATATCCTGGTAACTATCACAAGAGTCGACAGCAATGGAATCATCAAGGGCGGGGGCGGGTACTGGGCGGGGGGGGCCCGGGGGGGGTACTGGGGGGCCTCTGGCTCGGGGCTTCGGGCGTGGCTTTGGGGGCAAGGCAATTCCACCAGGAGCAGCAGCAGCAGCAGCAGGCGGTGCACGGTTGGCAGCGCGAATAGAAGCATGTGCAGTACGCAACACCCCTTGCTCGGCAGCAGTGCGGGCAGGTGCATTTGTCTGTAAAAAATCCTCAACACCCTCAGGAACCCTGGTACGCGCAACCAGATTTTGCATTGCATGCAACAGAACCACTTTTAAACGGTCTGTGGTGATTCGTGTCCTAGACATGGTACCGGGAAACGTCAAATCCTCAACTGCATCCAGTCTTCTCACCTCAACTTTATAGTCCGGAACGGGAACACAAATGGGCAGGCTCTGTGTATGGGCTGTCAAGATGAATTGTTTAAGATTGGCAGAGAACATTGCCACGGATCTCTCAGTCAGCACACCACGCAAAACTTTCTCTCCCGGTTGGACAGGGGGAAGTGTCAGAAATAATCCAGACGACTGCTGGACACTAGTACAGGCAGTGTTGCGGCGACAGTGGGCTGAGAACCGACTCAGAAGTGCCTCACCCAGCTCCTCACAGGGGATACACCCTAGGGAGGCGGAATGCCACTGACTCCAAAACAAAAGAGCAACAGCGGTGGTTTTCACATACTCCATGGTTAACTGTTCCTCGGGCTTTAGGATGTTCAGCATGAGCAGTAGGGACATCTCAAGTGCCTGCTTAGCTACAATACCGGAACCTGCCCCCCGTCCCTCCCAGTTGCACTCACGAACCAAAGTCCCAATGCTGAAAGCAGCTGGACAGTATGTGTACAGCAAAGCCTTAAGGGCTAATAACATACGCAAACCCTTGCGCTGAATGGGTGTCAAGTCCCGCTGGCTATTGAGCAGGGAAGTGACGCGCTCATCTAGTCTGCCTCTATTGGACGATGTGGCTAGCATGAGTCCAAGCAACGTCTTCTCCATATGGATGACCTTGACCTTGCGAGGGAGGATAGACCCAACCTGAAGGCTGTTCCCCTGCTCCAAAAACTTAATGAACGGCAGGAACGCCCTGTAGATCAATTCAACGCAATACTTATAGCTATGCCATACTCCGTACACCAAAGGGAAACCCAACAGTAATTGTGGTACATTCCAGGGAACAAAAGCAGCACCATAACACAGCTTAAGTAGGGCAAAGTGTATTTTCATGTCCACAAGCAGCGGAACACAGTGTCTGGTGCGGTGTTCCACACATGACAAATCAACCACGAGTTGCAAAAGCTCTTTGTGTGTGCCGGAGCGGAGCTCAGACAAGAAAAAGGGTCTCCAGTTGAGGGAACGAACATTTTTTCTGGCAATATCCAAAGGAGCACGAACCCAAACTCTCTGAATACCTTGGTTGGCAACATCAATACGATCAAACAATGCTCTATGTGAGCGAAAGATGTCATCAGCAACCTTTTGTACCCTGGCCTCAATTTCGGCCAGCTCCGGCAGACCCCGGTATGCAGGTAGGGCAGTAGTGTGCAAAACAGCAACAGCTGTACAATTTAGGGTTAAGTCGGGTGAATGGGGATCAGCTCCTGACCTGTAACGCCTTAGGTTATCAAACCATATACAAACTTGCCTACGTTGCATGGTGTTCCACAAGTTGTGTGCTGCTAGTCCAGCACGATGGTGAATGGACTCCTGCTTAGTGTTACACTGACCAAGGACTCCTACCTTACGGCGTTGGCGGCAGGACATAATACCCCAGTTGTAACCAGACCCACAGTTAGAGTATGGGAGGGCCATACGGCGCAGCAGGCAGTATAGGGCATGGAACTGTGACAAAAATGTCAACTACCATCGTGGGGGCTTCTTCTCAGTGGCGGCGGCCTTCAACTGTGTCAGGGAGTGCCGGCTCTTGCGATTCTTCCGCAAGAAGAGGCAGAATTGCAAAAGCTTTTGCAGAGTCCCACCACGTAATGCATTTCGCAACAGCCCTTTGGCTGTAGTAGCAAAAGCACCAGTAACTGCAGCATGTACAACATTGACAGTAATAGCAGAAGACATTAATGCTGAGACAAGAAAATAGTTATGTAGGAGTGTATGGTGTAATACTCATGAACAACGACAATTGCAAGCTGGCCGAAATTTCGGCCAGGTGTGTTCAAAGGGGAAATAATTGCTTACATGTTCAACAATAGGAAAAGCTGGCCGAAATTTCGGCCAGCCCACCCAAAAACCAGAATATAAGTGCTTGAATAGTGAACAGACCAAAAAGCTGGCCGAAATTTCGGCCAGCCCTAAGAAAAATGAAAATAATCATGCCTATTCACCAGGAAACCAAAAAGCTGGCCGAAATTTCGGCCAGAAGGGTCAAAAACTGCATATACACATAGTTGTTTGCAATGTTACCCAAAACCTGGCCGAAATTTCGGCCAGCTTCAGAAAAACGTCAAATACAACACACTAGAAGACGGGTATACACAAGGCTAACACATCAACACGTATTTCAACGGGTGTCACACAGCTCTGCGAACAACTTTGGTCACATACGTCAAATAACATACTCAAAGTAGAAATGTAGAATATTGTCAAATCGCGCGTATACGGGGTCCTAGAGGGTGGGCAACTTGTGACGCCTAAGAACTACACGCCCAACTAGGCCTTCGTGCGCCCCTGGAGCGTGCACAATGGGGCCATGGGGGAAAGGGTGGCCGATCTGCGCTCCAACCAATTCCCAATTGCTGTGCACGGCCCTCCCCTAACGGGACTATGAAGAGCGCTTGCAGAAGCCGGACAGGGCGCCACTTGGCGTACCGGAAGGTGCACGGTCCGAATAGAGCCCGACGTAAAGGAACAGCACCTAGACATCCGTGGGCAGAGTCAGACTCGGGGTAGACAAGGCTGCGCGTTGTCGGTAAGGGGGCTCACGTCCCTGGACGGGCCTGCTATACGGGGCGGATTCCGGGCCGCCCATTAGCGGCGGCTGACCACAAACCGCGTCCCGCCCGCTACTGATGGACCTTCTGGGAACGTTTGCCAAGGAGAGCGGCACAGAACGGGGTAGCCGCGCGAGGTGGAACAAGCCCCGGTGTACACCGCACACGGGGCGACGGCACGATGGGACGAGGCGCCGCATCCCAAAGTCATGGGCACAAACACAACAGCGAGACGCTTTACACGTGCACCTCTGTTCACACTCACAGACGGCGTGCACCCCGCCGAAGACGGCGTGGGGGAGTTGGCTCTCATACCCTCCAAAACGCACGACCGCACCATGTACACTACCCGACCGCGCGACAGTGCACACACATCCACGAAGAGGAGGGATACAAACGACTCTAAGTGCGGAGGCAAGGAGACGTGGTTGTGGGAGGCGGCGTTCAGGCTGCCCCGCGGCCGACACTCTACTCGCGGAGGAGCTCTGGACACTCAAACAGATCGGGTAGGCCGGGCATTTCTAGGTGGGTGAGAGGACACGGCGGGTACCAATGCACGTGTGAGGTTTGTGAGCCGCACTACAGCGTCAGCATGTCCTGCAGTGGCAAGCGGAGGCGCTGGGGTGAACTCTACTGTTCGTGGTGGAATATGTCCAGAACAGCCAACTTGCCCACCACACTATGTCTACCCGCGCCACATACATTGTTGTTCTTTCATCGGTTCGTTCCCTTGCCTCGCTACCGGTTGGTATTGTCATGGGGCGCTGACCCACAACGGGCCCGTCGCCTCACCGGCCGCGGCCACCACTGCAAGGTAGGAAGGGTTTTAGGCGTAGGGGTGGGGGGGGGGCAAGAAGCTGAATCGTTCTTGTGTTCCCTCAACGTGCGTCCTTATTTGGCCCCTTTTGCTAGTGTACTTCATGTTCAATCCCCCCCCCGTGTCACCGAATATTCAGCCTCGATTAAGGTGTGGACGCGGCGTGTAGTGTGTGTTAGGGTCAAGGCTGGTATTCCATAGGCTAGTAGCTTCAAAAACTCATTGTCTGCCAAAGGTGCCCTACGTGGGGTGGATCGTGCCGTATCTTTTCCCGCTTGAACAATGATTTGTCAAACTCTATGCTCCTCCAACCCACCCACCAACACACCACCACCACCCCAATCCAGTGCTGGTTGCCATGACTATGTTGTCTCTACTACATATTTATCGGTGGCATGGGCAGCTTGTGGTATTATTGCGTCCATGGTTTTTGTCAAAATAAATTGACGACATGCATCACCACAAGGTGAAACACTAGACATGAAAGGCAACTCATAAAAACACATCAAGCTCAAACAAAGGTGTGGTGGCAAGGGTAGAGGCCCGCACAACCAGATTGGCAAGCACAATGACAAACGCTAGGTAAACAACGAGAACGGTCACAGAACCGCACCTGGTGAGGGATATGACAACTAGATGAAATGAGACAACGGAAACCTCAACAATGTTGGTCCTCAAAGAGACCACGGCGAAGACAAAGAACAGCACAGCAAAATGAAGCAGAGCCCCGCCCACAAGTGCCCACCAAAAGCACAGACACACAATAAAGAACAACCTAGCACTGACCTCCCGATATGCCCCCACCCGGCTACCACAAAGACACACGCACACACACACACACACACACGAACACACACACACGGAGGCATTTGTGCGCAACACCCACACAACATACAAAGTGGCATGCACAAGACAATATGTTAGCTATCCCGACGAGAGGAGGCATGGATACGGATCGGAGCTCGACGAAGTGGCCCTTGCAATGGGGGAGCAAATGATATGAAATTGTACCCTTTGCGAATGGTCCTTTTGAATGAGGCTTGCATTTCCCGCGTTGTTTTGCTTGTTTTTCCTGGTTTTACCATGCCATCATGCCGTTTTCCGTTGATGGTGGTATCCTCCAAGATTGATATATAGAGATTTGTCTGTTTTTGTGTTTTTTTTTTCGAGGATGGTGGAGCTTAGAAGCATATTGTGGTACTTTCTCGCATTATTGGCGCGTTTCATGCAAGAATAAACACTATTGTGAGAGGGCATTTGAACGTGGCCCTTTAAGCAAACGACCATCCGGCGATTCGTAGACACTGTCGATTGCCGCCGTACCCTTGAGTTGTGAAATTGAGGCTCAATAGGGGCTAAATGGTGTTTTTCAAGGGGGTTCTAGGAAAAACTTGTGGCTTCCGGCGCTTGGGGTGGTGGGGAGGTTGGATGGCCGAAGTTGATTCCAATCCCTTGTTCCGAGGGACTTGACATGGGGGGGGTACTTTGTTTCCGAAGGCTCACTTGAATGAGCAACTTGAGTGAGCCGTCATTGAGTCGCCTATCACTAACCTCACTGAGCTCACATTTAGCTCTCACTTCGGTCTCCATGAGAGGTTTGGAGCTTTCAATGAGCGCCAATTTGAAAGTCAACGAGGACCGACTCACCATGCAGAGGCACATATCATCCACTACACCTTTTGTGAACGTCTTCTTTGTCACAATGCACGTTCCACAATTCTCCTATGTGGAGAGGCAACGGCGTGCATGAACACACACACACACACACGCGCGCGCGCGCGCGACATGGGATCCTCAAACACGAACAAAGCAAGAAAGCGGTGAAAGAAAACACCTAACCAGCAACACGGCAGCCCCAAACGTCTTGCGGCCCATTGGATCACCGCAACGTGCGGCACCGAGCAATGCAGCTGCAATTCATTACTTAGATACCATCGTGAACCTCCTACTGCTGAAGCTACATTGTCATTTGCCACCAGATTCAACAACAGATGAAGAAAAAAATCCTGGAAGAGTTTGTGTTTAGTGTTATTCCGGGGAAAGCAAATCTGTACTAGGTGCTACCACCCATTCACACAATTCGTGAGGGAAATGATGAGCCCACAACCAAAAAACCCCTTGTGGTTGATACGAGACACGGCGGGGCAGAGTTCGTTGAGCACAAGTCTTTGGACACCTTGCCAGGCCATTCAATAGAAAGACATGTTTGAGGCCAGGCGCCTCTTAGCCGAGAGCATAGGGGAGAGTGTGTGTATGGTCAATTCAAAGCCCTTAAGCCACAACCGTGATGTCGACAGTAAGCACGTCACCCCCTCGCACACACACACACACACACACACATGCGTACCTAATGCTATGGCTAAACACACACATGCACACACATGCACACAAACATAACACATATCCACGCACATGCCCACACACACCTCGGCACACATACAACCACTGGAAGTCCTCCGTGGAATAATCTATGGTAGCACATAGACACATTCACACATCTGCTAAGCCATTTAATGTGGGGTTGTAGGGACACGGTTGTGGGGTTTTTTTGAGGGGGGGTCGTGCACCTGGCGGTTTAGGAGGATGTTTCTTGTTGTCCCTAGACACATGCCATTTATCAATTGGGGTGTACAAGCCTGTTCGCACCCGGCACCCAAATTCTACAAATGGGTGCAAAAATTTCCCCAAAAGGGGTAAAGTCCCAAGACACGTGGTGAAATGTTCCTCACAATGGGGGTAATTTCACAAAAGGGACGGTGTCACTCTACAACGCAACCAATCTCTCAAACTCAAAATACACCAATTTGGTATTTTGCAGATGGGTCGCTTCTGCCTTGTGACCTGGAGTGGTGTTTTCCCCCTCCCTTAGCACATCAGCGGCAACATACTCCAAAATACCAATAACGGACAAAAGGCAACGGTATGTTTTGACGATGCGTGTCTCATTGAATTCATCAGCTTCACCAGCAAAATTGGGAAGCATACAACACCGTTTCACAATGTAGTATACCAAGCGAAAGAGTGCCCTGATTGGCTACCTCGTCCGAAGCGCCAGAGTGTGCTTCACGTTCCTAACCTTACCGCCCCAATCTCACAAGGCCACACAGACAACATATTTCCCACATTTGGATGTGTGTCCACCCTCGACCACCTGCAATTGTTAATACCTGAAATCCACTCGGGCTACGCTCCCAATTGGGGGTGGGCAGGGCATGCCCCACAATGCATCACTCCATGTTCGTATTAAAAGGCAGGGCGGATAGAGTGCTAGAAAGGTTGCAATGCACAAACCTTTGCACGAGGGAGGGTAGGTTCAAGAGCAGACCAAGCGCAATGGGGACGTGCACCATCATTATTGCACGTGACATGCACATAGCATTTTGCATCACATGCACTCTTGAGTGTTAGTGTCTCCTAGAGGCTTTGCACACCCCCAACACGCACATGCAACACACCATCGGTTATCCTCCTCGCCCTCCTCCACCCGTCCGGCCACCACGACAACCAAGCATTACTCATGCACCCCCCGTCGACAATGTCACCAAGTGCATGCATATCCGACCACGGTAGCTCAAACAATACAATGAACTCAACACTAGAACATAGGAGGGGACCCATGGGGTGTGGGACGTGGTCGACGCGGGCTTGGGTGGCGGTTTTGCGGCCGCGGCTCCCGTAGGGGCTTGAAACGAGAACTCAAGACCGTTGCGAGGCTTTGACTTCTTGGTCGTAGGCTCAATTTGCATTTGCTGCATACTCCAGGGGGCACCTTCAAATTTCACCCGGCGGAGCGCGGCTGCAGTTCTACCAAACTCGTGCCACACCGCATCGCCCCCTTGTTTCCGCAGCAGCATTCCATGATGAAGCACGTGACCCACAGAAGCAAAATTTACACAACCTATATTGACCAATGAAGACAATTCTGAGTCAAAAATACCCGTAAGTGTAGGCAATAGCAAGCAAGGCTTGTGAAACCCCTAATTTACAATAACTTTACAAAACTTTACATGAATTTACGCCACTTGTTGGGGAATTGCAAAATTTTCCGTAACTTACATGTAAATTGCATCCGGCAGCCAGCACCGCCCCCGGATATAAGCGGCTTGGTCAGTAATGGCAAGCCCGTATCTGAGGCATGGGTAGGGCATCAAACGCGTAACCACTCGCCATGCCAGCTAATTCCTCCTCTTTGCTCTGTGTCCCCCCCTCCTCGCCCCATGCCTGTCCACCTTTCCTTCGTTTTGCCCAATGCCTGCCCTCACCTTGCCTGGTGCTCGTCACGCCGGCGAACGATGCACGAAGACTAATGCTGGTTCATTGCGCTCCGTCACGAAATATGTCTGTGCGTGCGTCTGGGTGGGTGGGTGGGCGGCTCTTGGCGTGGATGTGAAGTGGTGTGTGAACGTGAATGTCTGTGTGTGTACGGTTAGTGCAGGGGGGGGGGGGGTTGAATGCATGGGTGGATGTGTGGGTGGCTAGGTTCGTGTGTGGATGGGTAGGGAGCTTGAGTGAAAGTGTTTGTTGCTTCCGCTATAGTTGTTGCTTTGGGTGTTGTAGCTGTTTTTGGCGTTGTGTGTTGTGTGTTGTGGGTTGTGGTTGTGCGTGTGCATGTCCATGTTTGTTGCCGATGGCGCGGTTGTAGCCATGGTCGTGACCATGGTTGTAGTTGTGGCTCTGCTTGTGAGTGTGCCTCGTTTTTTTGTTACGGTTGTGGTTGCGAGCGTGATTGTGGTTCTAGCAGGATTTGAGGTTGTGGTTGTGGTTTCCATTTGGCAGTGATGGTTGTGTCTCTTCTGGCTGTAGGGATAGTTGTGGTTGTGACTGTAAATGTGTTTACGACTGTAAGTGTGGCCATGCCTATGGTTTTGGCTGTGGTTGTGGCTGTTGTTGTGGCTATTGTTGTTCCTATGGTTGTGGCTTTGGTTGCGGTTGTGGCCCCAGTCATGGGAGTGGTTGATGGTTGTGGTTGGAACGTTATTTGCGGCCGTGGTTGTGGTTGTAGTTTTGGCTACAAGTGTGGTTGTGCTTGTACGTAATGTTTCGGCCATTTGTGTGGTTGTGAGTGTCACTAAGTGGTGACTAAGAGGTGACTGAGCAATCAAGTGCAGTCATTACGCAAATTGGCGCCCTTTGTGCGCCGTCTAGCGCTCTCACTGAAGAAGCACTGCCCTCTTATTGGGAGCGGCAAACGGTGTAGTGCCTGTGCCACATGGTTCACCTCGACCTCCACCACAAGCTTCGCCTGGCACAACCAGGCCTCACGAAATGGGTCGTATCGGTGGGTGGGTGGGTGGGTCTTTGCAAAGATGTGTTGGTGAAGTAGTCTTTGTGCGTGATTATGTGTGTGTGTGTGTGTGTGTGTAAGGTTGTGTGTCTCTTTGGCGGAGGGGAGAGGGTGCACAGGTGGATGTGTTGGTGGCAAGGTTTCTGTGTTCCTAGGTGAGAGAGCGTGCGTCAAGGTGTGTTTTGATGCTGTTTCTACAGCTCTTGCTTTGGATGTTGTCGTTGTTTGTGGTGTTGTGTGTTGCGGGATGTCATTGTCAGCGCGCATGTCTGTGTTTGTTGTAGCTACTACAGGTGCGCCTAGGGTCATGGCCGTGGTTGCAGCTGTGGCTCGGCTTGTGACAATGGCTCTAATTCTGCCTCTGATTGTGGTTGCGGCGATGTTTCTACTTTTGGTTGTGGTTGTGGCTGCGACCGAGGTTGTGGTTGTGGTTTGCCTTTTGGCTTTGGTTGTGGCCCTGGTTGTGATTGTAGATGCCTTTACGGCTGGAGATGTGGTTGTGGTTGTGGCTGTGGTGGTGGTGGTTGTCGTCGTTGTGGGTGTGGGTGTGGTTGTCGCTTTGGTGGTGATGGTTAATGGTTGAGGTTGGAATTTGGGTTGTGGTTGTAGTTCTGGTTGTATGCGGTTGAAGCTGGGGCTGTACTTGTGCTTAACGTTTTGCATGTCTTCATGGTCGTGGATGTGACCGAGTGGTGAACAAGGGGCAACTGAGCTATCTAGTGCACTCAATGTGCCGTTTGCCGCTCTCAGATCGCCGTTTCGTGCTCTCACTGAGTGCTCACTGAGTTGTGAATGAGGGCGCCAAACAAAGAGCGCCAAACGGCGCAATGAGCGCGCAAGATGCGTAAGGTGGAGCTCAGTCACGAGCTTTTGCGTTGCACTGCCGGGCAGGGGGGGAAGGGATGTGCTGCAGTGGCACAAAAAATGCATCCTGGCCACCGGGGAGGGGGGTTAAATCGTTGCATCAATGTGCACCATATGATGTTATGGTCCAACCACGTCCACAGCAATCCAACTCATGTCTCCGGGAAGATTTCAAAAATTGCAGTCAACATTGAATAGATATTTTTTCCAAGCGCCCCAAGGAGTCTTGGCCCGAAACATTCTTGCCCATATTGGTTGGGCTTTTTGGAGCTGCTTTCCTTACCAAATCTTCCGAGTGTTTTCTGAGCCGTTTTGACAACTTCTAGGCGCGTATCCAACATCTTTGCGCACCATAGGAGATGCCATCGCACGCAGGCAGTGCAAAGACATATGAAAAAAAAAAGGCAAGAATAAAGCTTGCACTTAATTTGGAATGTGAATATTGTACTGTCCTCCGCTTAGCATATGTAGGGGACATGCATCACTGGACATGGTGTCCACATCCACAACCTCCATTTTACTATATACATCCACACGGCGATGCTTCTAGCTTCGCGATGGAGTTTGTGCGTTGCTGCCTGATGACGAGGACGAATCGGAATCGTTGGTAGTTTTAGTAGAGCCACAAGATATATCTTGTCCACGATTGTCCGAGTCGGCGGTAGAGGGGCCTTCACGACTACTATCATTGTTGCAACTGGTGCAGCTGCGGCAGCTACTAAGACTATGGCTGCTGCTGCTGCTGCTACTTCTGCTACTGCTACTGTTGCTGCTGCTGCTGCTACTGCTGCTGGTACCATGTGCCGCTAGTTGGTGCTCAATGTCACTATCAACAATGGGGATGTGCATCAGCTTAGCATTTCGTGGAGGCCGAACAAGTTGTTCCACGGCAAGCAAATGAGGGTCGTGAAATGAGGCTACCCTCCGATGCAGGTATAATGCCAATGGAACCCGTATTTGGGTTGGTTTGGGGCTGGTTCAATAGCACGTTTTCCCTTCCCTGTTTTGTGAGCCTTTCACCTTGCAGCACATGATTAAATTGGGCACAACTCTACAAACCCAATGTGGGCCAGCCTTGGATACTGTCCAACTCGGCTTGTAACCACCTCGACATGCCACACTTTGCATCACAGGTCCCACACATGCATAAAACATCGATTTCCTCTTTGGCACCTTTTTGGAGGTTGTGGGCGTCAATATACCTGATGCCTTCGACAAAACACTGTGAGGACAAAGACGGGCACAAACACAATGCAACACTCCATGTCCTTACACAACCTTGATTACTTCATGTGGCACTATTTTTGCACCCTGCTAGCTTGCATATACAGTAGGCACCAAGATTGCAAACAACATTCCTATACTTTATGCTTCCAAGATTGCGACCAAAATTTCCTCCAAGCACCCCTAGGCATCTTGACCGGAAAGGGCCCGGGACATTCCTACCAATATTGGTTGTGTTTGTGGAGCCGCTTTCCTGACCACAACTTCCGAGCGTTGTTTCAAGCATCCGTCGGTACCCATTTCAAAGACCCGGAACCAACCCCACCACACCATATTGTACGGCCATCACCAGGTATATCTAAAAATTGCCCCTGGTGAGGAGAGCATATTGCCCTCTCTTCTTATGTTCTATGCTATGCACATGTGCCACATGTTTGTATTCTTCAACACACTACCTCTTTAAGGGCAGCAACGGGAAACGGAGCATCAAAGAATCGTCAATGAGACCACCAAGGAAACTTGCCACATCAACAAAAAACCCAAATGCACAACAGAAAGGTTTTGGCCGGCTTAAGTTGCAGAGCTTGGGTTGCTGACGAGAAAAAAATGTGTCTAACACCATCCAACGGAGGGTTGGGGTGGCAAGAGCTTTATCTGTATCCATTGACCCTCATTAGGAGACAGAAGCTGGTAACCATAGCGACCAACATGGTTGGCCATACTACCAGCTTGCACAGGCTTTGAGGACGGGTAATGTCTATCAGCGTCTGCGACGCATTGGTTATAGTTGTGGACACTTGCCTTTCTGGAAGGGGGTCGGTGTGTATGTTTGTTGGTGTTGGCGTCGTTGTAGTGGTTGTGTCAATATATGCGCTGCTCAACACACACCACTACTAAGTATGGATTGTTTGTGTACATGCAAAAATGCATCCCGTGTTTAATATCAAGAAGAAGGAACAACCAAGCAGTAGCCAGCAATCTGCTGAAGCTGCAACCATGTAGTTACTCTTCTGATCTTGGTAGATAGCGGGACGTCATGGCAGCCACTACCTACAGAACATAGCCGTAGACACAGTGCGTTGAACAGTGTGAGCTTGGTTACACTTGTGTAGCGACCACTGTGTGAAGGCGTATTTTGCATTTGAAGTGCACAATTTATGGGCACAATGCAGTTTGCTAAGTGCCAGTTGCGTTTGGAGGATGTTTGGGGATGGCGTGTCTCTCCCTAGTCCATTGCAAGATGCAACGGCCAAAAAGCAATCAAGGTGGTGCAATTGCAATGCTGTGTATTCCCCCTTATGCCTGATGGAGGCAAGAGACCCCTTTGTGCAAGGTACAGTAGGTATCTAGACCCTATGAATTTGGAAACTTGGCATCATCCAGACAAAATGGGGTTAGGGACATTTCATTGCCAACGGGGAACAGGTGTGATAGTGTTGCATCACCGGGAGACAATTACCTTTTTTGGATGTGGTCATAAGACGTTGTCATGTACTATGTGCAACCTCCGCCTTGTCAAACAAGTGCAAACTACCCCTTGCGTGCCAAGCGTCCTCCAACCCCCACCCTCTTGCCGCTGGCACTTTGACGAAAAGTTTCCCATGGAGAAGGTCTAATTTTCTGCATGCAATCCATGGGTCCCAGACATCCCCCCCAGTTGCGGGGAGGGGAGTGGCTTTGACTTGGCGGTCCGAGTTGAAACCCCCCCCCGCGGCCATTGGCAATGAACACGGTACATTCAAAAGCGTTCGTCTGCACACGCAATGCCCAGCTGTGGGGACTTACAGCAGTTTCACAGAGTCCAATTCTTCACCTGCCCAATTTACTAGAGGAAGAGGGAGTGCACAACCACATTCACTGGGGGGTGCATGCTGACCTCATATGCAGGGCTCATCAGTTTTCAGTATAAACTTGGCACCCAGCAGCAGGCATCTCAGAGGCAAACTGGAATTTTTTTGCTCAGGGTCAACCCAAGGGCCCACAGGACGATGGCTTCTATTTTGAGGCCTTACACCCCCCCCCCCACACGCGCTGCACATGCAATCGGAGGGCACTCACCTCTACAAAGAGTCCACAGGTGTCAAGGAGGGGTGAGGTGGGTGCCATGAAGGCTAAATATGCTGGTTGTTACTTCCATGTGTACATACTATTCGCCTTTTGAGGAGAGAATCCTCCATGCGTTGGTTGTCCACCCATTGGGTTGGGAGTGATTGGTAGGTTACAAAAATGCGAGAGGTGGTGAACCCACTCATAATGTCCCCATTTTGGAATTGCCCCACCCACTGACTTCATGACTTTGGGGGCTGGCGCCTGGCCTTTTGCCTTCCAACGGACACATATCACGGTTGTCGACTGGGAGGGGCAGGTTCATCTGGCGATCAAAGAAGGGGCTTTTTTTTCTCAAACTGGGGGGTGGGGGTTCGGTGGTTCTGGTCGGTCAGCCTGGAGTTTGTGCCACCACCTCTTCCTTATGGAGCGGGAGGCAAGAGCAGCATTCCCTCCCACACAGGTGGTAAACAGGTGGTAAGCAAGTAAATCAGCGACAGACAAAGCGAGGGAGAGGGGGGGGGCAGTGAGGCAGCTGTAAGACAGAGAGTGAGGCAGGGCGAGCGCAAGCGAAGAAGCGAGAGTGAAACAGCACGTCACACCCCAGAAGCCGCAACAGGAGACAGTGTCTGTGTGGGAGGGGCACTTGCACTGCGCGCCATGTTTGCCCTGATGGAGAAAATGGACAAAAACTGCAGCAAAGGAGACGCCCACTTGCGGGCCCCAATACTACCACCATGTGTTTGACCCCTAAGCGCATTCCCCAAGATACAGCAGCGGCACACAAGGAGTGCTGGCGCATCACTTGCACAAGGCTTGTGGCGGTTTGCATGAACATGATAAGATGTTTTGTTTGCTTGCTGTCAGCTCTGGGTAGGAGCAGGCCTCACTCTGAAGATGGTGGTCAGCGGTTAAAGGTTGGGCAAATGCCCTCAACACACGTTTGCTCACTAATTCCTGATGGGACGGGTGGTGAGGAGGGGTGGGGGCGATTATTTGCACCACTGCCCCTTTTCCCCTCCCTACTGCCCCACAACCCCCCCAAGCAGGTATCACCACCGCTGCTGGTCTGGGCACGGCCAGGGGCACATGATACCGCCTTCACACAGCGGCTCACACACACAGTGGGCCACACACAGTTCAGTTCAAATGCACGGGGAAGGGGAACAACACCCAAAAAAGTGGCCCAGCCCTGTGGTAGGCGGAGCTGGGAACAGATGGCTTGACCCCAAATCATTGCATTCCTGGGCTTTCTCAGAATCCAGACGCTTTGTGCTGCCATGCTGGCAGGGACGGTGGGCAGTCCCTTGGAGGTTTGCAACAAAGGCACAGCAAATGCGCCGGTTGGTTCTTCCAGATGAGTGTGGTCATTCGAAGTTTGCAGAGAAATCTGCATACATGGTTTGTCCCCGGACGGTAGGGAAACATGTTTTGGTGGGAAAGTGGGACAGTTGTCCCTCGGATCACAAGTGCTTCTTCTGCTACCGTGGCGTCCATTCCACTGCCAGCGCCGGCGACCTTCACGTTTACTCATTCCCAGGCTGCAACGATTTGGTGCTCACCACCACGAATGTGGGGATGGTAACACAGGGTCAGGGGGTTCCAGATCACCAGATGTCGTACATCTCGTGTGCAGCACTCCCAAAGCAGGGGTGGCTTGGCACTGTGGTTTCGGGTTTGTGTGGTCATTTGTGCAGGGCCAGGGCCAAAAAATCAACGGAGAGTTGTGTCTGTACGTCTACCACATAGACAAGGAGGGGCACATAGCAGGTCATGTTGTGCTGCTCCTACCAAGATAGGAAGGGGCAGCCACCAACCTTACCTGGTGGGGAAGGGGGGTTGGGGGGTAGTATGGATCCACCTCTAAGCAAAAGGCCCCGCAATTCTCAGGCAAAGCCATGCGCCTGGGGAGGGGTACCTCTCACGGCTGCTGGCACGCAGCTGTTGCTTCTGCTTCTTCTTCTTGTTCTTGGTTGCGTCGGGCCAGCCTAAACGATCATGTGCACCATGGGTTGTTCTCATGTGCGCGCACAAGTGAATTCATCACCTTTGGAGCACAAACATGGAACTAAAGAGAACGGGGCACTCCCATGTCATCATAAAGCCTGCAAACAACAACAATAAAAACAGCAACAATGACATCAACAATACCAACAATAACAACAACTACAACAACAACAATAAAAGTAATAAGAACAAGAAAAACAACAACAACCGCAAAAACAAAAATACAACACGAATCAGAAATAGATTAATGGCAAGCAAGAACAACGACACAGCCAACAATGAAAACCACAACAACAACGGTTGCAACAAGCAGCAGCGACGACAAATAAAACAACACTATGCAAAACACTGCTAAAGCTGGTAGATGAACCTAGGTGTTCCCCAAAAGGTACCTTAAATTCATGTCATGAACCTGGTTTGTGAAGGATGCTCCGAGAGAACAATCGGCAACACGACAAAAAGCTGTGTGATTCGGGAGTGGCATACACAGCACCATCCTCCCTCTCCCCTGTCAAAGGTCCTTACCCTACAGATTTTGACGCCATCATTAGCACAGATGCAACAAGACCATCCACTGCACACCCCCTTGCAAGTTGAGCCAATCTCAAAGTAAGCCATTTGACTCCTCCTTGCTCTGGGGATGCAAGACACTAGGGTTTGCTTCAGTATCCCTGCCCCATATGCAACATGCAATGAACAACAAACAAGGCACTTCTGCAGGCCATACCACTGTGCATCAGGCAGCATCATGCCAGACCCTGTCAAGCCCAACACTGCGGATCCCGACCCACTGCGTTGCTAGCTCGCTATATGGGATGCTGCATCCGCCGGGTTGCAAGATGAGGGCACACCAAAAACCATGACCTGCACCCCGCCCAACAATGGATCCAGAAAAACTGCCTGAGAAGGCAATGTTGAGCACAACATGGGGACAAGACACACCATGAGCACATGGTGCAACCCTTCACTGTCTGCCTCAAGGGCCAAACGCCACACTCCGTGGTACGTTGTGATGCCCCCACCACTGCCTTGAGCCTGATGCCTCCACAGCCTGCAATGACCACACCCAAGGAGGATAAGCATGGGACTTCCACATGCCGCTCTGCGATACAGGGATACTAGCCCTCCATTGAAGTGCCTGCCACAGGAGTGGCGTGTGTAAAGAAGATGATATCAAACTCCTGCAGCTTGCCAACAGGTGGGGGACAAGAGAAAGGAAGGCAAGCAAAAGCAAACATAGTTACCAACCAAGGGGGGCGGCTTGTTCGAATATTGACACCCAACCGTGTGCGAAAACTTTTGGGGTCTGATGGGGGGGGGGTTCCGGGTGGTTTGAAAAGTGGGGGGGGGGGATCACATACCTCCGAACAGTTGGGTATGCGGCCCGGGTAGCCTGACTCACGCACCCCTACCCAAATGGATAGGGTGCCATTGTCATGGGCATTTCCGGCAATGGGTACCGAAAATCTCAAGGAGAAGTGTCTTGAGGCGGTCATGGGGTGAGGTGCACAGCATGGGGTTCAGCATACACAAGGGAGTGGAGTTGTCATGCGGTGAGGTGCACATCATGCGGTTCGTGGGATACAAAGAAGTGGCGGGAAGCCAACAATTTTGAAGGTGAGGGAATCAAGAACTTTGGAGAATCAGAGAACAGGCCAGGTTGCTTCCCTAAAGAAGGATATCTCCGAAGCGGCAAATACACTCCTTCTTGGGCCGCTTGCAATCCACACAAGTGGTCCAAGCAGCCCATTGTGCCCTGCGCTATGCAGCCTGCAACTCACCAGCTCTATCGATGGCGGCCTGCCACGGCTTCCGCTTCACCACAAGCCGGGGTTTTGGGTCATCTTCCCATTCCCCAAAGAGCCGGCCCTTCCTTTCCTTCCCTGTGGCCTTGGAAAAAGGGCGCTTCCTCGTCACAACTTGCTGCGGGAGTACTTCACCAACATCAAAGGGTACAAATTCTGAACCTGAAATATCGCTGGTGTTGGTGCTACTACCGCTGCTGCTAATACTACTGTTCCTGCTACTGCTGCTACTACTGTTGCCGCTACTACTGCTGCCATCGGGTTGCCCCTAGGTGTGGCCACTTGCGACAGGGCAAGAAATTTTGGCACACGGACAGGAACAAGGTACGTGGGGGATGCCTTAGGATGGTGTGAGAACGCTACAAGCACATGGCTACAATCCTCATCAGAAATAAGAGGTGCCGGGGCCCCATGCGGCGCGCTTCCCGGATATGGTCTGCCACAACATAGGAGCAAAGCCACTTGCCACACGTGCGCACAGGACATTTCACCGGTACATTGGTACAGGCGTTTGTCTAAGACCCCTTCTGCACATGTAACACTCAATTGCTCATGCGCGAGAGGGCATGTGGAATGCACCTTTGCCCCTGTCATGGTTGTCTGCCACTTCCCACCGCAGGAGCCAGAAAAAAGACAGAACCGTTGGATGGGCAATTGTTCTTGGTCCACCCACATGCGCCCTTTCAAAAAAAGACCGGCGACATGCAACTGCATGAACTGCAGGCTGAAGGGTGTGGCCACAATGTGGGAAGGAACGAGGCCAAAAAGCCCGCGCAGTGGCGGTCTTTAGGAGCGGGCATCCGCTAGTCCCATAGGAGCCCGGAAATATTTCTTCGGCGCCTGCAGCGCCATTATTTTCCCCAAAAATTTCAATTTGGAGAAAGACATTTTTGAAAACTTGGGGGGCGTCTAGAGGGGGGGGGGGTTGGATTGGAACTTGCCGCCTCCCTGGTCGCCGACACTTGCGCAATAGGCGACGCGGGAACCTATTCGTAGAAAACACATGAGGCAGGCAACCCACTATAGGCACCCGGGCAAGAAACGGAGACAACACCAAGCTATTGAACCCCCAACAACCACCCGCGGCAGGTAGTTCAAGCACTACACCAGTGCGTTGGGCACATTCAAGATCCTCCATGCGAGCCCATCCACCTAATTCCCCACAAAGGTCATGCACGGGTTTGAGCTTTCTCTTTTCACTAATCAAGAAACCAAACCTCTTGCCCCCCCCCATCCCCCACTGCCCCCGCAGAGCAGAGGGACACCTTGCACCCGGTTAGCAAGGACTTGGGCCACACGCCGCCACAGCGAAGCCACCATGCGCAAGATGCCCAAATAGCTAAGTCCCTGCCGTGCCACACACACAAGCACAAGACCACGGTCCTGGGGTGTGGGAGAGGATTCCTCAACAAGCGTAGCCTCCAACTGCCCCACCTCCATTAGCCGCTCTCAGACCACACCGTACCTGAGGAATGGCTCCGTGCCCCTTGTTCCCGGGGCCTCGGCCGCCACTAGCTAGACATTTGCCCCCCATGTGCATCAGTTCCTCTGCTCTCCGCAAGCCCCCCCACAAGACCCAATGTGGCAACGCCTCTACAGCTGTGCATGCACGTTGTTGCATCTCATCAACCGTCAACCTGCCTGAGGCCCACAGATGACGTGTGCACCTTTTTTTATCTTGTCTAGGGGGCGGGTGTAGGAGGGGGGCTAGCAATAGTGGGCAGCAAGTCGTGGACCACCAAGTCTAGAAACCAGGACGTGCAAGGCAACTGCTCTTCTTCCCACGAGTTGTCGCGCTCCTGCACCTACGGCCATAGCAGCTGTTGTCTCTGTTCGAACACCCACACCTGCTTTGCTTGCCTGTGGTGCAGCTTGACATGCTTGGAATGCTAGCCCTCACAAACCATGAGGATTGGCAAAGAGCAACCGGCCTGCCACAGCATTGCGGCTCCCAATCGGACACACCTCCTAGCATGGGGTGCCATAGAATAGGCGCGCCGTCGATGTCTCCATCTTAGTGACCGACTTGTGCAGTGCCACGGAGAGCGGCCGTCCCTGCCACTACGCATGCATGCCATCAGCCTCGCCCACACCCTAGGAAAAGGGCACAATGTCGCCCACTTCCATGCTAGCTTGCTCTTTTCCGCGTAAAGGCACAAATGGCTCAGCAACTGTAGCAATGGGATGGCGGTGATGGCCTCTCCCACTCGCAGCCCTGGTGGCAACAATCGTGAGGGCGATGAACTCCCAGTCCTCCAGTGTGCATGCCTCCTGCACCGCCGTCTCCAACATGCTCTGGGATCCTCAAAGGGCCAACAGCTCCGCGGTTAGCCCTGTGTCCGGGTGCAATTGTGTCAACGCTTTGGCAAACAAAACTTTCCCTTGCGTGATCATAGGCCGGATCCAACCAATCTTCTCAAGCGTGTGGACTGCCGAGCACGTGCCCTTGATTGACAAGGGTGTGCCAACAACTCATGATAGCTCTAGGACGTACGTGCAGAGAGGTAGGCGGCCTAAGCATGCTCCTTGCCGCTTGCACGACCCTGTAGAGGTGCCCGGTGAAATTGTGGCATGTGGGTGAACGCTAGGCTAGCACAAGCCAGCATGTGCGTTGCGGTGGCCAAGACCTGTACTCCCAATCGCATGCTTGCCTCGAGCGGGCAACAACCTCCGGCAGCCGCTCCTTGGTCTCCGACCCCCGTCACGTGCGCGGAATGCAGCCAAACCCGGCCCGCTCCTAGCGCCAGTGTCAACCGCCAAAATCTCCACAAAGCGTCTCCAACGGTCCGTCGCAACGGACCAAGACTCCTTCGCAGTTCCGAAAATGCTTGATCCCATCCATGCATTCGACCTTGGGGTAGCGCTCACCCCCCACTTGGAACTTGGTCTCTTCGTCGTCCACGAGAGGCTCCAACCTCCCCCGTGGTTGCTGTTGGAGGAGGCGGCTAACCAAGAGAACTCGTCGGAGAAGTCGGAGAGGGACAAGTTGGAATGCCGCGGCTTACCCTATCACGAGCACCTGGTGCTCTTGCACTCCTTCCTCGTTTTCTTCTTCGCGTGTTGGTGTTGCTCTCGCCGCATCTCCTTTGGGGTATGCTACGTGGATGACCCAAAACAAGGGGGTATATGCCGCCCGTGCCCACGCTTGATTGAACAACCTCTATTCTATTCGAGATGATTTGGGAGGCTTTCGTCAAAAATTATGTGTTCAATTGGGGGAGATTACAAACACACCGGTGAGGAATCCAATAGCAGTAGTGAGGAATCTAATAGCAGTAGTACAAAACCTCCATTCTAATACGTGGCCCCCAAAAACAAGTCACAATTTTGAACCTCCTCCATAGACCTCCACAACATTGACCAATTGACCCGTGTGTCGTTTACCAGCAACTTCCCCACTTGTGTGAGTGATGGCGAGGTGTGTGTGGGGGGGGGCTTCGGGGCTGACATAGGTGTACGGTGGTTATCAGGTGTGTTTGAGGCCTTATATGTTTGTGTGAAAGATAGGTTTAGTCAATGCACCAGAAGAATGAGGTTGTTACCCTTCACACACCCCACAACCCTCAACAGCCCTCCAAAAAGCAACCCTTAATGACCCTCCGACGAACGCTATAACACTCCATGACACTCCATTCACAACCCTCCCTCCCTCCAAAACGTTCTACAACCCTCAATACCCCTCCACACAACACTATAACACTCTATTACCATTCACAACCTTCCATCTAGAAATGTCCAAAATGAGTTGTCTTTAAAGCCGGCTTGCAAGGTAGTATGTGTATCATGCAAAATCAAAGAGGCGCACATGAGAAGATGGAAAACAAGACAGAAAAATAAAAAAGTGTTTGTGAACATTACCACCAAAAAAAATTTTGATCCGCCCAAAAATGGAGATCTAGTCATAACAGAAACGGTAGGTCGACAATACACAAAAAGTCAAGTCGGAGACACATGTTTAGCACGTAATGGCTAAGAAATAGCCGAAAAAGGCGACCCGGCCCCACTAGAGGGAGAGTGCACCCGGGCCTAGAGAAAATCCACCCGCTGGAGATAGTCCCATGGGGCGTGCTAGTGGGCGACCTGAAAATTGCTCCAAAAGGAGGGGGGGACACGGACGCCCGCCGAAGGGGGTGAGGGGGGGGGTCGGGGAAATAGGCTTGCGTGCCGGGCCCTTTGTTGTTTGTAAGAATGGACGTTGAACACAAATTTTGGCCCAAAAGTTTTTTTCCACAAAAAAAATTCCCCCACATAAATGAGGTAAAAAAAACATGATCCTGGGGATCATTTTGAGCCATATATGTTGCTGTTGAGACCCCCTCTTCTGGCACAGCAAGTACACCCCCCGCACCGAACCCCCCCTCCCGGCATGGTGGACAAGGAAGTGGAGGGGGGTGGTGAAATGGGCCTCCATGCCCCCCCTACCCCCTAGAGCAATTTTTTTCTCGCCTTGGGGAAGGGCGCCGTGGTGAGGAAAGAATCCACCTGATGTAGGGTGCAGCACCGGGGGCAGCAGAGCTTAAAGCAGGAGTCGTCAACCATGCACAGTGGCGTGTGTGCTTCAGCAGGGTAAATGGGTCATGTGCAACAACCACATATCCACAATGAGCCCACTCAATGCCAAGGACTCTGTTGTAGCAATTGATCAAGGAAACTGTGAGCACTTGGAAAACCCTGTGTGGCGCCTAGGCCAACCACGAGTGTGGCGGGTGTATGGGGGGCCAGATGGCGGTAGCAATCCCAAAAGGCAATCTGTGTCGCCGGGGAACGGGTGGGAGGTGGGGCCAACAAGGGAGGAAGGCCCCCTTCCCAGACCGAGTCACCTCTTCCCTTCGGGCAAGGGCATACGGTGCCTGGAACATGCCGCTGACTTTCCTGTGGCATAGTGCTGCTTGAGACCGTTGAAGAATTGGGTGGACGCTCCCAACACCCATTCAAACACCCTGTACAATACATCCCGTTGTGTACGAATGGAACTGCAGCTTCCGGCTTCTCGTAAAAAAGAGGGACTCGAATCGATGGATCGCCGTCTTGGTAGCACCTGGAGGCTAACAAAGGAAATCAGACAGTCGTTGCAGAAGCAGAGGCTTGTGCTTGGGGCAGTGGGATTAAGGCCATACCCACTCCATCCGTATTTTCGAACCAGGGGATGTGCAGATTGTGATTCCACTCCTTCTCCAGATACCTCAGCTTTTCTGCTAAACTGCACAGACAAAAGCGCAGCTGGAGCTCTCGACATGAGAGGGCAATCGAGAGCAGCCGATGGCCAGCCCACTTGCACTTGCAGCCCCACCTCTGCGTAAACTGACGAGGCCCAGGGGAAATAGTGGTCAGACGGCAATGCCGGACAAGGCCATGCTTAAAGTGTGACAGGCAACTCGCCGCAGATGCGGGTCCAATGTTGTCCCTCACCGCCTCTGCTGGGGCACAGAGTTGCCACACTCCGCGGCACAAGGTCCTGCAACACATCCCACGGACATGACCTAGCCCCTCTGTTCCAACGAATGGGCACCGTCTTCTGAAACTCTCAACCACTAAACCGTTGGTCATGAAAACACAGGCCAGACGGGGTCGCCGTCCTCAGGCTGTGCTTCGCAAGAAAAGGGCGGTAAGGCTCGCGATTGAGAGAGATGGCGAGGCAGCAACCTTCCCTTGAGGACAAGTTAAGCACAAACGGCAACATGCGATATTCGTCCCCCCCCCCCTCCCATGTGAACCAGTCTCAGGTACAGTACAGTGCCCTCAACGCAGACCCACCAAACATACATCCCGAGCACCAATCTCTTCGGATTGTGGTGAAACCGCCTCATCGGGATGCAACGATACCAGCCTTTCCGACACTTGATCCCATCCCTCTGCACACATCACATGCTCAAACCCTGCAACAGCACCCTCTCTGGTACACAGTTCTGCCAAAGAGCGGCCCAGAAAGTGTAGCGCCACTGCGCAGAAGGGGAATGTACGTACAGCGCCTGCCGCACATCAACATTTCCATTGAGGGTGAGATAAGCGTGAGGGCACTGGGCATACGGTCCAGATTTTGCTGGACCGCACGCTGAGCACATGTTGTGTTCTCAGGAGAGGAGGGAGGGCAAAAAGGTGCATTAGCAGACAGAACTGTGCAAGTGTGAGGAAGAGGTCTTGTTGTCGGACGAGGCCTGGGGCAATGCGCATTGAGGAAAACAAGCAGTACCCATGGCCTTGCCATGTGACAGCGGCGCTTACTTCTGACAAGAAGTCCCAAAGCACAGTGTCAGGCCCCAGCCTTTCCAGCAGCACGGGGAAGAGCAGACCGCTTCTTCTCTTTCTTGCTGAGAGGCTTCGACGGGGAATTGCTCCGCTTGCCTGCGGGCCCCAAGGCATCCGGCCGTGGCAGAGGCTTGACTGCCGTGCCTCTGGCCTTTTTCGTGGTTTTCGGGACCTGCTCTCCATCTGCAGCGGCAGTTTTGGAGGGCTCGTCAGCTGGCGCTTGAGTCTCTGTTGCATCTGAATATGAAAACGATTCCTGACCCCAAAGCTGAAAATTGCATCTGAGCACATCATTTGTGGTTCAGAACACCCTCCAAACTTCAAGGACTGCATGTGAAGTCTGTCAGCGCTGACACTACACTCGTCAGCATGGAACGAACGATCCACTCTCCCTCACGGCCTAGTCCCTGGCTTTCCTCCCCACTTCTTCCCCTTACTTGCACTCTTAAAGGGCACACACAACGCAATGTCTCTGCTCGAAGTTCACAATTGCATATTTTGGGGTTAAAAATGTAACTGGTGTACCAAAAAAATCGTCAGGTCGTGTTTTTATTTTTGCGATAAGTCGCATATTTTTTTCTTTGCCGTAAGTTGTGTAAATTAAATTTTGAAAACCTGAAGGAAATGCAACTTTCGCAATACATGCGCAATATGTACAGTTTCCGGTTCGGTATGTCACCCCATAGCGACCTAAACGATGGGACGCCAAGTCCAAAAAGCACCGAGTACTCTGTGTGGCTACCAATTAGTTGGGACTCGGCCAATATAACATAGTATCACATGGTGTCATTGGCACTAGAAACGAAATCATGCCCAAGAAAAGAAGCCTGATAGGGCCATTCCCAACACCAGTGTGCCGGGAGTGGGAACAAAATCAGGCTCAAGAAAAGAGTCATGCTTGAGCCATGGCCAACGTTAGAGCCACCATTATAGGCCACCAAGGCACTGGGATGGGGCCAATATAATAGCATGCTTACACACTCCACCATTGGTACACCAAATAGGCGGAGGAAAACATAAGGCTACACAACATGCACCCGCTTCAAGTAGTTGCAGAATACACGCTTGTAGATGAGGTCGGTTTTTGTGGTGCTCGACTTGGGCTTTGCACCAGGATTGGTGTTCAGCCGACAAGCCACACACAACTCAGCTCCCAGCTGCTTGGCCGGCTCATGAATGAACTACTAGTCACGCTCCACCTGGCCAAATGCATGTGGCCAGCTTGGGGTAGGCATCCGGCACCTTGCGCCACTCTCCACGGATGAGGACCTTGGGACGGGTGTCCTCCTGTGTGGCAGGTGTGGGCATGGAAGGTCGCGCCTTGGCCTCTAACCCTTCCACGCTTTGCTCGGCAATCTTGAAGGGGGCGGGGATGGAGTGAGCACTCCCCTCGATCCCTGGAAGTGTTGTGTTGTGTTGTGTTGTGTTGGGATGTGTTGTGTTAAGTTGTGTTGTGTTGTGTTGTGTTGTGTTGTGTTGTGTTGTGTTGTGTTGTGTTGTGTTGTGTTGTGTTGTGTTGTGTTGTGTTGTGTCGTGTCGTGTCGTGTTGTGTTGTGGAACTCAAGAGGGCAAGGAAGCTCAGTCACGCCCTCAAATCATCACCAGGCTGTTCAATGACCCGCACAGTGCGATCAGCATTAACAATGCTCATCACATAGTCGACAACACCTAGACCCATTGGGGTGAGGGGAACATCCAAAAAAGAACCCCGGTGATCCACCACCAGGTTTGTGAGGTGCAAGCTTTGAAAACCACAAAACCAACCGTCCACTTGGAATCCCAAGGCCCGGTGCTTGGTGGTTAAGCAAAGCTTCTTGAGCGCCGATAAGAAAGGACAAATCAAATAAATGGAGCTCAAGGGTTCCCAAACCCAAATAATGAAACACTCCAACCGAATACAACAATCAAAGGCACACACAAACCATTGCAACCCTCCTTTGTCATCGCTATTAACCACAAAAGTGTGGCAATGGCACCAAGCCATATTGTCTAGTGGGGAGCCGGTGTCAACTATTTGCATCCACTACAATCTTGATATAAGCAACCGCAAGAGTCCGGGCATGTGGTTCATCGGCTTCGATGGGGTAGAGCTCTTGGTTCAACCAACACAAGATATCTTTGTCAATCAACCAATCTCCCACCCCCAAAGAGCAAAAAATTCATGGTTGAGTGCCTAGGGAACCACCCCCTAGGCCCTGCCCCTGCCCCATAATTATTTCCCTGTCGGGACAGTCGGGAGTTATTTCCGGCCACAACGAAGCGTGGGAGTCCAATACCATTCAAAGTGGCGGACAAAATCAGAATTGGCCCACAAGTGGGCCTGGTGGCTACAAAACCCCTGCCGTTTGGGGTCCCAAACGCTTCTAAGCGGGGGACAAAATCAGAAGTGGCCCACAAGTAGGCGGATTGGTGACATAACCTCAGCCATTTGGGGGGTCCCCAACGTTTGGGGGTCCCCAACGCTTCAGAGTGGGGGACAAAATCGGAAGTGGCCCACAAGTAGGCCTGGTGGCTAGGTAACCCCTGCCGTATGGGGGGTCACCCACGCTTCAGAGCGGGGGACAAAATCAGCAGTGGCCCACAAGTGGGCAGATTGGCTACATGCATGCATTTTTTGTTTTCTGTGAAATTGTGGATTTTTCTTTGTGGTAAAATCGTGCAATTTTTTTTGCGCTAAACGCGTGTAACAAAAATTGTCAAGTTGTGTGAATTTTTTTTCGCGATAAACGCGTGTACAAAAAATTGTCACATCGTGTAAGCATTTTTTTCGCGGTAAACATGTGTTGAAAAAAATTGTCAAGTCGTGTAATTCTTTTTGCGGTAGACGCGGGTAAAAAAAATGGCCATGTTGTGCAATTTTTTTTTGCGGTAATGCGAGTACGAGTTTACATAACTTACCGCAAAAAAATTATACAATGTGACGATGTTTTTGTTACACGCATTTACCCCCCCCAAAAAAACACGTATTACAACATACATGTTTTGGGGGGAGGGGAGGGCATGTGTTGCCATCGTGGTTGATTCGCGTGGATTCTTGTGAATTGGTGTTCTAAATTTCGACGTCGAATGCTAGCATTCAGGATTCAACCACAAAGCTCATCACCGGAGACGCTGAACATTTGAAGACACCACAGACTGCTGCCGGCACTCACAGTGTTGGTGATGCCCTGGTTGTCAGCTTATGCAGTTGTTGCTGCCGGCACATGCATGGTCATTTGCTGACACATCAAAATTGTTGCTATCGGCACACTTAGGGCCATTACAGCTTGCACAAACCCACCTATTGCTGCTGGCAGAAGCAGGGTCCTTGCTATTGGCACACAGGTTTGTTGTTAGCAGCACATGCTGGCTTGTAAAATGTAAAATGCACCTTTTCAGAAAACGAAAACATACAACCCGATTCTGGGCTCGCTGACCCTGTGCTCGTCGTGTTGTGTGCTGTGCCCTACATATCCTGAGCCCTGTGCCCCATGCATCATTATGCAAAAGAATCAATCCAGATGTTTTTGATGGTAACTTTTGTCACCTTTGTGGTACACCCCCCCTACCCAACATGCGTGATTGGTGGCGCGGTGTGTCAATGTTGTGTGAATGCTCTTGCACTGCAGTTTGGGTGATTGGCCATTCATGAGTTCCTGGCGTATTATCTGAAGGCTTGTTCAGGAAAACACTTTTCGCTTTGGACATACCAAACACACCAACGGCCTGAATCAAAATTGGCACACAAAATGGCATGAAAGGCACACAAGTATGGAGCATTGAAGGGAGATGGTTCTTTTTTGTGGAGGAAGCCCGCCATCTTGTTGTTGGTGGTGGTGGTGTTTCGAACAAAGGGGGGGGGGGGTCACGCATTCCAGCCCCACTGTGCGCTGCTCAGCACCTTTCCTGACTAAAAAAACGTTTCTAATCATCAAACATTCGTCCACGAAACCCGTGCAACTCCCATTAGGTGGGCCTGAAAGGCTCAAAGGAAAGACTCAAAGCAAAACAGTGCGATAACCAAAGCGCCCAAATTAAGACCACACGAACGAAATCCAATCACTGTGAAATGATTGTCAGTAGAGTTTGGCGTCAGTAGACGACGGCCGACAACTGATCGCTGGCAGTTCACAACCACCCGCTCAAATCGGATCCACACCGAAATTTATAAAAGAAGGAATGTTGCCTCTTTGGGAAACCCCTGCTAATGCTCAACCGGACGTTCTGGCAATTGTTGGTTGATGGTCAAAGAGAAAGGGGGGGGGGGGCGGAGCACGCTATGAATTGAGCCTTGGGCCACAGCAATGGGAGAAGGAGAGTCTGTCGCAGCACTGCAGCCACCCACACACCTGCAGTGGAGGACGGCTGTACTGAGGCCTGCCCCTTTTCGCTGATCGGGGGAAGCGTCATATTTGTGCTGGCCTGATGCTTAGCCGAAACAACAGCACGCATTGTGTGACAGACACAACGGCCTCAGCAGCTATCCCCAAGTGTTTGGGTGCTTGCCAAAAAAATCTGCCAAACAATCGGCACACGTTCTGCACCACAGCAGCATGTGACGGTCCAAGGTGCAATTGGAGGGACAAAACGAAGCAACACCTCACTGCCACTTCTGTAGCACATGGAAATGCAAGAGCTAAAGAAAAACTGGCCAAATTGCGTGTTTTTAAATGCTCCCCCAGCCCCACACACCAGGATCCTGGCTTCTCATGTGTTCTTGCCGCTGACAGGGTGACACTGCAGAGTTCAAGTTCAAAAACAGTGGCATCAGAGAACTTTGAATACTCATTCCAGTGCTTGAGAGTGTAAGGTGGTGGTGGTGACAGAGGACACAATCATGACTCACAGCTGCAACAGTTTGAATGTAAGAGAAATGTTATGAGCAACAATTGTTGTCGAATATACACAGGAGGCAGATATCTGATCCATATGTACACCTTGGTCTAGAGGGGCTCAGGGTGGTGGTGGGGGTCAGGTTGCGGGAATGTGAGGGCTGTGTAGACCATGAACGAGAGGGGCTTGGGGTGCTAGACAAACTGTGGGAGCAGCCCCTGTGTGTCCAATATGTATCCTATGTGTGCAGGTAGCAACATCCCTAAAAACTGCTTGCAGACAGAGGGTTGGTGCTAGCCACATGCGCAAGATCATTGCTACGAACACATATAGGGCCATTTGTTGCTGCCACACACATGGTTATGGCTATTGGCACATGCAACATCGCTACTACTAGCACACATAGAACCGTTGCTACGAGCAAATATAGGGCTGTGGTTGCAGAGGCGATGCAGAGCGATGCCGTGCCAAGACCGACCTAGTGAGTGGGAAAGGTTGGAGGACATGTGCAAACACAAACAGAGACATGTCTGCTTGGCTGGGGGAGCAACTCTAGCATCCATGCACGTGGAGGTGTTGGAACGTGTCATGGCAACTAGCATGGCACGTAAAGAACATGCCAATGCGGGAGGGGTGAATTGTGGTCTAGTCTCTTGTAGCTCCTTCTGCCCTACTTGCAGTTTAAGAGCTCCCCCCCCCCCCCTGCGCCCCTCCCCTTGTCCTAACATGCGCCAGCTTCTGGTTCAGGGGGCAAAAGTGCGGAACACGGGGTTGCTGTGTTTGGACAAGCCCATATTAGCACGCGGAGGTGCCAGGGGACACATGTTGCAGACACAACCCAACCCTACCCCTGACATGACAATGACACAATCACATGAAAAGTATTTCTTTTCACGTGCACAACTTAAGTACCAATCAGTTGCTTGCATTCTGACTGACAGGCACCGAATAGAAACCCTGGCCAACCTTGCGCCTCATCTTGAAGAGCTGGACATGCTTGCCTTTTGGGGCTGGTATATGACAGGCAGTCTAGCAGTAAGAAGAGAATTGTCCTCTTACCCAGACATTTGTGAGGGGTAATAACCTTGTGGTGTCCTCTCTGGCAGCTGTGCCGTGTGTGTGTGTGTGTGTACCACTATATTGCCTCTGTTCCAAGATAATTACCATAATTGCACGCTGTAGGGTGTGTTGTAGGGCGCGCCGCAAGATAAGCACCCGCATAGTGGAGGTTTCCTACCCTTGTGGATCTTTATACCTTGTGGATTTTCCCTACCGTTGTGGAGTTTTCATGCCCTTGGAGTTGTCCTACCCTTGTGTATTTTTCCTGCCTCATGGATTTTTCCTACCCTTGTCGTACTAGTGGAGGGTACTGTGGCTCTTCCAGCCAAGCCACAAGCTTGACTACAAGTGCGTGGTCAGACTAGACGGCTAAATCTCCCCGCCCAAACGCCACTGCAGATACTCCCCCCTAGAGAGGATAACATGCGGCGAAAATTGGAAAATTTTGTGTGAAAAGGGCTGAAAGGTAGTTGAGAAGAAGAGAAAATGGATCAAGTTCCCATATCCCCAATGCAGAAGAAGCATCAAAATGCCTGTTATCAAACAACAATTATGCCCCTAGTATCACAAAGTATGAGTTCTAGTCCGGGCAGACGCCCAAATAGTTGCAATGTGTACACACACTGCACTAAGGGCGCCCTCTGTGCATCTTGACGGCAAGAACACGCTGAGATTGATGGTGACACTAACATACATAAAGGCAGGGAGGAAATCTCTTGAATGCTCAGCACTGCAGACGCATGCATGCACTGCACTCTCCCAGGGAATGTATCAGCAGAGATCCCCAGTCACCGCGTTTTATGCACTCCAACATGACGCCCCATGACAGGTTATATCGTAAACAGGAAAATTCTGTTGAGAATCATGTTAATGCATGTGCTCAGGCATATGAAGAGTGCATACCGAAAAAAAGAAAAACTGCAGAACACATCTGCATCCCCCATCTGCAGCCCCAACACTGAGAGGTATATATGCAGGTGAACTTCAGCATGCGTGCACCATCAGTGGTAATGCTGTCTGTCTGTCTGTCTGTCTTTCTGTCTGTCTGTCTGCCTGTCTGCCTGCCTGCCTGCCTGCCTGTCTGTGAACATGCAAGACAGGCAAGGGAAGACAAACATAACCAGTGACAAGGGTGCAAAGGATGCTGCCACTTCAGTATCTATCATTGAACAACAACAATTATCTCAGAGGGCTGCAAGCATGAGAACCCAGCCTCTCATAAATCCAGCTGGGTTGACCCTTTGCCCAGCCCAACCACACAGGCATATGTGTGCCAAGGGGGCGGGGAGGGGGGGGGGGTTGAGGGGGGCAACCCAATTCCAACTCGGGGGGTCAGACCATCGGGCCAAGAAAAAAGAACAGTTCCCACATCCTGTCTGACACATTTGTTTCTTTGTGGGAAGAGGCGCAGAAAGCGCATACTGTAAGAGACAGATTCCTGCAGCCACAAAAAAGAGTTATGGAACGATGCATGTCTGATTGTGTCCTTGCATTTATGCAGAGGTATACCACAAGCTGGCAATAAAAGGGAAACAAGTGTGATTGCGACCCTAGGACTCCACACTTGCTGCTGCCACCATAATCTGGCAGGTCTCATAGGACTGGGGAATCGCATCCATGCGAAGACACTCCACTAGTCCCATGTCAGGTCACAACCAGACATAGGGGCACCACACAACAATGGACAGTCCAATGCATTCCAATGCTCTCATAATGTGCACCTCATGCCTGACGCCCTCAGCCAGGCTGAGAGCAGCAATTGCGGTGGCTTTGGGCTTTTGCATCAAATATAAATCGAAATTTGGGACACATGGGTGGATGTTGGGGTTGTGTTTGGTGCAATTGGGTGCAATTTGGAGGGTTTGGGGCCAACTTGGAACCTTTAAAGTTGGTTTCAGGGCCAGGGACAACCTGAGATCAAAAGCCCACGTCGGGAAGGGTAATCTTCATGGCCCTCACAGCCTTACATAGCTCCTGCTGCCGGGCTCCCAGTATTGAAAATTGTACGCAGAGCGCTGACCTCACTGCAGAGTAGTGCTGCTGGTACAGCTTGCGTTTCAAGCCCCACACCTGAACGAAAGCACTCAGACACGCCCAGCCTGCAACTTCAGTGCTCAATGGGCAATAAGACCCCAGTGCTTGCAACTGGCGGCTTCGATGCACAAGAAAACCTGCACCAATGAGAAGCTTCGTTCCAGGTTTGGTGTGTACTGGTGAGCTAGCATCTCCTGGAACTCTCCTGAGGACTGTAACCACCCCAGCCTGAGCCCTGCACCCTCGCCCAGAGTGTCCTCCACCAGCAAACCCTCCATTCTGTCAACCCTCACTGTCGGGATCCTCCATCCCTTGTGCTCTGGGCAGTCCCATCAACTCCGACCGTGCGTGCGCGTGCACATATGTGTTGATATGTGCGTCGTAGCTAGCGTGTGCGTGTGCATGCGATAATTGTGCTACCTACAGCAAGATGGACCAGAACCAACCAGGAGGCAAAACGTTTTTTTTGGGGGGGGGGGGTTACCTCAAAGTCTGTCATGGTCCGTCACAGTCCGTCACGGTAGCAGGAGCTTGGTGAGCAAAGCGTGTAAGCACCAAGAGCAGCGTTGTCAGTTGAGCATGATCAACAGCTAAGAAAGCCAACTCTGATGCCCATGATGTTTGTATTTTTGAAGATGAATGTCTAGACCGGATGTTGTGTTTTCTTGGACATAGCAATCTTATTTCATCATGCACGCCAAACACAAGCTTGAACCAAAGATGACATGTTACAACACAAGACAGCCACACAAAAGGAGAAACAAAAAGCTGCAAAACAAGATCCAATTCCTGGGGCCCTCCAGAGGAGGAAAAGAGAAGAGCCTTGAAACTGATGCAAGCCCTGCCCTGCACAGACACTGCCTCGTGGAACTCGCCTTACAATTGGCCAATATCATATGAAGCATTACTAATCTCCGTGCGGATATTGGATAGTTGCAGCCGATACGGTCCCTGTGGCGTCTTGCACCAGTGCCACTCAATCTGGGCGCTACCAACCTAAATATGCAGCTCCGGTGTGGAGAAGGTACAAAGTTATCATGCACGGTAGTGTTTGCTGCAGACCTCCATTCAGGCACAATGGGCACATGTGGAAAAGCTCTCTCTCTCTCTCTCTCTCTCTCTCATGCACACACACACGCATGATGCGGCAAACAGGCACTTAAGAACACAAACACACACACTCTCTCTCTGTGTGCGTGTGTGTATGTGGTATCCTGCTTTCGGGGGGTGTTGCTCTAGTCTCCTCAAAGTATTCAATATGTAGGCCCAGCCCCCCCCCAACCGCCCCACAAAAATCAAAGGGCTCAATTCTGGGCAAAATCCAACACTGAAATCAGCTGAGAAACGAAGCGCAGGGGAGGCTGCAGGGGGGGCAGAGACTCTGCTGCATCCATTAGTCAAGCACAATCCTGCGACCTGCACAAGCAACTGCACAACAGGTGGACCGATTGCGTACCTTTGACCTGCTGCGATAGATCACACACAAGGGCTGGGAGATTGGCGACACCAAGACGCCCCAGGTGCATCATTCCATGGTGAAATCTGGAGACAGGCACGAAATGACATACAGTCGTTGGATAGATCTATGGGGCCCAAGGGAGGGGGGGATGGTCCCTCAGACTCATGTAAGCACCTCAGACCATCTGCACTGCTGATTCCCTTCCTTACCTTGAGTTAGGTTCTCTGAGCTGGTGTAGCCAGCAAAGCTTTACAAGCGTTTTTAGGGTCTAGGGTAGAACAGGGCCAGCCGCAAGCAATCAGCAACAATCAGCAAGCAAGCTGGTGGCAGATGGAAAATCAGAATCCAAATTGGGTGGCTCAGTTTGGACCCAAATTTTGGTGGATGATACCCTGGAGTATGACATTGAAAGATGCAAAGGTGGAGCAAAAAATCCAAGGTCCCAGAATGCAGCTGGGGGGTCCAAAGACTGTCAAAAATGTCTTAAAATGTTGTTTTCCCCCCTTCCCGAAATGATCCGATACCTTTTGGGCAGTTTTGACGGTTGGGAATGCTTCTTGTGTGCTGCACGTGCCGCTTTAGTGCACACTGTCCAAGAAATTTACAACAGAACAAAAAGTTCCGTGCACGTTGATCTGTTGACACCATTGCTTTTTACAAAGTGAGAGACTATGGCCCCAGCTCAACGTGCAAAGCATGGTAGAGAATCCCACCCTTCTACTCTCTTCTACTGAGGTTAAGGAGGAGCAACGTCACCCCCTCGGTGAGAAGTGGCAGAGCCTTGATGCTACTCCTTCCCCCATACCCCTCGAATCAAGCAATTTGCATGACGATATGTGAGCCCTTTGTTGTGCCATGGTGGTGTGTAAGGGTGTAAGTGTTTATGGGTGTGTCTTCCAGCACTACATGGTTGCGTTGCACGCACATCGGAAACAGCAAAGAGTACCTATTTTTCAATGTTTGGATTTCTCGAGAGGCTCACAAACTAGCACCGCACACTTTATTGCAAGTTCTTTTCAAGAGAATCATTGCGTTCACTCGGCCAATCCCACCCCCATAGCATAACGCCGGTCCCACCATCACACTTTGTTGCCTCATCCCCTACATCATAGGGTGCCCAATCCAATGATGCAGGCGTTTCGAGTCGTTTCGCGCCTTGAAAGTTGGTCAAAGGGAGCCCATCCATTCGTGTTTTGCTTGTAACCAAGACTACTCATCATCGGGTGAGAAGTCAGGTTCGGACAACAAAGCTTCCATGGAGCATGAGGTCCAGCTCAGCCCTAAGTCAGAATCGGAATTGGAGTCAGATTTGGATTCGGACGTGGACGAGTCGCTGTCAACGGTACACAATTTCGTCCAAAACATCTCCTTTGGGAAATGGCCCCATGGACCACACGGCTAGTACTTGACGTTGCGATTATTAATGAATTGTTGGGTGTGAACCACAACATGGACCATCCAATGGAGTCACAGGATGCACACCTCCCAGTTCATCCCCAACTTGGTGCACGGGTCGCGGCACACAACCCAAGTGTACAATTGGGCAAACGGATGCTCTCCACAGCCCTGAATGAAAGATTGCCCATATTGTGCTTGGCTTGCCATCTTGGGTGATGCTTCTTCTTTGGCTTCAACCATGGCATAATAAGTCATCTTTGCGAGTGGGGAGTGTGGGTAGTTGTAGACGGGCCTTACTTGGGGGTGGTCTTTGTGCGCCTTCTTTTTGGGTGGGTGATTCTTAAAGGCTCCGTGCGCGTTGCGGTACCGTTGACGGAGAGTGTTACCAACCTTTGTGGCCAAGGCGAACCAACTGGGTGTGTTTGCTATAACATTAAGTGGCTACTTAACTCGTGCCTCCTCAGGGGCCATATGTGGGCAGAATGGCTACATAACCCCTGCCTTCGGGGGTTCCCAATGCCAAACGCAGGAACAAAATGAGAAATGGCTACTGGACCACTACCATCTTGTGGGCCCACACCGCATTGCGTACGGAATCAAGTGCACCATTTGCGAAAGAAAGAGGCCCAAAAGATAAAATGTAGCAATAAAATAGGAGAAAAAGGAATGTGTGGGGGGTAAACAGAATGTAGAAAATGTGTGTATGTGTGCGGCACTATTCCGCTTGTATGCTTGACCAAATACCCAAACTGCATGCCACTTGGTGCGCTGCAGGGGAGCGTTCCCGTTGATGCAACCAACCACATCCGCTTGCAGCTTGTAGGTGGCGATTCTTGAATTTATGGCTCAAATTGTTTGTGATTCAATTTCATACTCTAAGGTATCATCCAACAAACTTCACTTGGGGGTACAAAGTGTACATTCCCCACCATGCCCCGTGCCAACGGGCCCATTTAAAGGAGCCCGAAAACAGCAGTTTACGGCAAAAAGACATAAAATATTGGGCTTGAAAAAAGACAAAATGCAAAACACTGGGTGTGGTAGCTTGTAGCAATCCCTATGTTAAACTTGAGTGCTCTTGCCGTTCATTGATTTGATTCTACTACTAGCAGTAGAACAAGTATTTTGTATGAAATGGTGTGGCACAACGTGGCATACAAACATACAAACATGCAAAGTTATTTGGCTGAATATCTCATGGGATTCCTCTCAAGTACATACCAATATAATCCAACGATCCATACTTGAGGTACTGGGGCGCGATGTTGTCTTCCATGAGTATGCATGATTGGGTCAACAAGCAAACGCGGTGGACGTCTTCATGTAAATGTACACACCAACTTTACAATTGACTTGTGTCAGCAGTAGAAGGGATTTCCGTGAGCTTATTTGTAAAGAAAGGGGTGAAAATAAAATCGGTGACAAGAAGCACGGCACATGTGTCGGCCAAAAACCAATGAGGGTGGTAAACATGTGTGTTTTTGAGTCATAGATGGCCTATGCTTGCTCATTTGTGTCCCCGCACCCTCGTATAATGCCTTGAAATGGCCCCTTTTGCACCAAAAGATGTGTTCACAAAGTATTTTGCCAAAATGCATCATGGACTACCTTGAAAACCAAGACTCATATTTCAGCCCATTCTCTATTTGCTTCGCACGTCTCCTGTTGTTTGACGTGTCTGGTGATTTGTCCACGGTGTGCACATTACATTGTGAAGACCCTTGCACAACTAGCTCATAGTCGTGCCTATGGGTAGATCACTTGTGTTGCAGAAAATGAGTCAAATTTCACCTTGTCAAAAATTGTTTAGGGGCCACCATTGATGGTGAAAATTGTGGTTGAGCCATAAATGGCATTTGTGAACACAATTGCATCCCTACACTTTGAAATCTGGGGAGTTCTTGTGCAAGTGTGCTTCCTCAAAAACTGCCTTGAAAGGGGCCCCTTCGGCATTCAATTGGTTCAAAAACTGTGTTTTTCCAAAAAGCCATTTGGGACCACCCAAGAAATCAAAATAAGGCCTCTTAGCCCATTTTTTTGCCGTGGTGACACATTGAGTATTGTGTGAAGTGCAGGGTGAATCCCGGCATGGCACTGTGAAGACCCTTGCTTCGGAAGCTTGGGTCCACTCTTGATCAAGGCTTGCAAGTTGCAGGCATGCAACCAGTCAAATTTCGTTTTGATTTTTTGGGGATAGTCAGTGGAGCTACCTTTTTGGCAACAACAACAACAACAAGCAGTAGCAAGCAACAAACCACAACATTGACCCCAGGCAAGCATGCTTCACATGGGGGAAAAAACAGAATTCGGTCGTGGTAAAAGCATTCCATAACAGTTTTTGCACAAGTCATGTCACTATTTAGGGTGGTCAATGGTGCTCAAGGCCGTTTGTATGCGTGAAATCCCACATTGCGTTGAAAGTGGCTCGTATTGGAACCAACAATGGGCAGAAGAAATGCCAATTTGCTAACAGCAATGCTTAGACCCCCTGGGAAAGTTAACTGATAGTATGAGTCCATTTTGAGCTTGTTTGGACACTTTTCAGCCCCCATAACAACCCCTTGTGTATCACCGGTGCCATGTTGGGTGCGTGGTACCCCCCCCCGCCCCTTGTCGTTCCCCACGCCAGGGAAGACGGTCCCCCACCACCCCCTGGGGGACGGTCACCAAGTGACGGTCCCCCACCCCACCCTGGGGGACCGCACTACCACCATACACGCACATTTGCAGGCACAGAAATTGCAGCATAAAACGAAAGAGTGCAGCACAAGATACGTTCAAAGGGCTGCCAATGTATGGAGACCTACTCCTTGACCGGCTCGGTGTAAAATTTCTTGGTCCTGCTCCACTTCACCCTGAATTGTGGCACATGCTCTCCAATTGCCAATGGAATGCTTTGCGCAGCACTCTTGGGTGGTGGTTTTGCCTTCTTGGTTGGAGGCTTGGCGGGCGCAAGCAGATTTTTGGGAACCCGAACGGCAGTCGAGAATATCTAAACTTTCTCCCCGATCCCCCCTGCACCACAAAAACCCTCCTCTAGGCAACCGGGAGGTGGATGCTCCAGTAGGCATTTTGGAGGTCGAGTTTGGCGAGGAATACACGACCCCGCTTCTTACCCCGTTTTGTATGGCACATCCAGTTCCTGATGTCCTCCAGAGCAGGGAGCCGGAACCTCGGGGGGCGGCGAGGGTCACCCTCGTTAACTTACCTGGCGTCCAGGATTGCCCTACACTTTAGTGCATTTTTCCACGTGAGAAACATGCGGGGTGTAGGGGGGGCGGATGTCCTGTGCAGTCCCCCTGTAGTGACGCGCAGGGACTCCAGCATCTTGTCTATTGGCCCAGGGCGTCCGCTCAACCCACTGGCCCCCCCCTCCCCCTTCTCCTTTTGGGCTTTCTTGTAGACCTTCAGGAGGTCGGGGGGGACAACCTTATTCCAGATCGACGGCGAGACCACCACCCTCCCCGCCTCCCCTACCCCTCTGGCCGCCATGGCATCTGTTACCTCCCCATCCTCGTCGCTGCTGCTATAATACCCGTCATCCTCCTCGTCCAAGTCCCCCCCTTCCACTACCTTGCTCAGAGTGCTAGACAGAACTCGCAACCCCTCGTCCCCACCCTCCAACCCGCACATAGCGTCGCCCATTCCCAAGATCATTTTGTGCACCATCTCACGTCTTTGACACTTTACGCCTGGCAGAAGAGACACTTGTTCCGCCAGTCTGTCCAGACGTTTCAGCTCCTCGCCTTCCAGCCGGGGACGCTGTCCGTCCCCTCTTCCTCGCCCCCTCCCCCCCCGTGCACCCACTCCCAGCAGGTCGTGCCCTTGGTACACGCTAGAATACCCAATCTCGTTCCAGCCTAGAACAGGCTAGAGAGGCTAGAACGAAAAAAAGAGGGGGATACCCCCCCCCGCAGAGGGGGGGGGGATGAGGTGTCCAACCTGGACCCCCCTATCCATACTCGGGGGCCCATACTTTTTCTTTCACAATTTCACTGCTTTCACCTGATTTTGGAGTCCAAAAATTTTTCGTTCAAGCGGCGTTCTAGCGACGTTCTAGCGAGCGTTCTAGAACGCCGCTAGAACGCCGCTAGAACGGTTCGCTAGAACGCCGCTAGAACGATATATATGAATGCTCCGCCACTCCTCAAAGAGAAGCTGCCCCGGCTACCATGGCCAGCCGTGGCCAATCACAGGGTCCCGATGCTGGACCCCACTCACGGAGCGCCGGGTTTCCCCCCCCCCCACCCCCCGGTTAGCCCGGTTAGCCCCCCACCGCACCCCATAGGTCACTTGGAAGGTCACTTGGCGGGCCGGCGCCGGGTCACGTGGTGGTGGGTTAGTCTGATTAGCCCGGTTAGCCCGATTAGCCCCCCTGCCCCCCCAGGCCCCCATTCGCGAGTCGCGACACGCAGGTTACCCCTCCTGCGTGGTGGGGGGTTGCCGGGGCTCATCCTTGCTCCCGGCACCCCCCTTCTCACCCCCACCCCCCGTGTCCCCTTCCTTCTCACCCCCCTTGTCACCCCCCGCCTCACCCCCCTTGTCACCCCCCTCCCCCTTGTCACCACCCTCGTCCCCCTCGTAGTCCCCGTCATCCCCGTCGTCCCCGTCGTCCCCGGTCTGGCAGGGCCTCCCGGGGGTGGGCCTCCGCCTCCTCCCGGGTGAGAAAGAGGAGGTCCCCCGTCACCCGGAAGGTGCCCCTCTCTTTCACCCGCTTCCTGTTCTTCCCCTTCTTCCCCTTCTTCCCCCCCTCCCCCTCCCCATTGGACCCCTGCGACACCACCCACCACTCCCCCGGGTCCAACTCCTCATCCCAATCCCCCAACACCGTCACTTGGCTGACGGTCCCCCCATTGCCCCCCTCCGCCCAAGGGACATACCGGGTGTCCCCCACACCCGGCACATTCCCATAGGGGTCCCGGCCCCTTTCTTGCATAGGGGGGGGCTGGGGTTTGGGGGGGGTGTGGCTTTGCCCTTGCCCTTGGCCTGCGGCTTGGCCTTGGGCTTGGGCTTGGGGGGGGGCGCCTCTTCTTCGTCGCTACTCTCGAAGTGGCGGGGTTTTTTCTTGGGGGCCTTGGGGGGGGGGTTTGGGGGCCTTGGGGGGGGGGTGTCTTCCCCCCGCTGTTGGTGCTGCTGCTGCTGCTGCTGCTGTCATCCCCCCCCCCGGTCCTGCAACCTGGCCCAGCCCTTGCGCTGCGGGTCCATGCCCCCCGCACTCCTGCCCGCTTCCCACCTACCCAAACCCTCCAGCACCGAGAGGGCCAAATTGGGGTTCGTCCCCAACATCCGGCTCAACTCAATGACCCCCACGAGGCGCGTCCGCCCTCCACCATCGCGCCACTCCACGCGCACCCCGCGGGGGTCGCCTCCACACGTCTGCACGCTGGGAACCTGAAGAGACAAACAAAATGCAGGAGCGTTCTAGCGGCGTTCTAGGCAATTGTTCTAGCGGCGTTCTAGCGACAGTCTAGCGGCCGATCGCGCTGCCTAGATCAAGACTAGAACGATTCCCTAGATCACCGCTAGAACGCACAGCACGAAATATACCTGCCTCACCAGCTCGTCCAACTGCTCCCGCGTAGCCATCTTGGATTGAAATATTCTGGTTACGAGAAGCCCGCATGTGACCCTGGCCCCTCCTTACCTCCATGGCATCCCTGCCCGAGCATGGCACTTGCGACCGTGGCCCCCCATGCACAACCCACGACACGTCAAAGTACGCAAACAACCATGTCATGCACTGTGCTTGCACATTGGCCTCCTCGTGGATGGCCGACAATTGACGACCCGACACCTCGTCCACCCCCTCCACCCGACAGCCCCCCCCCCCCCCCCGGTTGCTGTGCTTGTTGTGACCATGTTTCAGAAAGCGGTTAATGCTTTCCGAAATGTCACCGGAGAACATAGCCAGGCCAAACAGCTTAATGTTGTGCAACATGGTATCTACATCCTGCTCAAGGCTTAGTAGATACCATGATGCTGTTCCAGCAGTGCAGTGTCGCCGGAAATCGCGCGCAACAGCAGCACAATTCAAAGGGTTAGGGCCCTGATATGTACAATAGAGGGCCTGCAGCAGGTCCCACATGTTCGCAATGGCCTTGTACTTGGCCGTGCTTGGCCTAATGCCGAGGCACACAGCAATATCCGGCCATGCGTCAAAAAAATTGGCCGTCTCCTCCCCATCCGAGGATGCTGACCCATAAACGCTCCAACCTGCACGCCTCTCCGACAGGAGAACTTGCAGGTCTCGACGGAGCGCAGGGCTGACCAACCTAGCCTCCCGATCGAGAAACTCCCCCAACAAGCGGCCCATGGCCATTGTCAAGTGCAAAATGCGCAAGACGACCCAGGCACGTGGCAATTTCAAAATGGGCTGCGTACTGCAGCCGGCGGCTTGCAAGGATGGCGTCCCAAGGAGGAAGGCCGTGTAGTTGGCCTCATCACCCTCCATGGTCCGGGGGTTAGCACTACCCTCCCAAGTCTTCGTTGGGGCATTCCATATGCCCTCATTGAACATGGAGCCCACTTGGGGGCATGTGGACACCCCGATCACCCGTCGCGTCCACGGTTGATCCCCCCCGAGGATCACCTTTGCCTCCTGCTTGGAGGCCCCCCATTGGACCAGCCCCGTGTCGATGATCTCTTGAATCACCTAAACACGAGACATGGGGGGTGGTTAATTTCGTTCTAGTCTAGTCCAATCTAGCGTCTAGCGAGCGGTGTTTGAGGCCGACTAGATCAAAACTAGAACGAGTGAAAGGCACTAGGTGAGAGGACTACCTCCCAATTGCTCTTCCACAACGTCCCAAGGGTCTCCATGGCCTTGTCATCGCAATTGGCCATGCTCAACACCCAAAGGCCCGCTGGGGAGCGGGCCAAGCGCTCGAAGTTGGCCAAGGAGAGGGTGGGCGAAAATTGGCTTGCGCCCACGGGGGGTCACGGATGTCCATTTCCCAAACCCCCCCCCCCTTCTGGCCCGCCGTGACGGGGCAGTGACAACCGGTATACACAGCCCCCCAGCCCCCCCCCCCCTACCCCCAACGGTGGTGGTATTTATGTCCGGTCCATTCCGGCTGCATCCCATAGCACGGGGGGGGGGGGGGGGATGCAACGCCCCACCATGGCCTCCCGTTGGCAAATTAGTCTGATGCAGATGTCAAGGAAGACACATCAGAGGACTCCGATGAATCAGAATCAGAACATGTGCTGTCACTGTCCGAGCTTGACGTGCTATCTGAAATGGAAGCAGAGGTAACATGGGAGCTGGAAGCAGAATCTTGGGTGGAAGGCACGTAATCACCATCTGCAACTCTGGAATCACCACTTGATCCCTGTGCGACACAATCAGGACAGAACCACGAATGATTTGGCACCTGTGTAACAGGTGGCAGGAGGCATTGTTGGTGATACCCAATCGTGGAGCTATGGTCCCCGTCACAAAGCAAGATGTCATTACCATCACTCACCTCACCACTCAAGCATATGACGCAAACAATGTCCGAATCATCACCCTCCGGATCAGTCTGGACGCGGCCGGCACCTAAGGGGCACCGGTCGAAACAAAAAAACAGTCACTGGGGACCATTCATGGGTCCTGTAACATCACAGAAACAGCACAGAAAAATTTAACTTGTCTGCAACATCCCTAACCTGTTGAAGTCAAAAAAGGTGTGGAACCCGAAGGCAGGGGGCAAGAAGGCGGGGGTGGCCCAGGCGGGGAGGGTAGGAGAGGAACTTACAGGTTTTTATTTTTTAAACTCCACCCTGCTCTCTTGGGCCCCTGGGGTGCCTGGGCGTCCTCTCCTCCCCCCCCTGTAGGGCAAGAAGGTGAAACCTGCCTGCCCAGGCACGCAGCCATCGGACAGCACCTGTTTAACTCAGAAAGGATGGTTCGCCAAAAAAGAAAAAATAAAATTTGCAAAGTGGTGCTGTCAGTGGCCCCCTATGTTTAACTGACTTTTGTTTGTTTCCTTGTCAGGGGCTGGTTGCTTCGGGGAAGGGGTCGAGAGCAGGGGGGGGGGGTTTAAGGGGTATGTGTGCCTGTGACTGACACAAAGGGTCCCCCCTGATGGGGGGACCTGTAGAAAACTGTCTTGGGGGGGGGCATGCACATGCAAACATGCAAACATGAAGACATAAAAAAGACGAAAAAAGCGAAGGGAAAAAAAGAGTACATGAAGCTGGGATTGAACCCAGGACTCTGGAATCAGAGCCTAGGCCTACTACCAACTAAGCTAACTCAGGATCTGGCTAAAATCAAAAATCAGAGAGTGTATAGCATACTAAAAAAAAAAAAAGGCTGACAATGAGGACCATACATAGGTCCTGTCACAGGTGTCCATTTCCCAACCCCCCCCCCCCTCCTTCAGGCGACAGCCGTGACCCCCCCCGGGCGCAAGCCAATTTTCGCCATCCCAGATGGTGAGTTGGGTCCAATTGCCCCCGGCCACGGGGTAGGCATCTCCCCGGACGATGAACGTCAACGGGAAGGTGCGGTTGATTGACCGCACCAAGCCCGGCCGGGAGAGGATGTATGTGACCCATGAGGCGAAGGGCCATGAGATCCCGGTGGCCTTGGGCAACACCGTGGCAACGGGGTTGTTCAATTGCACCGGGGCGACCAACTCCTTCCAACGGGCTTGGAAAGCCCGCTCGGTACAAATTGGCCGGGAGTAGGGGCCACTAGGGACGGTGCGGTGATACTCCAACTTACGGAGCGTGTAGAGCTCCGAGAGGGTCCTCCATGAGGACTTGGGGGCCCTCATGTTGAGCACTAGTTCACACATGGCGGTAGGGGGAAGTAGGGAGGCGGCGTATGCCTCAACGGCGGCCTTGCATGCCTCACCCGTGGTTTGGGTAGAAGTGGCGCAGTTCACATGTTGGACGGCGTTGATGAATTGCCGCCGTGCTAGGGGGCATGATAGCGCACACGTGGCCAAGTAATGGCCCACCCGCTCATCCTTGAGGGTTGAGGCCCCACTCAACTCCCGTAGTGCCTTGGACAAGAGGGAAGTATCCTTCCCGGGTGAGGAGGGAGCAAGGGGGGTAGTGGCGGGGCGTTTCATTGCAAAGAAATGTGCAATATCTGAGCGGAAAAGAAGGAAGCATGGAACAATGCACTACGGACAATAGCAAGCAAGCATGCACGCACGCACGCACGGAGCAATGAAGAAATTGGGACATGTTGGTAGACATTATATCGTTCTACTATTGATCTAATCTAGGCTAGAACGTTCTAGCTAGAGCGTTCTAGGCTAGAACGAGATTGGGTTCTCTAGCGTGTACCTAGGGTGAAACTTCGCTTTGGGCAAATGCAATTTCCGCCCGCACCCAGGACGGCCAGAACGCAAGTGTCGATCCCTTACGAACCGTGTACAGGGGCGTTCTCCCGTCCTGACCCCCCCACCCCGGCCACGGTACTTCGGCCGTGCGTTCGAACTTCCACCGTGGGGGGGGGTCGGTATACAGCTTGGCGACTCCTGGGGATTTGCACCCCCCCCCACAGCAACACTGCTTGCATGGGGGCCCCTGATTTCCGAAGCTGGGCGGCGCCCAGTCTCCTGAAACTATGCCACCGGATACCCCGTCCCCTTCCCCCCCTTTCCAGCAATTCCACCAGGGCTTTTCCCAGGGAGTCCCCTGAGCCGTGCCAGGCCCCCCTGTGGGGGTGGAACTCCCTGAGAGCACGCAGTTTTCCCAAGAATGCCGGCCATTCTTTGCACCATGGCCCCACGTCTTGGTTCCATTCTCCTCTCCTCGATTTTGATCCAAAGAAACGGACTCCAGCGTCGGACTGTCCCACCGTCCCGCCTGCCTCCGACCTGCACATGCAGTGCGCCACAGAGATGCAAGCCAGGGCCACAGCCTCCCAGTCTGCGAACGACCGGGCAGACGCACACGGTGAGACCAAGTCCCCACCTGCGCCCACTCCTTTGCCGCAGACCGCTCCTCTTTCGTGCGTCTAGACTCCAGCGCCTCCACCAGGTACCATTCAGCCACGCGGACCACAGGTTTGATCCAGCCCATCTTTTCCACCAGCCTGGCAGCAGACAGCACCAACTTTGCCGCACTCTCAGATTGTTCCCCATCGACGATATCCATGAGGCGGGTCTCCAGAACCGTGCGCGCTCCCATACCCGGTCGCATTCGCTCCATTCTCGCCAATCGTCGGACCCGCCGGAGGTATCCGTCAAGAGTGGTCTTCTGCGGACCCTGAATAACAGTTGCGTCGTAGGATGTCCCGTACCCTGCCCCCACCGCCTCCGCAAATCTGTTGCGCGCCGCCGCCCACGGCATCTCCCAGCCTCCATCCTGCACCTTTGACAGGCTCGCCTTCTCCTGGACCTCCCGCAGTCACTTTTGTCGGCCCTTACACCCGAACTTCTCCTTGTCAAACCACCAATGGTGGCCTCCGCAGTCCGGGCATGCACTTTTGGGCCGGCTTTCGCAGTTGACCCAATCGCCTGTCTTCTTTGATTTTAAATGCCTCTTTCCATCGATATGTTTGAATTCTGGCATGTTGGTCGTCCGCTGGCTCCCCTTGCTTGCCTTACTCTTGGATGACCTCCAAGAGGAGCTGGAGTCACCCGACGACGAGGAGTCGGACTCGCTGTCGCTGCTGCTACCACTGGAAGATGAGGAGGAATCCGACCCAGAGCCACGCCGCCGCGACTTTCCCGATTTCGCGGATGTGCTGGCCTTCTTGGCCCGTCTTTTCTCCTTCTTCCGCTTGCGTCTCTCCTTTTGTTTCTCCTTCTTTTTGTGGTCCTTAACCTTCGCCTTCAAGGCGTCCTTACCGGATTTATCACAATCCAGTAGGATTCTCCACACATCGTGTATGATGTCCTCCACCTCCGTGGTAGTTTCGGTGTCTTCCGCCTCCATGAGGCGCTCTAGGAACCTGCACAACTTGTGCGTCCAACGTGGTGCGCCCGGACGCTTTCTCATCCATCTCGCGTTTCGGAAGCTGGGTTCTCGGTATGACGGCTCCTGCACCTTGTCATCTCCTCCACCTTCACTCGCGCCTCCTCGCTCGGTCGCTGGAGCGCCATCGACCGCCCCATCCAGCGCCATACTGCACCCACTGTCGACCGCAGGCGTTTTCTTAGGCGTTGTCCGGGCTCCCGATGCCGGCTTCGTATATTTTCGCCCGCTTTTCACCGGCTCCTTGGAGACCACATCGCACACCGCGAAACTGACAGCCGCGGCCTCCTGGCTGAGGTTGAAGGACGTGACCTCCGCCCCCCAGGCCATGGTCAGTCCGTAGAGCATGGCGTCCATGTAGTGTTGGGGATCGGGCGACTGGAACGAGACCCCCAATGCTTCGTGGAAAGACCTCGCTAGCTGCGGTGTAGACCACTGTGTCGTCCCAGGGCCCCAACCGGCCACGCCGGACATCAGGACCTCCAGTCTGTGCTGCAGCGGGACCATCCGGGCCATCCACGGTGTTTGCAACAGATGGCGCCACGCCTGCGCTTTTGCTGAGGCATTCTCGTCCTTGAGCCTGGTCCAGTCCCAGGCCCCGTCGTAGATTGTGGTCACCAGCTATCCCCCCGATGACCCGCCACAGGCACAGAATAAACAAAAGACTGGGTTGGGGTAGGTGGGGAAGGAACAGTGGGCAGGTCAGGGGGGGGGGGAGTAGTCCTGGGGGCCCCGGTGGCAGAACCTGCGTTACCCCGCTTCGCTAAACTAACTGCGGTTTTGCCTTCTTGGTAGGAGGCTTGGCAGGCGCAAGCAGATTTTTGGGAACCCGTTTCCCTTCGGGAATGTCCCTTGTAAAATACAACTTGTTCCCAAAACTGTGTCCCCTACCCCATACACCACGGGCGCTCTTCACCCACACAACCTCCGTGTCAGAATTAAGGTCACTATCATCACCCGTCACATTTGTCCGGTCCCAGGGGGAAACATGGTTGTGCTATCAAGTTCCATTTCAGCGAAACTAAACAAAATGTCCCGCCATGAGTGCAAGGGATACAAGTGGCAGTGCCTCACAACACAGTCACCCACACAACAACACAATGGGCCGCAACGAAAAATTTTGGGTTGACCAAGTGACGCCCCCCCCCCCCCCCTGGGAACGACAAGGGGTGGGGAACGACAAGGGGGGGGGTACAACAATGTTAGCGAATTGATGAAGCCATTGAGGTCTTGTAACCCTCTTTCCAGTGGCTAGGGTGGACTAGGGGTTCCAGCAGCAAGCAAAAGCAACGGGCAAGCATGCACCACACAAGAGAAAATCATAATTTACCCTTGGTGATTCACATTTCACCTCCATCTTGGGGGGGGACAAAGTCTAGATTCTAAACCTATACGGACACCAGCCCCAATCACACTGCTTTTCAAAAATGTGACAAAAAAGCGACGTTGGTCCACTGATGGCGGTAGAACATTGGGGTCGTAAACACATCGTACTTGTCACATGACGTCACACGTGCTACCTTTGTGCACAGTTGGTGATTGTACTGCTAGCAATAGGTCACATTCTCAATTGGGTTACAACCGACTTGCTGGCGTGCCCGGAATTGACTAGGGGGTCATTGTGCCTTGAAACACAAATCCCAACCATCCCCCACTAAAACAACATGGTTGAGGCAAATTCGCCTGTGTTCGGCGACTTGTGTTAGGACGTTACCGGTACCAATCTCAATCTTTTTTGTCTTGCTTCTTTTGCCTTGCTTGCTTGACACCTTTGCTATCACAGTTGCCATAACGTTTTCCATGACTTGCAAGATTACCTACAGGTGATATAGGACTCCAATTGTCAGCAAAAATCGACTTGTGAGCTTGTGTCCTTCAATGAATGAGCCGTGCATCGTACCTTTACGCTTCGCGACCACTGCCATAGAATGCGGGTCTAAAAGGCAAGTCGCAAGATGCGGATCCACTTGTCAAGAATCCCGCCACTTGTTCACTTTGCACCCATCATATGGATGTTTACTTTCTCTAAGGTCTAGGTTTAGTGACATGAACCATTTACTTTTGCGGCTAGCAGTAGAACAATTGCGGAGCTGTGCGCTAAAGGTTGGGAACGCACTTATGGGTTGCCCACTGACCGACATGACTTGTGGTTACTTGGTACTCATTTGGGGAATTACGCCATGATGGTCAAACCAGCTGAATCTTTTGATACGAGCTGTAGACGTTGCAGACATTGTTGTACTACAATTGGGCCCAGCACAGGTCCAGCCATCGTGTGGTTGTAGGTTCAAATCCTTGTGGCCATTTGTGACTCGTTGAGCAATACTCCAACACATAGGTCTACATCGCACACAACCCTATTTTTGCCAGTGCCGGAGTCAAGAGCTGATGCCTGTGTAGGTTAGTCTGTAGAACGCAAAGGCTGACGTGCAAACTATGCACTCTCGGCATCTGCTTTGCTTTACCAGATGCATCAGTTTTGAAGAAATTGAGTTTCACCCCATTGTTGGACCCAAATACAAATTTGCGCATTTGGGGTATTTTCGTAGGCAGGTTCTTCCCACGGAGCAGTTCAGCAAGGGTGGTAAGCACCACACGATAGTCCACGATAGTGTCCATCTGATACACAGTGCCAACAGTGATGGGGTTGTTGCCCCAGAAAAATCATCAAGCATTAGTGTCGGCACCATGAAGAGATCCATGACAAGGTCCTTCTGATGGGCAGCACCAAAAATTCGTTTGGTCGTGAACTAAAAAGAAGGAGCAAGCAGTTCAGCAGGCATCACATAGGGTTGCATAACAGTGTCTGTTTGTTCGCCAGTGCCAGAAAATGGTGGGGTCAACGCCAAAAAACACTGCAAGCATGGGCTTTATCTGCTTGAAAGGTGCTTAAATTCTTTAGCGTCCTTTGTTCACTCCCTCCTCAAGACTGTATATCCTGGCACCTTGCGCTATGGTGTAAGTGACACCTTGCTGATTGCCACACACACGAGACTAGGCTACACATGCCACATTCCTCCTTTGCTCAGCATCTCGTCAAACTCTTGCCACAACACCAGCACTTCAGCACACTGCTGGACTCCAGCCGTTGTGATGGTTGCCTGTGCCACATGCAGCACACGTGCCTTATTGGATGTCCTGCACACAGGGCTGTATCATTTGGGCCACCATCCAGCTGCCTATCAACAAAATGGATCTCTGTGCAGTAGTGGGTGCCGTACTCTCACTTCTATGCAGTGACTGATCTCTGCAAGGGCATGCAATTTGTTCTCTCATGTATACTCCAGGTCTCTTGGGTGCCCTTTCCCGCCCATATGGTCTGTTCCGGACTGAATGCTCTGTAACTGGGCCATTTGGTGTCTGATGATAGGTGCAGCATGTTGAGGTCACGGGTTCAAAAAAAAAACTCATAAACGAACAAAAATTGCCACTTTAGTCCATTTTCGTAACATATGTGCGGGCGTCCCATGTGCACCTAACACTTTCTCTCCCCTTTTGCTGCTCGTTTGACCCTTTGTAGCACGTTTTGTGACCACGTTTTGAGCCTGCAATCGCCCCGATTTAATTCAATGACCAGTGCTTCAGCGCTCCACTACTTCTTTCAAAACTCCTAGTACACCATGCACCCTCTCTGATGGTGGTAAATAATGATGAACCACCACAGTAGAAGGCCTCTTGAACAGCATGGGCACCCTTAACCGAACTCCCATGCAACCAATCGCAGTGCAAGCATGTGCTCGGTGTGTGCTCAGGTGGGGATACGGGACCCAATTGCTTGCCGCTCACCTGCCACTGCTGTTGTCCCGATGCTGAGTGCCAAAGCTCCATCCAGCCGCTTCTCCACTACTTCTGGATGGGCTTGGCATCCAGACTGCAACCAAATGCTCCCAGGCCTACTCCCCGTGCAGGTGAGTGTCCCATCTTCACCCAGATAGGCCTCCACTACTTCCTCATCTGTGTGCCACTCCCGTGTGGCTTGAGTAGTGGAGAAGCCCCTGCCCCCATGCCTCTGTCCTACTCGGTCCAGTCTATAACCAGAGCTTCCTGGCCGTGACTGCTCTACTTGCTAGCCATACTCAAGGTTGTTCTGGTATTACTAGCCTACTCCAGTAACACGCTGCTCAGCAATCGCTCAGCAATCCAATTTGTGGGGGGAGGTCAGTGCATCTGTCCACTATACCATCAGCTCGCCACAAGTCACACAGGATCATGTGTGGGAAACTTAAACAATGCGTGCCAGTCCTTCCAAAGGAGAGGATGCAGCAAAGAAATCATTGCAAGGTGCCCGCATCCCCCAGATACACACACTCCAACACTTGACAGCAGACGTGTTTGGTGCCAGGCATGTCATGTAGGGCACGGTGCAGCGGTGTGAACACCTTGACTGCCCGAGGGGCTTAGGTCCATCCACCACTCCCAGCCTCCCATTGGTACACCCACGCCTTGCCAGAAGCACACCTCTTGGACAGCAAGACGCAGATCTCATACAGATTGATCAACACCGTTTCAGGGCAGTTGATAACTCCACAGAGCAATGGAAACGCCATGCGGGCACCTGCAACGGCGGGATGAAGAGTGGGCAACAAAATGGCTCAGAAAGTAAAAACATAGCTGGCAGTTGAAGGCAACTGGCAACTGGAAGTAGGAAGTTTGTCCATAAAACATTTTCCTAAGACCGGCCTGACCCACCTCACTCTATTGCAATATGTTACATACAGGGGGGGGGGGGGGGGACTTCGCCTGGAAACAACTTCGCCGGGGAAAACTTCGTCACACCTCCAGTTTTGGTCCAGGGCCATCAGACACCAAACGGAAAATGTTCGTGAGGGGAAAATTTCGTCACACCCCCAACCCTTGGTTCCTTGTGGACAATATGGAGTTCCTGGGCGTTGCTCTTTATCTTTTCAGGTGTGCAATTGGGTATGTTTTGCGGTGGCCCCCCATTCTTTTCGTTTCATCACTAGTGCACATGTGATAACGTACAGCTGCCCAACATCCAAAGGCTGGGACAAAAAATAAATAGCATAGTGCGATAGCTCTGTACCTAAAACACAGAAACCATAGGCAAGCAACACTTGTGAAAGTCAGGAAGCAAACCATTTGGAGCATCAGAGAGAGCCCGAGATGGGACAAGCAAGACAGCCGGCCACTGTAACTGTCAACCATTTGTCGAATTGCGCAAAAAATTCAGCAGGGAATTCGTCACCAATCTGAAAGGCAAAGTTTTCCCCGCGAAGTTGTCCCCTGGCGAAGTCCCCCCCCCCCTGTACATGCACTGTTGAAGGGACACTGTGTGTGAAGCATTACATTGCACAGCACCTGCACTCATGTGCCATTAGATGCTCTGGGGTGGTTGTGTTGTCAACCTCGGGCAAGCACCGTTGGAACCCCCTGGCTACACCTCCCCCCCCCAAAAGGTCTCTGATGCCAGGACCCTCCAAACCCAGGAACTTCCATGCTCTCAAAGGGGGGTTGTCTCAGGCACCCCTGCGATGGGTTCAGGGCTACAAGGCCACTGCAGATCCTGGGCAACCCAGGCACAGTAAAGCTGAACGCATGTGCATGCACATGCACATATGCATACACAACCATGTCACTTCATGGTCCTGAGAGGGGACACTGAGGCCTACGCAAAGCAGTCAGTGAAGTATCTGCACTCACTTGCAAGCAGTGGCAGCCACTGCAGGTCCTATAAGGTACCACAGTGTCAGAGACACACAGGCAGTGGTGCACAATCCAAGACATGATGCATGAGGTCGGGACCAAGCCACACCACAGGACCAGGTCTGCAGGTCTTGAGACTTGTGAGGCTTTCCGGAGGATATCACCCTCACACTCACTATGGTGCTTTGGATTTAGCCGAAAGTTGGTGCATGACACCTATGGGTGTTAAGTACAATCGCACAAAATTTTAGCAAGGAAATCAACGATAGCAGCTGGGAACAGGCGTCACAAGTGGGAGACCTAGGTTTCAGAATCTGTCAAAAACAGCAAAAAACAAAAAAAACAATGCCATTTTTTGGGCAGTTTGGGTGCCTAGCATGTCCTTGGAGGGGGCTATTAGCATTGGAACCAACCTAGATGATGAACAAACACCTTGCATTATTGTCTAGTGGGGTTGCACCAGAGTAGTGGGCTCAACGATCTCTTTTTGGGCCCAAATTCCTGCAAAATCAGCATTGAAAACCACCCCTGTTGCACCCTTGTTGCACTTGTTTGACCGGCAGGGGTAGCTCCACCCCAGACCTTAAAGAGGTCCCACTAAGTTGGTGACCCCAAGCCTACAAAGATTGCATATCAAGCTAGCGGGACTTGCGGGACATACACGGCTATCCCTATCTATCAAATACTGCATACTGGTACTCCCTATAAACGAACACCTCACGTATTTTACATGCCTCCCTTTGGCCCCATGCAACAAAGTGTTGGCTCACTTTTGCAAAAAAAAAATCATCTTCAAAATAGGCTCAAAATAGGCTAAAAACACTTGTTTGGGCATCCCAATGGATGTGGGATCATTTTTTGAAGGTGCATTTTCGACCCCTTTTAGACCCATTTTGGTCGCAAAAAAAAACAAAAACAAAATGGCCCACCTTCAAAGCCTTTTTGGAACTTCTTGGGGCTGCCAAAATGCGTCACCACACACTGGAAAGCATTAAAAACACGCGTTTGGGCATCCCAAGCAATATAAGATCACTTTTGGAAACGTAGGTCTTTGGCCCCTTTTGATCCCTAATTTGGCCCCATAAATGGTGCACCCTCATTCTGGTGGTTTGTAAAGACTTTTGGCCTAGTTGGAGTCCAAGTTCACCCCCTTTCAGCCTTTTTGCTTTGCATTGCTTAGATGCACCAATACATTGCAGTCATCTCCACATTACCATGTCGTGACAAACACAGGCACAAACAAGAGCGGAGACTATGGCACAGATAAAGCGTGCGGTTTGCTGTCTATTGGGTCTTTGGTCTTTAGTGTGCAATGTTTCTGTCCTCACTAGCGTGGTCCCAATATTCAGCCCTAGCTCGGGGTTGGGGGGAATCTCGTATGCACATTCCTTGGGGAGAACCATGCATTCTATCATTTTAGCAACATGTGATGCACATGCATTCGTCATGGACATTTTTGTGGTAGGTCACCATCAAGCTAGTGCGGTCCCTCGGAAAAATTTCTTGTGCCGCGGCATGCTGCGGCATGTCGCGGCATGCTGCAGCATGCTGCGGCATGCTTCTGCCTGCACATGTGGGTACCTACACTTCTATGGGAGCAGACAGACAAGGCAGACAGGCTGATGTGGTCCCCAATAGCTTCCCAATACACCAAAAAAGCGAAGATCTGTTCAAAAATAGAGAGGAACTGACAGGCATAAAATTACCCTTTGTGGGAATGGAACCCAGGACCCTCCAAACTGCGACCAGGTACATAGACCACTGAGCTACTATCCAGGTCTGAGACATCTGTGCAACAAAGGGTTCACAGGTTCGACATGTTATGAAAAAAAAAAGTCCGCCATGTGAAAATTTTGGCTCGCTGCGGCATGCTGCGGCATGCTGCGGCATGCTTCAAAACCCCCATGTGCAGCTCCAAAAAAAAGGTGCTGCGGCATGCTGCGGCATGCTACGGCATGCTGCGGCATGCTGCGGCATGCTGCGGCTGCACTAGCTTGACTCACCATTGACAAATTGTTCCCTCTGGCGCGTTCTGTACCAATGGAAATAATGGTCCCTGTCATTGGACTTTTCCCAACCCCTCCCTTTGTTGGAGGGGGCTCCAACCCCCCCCCCTCCCCCAAAATTGAAACCCCAACATCCCCTGCGGGACTGTCGCCAAGAGGATATTAGATGGGGGAATGAAATTGCGTGGGTGGGAGGGGTTTGCCCTGCAACCCCGTTCTCTTTGTGCACGAAAGGACCATCCTTAGCAAGTGTAAAATATTTTTCCTTTCGAATTCAAATCAGGCGCCCGTCGTGGCTGAGCGTATTTTGTCCACACAGATCCCCTGGTCACTGACAGGAAGGAAATGATCCATGCGATTCTGCTTTTGTGCTGCTATGATAGGAGGAGCGAAATTGCATAAAGCTCTAATTGCCACCATACGTTCGCTGCCGCTGAAGTAGTAGAAGTAGAAGTTGTTGTAGGTTATGAGAGAGATGCTGTTTCGTGGGCAATGTGCATACATTGATCAACAGGTGGTGGAGTAACACCAGTAAAAACATTTCGTGTGAGTGCTTTGTAAGGTCCACTGCACTCCACTGCACAAAATCGATTCGAGGAGGCAAACCAGAGCAGTTCCGAAGTTAATGAACATGCAGTCGACCATTTCTGATGCGAGTGATCTGCACTAAGGATTGACACACAAAAATGAAGGATCCGCCGATCCGATATATTCATCCGTTGGGACTGACCTAGGCCCAGACCTAGGCAATGTTTATGCACTGTGTAGGCACTGCGTGCAGTACCCAAGCAGTGAAACCAGCCAGGGAGGAAGGGAGGAAATTAACCTGCATTTATGCAAGCCTCACAATCTTCACAAGCGTCACAATATCTTTATGGGAAAAAGGCAGCTGTGTGTGGAGCAGAGGGTGTGGGGGGCACACAAGGGGGGTGCTCTTGGGCCCCCCATCAACACGCATTTGAATTACTGGACAGACACCTTACCCTCAGAAGCGACACCTGCCCAAGTCCTCAGCCGTTTCATCATCACATCCACATTGTGAAAGTTCAGGGTCATTGAATGCCGAATGTGGCGCCCAATGTTGCTAAAATCCGCCCGCAGCTCCGCATGTTCAGTGTCCAGTAGCAAACCACACCAGCGGATGTAGCGCCCTGCAGTTGAGGCCCTGCTAGGCGTGGCTCCAGCCGACGCAGGCACAGAGGAAGCCGCAGCAGAAGGGGCAAGATTGGATTGTGCCTTTTCCAGGTTCACATGGATGCCGTACTCCGGTGCTCCACATGCGAGCATCCGCACAAACGTCTCAACCTTATCAAAAGCGATGTTGGGATTCGACTGGCTTGAAGTCTGGATTGGGCTTAGCTTTGGGAGCAGAGCTGGGATAACAAAACATACCACACATGTGATATAGCCGTTTGCGACTCGTGCCTGTTGCGGGGCCCTTTTTTTCTGCCATCTGTGCCCTGTGGTTGTTTGTCATTGAGCAACACACGGTCCCAGAAACTGTGGCACATACGTCACAATGATCGATTTGTCGTGGTCGTTGGGTCGCAAACACACTCAGCCCTTTGCACGGCCCTATGGAGCCCTGCGCTATTGAAAGGATCCGAATGGCATCATGCCCATTTTGAGATGTTGTTGAGGGCAAATGGGTGGCGCTGCCATTTATAAGTAGCCGGAAAACAACCCAAAGAAAATACTGCAAAACTTCCAGGCACGGTATTTGCTTCTGTAACACAAGAGTCACATCACAAAAACAGTTTTGACTAACAGCACCAACGACAAGCTGCCCCACCACCAGACCGTGGTCGATTCATGGGACACGAGACAGCCACGCATTCCCATTTGCCGTGCACAGCAACTGCTGACGTGGGTTTTTCTTGGTAAACGTGGCTCATGGTCCACCATACCTGCGCCTTGGACACGCTGATGCACAGAAAATCGTCCATCCACCTCAATAACAGTACACGCGACGCTGGGGGTATGCGGGCCTGGGAGGCGGCTTCCTCGCTGAGAGGTTGCACAGATGCAGAACTGAGCTCCCCTCGAGTGGCAGATTGCACCGAGTGCAGTTGAGTGCTGCCTGAGGTTGGTGTAGGGTTGGCTTTCGCATTATGGTCCGTATCGGATCCGAGCTGGGCGTTGGCATTCAGGTCAGAGTTGGAGTTGCAGTCAGGCACCATTCCCATGATGGGCGTTGCGTTGGAGGCGGTTGGTGGCGGGTCGAGCAAGGTCTTTGGGTCAGGAATGATCACAGGCTCGACATCAGGGTCTGAATCGGCCTGCTCAAATGAGGAACGAACACTCAGCAGCAGCTCCGTTACTGCCCCATCGCTAACCTCCGATTGTGCTGTGTCGGGTGATGGGCAATCTGCAAAAAGATCGATGCTGGAGGCACAACTGCCAGACTCAGCATCGTCTGCAATGTCCTCTGCGGAGTGTTCAAGACTGGGTGGTCTGGCCAGCGTCTTGGCACTGCAGGTAGCTGCCGGTGAAACAGGGCTTGTTAGGGATTTGGTCTGCACTTGGCCTCCAGCAGATGTTTGATGAGAAGGCTTTGACAGAGCTGCGGAATTATGGGATGCAGAAGCACGGGCATGCAGTGTTGGAAGATATCAGAAATTGCATGAAATAGCACCCTTCACAGACACCTTGGAAATTAGTGGTGGGGGGAGGGCGTTGTGCACACTGTCTGTGGTTTGTAGACACTGTGCTCCAAATGGACACAGTCTGCTGGTTGTAGAGGCTGTCTGCATATTATAATCACAATGAGACACGTAAGTGAGGAGGCACTCTGGATACCTTGGGTGCATTGTCGTCCTTCACAACACTGCTGATTGGCCGGCCACGCGTACTGATGCACCCTTGCGCCTTGCTGGCATCTGGGATGGGGGGGGGGGGGGGCTACCGGCAATCGGCGCAAGCCCCGTGCCAGCTGACTGCTGGGAAAGGGTGCCCACTCCCCGTGTCTCCACCACACGGAACCTGAACAGAACACGACCTAGGGGGCACCACTCCCGCACCTGGACGTAAGTTGGAGTAGCCACGCCCCAGCCCCAAAATATACGTGCTTGATGAACTGTGGATACCTCTGTGGCAGACCCTCCCTAGGCTGGAACCTAGGTAGGGTGGTCGCATGAGCTGTTCGAGATCATGTATAGGCAATGCATTAGGCGGTTTCTGCTAGTGCTACCAGCAGTCGGACGGCGTGCGGTTCTAGCCGATGTGTACGGGGCAAGCCCTAGTGGCACAACATAGAGTGCCGAGAATCCCTCATTTCGTGGTGAGCCGCACTATTGGGGCACCGGCCAAACATTAAAGACTTCCGAATACCAAAACTGGGGTCAAGAAAAGGGCTAATTGTTCTAGTAGACAAGGCAACCAAACACCTCACCAGACCTGCATAAGAAGTATGGGGCAAGCAAACATAGCAAAAGCATAGCGCACAGTTTGGCATGAATGAGCTTGTTTGGAGTTGGGTGACCCGCAGCCGGACCCACAGGTTTGTGTACGCTAACCAAGCCTGATGTCCCACGAGTCGTAACGCCCGAGAGAAAGAAGTTCTTAGCTGAACGTGTACGTCTCACGGAGGGGCGGTGGCATCCACATACAAGCATATGGAGAGTATCGGGGAACGATATTCCAAGGCCCACGGCTGGCACTGGGCCTGTGTAGGTCCCCACCAATATTGCATCGGCAGGCGCAAATGGCTTGTGGCTAGATCTCAATGCCTAGTAACCACGCTGGGTACTTGCACAGAAAAATGTATCATAGTGGACAGCCTCTGCACCAAGGCTAAGTGGGGCCATCTTGTAGAAGAGAGTGTTTGAGAGTACCGAGAAAACCAGCACACCACAGTGGGAGGAGGAGAGGTACAATGGAAAACAAAAACGCAGCATGGCTCTAGCACGCTGAAAAATGGGGGATGACCGGAAGAATGAGTGGGTGTGTCATTGCACTATAGTGCCGCTACATCATTCAAGATGAAAAGAAATTGCATGTTGTAGGGCCTTGCGTGTGATACCACCATGCAGAAGCAAAGACACATCACAGGGGGTGATATCCCCCGCGAAACCGATCTGGGCGTAAGGATGGGGTGATGGGGCATGAATTGGACCGGCTCCTAGACGTATCCCAAACATTGCACAGCCATGCAAAAAAGGAACGTCCTGTGCACAAAGAGCCGCAACAAGTCACCGGGCGCCTAAGTCGTGGAGGGCCAAGAGCAATCGGGTATGGAAAAAGACTGGCAACAATGGAGCCACCAAACCATGCGTCACATGATGACGCATAGACAAAGCAGCACCGGCAAGCTATGCATGTGGCCGCGCCTAAATTTGGGCGCACTACGATGATCATCAAATGCACACCCCAAGTCACAAAGCCTTGCATAATCAAGTCACTATAAAAGTAAGAGATGGTATTTGTTTGGACTGGTGATAGATACATTGCTTTACACCCATAGGTCGCGCCGCACAAGCGTAACTAGATCATGCAATTGATAAGGATGACGCATATTAGCCTAGATCACACACATGGTGGGCTCATGCAATCTAACCTGCCCTAGGGGCCTGAAGCTGGGCTATCTCTTTTGCCAGCTCATCGACATGCCCTAGCATGGTGTCTAGTAAGGGACCCTGGAGATGGGAGTAGAGATATCGGGGCACCTGCCATTGGGATGTTCGTGCGCAGCATCACGCAAGGAGAGCCATAGTGAACGGATAGTTGCCGTCATGTTTGCTCTCCAAAGCCGTTATGTAGGATTTGAAATCAGGCATACTTGCAGGCGGATATGGCCAAAGAACGCGATTATAGGACGACACAAGCCACATACACCTCTGTGTGACAAGAAGTATTGCAAAAAAATGGGTATGTGCAAGGGATGGAGTGTGTATTCAGCAGCAACCAAGTTGAAGCCGCCAAGGCAGCAACGGATTGGTGATGTCCACGGAACCACGAGGCATCATGAATATAAGCCACACGCTAATATGGGGGCAATAGGTCAAGGAAAGCCGGGCACAACTCACATATCACCTAGGAAAAGGGCACACCACCTGTCTACAGTAGTTGGAATCGGCACGGCCAGTCCGTGCTCATGGCCGCATGCACTGAGGTGTAGCCAGAGTCCATCCAAGCATGGATGTCATCCGTCCGCCACTTGTGGCGACACATCCACATCGGATGGCGCGCTAGGGGTGCCTGAAGCACCTCCGGCGGAACGTGAATCTCCAAATGCAGCTGGTGGCACAAAATCAGAAACAAAACAGCCATGATCATCTGTGTGGGCCAGACACTCATGCACTGCGGCCCTGACCAAGTAGGGTATGGAGGGATGAAATTCTATTGCCTTTGGCAAGGCACCTCAAAGGGAGACTAGAGTCAGTCAGTTAGGCTCACATTCAACCATTTAGTCAGGCAGGCACGCAAGCACTCGATCAACCATTTAGTCAAGTAGACACGCAGGCAGCAACGGAAAGTCTGGCTTTTTTTGGTGGCGACCTACGGCTACAAGCAGTGGGGAACAACCTATCAGCACCAACAATCAGTGGTGGAGGGATAGAACATACGCCTGAGGAGTCGCCGAGCGTCGGTTAAAAACGGGTGGGCGACTGCCGGCGCCGGTCGGTCAACCAATCAGCTCTACAAACTTTCAGCCCCCCCCCCCCCCCCCGCACGCACCCGAGAACGTAGTATCCAAATTTGGGGGGATACAAGGCTCCAAATAAAAAAATCCATCCGGGGATCGTTTTCTCATGCAAAATAATAATTTTACAAGGGCTGAGACATCCAACTGTCATGCCTTGGGGCATGCTACGTGAACAACCCCAAAAGAAGGGGGGGGGGGTATTCGACGCCAGCGCCCACGCTTGATTTAACAAACCTCTCTTCAAGGTGATTCGATTTTTGGATGCACAAGTGGCCATGACTTGTAGACGAGCACACAGGACGGTTAGCATGATTAAGCTGGCGAACAAATGTTTCCCTAAATGAACAATACATAATACACGGCAAGAACTGCAGACCAACTCAACCAGTTTCCAGCAGCCGCAAAAAAGATCTTGGCACTATCTCTACATCCAAGTGCCAAATGAATCACAACCGAGAAGCAACAAGCAAGTCCCAAGAGTGCATGGCCAGGTGCAAAGGCGGGTGTGTGTGCGCACACTAGCGTTGGGTGCCACCGGCCACACTATTGTACATGCAAACATCATACTTAGACAGAAAGGAGAGAAAGGCAACCGCAGGGGCACCAAAGCAGCACGGAGCTCGCCTTGCAGGCAGTTTAGCAATGCAACAATGGGTTCACCGTGACCCAGCACATCTACCACAGAATTGTCAGGCCACATGGAAAATTGCAAGTGGGATCTGCAAAATTGTTCACAAATATACTGTGAGAGCATTGTGATAAGATACACCGAACACATCTTCCACGGGACCGACAAGTTACCGAGAGGACGGCTATGACCTACGATGCCATGTGGGATTTTTCTAGGGTAAAAGGGTAAAGATGCGCGAAAGCTGTGTTCCGTAAAGCGTGCTAGTTCGGGGGAGGACAGATGAATGTGGTTGCGGTGCAGTAGAATGGCCACTAGCGTCGGGGCTGAAATGTTCTCCAAATGCAAAGTGCTCGGGCAATGGCAAAAGTGCATCACGGTGACGTTCACTGCGCGCATCCGAAAACCAATCGAAGATAAGAAAATAATAAGGGCAGCAAAAAATCCCTTGGAACCGATCCACATGGGCAACTTAACACGGGGCTTCACCACTACAAGACGTGGATTTGATGAAAAAAAGCCGCAAAAAAGTGGCACGTGTCCAAGAAACAAAACTTAAAATGCGGGGCCCAATGAGGATTTTGATTGATGAATGATATTATTGGGAGGCCGCAAAATGAGCGAAAGCCCATTAAAGAGTGCAATCATAGCTGTCTACCGGCCCCAAGGCTAGGAGGTGCAAACCAATGGCCAACACACGGTGACACCTTTGCCATCTTGCCTAATGTCAACTCGATGAGAAATCTAGGTGTCGTCACGGCGCACCAAGACGGCCACCCCCAAAAACTTGCTGACTTTCAGACTTAAAAAGGCAGCAAAAGTATGGAAAAAAGACTAAGGAAGTGCCCCCATATCGTGCAATGATACTACATCAGGGTAGGAGAAAGACTCAAAATAGACGACAAGGAGCTGACCTTGGGCCGAAGAAATTACTGCACGTTGAGAGACAAAAATGCACACCCTAGGGCGGGGCACTAGCTGCAACTAGACAAACATCATGGAGCAGGGCTGATTTCTAGACTGCCATACGGCGACCTAGAGCTTCCCAATGATCTGATGCGCGATGACAGGTGGTCTCCGGGACAGCACCCGCAGGCAAGCAACGCAAATGGATTTGCATATAAGATGAACAAAGATTCAAGATTGGAGCAGCACGGGTTCCATGGGCCGCTGCATGAAGGCACAAAGAATAACGTGTGAGCAAAGGCTTCACGAGCTCACCAACGGAGCCCGGGGGGTATGATTCAACCGCGGAGATGGGCTCTAGCCGATGTTCATGTGTAAGCTACACCAGGATGCATGCATGAGCCAGATTCCAGGATGGTTTAGGAGCCAACAAGGGGCTGCTCAAAGCATAGACACACAGAAGAAAAGAGGGGAGAAAGGCTAAAGAATAGAAGCACTTAGGCAGGCATGTGACACCCTTGAAGGACCCACACACGTCAAACTGGTAACCTCAAGTACCGATAGGCAACTGATGCGTGGCTCTGTGGACAAACTCAATGATAGAAGCAAAAGACTGCTATTTCATGCTGTGATCCCGCTCTTGCGGGGCTAGAAGGAAAGGGGATGGGAGCTTGGCCTGTGGCCGACGTTCATAGGGGGCGAGAATCCGCCGAAAGGATTAGACTAACCATCAGAGGGTCCTTGGGGGGCGAGTGGATAAGACGGATATGGCGGGGCACAGTGAGGCACATAAGCTAGGAAAGGAGGAGGTGCGATGGGGAGGGGGGGTGCAGGGGGTACGGGGAGCGGAGGTGACTACCCGAGGGGTTGTATGGGCCCCTAGGAGTGAATAAGGTGAGGAAGGAGGGGGCGGGAAAGCTCCGTGGGCGGGGTAGGGGGCCATCTTTGCGCGGTAACTCGGGTATAAGTAAGGAGAACCTCTGACCCAACACTTCGCAATCGGGCCTCAAAATTGATCATTTGGGCTTGAAGATCGCGCATAGCGGTGTTATGTGCATTGTCACGTGCTTGATTGATGATCTATTGATGGGCCGCCGTGGCATTGAGGTGAGATTGATGCTTGTCTCGGAGATGTGAAAGGGCCGGAGGGTGGTGTAGGTTCAATTAATCCAAAATCATGCTGGTCTCATCAACAGGGACTACGTCATTAGAAAAAGCGAACGGTAGCCGCTTGGGGGGACGTCATCTGCCACATGCCCAACGACAGGGAGATGGGTAGGTGCAAAATTAGGGGTGAATTGAGTGCAAAAGCTATCTCGGGGGCTGGCCGCGAACTGAAGCACTGGCGAAAGGGGATCGGTATGGACGTTCATGGCCATGGAGAAGGGGGTTACGAGGGAAGGTGCAGGGGAAGGGGGTGGCAGACTACACGCGGGTTCTATGTGCGAGGGGAAGGGGGAGCCGGGGGTGTACAATGTCACCCATTTGGACAAGCTAGTCATTGGTGTGTGTCATCTCCTTATGATGGGCAAGACAGGGTCGTAGCCCACTATAGCAGGGTGCCCCCCGCGATGCCCCGCAGGTCGGACACAAAATCCAATGGGGATGCGTAACGCCTCCAATGCGGCAGCCAAAGTGCCGATGGTGGTCACATCCAAGACCAGTGTTCTATTTAGAAACAGTGCTCCGGTTACGAAGCTGGAAAAGGTGCCGGCCCATGACAACAATGAGCGATGAAGGTGATGGAATGGAGCACACTTCATGATCGTCAACCTGGATTCCATAGGCCGGGGAAGTGCCCACAGCAAAGATAGCACGTATGTCGGGCAGAGCCGGAGCTCGAAGTAGCGGATTTCTATTGCTTGAAGGTAGTCGCCGACGGGCTTGAGTAGCGGGTTCTTCAGTGTGGCATTTCGTACACACCATACTTGCAGAACATCCTTGATCCCAAGCATGGGCGCAAAAGATCCATGCATGTTGGTCTCCTCAAGGAGATGGTAGCTAGGGCTCCGCGGTTCCTCGAGATCTCACGCCGGCTTATTCGGCGGTAAAAGGAGAGAGCCCAGGAGCTTAGGGCTGGCAACCATTGCCAAAGGCACGTTGGGGACATTGAGGCGATCGGTAGATGCTTGCATTATCGCTTGATACATCAAGATGAGGCCTTGGGGGTGAAATATAGTCCCAATTGTGGATGTGAAGGAAAGAGAGGGGACAAGTAGGGCCACACACAAAGGATAAAGAGAGTATGCATGCATGTGCACCACATATATGTACAGATTTGTTTGGACGTGAAATGGGCAGAAGCGGGAAAAGGGGTTCGCCATTCCACAAATGGTGGACCTTCCCTCACCCTACGACACTGGGGGAACACATCGCACGAGGCGAGTATGGCTATCTAGCCCCAACAACAGCAAACACCCCGGGGGGCGGGGGGATACCTCACCCTTGAAAGTCACACATTGCGCCTAGCGAGTAGGGCTCCCCGGCCCCATGGGCAACGAGCGCCCGCGGTCCACATCAACGCCCGGTTGACAAAAGCACACGGTCTATACCTTGGGGGTATGCGCACGGCAGCAACAAAAGGTCACACACACGAAGACACCGCACAAAACTTGTTAAAACCGAAATGCACTCCGGGGGTAGAAGATCCAATAGCTAGGATGCAAAACCGGACAAGCGTCCTGATGGCGGGTAAGTCATAGAAGACTCAAGCAGGGTAAGAGGCAATATGTGGAATGCAACACAATCAAGCTTGCTCTACCTGCACCCTGGCAGCATTAGCATGGAGTTGTCGAGCACTATGCGTCGTTTAGGCCGGAACACCGGGATATGGTACACTATCCATTGTGCTTGGAGAAGAGAGGCAAAAGCAAAACAATCATAGCAATGGCACCATAGCAACTATGGTCCACCATGGGATGTGAATTCCACGGAGACGCACCCGTAGTTCAAATGATGAAAATGTACCCTCCACCAGCACGGATGCAAGTGGTGGCCCCCGGTTTGATGGTGTGCGGCCCGAGATTGACATGAAGGAAGTGAGGGCGAAGGTTAAGGATCAACCATTCTCGGAAACGTTGAAAAGTAGGCTTGATATATTACTTTGCGACAGGCAGGGTCAACTCCAAATCAAAATAGAGGGGCCCCTAAGACAAGTAGCAATAAGTGGGAAAGGACACATCGAGGCGGCAGCCGATGGTGGTGGCCGCACCAACAAGAACGACAATAAGTGGGGCCAAAACACTTCGACAACTCTTGTGGGGTGTGAACTGCTGTTAATTGACTTGATAGCCGCATGCTAGTTCAAATGAAAGGGGGATCTTGAAAACAAAAAAAAGGCTACGTGTATGCGGAGGGGCTTGGGGTGGGGGGTTCTTCACAGCGCATGAGTGAAAGCTGATGAATACTACGGACACGAGCACAAGCACGTTTTCAAATCAGATTAGGCATGTAAACATGTGGCATGCAGGTTAAGCAACCAAACAGTTTGGACGTAACGTCCGCAAGACTGAGCTTGTTTAACCAACTTCTTCATAGCTGGTGGGTGAAGGGAATTAGGACGTGCCTCCCCCTGTCCACTATACACAACAAACAGCACTTTAAAGCAATGAGACATGTCACTTCAGTACACCAAAGATTTCAGCTTTGGCAAAAGCCGCAGCTGGACTGTCGCATCTTTGGTCACCGCGGTTGAGGATGGGCGCCCTCATAAATGTCCGGTATGTTTGGTTGTGTGCAGACAGTGCACCTCCATACCTGGCCTATACGTGATTTAATGTGCATTAGCTAACAGGCATTAGATCTAACATTATCAACTAATATGCACATAAGTCCTCAATACGTCTTAGAATCGATCTCAATTTTTATTTAGGTCCAATATGCATTTTTAGCTAATATGCGGATTAGATGTGTGTATTAGGCGGGAAGAAAATTGCTCTGCGGGGGGGGGGGGTGACACGGAAGCCCATTTTCCCAACCCCCCCCCTCCCTCCTTGGCCGCCGTGACGGGAGGGGGGGGTTCAGGGCGGGGGCGCCCGACCTGCCGTGCCGGGGGGGGGGGGGTCAACCCAACATCTATGGCTCAAAATGATGCCCACGTCGCGCTGATTATTTTGACTACTCAAATGTGGAGGGGGGAAATTATTGGTGGAAAAAACTGTTTGGGGCCAGATTTTGTGTTACTGTGCCTTTGGCGCCAACATCCATTCTTACACAAAACAAAGGGCCCGACACGGATCTCCAACCCCCCCCCCCTCCTTCGGCGGGCGTCCATGTCACCCCCCCCCCGCAGAGCAATTTTCAGGTTGCCTTATCTAATACGTATATTAGCTAGTATGTAGACACTGTGCCCTGGGTATTTGGTAAAACTGAGTACCAGACGAGGTAAAACTGAGTAAAATGTGGTAAAACTGAGTAGATTTGAGGTAAAACTGAGTAAAAAAAATTTTTAAAAAAAATTTTTTAAAATTTTTTATTTTTTTTACTCAGTAAAAAGACAATTTTTTTTTGAAAAAAAATGCACAAAAAACTGCACACTTTGATGGTAGGTGGTACTTTTGTTTAAGGGCACAAGGCCCCCGAGTCGATTCCCGGCCACTTGTGTTAGTGGCGCCCCACCCGGGCCAAACCATCATATATATATATATATCACACAACCGCTTCACCAAGGAGGGTTGAGTACCGTCTGCATGCATGCACAGAGGAGGGAGGGATCACACAACCACTTCACCAAAGAGGGTTGAGTATCGTATGCATGCATGCACAGAGGAGGGAGGGAGGGTGGGGCCAACTACTTACAAGTAGTTACAAAAGACACGCTTGAAGATCAAGTCGGCCTTAGTATCTCTCTTGTGAGGCTTGCCTCTCGGGGTAGGATTCAGCTTGCATCTCTCAAAAAGATCTTCTTTCTTTTCCAGATGCAGCTGTCTGCAAAATGCTTGGTCATTTTCCAATTGACCATCAGCATTTTGGGGGTATTGAGGAGGCAACGCATACCACTTCCGACAGATCCACACACCGGGACGGGTGTCATCAGTGGCATTGGCATTGCCAGGAGTGGCATGCGTGGCATTGGCAGCAGTAACTGCAGCAAAAGGAACAACAGCAGCAGCAGCAGCAGCAACGGGGGCCGCCCGGAATTGGCGCAATCCTACACAAATCTCGGACTGACACAAGACAGTGGTATGGAAGGTACAATGAAGAACCTTACATTCCTGACACGCTATGGCGGGTGTGCCATCGCAAAAAAAGCATGTGTCAGGGGGGTCTGCATATTTGGGCGTGGGGTACAACCGAGACACCTCCCAATGCATTGACCGGGTCCGGGGTGTGGGGGCCAACTTGGAACCACTGTAGTACAAAGTAGCTTGTGCCATCTCACGCAATAACCACAATCTATCCTGTGGCACTTGCAAATCGCCTTTGACAACACGTCTAGACAAGGCACAATGCAACATCAACAGACATGCCGGATGGCAACTGACAAAATCATCCTGCCTGATGAAGGTGGAATACAGGGGTGCAATTGCAAATGCAAGGGAACCGAAAGCATCCAAAAACGTTGCCCACTTCCTCCGCGGTTGTGTTTGGATGCCTTCTCGGTCCGCAAGCTCATCCACAACAGCCAACTCCTCCTTGTTTGCCCCAACAATGTGTGGCTTGTCAAGGAGGGGGTCAAACTTAAGGCAAAGGTATTCACGGGTAGGGGCAATCAGCAACAAGCGGAGCACCCAATGTAAATTACGCGAATTATATATCTGCGCCACAATCAACGGTGGTGCAAAAGACATATCAATGGACGCGCGTTCCAAAGTGCTACGCGCCCATGATTCAACCAACGCCTGTCGGCGTTGTGGACTGGCGCACGACGCATTCCACAACGAATCACGGACTGCCCATGCCACACCCATTGTGTCCCAATCTGCACTGAGAGCGGTCTGGGCTGCCCACCAGTAATACACCACAATTTGAGCACCGTCTGTGACATAGCTCTCGGAGGTGAGGTCCCTAAAATGGCGTGCCTCGAACTCATATTGTTGAGCCGATGGACCTGGAACCGTGGCATGTAGTGGCGGCCCCCAATCGTCACCAAGCAATGCCTCGACCTCTGCCAAGGATGGGCCAAACGAGCCATGGCTATCAGTGAGTGCCTTGCACACATTAGCAAGGATTTGTTCTGCAGGGCGACACCCAGTATGAGATGTTGGAGGGCTATCGGTACAGGGTGTGGCGACAACAATTTCGGACGGAATGGAACTAGGCGGGATAGGGTCCAATGGGGTACTAGCTACATTGTCACAAGCAGCTACACCCACATTCACAGAGGGAGTTGGGTGGGTCCCTATAGCAATTTCGGACGGGATGGAATTGGGTGGAACACGGTTCACAGAGGGAGTGGGGTGCAAAATGGTCTCGGGGATCCCCACCGCTTCAGAGCGGGGGGCAGAATCAGAAGTGGCCCACAAGTGGGCAAAATGGCTACCTCACCCCTGCCGTATCGGGGATCCCCACCGCTTCAGAGCGGGGGGCAGAATCAGAAGTGGCCCACAAGTGGGCAAAGTGGCTACCTCACCCCTGCCGTATAGGGGATCCCCACCGCTTCAGAGCGGGGGGCAGAATCAGAAGTGGCCCACAAGTGGGCAAAGTGGCTACCTCACCCTTGCCGTATCGGGGATCCCCACCGCTTCAGAGCGGGGGGCAAAATCAGAAGTGGCCCACAAGTGGGCAAAGGGGCTACCTCACCCCTGCCGTATCGGGGATCCCCACCGCTTCAGAGCGGGGGGCAGAATCAGAAGTGGCCCACAAGTGGGCAAAGTGGCTACCTCACCCCTGCCGTATCGGGGATCCCCACCGCTTCAGAGCGGGGGGCAGAATCAGAAGTGGCCCACAAGTGGGCGAAATGGCTACCTCACCCCTGCCGTATCGGGGATCCCCACCGCTTCAGAGCGGGGGGCAGAATCAGAAGTGGCCCACAAGTGGGCAAAGTGGCTACCTCACCCCTGCCGTATCGGGGATCCCCACCGCTTCAGAGCGCGGGGCAGAATCAGAAGTGGCCCACAAGTGGGCAAAGTGGCTACCTCACCCCTGCCGTATCGGGGATCCCCACCGCTTCAGAGCGGGGGGCAAAATCAGAAAAAAGGGCTTTTTTCTACTAATTTTTTTACTGAGTAAAAAAAAATATTTTTTTTCTACTCAGTTTTTTACTGAGTAAAAAAAAAATTTTTTTTTTACTCAGTTTTTTACTGAGTAAAAAAAAATTTTTTTTTCTACTCAGTTTTTTCTGAGTAAAAAAAATTTTTTTTTTTCTACTCAGTTTCGCATTTGAGTAGAAACCCCACTTACTGAGTAAAAAAAAATTTTTTTACTCAGTTTGAAACTGAGTAAAAAAAATTTTTTTTAAAAAAAATTTTTTTTTACTCAGTTTTACCACGGACCCCTGTGCCCTGTGCACCATGCATTGTGCAAACCTCACCCCTGCCGTATCGGGGATCCCCACCGCTTCAGAGCGGGGGGCAAAATCAGAAAAAAGGGCTTTTTTCTACTAATTTTTTTACTGAGTAAAAAAAAATATTTTTTTTTCTACTCAGTTTTTTACTGAGTAAAAAAAAATTTTTTTTTTTTACTCAGTTTTTTACTGAGCAAAAAAAATTTTTTTTTCTACTCAGTTTTTTCTGAGTAAAAAAAAATTTTTTTTTTCTACTCAGTTTTTTACTGAGTAAAAAAAATTTTTTTTTTCTACTCAGTTTTTTACTGAGTAAAAAAAATTTTTTTTTTCCTACTCAGTTTTTTACTGAGTAAAAAAAAAATTTTTTTTTCTACTCAGTATTTTACTGAGGAGAAAAAAAATTTTTTTTTCTACTCAGTTTTTTACTGAGTAAAAAAAAAATTTTTTTTTTCTACTCAGTTTTTTACTGAGTAGAAAAAAAATTTTTTTTTTCTACTCAGTTTCGCAACTGAGTAGAAACCCCACTTACTGAGTAAAAAAAAATTTTTTTACTCAGTTTGAAACTGAGTAAAAAAATTTTTTTTTAAAAAAAAATTTTTTTTACTCAGTTTTACCACGGACCCCTGTGCCCTGTGCACCATGCATTGTGCAAATCTAATATGTGCATTGGCTAATACGGATCTAATACAAATTGGATCTAATACACATATTAGCTAATATGTAGACACTGCGCACAGTTTGTAGACACTGTGCACAGTCTATAGACAATGTGCGTAGTTTATAGACACTGTGCAAAATTTGTAGATACTGTGCACATACCCGTTTACCTGTGTGCAGTCTGTAGACATGTTCCACAGACACGTTCCACAACGTGCACATGTTCTTGACAATGTGCACTTCTTGTAGATGAGAAAAAGATGAGAAAAAGATAAATAGGAATTGGTCCGCTTACCTGTGTAATACATGTATAGATCTGATGTGTTTTCAATCTAATAAGTTGATAAATGTTGGATCTAATATGCATTGAATCCAATTTGTGTATTAGCTCATACATATTGGATTGCGCATTCGGCCAGGCCTCGAGAAGAGGAAGGGAGCCCAACTTGACTTAGTAGGTTCGTAGAGCAGTCTGTGCGCAGGCTGTCCTTGAGGGTAGGCTGTCGAAGGCTGCCCAACACTGCTATCAACCACCAACTGCTCAACGTCCACACTGCAGGCATTCATCACCAACAGTATGCAACAATGCTTGCCGGCCCCTGCAGGTCCGATGCTCTATTTCCTTCAACTGACCCATCGTCAGCTGCCAAACGCCTGATCACTGCCTATCGCGAGTTCAAGTGGGAATGTGGCCCATCGGACTTTTCATCTTGAGTCTTCTTAACCTTTTTCGATCCTTTGTCTTGAAAAAGACAACCCTGTCATTTTGATGAATTGGGGTTGAGAGCCCGTGGCTGATGTGCGGACATTGCCTCTGTCAGATAGGGCTGTGGTAAGCAGTCATGCCGTCGTGGTTGGTACACTTTCGAGAGACCACAAAACCGGATCTGGAATACTGCCAGTACGACGTTGTGTCCATCCCCTAAGGATTTCTTCCTCCCTTTAGAGCGGCAAATCATGATGGGAAACTGAGCCAAGTGCCACAGAGCAAGCGCTCCAACACCTGACAATGACGCCAGTCTTCTGCCTGCACTGCCACAAGGGTCCCAGGCTGTTGAAGACTGCAACCGCGGAAGAGGGGTACTGACGGGAACCCGGGGGCTTGGGGCGTTGGTGATGGCTCCAATGGAGCGCAGAAGCTCTGAAGAGCTCAATGGTGCCGACAACGGTGTGCCAGAGGTCGTTTTTGGATGAGCCGCTGGACTGGGCTCTTGAGACAGCGGATAGTGGGAGATGGCTGGCCACAGGTAATGCCACTGCAAAAACACGAGCAGGAGGCATTGCGAGCTGAGGGCTGCAATGACACCCGTTGGTGACAAATGAGACGAGGTGCGGGTGGACCGAAGGAGAGCAGCATGTTCGAGGCACACAGCGGCAGAAACAGCGAAGTGGAAGGAAGGTCGTCGAAAAGCCTCTGGGTCAAATGGCCGCCGTAGACGACACTACGTGCCGTGCGGTCCACATGGCGTCCCTGAAACACATCCATCTTTGCACTAGCCTGCCCTGTCGATGTTCTTTCAGCCGCTGCCCTGGGCCCCTTCTTGACCCCCGCACTCTCCATCCCTGCATCTTCATGGCTTTTGCCGGCGACAGAGCCCTGTAGCTATTGCAAAGCATACCCAGCACCCCGCACCTGCCCACCTCCCTGCACAAGTACCAACCCACCAATGAGGTCCGCATGAGTGGTCCCATTGCTGCCCCACTTCGTTGGTAACCCAGGCAGTGGAATCAAGCTCGGACCCTCTGTGTTCAGCCTACCATTTGCTGCGCTCGCCCTCCTCTCTGCCTCCCCGCCTCCCGCTCTCAGCGTCCACTCCTGGCCCTGGCCATCTACCTCCCCCTTCTGCCTCACAGGTTACACCCAAATCTCCGAAGTTGTCTGCGTTTGCACAGGCTCGGCAACCGGGCAATACTTCCGGAATTGAAGACCCGTGCGATGCCCGTTGAGACCAGAAGACTACGAGGAACATCCTTTGCTGGTGTTGTGGCAAAAGAAGTAGCCCTGCAATTATCACTTGCAGTCACATTTTTATCACAATCTGAACAGGAGCCGTCTGGTGGTGGTGGTGGTGGTGGGGGGGGGTGCTCGCCAAAACATAGCAATGCCACATGCAAAAACATACCATGAGATGTCAAAAATGAAGAACTTTTTGCCAAAGGCTGTGCGTTTCTGCGGAGACTGGGCGATTTTCCATTTAACTGTGGTTTCACAGATAAATCAGCAAAATTTAACGCCTGCTGCACTTGGCAAGGCTTGCAAACAGCGACGCTGCGACACAGTAACACTGCGGCATCATTCCCCGCGACTAGTTGAATACCTCACGCCCGTCACACAGGCGGCAAACAATCGCACTGCAATCATCGCACACCTCAAAATGATTATATAGCAGGCAGCATAGAAGCGTTGAGAGCCTGGACCCTTGAGGGATGCCACAACTCTGCCAGCAGAGACGCCCTCCTAAATACAATAAAAAAGGTTGCAACATCAATGCCTGACACTAACAGCCAAAACATTTATTTCAAGTATGGCCATGCCTTTGCAGTCTGAGTAAGACAACGCCCTGCTCGTGACACATACTCACATGCACCGCGCGCACACGCACGCAGACACAGAAAGACATCTGTCATCCAGTCACCACACATGCAACGATACGCACACACGAAACGCACGCATGCACACACACACCCGCACAGGTGTATGCGAGGATCTACGCATATTCACATGCACAAACCCAACATCATTATTGGTAGAACTAACAAATGACACCGCCATATGGGCTAAAGTGGCGTAACCACAACTATGCATCAGCACACATGATACAAATACCCAAAGAGAAACAGGCAGCACTACTCATTTCTCATACGCATACTTTGGCCAACATCAGACAAAGGACATGCAACTATGTGTATTTCTGCAGGAAGGTGCAAGGCAGTGTACAAACTGGTGTACAAACTGCAGATCATCGCCAAGGACAGCTACAGCCCATCTCCTCATTCGTGATGCAGCCAGATGGACCTCAATAAGCTTACTCCTGAGCCATAGCAAAACTCAATGGGTATGTAGAGCACCTATGTAGGGCACTTTGAACTGCAGAACTCAGTGCGAAAACTGCATAAACAGAAGATGACATGATGACGTGATATAATGATTCAAAATTGCCACAAACACCATATACTTCCCATTTGAAACGTTCAATCTACCTTCAAAAGAAGGAATCTGTGGTGCAACAAGTTTCTGTTGCATTTAGGAGCCACATTTTTATTAGCATGTTGCACCTTTTTTCAGTTTGAGAATGATAATACCACGCCAGTGTGTCACATTTTCACCATTATTGAAGACTGAAATCCGCATTTAAGGTTCACAGTTGGACATTTTACATCAAAATGCAGAAAGCAAAAATAATCATGACCAGTTTAGCACCACTCACAAGGTTTCATGCTATCCATCATCGGCTAAAGTCTGACATTTCGAATGCTTCAACCTTCTTACTGACACATACTTATCTATTACAGAGCGGTATCGAAGGATTGAAATCTAAAAATTAAGAGTTTTTCCGCTGTTTTCTCGTATTTTTCGGGTCAAAACAGGCTCTGGAGTACGTAAATATCAGTTCAACCAAATGCGATTGACCCGGAAAAATGGAAAAGAAGCAATTGCTCAAGGGACAGAATGACACTTCAAACAGTGCCTTAGGATATGGCCCAGTAACTGAGGAACACAAAGAGGCTTCACAACAGTACATGTTGTATTCTTCCTATAGCCATTTACCCATTAAATTTTACTGCAGCTCTGGAGCAAATTTACTAAGGTCCCTCAGTCAACTATTTCCAACTGAAATTTGCATTTCATAGCGAATGTGGTCAACGTATCCATTGCATTTTACTACCACTCTGGAGTAAATTTACTGAGGCCCCTCATTAAACATTTTCAATACAGCATGGTTGTTGATGAAATGCTGGATGTGGACCAGAAGGTGGACCATCCATTGGATATGCTCCCCTGAGCCTGTCCCAACACATCTTCATCTTGGTGCAGAAGCTGCAGCACACACCAAGGGTGCATATTTGGGCAGAGGGATGCTCTTCACAGCCTTGGACACAGGACTACCCATCAGTGCTTTTAGATTGCTAGCTCAGGGGATCCACATTCTTCAGCTTAGGATATGGTAAGACCATGCTTTCTTCCAAAAAATGGCTGCCCAATACCTCCCGAATAAAGGACTCCAATGCGGAGAGGAGTGACATGACTGCATAGCTCTTGCCGCATCGGGGATTCCAAAGCAGGGCTGATTGTAGGAGGAGTCACTACATGCACAATTGGGTTGACAATTGAACTCAGGGCGCCGGGGTTAGAGGTTGATTGGTTTTCGAAGGGGGTCTGGGAAAGGACCGATCTGATAATCCAGTCATCAGTCACTGTCAGTCTGGCACTGTCACTATCAGCCTGGCACTCAATTCGGGGGGCAAAAAAACGGTCCAAATCACTTGGTAGGTTTTTAGATCAAGGGCAGGCAGAAGCAACACATACTCCCATTGGAGGGCTTTTGTGATGTAAAATCTTCATTTCACGTGACGAAGTTTTTTGAAAATTGCCCCAGCCAACCCCCCAAACTGACTGTCCACCTTTTTTTGCGGGGCTGCGGGAATGGGGGTGGAGTCACCCGCCCTCCAGCTTTAGCCCGGGCCTCAATTGGTTTATATGTTTGCTCAGCCTTGTTTCGGCATCTTGCATTTGTTGCTTTTGGTGGCTGTGCTGCTCTCCTTTGCCCTCTCACAGGGTCTTCCTTGTGGTGTCTCTGTTTGGTGAATATCGTTTGCTAGCTGACGAGTGGACACTTTTTCAGGCACCATGTGCACCATTTGTGAAGACAAGAGGCCCACAAGGGATAACGCAACAAATAGATGTGAAAAACATCTACATACGGGTATAATCTACGTGAAAAAAAAAGTGCTACCAGGCATACAAAACTACAATTTGGCATTTTCTAGGATACTTGCCCAGTTGCACGCCACAAGGTGCACCACAGGGCACTCCGCAGGCGCCACAGGGTAAGAGCCCTTGAAGGGTCAAGGGGACTGATACGACAGGGTGAGACAGCTCATCAAGAGCACCGCTGCAACCAACACCAGAACCGCGTCATGTGTGACCACATGACCACACAAACACACACACACACACACGTAAACACTCAGCAATGTAGGTGATCAATGTGACACAAGCGGATGAGGGGAACAATGAACACAGTGCACATACAGCAAGCGCAGTGGACTCCTGGCTGCCATGGGCTACAAGGGTTTTTGGGCAGAAAAGCTCATATATCATGCAAGCTCTAAAAATTGTCAGGACATGTAGGTGAAGCAAAGAAGCAATTGCTAGCTTGTGGATAAAGCATCTGATCCCCAATGCACTACAAATTGGGCTCGATTCATGTAAACAGGGCCTTCTGCCGGTGTAGGCCATTGCATCCCCCCCCCCCCCCTGGGGAACCCACCAAACTCAACCACCCATGAACCAACCCCAAGACCCCACCCCAAGGAGGAAGGGAAGCCTGCTGATGTGTATGAGGTTTTTCATGCCCCCACAGACCTTGTCTGCACTGTTCACCATGGCTCTAAAAGAACATTTTCATTTATGCCCACCAGATTTTTTCTTTTTGCATTGACAAAAAGCAGCCTGCCAATGAGTGAAGCCTGGGTTTGCCAATCTTAGAGTGGGCCAGGCACAGCCCCGTATACCCTCGAAATCCCACCCCCTTTTCCCAGTTTGCTATGTGTTACCAAATTTCATTCGCCAGGGGAGCGTCAGATCTGTGAATGCACACCGCCACGCAGACCAGAGCTGGAGAGAGAGCTGAACAAGTTGTTTGCCAAGTTCCCTCACTGGGTCACTGCGGCGACCTTAATGCACAACTCACTCAACTGGTCCATCTTGCATGCTTTGCCCACAGAAAGAAGATAAATAGACTCACGACATGGCTGACACACCTACATTGATCACGTTACACCGTATGTGCCGTGTTAGCATTGTCAACAGATCACGCCTGCTCAGTGGAAAGTACTGCACCAAATCAACGAAAACTGTGAAAGCATTGTGCCGGCTCAGCAACTTCTTCTCCTTCCGCTCAATCACGGCTTGGAAGTTTCCAAATTGATCTCTGTAGATTGGCAGTGCTGCAGTGGCACCTCCACTAACACCTTTACTGAGACAACAATCAACCATGTGCTGCAAAACACAAGATTCCACTAAAAGTGGGATCCTCTGAAGCTGGTCATCGTGCATACACAACTGGCGCATGACTTGGATAAGGCACCCAGAGGGGTTTACTCCCAACACCATAATACAAAAATGTGGCAGAAACACGCACCCCATGAATAACAGCGTAATGCACATCAGACCTGGGCATGATGGCACTGTCGATGCGTGGGCAGCCGTCTGATAAGTGAAACTTTGAATACATGCACTTCAAGTATTCCTCCTCCTGCAGCAGAGGCTGGACCACATTCAACAACTTTGAATGAGGAATGGAGTCAAATGCGCCTTTGACGTCCATACTGCAAACGAATATGCAGATGGAGAACATAAAGGGGAACACAGAGAGATATACGTGCAGGAACACCGATAGGTGACCCCCACTGACCCTACCCTGGCACGTGCATCGTGCACGCTGCAACACTCTGTGGTGCCACTGGGGCATGGGAAGGTGCGCATGGGAAGGTGCTGACAGCATGGAAAAGGCTTGAAAAGTGTCCCATTCATCATTGTTTACCGCCACAAGGGTGCACAATGTAGCCAATCCGCCCACTTGTGCGCCAATTCTGATTTTGTCCCCCACTGTGAAGCGGTGGGGACCCAGGAGACGGCAGGGGTTCTGTAGCCCATCTGCCCACTTGTGGGCCTATTCTGATTTTGTCCCCCGCTCTACAGTGTTTGGGACCCTCAAGATGGCACGCGTTATGTAGCCAATATGCCCACTTGTGGGCCAATGCTGATTCTGTTCACCTCACTCATGCGTTGGGGACCCCTCAAACAGCCGGGGTTCTGTAGCCAATGCGCCCACTTGTGGGCCAATTCTGATTTCTCCTCCGCTATGAAGCGCCGCGGACCCCATAGACGGCAGGGAATATGCAGCAATTCCGCCCACTTGTAGGCCAATTCTAATTTTTTTGTCAAGTGATGAGCTCCCCCCAACGGCAGGGGTTATGTAGCCAATCCGCCCACTTGTGGGCCATTTCTGATTTTCACCCACGCTCTAGAGCGTTGGGGACCTCCCAGACGGGAGACGTTATTTAGCCACTCCACCCACTTGTGGGCCAGTTCTGATTTTGTCCCCGGCTCTCAAACGTTGCCCCCCCCCCCCCCCCACCATGGCTAGGGTTATGTCATCTTTTCGCCCACTTCTGGGGGATTTTTGAATTTGTGCCCCGCTTTATATGGTTGAGGACCCCCCAAACGGCAGGGGTTATGTAGCCAATCCGCCCACTTGTTGGCCATTCCTGATTTTGTCCCCCACTCTGAATCATTGGGTACCCGCCAGACAACAGGGTTGATGTAGCCAATCTGCCCGCTTGTGGGCTGATTCTAATTTTGTCCCCTGCTCTGAAGCGTTGCAAGCGTACACTAATTTTGTCCCCCGCTCTGAAGCGTTGCAAACGTAGCATAGGGGAGAGGTTATGTAGCCAATCCGCCCAATTGTGGGCCATCTCGGACTTTGTTCCCCGCTCTGAAGCGGTGGGCTATGTAGCTAAACCGCCCACTTGTGGGCGAATTCTGATTTTGTCCCCCGCTCGGGAGGTTTGGGGAACCCAGACGGCTGGGGTTATGTAGCCAATCCGCCGACTTGTGGGCCAATTCTGATTTTGTCCCACATTTTGAAGCGTCCAGGACCCCCCAAGTGGCAGACCTACGTCACCGTTTCGCTCACTTGTGCGTCAATTCTGATTTTGTCCCCCACTCGGAAGGGTTGGGGAACCCAGACGGCTAGGATTATGTAGCCAATCCGCCAACTTGTGGGCCAATTCTGATTTTGCCCCACATTTTGAAGCGTTCGGGACCCCCCAAGTGGCAGGCTTACGTCACCGTTTCGCTCACTTGTGAGCCAATTCTCATTTTGTCCGCCGCTCGGATGGTTTGGGGAGCCCCACATGGCGGGGTCTATCTAGCCCATCCGCCAACTTGTGGAGCAATTCTGATTTTGTTCTCTGATGTGAAGTGTTCGGGGACCCAGAGACGTCAGGGTTATGTAGCCAGTCCTCCCACTTGTGGGCCAATTCTGATTTTGTCCCCCGCTCAAAAGATAGGAAAGAGGGGTGGGGGGGAGGGCACCCGCAGGCCCGCTAGTGTGGGTGCCGTACCCACAGGGGCTTGAGAAAGGCGTGGTGGTGGGGACGGTGAAGGGGGGGGGCGGCACCGGGGACACACCGTACAACGTGGCAAGACAATTGCGCTTTGCCATCGCGGCGACAACCACGGCGCAGTGGCAAAAGGTGTAGGGGCGGGGGCGAAGCAACAGAGCAAGCCTCCCCCCACACAGGCAGACGAGGCGGCCAGCCACACCCCAACCCCCAAACCGACAGAGGCTGCCGTGAAGCCCGCCATCGGGTTCGCACCTGCGGAGCTGCGTCTGCGGCAGCCGCCACCGGGTCGGCCGAGGACCACGCCCAGGACACCCAAGCTCTTTGGGAGTCCCCATCGTCCCGTGAACGCCAAGGGACACCGGGGGCCCCTTTGGGTGTCCTTGGAGGACATCCATGTGACAATGGGGTTGCAGCGCGTGAAAGGTTGTTCTGTCTTGTGTGTGTGTGTGTGTGCTTACGTCAGTGGGAAGGGTGTTTAATTCTGAAAATTCAAACGTCAAAAAGAGTTCAAAAAACTTGTTTGAAGCAGCTCTCCTGGTTTTTGAACGCTTTTTACAAAGATTGAAAAGCGTGAAAAACACACACACACCCCGGCCCAAAAACCCACGGGCATCCCTTAAAAATCACAAAAAGCTGCCACGGCAATAGGTTGCATAATTGGTCAAAAACACTATGAAAGTTTTGAAAATAGCGTTCAAGCATCAAAAAACTCTGATTCCCTTGAACGACCTTGTGTTTCAAATAGGTTCCCGGGGCGGCGCCTGCGAGCTCCCAAACGCTTCAAAGCGGGCAACAACATCAAAATTGGCGCACAAGTGGATGGATAGGCTGCACATCACCTGCCGCTTGGGCGGTTCCCAACGCTTAGGAGCAGGGGACAAAATCAGAATTGGTCCACAAGTGGGCAGATTGGCTAAACAACCTTGGCCGTTTAGTCGGTCCCCAACCCTTCAAAGTGGGGGACCAAATCAGAATTGGCCCGCAAGTACGCAGATTGGCTACATAACCCCTGCCACCTGGGGGTCTGGAACTTTTCCGAACGGGGGACAAAATCAGAATTGCCCCACAACGACGTGGAATGGTGGCATAACCCTGGCCGTTGGGGGGGGGGGGGGGGGGGGTCCCAACGCTTCAGAATGGCAGACAAAATCAGATCTGGCGAATTGGCTACAAAAGCTCTCCCATATGGGAATCCCGAATGCTCTTACCGGTGACAACATGAGATGTGGCCCGCAATTGCGCGCATTGGCTACATAACCCCCACCGTCTTGGGGTCCCGAACCCTTCCGCGCGGGGAAAAAATTTAGAATTGGCCCACAAGTGGGCGGAATGGTCATAGAACCTTTGCGGCCTTCGGAGGTCCCCAATGCTTGCGAACGGGGGACAAAATCACATCTGGCGGACTGGGTACAAACCCTCACCCATTTGGGACGTTCCGAATGGTCTTACCAATGACAAAATGAGATGTGGCCCAAACTTGGACGGATTGGCTACACAACCCCCACCGTCTTGGTGTCTTGGGGCCCCAAACCCTTCCAAGCGGGGATGGGGGGATGTAATCTGTCTTGGCCCACAAGTGGGCGGAATGGTGACAGAAGCCTTGGCGTTTGGGAGGTCCCTAGTGCTTCACAACGGGGGACAAAGCCCGAAATGGCCACAAGTGGGTGGAATGGAGCTCCCCAACGCTTGGGAGAGGGGAAAAAACGGAATTTGCCCGCAAGTGGGTGGCTTGGCTACAAAAACTCCCTGCTCTGGGGGTCCCCAACACTTTGAAGCGGGGGACAAAATCAGAATTGGCCCACAAGTGGGTGTAATGGTGACAGAAATCGAGCCGTTTGGAGGGTCCCCAACAAAATCAGATTTGGCCCAAAAGTGGGCGGATTGGCTACATAACCCCTATCATATAGAAGCCACCCTACCCTTTAGAGTGGGGGACAAAGTCCAAAATGCGCCACAAGTGGGTGGAATGGGTGCATAACCTCTTCCCTGTAAGGGGTCCCCAACACTGCAGAGCGGGGGATAAAATAAGAATCAGCCCGCAAGTGGGCAGATTGGCGATATAACCCCTGTTTTCTTGGGGTTCCCCTGCGCTTCACATCGGGGGACAAAATCAAAGTTGCCCCACAAGTGGGCAGGTTTGCTACATAACTTATGATGAGGGGGTCCTAACTCTTCGCAACAGGGTACAAAACATAATTTGCCCACAAGTGGGCTGATTGGCGACATAATCCCTCCCCTAACGGGGGTCCCCATCGCTTCAGAGCGGGGAACAAAATCGGAATTCACCCCAAGTGGGCAGATTGGCTACATATCATCTTCTATTTGGGGGGTTCCCAACACTTTAAAGCGCGGCACAAAGTCCGAAGTGCCCCACAAGTGGGCGGATCGGGTACATAACCTCTCCCCTCTTGGAGGCTCCCAACACGGCGGAATGGCTACAATACCCTTGTCTTCTAGAAGCTCCACTACGCTTCAAAGCGTGGGACAAAGCCCAAAATTGTCCAAAAGTGGGCTGGTTGGCTACATGACCTCTCCCGTCATGGGACGTCCCCACGCTTTAGAGCCGAGGACAAAATCAGCATTCGCCCACAAGTGGGCGAATTGGCTATATAACCCATGCCGTCTCGGAGGTTCCCAACGCCTTAGAGCGGGGGACGAAATCGGAACTGCCCCACAAGTGGGCGGTCTGGTGACATAACCCCGGCCGTTTGTTGGGTCCCCATGCTTCAGAGCGGGGGACAAAGTCGCAATTGGCCCACAAGTTGGCGGATTGGCGACATAACCCCTGCTGTCTAGGAGTTCCTTGACGCTTCAGAGCGGGAGACAAAGTCCGGAATGGCCCACGAGTGGGCGAATTGGGTACATAACCTCTTCCGCTTCGGAGGTCCCTATCACTTTAGCGCGGGGAACAAAATCAGATTTGTCCCACAAGTGGGCGGGCTGCCTACATACCATTTGCCGTTGGGGGGTCCCCAAGGCATTGGAGCGCGAGACAAAGTCCGAAATGGCCCACAAGTGGGCAGATTGCATACATAACCCCTGCTGCCTAGGAGGTCCCCACCGGTTCAGCGCGGGGAACAACATCAGAATTAGCCCACAAGTGGGTGGATTGGCTATGTGACCTCCCCCATTTGGGGGTTCCCAACCCTTTTGAGCAAGGGACAAAATCAGAATTGGCCCACAAGTGGATGGACTCGGTACATGACGCCTAACGTCTCTGAGGTTCCCATTGCTTTAGAACTCGGGACGAAATCAGAATTGGGCCACAAGTGGGTGGATTGGCTGCATATCATCTGCTGTTGCGGGGGTCCCCAACGCTTTGGAGCGGGAGACAAAGTCCGAAATGCCCCACAAATGGGTAGATTGCGTACATAACCTCTGCTGCCTGGGAGGTCCCCACCGCTTCAGCACGGGGAACAACATCATAATTGGCCCTAGGCGGATTGGCTATGTGACCTCCCCCATTTGGGGGTTCCCAACCCTCTTGGCTGCCCCTCCCCGGCCCCCTTTGCTGCCACCTGCTTCTGCTTTTCCTCCACTACCCCCTTTGCACCCTCCCTCCCGCCCCTCCCTTGTGGTCTGCCCCTTCCGCTTCGTTGCCGCCTTCTTCCTATTTGGCGGCTTTGGCGGGTTAGGGTTCACCTCCTCCACCTCCTTGCTGGAGCTCACGGTGGTGCTCCAGCTCGAAGAGGAAGAGTAGGTGCTCGGCTAGCGGGGCCGCTTTTGCCCGCGCACCCGCCCCTCATCATCGACTCGAACTTGAGTCGCTCTGGCGCGGCGGGTGGCGAGCTTTTCTCCGCCTTGACGGTGGTTGGCGCGAGGGCCGCCACCCCCCCATCCCCGCTTGGAAGGGTTTGGGGCCCCAAGACACCAAGACGGTGGGGGTTATGTAGCCAATCCGTCCAAGTTTGGGCCACATCTCATTTTGTCATTAGTAAGACCATTCGGAACGTCCCAAATGGGTGAGGGTTTGTACCCAGTCCGCTAGATGTGATTTTGTCCCCCGTTCGCAAGCATTGGGGACCTCCGAAGGCCGCAAAGGTTCTATGACCATTCCGCCCACTTGTGGGCCAATTCTAAATTTTTTCCCCGCGCGGAAGGGTTCGGGACCCCAAGACGGTGGGGGTTATGTAGCCAATGCGCGCAATTGCGGGCCACATCTCATGTTGTCACCGGTAAGAGCATTCGGGATTCCCATATGGGAGAGCTTTTGTAGCCAATTCGCCAGATCTGATTTTGTCTGCCATTCTGAAGCGTTGGGACCCCCACCCCCCAACGGCCAGGGTTATGCCACCATTCCACGTCGTTGTGGGGCAATTCTGATTTTGTCCCCCGTTCGGAAAAGTTCTAGACCCCCGGGTGGCAGGGGTTATGTAGCCAATCTGCGTACTTGCGGGCCAATTCTGATTTGGTCCCCCACTTTGAAGGGTTGGGGACCGACTAAACGGCCAAGGTTGTTTAGCCAATCTGCCCACTTGTGGACCAATTCTGATTTCGTCCCCTGCTCCTAAGCGTTGGGAACCGCCCAAGCGGCAGGTGATGTGCAGCCTATCCATCCACTTGTGCACCAATTTTGATGTTGTTGCCCGCTTTGAAGCGTTTGGGAGCTCGCAGGCGCCGCCCCGGGAACCTATTTGAAACACAAGGTCGTTCAAGGGAATCAGAGTTTTTTGATGCTTGAACGCTATTTTCAAAACTTTCATAGTGCTTTTGACCAATTATGCAACCTATTGCCGTGGCAGCTTTTTGTGATTTTTAAGGGATGCCCGTGGGTTTTTGGGCCGGGGTGTGTGTGTGTTTTTCACGCTTTTCAATCTTTGTAAAAAGCGTTCAAAAACCAGGAGAACTGCTTCAAACAAGTTTTTTGAACTCTTTTTGACGTTTGAATTTTCAGAATTAAACACCCTTCCCACTGACGTAAGCACACACACACACACACAAGACAGAACAACCTTTCACGCGCTGCAACCCCATTGTCACATGGATTTCCTCCAAGGACACCCAAAGGGGCCCCCGGTGTCCCTTGGCGTTCGCGGGACGATGGGGACTCCCAAAGAGCTTGGGTGTCCTGGGCGTGGTCCTCGGCCGACCCGGTGGCGGCTGCCGCAGACGCAGCTCCGCAGGTGCGAACCCGATGGCGGGCTTCACGGCGGCCTCTGTTGGTTTGGGGGTTGGGGTGTGGCTGGCCGCCTCGTCTGCCTGTGTGGGGGGAGGCTTGCTCTGTTGTTTCGCCCCCGCCCCTACACCTTTTGCTACTGCGCCGGGGTTGTCGCCGCGATGGCAAAGCACAATTGTCTTGCCACGTTGTACGGTGTGTCCCCGGTGCCGCCCCCCCCCTTCACCGTCCCCACCACCACGCCTTTCTCAAGCCCCTGTGGGTACGGCACCCACACTAGCGAGCCTGCGGGTGCCCTCCCCCCCACCCCTCTTTCCTATCACCTCCTCTTGGCTGCCCCTCCCCGGCCCCCTTTGCTGCCACCTGCTTCTACTTTTCCTCTACTACCCCCTTTGCACCCTCCCTCCCGCCCCTCCCTTGTGGTCTGCCCCTTCCGCTTCGTTGCCGCCTTCTTCCTATTTGGCGGCTTTGGCGGGTTAGGGTTCACCTCCTCCACCTCCTTGCTGGAGCTCACGGTGGTGCTCCAGCTCGAAGAGGAAGAGTAGGTGCTCGGCTAGCGGGGCCGCTTTTGCCCGCGCACCCGCCCCTCATCATCCGACTCGAACTTGAGTCGCTCTGGCGGGGCGGGTGGCGAGCTTTCCTCCGCCTTGACGGTGGTTGGCGCGAGGGCCGCCACCCCCCCATCCCCGCTTGGAAGGGTTTGGGGCCCCAAGACACCAAGACGGTGGGGGTTATGTAGCCAATCCGTCCAAGTTTGGGCCACATCTCATTTTGTCATTGGTAAGACCATTCGGAACGTCCCAAATGGGTGAGGGTTTGTACCCAGTCCGCCAGATCTGATTTTGTCCCCCGTTCGCAAGCATTGGGGACCTCCGAAGGCCGCAAAGGTTCTATGACCATTCCGCCCACTTGTGGGCCAATTCTAAATTTTTTCCCCGCGCGGAAGGGTTCGGGACCCCAAGACGGTGGGGGTTATGTAGCCAATGCGCGCAATTGCGGGCCATATCTCATGTTGTCACCGGTAAGAGCATTCGGGATTCCCATATGGGAGAGCTTTTGTAGCCAATTCGCCAGATCTGATTTTGTCTGCCATTCTGAAGCGTTGGGGACCCCCCCCCCCCCAACGGCCAGGGTTATGCCACCATTCCACGTCGTTGTGGGGCAATTCTGATTTTGTCCCCCGTTCGGAAAAGTTCTAGACCCCCGGGTGGCGGGGGTTATGTAGCCAATCTGCGTACTTGCGGGCCAATTCTGATTTGGTCCCCCACTTTGAAGGGTTGGGGACCGACCAAACGGCCAAGGTTGTTTAGCCAATCTACCCACTTGTGGACCAATTCTGATTTTGCCCCCTGCTCCAAAGCGTTGGGAACCGCCCAAGCGGCAGGTGATGTGCAGCCTATCCATCCACTTGTGCGCCAATTTTGATGTTGTTGCCCGCTTTGAAGCGTTTGGGAGCTCGCAGGCGCCGCCCCGGGAACCTATTTGAAACACAAGGTCGTTCAAGGGAATCAGAGTTTTTTGATGCTTGAACGCTATTTTCAAAACTTTCATAGTGTTTTTGACCAATTATGCAACCTATTGCCGTGGCAGCTTTTTGTGATTTTTAAGGGTTGCCCGTGGGTTTTTGGGCCGGGGTGTGTGTGTGTTTTTCACGCTTTTCAATCTTTGTAAAAAGCGTTCAAAAACCAGGAGAACTGCTTCAAACAAGTTTTTTGAACTCTTCCCACCCTTCCCACTGACGTAAGCACACACACACACACACACACAAGACAGAACAACCTTTCACGCGCTGCAACCCCATTGTCACATGGATGTCCTCCAAGGACACCCAAAGGGGCCCCCGGTGTCCCTTGGCGTTCGCGGGACGATGGGGACTCCCAAAGAGCTTGGGTGTCCTGGGCGTGGTCCTCGGCCGACCCGGTGGCGGCTGCCGCAGACGCAGCTCCGCAGGTGCGAACCCGATGGCGGGCTTCACGGCGGCCTCTGTCGGTTTGGGGGTTGGGGTGTGGCTGGCCGCCTTGTCTGCCTGTGTGGGGGGAGGCTTGCTCTGTTGCTTCGCCCCCGCCCCTACACCTTTTGCCACTGCGCCGTGGTTGTCGCCGCGATGGCAAAGCACAATTGTCTTGCCACGTTGTACGGTGTGTCCCCGGTGCCGCCCCCCCCCTTCACCGTCCCCACCACCACGCCTTTCTCAAGCCCCTGTGGGTACGGCACCCACACTAGCGGGCCTGCGGGTGCCCTCCCCCCCACCCCTCTTTCCTATCACCTCCTCTTGGCTGCCCCTCCCCGGCCCCCTTTGCTGCCACCTGCTTCTGCTTTTCCTCTACTACCCCCTTTGCACCCTCCCTCCCGCCCCTCCCTTGTGGTCTGCCCCTTCCGCTTCGTTGCCGCCTTCTTCCTATTCGGCGGCTTTGGCGGGTTAGGGTTCACCTCCTCCACCTCCTTGCTGGAGCTCACGGTGGTGCTCGAGCTCGAAGAGGAAGAGTAGGTGCTCGGCTAGCGGGGCCGCTTTTGCCCGCGCACCCGCCCCTCATCATCCGACTCGAACTTGAGTCGCTCTGGCGGGGCGGGTGGCGAGCTTTTCTCCGCCTTGACGGTGGTTGGCGCGAGGGCCGCCACCCCCCCATCCCCGCTTGGAAGGGTTTGGGGCCCCAAGACACGAAGACGGTGGGGGTTATGTAGCCAATCCGTCCAAGTTTGGGCCACATCTCATTTTGTCATTGGTAAGACCATTCGGAACGTCCCAAATGGGTGAGGGTTTGTACCCAGTCCGCCAGATGTGATTTTGTCCCCCGTTCGCAAGCATTGGGGACCTCCGAAGGCCGCAAAGGTTCTATGACCATTCCGCCCACTTGTGGGCCAATTCTAATTTTTTTCCCCGCGCGGAAGGGTTCGGGACCCCAAGACGGTGGGGGTTATGTAGCCAATGCGCGCAATTGCGGGCCATATCTCATGTTGTCACCGGTAAGAGCATTCGGGATTCCCATATGGGAGAGCTTTTGTAGCCAATTCGCCAGATCTGATTTTGTCTGCCATTCTGAAGCGTTGGGGACCCCCCCCCCCCCCAACGGCCAGGGTTATGCCACCATTCCACGTCGTTGTGGGGCAATTCTGATTTTGTCCCCCGTTCGGAAAAGTTCCAGACCCCCGGGTGGCGGGGGTTATGTAGCCAATCTGCGTACTTGCGGGCCAATTCTGATTTGGTCCCCCACTCTGAAGGGTTGGGGACCGACTAAACGGCCAAGGTTGTTTAGCCAATCTGCCCACTTGTGGACCAATTCTGATTTTGTCCCCTGCTCCAAAGCGTTGGGAACCGCCCAAGCGGCAGGTGATGTGCAGCCTATCCACCCACTTGTGCGCCAATTTTGATGTTGTTGCCCGCTTTGAAGCGTTTGGGAGCTCGCAGGCGCCGCCCCGGGAACCTATTTGAAACACAAGGTCGTTCAAGGGAATCAGAGTTTTTTGATGCTTGAACGCTATTTTCAAAACTTTCATAGTGTTTTTGACCAATTATGCAACCTATTGCCGTGGCAGCTTTTTGTGATTTTTAAGGGATGCCCGTGGGTTTTTGGGCCGGGGTGTGTGTGTGTTTTTCACGCTTTTCAATCTTTGTAAAAAGCGTTCAAAAACCAGGAGAACTGCTTCAAACAAGTTTTTTGAACTCTTTTTGACGTTTGAATTTTCAGAATTAAACACCCTTCCCACTGACGTAAGCACACACACACACACACACACAAGACACAACAACCTTTCACGCGCTGCAACCCCATTGTCACATGGATGTCCTCCAAGGACACCCAAAGGGGCCCCCGGTGTCCCTTGGCGTTCGCGGGACGATGGGGACTCCCAAAGACCTTGGGTGTCCTGGGCGTGGTCCTCGGCCGACCCGGTGGCGGCTGCCGCAGACGCAGCTCCGCAGGTGCGAACCCGATGGCGGGCTTCACGGCGGCCTCTGTCGGTTCGGGGGTTGGGGTGTGGCTGGCCGCCTCGTCTGCCTGTGTGGGGGGAGGCTTGCTCTGTTGCTTCGCCCCCGCCCCTACACCTTTTGCCACTGCGCCGTGGTTGTCGCCGCGATGGCAAAGCACAATTGTCTTGCCACGTTGTACGGTGTGTCCCCGGTGCTCCCCCCCCCCCCTTCACCGTCCCCACCACCACGCCTTTCTCAAGCCCCTGTGGGTACGGCACCCACACTAGCGGGCCTGCGGGTGCCCTCCCCCCCACCCCTCTTTCCTATCACCTCCTCTTGGCTGCCCCTCCCCGGCCCCCTTTGCTGCCACCTGCTTCTGCTTTTCCTCTACTACCCCCTTTGCACCCTCCCTCCCGCCCCTCCCTTGTGGTCTGCCCCTTCCGCTTCGTTGCCGCCTTCTTCCTATTTGGCGGCTTTGGCGGGTTAGGGTTCACCTCCTCCACCTCCTTGCTGGAGCTCACGGTGGTGCTCGAGCTCGAAGAGGAAGAGTAGGTGCTCGGCTAGCGGGGCCGCTTTTGCCCGCGCACCCGCCCCTCATCATCCGACTCGAACTTGAGTCGCTCTGGCGGGGCGGGTGGCGAGCTTTTCTCCGCCTTGACGGTGGTTGGCGCGAGGGCCGCCACCCCCCCATCCCCGCTTGGAAGGGTTTGGGGCCCCAAGACACCAAGACGGTGGGGGTTATGTAGCCAATCCGTCCAAGTTTGGGCCACATCTCATTTTGTCATTGGTAAGACAATTCGGAACGTCCCAAATGGGTGAGGGTTTGTACCCAGTCCGCTAGATGTGATTTTGTCCCCCGTTCGCAAGCATTGGGGACCTCCGAAGGCCGCAAAGGTTCTATGACCATTCCGCCCACTTGTGGGCCAATTCTAAATTTTTTCCCCGCGCGGAAGGGTTCGGGACCCCAAGACGGTGGGGGTTATGTAGCCAATGCGCGCAATTGCGGGCCACATCTCATGTTGTCACCGGTAAGAGCATTCGGGATTCCCATATGGGAGAGCTTTTGTAGCCAATTCGCCAGATCTGATTTTGTGTGCCATTCTGAAGCGTTGGGACCCCCACCCCCCAACGGCCAGGGTTATGCCACCATTCCACGTCGTTGTGGGGCAATTCTGATTTTGTCCCCCGTTCGGAAAAGTTCCAGACCCCCGGGTGGCAGGGGTTATGTAGCCAATCTGCGTACTTGCGGGCCAATTCTGATTTGGTCCCCCACTTTGAAGGGTTGGGGACCGACTAAACGGCCAAGGTTGTTTAGCCAATGTGCCCACTTGTGGACCAATTCTGATTTCGTCCCCTGCTCCAAAGCGTTGGGAACCGCCCAAGCGGCAGGTGATGTGCAGCCTATCCACCCACTTGTGCGCCAATTTTGATGTTGTTGCCCGCTTTGAAGCGTTTGGGAGCTCGCAGGCGCCGCCCCGGGAACCTATTTGAAACACAAGGTCGTTCAAGGGAATCAGAGTTTTTTGATGCTTGAACGCTATTTTCAAAACTTTCATAGTGTTTTTGACCAATTATGCAACCTATTGCCGTGGCAGCTTTTTGTGATTTTTAAGGGATGCCCGTGGGTTTTTGGGCCGGGGTGTGTGTGTGTTTTTCACGCTTTTCAATCTTTGTAAAAAGCGTTCAAAAACCAGGAGAACTGCTTCAAACAAGTTTTTTGAACTCTTTTTGACGTTTGAATTTTCAGAAATAAACACCCTTCCCACTGACGTAAGCACACACACACACACACACAAGACAGAACAACCTTTCACGCGCTGCAACCCCATTGTCACATGGATGTCCTCCTAGGACACCCAAAGGGGCCCCCGGTGTCCCTTGGCGTTCGCGGGACGATGGGGACTCCCAAAGAGCTTGGGTGTCCTGGGCGTGGTCCTTGGCCGACCCGGTGGCGGCTGCCGCAGACGCAGCTCCGCAGGTGCGAACCCGATGGCGGGCTTCACGGCGGCCTCTGTTGGTTTGGGGGTTGGGGTGTGGCTGGCCGCCTCGTTTGCCTGTGTGGGGGGAGGCTTGCTCTGTTGCTTCGCCCCCGCCCCTACACCTTTTGCCACTGCGCCGTGGTTGTCGCCGCGATGGCAAAGCACAATTGTCTTGCCACGTTGTACGGTGTGTCCCCGGTGCCGCCCCCCCCCCCCCTTCACCGTCCCCACCACCACGCCTTTCTCAAGCCCCTGTGGGTACGGCACCCACACTAGCGGGCCTGCGGGTGCCCTCCCCCCCACCCCTCTTTCCTATCACCTCCTCTTGGCTGCCCCTCCCCGGCCCCCTTTGCTGCCACCTGCTTCTGCTTTTCCTCCACTACCCCCTTTGCACCCTCCCTCCCGCCCCTCCCTTGTGGTCTGCCCCTTCCGCTTCGTTGCCGCCTTCTTCCTATTTGGCGGCTTTGGCGGGTTAGGGTTCACCTCCTCCACCTCCTTGCTGGAGCTCACGGTGGTGCTCGAGCTCGAAGAGGAAGAGTAGGTGCTCGGCTAGCGGGGCCGCTTTTGCCCGCGCACCCGCCCCTCATCATCCGACTCGAACTTGAGTCGCTCTGGCGGGGCGGGTGGCGAGCTTTTCTCCGCCTTGACGGTGGTTGGCGCGAGGGCCGCCACCCCCCCATCCCCGCTTGGAAGGGTTTGGGGCCCCAAGACACCAAGACGGTGGGGGTTATGTAGCCAATCCGTCCAAGTTTGGGCCACATCTCATTTTGTCATCCGTAAGACCATTCGGAACGTCCCAAATGGGTGAGGGTTTGTACCCAGTCCGCCAGATGTGATTTTGTCCCCCGTTCGCAAGCATTGGGGACCTCCGAAGGCCGCAAAGGTTCTATGACCATTCCGCCCACTTGTGGGCCAATTCTAGTTTTTTTCCCCGCGCGGAAGGGTTCGGGACCCCAAGACGGTGGGGGTTATGTAGCCAATGCGCGCAATTGCGGGCCATATCTCATGTTGTCACCGGTAAGAGCATTCGGGATTCCCATATGGGAGAGCTTTTGTAGCCAATTCGCCAGATCTGATTTTGTCTGCCATTCTGAAGGGTTGGGGACCCCCCCCCCCCCCCCAACGGCCAGGGTTATGCCACCATTCCACGTCGTTGTGGGGCAATTCTGATTTTGTCCCCCGTTCGGAAAAGTTCCAGACCCCCGAGTGGCGGGGGTTATGTAGCCAATCTGCGTACTTGCGGGCCAATTCTGATTTGGTCCCCCACTTTGAAGGGTTGGGGACCGACTAAACGGCCAAGGTTGTTTAGCCAATCTGCCCACTTGTGGACCAATTCTGATTTCGTCCTCTGCTCCAAAGCGTTGGGAACCGCCCAAGCGGCAGGTGATGTGCAGCCTATCCACCCACTTGTGCGCCAATTTTGATGTTGTTGCCCGCCTTGAAGCGTTTGGGAGCTCGCAAGCGCCGCCCCGGGAACCTATTTGAAACACAAGGTCGTTCAAGGGAATCAGAGTTTTTTGATGCTTGAACGCTATTTTCAAAACTTTCATAGTGTTTTTGACCAATTATGCAACCTATTGCCGTGGCAGCTTTTTGTGATTTTTAAGGGATGCCCGTGGGTTTTTGGGCCGGGGTGTGTGTGTGTTTTTCACGCTTTTCAATCTTTGTAAAAAGCGTTCAAAAACCAGGAGAACTGCTTCAAACAAGTTTTTTGAACTCTTTTTGACGTTTGAATTTTCAGAATTAAACACCCTTCCCACTGACGTAAGCACACACACACACACACACACACACACAAGACAGAACAACCTTTCACGCGCTGCAACCCCATTGTCACATGGATGTCCTCCAAGGACACCCAAAGGGGCCCCCGGTGTGCCTTGGCGTTCGCGGGACGATGGGGACTCCCAAAGAGCTTTGGTGTCCTGGGCGTGGTCCTCGGCCGACCCGGTGGCGGCTGCCGCAGACGCAGCTCCGCAGGTGCGAACCCGATGGCGGGCTTCACGGCGGCCTCTGTCGGTTTGGGGGTTGGGGTGTGGCTGGCCGCCTCGTCTGCCTGTGTGGGGGGAGGCTTGCTCTGTTGCTTCGCCCCCGCCCCTACACCTTTTGCCACTGCGCCGTGGTTGTCGCCGCGATGGCAAAGCACAATTGTCTTGCCACGTTGTACGGTGTGTCCCCGGTGCCGCCCCCCCCCTTCACCGTCCCCACCACCACGCCTTTCTCAAGCCCCTGTGGGTACGGCACCCACACTAGCGAGCCTGCGGGTGCCCTCCCCCCCACCCCTCTTTCCTATCACCTCCTCTTGGCTGCCCCTCCCCGGCCCCCTTTGCTGCCACCTGCTTCTGCTTTTCCTCCACTACCCCCTTTGCACCCTCCCTCCCGCCCCTCCCTTGTGGTCTGCCCCTTCCGCTTCGTTGCCGCCTTCTTCCTATTTGGCGGCTTTGGCGGGTTAGGGTTCACCTCCTCCACCTCCTTGCTGGAGCTCACGGTGGTGCTCGAGCTCGAAGAGGAAGAGTAGGTGCTCGGCTAGCGGGGCCGCTTTTGCCCGCGCACCCGCCCCTCATCATCCGACTCGAACTTGAGTCGCTCTGGCGGGGCGGGTGGCGAGCTTTTCTCCGCCTTGACGGTGGTTGGCGCGAGGGCTGCCACCCCCCCATCCCCGCTTGGAAGGGTTTGGGGCCCCAAGACACCAAGACGGTGGGGGTTATGTAGCCAATCCGTCCAAGTTTGGGCCACATCTCATTTTGTCATCGGTAAGACCATTTGGAACGTCCCAAATGGGTGAGGGTTTGTACCCAGTCCGCCAGATGTGATTTTGTCCCCCGTTCGCAAGCATTGGGGACCTCCGAAGGCCGCAAAGGTTCTATGACCATTCCGCCCACTTGTGGGCCAATTCTAAATTTTTTCCCCGCGCGGAAGGGTTCGGGACCCCAAGACGGTGGGGGTTATGTAGCCAATGCGCGCAATTGCGGGCCATATCTCATGTTGTCACCGGTAAGAGCATTCGGGATTCCCATATGGGAGAGCTTTTGTAGCCAATTCGCCAGATCTGATTTTGTCTGCCATTCTGAAGCGTTGGGGACCCCCCCCCCCCAACGGCCAGGGTTATGCCACCATTCCACGTCGTTGTGGGGCAATTCTGATTTTGTCCCCCGTTCGGAAAAGTTCCAGACCCCCGGGTGGCGGGGGTTATGTAGCCAATCTGCGTACTTGCGGGCCAATTCTGATTTGGTCCCCCACTTTGAAGGGTTGGGGACCGACTAAACGGCCAAGGTTGTTTAGCCAATCTACCCACTTGTGGACCAATTCTGATTTCGTCCCCTGCTCCAAAGCGTTGGGAACCGCCCAAGCGGCAGGTGATGTGCAGCCTATCCACCCACTTGTGCGCCAATTTTGATGTTGTTGCCCGCTTTGAAGCGTTTGGGAGCTCGCAGGCGCCGCCCCGGGAACCTATTTGAAACACAAGGTCGTTCAAGGGAATCAGAGTTTTTTGATGCTTGAACGCTATTTTCAAAACTTTCATAGTGTTTTTGACCAATTATGCAACCTATTGCCGTGGCAGCTTTTTGTGATTTTTAAGGGATGCCCGTGGGTTTTTGGGCCGGGGTGTGTGTGTGTTTTTCACGCTTTTCAATCTTTGTAAAAAGCGTTCAAAAACCAGGAGACCTGCTTCAAACAAGTTTTTGAACTCTTTTTGACGTTTGAATTTTCAGAATTAAACACCCTTCCCACTGACGTAAGCACACACACACACACACACACAAGACAGAACAACCTTTCACGCGCTGCAACCCCATTGTCACATGGATGTCCTCCAAGGACACCCAAAGGGGCCCCCGGTGTCCCTTGGCGTTCGCGGGACGATGGGGACTCCCAAAGAGCTTGGGTGTCCTGGGCGTGGTTCTCGGCCGACCCGGTGGCGGCTGCCGCAGACGCAGCTCCGCAGGTGCGAACCCGATGGCGGGCTTCACGGCGGCCTCTGTCGGTTCGGGGGTTGGGGTGTGGCTGGCCGCCTCGTCTGCCTGTGTGGGGGGAGGCTTGCTCTGTTGCTTCGCCCCCGCCCCTACACCTTTTGCCACTGCGCCGTGGTTGTCGCCGCGATGGCAAAGCACAATTGTCTTGCCACGTTGTACGGTGTGTCCCCGGTGCCGCCCCCCCCCTTCACCGTCCCCACCACCACGCCTTTCTCAAGCCCCTGTGGGTACGGCACCCACACTAGCGGGCCTGCGGGTGCCCTCCCCCCCACCCCTCTTTCCTATCACCTCCTCTTGGCTGCCCCTCCCCGGCCCCCTTTGCTGCCACCTGCTTCTGCTTTTCCTCTACTACCCCCTTTGCACCCTCCCTCCCGCCCCTCCCTTGTGGTCTGCCCGTTCCGCTTCGTTGCCGCCTTCTTCCTATTTGGCGGCTTTGGCGGGTTAGGGTTCACCTCCTCCACCTCCTTGCTGGAGCTCACGGTGGTGCTCGAGCTCGAAGAGGAAGAGTAGGTGGTCGGCTAGCGGGGCCGCTTTTGCCCGCGCACCCGCCCCTCATCATCCGACTCAAACTTGAGTCGCTCTGGCGGGGCGGGTGGCGAGCTTTTCTCCGCCTTGACGGTGGTTGGCGCGAGGGCCGCCACCCCCCCATCCCCGCTTGGAAGGGTTTGGGGCCCCAAGACACCAAGACGGTGGGGGTTATGTAGCCAATCCGTCCAAGTTTGGGCCACATCTCATTTTGTCATTGGTAAGACCATTCGGAACGTCCCAAATGGGTGAGGGTTTGTACCCAGTCCGCCAGATGTGATTTTGTCCCCCGTTCGCAAGCATTGGGGACCTCCGAAGGCCGCAAAGGTTCTATGACCATTCCGCCCACTTGTGGGCCAATTCTAAATTTTTTCCCCGCGCGGAAGGGTTCGGGACCCCAAGACGGTGGGGGTTATGTAGCCAATGCGCGCAATTGCGGGCAATATCTCATGTTGTCACCGGTAAGAGCATTCGGGATTCCCATATGGGAGAGCTTTTGTAGCCAATTCGCCAGATCTGATTTTGTCTGCCATTCTGAAGCGTTGGGGACCCCGCCCCCCCCCCCAACGGCCAGGGTTATGCCACCATTCCACGTCGTTGTGGGGCAATTCTGATTTTGTCCCCCGTTCGGAAAAGTTCCAGACCCCCGGGTGGCGGGGGTTATGTAGCCAATCTGCGTACTTGCGGGCCAATTCTGATTTGGTCCCCCACTTTGAAGGGTTGGGGACCGACCAAACGGCCAAGGTTGTTTAGCCAATCTACCCACTTGTGGACCAATTCTGATTTTGTCCCCTGCTCCAAAGCGTTGGGAACCGCCCAAGCGGCAGGTGATGTGCAGCCTATCCACCCACTTGTGCGCCAATTTTGATGTTGTTGCCCGCTTTGAAGCGTTTGGGAGCTCGCAGGCGCCGCCCCGGGAACCTATTTGAAACACAAGGTCGTTCAAGGGAATCAGAGTTTTTTGATGCTTGAACGCTATTTTCAAAACTTTCATAGTGTTTTTGACCAATTATGCAACCTATTGCCGTGGCAGCTTTTTGTGATTTTTAAGGGTTGCCCGTGGGTTTTTGGGCCGGGGTGTGTGTGTGTTTTTCACGCTTTTCAATCTTTGTAAAAAGCGTTCAAAAACCAGGAGAACTGCTTCAAACAAGTTTTTTGAACTCTTCCCACCCTTCCCACTGACGTAAGCACACACACACACACACACACAAGACAGAACAACCTTTCACGCGCTGCAACCCCATTGTCACATGGATGTCCTCCAAGGACACCCAAAGGGGCCCCCGGTGTCCCTTGGCGTTCGCGGGACGATGGGGACTCCCAAAGAGCTTGGGTGTCCTGGGCGTGGTCCTCGGCCGACCCGGTGGCGGCTGCCGCAGACGCAGCTCCGCAGGTGCGAACCCGATGGCGGGCTTCACGGCGGCCTCTGTTGGTTTGGGGGTTGGGGTGTGGCTGGCCGCCTCGTCTGCCTGTGTGGGGGGAGGCTTGCTCTGTTGCTTCGCCCCCGCCCCTACACCTTTTGCCACTACGCCGTGGTTGTCGCCGCGATGGCAAAGCACAATTGTCTTGCCACGTTGTACGGTGTGTCCCCGGTGCCGCCCCCCCCCCCTTCACCGTCCCCACCACCACGCCTTTCTCAAGCCCCTGTGGGTACGGCACCCACACTAGCGGGCCTGCGGGTGCCCTCCCCCCCACCCTTCTTTCCTATCACCTCCTCTTGGCTGCCCCTCCCCGGCCCCCTTTGCTGCCACCTGCTTCTGCTTTTCCTCTACTACCCCCTTTGCACCCTCCCTCCCGCCCCTCCCTTGTGGTCTGCTCCTTCCGCTTCGTTGCCGCCTTCTTCCTATTTGGCGGCTTTGGCGGGTTAGGGTTCACCTCCTCCACCTCCTTGCTGGAGCTCACGGTGGTGCTCGAGCTCGAAGAGGAAGAGTAGGTGCTCGGCTAGCGGGGCCGCTTTTGCCCGCGCACCCGCCCCTCATCATCCGACTCAAACTTGAGTCGCTCTGGCGGGGCGGGTGGCGAGCTTTTCTCCGCCTTGACGGTGGTTGGCGCGAGGGCCGCCACCCCCCCATCCCCGCTTGGAAGGGTTTGGGGCCCCAAGACACCAAGACGGTGGGGGTTATGTAGCCAATCCGTCCAAGTTTGGGCCACATCTCATTTTGTCATTGGTAAGACCATTCGGAACGTCCCAAATGGGTGAGGGTTTGTACCCAGTCCGCCAGATGTGATTTTGTCCCCCGTTCGCAAGCATTGGGGACCTCCGAAGGCCGCAAAGGTTCTATGACCATTCCGCCCACTTGTGGGCCAATTCTAAATTTTTTCCCCGCGCGGAAGGGTTCGGGACCCCAAGACGGTGGGGGTTATGTAGCCAATGCGCGCAATTGCGGGCAATATCTCATGTTGTCACCGGTAAGAGCATTCGGGATTCCCATATGGGAGAGCTTTTGTAGCCAATTCGCCAGATCTGATTTTGTCTGCCATTCTGAAGCGTTGGGGACCCCCCCCCCCCAACGGCCAGGGTTATGCCACCATTCCACGTCGTTGTGGGGCAATTCTGATTTTGTCCCCCGTTCGGAAAAGTTCCAGACCCCCGGGTGGCGGGGGTTATGTAGCCAATCTGCGTACTTGCGGGCCAATTCTGATTTGGTCCCCCACTTTGAAGGGTTGGGGACCGACCAAACGGCCAAGGTTGTTTAGCCAATCTACCCACTTGTGGACCAATTCTGATTTTGTCCCCTGCTCCAAAGCGTTGGGAACCGCCCAAGCGGCAGGTGATGTGCAGCCTATCCACCCACTTGTGCGCCAATTTTGATGTTGTTGCCCGCTTTGAAGCGTTTGGGAGCTCGCAGGCGACGCCCCGGGAACCTATTTGAAACACAAGGTCGTTCAAGGGAATCAGAGTTTTTTGATGCTTGAACGCTATTTTCAAAACTTTCATAGTGTTTTTGACCAATTATGCAACCTATTGCCGTGGCAGCTTTTTGTGATTTTTAAGGGATGCCCGTGGGTTTTTGGGCCGGGGTGTGTGTGTGTTTTTCACGCTTTTCAATCTTTGTAAAAAGCGTTCAAAAACCAGGAGACCTGCTTCAAACAAGTTTTTTGAACTCTTTTTGACGTTTGAATTTTCAGAATTAAACACCCTTCCCACTGACGTAAGCACACACACACACACACACACAAGACACAACAACCTTTCACGCGCTGCAACCCCATTGTCACATGGATGTCCTCCAAGGACACCCAAAGGGGCCCCCGGTGTCCCTTGGCGTTCGCGGGACGATGGGGACTCCCAAAGAGCTTGGGTGTCCTGGGCGTGGTCCTCGGCCGACCCGGTGGCGGCTGCCGCAGACGCAGCTCCGCAGGTGCGAACCCGATGGCGGGCTTCACGGCGGCCTCTGTTGGTTTGGGGGTTGGGGTGTGGCTGGCCGCCTCGTCTACCTGTGTGGGGGGAGGCTTGCTCTGTTGCTTCGCCCCCGCCCCTACACCTTTTGCCACTGCGCCGTGGTTGTCGCCGCGATGGCAAAGCACAATTGTCTTGCCACGTTGTACGGTGTGTCCCCGGTGCCGCCCCCCCCCCCCCTTCACCGTCCCCACCACCACGCCTTTCTCAAGCCCCTGTGGGTACGGCACCCACACTAGCGAGCCTGCGGGTGCCCCCCCCCCCACCCCTCTTTCCTATCACCTCCTCTTGGCTGCCCCTCCCCGGCCCCCTCTGCTGCCACCTGCTTCTGCTTTTCCTCCACTACCCCCTTTGCACCCTCCCTCCCGCCCCTCCCTTGTGGTCTGCCCCTTCCGCTTCGTTGCCGCCTTCTTCCTATTTGGCGGCTTTGGCGGGTTAGGGTTCACCTCCTCCACCTCCTTGTTGGAGCTCACGGTGGTGCCTGAGCTCGAAGAGGAAGAGTAGGTGCTCGGCTAGCGGGGCCGCTTTTGCCCGCGCACCCGCCCCTCATCATCCGACTCGAACTTGAGTCGCTCTGGCGGGGCGGGTGGCGAGCTTTTCTCCGCCTTGACGGTGGTTGGCGCGAGGGCCGCCACCCCCCCATCCCCGCTTGGAAGGGTTTGGGGCCCCAAGACACCAAGACGGTGGGGGTTATGTAGCCAATCCGTCCAAGTTTGGGCCACATCTCATTTTGTCATCGGTAAGACCATTTGGAACGTCCCAAATGGGTGAGGGTTTGTACCCAGTCCGCCAGATGTGATTTTGTCCCTCGTTCGCAAGCATTGGGGACCTCCGAAGGCCGTAAAGGTTCTATGACCATTCCGCCCACTTGTGGGCCAATTCTAAATGTTTTCCCCGCGCGGAAGGGTTTGGGACCCCAAGACGGTGGGGGTTATGTAGCCAATGCGCGCAATTGCGGGCCATATCTCATGTTGTCACCGGTAAGAGCATTCGCGATTCCCATATGGGAGAGCTTTTGTAGCCGATTCGCCAGATCTGATTTTGTGTGCCATTCTGAAGCGTTGGGGACCCCCCCCCCCCCCGCAACGGCCAGGGTTATGCCACCATTCCACGTCGTTGTGAGGCAATTCTGATTTTGTCCCCCGTTCGGAAAAGTTCCAGACCCCCGGGTGGCGGGGGTTATGTTGCCAATCTGCGTACTTGCGGGCCAATTCTGATTTGGTCCCCCACTTTGAAGGGTTGGGGACCGACCAAACGGCCAAGGTTGTTTAGCCAATCTGCCCACTTGTGGACCAATTCTGATTTCGTCCCCTGCTCCAAAGCGTTGGGAACCGCCCAAGCGGCAGGTGATGTGCAGCCTATCCACCCACTTGTGCGCCAATTTTGATGTTGTTGCCCGCTTTGAAGCGTTTGGGAGCTCGCAGGCGCCGCCCTGGGAACCTATTTGAAACACAAGGTCGTTCAAGGGAATCAGAGTTTTTTGATGCTTGAACGCTATTTTCAAAACTTTCATAGTGTTTTTGACCAATTATGCAACCTATTGCCGTGGCAGCTTTTTGTGATTTTTAAGGGTTGCCCGTGGGTTTTTGGGCCGGGGTGTGTGTGTGTTTTTCACGCTTTTCAATCTTTGTAAAAAGCGTTCAAAAACCAGGAGACCTGCTTCAAACAAGTTTTTTGAACTCTTTTTGACGTTTGAATTTTCAGAATTAAACACCCTTCCCACTGACGTAAGCACACACACACACACACACAAGACAGAACAACCTTTCACGCGCTGCAACCCCATTGTCACATGGATGTCCTCCAAGGACACCCAAAGGGGCCCCCGGTGTCCCTTGGCGTTCGCGGGACGATGGGGACTCCCAAAGACCTTGGGTGTCCTGGGCGTGGTCCTCGGCCGACCCGGTGGCGGCTGCCGCAGACGCAGCTCCGCAGGTGCGAACCCGATGGCGGGCTTCACGGCGGCCTCTGTCGGTTTGGGGGTTGGGGTGTGGCTGGCCGTCTCGTCTGCCTGTGTGGGGGGAGGCTTGCTCTGTTGCTTCGCCCCCGCCCCTACACCTTTTGCCACTGCGCCGTGGTTGTCGCCGCGATGGCAAAGCACAATTGTCTTGCCACGTTGTACGGTGTGTCCCCGGTGCCGCCCCCCCCCTTCACTGTCCCCACCACCACGCCTTTCTCAAGCCCCTGTGGGTACGGCACCCACACTAGCGGGCCTGCGGGTGCCCTCCCCCCCACCCTTCTTTCCTATCACCTCCTCTTGGCTGCCCCTCCCCGGCCCCCTTTGCTGCCACCTGCTTCTGCTTTTCCTCCACTACCCCCTTTGCACCCTCCCTCCCGCCCCTCCCTTGTGGTCTGCCCCTTCCGCTTCGTTGCCGCCTTCTTCCTATTTGGCGGCTTTGGCCGGTTAGGGTTCACCTCCTCCACCTCCTTGCTGGAGCTCACGGTGGTGCTCGAGCTCGAAGAGGAAGAGTAGGTGCTCGGCTAGCGGGGCCGCTTTTGCCCGCGCAGCCGCCCCTCATCGTCCGACTCAAACTTGAGTCGCTCTGGCGGGGCGGGTGGCGAGCTTTTCTCCGCCTTGACGGTGGTTGGCGCGAGGGCCGCCACCCCCCCATCCCCGCTTGGAAGGGTTTGGGGCCCCAAGACACCAAGACGGTGGGGGTTATGTAGCCAATCCGTCCAAGTTTGGGCCACATCTCATTTTGTCATTGGTAAGACCATTCGGAACGTCCCAAATGGGTGAGGGTTTGTACCCAGTCCGCCAGATGTGATTTTGTCCCCCGTTCGCAAGCATTGGGGACCTCCGAAGGCCGCAAAGGTTCTATGACCATTCCGCCCACTTGTGGGCCAATTCTAAATTTTTTCCCCGCGCGGAAGGGTTCGGGACCCCAAGACGGTGGGGGTTATGTAGCCAATGCGCGCAATTGCGGGCAATATCTCATGTTGTCACCGGTAAGAGCATTCGGGATTCCCATATGGGAGAGCTTTTGTAGCCAATTCGCCAGATCTGATTTTGTCTGCCATTCTGAAGCGTTGGGGACCCCCCCCCCCCCCCAACGGCCAGGGTTATGCCACCATTCCACGTCGTTGTGGGGCAATTCTGATTTTGTCCCCCGTTCGGAAAAGTTCCAGACCCCCGGGTGGCGGGGGTTATGTAGCCAATCTGCGTACTTGCGGGCCAATTCTGATTTGGTCCCCCACTTTGAAGGGTTGGGGACCGACCAAACGGCCAAGGTTGTTTAGCCAATCTACCCACTTGTGGACCAATTCTGATTTTGTCCCCTGCTCCAAAGCGTTGGGAACCGCCCAAGCGGCAGGTGATGTGCAGCCTATCCACCCACTTGTGCGCCAATTTTGATGTTGTTGCCCGCTTTGAAGCGTTTGGGAGCTCGCAGGCGACGCCCCGGGAACCTATTTGAAACACAAGGTCGTTCAAGGGAATCAGAGTTTTTTGATGCTTGAACGCTATTTTCAAAACTTTCATAGTGTTTTTGACCAATTATGCAACCTATTGCCGTGGCAGCTTTTTGTGATTTTTAAGGGATGCCCGTGGGTTTTTGGGCCGGGGTGTGTGTGTGTTTTTCACGCTTTTCAATCTTTGTAAAAAGCGTTCAAAAACCAGGAGACCTGCTTCAAACAAGTCCTCGGCCGACCCGGTGGCGGCTGCCGCAGACGCAGCTCCGCAGGTGCGAACCCGATGGCGGGCTTCACGGCGGCCTCTGTTGGTTTGGGGGTTGGGGTGTGGCTGGCCGCCTCGTCTGCCTGTGTGGGGGGAGGCTTGCTCTGTTGCTTCGCCCCCGCCCCTACACCTTTTGCCACTGCGCCGTGGTTGTCGCCGCGATGGCAAAGCACAATTGTCTTGCCACGTTGTACGGTGTGTCCCCGGTGCCGCCCCCCCCCCCTTCACCGTCCCCACCACCACGCCTTTCTCAAGCCCCTGTGGGTACGGCACCCACACTAGCGGGCCTGCGGGTGCCCCCCCCCCCACCCCTCTTTCCTATCACCTCCTCTTGGCTGCCCCTCCCCGGCCCCCTTTGCTGCCACCTGCTTCTGCTTTTCCTCCACTACCCCCTTTGCACCCTCCCTCCCGCCCCTCCCTTGTGGTCTGCCCCTTCCGCTTCGTTGCCGCCTTCTTCCTATTTGGCGGCTTTGGCGGGTTAGGGTTCACCTCCTCCACCTCCTTGTTGGAGCTCACGGTGGTGCCTGAGCTCCAAGAGGAAGAGTAAGTGCTCGGCTAGCGGGGCCGCTTTTGCCCGCGCACCCGCCCCTCATCATCCGACTCGAACTTGAGTCGCTCTGGCGGGGCGGGTGGCGAGCTTTTCTCCGCCTTGACGGTGGTTGGCGCGAGGGCCGCCACCCCCCCATCCCCGCTTGGAAGGGTTTGGGGCCCCAAGACACCAAGACGGTGGGGGTTATGTAGCCAATCCGTCCAAGTTTGGGCCACATCTCATTTTGTCATCGGTAAGACCATTCGGAACGTCCCAAATGGGTGAGGGTTTGTACCCAGTCCGCCAGATGTGATTTTGTCCCCCGTTCGCAAGCATTGGGGACCTCCGAAGGCCATAAAGGTTCTATGACCATTCCGCCCACTTGTGGGCCAATTCTAAATGTTTTCCCCGCGCGGAAGGGTTCGGGACCCCAAGACGGTGGGGGTTATGTAGCCAATGCGCGCAATTGCGGGCCATATCTCATGTTGTCACCGGTAAGAGCATTCGGGATTCCCATATGGGAGAGCTTTTGTAGCCGATTCGCCAGATCTGATTTTGTGTGCCATTCTGAAGCGTTGGGGACCCCCCCCCCCCCCCAACGGCCAGGGTTATGCCACCATTCCACGTCGTTGTGAGGCAATTCTGATTTTGTCCCCCGTTCGGAAAAGTTCCAGACCCCCGGGTGGCGGGGGTTATGTTGCCAATCTGCGTACTTGCGGGCCAATTCTGATTTGGTCCCCCACTTTGAAGGGTTGGGGACCGACCAAACGGCCAAGGTTGTTTAGCCAATCTGCCCACTTGTGGACCAATTCTGATTTCGTCCCCTGCTCCAAAGCGTTGGGAACCGCCCAAGCGGCAGGTGATGTGCAGCCTATCCACCCACTTGTGCGCCAATTTTGATGTTGTTGCCCGCTTTGAAGCGTTTGGGAGCTCGCAGGCGCCGCCCCGGGAACCTATTTGAAACACAAGGTCGTTCAAGGGAATCAGAGTTTTTTGATGCTTGAACGCTATTTTCAAAACTTTCATAGTGTTTTTGACCAATTATGCAACCTATTGCCGTGGCAGCTTTTTGTGATTTTTAAGGGATGCCCGTGGGTTTTTGGGCCGGGGTGTGTGTGTGTTTTTCACGCTTTTCAATCTTTGTAAAAAGCGTTCAAAAACCAGGAGACCTGCTTCAAACAAGTTTTTTGAACTCTTTTTGACGTTTGAATTTTCAGAATTAAACACCCTTCCCACTGACGTAAGCACACACACACACACACACACAAGACAGAACAACCTTTCACGCGCTGCAACCCCATTGTCACATGGATGTCCTCCAAGGACACCCAAAGGGGCCCCCGGTGTCCCTTGGCGTTCGCGGGACGATGGGGACTCCCAAAGACCTTGGGTGTCCTGGGCGTGGTCCTCGGCCGACCCGGTGGCGGCTGCCGCAGACGCAGCTCCGCAGGTGCGAACCCGATGGCGGGCTTCACGGCGGCCTCTGTCGGTTTGGGGGTTGGGGTGTGGCTGGCCGCCTCGTCTGCCTGTGTGGGGGGAGGCTTGCTCTGTTGCTTCGCCCCCGCCCCTACACCTTTTGCCACTGCGCCGTGGTTGTCGCCGCGATGGCAAAGCACAATTGTCTTGCCACGTTGTACGGTGTGTCCCCGGTGCCGCCCCCCCCTTCACTGTCCCCACCACCACGCCTTTCTCAAGCCCCTGTGGGTACGGTACCCACACTAGCGGGCCTGCGGGTGCCCTCCCCCCCACCCCTCTTTCCTATCACCTCCTCTTGGCTGCCCCTCCCCGGCCCCCTTTGCTGCCACCTGCTTCTGCTTTTCCTCCACTACCCCCTTTGCACCCTCCCTCCCGCCCCTCCCTTGTGGTCTGCCCCTTCCGCTTCGTTGCCGCCTTCTTCCTATTTGGCGGCTTTGGCGGGTTAGGGTTCACCTCCTCCACCTCCTTGCTGGAGCTCACGGTGGTGCTCGAGCTCGAAGGGGAAGAGTAGGTGCTCGGCTAGCGGGGCCGCTTTTGCCCGCGCACCCGCCCCTCATCATCCGACTCGAACTTGAGTCGCTCTGGCGGGGCGGGTGGCGAGCTTTTCTCCGCCTTGACGGTGGTTGGCGCGAGGGCCGCCACCCCGCCATCCCCGCTTGGAAGGGTTTGGGGCCCCAAGACACCAAGACGGTGGGGGTTATGTAGCCAATCCGTCCAAGTTTGGGCCACATCTCATTTTGTCATTGGTAAGACCATTCGGAACGTCCCAAATGGGTGAGGGTTTGTACCCAGTCCGCCACATGTGATTTTGTCCCCCGTTCGCAAGCATTGGGGACCTCCGAAGGCCGCAAAGGTTCTATGACCATTCCGCCCACTTGTGGGCCAATTCTAAATTTTTTCCCCGCGCGGAAGGGTTCGGGACCCCAAGACGGTGGGGGTTATGTAGCTCATGCGCGCAATTGCGGGCCATATCTCATGTTGTCACCGGTAAGAGCATTCGGGATTCCCATATGGGAGAGCTTTTGTAGCCGATTCGCCAGATCTGATTTTGTGTGCCATTCTGAAGCGTTGGGGACCCCCCCCCCCCCCCAACGGCCAGGGTTATGCCACCATTCCACGTCGTTGTGAGGCAATTCTGATTTTGTCCCCCGTTCGGAAAAGTTCCAGACCCCCGGGTGGCGGGGGTTATGTTGCCAATCTGCGTACTTGCGGGCCAATTCTGATTTGGTCCCCCACTTTGAAGGGTTGGGGACCGACCAAACGGCCAAGGTTGTTTAGCCAATCTGCCCACTTGTGGACCAATTCTGATTTCGTCCCCTGCTCCAAAGCGTTGGGAACCGCCCAAGCGGCAGGTGATGTGCAGCCTATCCACCCACTTGTGCGCCAATTTTGATGTTGTTGCCCGCTTTGAAGCGTTTGGGAGCTCGCAGGCGCCGCCCCGGGAACCTATTTGAAACACAAGGTCGTTCAAGGGAATCAGAGTTTTTTGATGCTTGAACGCTATTTTCAAAACTTTCATAGTGTTTTTGACCAATTATGCAACCTATTGCCGTGGCAGCTTTTTGTGATTTTTAAGGGATGCCCGTGGGTTTTTGGGCCGGGGTGTGTGTGTGTTTTTCACGCTTTTCAATCTTTGTAAAAAGCGTTCAAAAACCAGGAGACCTGCTTCAAACAAGTTTTTTGAACTCTTTTTGACGTTTGAATTTTCAGAATTAAACACCCTTCCCACTGACGTAAGCACACACACACACACACACACAAGACAGAACAACCTTTCACGCGCTGCAACCCCATTGTCACATGGATGTCCTCCAAGGACACCCAAAGGGGCCCCCGGTGTCCCTTGGCGTTCGCGGGACGATGGGGACTCCCAAAGACCTTGGGTGTCCTGGGCGTGGTCCTCGGCCAACCCGGTGGCGGCTGCCGCAGACGCAGCTCCGCAGGTGCGAACCCGATGGCGGGCTTCACGGCGGCCTCTGTCGGTTTGGGGGTTGGGGTGTGGCTGGCCGCCTCGTCTGCCTGTGTGGGGGGAGGCTTGCTCTGTTGCTTCGCCCCCGCCCCTACACCTTTTGCCACTGCGCCGTGGTTGTCGCCGCGATGGCAAAGCACAATTGTCTTGCCACGTTGTACGGTGTGTCCCCGGTGCCGCCCCCCCCCTTCACTGTCCCCACCACCACGCCTTTCTCAAGCCCCTGTGGGTACGGTACCCACACTAGCGGGCCTGCGGGTGCCCTCCCCCCCACCCTTCTTTCCTATCACCTCCTCTTGGCTGCCCCTCCCCGGCCCCCTTTGCTGCCACCTGCTTCTGCTTTTCCTCCACTACCCCCTTTGCACCCTCCCTCCCGCCCCTCCCTTGTGGTCTGCCCCTTCCGCTTCGTTGCCGCCTTCTTCCTATTTGGCGGCTTTGGCGGGTTAGGGTTCACCTCCTCCACCTCCTTGCTGGAGCTCACGGTGGTGCTCGAGCTCGAAGAGGAAGAGTAGGTGCTCGGCTAGCGGGGCCGCTTTTGCCCGCGCACCCGCCCCTCATCATCCGACTCGAACTTGAGTCGCTCTGGCGGGGCGGGTGGCGAGCTTTTCTCCGCCTTGACGGTGGTTGGCGCGAGGGCCGCCACCCCGCCATCCCCGCTTGGAAGGGTTTGGGGCCCCAAGACACCAAGACGGTGGGGGTTATGTAGCCAATCCGTCCAAGTTTGGGCCACATCTCATTTTGTCATTGGTAAGACCATTTGGAACGTCCCAAATGGGTGAGGGTTTGTACCCAGTCCGCCACATGTGATTTTGTCCCCCGTTCGCAAGCATTGGGGACCTCCGAAGGCCGCAAAGGTTCTATGACCATTCCGCCCACTTGTGGGCCAATTCTAAATTTTTTCCCCGCGCGGAAGGGTTCGGGACCCCAAGACGGTGGGGGTTATGTAGCCAATGCGCGCAATTGCGGGCCATATCTCATGTTGTCACCGGTAAGAGCATTCGGGATTCCCATATGGGAGAGCTTTTGTAGCCAATTCGCCAGATCTGATTTTGTCTGCCATTCTGAAGCGTTGGGGACCCCCCCCTCCCCCCAACGGCCAGGGTTATGCCACCATTCCACGTCGTTGTGGGGCAATTCTGATTTTGTCCCCCGTTCGGAAAAGTTCCAGACCCCCGGGTGGCGGGGGTTATGTAGCCAATCTGCGTACTTGCGGGCCAATTCTGATTTGGTCCCCCACTTTGAAGGGTTGGGGACCGACTAAACGGCCAAGGTTGTTTAGCCAATCTGCCCACTTGTGGACGAATTCCGATTTCGTCCCCTGCTCCAAAGCGTTGGGAACCGCCCAAGCGGCAGGTGATGTGCAGCCTATCCACCCACTTGTGCGCAAATTTTGATGTTGTTGCCCGCTTTGAAGCGTTTGGAAGCTCGCAGGCGCCGCCCCGGGAACCTATTTGAAACACAAGGTCGTTCAAGGGAATCAGAGTTTTTTGATGCTTGAACGCTATTTTCAAAACTTTCATAGTGTTTTTGACCAATTATGCAACCTATTGCCGTGGCAGCTTTTTGTGATTTTTAAGGGATGCCCGTGGGTTTTTGGGCCGGGGTGTGTGTGTGTTTTTCACGCTTTTCAATCTTTGTAAAAAGCGTTCAAAAACCAGGAGACCTGCTTCAAACAAGTTTTTTGAACTCTTTTTGACGTTTGAATTTTGAGAATTAAACACCCTTCCCACTGACGTAAGCACACACACACACACACACAAGACAGAACAACCTTTCACGCGCTGCAACCCCATTGTCACATGGATGTCCTCCAAGGACACCCAAAGGGGCCCCCGGTGTCCCTTGGCGTTCGCGGGACGATGGGGACTCCCAAAGAGCTTGGGTGTCCTGGGCGTGGTCCTCGGCCGACCCGGTGGCGGCTGCCGCAGACGCAGCTCCGCAGGTGCGAACCCAATGGCGGGCTTCACGGCGGCCTCTGTCGGTTTGGGGGTTGGGGTGTGGCTGGCCGCCTCGTCTGCCTGTGTGGGGGGAGGCTTGCTCTGTTGCTTCGCCCCCGCCCCTACACCTTTTGCCACTGCGCCGTGGTTGTCGCCGCGATGGCAAAGCACAATTGTCTTGCCACGTTGTACGGTGCGTCCCCGGTACCCCCCCCCCCCCTTCACCGTCCCCACCACCACGCCTTTCTCAAGCCCCTGTGGGTACGGCACCCACACTAGCGGGCCTGTGGGTGCCCTCCCCCCCACCCCTCTTTCCTATCACCTCCTCTTGGCTGCCCCTCCCCGGCCCCCTTTGCTGCCACCTGCTTCTGCTTTTCCTCCACTACCCCCTTTGCACCCTCCCTCCCGCCCCTCCCTTGTGGTCTGCCCCTTCCGCTTCGTTGCCGCCTTCTTCCTATTTGGCGGCTTTGGCGGGTTAGGGTTCACCTCCTCCACCTCCTTGCTGGAGCTCACGGTGGTGCTCGAGCTCGAAGAGGAAGAGTAGGTGCTCGGCTAGCGGGGCCGCTTTTGCCCGCGCACCCGCCCCTGATCATCCGACTCGAACTTGAGTCGCTCTGGCGGGGCGGGTGGCGAGCTTTCCTCCGCCTTGACGGTGGTTGGCGCGAGGGCCGCCACCCCCCCATCCCCGCTTGGAAGGGTTTGGGGCCCCAAGACACCAAGACGGTGGGGGTTATGTAGCCAATCCGTCCAAGTTTGGGCCACATCTCATTTTGTCATTGGTAAGACCATTCGGAACGTCCCAAATGGGTGAGGGTTTGTACCCAGTCCGCCAGATGTGATTTTGTCCCCCGTTCGCAAGCATTGGGGACCTCCGAAGGCCGCAAAGGTTCTATGACCATTCCGCCCACTTGTGGGCCAATTCTAAATTTTTTCCCCGCGCGGAAGGGTTCGGGACCCCAAGACGGTGGGGGTTATGTAGCCAATGCGCGCAATTGCGGGCCATATCTCATGTTGTCACCGGTAAGAGCATTCGGGATTCCCATATGGGAGAGCTTTTGTAGCCGATTCGCCAGATCTGATTTTGTCTGCCATTCTGAAGCGTTGGGGACCCCCCCCCCCCCAACGGCCAGGGTTATGCCACCATTCCACGTCGTTGTGGGGCAATTCTGATTTTGTCCCCCGTTCGGAAAAGTTCCAGACCCCCGGGTGGCGGGGGTTATGTAGCCAATCTGCGTACTTGCGGGCCAATTCTGATTTGGTCCCCCACTTTGAAGGGTTGGGGACCGACCAAACGGCCAAGGTTGTTTAGCCAATCTGCCCACTTGTGGACCAATTCTGATTTCGTCCCCTGCTCCAAAGCGTTGGGAACCGCCCAAGCGGCAGGTGATGTGCAGCCTATCCACCCACTTGTGCGCCAATTTTGATGTTGTTGCCCGCTTTGAAGCGTTTGGGAGCTCGCAGGCGCCGCCCCGGGAACCTATTTGAAACACAAGGTCGTTCAAGGGAATCAGAGTTTTTTGATGCTTGAACGCAATTTTCAAAACTTTCATAGTGTTTTTGATCAATTATGCAACCTATTGCCGTGGCAGCTTTTTGTGATTTTTAAGGGATGCCCGTGGGTTTTTGGGCCGGGGTGTGTGTGTGTTTTTCACGCTTTTCAATCTTTGTAAAAAGCGTTCCAAAACCAGGAGAACTGCTTCAAACAAGTTTTTTGAACTCTTTTTGACGTTTGAATTTTCAGAATTAAACACCCTTCCCACTGACGTAAGCACACACACACACACGCAAGAGAGAACAACCTTTCACGCGCTGCAACCCCATTGTCACATGGATGTCCTCCAAGGACACCCAAAGGGGCCCCCGGTGTCCCTTGGCGTTCGCGGGACGATGGGGACTCCCAAAGAGCTTGGGTGTCCTGGGCGTGGTCCTCGGCCGACCCGGTGGCGGCTGCCGCAGACGCAGCTCCGCAGGTGCGAACCCGATGGCGGGCTTCACGGCGGCCTCTGTTGGTTTGGGGGTTGGGGTGTGGCTGGCCGCCTCGTCTGCCTGTGTGGGGGGAGGCTTGCTCTGTTGCTTCGCCCCCGCCCCTACACCTTTTGCCACTGCGCCGTGGTTGTCGCCGCGATGGCAAAGCACAATTGTCTTGCCACGTTGTACGGTGTGTCCCCGGTGCCGCCCCCCCCCTTCAGCGTCCCCACCACCACGCCTTTCTCAAGCCCCTGTGGGTACGGCACCCACACTAGCGGGCCTGCGGGTGCCCTCCCCCCCACCCCTCTTTCCTATCACCTCCTCTTGGCTGCCCCTCCCCGGCCCCCTTTGCTGCCACCTGCTTCTGCTTTTCCTCCACTACCCCCTTTGCACCCTCCCTCCCGCCCCTCCCTTGTGGTCTGCCCCTTCCGCTTCGTTGCCGCCTTCTTCCTATTTGGCGGCTTTGGCGGGTTAGGGTTCACCTCCTCCACCTCCTTGCTGGAGCTCACGGTGGTGCTCGAGCTCGAAGAGGAAGAGTAGGTGCTCGGCTAGCGGGGCCGCTTTTGCCCGCGCACCCGCCCCTCATCATCCGACTCGAACTTGAGTCGCTCTGGCGGGGCGGATGGCGAGCTTTCCTCCGCCTTGACGGTGGTTGGCGCGAGGGCCGCCACCCCCCCCTCCCCGCTTGGAAGGGTTTGGGGCCCCAAGACACCAAGACGGTGGGGGTTATGTAGCCAATCCGTCCAAGTTTGGGCCACATCTCATTTTGTCATTGGTAAGACCATTCGGAACGTCCCAAATGGGTGAGGGTTTGTACCCAGTCCGCCAGATGTGATTTTGTCCCCCGTTCGCAAGCATTGGGGACCTCCGAAGGCCGCAAAGGTTCTATGACCATTCCGCCCACTTGTGGGCCAATTCTAAATTTTTTCCCCGCGCGGAAGGGTTCGGGACCCCAAGACGGTGGGGGTTATGTAGCCAATGCGCGCAATTGCGGGCCATATCTCATGTTGTCACCGGTAAGAGCATTCGGGATTCCCATATGGGAGAGCTTTTGTAGCCAATTCGCCAGATCTGATTTTGTCTGCCATTCTGAAGCGTTGGGGACCCCCCCCCCCAAACGGCCAGGGTTATGCCACCATTCCACGTCGTTGTGGGGCAATTCTGATTTTGTCCCCCGTTCGGAAAAGTTCCAGACCCCCGGGTGGCGGGGGTTATGTAGCCAATCTGCGTACTTGCGGGCCAATTCTGATTTGGTCCCCCACTTTGAAGGGTTGGGGACCGACCAAACGGCCAAGGTTGTTTAGCCAATCTACCCACTTGTGGACCAATTCTGATTTCGTCCCCTGCTCCAAAGCGTTGGGAACCGCCCAAGCGGCAGGTGATGTGCAGCCTATCCATCCACTTGTGCGCCAATTTTGATGTTGTTGCCCGCTTTGAAGCGTTTGGGAGCTCGCAGGCGCCACCCCGGGAACCTGTTTGAAACACAAGGTCGTTCAAGGGAATCAGAGTTTTTTGATGCTTGAACGCTATTTTCAAAACTTTCATAGTGTTTTTGACCAATTATGCAACCTATTGCCGTGGTAGCTTTTTGTGATTTTTAAGGGATGCCCGTGGGTTTTTGGGCCGGGGTGTGTGTGTGTTTTTCACGCTTTTCAATCTTTGTAAAAAGCGTTCAAAAACCAGGAGACCTGCTTCAAACAAGTTTTTTGAACTCTTTTTGACGTTTGAATTTTCAGAATTAAACACCCTTCCCACTGACGTAAGCACACACACACACACACGCAAGAGAGAACAATCTTTCACGCGCTGCAACCCCATTGTCACATGGATGTCCTCCAAGGACACCCAAACGGGCCCCCGGTGTCCCTTGGCGTTCGCGGGACGATGGGGACTCCCAAAGAGCTTGGGTGTCCTGGGCGTGGTCCTCGGCCGACCCGGTGGCGGCTGCCGCAGACGCAGCTCCGCAGGTGCGAACCCAATGGCGGGCTTCACGGCGGCCTCTGTCGGTTTGGGGGTTGGGGTGTGGCTGGCCGCCTTGTCTGCCTGTGTGGGGGGAGGCTTGCTCTGTTGCTTCGCCCCCGCCCCTACACCTTTTGCCACTGCGCCGTGGTTGTCGCCGCGATGGCAAAGCACAATTGTCTTGCCACGTTGTACGGTGTGTCCCCGGTGCCGCCCCCCCCCTTCACCGTCCCCACCACCACGCCTTTCTCAAGCCCCTGTGGGTACGGCACCCACACTAGCGGGCCTGCGGGTGCCCTCCCCCCCACCCCTCTTTCCTATCACCTCCTCTTGGCTGCCCCTCCCCGGCCCCCTTTGCTGCCACCTGCTTCTACTTTTCCTCTACTACCCCCTTTGCACCCTCCCTCCCGCCCCTCCCTTGTGGTCTGCCCCTTCCGCTTCGTTGCCGCCTTCTTCCTATTTGGCGGCTTTGGCGGGTTAGGGTTCACCTCCTCCACCTCCTTGCTGGAGCTCACGGTGGTGCTCGAGCTCGAAGAGGAAGAGTAGGTGCTCGGCTAGCGGGGCCGCTTTTGCCCGCGCACCCGCCCCTGATCATCCGACTCGAACTTGAGTCGCTCTGGCGGGGCGGGTGGCGAGCTTTCCTCCGCCTTGACGGTGGTTGGCGCGAGGCCCGCCTTGCCCGCGGCTGTGGAGGTCTTGCTGACCTCCTCGGGCAGGACCCACGGTTGAAGCGGCCTCCCCGGCGTCGCCCGCAGGTTGCTGAGCTCGCGGCCCTGCATCCATTGTTGCAGGCTGTGCAAGTGCTGAAGGCCTATGCTTGGGCGGCTCAAGAGGAGGCGACCCATATCAACGACGTCCTCGCTTCCGCCGTCCGCCCCCTCCAAGTGCACATGGACGCCGGCCGCGTGCGAGGCAGTGGTGTAGATATCGGTGACCTGAAAAAAAATCTGATAGGCAGGGTACGGGAAAACGTTCCGTTTTGAAATTTCAAATTCTTTTCGCAACTTTCAAAAACCGAAAGTTCCACGAAGCCCGGCTCGCTTTTTAATTTGACTTTTCAAACTTGTACGTCCTACAGACGACACGTCACCGAATCTTAAATTTGCGCACCATGGAGCAAACCAAGGGGGGGGGGGGGCAGCCATACCTGTACTTCTTGCCTGCTAGGCACGCGCTAGCAGGGCCGCCACGCTAGCGCAGAATAGGCCGTGCGGTGCCTGGGCCTCCTCCTCGACAAAATCCGCCTCCCGGGAACAGCGGCGCGTAGTGTTAGGCCGCGTCAACGTTGTCATGGGATGGCGGCCTCCATATCTGTGGGCCTCAGCAACGTTACACAGCCCAGATCACGTGTGCCTGCCCCAGTCCAGCACAAAGAACGTCTTGGGGGCGCTACGTTCAACGCGCCCGAGGCCATGCTGGGCCCATCCGTGGTACTGCACCTCATATACCACCCAGGCCAAGAGCCCGCCGGAGGTTTTCATGCGCTTGCGCTCTGACACCTCCGAGGACCCTAGCATTGTAGGCGGTGCGGCCGCCAAGTTGCCAACTGTCCACTGCCACCCAGCCCCCTCCGGGGACTCCACCCACACCCAGGTGCCAAGGGGCCTCGAATGCTGGATGGCACCCCGCACTGTGCGCTGGGAAATAAACCGCAAGGTGACGCGCGTTCAAGGGGTCCGGGGCCAGCGGGGCGTCCAGGGCACGTGGCTCCTTTCCAAGAGCCCCAGGCAGCCATGGCACCGCAAGGGCCTTTGAGAGGACGCTAGAGGGCACCACCTCGTGGACCCAAGTGCTTGGGGCCGCCCCAATGTCCTCCACGGACCCCTCGGAGCCCAACTCCTGGTCCGCCTCCTCCTCCTTTACCACATTCGCCATCTTCCGTTTCACCTTTACACCCATGGTGTGCTCTGTGCGACCCAACGCTGTCATGTCCCTGCTGCCCCCCCTTTCCCTCTTGTCCTTTTCCCTCTCCACACGTGGGCGGATTGGCTACCTAACCCTTGTTGTTTGGGGGTCCGCGACCCCTCCGAGAGGGGGCAAAATTAGCATTGGCCCACCAGTGGGCCAATTGGCTTCATAACTTCTCCTGTTTCGGACGTTCCCAATGCTTCAAAGCGGGGGGAGAAAACTCAGAATTATCAGGCTAGCCGGCGGAGTGAAGGCATAACCCCGGCCTTCTTTGGGGTCCCTATCGCTTGAGATTTAGGAACAAAATCAGAATTGGCCCAGACGTGGGCGGATTGGCTACATAACTCCAACCACTTGGGAGGTCCCCAACTCTTCATAGCGGTGGACACAATCAGATCTGGCCCGCGAGTGGGTGCATTGGCTACAACCCTTCAGAGCTTGGAACCAAATCAGAATTCGCCCATAAGTGGGAGGATTGGCTACAAAAACTCTGTTGTCGTTGGGGTTGCCAACGCTTGAGAGCGGGGGACGACATCATGCCCGCAAGTGGGCACACTCGCTACCTAACTCTTGCCGTCTAGGGGTCCCCAGCAATTCCGCTTCAGGGAAAGAATTAGTTTTCGCCAAAAAGTGGGCGCATTGACTACATAACCTCTCCAGTGTAGGGGGTCACCAACTCTTCAGAACTGGAGACAAAATCACAAATGGCCCAGAGGTCTGCGGAACGGCTACACAACCCCTGCCGTCTCCGGTGTCCCCAACGCTTCACATCGGTGGACAAAATCAAATGGGCCCACAAGTGGGGGGATTGGCTACATAATCCTTGCCGTCGTCTATGGGCTTCAAAGCGGGGGATAAAATCAGCATTGGCCCACAAGGGGACGGGTTGGCTACAGAACCCGTGCCATCACCGGGCTACCCAACACTTCATAGTCGGTGACCCATTCAGAATTGGCCCACGAGAGGGCGGATTGGCTACATAAGCTTTCTTGTTTGGGGATCTTCGGCAATTCACAACGGTGGGACAAAAACATAACTGGTCCATAAGGCGTTGGACTGGGCACATAACCTCTCCCCTCTTGCAGCACCCCAACGCTTTAGACTTGGGCACGAAAGTGGGCGCATTCGCTACACAACCCCTGACCTTTGGTGTTTCGGTACCCTTCAGCACATTGCCACAGTGTAGGGTGCACTAGGTCGTGATATCCTTTTGCAGACTGCTACACTGTAGGCGTCGGTATTCTTTGATGCGGTGCCAAACGGTAATAGGGCAATGGGCATTGGTATCCTTCAGTAAAATGCCACACTGCAGAGGCGTAGTGGGCAATGGCAGCCTTAGTGCACTACCATACTGCCACACTGTAGACGAAAGGTGGACTTGGTATCCTTTCGTTGGCTGCTATATTGTTGCTCGGCGCAATGGGCATTGGTACGGATCAGTGCACTACCAAACTACAATGGGCCATTGTGGTACCCCTCAGCACATCGCCAAGCTCCACAGGGATAGTAGGAAGGCATGGGCATGTCCTTGGAATTGCTCTCCTTGCACACTTAGCAATTGGGGGCACGGCAGGGCGATGTATGATGGGGGGCGGCAGCCAGCCTTGACGGCCCTGAGGGCGTCCCCAGCACTAGCTCTACTTTGCAATGTTGAGATGGTATCCTTTAGTTCATTGCCAGAGTGCATGGGTGGTTAGTGGCATCCTTCAACGCACTTCCACACCGCAAGGGGGGCAATGGGCAATGGTATCCTTCAACACACTACCTAATTGCAAGGGGGCGGTGGGCAACAGTACCCTTTTGCACAGTCCCACACTGCAGGGGCGCAGTTGTCAGGGGCATCTTGCAAGTTACTCCCATAGTTTTGGGGGTGCAAGGGTGCAAAAATTAGTGGTACATCTTAGTGGACCACCACACTACATGGGGGGTATAGTGGGCTGTGGTACCATTTTGCATATTGTCATCCTTAGGGGTGCAGTGGGCATTGGTACCTTTTAGCACACTGCCACATTGTAGTGTACCATTGGGCAGTGGTACCCTCCAGCATGCTGCCACATCACAGGGGAGCGGTGGGCAATGATATCCTTCTATGTAGTGCCACACTATGAGGGGATATTGGCAGTGGTATCGTGGAGTACGCTACCACAATGTGGGAGACAGTGGGTGGTGGTTTCTTTTAGTACACTACTAGGGGTACTAGGGGGTAGTGGGCAGTGGAATCCTTCCATTCACCACCACATTGCACGGGGTTAATGGGTGGCAATACGATGCATTGCCTCAGCGCAAGGGGGAACCGGGCAGTGGTATCCTTCGGTACATTGTCTCATTGCACTGAGGCAAGGGCACTACACATCATGTAGTGCACACACGCTGCACGGGGGCAATGGGCAATGGTAGCCTTTGAACCCTTCCTGTTTGGGAGGTCTCGAAGCCTTCGGAGTAGGGAACGAAATGAGCATTTGCCCACAAGAGGGAACATTGGCTACATAAAGTCTGCCCAGTGTGTGGTCCCCAACGCTTCACACCAAGGAACAAAATCAGAATCGACCCAAGAGTGGGTCCTGGCTACACAACCCTTGCCGCGTGCGAGGTCCCCAACCTTTCACAGCGAGGAACAAAATGAGAAGTGGCCTACAAGCCGGCCGATTGGCTGCATAACCCCTGCCGACCGCAGCTCCCCGACCCTTTACAACGGGGACCAAAATCAGAATACGCTCACAAGCGGTTTGATTGGCTACATTCACCCTGCCGTCTATGGGATCTCCAATGCTTGAAAGAGGGAAACAAAATCAGAACAGGCCCAGAAATTGGCGGATTGCCTACAAAACCCTTGTTATCTGTGGGGTCCCCACCACTTTAGATTGGCGAACAAAATTCGAATTGGCCACAAGTACGAGAATGGTGACAGCACCCTGCCCGCCGAGGAGGTCCCAGACGCTTCACAGTGTTGGACAAATTTAGAATGGACCCACAGGTGGGCCGATTCCCTACATAACCCGGGACATCCCGGGGGTGCCTAACGCTTCAGAGCAGGGGAAGGGATCACAATTTGCCCACAAGTGGGCATGTTGGCTGCAAAATCTCTCTAGTGTGAGGATTCCGCACCTCTTCAGAGCAGGGAACACAATCACACTTGGCCCACAAGTGGGCGGATTGGCTACATAACCCTTGCCATTTGGCGTGCGAACGCTTGAGATACGGGGACAAAATTAGAATTTTCCCACAAGCGGGCGGATGGCTACATAAGCCCTGTCTCCCGGTGGGTTCCCCAACGGTTGAGATCCGGGGCGCAAAATCGGAAGCGGCCCAAAAGTGGGATGATTGGCGTCACCCTTGCCACAGGGGGGTCCCCAATGCTTCAAAGCCGGGGACAACATCATAATTGGCCCACAAGTAGGCGGATTGGCCACATGGAATCTCTTATCTGGTAGGGTTCCCAACACTTTTGACCGGGGGACAAAATGAGAATTCGCCTAGAAAGGCGCGGATAGCTACATAACGCCTACCATTTGGGGTCACCCACGCTTCGGAGCGGGTAACAAAATTGGAAATGCCAGACAAGTGGGCGGATGGGCTACATAACCCGTGCTGCTTGAGAGGGCCCCAACACTTCAAAGTGGGGGAGAACATCACAAGTGGCCCACGAGCTAGCGGATTGGCTGCATAAATAGTGCCGCCTATGGGGTACCCAACGCTGAAAAGCAGGCAACAAAATTACAATTGGCCCACAAGCGGGCAAGTTGCCTACACAACCCTTGCTGTCTATGGGGTCCCCAACGTTGTAGTGCAGTGAACAAAATTGGATTTGGCCCACAAGTAGTCGGAACGGTGACATCACGCCTACCGCTTGGGAAGTTCCGAACGCTTCAGAGCGTGCAATACAATCACAATGGCCCCACAAATGGGCTCATTGGCTACATACCGTGTGCCGTCTGTGGGGTCTCGAAAGCGTTAAAGCGGGGGACATCATCAACATTCGCCCACAAGTGGGTGGATGGGTTGCATAGCACCTATTGTTTGGGACGTTCCCAACCCTTCAACGCGTGGAACAAAATCAGAAGCGGCCTACAAGTGGGCTGATCGGCTGCATAAGTAGTGCCGCATGGGGGTCTCCAACGCTCTAGCGTGGGGGAGAAAATCACAATCGTCCCACAAGTGGGCGGATTGGTTACATAACCCCTGCCATTTGCGGGGTGTCCAACGCTTTACCACGGGCGACAAAATGAGAATTGTCCCACAAGTGGGCTGATGGGCTACATGACCTCTCCAGTCTGGGAGGTCCCCAACGCTTTGAAGCGGGGTACAAAATCGCATTTGGCCCACAACTGGGCGGATGGGCTACATAATCTCTACCTTCTAAGGTGCTTTTCAACGCTCCATAGCGTGGACAAAATCATACTGGGCCCACAATTGCGCGCATTGGCTCCATCGCCGACGCACCCTAGGAGGTCTCCAACGCTTAAGATCGGGGCTCGCAATCAGAATTGGCCCACAAGTTAGCCGATTGGCTACATAACCTGTGCCGTGTGGGACGTCCCGAACTTTTCAGAGCAGGGGACAAAATCACATTGGGCACACAAGTGCGCGGATTGGCGACATAAGTGCTGCCGTCTGGGACGTCCCCATCAGTTCGAAGCAGGGGACAAAATTAGAGTTGGCCCGCAGCTGGGCGAATTGGCTACATTGTCCTCGCCGCCTAAGAGGCCTACAACGCTTCAACACGGGGCACAAAGTCATAAATGGCCGACAAGTTGGCGGATTGGCCCCATGCCATCTAGGTGGACCCCACCGCTTCAAAGGAGGGGAGAAAAAGAAATTTGGCTCAGAAGTGGACGCATTGGCTCTATAAATACGGCGCTCTTGGAGGTCCCCAACGCTTCAACGCTTGTGGGCCAATTCTGATTTCCCCCCCTAATCTGAAGCGTTGGGGACCGCCAGGGCGTCACGGCTTATGTAGGGGATTGGCCCATTTGTGTGCCCATTCTAATTTTGTCGAGGCTATGAAGTGTCGTGGACGTTCAAGGCACGCAGGGTTATGTCGCTATTTTGACTACTTGTGGCCACTCCGGGCCCTACTAGGAGGGCACGGTTATATCACCATTCCGAGTAATTGTGGCCAATTCTAATTTTGTTCCCCGAATTAAAGCATTGGGGACCCCACAAATAGCGGCGGCTTTGTAGGCAATCCGCCAATTTGTGGGCCGTTCTCATTTCGATCTGCTCTTTGAAGCGTTGGGGACCGCATAGACGGCGGGGTTAACGTAGCCAATCAACCAACTTGTGGGCCAATTCTAATTCTGCTGCCCGGTGTGAAGCGTTGGGCCCCTCGCACGCAGCAAGGGGTTTTGCAGCTTGTCGGCCCACTTGTGGGCCCATTCTGATGGTGTTCTCCGTTGTGAACTGTGGGAACACCGCAGAGGACAGAGATTATGAGGCCAATGTTGCCACTTGTGGGCCTATTTGGATTTCGTCTTCCGCTCCAAAGACTTGGGACCGCCCACGCGGCAGGGGTAATGTAGCCCATCCGCCCACGTGTGGGCCAAATCTGATTTTGTTCTCTGCTGTGCAGCCTTGGGGACCCCACAAATGTCAAGGGTTATGTAGGAAATCCGCCCACTTGTGGCCCAACTTTAATTTTGTTGCGTGCTGTGCAACGTTGGGGAACCCATAGGGGGCACAATCTATGCAGCTAATCTATAGGGGGCAAAATCAGCATTCACCCACAAATGGGCAGATTGGTTGCATAGCACGTATTCTATGGGGGAGCCCCAGCCCTTCACGGCGTGGAACATGATCAGAATGGGCCCACACGCGGGCTGTTAGGCTACATAGCTTGCTGCTTGGGGGGTCCCAAAGGCTTCAGAGCGCGCCACTTGAGATTGATTTCCCCACTGTGACGCGTGGGGTACCTCGCAAGCGGGAGGGGTTATGTAGCCAATCCGCCCACTTATGGGACCATTCTCATTTTGTCCCCCGTTGTCAAGCGATAGGGACCCCATTATTTGCAGGCGTTACATAGCCAACCTGGCCATCCCCTGGGCGTCACACTTTATGTAGCCAACGAGCTCATTTGTGGCCCATTGTGATTGTGTTCCGCACTCTGAAGCGTTGGGGACCTCGCCAACAGCCCATGGTTATGTCGCCATACCGAGTACTTGTGGCCCATTCTGATTTTGTTCCCTACTGTACAGCGTTGGGGACCCCAAAGACGGCACTGGTTATGTAGGCAATCCGCATACTTTTGGCCCAATTCGAACTTTGTTGTCTGCTTTGCAGCGTTGGGGACCCCATTGGCGGCAGAGTTTATGCAGCCAATGTGCTAGCTTTGGGGGCCGTTCTGCTTTTCTCCCCCACTCTAAGGTGTTTGGTACCTCGTAGGCGGCAGGGGTTATGTAGCCAATCCGCCCACTCCTTGGCCCATTCTGATGATGTCCCCACTGTGAAGCGTTTGGGACACCCCGGTCACCACAAGTTATCTAGCCAATCAACCGAGTTGTGGGCCTAGTCTGATTGTGTTTCACACTCTCAAGCGTTGAGCAGCTCCCCAACGGGCCAAGGTTATGTCACCACACCGACTACTTGTGGCCCGTTCTGCTTTTCTTCTTGGCTCTACAACGTTGGGGACCCCGAAAACGGCAAGGGTTATGTAGGCAAGCCGCCCACTTGTGGCTCACTTTTGATTTTTTAGCCCGCTTTGCAGCGTTGGGGACCCCATAGGCTGCACATTTCATGCAGCCGGTCCGCTAGCTTGTGGGCCACTCAGGATGTTCATCCCCACTTTGAAGCTTCGGGTACCTCTCGGGCGGCAAGGGTTTTGTAGCCAATCCGCCCACTTGTCGGCCACTTCTAATTTTGTTCCCCGCTCTGAAACGTGGGGGTCCCCAAATGGTAGGGGTTATGTAGCCGATTTGCCCTCTTGTGGGCCAATTCTCATGTTTTCCACCGCCCTAGGTCCACACTACAATACCCGACTTCGTGATAGGTCTAGACCAGCTTCGCGAGAATGTTACAGCGCTAGCAGTTCTAGACTAGAATATAAATTGTTCTAACTTATATTGGTAGAATTGGTAGACCACAAAAAAGAAATCACCAAAATAGGGGCGGGGGATCCATGACACACACACAAACACACACACACACATACAAAGCACCACACGTGACGCACGCATAGGCATATGTGCCCCCCCAGTTTGGCATAGGCATATGCACAACACAACCCAGAACATAATGTGTTAAGGGTCGGAAGGGGAGGGGAAGAGGCCAAACACAAACACCGCACAAAAATCCCCTGAGTGTTGGGATATCACCCCCCCACACACACACTCTTCGCGTTGTGCGGTGTGGGTGCTTGGGCTAGTATGCTTGTTGGGCTGAAGGTGAGGGACGGTATTTGTTTCCTTTTTGCATGTGTGGCTATTTTTTTCAAGTACATTCTCAAAGTGGCTGCGCTGTGGACACACGTTGAAGAGTAGGTGTGTCCACGGCGCATCCAGTTTAAAAATGCAGTTTGAAAAAGGCCCACACGTGCAAAAAGGAAACACATACCCTCCATCAACTTAGGCCCAACAAGCAGGCCAGCCCGAGCACCCAACCGGTAACCTGGAGGGGGGGGTGAAAACCCCACACTCAAAGGGTGTTTGTGCGGTGTTTGTTTTGAGCCTTTTCCTCCCCACCCTTGACGTATTATGTTATGTGTTGTGTTGTGTGTATGCCTATGGCAAACTGTGTGTGCGTGTGTCAATGTGCACCGGACCACATATGCGTAGGCATGCATTAACTGTGTTGATTTCATGCGTGTATGTGTATTGCCCCAAGCCCCCACCCCTACTCGGGTGTCCCTTACATGCGAAACATGCGCGAATGTTTTTTTTCTAGTTTTGTTCTAGGCTAGACGTTCTCGCAACGTTCTAGCAAACACGCTAGAACGGCGCTACAACACTTTGGTCTTCGGTTGGAGCTCAAAAATGTGTTTTTTTGAAAAATGAGATTTCGACCTCCTAGCATGGTCTCAGGAGGCCAAGTTCCACCATTGATATCACCAAACCCCCACACCCATGGTTTGGGGGAATCCCCGCCTTTTTCGTTCTAGCCGGTCTAACACCATTGAGGCGACAACCTCGTTGGGTTTTCTAGCATCGACCTAGAGGCTCAGAAGCGTGGGGGACCCTCCACACACTACAGACTATGTAGGCAATCCGCCCACTTGTGGGCCAATTATGACGTTGTCTTCTGCTTTGAAGCGTTGCGGACGCCAAATGGCAGAGGTTACATAGCTGATCTACACACATCTAGGCCAATTCTGATTTTCCTATTTGCTAAGAAGCGTCGGTCAACCCACGGACACCAGGTCTTATGTCGCGAACGCCCCCACTTGCGGGCCAGTTCTAATATTGTGCCCGGCGCTAAAGCGTCAGTGACTCCAAATGGCAAGGGTTACGTAGCCAGTCCGCCCACTTGCGGGTCAATTTTATTGTGTCCCCCGATGTGACGAGCTGCGGAACCCCCAAGCAGGAGAGGTTCTGTAGGCAACACGCCCACTTGTGGGCGCATTCTGATTTTTTCCCACGCTCAGAAGGGCTGCGGACCCCTACGACGACCCGGAAAATGTAGGGAATCAACGCACTTGTTGGCCCTTTCTGGTTTTGTCCAAGGTTGTGAACCGTCGAGGATCTCCTAGGTGGGCAAGGTTATATCACCATTCCGAGTGCTTGTGCGTAAGTTCTGATTTTGTTCCCCACTTTGAAGCGTTGGCACCCCATAGACAACTGGTTAAACTAGCCAAACAAACGGCTTGTGGGCCAATGCTGATTTTGTCCCCCGCGTTGAAGCATTGGGGACGCCACACAAGGCAAAGATTATATAGCCAATCTTCCCACTTGTCAGCCAACTCTGATTTCGTGCCCCGCTTCGAAGAAAGGGGCACAAATTCATAAGTGGCCCACAAGTGGGCGGATTTCCTACACAACCACTATTGTCTTGGAGTCCCCAACACTTCAAAGCGGGGGGGGGGGGGGATCAGAAGTGGCCCAAAAGTGCGGGCATTGGCTCCAAGACGGTGGAGGTTATGCAGTCGATCCTCCCACTTGTGGGGCAATACTAATTTTGTCCGCGGCTTTGAAGCATTGCGGACCTCCTAAACAAAAATGTTTATGTAGCCAATTAGCCCACTCGTGGGCTAATTCAAATCCCCCTCCCCCTCCTTTGAAGTGTTGAGGAACACCTAAATATCCACCAGTAGTCAGCATTCCGCCGCAATGTGCCAACCGCCCGGTGGGCCCACCGCGCGGGCACCACACAGCTGCTCCAAACCATGGCCACAACCCGCTATGAGCGGAACCCATGCACCACCCCATGTCAGGGGCCCCACAACCCACCAACCCGTGCGAGACAGAGAGGACCCCTTTTTTGAGCAAAAGCACCCCATGAACATGCTTGTGCATGATTGATTGTATCATCTATGTTCCCCGTGCCTCTTGGGTGTCCCCGGGTGAGTGGTGAATCGCGCGTGCATGGATGTGGTTGTGTAATATAGGCACATCTCATAGAAGCATGCCCCAAACTAGCCTTCAAGACACATAGATGACCACAGTGATGGTATTGAAGAAGGCCGCACGGGTAGCCACCATGGTGACGGAGACGGGTCCATCCCAGCACTAGGGATTGGCTCCTTACCCTCTCCCGCCTGGGAGGTCCCAAACGCTTCATAGCGGGGGACAAAATCAGCACTGGCCCACAAGTGGGCGGTTTGGTTACATAACCCTTGCTATCCACCACCTCTTCACCACCACTTCAGAGAGGGGGGCAAAGTTGAGAATGGGCCCACAGCTCGCCGGACTGGCTACATAAGCCTTGCTGTTTGTGGGATCCCCACCACCTCAAAGCGGGGGACAGAATCAAAATTGGAGCACAAGTGGGCGTATTGGCTACATAACCTCCGCCGCCTCGGAGGTCTTCAATGATTCGGAGCAGGAGACACAATCTGAAATGGCCCACAGGTGGGCAGATTGGCAAACTAACCTTTCCGGTCGGGAGGTCCCCAACACTTCAAAGGGGGGTCCAAAATGAGAATGGGCCCACAAGTGGGCAATTTAGCTACCCGGCCCCTTCCGTTGGAGGGGTCCGTGACGCTTCAAAGGGGGGGACAAAATCAGATTTGGCCCACCAGTCATGGGATTGGCTACGTTACTTGGCCTGCTTGGGAAGTCCCCCACTCTTCAAAGTGAGGGGACAAAATGAGCATTGGCCCACAAGGGGGCAGATTGGCGACAAAACCAATGCCGTCTGGGGGGTCCCCAACGCTTTAGAGCGGGGGACCAAATCAACATTGGCCCACATGTTGGCAGATTTGCTTCATAACCTATCCCATGTGGCAGCGTCTCGAAGGCTTCATAGGGGGGGGACTAAGTCAAAATTGCCCCAAAAGTGGTCTTTTGGGCTGCATAACCAGACAACCAATGCACCCTGGGACGTTGCCAACACTTCAAGGCGGGGGACCAAATCAACACTGGCCCACAAATAGGCGCATTGGCTACACCCCCGCGGCCTGGCAGCCCCCCCCACGCTTCAGAGCGAGGGATAAAATCACAGTTGGCCCCAAAGTGGTTGGCTGTGCTACATGACCTTGTCCGCGGGGGTCCCTAACTCTTTAGAAGGGGACAAAATCAGAATGGTCCAACGAGTGCGCGCATTGGCTACATAACCTCTCCCGTCCAGGAGGTAGCCAATGCTTGAGAGAGGGGACCAATTCTGTGATGCCCCACAAGAGTGCCTATTGGCTACATAACCTCTTCCGTTTTCGGAGGTCCCCTACGCCTCAGAATGGGGCACAAATTGACACCTGGCCCCCAACTGGCCGGATTGGCTACATAACCCCTGCCGCTTGTGGGGTCCGCATCATTTCGGAGCAAGGAACAAAATTACAACTGGACCACAGGTGGGCGCATTGGCTACACAGCCCCCACCACCTGGGAGGTCCCCAATGCTTTAGACCGAGAGACAAAGTGCGAAATAGCTCGCAAGTGCGCGGATTAGCAACAGTATCTCTCCGGCAAGGGAGGTCCCCAACGCTATGAACGAGTGACCAAATCCGAAATGGCCCACAAGTGCACGAATTCGGGACATAAACACCGTGCTTTGGGCGGTCCCCAATGCTTCAGAGCGGGGGACACAATTAGCGTTGGCCCCCAAGTGCGCGGATTTGCTCCGTAACCCCCGCCGCTTGGAGGTCCCCAACGCCTCACACCGGGATAACGAAGCTGATGTGGCCTGCAAGTGGGCGGATTGACTACAGAAACTCTGCCGTTTGGGAGGTTCCGCAAGGCTTCAAACCAGGGCACAAAATCAGCATTGGCCCGAAATTGGGCGGATTTGCTACATGATCCGTGGTGTTTGGGGAGTCCCCAACTCCTCGAAGCAGGGGACAAAATGGGCATTATCCAACAAGTGGGCCTACCTAACCCATCCCGTTTGGGTGGTCCGCGGTGCCTTAGTGCAGGGGGGGAGTTAGATTTGGCCCACAAGTTGCCGCATTGGCTACATACGGCCTCCCGCCTTGGGGGTCCCCAACGCTCCATAGCGGGGGACAAAATCACAAATGGCCCACAAGTGGGTGCACGGGCTACGTATCCCCTACCGTCAATGGGATCACCAAGACTTTACAGCAGGGGACAACATCAAACTGCCCCCACACGTCGGTAGATGTAAAATAGCTCACTCCTCTCACTACGCACCACTGGTCTTGAGTGCAGGACGTTGGAAGTGCATGGGGGCACTCCCTCCCCACATCCCCCGCCACCATCTGCAACTGATGTTTGACTTAAAAAAGCTATCGGTAGATGGTCAGCGCCCAGCCATCACAGGTGAGAACTCCCATGCGGTCACATGCATGGGTGTTCTTGAAGGAGCTAGGGTCCTGACTACGGGACGAGGAGCCCATCTTCATGGCTGAGGTCGCAGCCACGTACCTTCCGAAAAGCTTTACGCTCCCCAGCACATGAGTCAGCACAGACACGAGAGGGTATGTAGCCAAACCACCCGCTTATGGGCTCACGTTCATATTGTCCCCTGCTCTCAAGCTTTGGGCACCTCCAAGACGGGGGAGGTTATGCAGTCGATCCTCCCACTTGTGGGGCAATACTAATTTTGTCCGCGGCTTTGAAGCATTGTGGACCTCCTGGACAAAAATGTTTATGTAGCCAATTAGCCCACTCGTGGGCTAATTCAAATCCCCCTCCCCCTCCTTTGAAGTGTTGAGGAACACCTAAATATCCACCAGTAGTCAGCATTCCGCCGCAATCTGCCAACCGCCCGGTGGGCCCACCGCGCGGGCACCACACAGCTGCTCCAAACCATGGCCACAACCCGCTATGAGCGGAACCCATGAACCACCCCATGTCAGGGGCCCCACAACCCACCAACCCGTGCGAGACAGAGAGGACCCCTTTTTGAGCAAAAGCACCCCATGAACATGCTTGTGCGTGATTGATTGTATCATCTATGTTCCCCGTGCCTCTTGGGTGTCCCCGGGTGAGTGGTGAATCGCGCGTGCATGGATGTGGTTGTGTAATATAGGCACATCTCATGGAAGCATGCCCTAAACTAGCCATCAAGACACATAGATGACCACAGTGATGGTATTCAGGAAGGCCGCACGGGTAGCCACCATGGTGACGGAGACGGGTCCATCCCAGCACTAGGGATTGGCTCCTTACCCTCTCTGGCCTGGGAGGTCCCAAACGCTTCATAGCGGGGGACAAAATCAGCACTGGCCCACAAGTGGGCGGTTTGGTTACATAACCCTCGCTATCCACCACCTCTTCACCACCACTTCACAGAGGGGGGCAAAGTTGAGAATGGGCCCATAGCTCGCCCGATTGGCTACATAAGCCTTGCTGTTTGTGGGATCCCCACCACCTCAAAGTAGGGGACAGAATCAAAGCTGGAGCACAGGTGGGCGTATTAGCTACATAATCTCCGCCGCCTGGGAGGTCTTCAATGATTCGGAGCAGGAGACACAATCTGAAATGGCCCAAAGGTGGGCGAATTGGCAAACTAACCTTTCCGGTCGGGAGGTCCCCAACACTTCAAAGGGGGGTCCAAAATGAGAATGGGCCCACAAGTGGGCGGAATAGCTACATGGCCCCTGCCGTCGGGGAGGTCCCCAATCCTTCACAAACGAGGAAAACACGAGAAATTGCCCACAAGTTGGAGTATACGCTGCATATCATCCGCCAGTTGTGGCTTTCCTACCGCTTTACAGGTCGAGAAGAAATCAGATTTGGCCCACAAAGGGGTAGCTTGGCTACATAACCACAGCCGTTCGGTCGGTTCCCGACCTTTCAGAGCGGGGCAACAAAATTAGATTTGGCCCACAAGTTGGCGGATTGGTGACATACTGGTGGCTGTTGGTTGGGGGTGTTCCCAACGCTTCAGTGGGGGGGGGGGGGGGCAAAATGAGAACTAGCCCGCAATTGCGCAAATTGGTTACAAAACCTCTCCGGTCTTTGAGGTCTTCAATGCTCGTAACAGGGGATAAAATGAGATGTGGCCCATAATGAGATGTGGCCCATAAGTTGGCGGATTGGCTACATACACCCCACCGTCTTGGGGTCCCAAACCCTTGCGAGCGGGGTATAAAAGCATGATGCGCCCACAAGTGGGCGGAATGGTGCAACAGCCCTTGCCATTGGTCTGGTCCGCAACGCCTCAGCGGGGGGGGACAAGGTCCGAACTAGCCGAAGAGTGGGCGAATTGTCTACATAACCTCTACCGTCTAGAAGGTCCCCAATGCTTAATAGAGGAGGAGAAAATCAGAACTGCCCCACAAGTGCGTGCATTGGCTACCTAAACCCTCTTCATGCGCTGGTCCCGAACTCTTCCGAGCGCGGGACAATATCAGAATTGACGCACAGCTGGGCAGAAGGGTGACAGATCGCCTGCTGTTTTGGGGGTACCCAATGCTTCAAAGCGGGGGGGCTAACTCCGAAATGGCCCACAATTTGGCGGATTGGCTACAAGATCCCTGCTGTCTTGGGGTTCCGAACGCATCCAAGCGGGTGACACAATCATAATTCTCGCCCAACGTGGCGGAATGGTGACAGAACCTTGGCCCTTTGGGAGGTCCCCAATGCTTAAGAGCGGGGCATAAAGTCTGAAATGGTCCACAAGTAGGCGGGTTCGCTACATAACCCTCGCCGTTTGGGAGGTCCCCAGCGCTTTACAGTGGGAAGATGACAATTGGCCCAACATTGGGCGGATTGCCTACATCACCCCGGGCGTCCCAACCGCTTTAGGGTGGGGAACAAATAAGAACCCACACACAAGTGAGCGGATAGGTTGCATATCATCCACCGTTTGGGGGGTTCCCAGCGCTTTAGAGCAGGGGACAAAATCAGAATTGACCCACAAATGGGCTAATTTGTTACATAACCACTAGTTTCTTGGGGTCCCAAACCCTTTCAAGTTGAGAACAAAATCCAAATTGGCCCACAGAGGTGACGGCCTCCTAGCCGTTTGGGAGGTCCCCAATGCTTTAGAGTGATGCACAAAGACGGAACGGGACAAGGAGTGGGCGGATTGGCTACATAACCCTCGCCGTTTGGGAGGTCCCCAACGCTTCGGAGCGGCGGACAAAATAAGAATGGGCCCACAAGTGGGCGGATTGCCTACATCACCCTTGGCGTCTCGGGGGTCCCAACCGCTTTAGAGTGGGGAACAAACTCATATCCCATACGCAAGTGAGCGGATAGGTTGCATATCCTCCACCGTTTGGGGGGTTCCCAACGCTTTAGAGCCGGGGACAAAATCAGAATTGGCCCACAAGTGGGCTAATTTGTTACATAACCACTAGTTTCTTGGGGTCCCTAACCCCTGCAAATTGAGGACAAAATCCAAATTGGCCCACACTTGGGCGGAGTGGTGACGGCCTCCTAGTCGTTTGGGAGGTCCCCAATGCTTTAGAGTGATGCACAAAGTCGGAACCGGACAAGGAGTGGGCGGATTGGCTACAAAACCCTCGCCGTTGGGGAGGTCCCCGACGCTTCACAGCGGCGGACAAAATACGAATGGGCCCACGAGTGGGCGGATTGCCTACATCACCCCTGGCGTCTCGGGGGTCCCAGCTGCTTTACAGTGGGGAACAAATCAGAACCCACACACAAGTGAGCGGATAGGTTGCATATCCTCCACCGTTTGGGAGGTTCCCAAGGCTTTAGAGCCGGTGAAAACATGAGAAATGGCCCACAAGTGGGAGGGTTTGTTACACAACCACTAGTTTCTTGGGGTCCGGAACCCTTCTAGGTTGGGGACAAAATCCGAATTGGCCCACACTTGGGCGGAGTGGTGACAGACTCCTAGCCTTTGGGGAGGACCCCAATACTTTAGAGCGGGCCAAAAAGTCCGAATGGGCCCAGAAGTGGGCGGATTGGCAACATAACCCTTGCCGTTTGGCTGGTTCCCATAGCTTCATAGCAGGGTACAAAATAAGAATTAGCCCACAAGTGGGCGGATTTGGTACATCACCCCTCCTCTCCACAGTGCCTGAGAGTGGGGAACAAAATTAGAACCCACGTACAAGTGTCTAGATAGGTTGCAGATTATCCGCCGTTTGGAAGGTTCCCAATGCCTCACAGGGAGGAACAATTTTAGAAGTGGCCCACAGGTCGTCAGATTGGCTACATAATCCCAGCTGTTTGGAGGGTGTCCAACCCTTTGGGGCGGGGGACCAAATGAGAATGGGCCCACAAGTGGGCAGATTAGGTACATGCCCCCAGCCATCCGGGAGTCCCCGCCCGTTCTGAGCTGGGGAGAAATGGAGATTGGCCCACAAGTGGGCGGAGTGATGACATCACCATTTGTGTGGGCGGTCCCCAATGCTCCAAAGCGGGGCACAAAGTCCGAATGGGCCCACAAGTGGGCGGATGGGCTACATAACCTCTTCCCTTTGGGAGGTCTTCGGCGCTTCATAGTGCAGGACAAAGTCGGAACTCGTCCACAAGTGCGTGGATTGGCTACATCACCCTGCCATCTCGGAGGTCTCCAATGCTTCAGAGTGGGGGACAAAATTAGACCCCACACACAAGTGCGCGGATAGGTTGATGTCATCGGCCGTTTGGAGGGTTCCCAATGCTTCACAACGCGGGACAAAAGCAGAGTTGGGCCATAAGTGATCAGATTGGCTACATAACCTACAATATCTTGGGCTCCCGAACCCTTCCAAGTGGGAGGCAAAATCAGACTTGCCCCACAACTGGGCGGCATGCTGACAAAACCTTGGCTGTTTGTATGGTCACCAATGCTTCACAACGGGCCACAAAGTCGGAAACGGCCAACAAGTGGGCGGATTGGCTCGCCGTTTGGGAGGTCCCCAACACTTGATAGCGGGGAACAAAATCAGAATTGGCCCACAAGTGGGCAGGTTGGCGACATCACCCCTGCCATTTGTGCGGTCCCCACCGCTTAACAGTGGGCCACAAAACTAGGACCCGCGCACACGTGCGCGGATGGGTTGCCGATCATCCGCCGCATGGAGGGTTCCCAACGCTTCAGAGCGGGGGACAACATCAGAATCTGTTGATAAGTGGGTGGATTGGCTATACAACCCCCGCCATCTGGGAATACCCAACCTTTCGGAACGGGGGACAAAACCGAGATTGGCCCAGAAATGGGGATAATGGTGACATCGCCCACTCTTGTGGGGGATCCGCAATGCTGAAGAGCGGGGCACAATGTCGCTACACAATTGGGCCCATTGGCTACATAACCTCTGCCCTTTGGAGTGGGGGACAAAATTAGAATTGGCTGACAAGTGGGCAGATTGCCTGCAGCACCCCTGCCGTCGCGGGGGTCCCCCAAAATCAAAACCCACGCACAAGTGCGCGGATAGGTTGCATATTGTAGAATAAAATCACATTTGGCCCAGGAGTAGGCAGGTTGGCTACATAAACCCGGCCGTTTGGTCGTTCCCCAACCCGTTGGAGCGAGGTACAAAATCACAATTGTCCCACAAGTGGGCGGAGTGGCTACATAACCCCCATCATCCGGGAGTCCCCAACCATTCGGAGTGGGCCTTGGGGGACAAAACCGGGATTGGCCCACAAGTGGGTGGAATGGTGACACAACGCTGCCCGTTACAGGGTCCCCGGTGCTTCAAAGCAAGGGACAAAATCAGAGTTTCCCCAAAAGCGGGCGCATTGGGTACATAACTTGTCCCGTTCGGGAGGACCCAGAGGTTCACAGCGGGGGGACAAAATCTGAACCGGCCCACAAGCGAGCGGATTGGGTACGAAGTTCCCACCCGGGGAACCTTTCTGTATCATAAGGTCGTTCAAAAAAGAAATATTCAATTTTGAAATTTTCTTTTTTGAGCTTTTAAATCCCAACGGTTTTCTGAACAAAGTTGTCGTTTTTGAACATTTTTTTGTCAGCTAATCTTACCGCATACCGCGTGTTGTGCACCCTCAACAACATACTCCATGGCACGCAATTTGCTATAGGGGAGGTTTCCCTCATGACCCTTTGGTATTTGTGCCCGGTACAAACCAATGTTTGCATAGTTCCTCAACTTGTTGCTTTCCCTTTGCGGCGACCAACATGACCGCCACCACAGCACCACTGTATGTGGCATCTGTGATTACGGAGCTCTCGGTGACATTGGTTCAATTGAGCGGGTCGGCCAACCTAATGGATGCCCTTGTGGGGCACCTATTGGCCCAAATGGTTGGTGTCCTGCCCACGTTGCAAGGCCCGGTGGGAGCAAGCCGCCGTGGAAGGTGGCCACAAAGTGGTGCGTGCCGCACAGGACGCCGCCATACGGGGATATGCGGAGTCGTTGATCACTCCGCTTGGCGCCGTACAACTTGTTGTGACCTTGAAGGCCCCTAAAGCCGGCTTCTGTGCTCTGTCGGAGTTCTTCACCCGGCGGGGTCTACAATACTCCTTGAAGACCGGACGGTTGTTTCCACGGCCCATTTGTACCCGGCAGGCCTTTGACGCGGAGTGGCGGGCTCGTTGTACCCCCCTCCATCCGGCGCCCACGGTCACCGATGGTAGCCCGCCTTCGTCGGGCCTCTCATGGCCCGTCGCTTCTTGGGTCAATTACGTGCAATCGCGCAACGCTCTGCGCGATTGCATTGACTCGTCACACCCCCTCATGTTCATTGTGCAGGGTGATGCGTTCCCCTGGGGGAAGCTGGAGCCACCTAGTCATGGCGTTGGCTAACCATGGTGCCCGCGCTCGCCAACCGGCGCACTACTAGGTCATCGGGATGGTGGTCTGCGGTGACAAGGATATGGCCCAACTGGGTGCCATATGTCGTATGGCCATATGCCATATGGCGTAACACATTGCAGGTATGGTTGCCACGAACACGGAGGTCTTTCGTTTCGCTGTGTAGTCGTTCAAATTTGAAGGTTAAAAGTTCATAGAAAAAATTCAAAAACCAGTAGAAATGCCCAAATTCTATCTTTTTGAATTGGAAAAAGGATTTTTTAAACGTTCAAAATTCTCATTTGTTTTCGCATTTTGCAGCACATCTACGGCACTGGCTGCTTTACCTGGGCCAACGTGGAGCGTGGTGCCACCGTTCGCTGCACCGGAGACAGCTCTTGGATCTGCCGCTTGGTGGGTGTCTCCATTGCCCCCCAAGTGGGGTCAAGCTACAACGAGGCAATGTGGGATTCCACCACCCAGCGGTGGAAAGGCAGCCAACAACACCGCACCCTGCAAAGCGGTGCGGACCACCAAGGGCAATACCTGCCGCTTGGCCATAGCCTACGACATGCCGGTTGCGTCACCAAGCCCCTCTTGAGCATGGCACGGGAGCACATTGTCATGTGCAACTTGCACTGCATCATGGTAGCGGGCCGGTTGGTGATGCAATTCCTGGAAGCCCTGTGCGGTGACAGTGATAAGGTACTGCGGACTGGTGTCTAGTTTGTCTTGGACGGGGCACCCACCGGGATTGGCCTGCGCTCCGCCGCCTCCCCGGGTGGGAACCAAGTGTACCGCCTGCTCCAGTCATGGGAGCAGGTGCACCATGCGTCGTTGCGTTGTACTAGAGATAGGGGAGATACTTCGGCAACTATACCGCACTTAGTAGCCTGGGCCGCCACCATATTGTGGCGGGCCAGCCAGCCGCTTCGGGTAACACGTGGCCTCCGACTCGGGGTCCCATTACCTCCTATTTTTGGAGGAGAACTGCGACAATGTCTTGGCGGCCTTGCAACCCCACGGCATGGCCATGGTGAGCCACGACATCGTCCAGCCCGTGAATAGGATTCTGAAGGTGGGCTCCAACGACCGCTCGGACCGTGGGCGTGGCTTCGCCGAGTATCCCATACTCCGGGAGGCCTGCATTGTAGCCCAAGTGTCAGAGTGGTGTTTCTGGCAGCTTGATATGCCACTCCACACCTGGGGTGTCCCAAATAGGACATCGTGCGTGGTGAGTATTTTGATGAAACCCGTTGTCCAAACCCCACCACCCTTTCCCATGCCCCGCTTGCCATCGCCCCCAGCTTTCTTTCAGCACGGACGAAAACTCCGTGGCGGCGATGATTGCCAAGAGCAACGCACAGCTACTTCAAAGAATGGTATGCATTTGCTTGTATTTGTTTGCTTTCCGTCATCTTAGGCCGCAACAAATCGGTTTGGAGGGGGCAGGGAATTTTGTTCAAATTTAGGAGGGGGTAGGGAATTTTTTTCAAATTGGAATGTTCAAAGTTCAAAATAATTCAAAACAGGGGCACTGACGTGAGAAATGTCTGACTTTGAATTTTTCTTTTTGGAATTCATAATTTTCAATTTCGAACGTTTCTTTTCAGGAGCAAATAATGCAGGGCACACCTGCAGCCCGATAAGCAGCAGTGCCGCAAGCAGCAGCAATAGCAGTCCAGCAAACAGCGCCTACAGTAGCAGCAACAGCAGCAGGCCCCCTTGACGCTAACTCCTCTTCCCCAGGGCTGGAAAGCGGCGCGGAAAGGGGGGGGGATAAGCGCCCTAAAAAAGAAGAAATGTAAAAAGGAGAGGCAAAGTCTCATATCTCCTCCAGCTCTAAAGCGTTGGGGACGCCACAAACGGCAAGGATTATGTAGCCAATCCGCCCACTTGTGCGCCAAACGTAATTTTGTTCCCAGCTCTCCATCGTTGGGACCGCCCAGGCGGCAGGGGTTATGTTGCGAGTCCGCCAACTTGTGGGCGAAGTCTAATGCCGTTCCCCTCTCTGAAGCATTCGGAACCCGACAAACAACAAAGGTTATGCACCCAATCCACCCACGCAGTTGTGGGCGACTTGTGTGCGAATCATGTTCCCCGCTTTGCAACATTGGGAACCCCATAGACGGGAGAGTTTATGTAGGCAATCCGCCCACTTTTGGGCGAATTGTGAAATTGTCCCGCTCTCTGAAGCATTGGAGACCTCCCACACGCGAGCGCTTATGTAGCCAATCTGCCCACTTGTGGGCCGGTGGTGAGTTGGTCCCCCGCTTGGAAGAGTTGGGGGCCCCCACACAACAAGGGTTAGGGAGCCAAGCCACTTGTGGGCCAATTCTGATTTGGTCTCCCACTGTGAAGCATTGGGGGCCTCACAAGCGGCAAGGTTATGAAGGCAACCCGCCCACTTGTGCGCCAATTCTGATTTTGTCCCATGCTCCGTACGGCTACGGACGACCAAACAGCAAGGGTCAATTGTAATTACGTCACGCGCCTTGCAAAGTTGGGAACGGCATAGGCAGCACAATTTATGTAGCCAATTCACCCACTTTTGGGCCAATTCTGATTTTGTTCCCCGCTGTGAAGCGTTTGGGAGCTCCGAAGGGTTATGCAGCCAATCTACCAATTTATGGGCCCGGTCTGCCTTTCCCCCCCACTCCGAAGGGTTGGGGACCCCAAATGGCAAGGGTCATGCGGCAATCCGCCCACTTGTGGGCCATTTCGGATTTTATCCCCCACTCTGAAGCGTTGGCGACCTCTGAAACGTCATCGGTTATGTAGCAACTCTCCCACTTGTGCGCCAATTCTCATGGTGTACCCCCGTCTGAATCCCCAACCCTTCAAAGCGGCGGGACAAAACAAGAATTAGCCTGGAAGTGGGAGGATTGGCTACACAACCGCTACCATTATGTGACTCCAATGCTTCACACCGCGAGACAAAATCATATATGGCCCAAAAGTCGGCGGCTTGGCTACAAAACCCGTGCCGAGAAGGAGGTCCCGCATGCTTCAAGGCAGGGAACAAATCACCATTGTCCCACAAGTTGGTGTATTGGCTACATAAACTCTGCCGTCTATGGTGTTCCGAATGTTTCAAAGTGGGAAACAAAAGTACAGTTGGCGCAAAAGTTGGGGGATTGGCTGCATAATGCTTCCCTCTTGGGGGGTCCCCAACGCTTTAAAGCAAGCGACAAAATCAGAATTCGCCCATAAGTGGCAGATTGCCAACATAGCCCTCGCAGGTCGCCAAATCCCCACATGGGAGAGATTATGTGATCAATCCGCCCACTTGTGGGCCAATTCACATTCTTTCCCTCGATTGAAGCGTTGGGGACCCCCAAAAGGGCTAGCGCTATATCACCATTTCGCCCTCTTGGGGCCCATTACGGCTGTGTTCCGCGCTCTACAGCGTTGGGAACCCCAAAAACGGAAACGGTCATGTAGCCAATTTGCCCACTTGCAGGCGAATTCCGATTCCGTCCCCCGCTCTGCAGCTTTGGGAACCTCCGTGTCGGGAGAGCTTATGTAGGCAATCCACCCACTAGTGGGCCAATGATGATTTGTCCCCCGAACGGAAGGGTTGGGGACCCCGCGACAACAAGGGTTATGTAGCCAATCCGCTAGCTTGTGGACCATGTCTACCTTGGTCCCTCAGTTTGAAGCGCTGGGGACCCCACAAGCGGGAGGCGTTATTTAGCCAATCCGCCCACATGTGGACCAATTCTCATTTTGGTCCCCACTGGAAGTATTGGGGACCTGCTAGATAGATGAGGTTATATGGGTCCCCTAGACAACAAGGGTTATGTAGCCAATCCACTTGTGGGCCAATTCTGATTTTGTCCCCCGCTATGAAGAATTGGGGGCCTCACAAGCGGCAGGGGTTATGTAGCCAACCCGCCCACTTATGGGCCAGTTTTGATTATGTCCCATGCTCGGTACGATTGCGGCCCACCAAACGGCAAGTGTCAATTGTAATTACGTTACACGCCTTGTAAAGTTGGAAACGGCATAAGCGGCACAGTTTATCTAGCCAATGCACCCACTTTTGGGCCAATTCTGATTTTGTTCCACAGTGTGAAGTGTTTGGGACCTCCCAAGGGTTATGGAGCCAATCCACCAAATTGTGGGCTAAGTTTGCCCCCCCCCCCCCCCGGAAGGGTGGGGGACCCCAAATGGCAAGCATTATGCAGGCGATCTGCCCACTTGTGGGCCAAATCTCATTTTGTTCCCCGCTCTAGAGTGTTGGCGACCCCGCTAATGCTAGGGGTTACCGAGCGAAGGCAGGCGTATGTAACCAATCCACCGGCTTGCGGTTCAGAGTGTCCTCCGCTGTGAAGTGTTGGGACCTCCCAAAGGCAACACTCATGTAGCCGCCGCTCTAACGGATTGGGGACCTTACCAGAGGCAGGGGTTTTGCAGCCAATCCGCCCACTTGTGGGCCACTTCAGATTTTGTGCCCGCTCTAAAGTGTTGGCGACAGTTCAAACGGCCATACCTATGAAAGCCTTCAGCCCACTTGCAGGCCACTTCTGATTTTGCCCCCCCCCCCCCCCAGTCAGATGCGTTGGGGACCACCTAGACGGCAAGGGTTGTCTCACCAATCCGCCCACCTGTGGGCAGATTCCGATGTCATCCCCCCCTCTGAAGCGTTGGGTACCTGGGTGCCTGCAAGAATGAAAGGGTCATGTAGCCCATCTGCCCACATGTGGGCCAAATGTGATGTTGTTTCCCGCTCTAAAGCAAGGGGTACCTCCCAAAGGGCCGCGGTTCAGTAAGCGTTCGGCACACTTGTGGGCTAATCTGATTTAATCGCCCGCTCAAGATGGTTGGGGACCCCCAAACAACAACACGTATGTAGCCATTCCGTCCAGTTGGGCCCATTTCGGACTTTGTCCCCCGATGTAAAGCGTCGGGGCCCCCAAGCAGCCCCAACGAGGTAAGACTTCCGCACACCTGGGGTGCACTCTAATTGTGTCGCCCACTCAGGAGGGTTGGGGGCCTCCCAGACACCCGCGGTTATGTAGCGAATGCACCCACTTGAGGGCCAAATCTGCCTATGTTCTCCGCTCCGGAAGGCTTCGGACCCGGGGGGGGCAACCCCTCGGTTATGGACGCCGACTAAGCCCCCTACTAACTGTTGGCCGGAGGCCCCTTGGGGGGGGGGGGTTCAGGGGGGCGATTGGGGGGGGGGGGGGGCTCCGGGAGGGTCGGTTGGGGGGGGGGTCCAAGTGGGGCAATTTGGGGTGTTGCGGGGGGGGGGGGGGGCACAGGCTCCGCTTACCTCCCCTTGCCCTCCTTCTAACCATATCAAGACTGAATATTGGGACCGAGCTGGTGGGGGAGGGAACATTAGATATGAATGGTGAGGGACACCAATGAGTTACACATTGAAGGCCGTTGACAGGGTGGAATCAGCTTGCAAGTGATCCCCTTCACCACAAGGCCCACTTTCAAGGCTTTTGTGGACTTGTGAGGGGCCAAAAAGCCCCAAAATGGGCTCAAAATAGGCTCATTTGACCCGTTTGTGCACCCCAAATGGTCTAGGATGAGTTTTGGAAAAATGCGTTTTTGACCCATTTTTGACCCATTTTTGGTCCCAAAATAGCGCATCTTCAAGGCATTTTGGGATTTTCGGGGGACCAAAATGGGCCACCCCAAGCTCAAAACAGTCCAAAAACACTTGTTTTAGCATCACACATGGTCTAGGATCTTTTTTGAGAAAAGTCATTTTTCTGCCCCTATTGGACCCTATTGACCCATTTGGGCACCCACCTGTTTGGGCTTGAGCTTGCAGCTTGCCGCAGCCTACTGGGCTTGGGTACGGGGGTCTAGGCGTCCATTTGCGCAATTTTGAGGGGTGGAAACCACAAAACGAGGGGGGTTGCGGGTGGATTAGGTGCCCTCGGAATCGCGTTTTGAGCCATGTAGCCAAAGATATGGCCTATTCTTGGTTTGTGGCTGTCGCCAGCCAATCTGCACAAAATTTGGGGCTTGTGGGGGCCTTTTTGGGCCGTTTCCGGGACATATGGTGGAGTCAGAGGGCCGCAAATGGCTCGTTGACACAAGAAAGTCAAGCCGCACATGGAGTGCACCCACCCTTTCCCTTTCCTTGGCCGTTTTGAATGGGTTCTAGGGCTCTTTTGGCCCAAAAATGGCTGTTTTTGGCCCTAAATTGCAGTTTTTGAAACTGAGGTCCGCCACTTGTGACACCCATTCCCGCCCGCCACCGTTGAGTTTCTGGCTCAAACTTTGTGTGGTTGTCCCTCACACCCATAGGTATCATCCACCAAAATTTCAGCCGAATATGAAGCACCACGACGGATGTCTGATTTTTCCCCATTTCGCGCGTGCTGCTTGCTGCTTGTTGCTGCTTGCTGCTTGTTGCTGCTGCTAAACCTGGTAGGTCCACCCTAGACCCTAAAAAGGGTTATAAAACCAAGACTGGTTCCACCAGCTCGGTGACCATCACCATGAACCTAACCCTAACCTTTGCAGCAACCTGGTTTGCCCATGCCAGCCATGTTATGTTGATTGGGCTGAACAGGATCCCCCCAATTTCGTTCATGGCTCCTTTTGCCACATCATTGCTCTCCATTTTGGACCCCAACACTCACTGTGACCCTAGCCTAGGGTGAGAGCCAGGGCTAGTGTTAGGGCTAGGGTCACCGAGCTGGTGGAACCAGTCTTGGTCTTATAACCCTTTTTAGTGTCTAGGGTGGACCTACCAGGTTTAGCAGCAAGCAAGCAAGCAATCAAGCAGCAAGCAGCACGCGCGAAATGGGGAAAAATCAGAACCCCGTTGTGGTGTTTTAGATTCGGCTGAAATTTTGGTGCATGATACCTGTGGGTGTGAAGTACAATCACACAAAGTTTGAGCAAGAAACTCAACGGCGGCGGCCGGGAACGGGATTCGCAAGTGGCGGACCTCAGTTTCAAAAGCTGCAGTTTGGGGCAAAAAACAGCCATTTTTGGGCCAAAAAAGCCCCGGAACACATTCAAAACGGCCAAACGAAGGGAAACGGTGGGTACACTTCACGTGCGGCTTGACTTCCCCGTGTCAACGAGCTCTTTGCGGCCCTCTAGCTCCATGATATGTCCCGGAAACGGCCCAAAAAGGCCCCCAAAAGCTCCAAATGCCGACAGCCACAAACCAAGAATAGGCCATATCTTTGGCTACATGGCTCAAAATGCGATTCCGAGGGCACCTACTCCACCCGCAACCCCCCACTTTTTGTGGTATCCACCCCTAAGAATTGCCCAAACGGACGCCTAGACCCCACTACCTAGGCCCACTTCGCTGCGGCAAGCTGCAAGCTCAAGCCCAAACACGTGGGTGCCCAAATGGGTCAGCAGGGTCCAGTAGGCGCAAAAAGATGACTTTTCTCAAAAATGATCCTAGACCATGTGCGACGCTAAAACAAGTGTTTTTGGACCGTTTTGAGCCTGTGGTGGCCCATTTTGGTCCTCCGAAAATCCCAAAATGCCTTGAAAATGGGCTGTTTTGGGAACAAAAATGGGTCACAAATGGGTCAAAAACGCATTTTTCCAAACCTCATCCTGGACCATTTGGGGTGCACAAACGGGTGAAATGAGCCCATTTTGAGCCCATTTTGGGGCATTTTGGCCCCTCAGAAGTCCAAAAAGCCTTGAAAGTGGGCCTCGTGGTGATGGGGTTCATGTGCAAGCCGATTTTACCTCCTCAAGAGCCACCAATGTGTGAATCATTCTTGATGTCCCTCACCAGTCATAGCTCATGTTCCCTCCTGTGTGTGTGTGTGTGTTGCGGTAATTGCGTGTACAACCCTCGCGCATTTGCCGCAAGAAAAATTACACAACGCAACGGTTCTTCTGTACTCGCGTTTACCGGGGGGGAAAATCGCATGACGCGACCTGTTTTTTTTTTGCACTAGCGTTCAACGCAAAAAAAGTCACGCGGATTGACAATTTTTTGTGCTCTCGTTTGCCGTAGGGAAAATGAGAAGATGATTTTGTTATACCCGCGTTTGCCGCGAAAAAAAGCACCCAATTTTACCGCAAAAGAAATTACACGAATTTACGGGGAAATGAAGCTATGCACATGTGGGCCACTACTGATTTTGTCCTCTGCTCTACAAGGTTGGGGAACCCCCCTGCGGCATGGGTTATGTAGCAATTTCGCCCAATTATGGGCAAATTGTGATCTTGTCCCCCATTCTGAAGCATTGGGCCCCCCAGGCAGCAAGGATTATGTCATCGATCGGCCCGTTTGTGGGCCACCTCTGATTTTGTTCCCCGGTGTGACCTGTTGGGGACCCTGTAGACGGCACGGGGCATGTAGCCATTCCGCCCAATTGTGGGCCAATTCTGGTTTTGTCTCCGTGTTCGAAGCGTTGGGGACCCCAGGCTGGCAGGGGTTATGTAGCCAATCTGCCCACTCAGAAGTGCTGGTGACCCCTGGGGGTTATGTCGCCAAGGGGCCCACTTGTGGGCCAATTCTACGTATTTCCCCTGCGTTGGGGAACCCCCAAACAGCAAAGGGTATGTAGCCAATCGGCCCAGTTGTGGGCCCATTCTGATTTCCTCCTCCGCCTTGAAGCTTTGGAGACCCACCAAACGCCAAGCGTCATGTGGCCCATCCGCCCAATTGTGAGCCAATTCCGATTTGGTGCCCCGCTTTGCAGCGTTGGAGAACCCCTCGGCAAAAGGGGTTATGAAGCCAATCCGCCTGCTTGTCGGCGACAATTTGATATTGTCCCCCGCTGTGAAGCAGTGGGAACCCCCCAACGGCAAAGGTTATGTAGCCAATCTGCCCACTTGTGGCCCCATTCTAATTTTGTCCCCGGCTTTGAACCGTTGGAGACTCCCCAAACAACAAGGGTCGTGTAGCCAATCCGTCCACTTGTGAGCCTCTTGTGATTTTGTGCCTCGCTCTGAAGCATTGGGGTCGCCCCAAAAGCCAGGCGTTATGTAGCCAATCTGCGCATTCGTGGGGCAATTCTGATTTTGGCTCCCACTCTAAAGTGTCGGAGACCCCATAGACAGCCGGGGTTATTTCCAAACTCCACCCAATTGTGAGCAAATTCCAATATGGTGCCCCGGTTTGCAGCGTTCGGGACCCTTGAGTCAATAGGGATTATGAAGCCAATCCACCCATTTGTGGGCAACAATCCGATATTGTCCGCGAGCGTGAAGCGTTGGAGACTCCCCAAACGTCCACGGTCATGTAGGCAATCCGCCCTTTTCTGAGCCCATTCTGGTTTAGTCCCCCACTGTGAAGCGTTGCGGACCCCCCGGATGCCACAGGTGATGTAGCCCATCTGCGCATTTGTGTGCCAATTTTGATTTTGTTCCCTGCTCTAAAGCGTTAGGGACCCCGTAGACGGCCGGGGTTATTTGGAAAATCCGCCCTCTTGTGGCCCCATTCTGACCCCCCCCCCCACGCTCTAAAGCGTTGGGGACACCCCGACGGCGGTTTTTATGCTGCCAATCCGCCCACTTGTGGGAACAATCGGATCCCCCCCCCCCCCCCCCCGCTCCAATGCGTTGAGGATCCCCCAGATGGTAGGGCTATATGTACCTAGCCCGCCCATTTGCGGGCCAATTCTGGTTTCGTCACCCGCTCTAAGGCATTGGGGACCCACCATCTCTGAAGCGTTGGCAACCCTCCAAACATCAAGGCTTATGTACCCAACGTGCCCACTTCTGGCTCTCTTGTGACTTTGCCCCCCTCGCTAAATCTCTGGGAACCCCGGACGGCTGGGGTTACAAGTGGGAGAATTGGCTACATGAAACCCGCCGTCTGGGGGTCCCCACCCCTGGGACCAAAATCAAAATTGACTCACAAGTTGGCAGAATGCTTACATAATTGTGGCTGTTGGGGGGGTTCCCAACGCTTTAGAGCGGTGGACAAAATCAGAAATGGTCCACGAGTGGGCGCAATGGCTACAAAACCCCCGCCATCTAGGGGTCCGAAGCCCCGCGGGGGGGGGGGGGGGGGCGACTCCGCGGGTCCTAGGACGCCAACGGCCCCTGCCCCCCCCCCCCCCCTCCAAGGGGCCTTCGGCCAACAGTCAGTTGCCAAAGGTGTCGCCCCCGGGCGTCCATGGGCGCCAAAGGCGCCCGATGCTCCATGAACACCAAAGGTGCCCTAAGGAAAATTTTGTCCAATTTGCACCCTAACACTATCCTTAAACCCAACCTTGACTCTAACACCCAGCCCCAACCCTCAGCCTACTCCTATCCCTACACCTAACCCTAACCCTAATCAAGACTGAATATTGGGACCGAGCTGGTGGGGACACACACACACACGGCGGAACAATTTTTTCATTACATGCACTTGATGCAAAAGAAATCGCACAAATTACAACATACACATCCGCTCTTGGCCACCACAACCGAATCTCTTCCCGTCATGCACCCAAGTTTCAGCCAAATCCGAACCAGTGTGTTGGACTTCTGATTTTTGCCAATTGCATGAGTGCTTGCTGCTTGCTTGCTTGCGGCTTGCCGAGGACGTATCTGCACCCTAGACCCTAAGGAGGGCGATAAAACCTTGCCGGTCGCACTTATTCACTTACCCGAACTTGCCACACATGCTCACTGCACCACTCCTTGGTGCCCAAGTGGCATTGAAGCTTGTCAATGGTGCAAAAACAGCTTGCAAACGCCCCCATTCATCATTATGTATCATCCTAGAGGTATCCGTGGCAATACATGGCCAGCGAACACAACAAATGATTGTGGGACTTATATGTGGTCCTTTTCAAGGCTAAATTTGGCCGCTTTTGGCCATTTTCAAGGCTTGGTGGGAAATAACATGGGGTAATATAGTTTGAATGCACCTCAAAGCAGCAAAAAACTAATTGTTTGGGGACCCTAAGTGGTTTTACAACTTTGAAAAAAATCATTTTCGGCCACTTTGTGACCCAATGGTGACCACATGCACTAGCCATACACCAACTAGCATGTGCGCGCAGTGCATCACTCATTGGTGCCACTAAGAAATTGAACACTGTTGGTAGCGTGGAAATTACTATTAAATATTGCCATTCATCATAACTTGTTGCCACAAGATTGCTAAAGCAACGGATGGCATCAAACGCAACTAAGAAGGTGATATATATGTATATATATATAAGAAGGTGATATACCGGAAGAGGTAAAAAAGAAAGTGCTTTTCAAGCCTTCTTTTGGCCACTTTTCAGCCCCCCCCCCCCCCAAAGGGGTTCGAGGCACATAAACTATGCTCTTGTATTGTCACCCATGCGGTAAGGAAGTACATCACACATGGGAGGATTCCTTGAGGAAGCATACGGACAATCATGACGTTCAAACAGCGAAAAAAATCTGTGCCGGAGCAAAACTGGCACTTGCCGCCGGCTACGAGCAAAGTCAGGAACGCCGCAAAGAAAAGGAAATGAAGGCTAAGGAACATAGCAAGCAAAAGAGGAAATAGGGGTACATTGAAAAAAATGGGATAAAGAGAGGGAGAAGAAATACAAGATAGAGTCACAGATTTGGAGTGGGGCAGACAATTGGCCTTTCGTGACGACAAGCCGGTTGTCTCCTTGCAAAATTGGGAGCCATGGCGTCATGGCCCATTCTAGACTTAAAAGACCCGGGACCTCCTAGAGGATCTGAATTTTTGCTTGATGGAGGAAACCCCCGAAATAAAAGCAAAAGAACTAGAGGAAATGTGTTTTGTGGTCTTGGAAACCACCCTCAGGCCTCAATGTGCACGATGGGCAGCTTGTGTTGATAAAAGAAAAACTGCTTGTTGATATGTTTGCCGATACGATGCCTACAATCACGCAGTTTCACAGCTTGTATCTTTATAGAATTATGACAATTTGGAGTATAATGAGTTGGCATCTTCGACAAAGGCCCGGGTTCCACAACAAACAAAATGTACCGCACAACGAGAAACGGGCACAAATAGCGCATTTGATGAGGAAAATAGCCGCACCATTGGCCCTAGGGAGACCAAAACTGCATTTTCCATAGGAATGGGCACCTGGACGTTGTTGAATTATGACATGCGGCTGCGTGGTTGCGCCCCCCCCCCCCCATCTTGCGCCCTTACCATGGTTAAATGTCACTCTAGAGGCCCATATCACAAATACTTTGGTGAGCAATTAATATTTGGCATGTGAACACATGAGAGCACGAATACCCCTCCCCAAATGGCGAAGATTTCCACTTTTCATGCTTTTCTAGAATGTGGCTCCAAAATAGCGCCGTTGTTCTCATACAACCCCTATTGGTCAGATTTGTCATCCCGGGCTGTTAAGGAAACAGTCTTAAGCACAACCAGATTTTCCCTTTTCTTCACAGTTTGTGGCCGACAGGGCTTCACTACTTTACTCAGCGCCTCTAGTGGCACCACCTCTGGCGCTTGCGGAGCAATAGGCGCCGCAACACATGACTCCTCAGCAGAGGGCACAACAACAGATCAAGATACGACACCAGAAGAACACAATGCACAGCTGCGGATGACAACACTGAAGAATCCGCACCTCTAGATTAGCTGAAACAGAAGGTCTGGTTGCCAGGGATAGGCATAAGAAGGTGGTCGATTTTCTACTGGGGTGGGGTGGGGCTGTTGTGATGCAATTGCCCCCCCCCCCCTCCCTTCATTGTGGGGGTCCCAATCTTCTCATGGAGTGTGTGCCCCTTTATCCCCTCTGGTGCTCTCGACTCCTTCCCCCAACTTATTGTAAACAGCATCTGTTGTTGAAACAGCTTTTTGTGCAACCGAAAGCACAAAAATGTGTTGCACCTTGCAGGGCAAATATGCAAATCGCAAGCTGCACCGTTACCCATCGTCGGAAGCCTTTGCTGCAGTAGGCAAATCAGCCCAAGAACCACAGGGGCACCCTCTTGATTGCAGTAAGAACACTCCATGGTGTCAATCTGGGCGGGGATGGAAATCAAACTGGCTGCAGAACCACACAACAACCCAACCACAGCACCAAAGAACATGCAAACTCATGCAAACTCATTTAAACTCACTGGGGGGGTTATTGTCTTTCCCCATTGGTTCCGCAGGTATGCATTTTCCCTCACCCCTAGTGGCTGAAATAGGGTGGTGACTGCTGAAATGGGAGGGGAGGCCAGTCTCAATATCAGTTATGGCCAAATTGACCTCTTCCATGCTCTCTTCGACTCCCTCCCAAAGACGTCCTCTCTCTCCCCTCCCTTGCTGCCAAACCTCAAACCTTGGTTCCCTTGGCACCCTGCCTTGTGGATAGCATTGTTTAACCAAGGACGAATGAGGGGAAAATTGTTAAAGTGGTAAGATCTACAACCCCCTGTGTGTAACAGTGTATGAGCAAAATTCAGAAACTGAACTTATTGGTAAACTCTATCGGCGAAATCGGCGAAAATCGGTCACTGATACAAGGGGGCGGGGGGGTGACGTTGTGTTTTGTCAATCCCAATACCATCAAGTTTGAAGAGTGCTCACCACCACGAATGTGGGATGTGCTGCACTTCCATACATTTAGCCCAGACCTCACAGCTGGCATAATGTACCACAGCCACTTGCAAGCTGGCCACTACAACCATGCAAGAGGGCCAACATACATGCGGTGATTCATATTCTCCCCCCCACACTGTTCCTTGCTCGAGGGTCGGGTCGAGTGCTCTTTGGCAGTGTACTCAGGCTGGAGGTTTATGGACCCTGCAGCCTGAGTGCGGGGGTGGTTGGGGGGGGGGGGGGGGGGCTCGGTTGGGGGATAGGGCGGCAGCAAGTTTAGATTCCGTTGGTTGCTCAGTGCACCAAAAAAGGTTGCCAATTTGTTCTGATCTCATTTTGAGGTCGGCATCCCCTTACCCCAGGCACCTGGCCAACGACCCCTCCCGTGGCCCCTGGCTGACCGCTCCCTGGCGTTGCGAAGGTGCTTGTCATTCACATCACAATCATAAATCAAATGGGACACATGTGCTCACCCATCCACAATATGGAGGCACCTACAACAAATGTTCAAATACAGGTGCAGTGCAGAAGCACACCCTTGTCCAAGACACAGACTCCGTGTTGCTGTTGTTCCCAGAACTTTGCCCGTTTGGAACATGGCAGACTGGTGGGGAGGGTATGTTTCGTACCACCATTGCATTCTACACGACGTCCTGCACCCCGTCCCAAAGGGGTTCCCGTAGCGAGCATCTTGGGCCGGGTGTTCTCAAGTCTTACACAGGGGGGATTTTGCGATTGGGCTGGAGAGCAGGGTGCAAAAATGATTTGCCCAAAAAATTTGCCTGACGAAATGTCCCCCCCCCCCGCCATGGGACAAGACAGGATGTTTGACAGGATGCGGGACAGGGTGTGGGACATGGTGTGGAAGAGGGTGTGGGACGTGGGGTGGAACAGGGTGTGGGACAGGGCATGAGGCAGCCACCCTGTCCGCCCACTTTTTGCTCCTTTTCCGAAAATTTTCAATGGCTATTGCTCAGGGGAGTGGGATGGGACATAGTGGACACAGTGGACACAGTGGGACTGCCCAGTGTTTTGTTGTTGCTGACTGCGGCTGCAGAATGGCACCATATGCAGAAAGATGACGCTACTACAGGCTTACTGGGTAATGGCGGGGGAAGGGAGATTATTTGCACAACTATTGGCGGAGGAAAACACCTGGCATAATACAGTTGTCTTGCGTGCGAAGGTTGCTTCCAGTACCTCAAGAACTGCAGCAGCCGAGGGTATAGATCGTAATGGCTGGTGACAGCAGAAGGGCTGTGGCTGAGTGAACTCCTTTGGCTCTCAAACGTCAAAACAGAGTACAGATCTCTGATCACATCATTCGTGGACCGCCAGGCCAAATTCTTGATGCTTGCGTCCAAAAGGCACCAATCCATAGGCCTGACTTGGGGAACCTTCCGCGACACCTGCCTGCGTGGCAATGAGGAAAGGCGACGCGTGTTTTCAGGGCAAACCTGGTCATGAGCCTGGGAGTGGCACGTCACTCATTTCGTTCCGGATCACAGCGGCAGGAACAACATATGTGAAACTAAGCACCAGCCGTTTGGATAGGGATTGCGGAGCAATGGAAATGCAACGCAGTTCCAAAATGGCGTATGCTGACGTTGCACGAGGGCAGTGGCAATGCAAACTGGACACATTTCTGTCGGAACACATTTTGCGTGGTTGAAGGTGTGCTTCTAGCGGGACTTCTCCTGCCTTTACGGGTGCTTCTCATGAACAGCAAAAAAACCAAGCCCAAGCCCCTTGCTGCACTCAGCTCATTCTGCCGCGAATGCACCATTTGGTTTGTGGTTTGGTTTGTCCAGTACTGAGCGTGCCATGGGGCAGGCTCCACAGGAACATCCCAACTCGGCCATCAAATGTAGGACTGCCGCATAAATCCCGCATACCACAAGCAATGGAGCATCGGCGACTATGCAAACGTCGACGTCGGGTGCTGATGTCGCCGCATGCCAAAGCCCATGGTGTGAGTTTCCAGCACCCGAACCCCAAATGTACTGAACATTTGGAGGGGACAGGCCTGCACAGTCCTGACCATCTCTGCAGAGTACCTGTCAATTGTGGGCGTTGCTGAAGCTGCAATGGCATGGCCCTCCGAATCATTTGTTGCCTGTTGGCTGTCCGCATGCATCACGTGGGCTTCCCCAACGTCCGATGTGGGGGTGGCCTTGATACAAAACTCAGTGCGATGTCGTTTGGCCATCCCTTCAGATGGTCCCGCACGGCGGCGTCGCTTCAGGGGCTCTCCGGCAAGGGCGGAGACTGTAAGGAGGGGCCCAAAGGAACATGACAGGACTTGAATGCAGAAGAGCGGAAAGGGCAGAGAATGGAAATGGAAACCAAAGGGAATTAGGGCGCACATCACGGCAGATTCAATGTCACAGGCCAGGTCCAGATGTGCCCCAGAGGCACAATAAGGCATTCCCTTTGGCTGTTTGCCCCATAGAAGAGCTCGCCAATGGAACCTGCCGCCCCAGAAGAAGTTGGACGCTGCCAAGCACTGTAGGGCAGGCAACGGACAAATGGAAAGAGAAAGACGCAAAGAAAATACCCAAGGGGCTCGTTTCAGTGAGGCATTGCAGAATGGAGTAAGAAACAGCCGTTGCCATTTGAGGTCGCTAATGGCACAGCCCTTTCACGTCCAAGTGCATGGCCAAAATACCTCCCCAAGAAACCCATCGTCACTGCTGTTTCCGTAACGAAACCCCACAAAATCATATTCTAATCCATTGTTCCACGGAAGATGGTGTTTGGTGATTTTGGTTCTCTGGAACTGACTCCGCCTGCGGACAATCGAGGCGTCATATACTGCACCCTTACACACTTACAAGTCTTTAGACAATTTTACACACCTTTACACACTTGTACCTCTCAACCACAACCATACCACTACCTATATGTTGAACCAACTGTGTCGCTTCGATAATACTTATTGCTGTGATCGCACCACCATCACCTCCTCTGCCACCAACACCACCACCACCACCACCACCAACACAGGGTGTTAAATTGGGCAAATGGGTGGATGGTGGCAAAGAACGCCCGGAGGATTTCGGGCATGTCTTCGTCTGTGAAGGGGGGGGGGGTAGTGTTGGGTGGGGGTGTTGTCGAGCCAGAGGTGGCGCATGATGCGGGCAGTCACCATGAGGGGGCAGAGGAGTTTGATGGTGGGGCGGGGGGGGGGGGGCACTATTTTGTGGGGCCTCCAGCTGCTGAGGGCGGAGGGCTATCCTCCAGCGCCACCTCTGGGGCTGGACACCCACGTCCTCTGGGTCCACTTGGCAAGGCAGTACACTGCCCTGCCCAGGTGGGTGTATGCGCCCCTGATGGTGAGGAGGACATCCGTGGATGTCTCCCCCTATGTGCCACTGATGGCACGTTTCGTGGGTCCCGTCTCAGTGGCGTATGTGGCGGGGCCTGGGGCGTGTTGGGGGGGGGGGGGGTAGTTTGCACCGAGGAATGAGGCGGTGCCTGTGACCGTCCATGTGTCGGTGCCCGGGTGGTGGTGGGTGGTGGCCAGGAGGAAGTGGCCGTTGTACATGATGGCCGTGTATGTGGAGGGGACTGGCAGGCTGGGTGTGGGCGGGAAGATGTCCCGCTGGACATCCCTGAAGCTTTGGTCCATGTAGGTTGTATGGTCCCTGGACGACCTGCTCTGACAGTCCTTCAGGTCCGCTCGGGGTGTGTCTTCGGGGGGGAGCGCCATGTTGGGTTCCTGCCAGCGAACCCATTCTTGGCCCCCTTTCTGTGAGACCCGTTTCTGTGGCTTCCTGACGAGGCGTAAGCCCCAGTCGATGGGGGGGGGCTCAGACCAGTGCTCCTGTGGGGTCTGGGTGCCCTCCGGCGGGTGTGTCGGGAGGGGGGGGGGGGTTCGTGCTTGGCAGCATGGAGGAGGGCATCAAAAGCCCAGGTCTGCTGCCTGGATGAGGGCTCCCGCATTGATGTCGATGCCGCCGGCATTGGTGCCGTAGCACTAGTGTGTCTTGGGGCACGGGGTCCGTAGTACCATGCCTCAGGAAGCTGAGGATGGCGGGTGGTTTTTGGAGAGGCAGTGGGGTTGGTTTGCTGTACGCGAGACGCAGGCTGGGGCTTGCTCCAGAAGTCGCGCTATGCACGTTCTTCTGCTGTGCCGGTGCCACCGTATTTCCTTGCGGACAGTCTGCCATTCCACGATCACCCTTGGTCATTCTACCAACCAAATCACCCTGCTCTTTCACACACTTTTGTTTGGCATTTTCCGGCCAGAGGCCGGTTTGCATTTCAAGAAGACACTACAAGTGATCAGAGGCATGCTGAAACACAGTCACAGTCGTAGGGCTATCCTTAAGAGTACAGGGGGGGGGGGGTACAGATGAGTGCCGTTAGACTGACCCCCAACAAAATCGCCGTCTGGCTCGTCCTGAGAAGAAAAGCCCCCAAGCACCGTCCGTTGGCCTTCAACCACTGTAGTTGTCACCTCCAACCGCCATTACTTATGCGCGAACCGCTGTCCAGTACCCTTTTGCTTAACGCCTTTGACAGCCGTTGGCCTTGGCTGTCCTTCACAGAAGTACTACTATTCTGAACAGAACGAAAACATTGCTCCTCCAATACGGCCAGTGCATGGCCGGTCTATGAAGAACATGTCACCCCATGCAGCGTGGCGCCAGCGACGGTGTGTTCCCCCAAAATCCGCCCGTTCCTGAATGCACCACCACCCGCCATTCCCCGGGTCTGGGGCCAAAAGCGCATCTTCATTCATTTGCTACCGCTTGCAGTGCTCTATCTTTCTCTTCATGTCGCCTTTGGCTGAAGAAAACCGAAGTAGAACAGCCAATAAGAGTCCCGAGGGATGTGCTCATGCAGGAGACGGGACTAGCAAACCACTACTCGGCGTGCGCCTTACAACCTCATGGCACACAACTTTGGGGATCCAGCTCAGTGCGACTGCCCAGAGCGCCCAAACAAAAGGATGTAGCCTTGCTCAAGCGGAAACACACCTTGCAGACCCTCATGGCCCTGCAGCATGTACCAAACGTCTGTCAGAAATCGGGTATATTGCATCCGCCGGTCCAGTCTGGTAATGACCCGGAAGTTGCTGGGCTTTGGCAACATGCGGATGCGCGCATACGGTTGCAGGTCCCAAAGGTATCGGGGCTTTGTCGGCGGTGGCGCAGTACTCACTTGGCTCCTGGTTGCAGCCACAGGGGCGCATACCCGCAGCCTTCTGGTGGTCACTGGAACGTTTGCAACAGAACTTCCGGACGAGGGTTCTGTCAAGGAGGCGTCATTGGGGTGTGCACGAGCAGCACTGCCGGCAAGGCCATCGTTTGGCTCGGTCTTGCAAAAGGGATTTGCTGGGCTGCCTCCCCGAAATGCTGACGCCTCTTCCAAAGCACGACCGGCTGCTCTGGAGGCAGGACCATGGGCACTGGGGGATACACCGCAGCGCATGAGTCGCACAGCCTTTGCCACAGCCGCAGCTGTTGTCGATACAGTTGGGCTGTAGTTCAGCTGGTGGTCCAACAGCGTGCCCCGACCGGAGTCAGAACTCGGGTTGGGGCTGAGGGCACAGGTATTACTTGAAGCAGGCTGCTGATCCAGCAGCGGCACTGCGTCACCGGAAGCAGCCATCCACTGCTGCAGCAGCACCTCCACTGGCAGGGGCTGAAACAGCCAGTGCCCACTGGGGCCATTGCCTAACTTCCGCCTTTTGGTGGAACAGGGGGTGTCCAGAGCACCTGTTCGGCGAGCACTGCTTCTGCCTCCATCGTGCAGCATACCGCCCAGGGCATACTCCGGGTCACTGCTCACCCTCTGGCTATGAGATTGTCTGCAGCCCACGGGCTGCTTGTTCACATGGCATGCGGTTCCTCTGTTCGGGTTATGGTCGAGGTCAGAGTCAGCCCTCGTCTTCGCATTGGCGCCAGGGGAAGGGGCAGTGCAAGAAGTAGAGTGGGCCTTGGACACTTTGGGGAAGGCGGCTGGACCCACCCACTGCCGCATCCCGAGCCTCAGGAGCTGAGACCAAATGCTGTGAGGATAGTAGAACACCACGTTCTGGTGTCCCTGCCTATCAGTCGCATAGAAATGAGCACGAATCAGGGCTGTGACCACACTCTCACAGATAAATATCATCAACCGGCTGACAAGACGCTGCTGCTGCATCAGGCGCTGGGGGCCTGGGGGGGCCCGGACTCGGAGCCATGTGCAGTCTGCGGTCTTAAAACCTGTGGAATTGCACGAGGTGACAGGAGATGTCAGGAGACGAAAGCTAAACCTGATGAATCAGGTTCAGGGAATGGGGTTGCGACTGAGATCCGTTTGCAATACAGGCCACCACTTAAATAAGGCAACATCGCCATGAGCTCATGCTGGAGTGCCGTTTTCCATTTTCCTCTCCACAGGGTTTTGGTGCAATGGCTGGTAAGGGATCGTCAGGAGGTTGCAAAACAGGGTTGTCCACCTGACAACCGTGTCCAACGCTTGCAATCCCTGAACAATGCTTATCAACCCTTATCGTACCACATTTAGTACCTGCAACCACGCAAAAGCATCAAAACCGCATCAAAAGCCCTTTGAAAACCATGTACAACACTCCCCGTTGTCCATGTGGAGGCTCTGTTCGCACTCAGGACGCAAAGCACATGCACACACAGCGGACGGCCCGCCCACAGAGACCACTGCATTTGCAGTCCAAACTTTATCTGCATGTGCCATGAAAACGGCATTCTGCTGCTCCGTGTGTGCATCATCTCTGTTGGCTTACCTCATCTTTGCACTTTTTGTACGCCCCAGTCTGCTTCACTGAGGAACGTGCTGTTGAGTGGCAAATGGCATCACACATTCATGTCAGTGAAACTTCGGTTGTGCTTTGATTATGACGGGCGACAGCAACAGAGTAACACCTGATGCAGCACTGTAACACCAAGACACTGATGGTCTCACCAAAAGGGGGCTTTGTGCTGCTGTTTCTGTGGGGATTATGGATTGTCCTACGCCAGAGAAGTCGGTCTGAGGGCACCTCAGGTCCCCCCCGCCAGACAGACGAGTCTAGGGAAGGGGGGGGGGTCATGCCTGCCAAGGTGGAGGCGTGCCTGTGAAGAGGTACGGCACCCAAGCTGCCACACAGTTGTCGCACCGGAACGTCAATTGCCATTACCCTATTTGACTTTTCCGCTGGCGATTGGCAGTGACTGTGGAAAATCGCAATTCTACCTGGCCTCTGGGGAAATTGTTCAGGCTCGATGTCCTGCCTGGCAACTGACGCTCATGAGGGACGCTAGATCAAACTCCCCCTTTCCCTAGTCCTCCTTTTACGTGAGACCCAGCCCAGACAACCCAACCACCATACAATGTTGCAGGCCAGCTTGGACCCACTCCTCATACTGACCTCTTCAACATGCGTCCACGTGGTTCGAATTTTGTGGTGCCCCCCACATCCCCGTCGTCTCCTGCAGCTGCTGCGCTTACCCGTCTTGTATACTGCAGTGTGTTCCCTCCCCTCTCACGGCGGTCCCTCAGCCCCTTGAGAACCTGGGGCCAATGATTGTGATCGCCCACCAGCCCCAGCGGCCGCCCCCATCAACACGTGAGCACGCCTTTGATCTTGTGTCTCTGCTGGTTCAGCAGTGTCGCCTCTTGTACATCAGGCAACATGTGCTGCTGAGGGAGACAACCATTATTCACACCCTGCTGCATCCACACTTGTCTCAGTAATGGCCCACCATTCTAATGTTGCCTCGCATGTGCAGGATAGGGACCAGGGAGTTGAAGCAGATCACGGGTATTTGATAAAACTTAGTACTGGACAAGGTAACACTTAGTAAAATTTGGTAAGACTTAGTAGAAACGAGGTAAAATTTTTTTAAAAAAAGCTTTTTTTAAAAAAATATATTTACTAAGGTTTACCTCGGTCCACTAACCCCCCCCCCCCCCTCGGCTGCCACTTTAAACAAGGTAGTCAACACTTCGATGGTAGGTGGTACTTTTGTTTAAGGGTGCAAGCGCCCCGAGTCGATTCTCGGCCACTGGTGTTAGTGGCGCCCCACCCAGGCCAAACCATCATGCACACCAATTAGTTGGCACCCGCCCAACATAACAAACTATAATTGAGGTCGGGCAGTAGAAACAAAATGAGGCTCAAGAAAAGAGTCCTAGCAGGGCCATGGCCAACATCTGTGGGAAATACTTACAAGTAGTTACAAAAGACACGCTTGAAAATCAAGTCGGCCTTGGTATTTGCATGGCGCGGTTTGACTCGCACTGTGGGAGTATTGGTGCACATCCCAAACACAGCCGTTTTCAACTCCCCTTGCACCTCGGTGCAAAATGCTAGGTCATTTCTCAGTTGACCATCAGCATTTTGGGGATATTGAGGAGGCACTACATACCAAGGGGGGGGGGAAGAAAATTGTTTAGGATACGGGGGGTTGTTATTTTTTTTCGGGGTTGAACCCCCCTAGGGGGGGGGGGTATGAAAAAAAAGTGGGTCCTACAGAAAAAACTTTTTCTTTCCATGTCGCACGTACCACACATAATCACGGTGTTCCCACCACATAACATGACGTTGGCTCTCGTTGGCATTCCTCTGTGTGGCTTTTCGGGGTACTAGCCCATGTCCAACATGCCATTTACGACATGTCGCCGTCGGTGGCCCCTTCTCCATGGCATGCTTCACAACACAATGGCACGAATGGCACAAACCAGCAAACAATATGCATTGCCGACACGGGTGGTATTTATGTTTAAGGGCACAAAGGCCCCCGAGTACTCCCGGCAACGCATCGTGTCGTAGCGCCCCACCCTGGCCTCTTGTTGGCGGTAAGAGTCCCCATGCACAATGCATGGGGCGAGAACCCGGGCAAGCAACCGGTGGACTCCGCGTGGGTACAATCGCCCGTCATGGCCGTTCCGTAGGTGCTCCAAGTCTACTGTGGACCCCGGGACGCCAATCTTCCCACCCGGGCATTCCGATGCCCTCGCCGCTATGTACATGTCCATTCCCTTACAGTGCTACGTGATGGACCCCGGGTGCTTCGGATGGCTCGTCCCGGCCGTTCAACGGGTGCCCCGTGTCCGTTGTGGACTCCGTGACGCCCATCTTTCGTCCCGGCCGTTTCACTTCACACCATCAAACCATGGACACGCCACAGCCGTGGTGCCAAGGTATGGCACATGCCCCACAATGACCTGCCTTGGAGATCCAAGGCGGTTCACACAATATAGACCCAAAGCCGGTTCACACAATGGAGATCCAAGCCGGTTCACACAATGGAGATCCAAGCCAGTTCACACAATGGAGATCCAAGCCGCTTCACACAATAGAGGTCCAAAGCCGGCTCACATACTGAATAATCACACAGTGGATCAGGATGGTTGGGGAGACGCTCTAGAATGAATGTCGTTTTGGGGGTGATCCCTGGATGCAACGGGTCTTCGAACTTCATGTCCACCACAGTTGTGTCATATGATGGCAAGATGCCGCCGCAGTTGGCAACTTGCAAAAATTCACACCCACCCACACCAAGAGCGGCTAATCCGGCAATAGCCTTCTCCTTCTTGGTGTACGTTCGGATTTTGAATGCCTCTGACATGTTTGCCATAACAGCCGAAGAGGAATGTCCAGCACCAATGAGCCGAGCCACGCGCCGATCATCGTCCGCAACCACAAGGATCAATGCTTTCGATTTTGCACATTTCTTCATCAAGTGTTGGCATCGATGAATGCTACGAGCCAATTTTTGATTGACGGTCCTCTTTTCACAGTGGTGACCATCGGCCCGGATGCACAAAGCCTCGAAGCCTAACTACCAATGTTGTACACCTTTGTCTGGTTCTCTAGCCTCAACCATCCAACGATGCAGCACAACAGTTCCCGTCACACCAGCACATGGGGAACATGGTACAAGGCACCCTGTGGAATCATAGCATCCCTCGCCTGTACACGGCGGGTCTGCCGATTCCAAGCCCAAGCCATCAACTAGACGCCATGAGGCCTTATCATGTCCGTGGCGTAGTAGTGGATATGCCCGGCGTAAATGGTTTGCATCTTTGATTCCAAATGGCACCACTTTTGGACAAGGTGGGGGTGGGAGTGGTAATTCTGTAGGCACAACAGATTGCTCGGTAATTGGGGTGGCTGTCGCCATAGGCATGGTAGGAGTTAATTGCGGGCCGGGATTCCCACTGGACCGTTTTACCGGGAACAAAGTCAATAATGTGTGTTCCCGTGGTTGAAGGGGGTGATTCTCTTGCATGAAGTGCAACTTTTGCGCTGGTTTTGCACTGATGCTCAAACGTGCTCCTGCTTGGCCGCACTGATCTGGACAACTTTTTCCCGCAGAAGCAAAACCAATGGTCACCAGTAGAAGCATTGTAAGCCTTTTGGTATTCTTGCACAATGTTGCCACGCCGCACTATTTGCGCAGAAGAAGCCGAAGAAATACTTGGGGCTGTGGGTGCTTGCAACGTATGTGGCGCAACTCGTTGCATTTGCACTATGCCCAGGGTGCGAACACTTCATGCACATCAGCAGGAGTGGCAATGATATGTGCAGATTGTAGCATTGGTGTAATAGCTGCACCATCCCGAGTAATATTCCGACAGATATCTTGAACGGTACAACGGCCAAGTGTGCACTTAGCTGTTGGCATCGTGCCTAGAAAATTTTTGGCCCTAACCGTAACTGTCCAAATTCGGCACGCTTGGCCTTCATTGGGTGAGGTGGCAGTCCGTGCCAAACAATCGGGAGTTGGCACAATGTGGACAAGTTCCACAAGGGTGGAAAACTCTGTACAGAGTGCACCACCACTTGGAGCCCGGGGAGATCCTTGTACATCAACAACAAACCTTCGGTCATTCGTGCTCCCCACACCAAGCAACAAACCCTCGTACTCCATCAAAAAGCAACTGCACACGGTTGGTGGACGAGGGGTGGTTGCAAGGCGGAGCAAAGTTTCCTTGGCTTTATCCCAAGGAAGCAATTCCATGTCTTCAAAGGAGGTGAAATCCAATAACTTCAGCACTTGGAATGATGTACCGCCGCAACTAGCACGCAACCCGCCACCTCGTGTGACCCAAGTGGTTTCTGCCCCAATAGCAACACAAATGGCCTCCAGGAGGGTGTAGCCCATGACCAGCATAGATGTTGAGGACAATGCGGTTGTCAATGACGTTGTAGAAGTCCTGTATGAGGTAGTGGCGCCTAAAATAGGAAGGTCTAGCACGCTAAATGGGCTCACAACGCCACTACATTGCACCCAACCAACGTCCAATAGGCCCACATTGGGGTTCAACATTGCTTGTGCACAACACCAGTCAACATTGCTTGTGCACAACACTAGTTGAAACGTTGCGAATTTATTTCGGGTCGTAAAAAAACCTGCAACAAGGGAACATTATGAAGCAGTATGGCATGCAAAGGAGGGTTCCCGAACCCTCACCTATGCCACACGTAGTTTGCTACCTGTGCTATTGCTGAACCCTCACCTATGCCACACCCGCTTTCCTACTTGTGCTATTGCTACTATTCCTAGAAAAACCGGAAGGTCATTTTGACCATTTTCCCCCCAAGCCAAAACTCGTGGGGCCCCACGGCTAGCACCCTCGCTTTGTGGTGGCTGAATTTTGGGCCAACAGGGATATGTAGGGCTACCAAATTTGTACCGGCAAAATGGGGAATGTTTGGGAACCTCAAAGCATTATCTAGGCTACACTTACACAATATGAAAAAGCAACCTGTGCTGTTCTTGAGAAAAAAAATTGGGGTTGCGAAACTTTTTTACTCACAGGGGTGGGATATTTTCTTTCGGGCCGAACCCTAAAAAAATGGTGATACGGTTACGGATATGGTTAAAAAAAATGGTGATACGGCGATTTTTTTTGCCCCACCCCCCCCCTACTACATACCACTTGCGACATATCCACACACCACGACGGGTGTTAACAACAGAAGCATCAACAATAGTAGGCACACTAGGACAGGTGTCAACAACAGCAACAGCAACAACATCAAAAGAAAGAGCAATAGCAGCAAGGTTGGCCGTCCAGAATTGGCGCAACCCAACACCAATCTCGGATTGACACAAGGTGGACGCATGCAAGGCACAATGAAGAACCTTACATTTGTGGCACGCAATGTGAGGTGTGCAATCGCAAGAAAAGCATGTGGCAACGGGGTCCACGGATTTGGGTTCGGGGTACATCCGAGCCACCTCCCCATGTACGGCTGGGGTCCTTGGGGTGGAGGCTGCCTTTGAACGACTGAAGTACAGAGTAACTTCAGCTATTTCACGCAGCAACCACAATCAATATTGTGGCACTTGCAATACACCCTTGACAACGCGCCAAGACAAGGCACAATGCAGCATCAAGACACATGTCGAATGGCAACTGACACCATCAATCTGCTGGATGAAGGTGGAATGTAGGGGCGCAATTGCAAATGCAAGGGCACGGAAAGCTTCCAAAATATTTGAAGACTTCTTGCGCTACTGTGGTTCAACGGCTTCTCGCTCGGCAATCAAATCTACAAAAGCCAACTCCTCGTGGTTTGCCCCAACAATGTGTGGCCGGTCGCACATTGGGTCGAAGTTAAGGCAAAGGTATTCGTGAGTTGGGGCAATCAACAACAAGCGGAGCACCCATTGCCAATTGCTCAAATTGTACACCTGCGCCATAGTTAGGGGTGGTGTGAACAACATATCTATGGACGACGCTTGCAAAGTTTACTCTGCCCACGATCCAACCAACTGTTTTTGGCGTTGTGCACTGGCACATGAGGCATTCCACAAAGAGTAGCGGACAACCCACTCCACACCCATTGTGTCCCAATCGGCGCTGAGAGCGGCTTGGGCAGCCCACCAGGAATACACCACAATCTGAGCACAATCTGTGACACGGCTCTCGGTGGTGAGGTCCCTGAAATAGCGTGCCTCAAACTCAAATGGTTGCGGCGACAAACCTGGAACTGTGACATGCAGTAGCTGCCTCCAATCGTTGCCAAGCAGTGCCTCTACCGCTGTCAAGGATGGGCGAAACGTGCCTTGGGTATCACTCAGTGGTTGACACACAAAAGTCGGAATGGTTCTGCACTAGGGCACCCGGTATAAGATGTTGGGTGAACACCAGATGGTGCGGCCACAAAGATTCCGGACGATACGGAACTGGGTGGGACAAGGTCCAGTTGGGTACTAGATGCATGGGCCACACAGCTGCTGCTTCAATCCAAATTCACAAGTGGGCCAGGTGGCTACATACCCACTGCCGCTTGGGGGGTCCCCACCCCTTCAGAGCATGGGGCAAGGGCGGAAGAGGCCCACAAGTGGGCGAGGTGGCTACATAACCCCTGCCGCTTGCGGGGACGCAAGCCCTTCAGGGCGGGGGACACAATCACAAGTGGCCGGCAAGTGGGCCACGTGGCTACATAACCCCTGCCGCAGGGGGCGTCCCCACCGCTTCAAAGCGGGGGGCAGAATCGGAAGTGCCCCACAAGTCGGCCAGGTGGCTGCATAACCTCTGCCGCCATGCGGGGTCCCCACCCCTTCAGAGCGGGGGGCACAATCGGAAATGGCCCACAAGTGAGCCAGGTGGTTACATACCCAGTGCCGCTTGGGGGTCCCCACCCATTTAGAGCATGGGGAAGAATCCGAAGTGGCCCACAAGTGGGCCAGGTGGCTACATAACCCCTGCTGCAGGGGGGGTCCCAACCCCTTCAGTGCAGGGGGCAGAACCGGAAGTGCCCCACAAGTGGGCCGAGTGGCTGCATAACCCCTGCCACCCTTGGGGGTCCCAACCGCTCCGAGCGGCGAGAACAATCAGAGGTGGCCCACAAGTGGGCCAGGTGCCTACATAACCCCTGCTGCCTGGGGGCTCCCCACCACTTCAGAGCGGTGGGCAGAATCAGAGGTGGGCCATCATTGGGCAAGGTGGCTACACAATACCTTCCGCCTGGGGGGTCCTCACCGCTTCACTGCGGGAGGCAGAATCAGAAGTGGCGCACAATTGTACCAGGTGGCTACATAACCGCTCCCGCCTAGGGGGATCCCCACCGCTTCAGTGCGGGGCGCACAATGAGAGGTGGCCCACAAGTGGGCCAGGTGGCTACACAACCCCTGCTGCCTAGGGCTTCCCCACCGCTTGAGAGCGGGGGGCAGATTCAGAAGTGGCACAAAAGTGGGCCAAGTGGCTACATAACCCCTGCCGCATGGTGGGTCCCCACCGCTTCAGTGCGGCGGAGCAGAGTCAGAAGTGGCCCACAATTGTACCAGGTGGCTACATAACCCCTCCCCCCTAGGGGGATCCCCACCGCTTGAGTGCGGCGAGAAGAATCAGAGGTGGCCCACAAGTGGGCCGGGTGGCTACATAACCCCTGCTGCCTCGGGGGTCCCCACCACTTCAAAGCGGGGGGGGGGCGAATCAGAGGTGGCCCAAAATTGTACCAGATAGCTACATAACCGCTCCACCTAGGGGGATCCCCACCGGTTAAGAGCGGGGGGAAGAATCAAAGGTGGCCCACAAGTGGGCCAGGTGGCTACACAACCCCTACCGCCTCGTGGGTCCCCATCGCTTCAGTGCGGGGGACAGAATAACAGGTGGGCCACAAGTGGGCCAGGTGGCTACATAACCCCTGCCGCCTAGTGGGTCCACACCGCTTCAGTACGGGGGGCAGATCAGAGGTGGCCCACAAGTGGGCCAGGTGGCTACACAACCCCTGCCGCCTGGGGGATCCCCACCGCTTCAGAGCGGGAGGCAAAATCAAAAGTGGCCCACAAGTGGGCCAGGTGGCTGCATAACCCCTGCTGTCTGGTGGGTCCCCACCGCTTCAGTGTGGAGGGCAGAATCACTGGTGGGCCAGAAGTGGGCCCGGTGGCTACGTAACCCCTGCCGCCTAGGACTTCCCCACTGCTTCAAGGCGGGGGGCAGAATCTGAAGTGGCCCACAAGTGGGCCGGGTGGCTACATAACCCATGCCGCTTGGGGGATCCCCACCGCTTCAGTGCGGGGGGCAGAATCACAGGTGGGCCACAAGAGGGCCAGGTGGCTACATAACCCCTGCCGCATGGTGGGTCCCCACCGCTTCAGTGCGGCGAGAAGAAACAGAAGTGGCCCACAATTGTACCAGGTGGCTACATAACCCCTCCCGCCTGCGGGGATCCCCACCGCTTCAGTGCAGGGGGCAGATCAGAATTGGCCCACAAGTGGGCCACGTGGCTGCATAACCCCTGCCGTCTGGTGGGTCCCCAGCGCTTCAGTGCGGGGGGCAGAATCACAGGCAAGGCAGAAGTGGGCCAGGTGGCTACATGACCCCTGCCGCCTAGGGCTTCCCCACCGCTTCAAGGCGGGGGGCACAATCGGAGGTGGCGCACAATTGGGCCACGTGGCTGCATAATCCCTGCCGTCTGGTGGGTCCCCACCGCTTCAGTGCGGGGGGCAGAATCGGAGGTGGGCCACAAGTGGGCCAGGTGGCTACACAACGCCTAGGGCTTCCCCACCGCTTGAGAGCGGGGGGCAGAATCAGAAGTGGCCTAAAATTGGGCCACGTGGCTACATAACCCCTCCCGCCTAGGGCTTCCCCACCGTTTCAAAGCGGGGGGCAGAATCAGAGGTGGCCCACAAGTGGGCCAAGTGGCTACATAACCCCTGCCGCCTGGCGGATCACCACTACTTCAGTGCGGGGGACAGAATCACACGTGGGCCACAAAGGGGCCAGGTGGCCAAATAACCCCTCCCGCCTGGGGGGATCCCCACCGCTTCAGTGCAAGGGGTAGATCAGAGGTGGCCCACAAGTGGGCCAGGTGGCTACACAACCCCTGCCACCTGGGGGATCCCTACCGCTTCAGAGCGGGAGGCAGAATCAGAAGTGGCCAACAAAAGGGGCAGGTGGCTGCGTAACCCCTGCCGTCTAGTGGGTCCCCGCCGCTTCAGTGCGGGGGGCAGAATCACAGGTGGGCCACGAGTGGGCCAGGAGGCTACATAACCCCTGCCGCCTAGGGCTTCCCCAACGCTTCAAGGCGGGGGGCAGAATCTGAAGTGGCCCACAAGTGGGCCAGGTGGCTACATAACCCCTGCCGCCTGGTGGGTCCCCACCGCTTCAGTGCGGGGGGCAGAATCATAGGTGGCCCACAATTGTACCAGGTGGCTACATAACCCCTCCCGCCTAGGGGGATCCCCTCCGCTTCAGTGCAGGGGGCAGATCAGAGGTGGCCCACAAGTGGGCCACGTCGCTACACAACCCCTGCCGCCAGGGGGATACCCACCGCTTCAGAGCGAGGTGCATAATCAGAATTGGCCCACAAGTGGGCCACGTGGCTGCATAACCCCTGCCGTCTGGTGGGTCCCCACCGCTTTAGTGCGGGGGGCAGAAACAGAAGTGGCCCGCAATTGTGACAGGTGGCTACATAACCCCTCCCGCCTAGGGGGATCCCCACCCCTTCGGTGTAGGGACCACATCGGAGGTGGCCCACAAGTGGGCCACGTAGCTACACAACCCCTGCCACCTGTTGGGTCCCCACCGCTTCAGTGCAGGGGGCAGAATCAAAGGTGGCCCACAAGTGGGCCAGGTGGCTACACAACCCCTACCGCATAGGGCTTCTCCACCGCTTCAAAGCGGGGAGCAGAATCAGAAGTGGCCAATAAGTGGGCCAAATGGCTACACAACTCCTGCCGCTTGGGGGGTCTCCACCGCTTCAGTGCGGTGGGCGGATTCAGAAGTGGCCCACAATTGCACCAGGTGGCTTCATAACCCCTCCTGCCTAGGGGGATCTCCATAGCTTTGGTGCGGGGGGCACGATCAGAGGTGGCCCACAAGTGGGCAAGGTGGCTACACAACCCCTGCCGCCTGGGAGATCCCCACCGCTTCGGAGCGGGGGGCAGAATCAGAAGTGGCCCACAAGTGGGCCAGGTGACTACATAACCCCTCCCGCCTGGCGGGTCCCCACCGCTTCACTGCGGGGGGGAGAATCAGAAGTGGCCCACAATTGTACCACGTGGCTACATAACCACCCCCGCCTAGGGGAATCCGCACCGCATCAGTGCGGGGGCAGAATCAGAGGTGGTGCGCAAGTGGGCCGGGTGGCTACACAGCCCTTGTCTCCTGGGGCTTCCCCACCGCTTCGAAGCGGAGGGCAGAATCGGAAGTGGCCCACAAGTGGGACAGGTGGCCACATAACCACTGCCGCTTGGGGGGTCCCCACCCCTTCAGAGCGGTGGGCAGAATCAGAGGTGGGCCACAAGTGGGCCAGGTGGCTACATAAACCCTTCCGCTCGGGGTGTCCCCACCGCTTCACTGCGGGGGGCAGAATCAGAAGTGGCCCACAATTGTACCAGGTGATAAATAAACGCTCCCGCCTATGGGGATTCCCAGCGCTGCGGATCAGGGGGCAGAATTAGAGGCCACAAGTGGGCCACGTGGTTACACAACCCCCGCGGCCTAGGGCTTCCCCACCGCTTGAGAGCGGGGGGCAGAATCAGAAGTGGCCCACAAGTGGGCCAAATGGCTACATAACCCCTGCCGCCTGGTGGGTCTCCACCGCTTCAGTGCTGGGGGCAGATTCATAAGTGGCCCACAATTGTACCAGGTGGCTACATAACCCCTCCCTCCTAGGGGGATCCCCACCGCTTCAGTGCGGGGGGCAGAATCAAAGGTGGCGCAAAAGTGGGCCAGGTGGCTACACAACCCCTGCCGCTTGGGGGATCCCCACCGGTTCGGAGCGGGCGGCAGAATAAGACTTGGCCCACAAGGGGGACAGGTTGCTACATAACCCCTGCCGCAGAGGGGGTCCCTACCGCTTCAGTGCGGGGGGCAGAATCAGAGGTGGAGCACAAGTGGGCCAGGTGGCAACACACCCCCTGACGCCTTGCGCCGCCCCACCGCTTCAGAGCGGGGGTCAAAATCAGAGGTGGCCCACAAGTGGGCTGGGTGGCTACATAATCCCTGCCGCCAAGACGGGTCCCCACCGCTTCAGTGCGGGGGGCAGGATCAGAGCCAACCCACAAGTGGGCCACCTAGCTACACAACCGCTGCCGCCTGAGGGGTCCCCACCGCTTCGAAGCAGAGTCGGAAGTGGCCCACAAGTGAGCCAGGTGGCTACATAAGCCCTGCCGCCTTGGGGGTCCCGAGGGCTTCAGTGCGGGGGGCAGAATCGGAAGTGGCCCCCAAGTGGGCAAATTGGCTACATAACCGCTGCTGCCTGGGGCTTCCCCACTGCTTCAGAGCAGGGGGCGGAATCAGAGGTGGCCCAGAAGTGGGCCGGTCGGCTAGATATCCCCTGCCGCTTGGGGGGTCCCACCAGTTCAGAGCGGCGAGAAGAATGAGAGGTGGCCCACAAATGGGACGGGTGGCTACATAACCCCTGCTTCTTGGGGGGTCCCGGCCACTTCAGAGCAGAGGGCAAAATCAGAAATGGCCCACAAGCAGGCCAGGTGGCTCCATAACCCCTGCAGCCCTGGGGGGCTCCCCACTGCTTCAAAGCGGGGGGCAAAATCAGAGGTGGCCCACAAGTGGGCCGGGTGGCTACATAACCTCTGCCACCTGGGGTGTCCCCACCGCCTTAGTGCGGGGGGCAGGATCGGAGGTGGCCAACAAGTGGGCCGGGTGGCAACATAATCGCTGCCGCCTGGGGGTCCCCACCGCTTTAGTACGGGGGGCAGATTCGGAAGTGGCCCACAAGTGGGACAGGTGTCTACAGAACCCATGCCGCCTGGAGTGTCCCCATCGCTTCAGTGCTAAAGTCAGAATCAGAATTGGCCAACAAGTGGGCCGGGTGGCTACATAACCCATGCCGCTTGGGGGATCCCCACCGCTTCAGTGCGGGGGGCAGAATCACAGGTGGGCCACAAGAGGGCCAGGTGGCTACATAACCCCTGCCGCATGGTGGGTCCCCACCGCTTCAGTGCGGCGAGAAGAAACAGAAGTGGCCCACAATTGTACCAGGTGGCTACATAACCCCTCCCGCCTGCGGGGATCCCCACCGCTTCAGTGCAGGGGGCAGATCAGAATTGGCCCACAAGTGGGCCACGTGGCTGCATAACCCCTGCCGTCTGGTGGGTCCCCAGCGCTTCAGTGCGGGGGGCAGAATCACAGGCAAGGCAGAAGTGGGCCAGGTGGCTACATGACCCCTGCCGCCTAGGGCTTCCCCACCGCTTCAAGGCGGGGGGCACAATCGGAGGTGGCGCACAATTGGGCCACGTGGCTGCATAATCCCTGCCGTCTGGTGGGTCCCCACCGCTTCAGTGCGGGGGGCAGAATCGGAGGTGGGCCACAAGTGGGCCAGGTGGCTACACAACGCCTAGGGCTTCCCCACCGCTTGAGAGCGGGGGGCAGAATCAGAAGTGGCCTAAAATTGGGCCACGTGGCTACATAACCCCTCCCGCCTAGGGCTTCCCCACCGTTTCAAAGCGGGGGGCAGAATCAGAGGTGGCCCACAAGTGGGCCAAGTGGCTACATAACCCCTGCCGCCTGGCGGATCACCACTACTTCAGTGCGGGGGACAGAATCACACGTGGGCCACAAAGGGGCCAGGTGGCCAAATAACCCCTCCCGCCTGGGGGGATCCCCACCGCTTCAGTGCAAGGGGTAGATCAGAGGTGGCCCACAAGTGGGCCAGGTGGCTACACAACCCCTGCCACCTGGGGGATCCCTACCGCTTCAGAGCGGGAGGCAGAATCAGAAGTGGCCAACAAAAGGGGCAGGTGGCTGCGTAACCCCTGCCGTCTAGTGGGTCCCCGCCGCTTCAGTGCGGGGGGCAGAATCACAGGTGGGCCACGAGTGGGCCAGGAGGCTACATAACCCCTGCCGCCTAGGGCTTCCCCAACGCTTCAAGGCGGGGGGCAGAATCTGAAGTGGCCCACAAGTGGGCCAGGTGGCTACATAACCCCTGCCGCCTGGTGGGTCCCCACCGCTTCAGTGCGGGGGGCAGAATCATAGGTGGCCCACAATTGTACCAGGTGGCTACATAACCCCTCCCGCCTAGGGGGATCCCCTCCGCTTCAGTGCAGGGGGCAGATCAGAGGTGGCCCACAAGTGGGCCACGTCGCTACACAACCCCTGCCGCCAGGGGGATACCCACCGCTTCAGAGCGAGGTGCATAATCAGAATTGGCCCACAAGTGGGCCACGTGGCTGCATAACCCCTGCCGTCTGGTGGGTCCCCACCGCTTTAGTGCGGGGGGCAGAAACAGAAGTGGCCCGCAATTGTGACAGGTGGCTACATAACCCCTCCCGCCTAGGGGGATCCCCACCCCTTCGGTGTAGGGACCAGATCGGAGGTGGCCCACAAGTGGGCCACGTAGCTACACAACCCCTGCCACCTGTTGGGTCCCCACCGCTTCAGTGCAGGGGGCAGAATCAAAGGTGGCCCACAAGTGGGCCAGGTGGCTACACAACCCCTACCGCATAGGGCTTCTCCACCGCTTCAAAGCGGGGAGCAGAATCAGAAGTGGCCAATAAGTGGGCCAAATGGCTACACAACTCCTGCCGCTTGGGGGGTCTCCACCGCTTCAGTGCGGTGGGCGGATTCAGAAGTGGCCCACAATTGCACCAGGTGGCTTCATAACCCCTCCTGCCTAGGGGGATCTCCATAGCTTTGGTGCGGGGGGCACGATCAGAGGTGGCCCACAAGTGGGCAAGGTGGCTACACAACCCCTGCCGCCTGGGAGATCCCCACCGCTTCGGAGCGGGGGGCAGAATCAGAAGTGGCCCACAAGTGGGCCAGGTGACTACATAACCCCTCCCGCCTGGCGGGTCCCCACCGCTTCACTGCGGGGGGGAGAATCAGAAGTGGCCCACAATTGTACCACGTGGCTACATAACCACCCCCGCCTAGGGGAATCCGCACCGCATCAGTGCGGGGGCAGAATCAGAGGTGGTGCGCAAGTGGGCCGGGTGGCTACACAGCCCTTGTCTCCTGGGGCTTCCCCACCGCTTCGAAGCGGAGGGCAGAATCGGAAGTGGCCCACAAGTGGGACAGGTGGCCACATAACCACTGCCGCTTGGGGGGTCCCCACCCCTTCAGAGCGGTGGGCAGAATCAGAGGTGGGCCACAAGTGGGCCAGGTGGCTACATAAACCCTTCCGCTCGGGGTGTCCCCACCGCTTCACTGCGGGGGGCAGAATCAGAAGTGGCCCACAATTGTACCAGGTGATAAATAAACGCTCCCGCCTATGGGGATTCCCAGCGCTGCGGATCAGGGGGCAGAATTAGAGGCCACAAGTGGGCCACGTGGTTACACAACCCCCGCGGCCTAGGGCTTCCCCACCGCTTGAGAGCGGGGGGCAGAATCAGAAGTGGCCCACAAGTGGGCCAAATGGCTACATAACCCCTGCCGCCTGGTGGGTCTCCACCGCTTCAGTGCTGGGGGCAGATTCATAAGTGGCCCACAATTGTACCAGGTGGCTACATAACCCCTCCCTCCTAGGGGGATCCCCACCGCTTCAGTGCGGGGGGCAGAATCAAAGGTGGCGCAAAAGTGGGCCAGGTGGCTACACAACCCCTGCCGCTTGGGGGATCCCCACCGGTTCGGAGCGGGGGGCAGAATAAGACTTGGCCCACAAGGGGGACAGGTTGCTACATAACCCCTGCCGCAGAGGGGGTCCCTACCGCTTCAGTGCGGGGGGCAGAATCAGAGGTGGAGCACAAGTGGGCCAGGTGGCAACACACCCCCTGACGCCTTGCGCCGCCCCACCGCTTCAGAGCGGGGGTCAAAATCAGAGGTGGCCCACAAGTGGGCTGGGTGGCTACATAATCCCTGCCGCCAAGACGGGTCCCCACCGCTTCAGTGCGGGGGGCAGGATCAGAGCCAACCCACAAGTGGGCCACCTAGCTACACAACCGCTGCCGCCTGAGGGGTCCCCACCGCTTCGAAGCAGAGTCGGAAGTGGCCCACAAGTGAGCCAGGTGGCTACATAAGCCCTGCCGCCTTGGGGGTCCCGAGGGCTTCAGTGCGGGGGGCAGAATCGGAAGTGGCCCCCAAGTGGGCAAATTGGCTACATAACCGCTGCTGCCTGGGGCTTCCCCACTGCTTCAGAGCAGGGGGCGGAATCAGAGGTGGCCCAGAAGTGGGCCGGTCGGCTAGATATCCCCTGCCGCTTGGGGGGTCCCACCACTTCAGAGCGGCGAGAAGAATGAGAGGTGGCCCACAAATGGGACGGGTGGCTACATAACCCCTGCTTCTTGGGGGGTCCCGGCCACTTCAGAGCAGAGGGCAAAATCAGAAATGGCCCACAAGCAGGCCAGGTGGCTCCATAACCCCTGCAGCCCTGGGGGGCTCCCCACTGCTTCAAAGCGGGGGGCAAAATCAGAGGTGGCCCACAAGTGGGCCGGGTGGCTACATAACCTCTGCCACCTGGGGTGTCCCCACCGCCTTAGTGCGGGGGGCAGGATCGGAGGTGGCCAACAAGTGGGCCGGGTGGCAACATAATCGCTGCCGCCTGGGGGTCCCCACCGCTTTAGTACGGGGGGCAGATTCGGAAGTGGCCCACAAGTGGGACAGGTGTCTACAGAACCCATGCCGCCTGGAGTGTCCCCATCGCTTCAGTGCTAAAGTCAGAATCAGAATTGGCCAACAAGTGGGCTGGGTGGCTGCATAACCCTTGCCGCCCTAGGGGGTTCCCACCGCTTCAGAGCGGGGGTCAGAAACAGAGGTGGCCCACAAGTGGGCCAATTGGCGACATGACCCCGACAACCAGAGGGGTCCCCACCGCTTCAAAGCAGGGGACAGAAACAGAATTGGCCCACAAGTGGGCCACGTGGCTACACAACCCTTGCGGCGTGGGTGTTCCCGACAACTATAGAGCTGAGGGCAGAATCGGAATTGGCCCACAAGTGGGCCAGGTAATTGCATAACCCCTGCCGCCCTGGGGGGTCCCCACTGCTTCAGAGCGGGGAGAAGAATCAGAGATGGCCCACAAGTAGGCTAGGTGGCTACATAAGCCCTGCCGCCGTGGGGGGTCCCCACTGCTTCAGACCGCGGGGCAGAATCGGAAGTGGCCCACAAGTGGGCCGGGTGGCTACACAACCCCTGCCGCCTTGGGCTGCCCGGCCGCTTCAGAGCAGGGGTTAGAATCAGAGGTGGCCCACAAGTGGGTTGGGTGGCTACATAATCCCTGCCGCCTAGGGGGTATCCACCGCTTGAAACCGGGGGGCAGAATCAGAAGTGCTCCACAAGTGGGCCACGTGGCTACACAACCCCTGCCGCCTAGGGGGGTTCCCACCGCTTCAGTGCGGGGAGCAAGTTTAGAGCCGGCCTAGAAGTGGGCCAGGTGGCTACAGAACACCTGCGACGTGGGTGTTCCCGACAACTACAGAGCTGAGGGCAGAAACAGAATTGGCCCACAAGTGGGCCAGGTAATTGCATAACCCCTGCGGCCCTAGGGGGTCCCCACTGCTTTAGCGCGGGGAGAAGAATCACAGGTGGCCCACAAGTGGGCTAGGTGGCTACATAACCCCTGCCGCCGTGAGGGGTCCCCACTGCTTCAGACCGCGAGGCAGAATCAGAAGTGGCCCACAAGTGGGAGAGGTGGCTACACAACGCCTGCCGCCTTGGGCTGCCCCACCGCTTCGGAGCAGGGGTCGGAATCAGAGGTGGCCCACAAGTGGGCCGGGTGGCTACATAATCACTGCCGCGTGGGGGGTCCCCACCGCTTCGAAGCAAAATCGGAAGTGGCCCACAAGTGAGCCAGGTGGCTACATAAGCCCTGCCGCCTAGGGGGTCCCCATCGCTTCAGTGCGGGGGGCAGAATCGGAAGTGGCCCACGAGTGGGCCGGTCGGCTAGATACCCTCTGCCGCCTCGGGGGTCCCACCTACTTAGCGCGGCGAGAAGAATCAGAGGTGGCCCACAAGTGGGACAGGTGGCTGCATAACCCCTGTTGCCTGGGGGATCCCAACCACTTCAGAGCAGAGGTGGCCCACAAGTGGGCCGGGTGGCTACAGAACCCATGCCGCCTGAGGGGTCCCCACCGCTTTAGTGCGAAGGCCAGATGCAGAATTGGCCAACAAGTGGGCCACGTGGCTGCATAACCCCTGCCGCCCTAGGGGGTTCCCACCGCTTCCGAGCGGGGGATAGAATCATGGGTGGCCCACAAGTGGGCCAAATGGCTACATAACCCCTGCCGCCAGAGGGGTCCCCGCCGCTTCAAAGCAAGGGAGAACATCAGAATTGGCCCACAAGTGGGCCACGTGGCTACAGAACCCCTGCGGCGTGGGTGGTCCCGAAAACTACAGACCTGAGGGGACAATCAGAATTGGCCCACACGTGGGCCAGGCAATTGCATATCCCCTGCCGCCCTAGGGGTCCCGACTGCTTCAGAGCGGGGAGAAGAATTAGAGGTGGCCCACAAGTGGGCTAGGTGGCTACATAACACCTGCCGCGCCAGGGGGGTCCCCACTGCTTCAGAGCGGGGGGCAAAATGAAAGGTTGCCCACAAGTGGGCCGGGTGGCTACATAACCCCTGCAGCCTGGGGTGTCCCCACCGCTGTAGTGCGGGGGGCAGAATCACAAGTGGGCCAAGTGGGTACACAACCCTTGCCGCCTAGGGGATCCCCACCGCTTAAGACCGCGGGGCAGAATCGGTAGTGGCCCTCGCCCTCAAGTGGACCACGTGGGTACATAACCCCTCCCGCCTGGTGGGTCCCCACCGCTTCACTGCGGGGGACAGAATCACAAGTGGGCCAAGTGGGTACACAACCCCTGCCGCCTGGGGGGTCCCCACCGCTTCAGAGCGGGGGTCACAATCAGAGGTAGCCCACAAGTGGGCCGGCTGGCCACATAACCCTTACCAGGTGGGTGGTGCCCAACGCTTCAGAGTGGGGGGCGGAATCAGAAGTGGCCCACCAGTGGGCCGGTAGGCTACATAACCCCTGACGCTTGGGCGGTCCCCACCGCTTGAGTGCGGGGGGCAGAAGCAGAGGTGGCCCACAAGTGGGCCAAATGGCTACATAACCCCTACCGCTAGAGCGGTCCCCACCGCTTCAAAGCAGGGGACCAATTCAGAATTGGCCCACAAGTGGGCCACGTGGCTATAGAACACCTGCGGCGTGGCTGTTCCCGACAACTACGGAGCTGCGGGCAGAATCAGAATTGGCCCACAAGTGAGCCGGGTAATTGCATGACCCCTGCCACCCTGGGGGGTCCCGACTGCTTCAGAGCGGGGAGAAGAATCAGAGGTGGCCCACAAGTGGGCTAGGTGGCTACGTAACCCCTGCCGCCCTGGGGGGTTCCCACTGCTTCAGACCGCGGGGCAGAATCAGAAGTGGCCTACAAGTGGGCCGGATGGCTACACAACCCCTGCCGCCTTGGGCTGCCCCACCGCTTCAGAGCACGGGTCAGAATCAGAGGTGGCCCACAAGTGGGCCGGGTGGCTACATAATCGCGCCTAGGGGGTCTCCACCGCTTGAAACCGGGGGGCAGAATCAGAAGTGCTCCACAAGTGGGCCAGGTGGCTACACAACCCCTGCCGCCTAGGGAGGTCCCCACCGCTTCAGTGCTGGGGGCAGGTTTAGAGCCGGCCCACAGGTGGGCCACGTGGCTACCACCTGGGGGGTCCCCCAGGCTTCGAAGCAGAGTCGGAAGTGGCCCACAAGTGAGCCAGGTGGTTACATAAGCCCTGCCGCCTAGGGGGTCCCCATTGCTTCAGTGTGGGGGGCAGAATCGGAAGTGGCCCACAAGTGGGCCAGGTGGCTACATAACCGCTGCTGCCTGGGGCTTCCCCACCGTTTCAGAGCAGGGGGCGGAATCAGAGGTGGCCCACAAGTGGGCCAATCGGCTAGATACCCCCTGCCGCCGGGGGAGTCCCACCTCTTCAGAGCGGCGAGAAGGATCAGAGGTGGCCCAGAAGTGGGCCACGTGGCTGCATAACCCCTGCTGCATTGGGGGTCCCAACCACTTCAGAGCAGAGGGCAAAATTAGGAGTGGCCCACAAGTGGGCCAGGTGGCTGCATAGCCCCTGACGCACTGGGGTGTCCCCACCGCTGCAGTGCGGGGGGCAAAATTAGAAATGGCCCACAAGTAGGCCGGTCGGCTAGATATCCCCTGCCGCTTGGGGGGTCCGACCACTTCAGAGCGGCGAGAATAATCAAAGGTGGCCCACAAGTGGGACGGGTGGCTACATAACCCCTGCTGCCTGGGGGGTCCCCAACACTTCAGAGCAGAGGGCAAAACCGGAAGTGGCCCACAAGTGGGCCTAGGTGGCTGCATAAGCCCTGCCGCCCTGGGGGGGTCCCCACTGCTGCAAAGCGGGGGGCAAAATCAGAGGTGGCGCACAAGTGGGCCAAATGGCTACACAATCCCTGCCGCCACAGGGGTCCCCACCGCTTCAGTGCTAAGGCCAGAATCAGAATTGGCCAACAAGTGGGCCAGGTGGCTGCATGACCCCTGCCGCCCTAGGGGGTTCCCACCGCTTCAGAGTGGAAGTCAGAATCAGAGGTGGCCCATAAGTGGGCCAAATGGCTACATAACCCCTACCGCCAGAGGGGTCCCCACCACTTCAAAGCCGGGGACAGAATCAGAATTGGCCCACAACTACAGAACACCTGCGGCGTGGTTCGTCCAGACAACTACAGAGCTAAGGGCACAATCAGAATTGGCCCACACGTGGGCCAGGTAATTGCATTACCCCTACCGCCCTTGGGGGTCCCGACTGCTTCAGAGCGGAGGGCAGAATCAGAAGTGCTCCACAAGTGGGCCAGGTGGCTACACAGCCCCTGCTGCCTAAGGGGGCTCCACACCGCTTCAGTGCGCGGGTCAGAATCAGAGGTGGCCCACAAGTCGGCCGGGTGGCTACATAATCCCTGCCGCCTAGTGGGTCTCCACCGCTTGAAACCTAGGGGCACAATCAGAAGTGCTCCACAAGTGGGCCATGTGGCTACACAACCCTAGCCGCCTAGGGGGGTCCCCACCACTTCCATGCGGGGGGCAGGTTTAGAGCTGGCCCACAAGTGGGCCAGGTGGCTACACAAACCTTGCCGCCTAGGGGGTCCCCACCGCTTCGAAGCAGAGTCGGAAGTGGCCCACAAGTGAGCCAGGTGGCTACATAAGCTCTGCCCGGGGCTTCCCCACCGCTTCAGAGCGGGGGGCGGAATCAGAGGTGGCCCACAAGTGGGCCGGTCGGCTAGATACCCCCTGCCGCCACGGGGGGTCCCACCTCTTCAGAGCGGCGAGAAAAATCAGAGGTGGCCCACAGGTGGGACAGGTTGCTGCATAACCCGTGCTGCCTGGGGGTCCCAACCGGTTCAGAGCCGAGGGCAAAATCAGGAGTGGCCCAGAAGTGGGCCCGGTGCGTGCATAAACCCTGCCGCCCTGGGGGTGTCCCCACTGCTTCGGAGCGGGGGGCAAAATGAAAGGTTGCCCAAAAGTGGGCCGGGTGGCTACATAACCCCTGCCGCCTGGGGTGTCCCCACCGCTGCAGTGCAGGGGGCGGAATCAGAAGTGGCCCAAAAGTGGGCTGGTCGACTAGATATCCCCTGCCGCTTGGGGGGTCCCAACCACTTCAGAGCAGAGGGCAAAATCAGAAGTGGCCCACAACTGGGCCAGGTCGCTGCATAACCCCTGCCGCCAAAATCAGAGGTGGCCCACAGGTGGGCCAGGTGGCTACAGAACCCATGCCGCCTGGGGGGTCCCCACCCCTTCAGTTCTAAGGCTAGAATCAGAATTGGCCAACAAGTGGGCCAAGTGGCTGCATAACCCCTGCCGCCCTAGGGGGTTCCCACCGCTTCAGAGAGAGGGTCAGAATCAAAGGTGGCCCACAAGTGGGCCAAATGGCTACATAACCCCTGCCGCCAGAGGGGTCCCCACCGCTTCAAAGCGGGGGACAAAATCAGAATTGGCCCACAAGTGGGCCGGGTGGCTACAGAACCCCTGCGGCGTGGTTGGTCCCGACAACTATAGAGCTGAGGGCAGAATCAGAATTGGCCCACAAGTGGGCCGGGTGGCTACATAATCCCTGCCGCCTAGGGGGTCTCCACCGCTTGAACCGGGGGGGCAGAATCAGGAGTGCTCCACAAGTGGGCCACGTGGCTACACAACCCCTGCCGCCTAGGGGGGTCCCCACCGCTTCAGTGCGGGGGGCAGGTCTAGAGCCGGCCCACAAGTGGGCCAGGTGGCTACACAATCCCTGCCACTTGGGGGGTCCCCACCGCTTCGAAGCATAGTTGGAAGTGGCCCACAAGTGAGCCAGGTGGCTACATAAGCCCTGCCGCCTAGGGGGTCCCCATCGCTTCAATGCGGGGGGCGAAATCGGAAGTGGCCCACAAGTGGGCCAGGTGGCTACATAACCGCTGCTGCCTGGGGCTTCCCCACCGCTTCAGAACGGGGGGCGGAATCAGAGGTGGCCCACAAGTGGGCCGGTTGCCTAGATACCCCCTGCCGCCGGGGGGGTGCCACCTCTTTAGAGCGGCGAGAAGAATCAAACCAACCACTTCAGAGCAGAGAGCGAAATTAGGAGTGGCCCACAAGTGGGCCAGGTGGCTGCATAACCCCTGCCGCCTGGGGTGTCCCCACCGCTGCCGTGCGGGGGGCAAAATCAAAAGTGGCTGACAAGTAGGCCGGTCGGCTAGATATCCCGTGCCGCCTGGGGGGTCCCACCACGTCAGAGCGGCGAGAAGAATCAGAGGTGGCCCACAAGTGGGACGGGTGGCTACATAACCCCTACTGCCTGGGGGGTCCCAACCACTTCAGAGCACAGGGCAAAATCAAAAGTGGCCCACAAGTGGGCCAGGTGGCAACATAACCCTTGCCGCCCTGGGGGGCTCCCCACTGCTTCAGAGCGGGGGGCAGAATCAGCAGTGGCCCACAAGTGGGCTAGGTGGCTACATAACCCCTCCCGCCTGGTGGGTACCCACCGCTTCACTGCGGGGGAGAATAATCACAAGTGGCCCTCAAGTGGGCCACGTGGGTACACAAGCCCTGCTGCCTGGGGGGTCCCCACCGCTTCTGAGCGGGGTACAAAATCAGAGGTAGCCCACAGGTGGGCCGGGTGGCCACATAACCCTTACCAGGTGGGTGGTGCCCACCGCTTCAGAGTGGGGGGCGGAATCAGAAGTGGCCCACAAGTGGGCCACGTGGCTACATAACCCCTGCAGCTTGGGCGGTCCCCACCGCTTCCGTGCGGGGGGCAGAAGCTGAGGTGGGCCACAAGTGGGCCAAATGGCTACAAAACCCCTTGCGCCAGGGGGGTCCCCACCGCTTCAAAGCAGGGGACAAAATCGGAATTGGCCCACAAGTGGGCCACATGGCTACAGAACACCTGCGGGGTGGCTGTTCCCGACAACTACGGAGCTGAGGGCAGAATCAGAAATGGCCCACAATTGGGCCAGGTAATTGCATAACCCCTGCCGCCCTAGGGGGTCCCCACTGCTTTAGAGCCGGGAGAAGAATCAAAGGTCGCCCACAAGTGGGCTAGGTGGCAGCATAACCCCTGCCGCCTTGTGGGGTCCCCACTGATTTAGACCGCGGGGCAGAATTAGTAGTGGCCTACAGATGGGCCGGATGGCTACACAACCCCTGCCGCCTTGGGCTGCCCCACCGCTTCAGAGCAGGGGTCACAATCAGAGGTGGCCCACAAGTGGGCCGCCTGCTACATAATCTTTGCCGCCTAGGGGGTCTCCACCGCTTGAAACCGGGGGGCAGAATCAGAAGTGCTCCACAAGCGGGCCAGGTGGCTACACAACCCCTGCCGCCCAGGGGGGTCCACACCGCTTCAGTGCGGGGGGCAGGTTTAGAGCCGGCCTAGAAGTGGGCCAGGTGGCTACACAACCCCTGCCACTTTGGGGGTCCCCACCGCTTCGAAGCAGAGTCGGAAGTGGCCCACAAGTGAGCCAGGTGGCTACATAAGCCCTGCCGCCTAGGGGGTCCCCATCGCTTCAGTGCGGGGGGCAGAATCGGAAGTGGCCCACAAGTGGTCCAGGTGGCTACATAACCGCTGCTACCTGGGGCTTCCCGACCGCTTCAGAGCGGGGGAGGAATCAGAGGTGGCCCACAAGTGGGCCAATCGGCTAGATACCCCCTGCCGCCGGGGGGGTTCCACCTCTTTAGAGCGGCGAGAAGAATCGGAGGTGCAAGTGGGACACGTGGTTGCATAACCTCTGCTGCCTTGGGGGTCCCAACCACTTTAGAGCAGAGGGCAAAATCAGGAGTGGCCCACCAGTGGGCGAGGTGGCTGCATAACACCTGCCGCCCTGGGGGGGTCCCAAGTGCTTCGAAACAGGGGGCAAAATCAGAGGTTGCCCACAAGTGGGCCGGGTGGCTACATAACCGCTGCCGCCTGGGGTCTCCCCACCGCTGTAGTGCGGGGGGCAGAATCAGAAGTGGCCCACAAGTGGGCTGGTCGGCTAGATATCCCCTGCAGCTCGGGGGGTCCAACCACTTGAGAGCGGCGAGAAGAATCAGAGGTGGCCCACAAGTGGGACGGGTGGCTACATAACCCCTGCTGCCTGGGGGGTCCCAACCACTTCAGAGCGGAGGGCAAAATCTGAAGTGGCCCACAAGTGGGCCTAGGTGGCTGCATAACCCCTGCCGCCCTGGGGGGGTCCCCACAACTTCAGAGCTGGGGGCAAAATCAGAGGTGGCGCACAAGTGGGCCACGTGGCTACAGAACCCATGCCGCCTGGGGGGTCCCCACCGCTTCAGTGCTAAGGCCAGAATCAGACTTGGCCAACAAGTGGGCCAGGTGGCTGCATGACCCCTGCCGCCCTAGGGGGTTCCCACCGCTGGAGTGCGGGGGTCAAAATCAGAGGTGGCCCACAAGTGGGCCAAATAGCTACATAACCCGTGCCGCCAAAGGGGGCGCCCCACCGCCTCAAAGCAAGGGACAAAAACAGAGTTGGCCCACAAGTGGGCAACGTGGCTACACAACCCTTGCGGCGTGGGTGGTCCCGACAACCACAGAGCTGAGGGCAGAATCAGAATTGGCCCACAAGTGGGCCAGGTAAATGCATAACCCCTGCCGCCCTAGGGGTCCCGACTGCTTCAGAGCGGGGAGAAGAATCAGAAGTGGCCCACATGTGGGCCAGGTGGCTACATAACCCCTGCCGCCTGGGGGATCCCCACCGCTGTAGTGCGGGGGGCAGAATCGGAAGTGGCCCACAAGTGGGCCGCGTGGCTACATAACCCTTGCCGCCTGGGGGATCCCCACCGCTTCAGAGCGGGGGGCAAAATCAGCCGTGGCCCACAAATGGGCCAGGTGGCTACATAACCCCTCCCGCCTGGTGGGTCCCCACTGCTTCACTGCGGGAGGCAGAATCACAAGTGGCCCTCAAGTGGGCCAGGTGGGTACACAACCCCTGCCGTATGGGGGGTCCCCACCGCTTCAGAGCGGGGGTCAGAATCAGAGGCAGCCCACGTGGCCACATAACCCTAACCAGCTGGGTGGTGCCCACCGCTTCAGAGTGGGGCGCAGAATCAGAAGTGGCCCACAAGTGGGCCAGGTGGCTACACAACCCCTGCCGCTTGGGCGGTCCCCACCGCTTCAATGCGGGGGGCAGAAGCAGAGGTGGCCCACAAGTGGGCCAAATGGCTACATAACCCCTACCGCCAGAGGGGTCCCCACCGCTTCAGTGCGGGGGACAGAATCAGATTTGGCGCACAAGTGGGCCACGTGGGGCATGGGTGTTCCCGACAACTACAGAGCTGAGGGCACAATCGGAATTGGCCCACAAGTGGGCCAGGTGATTGCATAACCCCTGCCGCCCTAGGGGTCCCAACTGCTTCAGAGCGGGGAGAAGAATCAGAGGTGGCCCACAAGTGGGCTAGGTGGCTACATAACCCCTGCCGCCCTGGGGGGTCCCCACTGCTTCAGACCGCGGGGCAGAATCAGAAGTGGCCCACAAGTGGGCCGGGTGGCTACACAACCCCTGCCGCCTAGGGGGTCCCCACTGCTTCAGACCGGTGGGCAGAATCAGAAGCGGCCCACAAGTGGGCCGGGTGGCTACATAACCCCTGCCGCCTGGGGTGTCCCCACCACTGCAGTGCATGGGGCAGAATCAAAAGTGGCCCATAAGTGGGCCGCATGGCTACATAACCCTTGCCGCCTGGGGGATCCCCACCGCTTCAGACTGCGGGGCAGAATCAGTAGTGGCCGACAAATGGGCTAGGTGGCTGAATAACCCCTCCCGGCCGGTGGGTCCCCACCGCATCAGTGCGTGGGACAAAATCACAAGTGGCCCTCAAGTGGGCCAGGTGGGTACACAACCCCTGCCTCCTGGTGGGTCCCCACCGCTGCAGAGCGGGGGTCAGAATCAGAGGTAGCCCAAAAGTGGGCCGGGTGGCCACATAACCCTTACAAGGTGGGTGGCGCCCACCACTTCAGAGTGGGGGGCAGAATCAGAAGTGGCCCACAAGTGGGCCAAATGGCTACATAACCCCTGCCGCCTGGGGTCTCCCCACCGGTGTAGTGCGGGGGGCAGAATCAGAAGTGGCCCACAAGTGGGCCAGGTGGCTACATAACCCCTGCCGCTTGGGCGGTCCCCACCGCTTCAGTGCGGGGGGCAGAAGCAGAGGTGGGCCACAAGTGGGCCAAATGGCTACATAACCCCTACCGCCAGAGGGGTCCCCACCGCTTCAAAGCGGGGGACAAAATCACAGTTGGCGCACAAGTGGGCCACGTGGCTACAGAACACCTGCGGCGTGGGTGTTCCCGACATCTACGGAGCTGATGGCAGAATCGGAATCGGCCCACAAGTGGGCCAGGTAATTGCATAACCCCTGCCGCCCTGGGGGGTCCCGACTGCTTCAGAGCAGGGAGAAAAATCACAGGTGGCCCACAAGTGGGCTAGGTGGCTACATAAACCCTGCCGCCCTGGGGGGTTCCCACTGCTTCAGACCGCGGGGCAGAATCAGAAGTGGCCCACAAGTGGGCCGGGTGGCTACACAACCCCTGCCGCCTTGGGCTGCCCCACCGCTTCAGAGCAGGGGTCGGAATCAGAGGTGGCCCACAAGTGGGCCGGGTGGCTACATAATCTTTGCCGCCTAGGGGATCCCCACCGCTTCAGTGTGGGGGGCAGGTTTAGAGCCGGCCCACAAGGGGGCCAGATGACTACACAACCCCTGCTGCCTGGGGGGTCCCCACCGCTTCGAAGCAGAGTCGGAAGTGGCCCACAAGTGAGCCAAGTGCCGACATAAGCCCTGCCGCCTAGGGGGTCCCCATCGCTTCAGTGCGGGGGGCAGAATCGGAAGTGGCCCACAAGTGGGCCAGGTGGCTACATAACCGCTGCTGCCTGGGGCTTCCCCACCGCTTCAGAGCGGGGGGCGGAATCAGAGGTGGCCCACAAGTGGGCCGGTCGGCTAGATACCCCCTGCCGCCGGGGGGGTCCCAACCACTTCAGAGCAGAGGGCAAAATCGGGAGTGGCCCACAAGTGGGACACGTGGCTGCATAACCCCTGCCGCCCTTGGGGGGTGCCCACCGCTGCAGTGCGGGGGGCAGAATCAAAAGTGGCCCACAAGTGGGCCGGTCGGCTAGATATCCCGTGCCGCTTGGGGGGTCCCACCACTTCAGAGCGGCGAGAAGAATCAGAGGTGGCCCACAAGTGGGACGGGTGGCTACATAACCCCTGCTGCCTGGGGGGTCCCAACCACTTCAGAGCAGAGGGCAAAATCAGAGGTGGCCCACAAGTGGGCCAGGTGGCAACATAACCCCTGCCGCCTGGGGGTTCCCCACTGCTTCCAAGCGGGGGGCAAAATGAGAGGTGGCCCACAAGTGGGCCAGGTGGCTACAGAACCCATGCCGCCTGGGGGTTCCCCATCGCTTCAGTGCTAAGGCCAGAATCAGAATTGGCCAACAAGTGGGCCAGGTGGCTGGATAACCCCTGCCGCCCTAGGGGGTTCCCACCGCTTCATTGCGGGGGACACAATCAGAGGTGGCCCACAAGTGGAGCAAATGGCTACAGAACCCGTGAGGCGTGGGTTGTCCCGACAACTACAGAGCTGAGGGCATAATCAGAATTGGCCCACACGTGGGCTGTGTAATTGCATAACCCCTGCCGCCCTAGGGGTCCCGACTGCTTTAGAGCGGGGAGAAGAATCAGAGGTGGCCCACAAGTGGGCTAGGTGGCTACATAAACCCTGCCGCCCTGGGGGATCCCCACTGCTTCAGACCGGTGGGCAGAATCAGAAGTGGCCCACAAGTGGGCCGGGTGGCTACATAACCCCTACCGCCACGGGTGTCCCCAAGGCTGCACTGCGTGGGGCAGAATCAGAAGTGGCCCTCAAGTGGGCCAGGTGGGTACACAACCCCTGCCGCCTGAGGGGTCCCCACCGCTTCAAACCGGGGGTCAGAATCAGAGGTAGCCCACAAGTGGGCCGGGTGGCCACATAACCCTTACCAGCTGAGTGGTGCCCACCGCTTCAGAGTGGGGCGCAGAATCAGAAGTGGCCCACAAGTGGGCCAGGTGGCTACATAACCCCTGCAGCTTGGGCGGTCCCCACCGCTTCAGTGCGGGGGGTAGAAGCGGAGGTGGCCCACAAGTGGGCCAAATGGCTACATAACCCGTACCGCCAGAGGGGTCCCCATCGCTTCAGTGCGGGGGACAGAATCAGAATTGGCGCACAAGTGGGCCACGTGGCTACGGAAAGCCTGCGGCGTGGGTGTTCCCGACATCCACGGAGCTGATGGAAGAATCGGAATTGGCCCACAAGTGGGCCAAGTACTTGCATAACCCCTGCCGCCCTGGGGGGTCCCGACTGCTTCAGAGCAGGGAGAAAAATCACAGGTGGCCCACAAGTGGGCTAGGTGGCTACATAAACCCTGCCGCCCTGGGGGGTTCCCACTGCTTCAGACCGCGGGGCACAATCAGAAGTGGCCCACAAGTCGGCCGGGTGGCTACACAACCCCTGCCGCCTTGGGCTGCCCCACCGCTTCAGAGCAGGGGTCGGAATCAGAGGTGGCCCACAAGTGGGCCGGGTGGCTACATAATCCTTGCCGCCTAGGGGATCCCCACCGCTTCAGTGTGGGGGGCAGGTTTAGAGCCGGCCCACAAGGGGGCCAGATGACTACACAACCCCTGCTGCCTGGGGGGTCCCCACCGCTTCGAAGCAGAGTCGGAAGTGGCCCACAAGTGAGCCGGGTGGCTACATAAGCCCTGCCGCCTAGGGGGTCACCATCGCTTCAGTGTCGCCTCGGATGGGCCTAAGTCGGCCTCCACCACCGGGACACGCGAAAGGCGGATACTCCTCCCGGGGACGGTGGGATCCGGATGAGGCAGACGCACCACTGCCAGACCAAGTGTGAAAAGCGCCTCCCCCAGGGCGTCCCAGCATGCAGAGTGTCAGGATAGATGCGCGGTGTTCTGTGTGCATTCGGGGAGTGTCCGAAAGAGTTGAGGGTGGTATGGCTTGTCCATCAGGTACCCAGCAACGATCGGAGATGCACAGAGAACGACGGTGGTATATGGGCGCGGCCAGTTGCTGCTGTAGGGGTGTTGATCAATATCTCCTGCACTGCAGTTTGTTTCTGGGACCAGATGCTGATAACGCAGGAAATTGTTCGAGGACGCGGGTGATTACAGCAGCCTGTGGAGCATCATGGCCCGTGCCTGCAGTCATTCGACTTCTTGGAGTGCGCTGATTTCACGACTTCCCAGTGGTCCCAGGGATATGCGGAGATTTGTCTGCAGCATTTTGGTCGGTCACTGCAGCTTCTTTTGGTGCGTCACAGATGCGGCTTTTGCGTGTGCAGTTACAGTAACTGGTGCTGGTGACGTCTGGGGCATCCTGGCCCGTTTCTGTGTGCTTTTGGGGAGTGACAGTGAGCTGAGAATGGGTATGGCATGTCCATCAGGTGCCCTGAGACGGTCGTGGGCACACGGCGAACCACATGGTGGTGCATGAGCGCGGCCAGTTGCTGCTGGTGGGGTATCACTTGCTATCTTGTGTGCTGCGGTTTGTTTCTGGTGCCTGGTGCAGATAACACAAGCGCAGTGGTCAAGGGTTCTCAAAGGTTCCAGCGATATGCGGAGATCTGTCTGGGACGTTTCGATTAGTCGAAGCAGCTTCTTTTGGTGCGTCAGAGATGCGGTTGCGTGTGCAGTTACAGTGACTCGTTTTGGTGACGTCTGGGGCATCATGGCCCGTCTCTGTGTGCTTTTTGGGGAGTGCCAGGATGAGCTGAACGTGGGTATGGCATGTCCATCGGGTGCCCTACGAACGTCCTGGGCATACGGAGGACAGCATGGTGGTACAGGAGCTGTTGGGGTGCTGCTGTTGGGGTGTTGCTCTCTATCTCGTGTGCTGCGATTTGTTTCTTGCGCTTGGTGCCGGTAACACAAACAAGCGTCAGTGGAAGCGGGTGGTTCCAGCAGCCTGTGGGGCATCATGGCCCGTGCTAGCAGTACTTCGGCTTTGCATCGTGCTGAGGTCTTACAGTGGTCCCAATGCTGCGCGGTGATGTGTCTGGGGCATTTTGGTCCGTCAATGTAGCTCGCGTTTTGTGCGTCAGCGATGCGGGATCTGCGGGTGCAGTGATTGTAACTGGTTCTGGTGGCGTCTGGGGCATCATGGCCCGTGCAGAGGTCCAAGCTTAGACATGTTCCTGCTTGCTCTTTGTCATCCTTTGCTGGTTGTGCCCGGTAGTGCATGTAGTGAGACACTTTGGCTTGTTCAGTGCGGTTCTTCAGAGCTGGGCTCGTCGCATCACGCCACAGCGAGGCACAGGTCCTGATTCTGACCTGGTCTGGCCTGTCGTGGGTGAAGTACAGGCACAGAACCGACCACAGATACATTTCTGCACCGGTAGTGCGAAGCCTTGTGTGTCAGGTGCTGTCAGGTATGGAACGCGGTCACGACAATGTGCCCGGGGTACGCTGGCCCTTGAAGGTGCCTGACGGGCAGCATAGTCCTTATAGTCCGCAGTCTGTCGCACCAGCAGAGGTTCCCTTGCTTGCACAGCAAGTATTAGCTTGGCTGCTTCGATGGGATCCACGTCTGCGCTACACGCAAACACGGCCTATGCACGTGTTTCTTCCCATTCACAACAGGAGTCACGGACCTCTAATGTACCATGTTACAGCTTGTACTCCCTTTTGCTGTCATCGTCAAGAGAGACCACAATTACAGCGCCTAGTGGTAGTCTGCACCTGCCTTGGTCAGGCTCCAGAACAATGGAACGTGGTGCAGGCGGGGGTCGGATGGACAGTGTTCGCTGACTCGAGATATTACACGGCGCCGTTAGGGGGTTGTTGACTGGTTCCGCTGCTCGTGTCTTGTGCAGGGTAGGGGCAGGGAGCAACACGTAGAAGGGGGAGAGTGCACAACGCCCCCGATCGGCCGCCCCTACGCCCGGGCATACCAAACCAAACCAAACCATCGCTTCAGTGCGGGGGGCAGAATCGGAAGTGGCCCACAAGTGGGCCAGGTGGCTACATAACCGCTGCTGCCTGGGGCTTCCCCACCGCTTCAGAGCGGGGGGCGGAATCAGAGGTGGCCCACAAGTGGGCCGGTCGGCTAGATACCCCCTGCCGCCGGGGGGGTCCCAACCACTTCAGAGCAGAGGGCAAAATCGGGAGTGGCCCACAAGTGGGCCACGTGGCTGCATAACCCCTGCCGCCCTTGGGGGGTGCCCACCGCCGCAGTGCGGGGGGCAGAATCAAAAGTGGCCCACAAGTGGGCCGGTCGGCTAGATATCTCGTGCCGCTTGGGGGGTCCCACCACTTCAGAGCGGCGAGAAGAATCAGAGGTGGCCCACAAGTGGGACGGGTGGCTACATAACCCCTGCTCCCTGGGGGGTCCCAACCACTTCAGAGCAGAGGGCAAATTCAGAGGTGGCCCACAAGTGGGCCTAGGTGGCAACATAACCCCTGCCGCCCTGGGGGGCTCCCCACTGCTTCCAAGTGGGGGGCAAAATGAGAGGTGGCCCACAAGTGGGCCACGTGGCTACAGAACCCATGCCGCCTGGGAGTTCCCCATCGCTTCAGTGCTAAGGCCAGAATCAGAATTGGCCAACAAGTGGGCCACGTGGCTGGATAACCCCTGCCGCCCTAGGGGGTTCCCACCGCTTCAGTGCGGGGGACACAATCAGAGGTGGCCCACAAGTGGAGCAAATGGCTACAGAATCCGTGAGGCGTGGGTTGTCCCGACAACTACAGAGCTGAGGGCATAATCAGAATTGGCCCACACGTGGGCCAGGTAATTGCATAACCCCTGCCGCCCTAGGGGTCCCGACTGCTTCAGAGCGGGGAGAAGAATCAGAGGTGGCCCACAAGTGGGCTAGGTGGCTAAATAACCCCTGCCGCCCTAGGGGGTCCCCACTGCTTCAGACCGGTGGGCAGAATCAGAAGTGGCCCACAAGTGGGCCGGGTGGCTACATAACCCCTGCCGCCTGGGGTCTCCCCACCGGTGTAGTGCGGGGGGCAGAATCAGAAGTGGCCCACAAGTGGGCCAGGTGGCTACATAACCCCTGCCGCTTGGGCGGTCCCCACCGCTTCAGTGCGGGGGGCAGAAGCAGAGGTGGGCCACAAGTGGGCCAAATGGCTACATAACCCCTACCGCCAGAGGGGTCCCCACCGCTTCAAAGCAGGGGACAAAATCAGAGTTGGCCCACAAGTGGGCCACGTGGCTACGGAACCCCTGCGGCGTGGGTGGTCCCGACAACTATAGCGCTGAGGGCAGAATCAGAATTGGCCCACACGTGGGCTAGGTAATTGCATAACCCCTGCCGCCCTAGGGGTCCCGACTGCTTCAGAGTGGGGAGAAGAATCAGAGGTGGCCCACAAGTGGGCTAGGTGGCTACATAACCCCTGCCCCCCTGGGGGGTCCCCACTGCTTCAGACCGCTGGGCAGAATCAGAAGTGGCCCACAAGTGGGCCGGGTGGCTACATAACCCCTACCGCCACGGGTGTCCCCAAGGCTGCACTGCGTGGGGCAGAATCACAAGTGGCCCTCAAGTGGGCCAAGTGGGTACACAACCCCTGCCGCCTGAGGGGTCCCCACCGCTTTAGACCGAGGGTCAGAATCAGAGGTAGCCCACAAGTGGGCCGTGTGGCCACATAACCCTTACCAGCTGAGTGGTGCCCACCGCTTCAGAGTGGGGCACAGAATCAGAAGTGGCCCACAAGTGGGCCAAATGGCTACATAACCCCTACCGCAAGAGGGGTCCCCAGGGCTTCAGTGCGGGGGACAGAATCAGAATTGGCGCACAAGTGGGCCACGTGGCTACAGAACACTTGCGGCGTGGTTCGTCCCGACATCTACGGAGCTGAGGGCAGAATCGGAATTGGCCCACAAGTGGGCCAGGTAATTGCATAACCCCTGCCGCCCTGGGGGGTCCCGACTGCTTCAGAGCGGGGAGAAGAATCAGAGGTGGCCCACAAGTGGGCTAGATGGCTACATAACCCCTGCCGCCCTGGGGGGTTCCCACTGCTTCAGACCGCGGGGCACAATCAGAAGTGGCCCACAAGTCGGCCGGGTGGCTACACAACCCCTGCCGCCTTGGGCTGCCCCACCGCTTCAGAGCAGGGGTCGGAATCAGAGGTGGCCCACAAGTGGGCCGGGTGGCTACATAATCCTTGCCGCCTAGGAGATCCCCACCGCTTCAGTGTGGGGGGCAGGTTTAGAGCCGGCCCACAAGGGGGCCAGATGACTACACAACCCCTGCTGCCTGGGGGGTCCCCACCGCTTCGAAGCAGAGTCGGAAGTGGCCCACAAGTGAGCCGGGTGGCTACATAAGCCCTGCCGCCTAGGGGGTCCCCATCGCTTCAGTGAGGGGGGCAGAATTGGAAGTGGCCCACAAGTGGGCCAGGTGGCTACATAACCGCTGCTGCCTGGGGCTTCCCCACCGCTTCAGAGCGGGGGGCGGAATCAGAGGTGGCCCACAAGTGGGCCGGTCGGCTAGATACCCCCTGCCGCCGGGGGGGTCCCAACCACTTCAGAGCAGAGGGCAAAATCGGGAGTGGCCCACAAGTGGGCCACGCGGCTGCATAACCCCTGCCGCCCTTGGGGGGTCCCCACCGCCGCAGTGCGGGGGGCAGAATCAAAAGTCGCCCACAAGTGGGCCGGTCGGCTAGATATCCCGTGCCGCTTGGGGGGTCCCACCACTTCAGAGCGGCGAGAAGAATCAGAGGTGGCCCACAAGTGGGACGGGTGGCTACATAACCCCTGCTGCCTGGGGGGTCCCAACCACTTCAGAGCGGAGGGCAAATTCAGAGGTGGCCCACAAGTGGGCCTAGGTGGCAACATAACCCCTGCCGCCCTGGGGGGCTCCCCACTGCTTCCAAGCGGGGAGCAAAATGAGAGGTGGCCCACAAGTGGGCCAGGTGGCTACAGAACCCATGCCGCTTGGGGGTTCCCCATCGCTTCAGTGCTGAGGCCAGAATCAGAATTGGCCAACAAGTGGGCCAGGTGGCTGGAAAACCCCTGCCGCCCTAGGGGGTTCCCACCGCTTCAGTGCGGGGGACAAAATCAGAGGTGGCCCACAAGTGGAGCAAATGGCTACGGAACCCGTGAGGCGTGGGTTGTCCCGACAACTACAGAGCTGAGGGCAGAATCAGAATTGGCCCACACGTGGGCCAGGTACTTGCATAACCCCTGCCGCCCTAGGGGTCCCGACTGCTTCAGAGCGGGGAGAAGAATCAGAGGTGGCCCACAAGTGGACTAGGTGGCTAAATAACCCCTGCCGCCCTGGGGGATCCCCACTGCTTCAGACCGGTGGGCAGAATCAGAAGTGGCCCACAAGTGGGCCGGGTGGCTACACAACCCCTGCCGCCTTGGGGTGTCCCCACCGCTATAGTGCGGGGGGCAGAATCAGAAGTGGCCCATAATTGGGCCGCGTGGCTACATAACCCTTGCCGCCTGGGGGATCCCCACCGCTTCAGACTGCGGGGCAGAATTAGCAGTGGCCGACAATGGGGCCAGGTGGCTACATAACCCCTACCGCCAGAGGGGTCCCCACCGCTTCACTGCGGGAGGCAGAATCACAAGTGGCCCTCAAGTGGGCCAGGTGGGTACACAACCCCTGCCGTCTGGGGGGTCCCCGACGCTTCAGAGCGGGGTTCAGAATCAGAGGTAGCGCACAAGTGGGCCGGGTGGCCACATAACCCTTACCAGCTGGGTGGTGCCCACTGCTTCAGAGTGGGGCGCAGAATCAGAAGTGGCCCACAAGTGGGCCAGGTGGCTACATAACCCCTGCCGCTTGGGCGGTCCCCACCGCTTCAGTGCGGGGGGCAGAATCAGAGGTGGGCCACAAGTGGGCCACGTGGCTGCATAACCCTTGCCGCCTGGGGGTCCCCACCGCTTCAGTGCGGGGGGCAGAATCAGAGGTGGGCCACAAGTGGGCCAGGTAATTACATAACCCCTGCCGCTTGGGGGATCCCCACCGCTTCAGTGCGGGGGGCAGAATCAGAGGTGGCCCACAAGTGGGCCAGGCGGCTACATAACCCCTGCCGCTTGGGGGGTTCCCACCGCTTCACTGTGGGGGCCAAAATCAGAAGGGGCCCACAAGTTGGCCAGGTGGCTACATAACCCCTGCCGCCCGGGGTGTCCCCACCGCGGGAGGCAGAATCAGTAGTGGCAGCAGTCCGAAGTGGAAAATCTTATTTTGGGGGGGCCACGCAACAAAGCATGGATTTCAGAGTTGGGGGACAATATCAGAAATAGCCCACAAGTGGGCCCAGTGGCAGTCAGAAGTGGGAAACCCCGTTTTTTCGGTAAGTAATTTACTCAGTAGAGAAAAATTTTTCTACTAAGTAATTTACTTTGTCAAAAAGATTTTTTTTGTACTAAGCAATCTATTTAGTAAAACAAAATTTTTCTGCTAAGCAATTTACGTAGTAAAAAACCCACCCCCAGAGGAAAAACTTAGTAAATAAATATCTTTTACTAAGTTTTGAAAAAGCATTTGAAACTTAGAAAAAAAAACTTCCTTAAAAAAAGTTGTTTACTAAGTTTTACCACGGACCCGCAGACTGTGGAGGCCAGTAAGGCAGCCGCGGGTGGACCACCCCGCCATTGGGCAGCTATACGGCAACCAACAGGGAATAGATGCAATTCACAGCACCCACATGACCCAGCAGGCCAGAGTGTCTCACAGTATCGGGAGTGGAGGCACACCACAAGGGCGTAAGGGGAACCCAGTACATGCACCTGGTACAACTACCTTTCCAGTCGTGGGTGTGGGGCGGACAATCACGAGCAGCTATGGACAAGATAGGGGCAGGCCCAGGTTTTCAGGGAGCCAGCGACACACACCTTTGCAGCAGTGTGAGGCCAGAAGGGTGTCGTGCCGCCCGAGAGTGAGGAACTTTGTGGTTGCTGTCTTGATCACCTCAAAATTGTGTTGGCTACCCCAGATAGCACTTGGAAGCTGCAATTGAACGCAGGCAGTGTAATAAATCTGCTTGCTGCTTGCCAGCTGAGATGCAGAGGTCTTCATTGATACAGAACAGTACAGAACAGCAAATATGTACACCCAACTTGATGAACAAGTGTCACAGTTGTATCCACACCGAAACCAACACCTCTGTCTGCCTGCACCTGTATCTACATCTATACTGGTTTAGGTATTGAAACTGGCTGAGCTGGGTGAAAAGGAGAAGTCTGCATTCAAGGACCCCCAGGTGACTTCCTCAATTGACCTGTCCCCAAGCACCTACAAATCAAGCCTTTCCAGGCGCACATGGGCTACTATGAACAGCATGCAACTAGCAGAACCATAAACCTTTATAAGTATCATCATTTGTTGTTTACTACTCACCCTAAAGACAGGTCAGGGCTGACACATGCACAGCGACAGTACAACCTAAAAAAAAAGAAAAAAGCGACCTTGATCCTTTTGGCAATCAGTTGTCTCAAGCTGCCAAAAGGTTGAAACATGCATCTAGGTACAGCAAGCAACAAATTGTTCCAACCTTTCATCATTAATTACCGCCAGGTCATCATTTGCAGGACCATCAAAATCACAATGATCAATACTTGCAAACCTCGTCATTTGGGGTCACCTTGGGTGAACCAAAAAGGTGCTCACCAGTGCCACATGAGGGGGGGATGGGATGGGATAGGATGGTGTCCACAACCAGACGGATCCTGAAGCGCCGGTCCCTAGGGACCCTTGGGCTGACCTGGCAGGGCGTCTCAGGCTCCCCTGCGTTGGACTCAGGGCTACAGGACACCACAGGCCCTGGGCAACCTAGGCGCAGTGAATCCCGACGTACACTACACTCACACCTTTTCGTGACTGACATGTATGTTCCATTTCTTGCTTGCTGCATCATGGTCTTGCATTTGCACCCCCTTCCCGCCACTTACACATGCTTCGCCGTTTGTGTTTGCACCGGCTGCTAGTCATTTTCGTTTCACACCGCGACCGTTGACTCTTGTAGCGCTCTCACGGAGACCTGTGCTTCCACTGGGACCCTCCAGGCCCTGAGGCACAGACATCTGTAACACGGCTTACATGTTTGTGAGGCCACGGAATATTCCGAGGCAGGGTCTCACTGGATCTCTACATCAACCGGACAAGTCACTGCACCAATCAGGAGCGGCCATGCACCACCGTCCATAGGATCTAGTAAGAACTCTGTATATCATAACCCCAACTGCACCCCAACCTGGTAACTTGATCGTCGTCGAGCCCAATCAAATTGCATACCCCACACTCTGTAGTGCTATTACCTCGACTCCATCGCCTGTCAGCCTTGAGAACATACTCCCCCTTGAATCCGTAAGCCCTGAATCCCTGCCGTAGAGTAGTGAAACCGCGGGCATCCCGTGGAGGAGATTATGGCCCACCAAAATGATGTAGTTTACCGCGGCAGGCTACGATGGCATGTGATCATCTTCGCTCCCCACACCCTCGTTCTTGATCGACAAACACGCAAAAGTGGAACGGCTTTGTGACTGTTGACCCCATTGCGGTCTGAGAATTGCACCTCTAGCATGTCAAGATGCATAACCACGGGCAGGTCTATATGTGCAGATGCGAGCCACAACTGCCCGGTTGCGCAAAGGCCACCGCTGGAGCGGATTGCCTCTGGCCACTTGGGCGCACCCACACCGCGCTCCCTTATGTGGACCATGAGGCCAGAACAGCCGCGTCCACATATGGTTCATCCCTTCCCATCTCACGCTGAATGAGGTTGGGTCTGCGTGTTTCTACGGCAGCAAGATTTGTACGCACTCTTGGACCTGGTGAAAGTGCAAGCGCTAGCACCAAACTTGCGCTCTGGTAAAAAATGAATGCACCTTTGGGATAGCATTCATTGCGGAGTCTCGCCCACCACACAGGGTGAGCTGGGCCGTTATGGCTTGTCACTGTCTCGCCTTGAGACTGCACTCCCGCTTGAATCCGAATGCTTTGATTCGCACTGGAGAGAAACTGAGGGCTTCCTGTTGAGGAGATTATGGCCCACCACCTCTGGGCTAATGTAGTGTACTGCAGCAGACTACGATGGCATGTGATCATTGTCACTCCCCATACCCTCGTTCTTGACCGATGAACATGGAACGCCTTTGCCACTGTTGACCCCATTGCGGCCTAAGAATTGCTCCTTTGGCGTGTCTATATGGATCACGACGGACAGCTGCTGATCAGAGCTAGCACCGGTAGCGCAGCGGAGTCCACCGTTGAACCATATGCCTCCAGCAACCTGGGGGCACCCGCTGTGCGGTGCCCTTTGTGGACCATCTAGCCAGCAGAACAGTTGTGTCCACAAATGGTCAATCCTTCGCCGTCCCGCGCTGAGTCATGCATTCTAGCCACGTTTGCTTTGGACACGCTAAGTCGTTCACTGTGGCATCCATTCTTGGCTCCGAGGTCGGGTCGGAAGTGGTCAACACCCATGGAAGAGGCATGACCGCATGAGCTGCCATTGCAGGAGGCTTCATGCTGGGGTAGTCCGAACCCGTGCAAGACAAGCACAGGGACCGCCTGCAGGGTGGTTGTGCCGAGCTACGTCCCCACACGAGCACAACTCGGCCCGAAGGCCAGTCAACTTCCTTGTGCAGCAGGTGGACACCCTGCAGTCCGATGCCCAGAGGTTGACTACGAGTGTTTCACAGTTGCAACCTTTGTATACAATCTAGGATTTGGTCTTAATGCATATGCTGGTACCAAGCCCCTTGGTAAAAAAAAGAATCATTGCTGCTTGAGGATAGTATTCAATGCGGAGTCTCGCCTACCACATAGGTTGAGTTGAGCTGTTGTGGCTTGTCAATATCTCGCCTTGAGACCGTACCCCCACTTGAATCTGTACGCTGTGATTACTCGCTGTAGAGGAGGGAAACAAAGGGCATCTTGTGGAGGACATTATGACCCACCAACTCCGGGCGGATGTAGTGGGGTGCAGCACACTACGATCACATGTGGTCATCTTCGCTCCCCACACCCTCGCTCTTGGTCAGCAAACATGCACCATCGGAACGCTATTGCCGCTGTTGATCCCAGTGCGGTCTGAGAATTGCAACCCACATGTATCACGGCGGAGAGACCTATCCCTGCTGATGAGAGCTAGCACCACCTGGTGGCCCAGTGAAGTCCACCTTCGGAGCGTATTGCCTCCGGCAACCTCGGGGAACCTTCACTGCGTTGCCCTTTGTAGACCCCGAGGCCAGTAGAACAATTGTGCCCACACATGGTTGATCCTTCACCATCCCGCGCCGAATCATGCAACCCAGCCACGTTAGCTTTGGACATGCTGAGTTGTTCACCGCGGCATCCATGACCGGCTCAGAGGTCGGATCAGCAGAGGTCAACGTCCATGTAAGAGGCATGGCCGTATCAGCCGCCGCTGCAGAAGGCTTCCTGTTGGGGCAGTCTGAACCCATGCAAGAAAGACGCGCACGGGGACCATTTGCAGGGGGTAGACATCCCACCGAAGCGGCCCCATGCCCTACAGCCCCATGCCCAGGGGTTGGATACAAGTGTCCAAATAGCAGCAACATTTCTATAGGGGCAGTATTTGTATACGCTCTTGGGTCTGGTAGTACGGCAAGTTCAGTACCAAACTTGCCCCCTTGCCGAAAATCATTGTTACTTTGGAATAGTATTCATTGCGAACTCTCACTCACCACACAGGGTGAGCTGGGCCGATGTCGATTGTCACTGTCTTGCCTTGAGACCATACTGCGCCTTGAATCCGCAAGCCCTGATCCCCTACTGCAGAGGAGTGAATCTGGGGGCACCCTATTGTGGAGATTATGGGCTAGCAACACCGGACGGATGTAGTCGACTTTAGTAGGCTACAATGTCATGTGATCATCTTCGCTCCCGACACCCTTGTTCTGGGTCACCGGATAGGCAACCATGGTACGCCTTTGCCACAGAGGACCCCATAGTGGTCTAAGAATTGCACCTGTGGCGTCTCTACATGCATCACAAAGGACAGACCCATGTCTGCTAATCCGAGCCACAACTGCACGGTTGCGCACTAAAGGCTATCGCCAAAGTGGATTGCATCACCAAGGACACACCCGTTTCTGCTATTGCGAGCCACAACTGCGCGGTTGCGCACTAAAAGCTAAGGCCAAATTGGATTGCCTCTGCCACATGGGGGCACTCGCACTGCGGTGCCCTTTGTGGACATTGTGGCCAGCAGAAGAGCCGTGTCTACACATGGTCGATCCTTTGCCATCCCGCGTTGTTTCATGCAATCAGGCAATTTGCCTGGGATGTGCTGAGTGGTCCACTCTGGGATCCATGGACGGCTCGGAAGTGGTCCGCACACGGGTAAGAGGCATGACTACATCAACCACTGTTGTAGGGTGCTTCGTGCTGGGGCAGTCCAACCCATGCAGGACAGGCATGGTTACCATCAGCAGGGGGTGGGGATCCAGAAGCAATCCCACGAGCGCCACCCGTCCTGAAGGCCTATGATAGACCAGTGCAGCAGTCCGATGTCCAGCAGCCCGTTGACAATGGCGTGTCCGCTCCTTGCCTTGGCGATGGTAGCCACTTCTTAGGCTCTCTTTCCGGAATCACACCCTGATTTCCTATTACCCGTGGTAGCCACGATAATTCGCTACACCACCAACCTACGCTCCTGAGACTCAGAGAATGGAGCATTCATGGTAGGATCATCTTCACCATCACTGAAAACGGACTGAATCACCATTGCACGCTGCCCTGTGCGGGCGGTGGTCTTGTTAGCAGCCAGCTGCTAGTGACTTGGGACGGGCCACAGCCTTTAGCTTCCGATGATAGCCATCCAGGTGAAGTGAGTATCCGGACCGACGTCATAGGGGAGCACGAGGGCTGCGGGTGACCTGTGCCCTGTCACACAATTGCCGCCAGTGTAAAGAGCTATTTACAAATTCACTCTCATTCCCATGCATTGTGACACCTGCACGGCTTGGTCTTTGAGTGATGCATACAACAACTGGTCGGATCAACTAGGATGGACGAGGATCAACGTGAGGAGGGTGCCCAACCGGGGGATGTGTGTCCCAGCAATCCAGTCAAGGGACACCTGAGCTCACCTGTACAGCCCATTCTTGTGCACAACCAGGGGCTGGCACAAGGCAGCACAGTCAAAGACATGATGCTGAGAGCCGGGCGGAGCCACTAAGCCCTGGAGATACATCACTGCATTGTTGCATGCTCATGAGACTAGGGAGGTTCGCTAAAGGACATCACACTCCCTGCAGCTCCTTTTTGCACACACACACACACACACACACACACACACACACACACACACACACACACACACACACACACACACACACACACACACACACACACACACACGCGCGCGCGCGCGCGCACGCACTCTTTGCCAACATTGTGGCGTTCTGTGTCCCTGTGCTGGTGTCGGCGTGATCATGTTCCCTTTGTCATGCTTTTTGCAGCGCTCCGCTCTCTCCCATGGTGTTGTTTTGTTGCTCCTTAGTTCGCGGTCGCACATCCTAGCTGACGCCTTGGGTGGGTGGGTGGGGGGGGGATCGACAGGGGAGGGTCCTATCCCTCACATCGCAGCACCTTCTCCGCCCGGGGGTCTTCCGGGGGGGGGGGGGTGGCAAGGAGTGCCCTCGGTTGACTCGGACATGGCGGAGGGGGGGGGGGCACTCTCTCTAGTGCGTCTGCAGGACTCGCACCTGCACTGGTATGACCTCAAGCATTGGCTTAGGGTCACCCACCCCACGCTTAACTACCAAAAATCGTGGAGGGACAGGGGCGGGGACAGGGGCGGGGACTGGGCGGGTGAAACACATAAGATACCAAGACTACACATGTTCATACTGCAAAACCCACCACCAGAGAGTTCCAGAGAGCACTTGACTACCCACTTCGTCCGTAGCATCTAGAACAGTCATAATAGCCAACCGGTGTCAAGGGAACAAAGGCCACCGGTCCAACGAATGGGATGGTTGTTTACCGACCCTTCACGAAACCAATACAACGCACCGGCAGACACCGTGAAATTGAGGAGCCAACAAGGCGCATATAGAAAGATGCCGTCACTGCAGTGTAGTTGGTGTAGCGACAAGGGTAGCTGCTAGCGTGACATGTGCCTGTCGTGTAGGTGCGACATGCTTGCATGTCCACACGGTGAGGGTAATGCAGATGGTAGCGAACATGGGGAGAGGTCACCCACTTCATGAGATGGGGAAGGGGGGGGGTGCACAACTAGAAAGCTCAAGAACCTGCCTCCAAAAGGCCACGGCTCCGCAGCTTACATGTTGTACCTAGGAGCACCTTGCTGTGTAGATGCAAGGGTCAGTTGTACATGAAGGGTAGGATCGGCCCTTGAACCCCTAAAAATGAGCCAATGGAACACACCAACCAGTGTATGAGCCCCCAACACAGTTGGCACAACTCTGTGCCACACTTAGAAAAGACGCTTCACAGGCCACTTTTGGTGTGTGCTTTTCCTACAAAATGCCAAACTGATGCTACTGGACACCCTCTTTGTGTGAAAACAAGGTTGAGCTTGCTGTGATTCCTGAGGGCATCCTACCCGGCAACCTCCCGCTCCTGCATCCCCATTAAAACTCGGTGTAGAAAAGTGCCTTCACCGTGAGTGTACAAATGCGCGGAGCATAGAAAATTACAAGCCATATAAATGCAATCCCCAAGTAACACTACAATAGTGCCCAAATCATCTTCTCAATTTCTACCAATGCCTAAATGTGAGGCTTAGAGTTTTTTGAAATCTAGCGCCATATGCCATCCATGCTACAATCGCTATTTTTTTCTTCATCAACTCCTCCCTCTCGTTGTACATCCAATAAGCCAAATGTTGACAAGCAACCACAAAAAAAAAACCCATGGAATGAAACAAAAGCAAACAAAAAAGCCTTGCCACGCATGTTATGTTTTTGAAATGGAAGCAATCAACATCCAATTAGGTATTCCCCGCCACCAAGGCAGGTTTATAGCAGACTAACGCAAGACCTAACGGGGTTTCACAACATCCCATGGCATTCTTGGTGGGTGGCAGCCATGTGTGCATGAATGGACACTAGGCATTTTTACACCCTGCATGACTCTCATGTGGCAGGTGGGCCATTGGCTCGATTGGGGCACTCCTTTCTTGAGAGCCTGCGGTCGTGTGATACTACTCGAGACCTTGATGCTCCTTTGCCTATGCTCCACAGGATCCCTGGGATGCAAGTTTTGTGTGACATGGGTCTCAGTTTCCAACCCACTGCTATGGGGCTTTGCCGCGGTATGCTTGAACGATTTATGTGGAGTCCTTTCCACCTTGATCACTCCTATGCCGAGGACGTTTACATGGTGCGCGTCCTTTTATATTTCAAATTGAAAACTTTGTGGTCGTCTTTTGCCTTCTTTGCCAATGTTTGTGGTCTAAGAGAATATTGAAGTTCGAAACACCCTTAAACCTCCAAGAAGGTATGAGCGGTTACAACAGTGACATCTTGTTATGCATATTGTTCGAATCACTTCTTAGAGTGATATGTTGATTGTGGGGTGTTATTTGTTGGTGACTTGGTGCTGACAATTGTTGTGATGAAGTGTAGACGTAATCGGTACCACAAGATCAATTGTGGAAACAATGGAAGCCACCGCCAAAGATTTGTCTTCAACAAAATGCATCGTCCGCTCGGTTGAAGTAGTAATGTGTCCTCTACAACCACCGGCAAGGTACAATCAATTGATGTTCCCTTGTCAAATCCGCTTTAGGCAATCATGTGCGATTTTCCTTGACAGGCTTCGTTTTGAGCTGCATGGCAGGGCAGGGCGTGACGCCTCTCTCTTCGCCTTTGTGCAGTGGCTTTGCTATTGTAAGCATTTACCCAAGGGTCTTGTATCGCATAGGTAGCGGCGAATCCGGTGTGACTAGGCATGCCAGTGCCTGCCCCTTACCTCATGCGACTTGCTCTCACTAACACATATGTTCCCATGTAGATTTTTGATATGCTACCATATTTTCTCTCACACACGGTGTCGTGGTTTGCAAGCGGTCGTGAGTGGAGAGGGATCGTGTTGCATGGACATGTTGGGGGGGGGGGGGGGGGTGGCACATCTCTCCTTGCCTTTGCATGGTTGCCATTGCCGTTGTAAGCGGCTTTACGGGCGTTCTCTATCCTCTATTGTTTGGCGGTAGACATAGCTAACTCCTGTCTTTTTCATTTGACTAGGTCGACCCGCACCTTCCCTTCTTGCAGCTCGACTATGTTTGATCTGCCCTCCAATGTCCTAGCGTTGCTTGCGAGGCCTATGTGGGCGTTGGAGGACCCATCCTAGCGTGCCCTGTAGTCTCTCGCCAATGTGTTTCCGTCCAAAGCCTCTCTCCACTGTGCATGAGGCCCTCTGTGCTGGTAGCAATCTTCAGGCCACCCTCGCCCAGCAAGAGTTTTCGCTCACAATCGTTGCAGATGTTTGGACGACTGAAGGAGTTGAAGGTGGCCACACCTTTCCCCGTGTCAAAGGCACGCTCTTCACCTTTGATGGGGTTTGTGCAACCGAATGCTAATACAAGAAAGCTTGTAATAAATGGGCTTCTCTTCTTCACGTGCAGCTACAGCAATTCCTTTCGGGCCCCTTTGGTGCTAGCTACTACTGTGGTAGCGTGGCTGGCCGCTGGTCACAAAGATCCATCGACTGTGTTCACTCCGCATGAGTGGTTGGGCTCTCCCACCTCCCCATATGTTGCCGTGGCGCACTGGACAGAACATACCCCGTCTAGTCCACGTCCCTTTGTCGTTGATACCCCGTCTGCGGTGTGCAGAACGCTAATAGCACAATGGTCGTTGATAAAGAGACTGCATTCCCATCACACCATTGTTTGGCCCATTCCGCCTACCTGTCTCTCCCGGTTTGCTAGCTCCAAAGGATGTATTGCCCTATTCCAGGGTTCACCTTGGTCACTATGTCACATACATGTGTCTCTTTCTTCTAACCCTCCTATGTCCTCTCTCAGTGTACACACACACTTTGTGGATGTCATTACCCAAGCATCCATTGCAGTGTTTTGTCCTGTTCGGCTACCGGATGGGACATGGCATGGTCCTTTCGTCATCCATGTTGCTGCGGGCCATTGTGCAAGTCACCCTTGGTGGTGGTTAGCTGTGTAGGTGAAATGGAAGGTAGCCAAGGCAAAGAAGCACATTTGTTGGGCTTACCAGGAATCCCAATCACGCATGATGGATCAATACGATGTTGAGCAGCACAAGCCATGGGATCTTCGGTACTTCAAATCTCACTGACAATTGTCCTTGCTAGTTCCCTTGCCAGTACAACCACAATCAACACATCCACATTCCACTGACTGGTGTCATCTAGGGGATAGTTAGTGCTCATGCAGGTGAGAAACAGAATAGGTGCCCCCCATCGAGGTATGTGTATGTATGTGGGGAGGATGTGGAGGAATACTCAGTGCATGGTGTGCATGGGCCACAAAGGTTAATAATGCCTTTGACAGAGGTACTCTGTGATGTGGGGTGATTTTAAAGAACGGCCACAATATGAAAAACCAAATGCATACCGCACGTGCAGCAGGTGCCAGGAGTGCCCACTAATGCAGAAGCCCCCATTAAAACGACTATGGAAGGAAAAAGCCTAAATTGTGGCAACACAACAATATGACCCATTGCACAACACCAAATTGTGGTAGATGTAAGAAAGAATGAAAGGAGATTCAAATGTCCTTTGTAACCCCCTATCCGGTGAATTGCTTTACACGCAATCCAATCAACAATAAATGTAGAAGCAAGCAACGGAGTGGGGCCTACAGCTTCCATGGCCCCCACAATGACTAGATTCCTTTGCATGTGGCTCCAATTGATGTGGCCAAGCAATGTCCAAATAAAAAAAATCAACTGACTAATGGTGGTCCCATACTAGCCCGTCTAGCTGAATATATTGACCGTCAAAAATCCAAAGATAATTGCTCTTGCAGTGCACCACAATCACCAGGCGGGAAACAGCCAAGAACTGGCAATTTTGGTTCAAAACAGGGTTGCAAGCGGTCAACACCAAATCAGAGAGGTTCCCAAAAGTCAGCCACCGTTGGAAAAAAGAGAAACACAAATTTTTGGGCAATGTTGGCAATTTTCAGCACCCAAGGTGAAGTTGCAGGGTGATCATGGATGTCACAATGTCATCCTCAATCTTCCCTAGATAATTTACATGCAGATTTCCATAAGCACGGCCCACCAATGCCAATACCAGTTATCCCTTTTTCGACTTTCCCTGCTCAGACGCTCCAAAAGCCTTTGCTCTGCAGGCTACACCTAGAGGTCCCCGCTTACAACACCCATCCACCCACCTGGGGTTGAATTCTAAGAAGGCGTGCAGGTAGGGGGGGGGGGATTCTTGACCTATCCAGCTCTGCTGAGACAGCCAACCAGACCGCCCTCCCACAAACTGTAAATATTCCTAAACGATGCCTGCTGTGGAAAAAACCCAACCAACACACCAAGTCCAGCATACCTTCACAATTGCGCTGTGCACGGCCTTGCACACCAACCCCTGAGGCCAGTACAATTCTACAAGACGGCAATACTTCTGCTGCGGACCATCTGCACCAGAAAGAGTCCGTTGCAACGCTATACAGTCCGGGCAAAGATTACCAGAGGCATTTTAATAACAGAAGTAGACAAAAATAAAAAATTGCAACAATTTCACCTCTTTCCAGGAATTCATGTGCTCCGTTGCAGGCCCCTGTTTCTTCGGACTCAGTGAAGCGAGCCAACATCCTTGTGACTGTGTGGATGGATCACACCACAATTCTACCCTGAGGCTACGACATTCATCAGGGTTGAATGAGAGTTACGCAGTCTTTACTTTACATGCATGTAGGAGCACAAAGCGAAGATACTCCAGGAACACAGTGCACAAAAGATGAAGGCAGAAACCCAGTGGTCGAGGTTGCCAATGACCGATTGGAAGAGGAGTGCACTGCTGCAGGCATTCCAAAAGGAAAGAATACCTGCGTCTTTAAATCTGTGGTGTATCCGGCGTTGGCAAACACGGTCCACAAATCCCTTGATGGTGACATGAATCAGGCTCCGCTTCAGCTGCGCACGCCAGTCTGGGCTGGTGCACAGAGATGAGCTGTCCGATCCAAACACCAGTTGGAGCACATCAGTCTCTTGCAGCAGCGTTTTGGGGAAATCCCCACCATGGCCAAAGCACTGGCGACCTGAAGGAAGTCGAAGCTTCCGGACCAAGGACAGTGTTCTCTGGCGAGCTCAGCAGGATTGCTTAGAGCTGCGCACACTGATACCCATTGTGCACATATCTATGCAACAACCCACAGATCCTCATCACTGTGGCAGACGATGTTGTGCCACAAAAATCAGCCAATGACCCATTTTTTCCCCATGCAGAATCCAACACGTTGCTTCCGAGAAATAGGGACATTGTCTAATGCAAAGCAAATGGACACTCAACCAAGTTCCCAGTGACTACCAGGGGGCTCAGTTTCAACGAACTGTCTGGCACTTGCTTATTACACAATGGTCCCGAGGGCTGGAGCCGGCGATGGATCTCATGTGCACTGCCCCTGGACCGCATGCACAGCGCACTTCTTGCGGATCGGTATACTCAGCTTTTTTTTCGGATGCCCGCGGTTGGTAGGGGCGCCGTGGCTTAAGTAATTGGCTTTCAATGCATCCCAACCATGCAAACACATTGCCTGATATGCGCCCAGCCGTAGAAAAGTGTGTCCTGCCGTCCCACTGACACATTGTTCCGGCACTACAATATCACATCCGGCGTCACTAGCTCCAACGCACCCTTTGTTCTCACGCAACATTTGCGCATAGCACCCTTCAAAGACCTGGTGCGTAGAACAGCCGCCGCCTCTCGACTGTGGGAACAAACTTGCCAGGGTCACAATTGAACCGCCTGCCCTGAAGCTCATTCGGCAACAAACTGCTTGTTGAATCGGCAGTGCAGGCAGAACTGGCCTCACCTTTTTCCAGGGAACCGGGGTTATGCTCGTTTTCTGGCCGTTTCCTTTTCCATCTCCTGCACAGTTTCCTGCGATTGGAGACGGCTTCTTCGGGTGCCGAGCATCGTAGCAACGAAGGGGGTGAGTCACGCAAGTGGCACTGGGGTGCGGCCTGCGGTGTAGTACTTGTGGAAACAGGCTCTGAAGCTGCCAGTCGCTCAGCCTGCAATGCGGGAAGAGGTGTGGAGTCAGTGATTTGTGAAGATGTGGCGTCTGAGGTTTGTGCTCTGGAATCCGAGTTCGGTTGGAAAGGAAGGTCTCCCAAAAAGGTATACATTCTGTGTACAAAAGTGTAGAAACGGAAACCGACAATTTCCTCTAGATTGACACAAAACGTGGACCCGAGACATTAACAATTTTGACCCCAACGAGCCATGCTCTGCCGTAACCACCCAAACCCAAGCCCTCAGCAGCCTACACACTCTCCACAATTTACACCCCACGGTGGTGAACTGCATCATGCAAATGTGTACAAATACACATGCCCTCTTTGCACCTCCACCACACATGCATGTATAAGGTTGCCTTTGCCATGGGTGGGAGCTGCAGCATGATGGTCAACTACCACCCCTCAGCAAAAACACGCCATTTAGCAACAGGGTTCTTGATGAGTTTGACGAAAGGTATGCATTTCAGCGTAATGCCCTCCATAAGTAAGAGGCTTCATACCTCCAACACAACACCATTTTGCTGTGCATCCTGAAGTGTTCATATGAATATATGCCACGTGTGCAGTACCCTCTGCCTTGCTCACTTGCTGGAGATTTTGGGGTTCTGTCTTCCCAGTGACATAAAATCAGTGGGCACCCACAAACCAGCACAATGCGGCTCTGGATTGCTCTGCATGCAGTGTTTAGTACTCAGAGGGGGGGGGGGGGGGGTGCGATCAAGCAGGAAATCAAAAGAAAATGTGAAAAGAGGCACCAACCAGAAAAAGCGAAATACATGCGAAAAAAAAGACAAAACTGCGATCACCACCGATAGCTGAAGTCAACCAAAGCATATGGGTTCCAAGCCTTTTTCAAAAATCCCTACATGCACAAAGACTGCGACCTTGGTCAGAGCATGCAATGGCAGGTCCCCCAAGTGGCATGAATATGCCATGTATGCTTTTAAGACCAGGGGTTTTGGAGGTGGTCCCATGTGCAGTCACAGAACAGCCAATGGCAGGCACCAGTATGTAACAGGGGCTTCTCAAACCAGCCGCTCTTCAATATCACCATTGAGTGGATCCATGAAATGCATGCAGTGACGATTGTCACTCATACCATTCTGTGTGTCCGACTGTGGCCACCATGAAAAAGAAGCACTCCAAAACTCTACTAGAATTGGGGAGCTTAATGAAAAACAAATCTGCTTCATGCCAACCAAACCTTGTGGTACAATGATGGGCTGCAGCTCCACCTTTGCCCAACCAATGCTTCCGCTTTATCTATGTGCTCTCATTGAAAGAGGCATCAGAAGCATGTGTTGGGGAGTTCTTAAAGTCAGTGGGTGAAATCATGGTGTCTAAAGGGGAAAGGGCAACCTTACTGCAACAGTGCTAAACCGAGCAGTTGAGCATGGAGTGTCAAGGCATGAAGTCGGAGCACACAGGGGACACACAATTAACAAAGAACTGATGAAGCAAGAAATGGTACAGAAAATGTGAATCGCATCATTCTCAAAAATATTGAAGGGGGGTGCGCCAGAAATAAAGGAAAATGTATTTGGCAGAGACTACTGGGCGCAAAGCATGATCATTTTGATGGTTGTACTGACCCACAAGTAGCTTTGGGCTGGAGGTCTCTCCGGGCTGCATTTTTTCTTATCATTCCTCCCAACCACCAGGAGCTGGTGCTGAGACATCGCTCAGCTATGGGGGGCAAAAGCTCCATCAAATGTGGCAGCGGCACTCGGCATTTGAACCTCGGTGGGTTGGGTTCAAGTATAGCGTTGGGGTGCTCCGATGCCTTGGGCGGGGAGGGATGCTACGTGGGCAAGGGGAATGAAAAAAAATTTTCGGCGCCACCATATGTATGGCCGGTAGCTATTGACCCTTGGTAACTAATTGGGCCCGGATGGCAGGGAGGGGGAGGAGGAGGAGGAGGAGGAGGACTAGTGTACGGTAATTGGCCGTCCACTGCACCGAAGGCTGGTCACGGGACGGACCTTCGACTCACCCTCTGCGCTCCACCTCACGCATACTCTGTAGTCCCACGGGTGAACGACACACTATCCCGGAGACCCTCCGGCGTAGTGTGCCCCATGTGACTGTTCCCCAGGCGCCCCAATTGAGAGCCTAGTGGAGTACCGTAGGGTGTCCTTTCACACACACGTGTCCAGACTAGGTCTACAGTGATTCCACCGGTATCTCAACCAGATTAAGCGTGTCTCCTTGGGTGAAGTCTTTGTATGCTTACCCTCCCTATAAAACCCATTGCGTGTGCAATGCAAGCCTTATAGATCTTTGGGTATGGACGTCCTCCCCTGTGTGGCGCACCCCCCAAACACTGGGGAGATCTAACCACCAGGTTCTTTGGCTCTGACTCTGTGACCGCCCTTGTTTGTGTTCTGCGCGTGACGCTCCGTGTTCCCGCGTTTGACTGCGTTTCCTATAAAACCAAGAGTGGTTCCACCAGCTCGGTGACCCTAACCCTAATCAAGACTGAATATTGGGACCGAGCTGGTGGGGGAGGGAACATCAGCTATGACTGGTGAGGGACATCAAGAATGATTCGCACATTGATGGCTCTTGATAAAGTGAAATCAGCTTGCAAGTGAACCCCATCACCACGAGGCCCACTTTCAAGGCTTTTTGGACTTCTGAGGGGCCAAAATGCCCCAAAATGGGCTCAAAATGGGCTCATTTCACCCGTTTGTGCACCCCAAATGGTCTAGGATGAGGTTTGGAAAAATGCGTTTTTGACCCATTTTTGACACATTTTTGGTCCCAAAACAGCCCATTTTCAAGGCATTTTGGGATTTTCGGAGTACCAAAATGGGCCACCACGAGCTCAAAACGGTTGTTTTAGCGCCGCACATGGTCTAGGATCATTTTTGAGAAAAGTCATCTTTTTGCCCCTACTAGACTCTGTTGACCCATTTGGGCACCCACCTGTTTGGGCTTGAGCTTGCAGCTTGCCGCAGCGAAGTGGGCCTAGGTATTGGGGTCTAGGCGTCCGTTTGGGCAATTCTGAGGGGTGGAAACCACAAAAAGTGGGGGGGTTGCGGGTGGAGTAGGTGCCCTCGGAATCGCATTTTGAGCCATGTAGCCAAAGATATGGCCTATTCTTGGTTTGTGGCTATCGGCATTTGGAGCTTCTGGGGGCCTTTTTGGGCCGTTTCCGGGACATATCATGGAGTTAGAGGGCCGCAAAGAGCTCGTTGACACGGGGAAGTCAAGCCGCACGCGAAGTGTACCCACCGTTTCCCTTCGTTTGGCCGTTTTGAATGTGTTCCAGGGCTTTTTTGGCCCAAAAATGGCTGTTTTTGGCCCTAAACTGCAGTTTTTGAAACTGAGGTCCGCCACATGCGAATCCCGTTCGTGGCCGCCACTGTTGAGTCTCTTGCTCAAACTTTGTGTGATTGTACTTCACACCCATAGGTATCATGCACCAAAATTTCAACCAAATCCAAAGCACCACGACGGAGTTCTGATTTTTGCCCATTTCGCGCGTGCTGCTGCTTGCTTGCTTGCTTCTTGCTTGTTTGCTGCTGCTGCTAAACCTGGTAGGTCCACCCTAGACACTAAAAAGGGTTAACTTGGACGTCCTCCCCTGAGCAGCAAACCCCTTTGGGTTTCAACCACTAGGTCCCCCGGCTCCTATTGCACTGTTTTCCTCCTTTTCTGTCCCCCACCCCCTTTTTCTCCCCGTCGCGCCCCACGTGTGTTTTTGCCTGTTTGCGTTCGCACCGTGCTCTGTTCTTGGTCTGTCTGCTCTCTGTTGTCCCTCTGGTGTTGTGTCTGCACCTATGCCCTTTGATGCTGGGCCGGAACTGATGCCCTCTGATGCTGGGCCGGAACTGATGCCCCCTAATGCTGGGCCGGAACTGATGCCCCCTGATGCTGGGCCGGAACTGATGCCCCCTGACGCTGGGCCTGTACCTGATAGTTTGTACTCGGGCAGAGGACACCACCCGGACGCTTCATGGACGCTTGGTGGTATAGCATCGTCCTCTGTACTGCTACATGCTGGGGAATGTTCTTGGTCTCTTCCCGGGCATGGGCAGCGATGCAGTCCATGGGTCCATCTGTGTCTGCCATCTGTTGCTGGGGTGTCCTATTGTTTGTTTACGTTTGTTTTTCGCTGCGCACCTCGTGTTGGTGTTGTTGGTTCCGCTTGTTTCTGCAGGGGAAAATGGGGGGAGACCTGTGTGCACCCTATTGTATAGCCGCACGGGTTGACGCCGCTCTGGTTATACAGTCATCGGGTGGTGTTTTAAACTGTGGACCCTCCTGCATGATCGCACGGGTCGAAACTGCTCTGACCATGCATTCTTTGGGCCATTTTCTTGGTCCCCAGAAAGGGGAAAGCAGCCCACGGCCAGCACCCTCACTTTGTGGTGGCTCAAATTTGGGTCGACTGGGGAGGGGGGGGGGGTCGCGTACCCGAACCGAGGAGACGCCCCCCCCCCGTGGGTGGTGGGCTTTCTTGGTCCGGGTTTGCGTAGCCAATGCAGCGCCCGCTTGGCGAGCCCTCTTTCCCTCTTCTCCTGAGGGAGCTATTGTGTGACCGCGCGGTGCTGTGCTCACTCTTCGTTGACCTATACCCTCACTGCTCAAATGGTACATAGCATACCGAAGAGCCAGATTGCATCAAGGAATCAGACATGCAATCTGTGCCTGGCAGCCAACTTCCAGGACCCTCTGGGCTGCTTGACGGCTCTTGGCCATGAGAAATGCTGCCAAAGTGGGTCGCAGGTGCCCCTGAATCGCCAATTGTGTGCACATCGCAGCGGCAGGAACAAGTGCAGGCGCCACAGGCATGGCAGACGAGAGCCAAACTGGTCGGTGCAGAAGAGGACACCCGCAGCTTACCCATCGAGCCCTTATGTTTCTTCAATAGAGGACCAATTTCTGAACCAGACACCTGAGAGCACCAAGAGTGGCCAAGAGCTTTGAGCCTCTACCACAGGCTACACTGCAAGACCTGGGAAGTTGTTGCACCTGCCTTGCAGTATCGAAAATGGGCCAACGGAAAGTGCGTGCATTTGAATGCCCAAATAGATTACAGATGGTACCAGAGATGTGAAGGGGTCCGAAGACAAAAGGCGCCTTTCCATGCATCTAGAAAAAAGGAACACACGCCAGTTAAGCCGGTGTACCAAAAAATCGTCACGTCGTGTAATTCTTTTTTGCGGTGAGTCGTGTAAACCCATTACGCACATTACCGCAAAAAAGAATTGCATGACATGACGATTTTTTTGTTACACGCATTTACCGCTCAAAAAAAATTCACGTATTACAACATACAGACAGTTGCACATTGCCAAAGCCATAAAAATTTTTTGGACACTAAGACATCCAGTCGCAAAATCACCAAGCATTTTTCCCGTGAACCCTGCTACCCGTCTTGATTCCATCTGGCATGCACGAGAGGTTCGCGCTCACCCCTCCCCGCAGAACTTTCGCCACCTCCTGAGCTTGTTTTCATCGTATAGTGTTTGTGCCGGTGTCATCTCCCCTACCCAAGGCACCCTCCCCTTCGAGGCTGTGTACATTGCTTGCGATCATGGACCCCTCATTCCCGCAGCCTCAGATTCAAAACGAATTCCGCCATACCAAAGGGGCGAAGCACTTCAGGGCCAAATGCTTTCTGAAATCAATCTGCCCAAAGGATATGAGCACAATTATGTTTGCGGGATTTTCGAGGATTTCCAACATTTCCGCGGCTTTTCTCCAAAGAGTATTTTAGAAAAATGGATCCACAGACGTACTCCAAAGACTCAAAGATGACACAGATGATATTTGAGATGAAAAATTGATGCCTGGCATCCATTTGTAGAGAGTGTATTGAGGACCTGAGGCCACTCCTTTAAACGAAGACGTCATGTCAGAAGGTGTGTCATTCGGGACCTCAACTCTGGCACTGCGTGATGGTGTGTGCAATCAGGAGTGCACTGCAAAGGTGGAACGTTAGATGCTGGAATTGGCACCACTTTCCCACTTCCTGCTGTTCCACCAGCTTGCAAACCTCGACGAACTACATCAAAATTCGCTTCAGCAAGCAATGCAGACATTTTGGACGGCAAAATTGTGGGGGGGGGAAGCTTTCACAGGTCGGCATGCAATTAGATTCATTATCCACCATTCCGCCCCTGCCATCAGGGCGTTTGTCCTGAACGCAATCGACCCCATGATGGGGTAGTCGCCGTCACTTTGGAGGCAAATACAGCACATGAGACCTTGCAGTCTGGACAATAGCATGGTTTTGTGGATGTGATCCCAGATAAACGACACCAAATCTCTGATCCTCGTTGCACCATGAACCCTCCACCAGCAACCTTTACAACGTTGTACCATGAAACCCATACTATTAAACGCAAGGCTTCAATGAATTCTGCATCTAACACCAGTCTCTCCACTGCAATCAGACCTGTTGCCAAAGAAATGACAGGGTTTGAGGACTTGAAGATTGCATGTATCTAAAAGATATAGCTCTCCACTCCCATCCACAACTAAACAATTGATGTTGAAGGAGGGAGCCAGTGCAATTTCAGGTGTAAGACCAGAGCAACCCTGCATATCCGTGCCTCAAAAGAAAGCCTATACAACCCTTTTGTTTGGTCCATGGTAGGCTTTTTTTAACATCTGCAGGCACTTCCTCCACGCAACCCCAACCTCACATGAAAGACCTGAATGAATGCCCCTTTCATCTCCTGCAAAGGAACGGTACATGGTCCTCGGCCCTCCGTTGCGGACACAGCGACAAGGACACAGCAGTTGGTCAGCAGGTGCACCATTAGGGCCTCACCTGCACAAGTTGGGAAGGGGAATAGATGAGGGCCAAATGCTCAGGCTGGGGCAAAGGGGCCGGCAGTTGGCATGATAGAAGAAGGCTGTTGCACTGTTGTCAGTGCAAGTCAGTGACTGAGTTCACTGGCCTTGAAGACTTCTTTGTATGCATTTCAGGGCAATGCGCTTCTTTGATATCCATTCAACTATGCCTTCAGGCATACACTAAAATCACTAATGAAAGGCTCATTTAACAGAGCTGAAATTGAATCAAATCTGCAGGATCAGGTCCAATGTTCTACACTCATGCGGGTCATGCAGTACACCCTCCTACTCCAGCTAGCTAGCAAGCAAGCAACAACAACAACAACAACAACAAGGACGCCGCCTTCCCAAAACCAGAGTTTGAGCCCCCAATTCACCTTTGGCACTCTCCACAAAGTGTGGGAATTCATTCCACAGAGCATTCAACCTCGGGGTAGTTGGTTGTTTCTTTGCTGTGAGCCGGGCAGATGACCATCTGTAGCTTTGTGGCTAGAGCTCAAGCAAGGGCTAGATGCATGCATGTTTTTGGAGAATCCTTCAAATCTCCTTCACAAGGCTGCTTTAGAAGGTACCTTTGGGGGTCTTTTAGAGGGGAGCTTCACAAAGTGGCGTTCGAGCGTTTGTTGGGGGGTCACTTGGAAGTCCTTCATGGTGGCGCTTCAAGGGCATCCTTTAGTAGGTTCCTATGGCCACCTCCGTAAGGGAATGCTTCACTGGGGACAAAGGTTACCGATGACACAGAAATTGCTACTCACATCCCCTGAGAGAGCATACTTGTAGTGCGACCTGTGGTTGTGAAGGCTTGTACACGACATGCATGCCAACTCCCTTGGGATTTTCCTATGGCGAGTATTCCACTGGTGAGTCTAGTACGTTAGGCACAACTCATTTAGCTTTTGAATTTCCTCTTCTATGAATGAGCGGGGAGGACATTGTGCCTTCAGAGCTTTGCCCATCCCATTTCCATTCGCGATACAAGCACGTTGGTTGGGCATGGGAGAGGAAATGTTTGCATCCAAAGAGAACTGTTGACTTGACTCATTGGTCCTGGCACAAATGTCAAAACAACATATATCCTTGTGGACGGGAAGATACATTTAGACAACAGAGATCGTTGTATTCTTTTTGACAAAGGTGCAACAGTTCTACAACAGTACAACACAATCTCGGAACATAAGTACACTCTCCGGCGGGCACAAGTCACTGCAGGAGTCGGCCTCAGAGTGACGCATGGCGTCGCATACTCCCTCGTGTGATTGTCGGGCTGGTGGGTGCCATCGCATGATGACACGTGGCAGTTCTTCGTAAGCCCAGAAGAGCACTGTTTGCAAACCACAGGGGCCCCCCAGTATCCCGAACCCCCCCCCCCCCAATATACCATAGCTTCTTCCCCGGTCAAAGACACGGGCCGTGGTTGGCGTAGAATAGCCCACACACAGCATATAGACAACATAGATCCTTGTAGTGGAACCATGGAGGGGAAGGTCCTTTAAGGGGCTTTTTGCATGCATGTTTTGGGAGAATCCTTCAAATCTCCTTCACAAGGCTGCTTTAGAAGGTAGTTTTGGGGGTCTTTTAGAGGGGCGCTTCACAAAGTGGCTTTCGAGCGTTTATTGGGGGGTCACTTGGAAGTCCTTCATGGTGGTGCTTCAAGGGCATCCTTTAGTAGGTTCCTATGGCCACCTCCGTATGGGAATGCTTCAATGGGGACAAAGGTTGCTGACGACACAGAAATTGCTACTCACATCCCCTGAGAGAGCATACTTGTAGTGCGACTCGTGGTTGGGAAGGCCCCTGCACCACCCGCATGCCAACTCCCTTGGATTTTTCTATGGCGAGTATTCCACTGGTGAGTCTAGTACGTCAGGCACAACTCATTTAGCTTTTGAATTTCCTCTTCTATGAATGAGCGGGGAGGACATTGTGCCTTCAAAGTTTTGCCCATCCGATTTCCATTCACGATACAAGCACGTTGGTTGGGCATGGGAGAATAAAATTTTGCATCCAAAGAGAAGTGTTGACTTGACTCATTGGTCCTTGCACAAATGTCAAAACAACATATATCCTTGTGGATGGATAGATACGTATAGACAACATAGATCCTTTAGTTTATTTTTTCCAAAGGTGCAACAGTTCTACAACAGTACAACACTATCTCAGAATGTAAGTACACTCTCACCATATACCATAGCGGCGGCCCCGGTCAAAAACAAGGGCCGCAGTTGGCGTAGAAGGAGCCACACACAACATAGAGACAACATAGATCCTTGTAGTGGAACCATGCGGCGGGTTCCTTAAGGGGCTTTTTGCATGCATGTTTTTGGAGAATCCTTCAAATCTCCTTCACATGGCTGCTTTAGAAGGTACCTTTGGGGGTCTTTTAGGTGGCTTTGGAGCGTTTGTTGGGGGGTCACTCGGAAGTCCTTCATGGTGGTGCTTCAAGGGCATCCTTTAGTAGGTTCCTATGGCCACCTCCGTAAGGGAATGCTTCACTGGGTTCAAAGGTTACCGATGACACAGAAATTGCTACTCACATCCCCTGAGAGAGCATACTTGTAGTGCGACCATTGGTGGCGAAGGCTTGTACATGACATGCATGCCAACTCCCTTGGGATTTTCCTATGGCGAGTATTCCACTGGTGAGTCTAGTACGTTAGGCACAACTCATTTAGCTTTTGAATTTCCTCTTCTGTGAATGAGCGGGGAGGACATTGTGCCTTCAAAGTTTTGCCCATCCCATTTCCATTCGCGATACAAGCACGTTGGTTGGGCATGAGAGAGGAAATTTTTGCATCCAAAAAGAAGTGTTGACTTGACTCATTGGTCCTTGCACAAATGTCAAAACAACATATATCCTTGTGGATGGATAGATACATTTAGACAACAGAGATCGTTGTATTCTTTTTGACAAAGGTGCAACAGTTCTACAACAGTACAACACTATCTCAGAATGTAAGTACACTCTCACAATATACCATAGCGGCGGGCCCGGTAAAAAACAAGGGCCGCAGTTGGCGTACAAGGAGCCACACACAACATAGAGACAAGATAGATCCTTGTAGTGGAACCATGCGGCGGGGTTCCTTAAGGGGCTTTTTGCATGCATGTTTTTGGAGAATGCTTCAAATCTCCTTCACAAGGCTACTTTAGAAGGTACCTTTGGGGGTCTTTTAGAGGGGCGCTTCACAAAGTGGCTTTCGAGCATTTGTTGGGGGGTCACTCGGAAGTCCTTCATGGTGGTGAGTCTAGTACATTAGGCTCTCGCTCCCCATCCATCCCCATCTGGCTCCCCAAACATATCCCTTCCCTAGGTCCCACCTCCTCAGTGGCATGCAGTACGGGGCGTCAAACACAACCCACCGACCTGCCCAGACTGGACCCTAGATCTCTACCAAGGGAGCGGTGGTCCGTCCAGCCACAGGCGAGTTCCCGGGAGCCAATTAGCTCCAAGGCCAATGGACGGTGGCTCCTCATTGCCCTTTGCTGCCACGTTCCAACTCCCCTCTGAGCCGGAGATATGGCCACGCCATCATCCCTTAGGAGTTAGGAGCTGAAAATGAGCTGTTTCAGCCAATCCCGACTTTGGCTCCAAAAAAGTCTAAAATTGACCCCTCGGCCGGGCCATACGAGGGGAGGCTTGAAGCAACCAACCCTGTGCTCTTCGAGTAGAAACTCCCTAAACGCCCTATGCAGCTTGGTTCCCCTAGATTCCCTGGCATCTTGGCGCCACAGGGTCGCCACGTGGGGTCAAGATGCCAATGTTGGCAAAATCGGCCATCTCGGTTGGCCGGCCATGGTTGGCATTCGTGGAGATCTTGTCAAGCCAAGCCTTGATTCACGGGCCTTGATATCCCCTCTGGTTCCTTGCATCGGGGTTTGGCTTGCTGTCACGCTGGCTGCTTACTGCTCCCCGAGGGGATGGTCACGCGGCGGGGCAGAAAGCAGCAAGAAAGGCAAAATTTGGCAACGTGGCACGCACCGTAAGTAGCATCACTCCGGCTAGACCGGAGGAGCAAGTACAAAAGCCTAGGGCGATTGACCCTTGGTCATATGCTACAAGAATCGTCACTCTCTCCTGGCTAGATCCCTTGCCCCATGGAGATATGGTGTTCCCAACGCGGCCTAAAATGGCAAAAACAGCGAAAATTGGCCGAAAGGGCACACACTCACGAGCCATTTCTCCATGGCCATGGCGAGCAATAATCTAATCATGGTTGCTATAGACACATGGGACGAGGTCCCACTATGTGCCCCATGTCAACCCTGGAGGTCGCCTGTCGCCATTTTGCCCTTCGCAGAAATATGGTACACGAAAAATGGCAAACCGCAAGATACCCCATATTGGGCCACCCATGGTTCTCCCATCCCAAGGTGAGGATACATGGGGACATACCCTATTCGAGGCGGGTTAATGTCCCCTTTCCAAATGGCCCTTAAGCTTGGATAATGGGCGCACACAACCCCAGGGCGAACATTAAGGGGGAGATGGAGTTTGGTGCCATTATGGCCAAAAAGGGGGTTAGTTGTCCCAAAAGTGTTTACTCCAAAAATTGTATCTCCGGTTCCCAAGGGAGATGCACCTTAGGCTTTTGCATGGAAGTAACCCAAAGCCTTAAGTCCCTTTATCAACATTGTTTCGGGTCCGAAGCGCAAGAAAGCCTTTGTTCTCCGTTCGGTCCTTGGAGCACACAAAAAGCTGGAAAAATGGCCCAAATGCCAATATTGGGACATATATACCCATGGGACACCAAAGCCCATAAAATATGGCATATACTCAAATTGAACGACCCATAGTGACACGTTCCTGTGGGGGGGCCTGGCCATGGGACGCTGCGGCGGACACGCAAGCAAGCAGGCAGGCAAAGCACTGCGCGTACAGGGGCATCCTGATAGAACAAAGCGTTCTAGGATCCTTGCCACTCTCAAACAAAACAAAGGTATCTACAGAAACACATCAGGGTATGAAACACATCAGGGTATGTACACAGGTGGGTTAAGCCATGGACTGGGGTAAGGGCGCCTCAGGGCAATAGATACTCAGTCCCCAACCATATGCCCTCCCTAGGTCCCACCTCCTCAATGGCATGCAGGTACGGGGGTTCAAACACAACCCACGGACCTGCCCAAACTGGACCCTAGATCCCTTCCAAGGGAGAGGCCTATCAACCAGCCACGAGCGAGTTTCTCAAAGCCAACTAGCCCCAAGGTCCAGCAACAGTGGCTGCTTATGCCCCTCCGACGGCAAGTCCTAACTCCAGTCTGCACCGGAGATATGGCCCCGCCATTATCCCCTAGGAGTTGGGGGCAGAAAATGGGCTGTTTCAGCGCATCCTGACTTTGGCTCAAAAAAGTCCAAAATGGACCCCTCGGCCGGGCCTCACGACGGTAGGGGCGAAGCAACCAACCCTGTACCATTCGAGTACCGACTCTCTAGAGGCCCTATGCAATTTCGGTCCCCCGAATTCCTCGGCATCTTGGCGCCACGGGGTCGCCACGTGGGGTCAGGATGCCAATGTTTGCAAAATCGGCCATCTCGGTTGGCCGGCAAGGGTTGGCATTCGTGGCGATCTCGTCAAGCCAAGCCTTGATGCACAGGCCTTGATATCCTCTTTGGTCCCGTGCATCGGCGTTTGGCTTGCTGTCACGCTGGCTGCTTACTGTTCCCCAAGGGGATGGTCACGCCACGGGGCAGAAAACAGCAAGAAAGGCAAAATTTGGCAACGTGGCACGCACCGTAAGTTGCATAACTCCGGCTAGGCCGGAGGAGCAAATACGAAACTCTAGGGCACTTGACCCTTTGTCATATGCTACAAGAATCGCGACTCCCTCCTTACTAAGTCCCTTGCCCCATGGAGATATGATATTCCCAACTTGGCCTAAAATGGCAAAAACGGCGAAATTTGGCCGAAACGGCCCGCACTCACGATCCCATATCTCCGGGGTCATGGCGAGCAATAATCTAACCAAAATTGCTATCGACACATGGAACTTAGGTCCCAATATATGCCCCTTGTCAACCCTCGAGGTCGCCCCTTTCCATTTTTCCCCTTAGCGGAAAATGGTACACGAAAAATGGCGAATGGCAGCATACCCCATATTGGGCCACCCATGGCTGTCCCATCCCGAGGTGAGGATACAAGGGGACACACCCTATTCGAGGCGGGTTTATGTCCCCTCTCCAAATCGCCCTTAACCTTTGACAACGGGTGCACACAACCCGGGGGCAAACATTAAGGGGGAGATGGGGTTTGGTGCCATTATGGCCAAAAAGAGGGTTAGTAGTCCTAAACGTGTTTTCTCCAAAAATTGTATCTCCGGTTCCCAAGGGAGATGCACTTTAGGCTTTTGCATGGAAGCGACCCAAAGCCTTAAGTCCCTTTATCAACATGAGTTCGGGTCCGAAGCACAAGAAAACCATTTTTAACACTTCGGCCCTTGGAGCACACGAAAAGTGGGGAAAATGGCCAAAACGCCAATATTGGGACATATATACCCATGGGACACCAAAGCCCACGTAATATGGCATATACCCAAATTGAAGGACCCATATTAAGTGTTTACAAACATACTTACTATGGGTCAAGTCCTCCCTTGGATCCCAAGTCAATCATGCATGCATATGGGCACGTGTGCAAAATGCAGAATAGGCGCGCGTGCTCACAAGGCAATACTATATAAAACAGTAGATATGCTTGGAAAAACCAAGCAAGCTATACATGATGTTCCTCGTGCTCTCTACCTCCCATATTGTCTTTGTTTGAGGCTCAACGACCATGCTTTGGTACACATTGAATTGCGTGGAGCCATCGTTGAGTTAGCTCCAAAATCGAACATGGCCTCGGGCGTTTGGTCTTGTGACCATTATGTTAAGTTATTGATGTTCATGCTGACAAATACACAAAGTTAGCGTGTGCGCACGATTTTGACTTCGGTTTTTCGCACCCAGATGTGTCCCAAAACACCCCTATAAGCGGCTTCCCCAAAGGAAGCGCTATGCCCATGTGAAAGGGGATGAACGGAAGGCAAAGGGGGGAGATGTAGAGTTCCCTACGAACTCATGGTCTACGAGAACCATTAGTTCATTCGCTTGACGGAAAAGCTTGCGCGTCGATTTTCTCCCAGACGCGACGGCGAAAAATTATGGTGAGCACACCAGGTGAAAGTACATGAAAAACCCTACACATCCATTCCTTAACTTCCTTTTAAACCTCAAAGGTACAGGAGAAAAAGTCAACACAAAACTCGCCACGGAAACACGCCGCCAACACGCGCGCAGGCGACGACGGGAGGCATTTTCATGGCGGCTAGAAATCGGGTTCGAATAATCGATTTTAATCGATTTACCGCAAGATTCGATCATTAAATTGAAATTACCAAAATTCCTGATCGATTTAATCGGTTGGGCAGGTTACAAACGAGATCGGTCCCATTCCGCTCCCATTGGGCCGGAGGAAACAAATCCCCACAAGCAGAACGGGGAATAGGCGTAGGTGACGGGGAAGGATAGACATTTGCCCTATGGGCCATGGGGTCCTGGGTACCGCTTCACCCCCCCTCCTTAGAGCAAACCATGGGGGGGCTCGATTACACCCAAGCATGGCAGCAGGTACCAAGGACAGCCGCTGGGGGGGGGGGGGGTCCCCCTCCTCAGGCACACACTTGGGTCAGGATCTCCACATGACTCAATTTCCCACGCAAACAATAATGATTCCCCGAAAATCAGTGAAATTCCTCCAAAACTGACAAGTACGACCTGTAAATGTATGCAAAAGTTGGTATCTCATGAAGTATCAAGTCCTGGGTCCTGGCGGCGATTGTTCAGCATCCAAAGGACCCGTTAACCCATACCAGGCGCACCGGGTGCCGGCTGCGACGGTCAACACCACAGTGGCAGTGGCATACACGGCCAACATAGGCGTCACACGACGATCGAGGTGGTCCCACGGGTTGAGAGCGATTACAGAGATCCGTCAGGACGGTTCGGGCGCCCAAGGCTGCAGGCTGGGGGAGAGTCCCCACGGGTCCTTCCAAGGGCGCACCATGTCCATATCCACGACGCGAGTCCTGAGTGGTAAAGCCGCACGACCTCCTCCATAAGGGATCGGGCATCAAGGCCGTCTTCTCCCTCGCCCCATTACCACGAAGGCTATGCATGGGGCAGTCCCCATGCAGTCTGGGCGGAGGCGTCGACTCCTCAAACCACCACTTTCCCAGGTAGACTGACCGAGGTCAGGCTACCGAAGGTCACCACCCGACTGCGGAGGCAAGTCGGTAGGCTCACACTGGGACTGACAGTGGCAGACCGCTGGGAGTTCACTTTAGGCAACTGGGCTTTCAGCTTGGCGCCTTCAGGATCTCAGCCACAGGCACAGTCGCGGACACACGGTATCACAGGCATAATCTGTACTTAGGTACTGGTCCAACGGGACCATATTCCCTTGGCTACCATCTGTACGTTTCTGGCCGGAGGCGCGCTTTTGTGGCCCACAGTGTTGCACGTAAGGTTTTGAAAACGCGTAGAGCGCGCACAACGCGTACAACACGTACATACCAAGTAACACGCACAGAACGCGTAGCACGCCGAACACGTGCCTCCAGAGGCATGTGCAGAATTGGAATACCGGACCGCGCAGAACGCGCAGAACGCGCGGCACGTCGCTTTGCACACGGGCGCACATCGAGGAGGGGCCGCGTCCTCACAGTTGGGTATCCAGCCTACGCGGTTGTCCCCCAGGGTTCGCACTGGTCCCATGGGTAGGGATAGCAGAGGCTCCGCCTCCATGATCGTCTCGTTCAAGCCCCCCATTCCACCACACTACTCCTCATCCTCCTCATCCTCCTCATCCTCCTCGTCCTCCTCATCCTCCTCGTCCTCCTCGCCTTCCTCGTCCTCCTCGCCTTCCTCGTCCTCCTCGTCCTCCTCGTCCTCCTCGTCCTCCCCGTCCTCTTCGTCCTCCTCATGGTCCTCCTCCCACACCTCCTCGTCCTCCTCGTCTACCTCCATGTCCCGTGCGCCTTGCACACCTCCATAGCCATGTCCCGGTGCAAAGCACAACACGTGGAATGCCTTTCCACAACCGGTACATTCATAGCCGGTTCTTCCCCTCTTGCAAAAGTGGCACACACGCCGCCGTTGTGTCGCCACCGGCACGTGTACCTCTTGTCGTAGGGGGTGGGCAAAGTACCGCCGCCGCAACACTTGCCATTGCCATTCCCACATACTAGTGGTCTCCTTGCAAAGTCCCAATTGCCGACAAGTTGCGAACACATTCACAACCGCGTACCGGAGCACGAACGCACGCACCGCGTGGGCCCATGTCATCTGGCGGCCAACCTGCCTCATCTGCAAGGCAATCTGGTTCACACCATCGACACCGCGCGACAGTGTGCGGTACGCCGCCACCACGGGGTGCACTTCCCGCCCGCTTCGCCGGTGAGGTGGTCCCTTTCGGGCAAACCACACATTCGTCAACATCGGCACAACGCGGGGGGGTTTGTGCCCGACCTTCGGATTCTTGTACGTGCACAGACTGTACTTGAAATCCGCAACAGTGCACACCGCCGTCTGCCCCTCCTGCACCTGCTCCCCATGTAAATGGCGAGCGTGCTCGCCTCCGTATGTCGTTTCGAGTCCCTTATGGGGACCATCTGTAGCTCTGTAGTGGTCCAGCGGGACCAAGTGGACATGTTCATGGCGATCCTCAGTATGATACACAGTTCCTGAGGTTGCTGAGGTATGATGTAAAAGAAAACCGGCCAAAGCAGTGATTCCAGAGTAAAAAGAGCAAGGGGATGACACGCATCCTGGAGGGCAGGGCAATGGCGTAGCACAGGTCAAAAGGCATGTAAACACACTCCATGAGGATCACCAAACCATGCCCCGGTCAGGATAAAGCGTCATCAAGGGGAGTGGGGGACACAAGTGCCCGTAGGCCAGCAATTCACACACACTCACCCACGATCCGGATCCCTAAATATGCCATGAGACCAGATCACACACACATTCGCAGTGTTGATGGCGGCGACACCCGTTGCGCAACGACGTATGGGCTTCAAAGCCCCCAGAGCCCAGAAAAGTGAAGGGGTCAGTCGCCCCACCTCGTTTCCCACCGATGCATCAGGACGGGGAGTGACATACAACTAGCGATAGTCGGCATGGCGGAGGTAGGTCACCCATCCACTTGGTTTCCACCAGATTCAGCAAGCGGGGGGGTGGCCATCTGCTCGGGCCTCTGGTCTCGGCATGGGAGGTGCTCCCACCTGGTTTCCCATGGATTCAGCAGGGGGGGTCAACCACTACATCTCGATTATGAGAGAGACAGAGGGAGCAAAAGTGGGTCCGCCGAACTCGGCTTCGGGAGGTCGGCATCACGCAGAGGTCTGAGCGACACGCAACAGCTGTGTCAAACCACCCGATTAGGGGGATGCTCGCCGTCCAGCCCTACGTCCCATGGTGTTCGCCCGTCGCCGTATACCCCCCAAGTTCGTCAAAGGAGCCCTGAGCGCCGACACCATGGGAGGACGTCCGTGGAAAACCTACGGTAGTGTACATGAGGCACTAGATGACGTCTTCAAGCCCATCTTGGTGACCCTATCGGATCACCTAACAAAGAGCGGTTGCAGTGAGTTAATTCCCCTGTTGCCTAAGTACATCCTCTTTAGGGTAATGCTAGGGATGTGGCAACCACGGAGGGTGGATGACGTGTGGCACCCCACGTCATTGTGTCACCACAAGGGACTTGCCTCCCTTCTTAGCCGCCAGGAGTACTCTAGTATCCACAGGCACTCCAACTGCAGTAGTGCAGACCTTTTGGAGACAATTAATACCCATTGGTCCCGGCTGTGTCCCACTAGCTGGTACATCAGACACAGCTCATTTAGCTTTTGAATTTCCTCTTCTATGAATGAGCGGGGAGGACATTGTGCCTTCAAAGTTTTGCCCATCCCGTTTCCATTCGCGATACAAGCACGTTGGTTGGGCATGGGAGAGGAAATTTTTGCATCCAAAGAGAAGTGTTGACTTGACTCATTGGTCGTTGCACAAATGTCAAAACAACATATATCCTTGTGGATGGAAAGATACGTATAGACAACATAGATCCTTTAGTTTATTTTTGCCAAAGGTGCAACAGTTCTACAACAGTACAACACTATCTCAGAATGTAAGTACACTCTCACAATATACCATGGCGGCGGGCCCGGTAAATAAAAAACAAGGGCCGCAGTTGGCGTACAAGGAGCCACACACAACATAGTGACAAGATAGATCCTGGTAGTGGAACCATGCGGCGGGGTTCCTTAAGGGGCTTTTTGCATGTATGTTTTTGGAGAATCCTTCAAATCTCCTTCACAAGGCTGCTTTAGAAGGTAGTTTTTGGGGTCTTTTAGAGGGGAGCTTCACAAAGTGGCTTTCGAGCGTTTATTGGGGGGTCACTTGGAAGTCCTTCATGGTGGTGCTTCAAGGGCATCCTTTAGTAGGTTCCTATGGCCACCTCTGTAAGGGAATGCTTCAATGGGGACAAAGGTTGCTGACGACACAGAAATTGCTACTCACATCCCCTGAGAGAGCATCCTTGTAGTGCGACTCGTGGTTGGGAAGGCCTCTGCACCACCCGCATGCCAACTCCCTTGGATTTTCTATGGCGAGTATTCCACTGGTGAGTCTAGTATGTCAGGCACAACTCATTTAGCTTTTGAATTTCCTCTTCTGTGAATGAGCGGGGAGCATTGCGCCTTCACAGCTTTGCCCATCCCATTTCCATTCGCGATACAAGCACGTTGGTTGGGCATGGGAGAGGAAATGTTTGCATCCAAAGAGAACTGTTGACTTGACTCATTGGTCATGGCACAAATGTCAAAACAACATATATCCTTGTGGACGGGAAGATACATTTAGACAACAGATATCGTTGTATTCTTTTTGACAAAGCTGCAACACTTCTACAATAGTACAACACAATCTCGGAACATAAGTACACTCTCCGGCGGGCACAAGTCACTGCAGGAGTCGGCCTCAGAGTGACGCATGGCGTCGCATACTCCCTCGTGTGATTGTCGGGCTGGTGGGTGCCATCGCATGATGACACGTGGCAGTTCTTCGTAAGCCCAGAAGAGCACTGTTTGCAAACCACAGGGGGAAGTCCCCCGAGCAAAATACGCCCTCAATCCCCCCAGTATCCCGACCCCCCCCCCAATATACCATAGCTTCTTCCCCGGTCAAAGACAGGGGCCGTGGTTGGCGCATAATAGCCCACACACAGCATATAGACAACATAGATCCTTGTAGTGGAACCATGGAGGGGAAGGTCCTTTAAGGGGCTTTTTGCATGCATGTTTTGGGAGAATCCTTCAAATCTCCTTCACAAGGCTGCTTTAGAAGGTAGTTTTGGGGGTCTTTTAGAGGGGCGCTTCACAAAGTGGCTTTCGAGCGTTTGTTGGGGGGTCACTTGGAAGTCCTTCATGGTGGTGCTTCAAGGGCATCCTTTAGTAGGTTCCTATGGCCACCTCCGTATGGGAACGCTTCAATGGGTTCATAGGTTGCTGACGACACAGAAATTGCTACTCACATCCCCTGAGAGAGCATACTTGTAGTGCGACCCGTGGTTGGGAAGGCCTCTGCACCACCCGCATGCCAACTCCCTTGGATCTTTCTATGGCGAGCATTCCACTGGTGAGTCTAGTACGTCAAGCACAACTCATTTAGCTTTTGAATTTCCTCTTCTATGAATGAGCGGGGAGGACATTGTGCCTTCAAAGTTTTGCCCATCCGATTTCCATTCACGATACAAGCACGTTGGTTGGGCATGGGAGAATAAAATTTTGCATCCAAAGAGAAGTGTTGACTTGACTCATTGGTCCTTGCACAAATGTCGAAACAACATATATTTTTGTGGATGGATAGATACGTATAGACAACATAGATCCTTTAGTTTATTTTTGCCAAAGGTGCAACAGCTCTACAACAGTACAACACTATCTCGGAATGTAAGTACACTCTCACAATATACCATAGCGGCGGCCCCCGTAAGTAAAAAACAAGGGCCGCAGTTGGCGTACAAGGAGCCACACACAACATAGAGACAACATAGATCCTTGTAGTGGAACCATGCGGCGGGGTCCGTCAAGGGGCTTTTTGCATGCATGTTTTTGGAGAATCCTTCAAATCTCCTTCACAAGGCTGCTTTAGAAGGTACCTTTGGGGGTCATTTAGAGGGCAGCTTCACAAAATCACTTTGGCGTGTTTGTTGGGGGGTCACTCAGAAGTTCTTCATGGTGGTGCTTCAAGGGCATCCTTTAGTAGGTTCCTATGGCCACCTCCGTAAGGGAATGCTTCAATGGGTTGAAAGGTTGATGACGACACAGAAATTGCTACTCACATCCCCTGAGAGAGCATACTTGTAGTGCGACCTGTGGTTGTGAATGCTTGTACACGACATGCATGCCAACTCCCTTGGGATTTTTCTATGGCGGGTATTCCACTAGTGAGTCTAGTACGTCAGGCACAACTCATTTACCTTTTGAATTTCCTCTTCTATGAATGAGCGGGGAGGACATTGTGCCTTCAGAGCTTTGCCCATCCCATTTCCATTCGCGATACAAGCACGTTGGTTGGGCATGGGAGAGGAAATTTTTGCATCCAAAGAGAAGTGTTGACTTGACTCATTGGTCCTTGCACAAATGTCAAAACAACATATATCCTTGTGGATGGATAGATACATATAGACAACACAGATCCATTTTTTTGGCCAAAGGTGCAACAGTTCTACAACAGTACAACACAATCTCGGAATCTAAGTACACTCTCACAATGTACCACAGCGGCGGCCCGGGTCAAAGACAGGGGCTGTAGTTGACGTTGAAGGAGCCACACACAACATAGAGACAACGTAGATCCTTGTAGTGGAACCATGGGCGAAGGCGTATTTTACGGGGCTTTCTGCATGCATGCTTTGAGGAATCCTTCAAATCTCGTTCACAAGGCTGCTTTAGAAGGGACCTTTGGGGATCTTTTAGGGAAGACCTTCACACAGTGGCTTCGGAGGGTTCGTTGTGGGGTCACTCGGAAGTCGTTCATGGTGGTGCTTCAAGAGCAGCTTGCGATGTTGGCGTTTGCAGCACCGGAGGCATATGTACCATCTTCTTCCACTTGATCACAATCTAGGAGATCAAATCCACCTCTTAGATTTTGATTGCGTCATTCATGCGATCGGTTGTCGTGGCTTGGTAGGCATCTTGGGTATTTTGTACCCAAATGTCCCTGATGGCATACCATGAAATTGTAATCTTTAAACACGCCCCAAGAAGACTACAATACACACCAACTGCCAACAACATTGGGCTTCACCATAGGGTTACAAAAGTATTATACCAAAGAATACACATACAAATCAACACATGGTGGTGAGGCATAGAAGCATCCCTGCATTTGGGCTAGCAATAAAATGCTATTTGGCACCGCCGCACATCATGGCTGGTGGAAGTACGAAGATTGCTGTCGAGAACTCCATCCAGGTTGAACATTCTTTGAATATCCACGGACGTCGGAGGGGTGGACAACAATTCTGTGGCATTTTCTGCCGCGCCGCTGCTGTGTTGTGCCTAGAAGTTAAGAATGTCTTGACAGCATGAGCCTTGGCCACATGCATTGTCACCTACCTATTCCACTCATCAAACACATGATGTGTAACTTTGAGTGATGGTTTGTTCGCTTCCCAAGTGGTATTATGTCTATAAAGAAATAAAGCTTTCAACGGGTCGAAACTTTTAAACCGCTCAAACTGCACTTTGTACTTCACAAGCCATGGGATGCCACTTGCATGGCACAACACGAAAATGAGCTGTCAAGGAACAAAAGTGTCATGCCATGGGCAAAAACTTGCATTGTACAAGACGACACATCAAAGATTTTGTTGTCATGCCTAACGACCACGTCACACACCGCACACGACGTAAACCCGTCGGCTGGTGCCTCATACGGCGTGTCACGGAATTGCGCTGCTCGTGCTGCATATGTGAACAATGTACAATAATTGGCTTTCGACGGCCAAGAAGTGGATTTGTGTTTTCTTTTGGTACCGGTTGTCCACGGCAATAATACGTTACACTTTACAAGCACGGGTGCAATCAACAAAAGAAATCACAACGCAAACCTGCCACATGGAGGGTTCGAGAGGGCACAATGATCCACAGTCCACAACTTTGGTGCTATGCATGGCAAATTTTGTTCTATGAGGTGCCACTCTTGAAATTGGCCGCGTAATTGCATCCACTCAAGGTAAATTACACGTAATTACAATAAATTACGAAATTACGGAAAATTACGAATCGTAACTGTGGCCTGCCCCTGATCCTCTTCTACTTCAGTAGCTTGTGCCACCCCCCCATTGTTCCCGGTGTTACTCACCACATAGTTCTCGGTTGTCCTCGTGTTTTTCTTCGCTTTCACGACGCATGCCACATCTTTGGTGGCATTGGTCACTGTTTGCTCGGCACCGCTGATCATCCAAGGAGCACTATCAAGGCGCTTGCCATGAAGGAGAAGCCTCACACTCCGAATCCCAAACGGCTAATCCCAAACACCACCTTGAGGAGACTTGCGACAGATATTGGTGATATCTGGTGCAACCGAAAACCGTCCAAATATGGCGCCTCAGGTTTGAACAAATGAAGCATTGTTGCATGTAAAACCACCACGGAGCAATGTATTGATGACTTCATCACAGTTGTAAAACTTGACATATAGGACACTAACGCTTAGAGCCCGGTAGATCCATGGAGATGCACGTAATATCGTTGGCCCTTTCTTTTTGCCACACCAATCATACTCATAATTTGGTGTGCCACATGGTGGGGAAGTGGACACCAAGGGGACTAAACTTTCCTTGGCTTTCTTTCAAGGAAGCAAATTATGTCTTGAAAAGAAGAGAGTTTAACCATTTGAGAAATGCCACTCCTTTTCCGTGTAACATACCCATTTACCCGTGCACCACAGGAATGGCGCTCTGTAGTATATTAGACACTGCCTGCCCCAAGTAGATGCGGTGTACCTCAGGGCCATTTGCATTGTGCCCAAGGCAAAAACTACATGAATCACACAGGATGGCAATTCCATCCAAAATGCACTACCATTGCAGTTTAGGTTGTGTAAAATGTACATATTAGGGACCTTCAGCCCCACATGGGGCATTGTGCGCCGGGGGGAAGGTGGCATGCGTTCAAATGCAACTACTGTATTAGGCGACCCCTTTCTCCTAAAAGTGAGCCCCCTTCCGAAAAAATTGTCTGCTAAGAATTCTAATAATGTTTACCAATTGAACAAGTATGTTGAATTGTGTTCTTCAGACACGGTGCGCCCCTGGCAGACACTGGAAGACAGTAGACATTAGACAATGTTCGTGATGGCTAATTGTACATATTATCTGCATGTTGTAGGCGCGAAGTGCCAATATTTTGCAATTTCCCCCAAAAGCGGGCCACTAACGCGAAATACCCGTGCACAAATAAACACTTTTGAGACGCAAAGCGCTACTGTGCGAGGCGCTGAAGGCGCACATATGGGTTTGGGCCCCAATCCTCGGTAACACTAGAATACCCCATTTTCGTTCTGGCCTAGAATCGGCTGGAACAGCTAGAACGAAAACAGCGGGGGTCACCGCGACCGGGTAGGGGGTCGGTGGTAGGGATGCTGGAACTGGGACCCCAGTCCTGTACTAGGGGTTCCAAGTCTTATTTTTGGGAAATGAAATTTTTGGACCCAAAAAATCAAGGGTAAAAGGACTATTGTAACGACACTCTAGAGACGTTCTAGAACGCCGCTAGAACACCTCGCTAGAACGTCGCTAGAACAAAAACCTTCACACGTGATGGACACGTGAAGGAAATCGAACATGGGGGTCGGGGCTCTACTTGGGTCCGTGTTTGTGTCTGGGTCCGTGTGTGGGTTTGGGTCTGGGTCCAAGTCAATTTGTGTCGGTGTGTACGTGTCTATGAACCAACCACACCCTGTGTCCCCTGTGTCTGGGTCCCCATTTGTGTCTGTGTCTGAGTGTGGCTCTAGGTCTTGGTCAGGGTCTATCTTTGGGGCTGTGTCTGGGTCTGGGTGTGTGGTTGGGTCTGTATCGGGTGTCTCTGACCCACACCCATACTTAGACAGAAAGACAGACCCAGACCCAGCTAGTTGTTGTTGCAATTGTTGTTATTGCTGTTACTCTTGTTGATGATGATGTTGTTGTTGTTATTATTGCTGTTGCTGGTTGTCGTTGTTGCAGTTCTTGTTGTTGTTGCTATTGTTGCTGATGCTGTTGTTGTTGCTGTTGCTTTTGCTGTTGTTGCTGTTGTTGATGCTGTTGTTGTTGCCGTGGTGGTTGCTGTTGTTGTTGCGATTGTTGCTCTTGTTGTTGTGCATGTGTCGTTAACACACACACCCTGGCCAAATCGAGTGGTTTTACAGGCTCCCCCAGCCCCACACACCGGGATCCTAGGAAATCGTCCCCCCCCCCCCGGCGCGTGTTGAATCTCAAACATGTTGAAAATTTTTTCTCTAGGGTTCTTGTAGTCACCGCCGCTGCTAGCACCGTTCTAGCCAGGGGGCTATTTTGGCTAGAACAACGCTAGAACACTAGGGAACGGCGGTGACTAGAACCATCCGAGAACAAAAAACCGCAAACATGCTTGAGAGTCCACACGCGCCCATGAAGGGGTGGTAGCGACACATACACAACAGTAACAGCAACAATAGCAACAGCAACAAGAACAACAACAACACCAAAGGTAGCAGCAACAGCAACAGCATCAGCACCATCAACAGCAACAGCAGCAACAGCAGCAACAGCAGCAACCACGTCAAAAACCACGTCCTCCGCTTGCCCAAGGGTGGGGACTGTCAAATCCACGTGCGAAGACCAAGCCCCCATCTGGCCCAGGGTGGTGACTGTCAAATCCACTTGCAAAGGCCAAGCCCCTACCTTGCCGAAGGGCGGGAACTGTCAAATCTACTTGCACAGGCCAAGCCCCCACCTTGCCCAAGGGTGGGGACTGTCAAATCCACTTGCGCAGGCCAAGCCCCCACCTTGCCCAAAGGTGGGGACTGTCAAATCCACTTGCATGGGCCAGGCCCCCACCTTGCCCAAGGGTGGGGACTGTCAAATCCACTTGCACAGGCCAAGCCCCCATCTTGCCCAAGGGTGGGGACTGTCAAATCCACTTGCACAGGCCAAGCCCCCACCTTGCCCAAGGGTGGGGACTGTCAAATCCACTTGCGCAGGCCAAGCCCCCACCTTGCCAGAGGGTGGGGACTGTCAAATCCACTTGCACGGGCCAAGCCCCCACCTTGCCCAAGGGTGGAGACTGTCAAATCCACTTGCACGCGCCAAGCCCCCACCTTGCCCAAGGGTGGGGACCGTCAAATCCACTTGCACAGGCGAAGCCCCCACCTTGCCCAAGGATGGCGACAGTCAAATCCACTTGCACACGCCAACCCCCGTCTGGCCGAAGGGTGGGGACTATCAAATCCACTTGCACAGACCAAGCCCCCACCTTGCTCAAGGGTGCGAACTATCAAATCCACTTGCACGGGCCAAGCCTCCACCTTGCCCAATGGTGGGGACTATCAAATCCACTTGCACAGGCCAAGCCTCCACCTTGCCCAAGGGTGGGAACTGTCAAATCCACGTGAAGAGACGGAGCCCCCACCTTGCCCAAGGGTGGATACTGTCAAATCCACTTGCACAGGCCAAGCCCCAACCTTGCCCAAGGGTGGGCACTGTCAAATCCACTTGCACAGGCCAAGCCCCCATCTTGCCCAAGGGTGCGAACTGTGAAAACCACTTGCACAAACCAAGGCCCCACCTTGCCCAAGGGTGGGGACTGTCAAATCCACTTGCACAGACCAAGCCCCCACCTTGCTCAAGGGTGCGAACTATCAAATCCACTTGCACGGGCCAAACCTCCACCTTGCCCAATGGTGGGGACCGTCAAATCCACTTGCACAGACCAAGCCCCCGTCTTGCCCAAAGGTGGGAACTGTCAAATCCACTTGCACGGACCAACCCCCCACCTTGCCCAAGGATGGGAACTGTCAAATCCACTTGCACGGGCCCAGCCCCCACCTTGCCCAAGGACGGGGACTGTCAAATCCACTTGCACAGACTAGGCCCCCACCTTGCCCAAGGGATTGTCAGATGGACTTGCACAGGCCGAGCCCCCACCTTGCCCAAGGGTGGGGTCTGTCAAATCCACTTGCACAGGCCAAGCCCCCACCTTGCCCAAGGGTGGGAACTGTCAACTCCGCTTGCACAGGCCAAGCCCCCATCTTGCCCAAGGGTGCGAACTGTGAAAACCACTTGCACAAACCAAGGCCCCACCTTGCCCAAGGGTGGGGACTGTCAAATCCACTTGCACAGACCAAGCCCCCACCTTGCTCAAGGGTGCGAACTATCAAATCCACTTGCACGGGCCAAACCTCCACCTTGCCCAATGGTGGGGACCGTCAAATCCACTTGCACAGACCAAGCCCCCGTCTTGCCCAAAGGTGGGAACTGTCAAATCCACTTGCACGGACCAACCCCCCACCTTGCCCAAGGGTGGGAACTGTCAAATCCACTTGCACGGGCCCAGCCCCCACCTTGCCCAAGGACGGGGACTGTCAAATCCACTTGCACAGACTAGGCCCCCACCTTGCCCAAGGGATTGTCAGATGGACTTGCACAGGCCGAGCCCCCACCTTGCCCAAGGGTGGGGTCTGTCAAATCCACTTGCACAGGCCAAGCCCCCACCTTGCCCAAGGGTGGGAACTGTCAACTCCGCTTGCACAGACCAAGCCCCCATCTTGCCCAAGTGTGCGAACTGTCAACTCCACTTGCGGAGACCAAGCCCCCACCTTGCCGAAGGGTGGAGACCGTCAGGTCCCCACTTGCACAGGCCAAGCCCCCACCTTGCCCGAGGGTGGGGACTGTCAACTCCACTTGCACAGGGCAACCCCCCACATTGCCCAATGGTGGGGACTGTCAAATCCACTTGCACAAACCAAGCCCCCACCTTCCCCAAGGGTGGGGACTATCTAATGCACTTGCACGGGCCAAGCCCCCACCTTGCCATAGGGTGCGAATTGTCAAATCCACTTGCACGGGCCAAACCCCCATCTTGCGCAAGGGTGGGGACTGTCAAATCCACTTGTACAAGCCAACCCCCCACCTTGTCCAAGGGTGGGGACTGTCAAATCCACTTGCACAGGCCAAGCCCCCATCTTGCCCAAGTGTGGGAACTGTCAATTCCACTTGCAGAGACCAAGCCCCCACCTTGCCGAAGGGTGGAGACCGTCACGTCCACTTGCACAAACCAAGCCCCCACCTTCCCGAAGGCTGGGGACTGTCTAATCCACTTGCACGGGCCAAGCCCCCACCTTGCCATAGGGTGCGGATTGTCAAATCCACTTGCACGGGCCAACCCCCCAGTTGCCCAAGGGTGGGGACTGTCAAATCCACTTGCACAGTCCAAGCCCCCACCTTGCCCAAGGGTGGGGACTGTCAGGTCCACTTGCACGGGCCAACCCCCCACCTTGCCCAAGGGTGGGGACTGTCAAATCCACTTGCACAGTCCAAGCCCCCACTTTGCCCAAGGGTGGGGACTGTCAGGTCCACTTGCACAGGCCAAGCCCCCACCTTGCCCAAGGGTGGGAACTGCCGAATCCACTTGCACGGGCCAAGCCCCCACCTTGCCCAAGGGGGGGGACTGTCAAATCCACTTGCACAGACCAAGCCCCCACTTTGCCCAAGGGGGCGATCTGTCAAATACACTTGCGGAAACCAGGCCCCCACCCCGCCCAAGGGTGGGGACTGTCAAGTCCACTTGCGGAAACCAGGCCCCCACCCCGCCCAAGGGTGGGGACTGTCAGGTCCACTTGCACAGGCCAAGCCCTGACCTTGCCCAAGGATGGGGACTGTCCAATCCATTGGCACAGACCAAGCCCCCACCTTGCCCAATGGTGGGGACTGTCAAATCCACTTGCACAAAGCGAGGCCCCACCTTGCCCGAGGGTGGGAACTGTCAAATCCACTTGCAGAGGCGAAGCCCCCATCTTGCCCAAGGGTGGGGACTCTCAACTCCACTTGCACAGGCCAACCCCCCACCTCGCCCAAGGGTGGGAACTGTCAAATCCACTTGCACGGGCCCAGCCCCCACGTTGCCCAAGGGTGGGGACTGTCAAATCCACTTGCAAACACCAAGCCCCCACCTTGCCCAAGGGTGGAGACTGTCAAATCCACTTGCGCAAATCAAGCCCCCACCTTGCTCAAGGGTGGGGACTGCCAAATCCACTTGCACAGGCCAAGCCCCCAGCTTGCCCAAGGGTGGGGACTGTCAACTCCACTTGCACAGAGAAAGCCCCCACCTTGCCCAAGGGTTGGGACTGTCGAATCCACTTGCACAAACTAAGCCCCCACCTTGCCCAAGGCTCGGGACTGTCAAATCCACTTGCGCGGGCCAAGCCCCCACCTTGCTCAAGGGTAGGGACTGTCAAATCCACCTGCACAGGCCAAGCCCCCATCTTGCCCAAGCGTGGGGACTGTTAACTCCACTTGCGCAAACGAAGCCCCCACCTTGCTCAAGGGTGGGGACTGTCAACTCCACTTCCGCAAACCAAGCCCCCACCTTGCTCAAGGGTGGGGACTGTCAACTCCGCTTGCACAAGCCAACCACCCACCTTGCCCAAGGGTGGGGACTGTCAAATCCACTTGCACAGACCAAGCCCCCACCTTGCCCAAGGCTGGGGACTGTCTAATCCACTTGCACGGGCCAAGCCCCCACATTGTCAGAGGGTGGGGACTGTCAAATCCACTTGCACAAGCCAAGCCCCCACCTTGCCCAATGGTGGGGACTGTGAAATCCACTTGCACATGCCAAGCCCCCACCTTGCCCAAGGGTGGGGATTGTCAAATCCACTTGCACACGCCAAGCCCCCATCTTGGCCAAGGGTGGGGACTGCCAAATCCACTTGCACAGGCCAAGCCCCCACCTTGCCCAAGGGTGGGGACTGTCACATCCACTTGCGCAGCCAAGACCCCACCTTGCCCAAGGGTGGGGACTGCCGAATCCACTTGCACAGGCCAAGCCCCCACCTTGCCCAAGGGTGGGGACTGTCAAATCCACTTGCACAGGCCAAGCCCCCATTTTGCCCAATGGTGGGGACTGTAAAATCCACTTACACAGGCCAACCCCCCCAACTTGCCCAAGGGTGGAGACTGTCAAATCCACTTGCACATGCCAAGCCCCCACCTTGCCCAAGGGTGGGGATTGTCGAATCCACTTGCACAGGCCAAGCCCCCAGCTTGCCCAAGGGTGGGGACTGCCAAATCCACTTGCACAGGCCAAGCCCCCACCTTGCCCAAGGGTGGGGACTGTCACATCCACTTGCACAAGCCAAGCCCCCACCTTGCCCAAGGGTGGGGATTGTCAAATCCACTTGCACAAGCCAAGCCCCCATCTTGCCCAAAGGTGGGGACTTTCAACTCCACTTGCACAGGCCAAGCCCCCACCTTGCCCAAGGGTGGGGACTGTCATATCCACTTGCAAAGGCCAAGCCCCCACCTTGCCCAAGGGTGGGGACTGCCATATCCACTTGCAAAGGCCAAGCCCCCACCTTGCCCAAGGGTGGGAACTGTCAAATCCAGTTGGACGGGCCAAATCCCCATCTTGCCCAAAGGTGGGAACTGTCAAATCCACTTGCGCAGGCCAAGCCCCCACCTTGCCCAAGGGTGGGGATTGTCAAATCCACTTGCACAAGCCAAGCCCCCATCTTGCCCAAAGGTGGGGACTTTCAACTCCACTTGCACATGCCAAGCCCCCACCTTGCCAAAGGGTGGGGACTGTCAAATCCACTTGCAAAGGCCAAGCCCCCACCTTGCCCAAAGGTGGGAACTGTCAAATCCACTTGCACGGGCCAAACCCCCATCTTGCCCAAATGTGGGAACTGTCAAATCCACTTGCACAGGCCAAGCCCCCATCTTGCCCAAGGGTGGGGACACTCAAATCCACTTGCACAGGCCAAGCCCCCACCTTGCCCAAGGGTGGGGACTGTCAAATCCACTTGCACAGGCCAAGCCCCCATCTTGCCCAATGGTGGGGACTGCCAAATCCACTTGGACAGGCCAAGCCCCCACCTTGCCCAAGGGTGGAGACTGTCAAATCCACTTGCACATGCCAAGCCCCCACCTTGCCCAAGGGTGGGCACTGTGAAATCCACTTGCACAGGCCAAGCCCCCATCTTGGCCAAGGGTGGGGACTACCAAATCCACCTGCACAGGCCATGCCCCGAGCTTGCCCAAGGGTGGGGACTGTCAAATCCATTTGCACAGGCCAAGCCCCCACCTCGCCCAAGGGTGGGGACTGTCAAATCCACTTGCACAGGCCAAGCCCCCACCTTGCCCAAGGGTGGGGACTGTCATATCCACTTGCAAAGGCCAAGCCCCCACCTTGCTCAAGGGTGGGAACTGTCAAATCCACTTGCACGGACCAAACCCCCATCTTGCCCAAAGGTGGGAACTGTCAAATCCACTTGCGCAGGCCAAGCCCCCACCTTGCCCAAGGGTGGAGACTGTCAAATCCACTTGCACAGGCCAAGCCCCCACCTTGCCCAAGGGTTGGGACTGTCAGGTCCACTTGCACAGGCCAAGCCCCCACCTTGCCCGAGGGTTGGGACTGTCATATCCACTTGCACAGGCCAAGCCCCCACCTTGCCCAAGGGTGGGGACTGTCAAATCCACTTGCACAGGCCAAGCCCCCATCTTGGCCAAGGGTGGGGACTGCCAAATCCACTAGCACAGGCCAAGCCCCCATCTGGCCCAAGGGTGCGGAATGTCAAATCCACTTGCACAGGCCAACCCCCCACCTTGCCCAAGGGTGGGAACTGTGAAATCCACTTGCACAAGCCAAGCCCCCACCTTGCCCAAAGGTGGGGACTGTCAAATCCACTTGCACACGCCAACCCCCCACCTTGCCCAAGGGTGGGAAATGTGAAATCCACTTGCACAAGCCAAGCCCCCACCTTGCCCAAAGGTGGGAACTGTCAAATCCACTTGCGCAGGCCAAGCCCCCACCTTGCCCAAGGGTGGGGACTGTCAAATCCACTTGCACAGGCCAAGCCCCCACCTTGCCCAAGGGTTGGGACTGTCAGGTCCACTTGCACAGGCCAAGCCCCCACCTTGCCCAAGGGTTGGGACTGTCATATCCACTTGCACAGGCCAAGCCCCCACCTTGCCCAAGGGTGGGGACTGTCAAATCCACTTGCACAGGCCAAGCCCCCATCTTGGCCAAGGGTGGGGACTGCCAAATCCACTAGCACAGGCCAAGCCCCCATCTGGCCCAAGGGTGCAGAATGTCAAATCCACTTGCACAGGCCAACCCCCCACCTTGCCCAAGGGTGGGAACTGTGAAATCCACTTGCACAAGCCAAGCCCCCACCTTGCCCAAGGGTGGGGACTGTCAGATCCACTTGCGAAGGCCAAGCCCCCACCTTGCCCAAGGGTGGGAACTGTCAAATCCACTTGCACAGGCCAAGCCCCCATCTTGGCCAAGGGTGGGGACTGCCAAATCCACTTGCACAGGCCAAGCCCCCATCTTGGCCAAGGGTGCGGAATGTCAAATCCAGTTGCACAGGCCAACCCCCCACCTTGCCCCAGGGTGGGAACTGTGAAATACACTTGCCCAAGCCAAGCCCCCACCTTGCCCAAGGGTGGGGATTGTCAAATCCACTTGCACAGGGCAAGCCCCCATCTTGCCCAAAGGTGGGGACTTTCAAGTCCACTTGCACAGGCCAAGCCCCCACCTTGCCCAAGGGTGGGAACTGTCACATCCAATTGCAAAGGCCAAGCCCCCACCTTGCCCAAGGGTGGGAACTGTCGAATCCACTTGCACGGGCCAAACGCCCATCTTGCCCAAAGGTAGGAACTGTCAAATCCACTTGCACAGGCCAAGCCCCCACCTTGCCCAAGGGTGCGGACTGTGAGGTCCACTTGCACAGGCCAACCCCCCACCTTGCCCAAGGGTGGGAACTGTCGAATCCACTTAAACGGGCCAAGCCCCCCTCATGCCCAAAGGTGGGAACTGTCAAATCCACTTGGATAGGCCGAGCCCCCACCTTGCCCAAGGGTGGGGATTGTCAAATCCACTTGCACATGCCAAGCCCCCATCTTGCCCAAGGGTGGGGACTTTCAACTCCACTTGCACAGACCAAGCCCCCATGTTGCCCAAGGGACTGTCCAAACCACTGGCCCAGGCCAAGCCCCCATCTTGCCCAAGGGTGGGGACTGTCAAATCCACTTGCACAAGCCAAGCCCCCACCTTGCCCAAGGGTGGGGACTGTCAAATCCACTTGCACAGGCCCACCCCTCACCTTGCCTAAGGGTGGGAACTGTCGAATCCACTTGCACGGGCCAAGCCCTCATCTTGCCCAAGGGTGGGGACTGTCAAATCAACTTGCACAGGCCAAACCCCCATCTTGCCCAAGGGTGGGGACGTTCAAATCCACTTGCACAGGCCAAGCCCCTGCCTTGCCCAAGGGTGGGGACTGTCACGTCCACTTGCACAGGCCAAGCCCCCACCTTGCCCAAGGGTGGGGACTGTCAAATCCACTTGCACATCCCAACCCCCCACCTTGCCCAAGGGTGGGGACTGTGAAATCCACTTGCACAGGCCAAGCCCCCATCTTGCCCAAGGGTGGGGACGTTCAACTCCACTTGCACAGGCCAAGCCCCCACCTTGCCCAAGGGTGGGGACTATCAAATGCACTTGCACAGGGCCACCCCCCACCTTGCCCAAGGGTGGAGACTGTCAAATCCACTTGCAAAGGCCAAGCCCCCATCTTGCCCAAGGGTGGGGACTGTCAAATCCACTTGCACAAGCCAACCCCCCACCTTGCCCAAGGGTGGGGACTGTCCAATCCACTTGCACAGGCCCAACCCCCACCTTGCCTAAGGGTGGGAACTGTCAAATCCACTTGCACAAGCCACTGGCCCAGGCCAAGCCCCCACCTTGCCCAAGGGTGGGGACTGTCAAATCGACTTGCACAGGCCAAGCCCCCATCTTGCCCAAGGGTGGGGACTGTCAAATCCACTTGCACAAGCCAACCCCCCACCTTGCCCAAGTGTGGGGACTGTCAAATCCACTTGAACACGCCCAACCCCCACCTTGCCGAAGGGTGGGAACTGTCGAATCCACTTGCACAAGCCAAGCCCCCACGTTGCCCAAGGGTGGGGACTGTCAAATCCACTTGCACAGGCCAAGCCCCCATCTTGCCCAAGGGTGGGGACTGTCAAATCCACTTGCACAAGCCAACCCCCCACCTTGCCCAAGGGTGGGGACTGTCAGGTCCACTTGCACAGGCCCACCCCCCACCTTGCCTAAGGGTGGGAACTGTCTAATCCACTTGCACAAGCCAAGCCCCCACGTTGCCCAAGGGTGGGGACTGTCAAATCCACTTGCACAGGCCAAGCCCCCATCTTGCCCAAGGGTGGGGACTGTCAAATCCACTTGCACAAGCCAACCCCCCACCTTGCCCAAGGGTGGGGACTTTCAGGTCCACTTGCACAGGCCAAACACCCACCTTGCCCAAGGGTGGGGACTATCATATCCACTTGCAAAGGCCAAGCCCCCACCTTGCCCAAGGGTGGGAAAAGTCAAATCCACTTGCACGGGCCAAGCCCCCATCTTGGCCAAGGGTGGGGACTGCCAGATCCACTTGCACAGGCCAAGCCCCCATCTGGCCCAAGGGTGCGGAATGTCAAATCCACTTGCACAAGCCAACCCCCCACCTTGCCCACGTGTGGGGACTGTCAAATCCACTTGCACAGGCCCACCCCCCACCTTGCCCAAGGGTGGGGACTGTCAAATCCACTTGCAAAGACCAAGCCCCCACCTTGCCCAAGGGTGGGAACTGTCGAATCCACTTGCACGGGCCAAACCCCCATCTTGCCCAAAGGTGTGAACTGTCAATTCCACTTGCGCAGGCCAAGCCCCCACCTTGCCCAAGGGCGGGTAATGTCAGGTCCACTGGCACAGGCCAAACCCCCACCTTGCCCAAGGGTGGGGAGTGTCATATCCACTTGCAAAGGCCAGGCCGCCACCTTGCCCAAGGGTGGGAGCTGTCAAATCCACTTGCACGGGCCAAACCCCCATCTTGCCCAAAGGTGGGAACTGTCCAATCCACTTGCGCAGGCCAAGCCCCCACCTTACCCAAGGGTGGGGACTCTCAGGTCCACTTGCAAAGGCCAAGCCCCCACCTTGCCCAAGGGTGGGGACTGTCAAATCCACTTGCACAGGCCAAGCCCCCATCTTGGCCAAGGGTGGGGACTGCCAAATCCACTTGCACAGGCCAAGCCCCCATCTGGCCCAAGGGTGCGGAATGTCAAATCCACTTGCACAGGCCAACCCCCCACCTTGCCCAAGGGTGGTAACTGTGAAATCCAGTTGCACAAGCCAAGCCCCCACCTTGCCCAAGGGTGAGGATTGTCAAATCCACTTGCACAAGCCAAGCCCCCATCTTGCCCAAAGGTGGGGACTTTCAACTCCCCTTGCACAGGCCAAGCCCCCACCTTGCCCAAGGGTGGGGACTGTCACATCCACTTGCAAAGGCCAAGCCCCCACCTTGCCCAAGGGTGGGAACTGTCAAATCCACTTGCACGGGCGAAACCCCCATCTTGCCCAAAGGTGGGGACGTTCAACTCCAGTTGCACAGGCCAACCCCCCACCTTGCCCAAGGGCGGGGACTTTCAGGTCCACTTGCACAGGCCAAACCCCCACCTTGCCCAAGGGTGGCGACTGTCATATCCACTTGCAAAGGCCAAGCCCCCACCTTGCCCAAGGGTGGGAACTGTCCAATCCACTTGCACGGGCCAAACCCCCATCTTGCCCAAGGGTGGGGACTGTCAGGTCCACTTGCACAGGCCAAGCCCCCACCTTGCCCAAGGGTTGGGACTGTCATATCCACTTGCACAGGCCAAGCCCCCACCTTTCCCAAGGGTGGGGCCTGTCAAATCCACTTGCACAGGCCAAGCCCCCATCTTGGCCAAGGGTGGGGACTGCCAAATCCACTTGCACAGGCCAAGCTCCCATCTCGCCCAAGGGTGCGGAATGTCAAATCCAATTGCACAAGCCGACCACCCACCTTGCCCAAGGGTGGGGACTGTCGAATCCATTTGCACGGGCCAAGCCCTCATCTTGCCCAAGGGTGGGGACTGTCAAATCAACTTGCACAGGCCAAGCCCCCATCTTGCCCAAGGGTGGGGACGTTCAACTCCACTTGCACAGGCCAAGCCCCTGCCTTGCCCAAGGGTGGGGACCGTCAGGTCCACTTGCACAGGCCAAGCCCCCACCTTGCCCAAGGGTGGGGACTATCAAATGCACTTGCACAGGCCAAGCCCCCATCTTGCCCAATGGTGGGGACTGCCAAATCCACTTACACAGGCCAAGCCCCCACCTTGCCCAAGGGTGGGGACTGTCAAATCCACTTGCAAAGACCAAGCCCCCACCTTGCCCAAGGGTGGGAACTGTCGAATCCACTTGCACGGGCCAAACCCCCATCTTGCCCAAAGGTGGGAACTGTCGATTCCACTTGCACAGGCCAAGCCCCCACCTTGCCCAAGGGCGGGGACTTTCAGGTCCACTTGCACAGGCCTAACCCCCACCTTGCCCAAGGGTGGGGACTGTCGAATCCACTTGCGCAGGCCAAGCCCCCACCTTGCCCAAGGGTGGGAACTGTCAGGTCCACTTGCACAGGCCAAGCCCCCATCTTGGCCAAGGGTGGGGACTGTCAAATCCACTTGCACAGGCCAACCCCCCACCTTGCCCAAGGGTGGGAACTATGAAATCCACTTGCACAAGCCAAGCCCCCACCTTGCCCAAGGGTGGAGATTGTCAAATCCACTTGCACAAGCCAAGCCCCAATCTTGCCCAAAGGCGGGGACTTTCAACTGCCCTTGCACAGGCCAAGCCCCCACCTTGCCCAAGGGTGGGGACTGTCACATCCACTTGCAAAGGCCAAGCCCCCACCTTGCCCAAGGCTGGGAACTGTCGAATCCACTTGCACGGGCCAAACCCCCATCTTGCCCAAAGGTGGGAACTGTCAAATCCACTTGGACGGGCCAAGCCCCCACTTTGCCCATAGGGTGGGGATTGTCAAATCCACTTGCACAGACCAAGCCCCCACCTTGCCCAAGGGTGGGGATTGTCAAATCCACTTGCCCGGGCCAAGCCCCGACCTTGCCCAAGGGTGGGGACTATCAAATGCACTTGCACAGACCAAGCCCCCACCTTGCCGAAGGGTGGGGACTGTCAAGTCCACTTGCAAAGGCCAAGCCCCCATCTGGCCCGAGGGTGGGGACTGTCAAATCCACATGCACAACCCAAGCCCCCACCTTGCCCAAGGGTGGGGACTGTCAAATCCACTTGCACAAGCCAACCCCCCACCTTGCCCAAGGGTGGGGACTGTGAAATCCACTTGCACACACCAAGCCCCCATCTTGCCCAAGGGTGGAGGCTGTCAAATCCACTTGCACGGGGCAAGCCACCACCTTGCCCAAGGGTGGGGACTATCAAATCCACTTGCACAGACCAAGCCCCCACCTTGCCCATGGGTGGCGACTGTCAAATCTACTTGCACAGGCCAAGCCCCGACCATGCCCAAGGGTGGGGACTGTCATATCCACTTCCACAGGCCAAGCACCCACCTTGCCCAAGGGTGGGGACTGTCAAATCCACTTGCACAGGCCAAGCCCCCACCTTGCCCAAGGGTGGGGACTGTCAACTCCACTTGCCCAAACCAAGCCCCCGCCTTGCCGAAGAGATTGTCAATTCCACTTGCACAAGCCAAGCCTCCATCTTGCCCAAGGGTGGGGACTGTCAAATCCACTTGCACACACCAAGCCCCAACCTTGCCAGAGGGTGGGGACTGTCAAATCCACTTGCAAAGACCAAGACCCCATCTTGCCCAAAGGTGGGGACTGTCAAATCCACTTGCACAGGTCAAGCCCCCACCTTGCCCAAGGGTGGGAACTGTCAAATCCACTTGCATGGGCCAAGCCCCCACCATGCCAGAGGGTGGGGGCTGTCAAATCCACTTGCACAGGCCAGACCCCACATTGCCCATGGGTGGCGACTGTCAAATCTACTTGCACAGAGCAAGCCCCCACCTTGCCCAAGGGTGGGGACTGTCAAATCCACTTGCACAGGCCAAGCCCCCATCTTGCCCAAGGGTGGGAACTGTCAAATCCACTTGCACAAGCCAAGCCCCCACCTTGCCCAAGGGTGGGGACTGTCAAATCCACTTGCACAGGCCAACCCCCCACCTTGCCCAAGGGTGGAAAATGTCAAATCCACTTGCACAAGCCAAGCCCCCACCTTGCCCAAGGGTGGGGACTGTCAAACCCAATGGCACAAACCAAGCCCCCACCTTGCCCAAGGGTGGGGATTGTCAAATCCACTTGCACAAGCCAAGCCCCCACCTTGCCCAAGGGTCAGGACTATCAAATCCACCTGCACAAGGCAAGCCCCCACCTTGCCCAAGGGTGGGGCCTGTCAAATCCACTTGCACGGGCCAAGCCCCCACCTTGCTCAAGGGTGGGGACTGTCAAGTCCACTTGCACAGGCCAAGCCCCCATCTGGCCCAAGGGTGGGGAGTGTCAAATCCACATGCACAGCCCAAGCCCCCACCTTGCCCAAGGGTGGGGACTGTCAAATCCACTTGCACAAGCCAACCCCCCACCTTGCCCAAGGGTGGGGACTGTGAAATCCACTTGCACACACCAAGCCCCCATCTTGCCCAAGGGTGGAGGCTGTCAAATCCACTTGCACGGGGCAAGCCACCACCTTGCCCAAGGGGGGGGACTGTCGATTCCACTTGCACACACCAAGCCCCCACCTTGCCCATGGGTGGCGACTGTCAAATCTACTTGCACAGAGCAAGCCCCCACCATGCCCAAGGGTGGGGACTGTCATATCCACTTGCACAGGCCAAGCCCCCACCTTGCCCAAGGGTGGGGACTGTCGAAACCACTTGCACAAGTCAAGCCCCCACCTTGCCCAAGGGTGGGGACTGTCAACTCCACTTGCCCAAACCAAGCCCCCGCCTTGCCGAAGAGATTGTCCATTCCACTTGCACAAGCCAAGCCCCCATCTTGCCCAAGGGTGGGGACTGTCAAATCCACTTGCACACACCAAGCCCCAACCTTGCCAGAGGGTGGGGACTGTCAAGTCCACTTGCACACGCCAAGCCCCCATCTGGCCCAAGGGTGGGGAGTGTCAAATCCACTTGCGCAGGCCAAGCCCCCACCTTGCCCAAGGGTGGGGACTGTCAACTCCACTTGCCCAAACCAAGCCCCCGCCTTGCCGAAGAGATTGTCCATTCCACTTGCACAAGCCAAGCCCCCATCTTGCCCAAGGGTGGGGACTGTCCAATCCACTTGCACAGGCCAAGCCCCCACCTTGCCGAAGGGTGGGGACTGTCAAGTCCACTTGCAAAGGCCAAGCCCCCATCTGGCCCAAGGGTGGGGACTGTCAAATCCACATGCACAACCCAAGCCCCCACCTTGCCCAAGGGTGGGGATTGTCAAATCCACTTGCACAAGCCAACCCCCCACCTTGCCCAAGGGTGGGGACTGTGAAATCCACTTGCACACACCAAGCCCCCAGCTTGCCCAAGGGTGGAGGCTGTCAAATCCACTTGCACGGGGCAAGCCACCACCTTGCCCAAGGGTGGGGACTATCAAATCCACTTGCACAGACCAAGCCCCCACCTTGCCCATGGGTGGCGACTGTCAAATCTACTTGCACAGGCCAAGCCCCGACCATGCCCAAGGCTGGGGACTGTCATATCCACTTCCACAGGCCAAGCACCCACCTTGCCCAAGGGTGGGGACTGTCAAATCCACTTGCACAGGCCAAGCCCCCACCTTGCCCAAGGGTGGGGACTGTCAACTCCACTTGCCCAAACCAAGCCCCCGCCTTGCCGAAGAGATTGTCAATTCCACTTGCACAAGCCAAGCCCCCATCTTGCCCAAGGGTGGGGACTGTCAAATCCACTTGCACACACCAAGCCCCAACCTTGCCAGAGGGTGGGGACTGTCAAATCCACTTGCACAGACCAAGACCCCATCTTGCCCAAATGTGGGGACTGTCAAATCCACTTGCACAGGTCAAGCCCCCACCTTGCCCAAGGGTGGGAACTGTCAAATCCACTTGCATGGGCCAAGCCCCCACCATGCCAGAGGGTGGGGACTGTCATATCCACTTGCACAGGCCAGACCCCACATTGCCCATGGGTGGCAAATGTCAAATCTACTTGCACAGAGCAAGCCCCCACCTTGCCCAAGGGTGGGGACTGTCAAATCCACTTGCAAAGGCCAAGCCCCCATCTTGCCCAAGGGTGGGAACTGTCAAATCCACTTGCACAAGCCAAGCCCCCACCTTGCCCAAGGGTGGGGACTGTCAAATCCACTTGCACAGGCCAACCCCCCACCTTGCCCAAGGGTGGAAAATGTCAAATCCACTTGCACGGGCCAAGCCCCCACCTTGCCCAAGGGTGGGGACTGTCAAGTCCACTTGCACAGGCCAAGCCCCCATCTGGCCCAAGGGTGGGGAGTGTCAAATCCACATGCACGGCCCAAGCCCCCACCTTGCCCAAGGGTGGGGACTGTCAAATCCACTTGCACAAGCCAACCCCCCACCTTGCCCAAGGGTGGGGACTGTGAAATCCACTTGCACACACCAAGCCCCCATCTTGCCCAAGAGTGGAGGCTGTCAAATCCACTTGCACGGGGCAAGCCACCACCTTGCCCAGGGGTGGGGACTGTCAATTCCACTTGCACAGACCAAGCCCCCACCTTGCCCATGGGTGGCGACTGTCAAATCTACTTGCACAGGCCAAGCCCCCACCATGCCCAAGGGTGGGGACTGTCATATCCACTTGCACAGGCCAAGCCCCCACCTTGCCCAAGGGTGGCGACTGTCAAATCCACTTGCACAGGCCAAGCCCCCACCTTGCCCAAGGGTGGGGACTGTCAACTCCACTTGCCCAAACCAAGCCCCCGCCTTGCCGAAGAGATTGTCCATTCCACTTGCACAAGCCAAGCCCCCATCTTGCCCAAGGGTGGGGACTGTCAAATCCACTTGCACACACCAAGCCCCAACCTTGCCAGAGGGTGGGGACTGTCAAATCCACTTGCACAGACCAAGCCCCCATCTTGCCCAAGGGTGGGGACTGTCAAATCCACTTGCACAGGTCAAGCCCCCACCTTGCCCAAGGGTGGGGACTGTCAACTCCACTTGCCCAAACCAAGCCCCCACCTTGCCGAAGAGATTGTCCATTCCACTTGCACAAGCCAAGCCCCCATCTTGCCCAAGGGTGGGGACTGTCAAATCCACTTGCACACACCAAGCCCCAACCTTGCCGGAGAGTGGGGACTGTCAAGTCCACTTGCACAGGCCAAGCCCCCATCTGGCACAAGGGTGGGGACTGTCAAATCCACTTGCACAGGCCAATCCCCCACCTTGCCCAAGGGTGGGGACTGTCAACTCCACTTGCCCAAACCAAGCCCCCGCCTTGCCGAAGAGATTGTCCATTCCACTTGCACAAGCCAAGCCCCCATCTTGCCCAAGGGTGGGGACTGTCAAATCCACTTGCACACACCAAGCCCCAACCTTGCCAGAGGGTGGGGACTGTCAAATCCACTTGCACAGACCAAGCCCCCATCTTGCCCAAGGGTGGGGACTGTCAAATCCACTTGCACAGGTCAAGCCCCCACCTTGGCCAAGGGTGGGGACTGTCAACTCCACTTGCCCAAACCAAGCCCCCGCCTTGCCGAAGAGATTGTCCATTCCACTTGCACAAGCCAAGCCCCCATCTTGCCCAAGGGTGGGGACTGTCAAATCCACTTGCACACACCAAGCCCCAACCTTGCCAGAGGGTGGGGACTGTCAAGTCCACTTGCAAAGGCCAAGCCCCCATCTGGCCCAAGGGTGGGGACTGTCAAATCCACATGCACAGCCCATGCCCCCACCTTGCCCAAGGGTGGGGACTGTCAAATCCACTTGCACAAGCCAACCCCCCACCTTGCCCAAGGGTGGGGACTGTGAAATCCACTTGCACACACCAAGCCCCCATCTTGCCCAAGGGTGGAGGCTGTCAAATCCACTTGCACGGGGCAAGCCACCACCTTGCCCAAGGGTGGGGACTGTCAATTCCACTTGCACAGACCAAGCCCCCACCTTGCCCATGGGTGGCGACTGTCAAATCTACTTGCACGGGCCAAGCCCCCACCATGCCCAAGGGTGGGGACTGTCAAATCCACTTGCACAGGCCAAGCCCCCACCTTGCCCAAGGGTGGGGACTGTCAAATCCACTTGCACAGGCCAAGCCCCCACCTTGCCCAAGGGTGGGGACTGTCAACTCCACTTGCCCAAACCAAGCCCCCGCCTTGCCGAAGAGATTGTCCATTCCACTTGCACAAGCCAAGCCCCCATCTTGCCCAAGGGTGGGGACTGTCAAATCCACTTGCACACACCAAGCCCCAACCTTGCCGGAGGGTGGGGACTGTCAAATCCACTTGCACAGACCAAGCCCCCATCTTGCCCAAGCATGGGGACTGTCAAATCCACTTGCGCAGGCCAAGCCCCCACCTTGCCCAAGGGTGGGATTTGTCAAATCCACTTGCATGGGCCACGCCCCCACCATGCCAGAGGGTGGGGACTGTCATATCCACTTGCACAGGCCAAGACCCCACATTGCCCATGGGTGGGGGCTGTCAAATCTACTTGCACAGACCAAGCCCCCACCTTGCCCAAGGGTGGGGAATGTCAAATCCGCTTGCACAGGCCAAGCCCCCACCTTGCCCAATGGTGGGAACTGTCAAATCCACTTGCACACGCCAAGCCCCCATCTTGCCCAAGGGTGGGGACTGTCAAATCCACTTGCACAGGCCAACCCCCCACCTTGCCCAAGGGTGGGGCCTGCCAAGTCCACTTGCACAAGGCAAGCCCCCACATTGCCCAAGGGTGGGGACTGTCAAATCTACTTGCACAGACCAAGCCCCCACCTTGCCCAAGGGTGGGAAATGTCAAATCCACTTGCACAAGCCAAGCCCCCACCTTGCCCAAGGGTGGGGTCTGTCAAATCCAATGGCACAAACCAAGCCCCCACCTTGCCCAAGGGTGGGGACTGTCAAATCCACTTGCACAGGCGAAGCCCCCACCCAGCCCAAGGGTCGGGACTGTCAAATCCACCTACACAAGCCAAGCCCCCACCTTGCCCAAGGGTGGGGACTGTCAAATCCACTTGCACAGGCCAAGCCCCCATCTTGCCCAAGGGTGGGGACTATCAAATCCACTTGCACAGGCCAAGCCCCCATCTTGCCCAAGGGTGGAACCTGTCAAATCCACTTGCACACACCAAGCCCCCATGTTGCCCAAGGGTGGGGACTGTCAAATCCACTTGCACACACCAAACCCCACCTTGCCCAAGGATGGGGACTATCAATTCCACTTGCACAGACCAAGCCCCCACCTTGCCCATGGGTGGCGACTGTCAATTCCACTTGCACAAGCCAAGCCCCCATCTTGCCCAAGGGTGGCGACTGTCAAATCTACTTGCACAGACCAAGCCCCCGTCTTGCCCAAGGGTGGGAACTGTCAAATCCACTTGCACACACCAAGCCCCAACCTTGCAAGACCCCAACTTGCCTAAGGGTGGGGATCGTCAAATCCACTTGCACAGACCAAGCCCCCATCTTGCCCAAGGGTGGGGACTGTCAAATCCACTTGCACGGGCCAAGCCCCCACCATGCCCATGGGTGGCGACTGTCAAATCCACTTGCACAGGCCAAGACCCCACCTTGCCCAATGGGTGGGAACTGTCGAATCCACTTGCACATGCCAAGCCCCCACGTTGCCCAAGGGTGGGAACTGTCAAATCCACTTGCACAAGCCAAGCCCCCACCTTGCCCAAGGGTGGCGACTGTGAAATCCACTTGCACAGGCCAAGCCCCCACCTTGCCCAAAGGTGGGGACTGTGAAATCCACTTGCACAGACCAAGCGTCCACCTTGCCCAAGGGTGGGAAGTGTCGAATCCACTTGCACGGGCCAAGCCCCCACCTTGCCCAAAGGTGGGGACTGTGAAATCCACTTGCACGGGCCAAGCCCCCACCTTGCCCAAGGGTGCGAACTTTTGAATCCACTTGCATGGGCCAAGCCCCCACCTTGCCCATGGGTGGGGACCGTCTAATCCACTTGCACAAACCAAGCCCCCACCTTGCCCAAGGGTGGGAACTGTCAAATGCACTTGCACAGACCAAGCCCCCACCTTGCCCAAGGAAGGAAAGTGTCAAATCCAGTTGCACATACCAAGCCCCCTACTTGCCCAAGGGTGGTAACTGTCACATCCACTTGCACATACCCAGCCCCCACCTTGCCCAAGGGTACGAACTATCAAATCCACTTGCACGGGCCAGACCCCCACCTTGCCCATGGGTGGAGACTGTCAATTCCACTTGCACAGGCCAAGCCCCCACCTTGCCCAAGGGTACGAACTATCAAACTCACTTGCACGGGCCAAGCCCCCACCATGCCCAAGGGTGGGGACTGTCAATTCCACTTGCACAGGCAAAGCCCCCACCTTGCCCAAGGGTACGAACTATCAAACCCACTTGCACGGGCCAAGCCCCCACCATGCCCAAGGCTGGAGACTGTCAAATCCACTTGCACAAACCAAGCCCCCACCATGCCCAAGGGTGGGGACTGTTAAATCCACTCGCATGGGCCAAGCCCCCACCTTGCCCAAGGGTGGGAACTGTCAAATCCACTTGCACGGGCCAAGCCCCCACCATGCCCAAGGGTCGGGACTGTCAACTCCACTTGCACGGACCAAGCCCCCACCTTGCCCAAGGCTGGGGATTGTCAAGTCCACTTGCAAAGGCCAAGCCCCCACCTGGCCCAAGGGTGCAAACTATCAAATCTACTTGCACGGGCCAAGCCCCAACCTTGCCCAAGGGTGGGGACTGTCAAATCCACTTGCACAGGCCAAGCCCCCACCTTGCCCAATGACGGAAGCTGTCAAATCCACTTGCACAAACCAAGCCCCCACCTTGCCCATGGGTGGGAAATGTCGAATCCACTTGCACAAACCAAGCCCCCACCTTGCCCAAGGGTGGGAACTGTCAAATGCACTTGCACAGACCAAGCCCCCACCTTGCCCAAGGAAGGAAAGTGTCAAATCCAGTTGCACATACCAAGCCCCCTACTTGCCCAAGGGTGGTAACTGTCACATCCACTTGCACATACCCAGCCCCCACCTTGCCCAAGGGTACGAACTATCAAATCCACTTGCACGGGCCAGACCCCCACTTTGCCCATGGGTGGAGACTGTCAATTCCACTTGCACAGGCCAAGCCCCCACCTTGCCCAAGGGTACGAACTATCAAACTCACTTGCACGGGCCAAGCCCCCACCATGCCCAAGGGTGGGGACTGTCAATTCCACTTGCACAGGCAAAGCCCCCACCTTGCCCAAGGGTACGAACTATCAAACCCACTTGCACGGGCCAAGCCCCCACCATGCCCAAGGCTGGAGACTGTCAAATCCACTTGCACAAACCAAGCCCCCACCATGCCCAAGGGTGGGGACTGTTAAATCCACTCGCATGGGCCAAGCCCCCACCTTGCCCAAGGGTGGGAACTGTCAAATCCACTTGCACGGGCCAAGCCCCCACCATGCCCAAGGGTCGGGACTGTCAACTCCACTTGCACGGACCAAGCCCCCACCTTGCCCAAGGCTGGGGATTGTCAAGTCCACTTGCAAAGGCCAAGCCCCCACCTGGCCCAAGGGTGCAAACTATCAAATCTACTTGCACGGGCCAAGCCCCAACCTTGCCCAAGGGTGGGGACTGTCAAATCCACTTGCACAGGCCAAGCCCCCACCTTGCCCAATGACGGAAGCTGTCAAATCCACTTGCACAAACCAAGCCCCCACCTTGCCCATGGGTGGGAAATGTCAAATCCACTTGCACAAACCAAGCCCCCACCTTGCCCAAGGGTGGGGACTGTCAAATCCACTTGCACAAACCAAGCCCCCAATTTGCCGATGGGTGGCGACTATCAAATCTACTTGTACAGACGAAGCCCCCACCTTGCCCAAGGGTGGGGACTGTCAAATCCACTTGCACAAGCCAAGCCCCCATCTTGCCCAAGGATGGGAACTGTCAAATCCACTTGCACACACCAACCCCCCCCCCTTTCCGAAGAGACTGTCAATTCCACTTGCACAAACCAAGCCCCCACCTTGCCCAAGGGTCGCGACTGTCAAATTTACTTGCACAGACCAAGCTTCCATCTTGCCCAAGGGTGGGGACTGTCAAATCCACTTGCACAGACCAAGCCCCCACCTTGCCCAAGGGTGGGGACTGTCAAATCCACTTGCACGGGCCAGGCCACCCCCTTGCCCAAGAGACTGTCAATTCCACTTGCACAGACCAAGCCCCCACCTTGCCCAATGGTGGGGACTGTCAAACCCACTTGCACACACCAGACCCCCACCTTGCCCAAGGGTGGGGACTGTCAATTCCACTTGCACGGGCCAAGCCCCCACCTTGCCCAAGGGTGGGGACTGTAAAATCCACTTGCATAGGCCAAGCCCCCACCTTGCCCAAGGGTCGGAACTGTCAAATCCACTGGCACGGGCCAAGCCCCCACCTTGCCCATGGGTGGGGACTGCCAAATCCACTTGCACAAACCAAGCCCCCACCTTGCCCAAGGGTGGGGACTGTCAAATCCACTTGCACAGGCCAAGCCCCCACCTTGCCAAAGGGTGGGAGCTGTCAAATCCACTTGCACAGACCAAGCCCCCACCTTGCCCAAGGGTGGGGACTGTCAAATCCACTTGCACAAACCAAGCCCCCACCTTGCCCAAGGGTGGGGACTGCCAACTCCACTTGCACGGGCCAAGCCATCCCCTTGCCCAAGAGACTGTCAATTCCACTTGCATAGGCCAAGCCCCCACCTTGCCCAATGGTGGGGACTGTCAAATCCACTGGCACACACCAAGCCCCCACCTTGCCCAAGGGTGGGGACTGTCAGATCCACTTGCAAGGGCCAAGCCCCCACCTTGCCCAAGGGTGGGGACTGTCAAATCCACTTGCACGGGCCAAGCCCCCACCTTGCCCAAGGGTGGGAACTGTCAAATCCACTAGCACGGGCCAACCCCCCACCTGGCCCAAGGGTGGGAACTGTGAAATCCACCTGCACAGGCCAAGCCCCCATCTTGCCCAAGGGTGGGGAGTGTCAAATCCACTTGCACAGACCAAGCCCCCATCTTGCCCAAGGGTTGGGACTGTCAAATCCACTTGCACAGGCCAATCCCCCACCTTGCCCCAGGGTGGGGACTGTCAAATCCACTTGCACAGACCAAACCCCCATCTTGCCCAAGGGTGGGGACTGTCAAGTAGATTCGTGTGTGCGCGCACACACCCGTACACACTAACACCGCATACCTGCAAGAAATCCTCGAAACAATAAAATTCATCAAAATCAGTAAAATCATGCTGCACAAACCTGCAGAACAAACACGAGAATACCCTCCCCAACAGTGAGGTGCAGCAATGAGTGAGTGAGTGTGTGTATGTGTGTGCGTATGTGTTGGGGGGGCCTAGGTACACGCTAGAACACCCAATTTTGTTCTAACCGCCATACAAGAAACAGGATTAGCCTCATACCCGCCCCCCCAAAAGGAAGAACTGCAACAGCCTCACACTCAGGGGGTGTAAATAGGGAGTGTCCCTAGCCCCCTCCCCCTTGAAGTTGTTGATTGTGCTCCCTGGTTTGACATGTGTAACCCCCCCCCCAACGAACAAAGCAAAATTGGTAGTTTGATTCCCATTGGTGCTCTAGTATTGATCTAGTCTAGGCTAGAACGCCCAGACGATGTCGTTCTAGCCTAGAACAAAATTGGGTTTTCTAGCGCGTACCTAGGGAAGGGAGGGGGGGCTCTGAACAAGAGGGGGGGGGGGGGCAGAGTTCACATTAGCCACATGGTATATTTTTTTGGCTGACTGCAGAAGTTCAAAGAGTATACATGCACATTAGCCACATGGCACATGTAAGAAGCATGCAAAAACAAAAGGGGGTGCAGAAGAGTAGGGCTACTCAGTGTTTGGAGGAAGAAATGAACAATGGTTGGGATTGTAAAGTGGCCTGTAACATATCAAAAACCTACTTCACACTGCACAATGTAGCTTAGCCCTACAACATACAAAACATCATCCAATAGCCCATAGGAAATGCCCACGGTGTGCTTGGGGAGATGGAAATTTTTTACTCACATGCCAGGGATGTTTTTTTTTGTGCCATGGTCCCTTTAGGGAGGGCTGGGGTCGAAAACTGTTGATACTGCAAATTATTTTTGCGCCCCATGCCATGGGTCTACCCTTCTTAATTGCTTCCACACAATACTTGGATTTTGGATCTTCAATTTTTGATCCCGTTGCAGAGGCAAAATCTTGTCAACCCCCATGGGTGGCAAGGGACACAGTGGGCAATAAGAACTGGACCCTCTCACCAACTCACTCTGCACCACCCTGCTCAAAGGGGCTGAGCATTTGAGTGACGCCCTGAGTGGGTGTGGGGTAGATGGGGTTAGGTGTCTCCAGAGTGTATATCTCACACCACAATGATCACCATGACACGATGATTGTTTGGCAGGACGTATCTTTGCGCTGTCCACCTCTGGCACCGAGGTGTGGTGACCCTAGAAACCTATCTCAAAACCAATATGGTTTAATTTTTGCCTAAAAATTAACATGTTAACCCAAAATTGACGTTTTTTTGGAGGGGGTTTAGGGGGTCACTAGGGAAACCCCCATCGGGTGGTATACGCGTTTGGGTGTCATGTACCTCTATAAACTGTATGCCTACCCCTCATACCTCTTGGGACCCCGTCTGGGGTTCCCATAATGGGGCACTTTGTTGTGTGGCATCAAGGGGTGGGTGGTAGTGTTGGGGTTGGCTTCTACCGGGCCCTGGCCAAAGGGGATGAGGCCACCCATTCGCCAAAGAGTTGTGAGACCAAAGGATCATGCAAACTCTTGGCCCCACTCAAACGTATAAGCACCATACTTAGCTCGAGCAGGGTGTCCCAAGAGAAAGGCATTAGAAGAGCTACACAAGGGAAAAGGGTGGTGTGCACTGGGGTGAGTGGGGGGACTGCGGAAGGGGGTGTGGGCCTAAACACCCAACTCAAAGACTATGCAACCCCTCTACAATCCCGTTGTGCACCATTCTGCCAACTGAAAACCCCTAGTGGGCACGATATGCGCATGAACAAAGCGGTGCAAATGACCTGAAATTGGGTCAATGTGTTAATGTTTGGTCGGTTAATAATTGACCCCTTTCAGTTGACCCCTTTCAAATATTGAAAATTAACATGAACCATATTGATTTTAACGTCGGTCTCTAGGGGACCAAGCCCTCCAAAAAAAAACGTTGAAAGTGGGGAGATTTTTGACCAAAATGTACCTGCAGCCTAGACCATCCCCCAGCCAGCCAAAACCAGAAAACATGTGGTGCAATCAGGAATTGATAAAGCAACCAATAACACAGCAAAAAAATCACCACCATGAATACAATACAATTCAACATTGTGATGCTAATTTGCTATGAATTCCATCTTGATCTGAGTGCCTGTGTTGTTGTGCTTTATCACGGAGCAACACACCGTTCCAAAGGTTGTGATGCATGTGCAAAAAACTGACCCGAAATTTGCAGTTCTTGCACCAAATATATTGGTGATTATTGGGTGGATCACCCCATAGTGCTTTGCCGTGCCCTGAAAGTGCAACGATCATCGTTAGAAAGCCAACTGTTCGCGCTTCGTTGAGGTCCTGACACATGTGTTGGGGGGCGGTTGGGGGCATGCACACCGGTCAAAGTCAGCAGGGTCCGAAAATTGGTGCCTTTAACAACGTTGATGATGGGGTTGATCTGCTGCAGTGCTAGACCTTCCATGTGGTGGTATAAACCATGCCCTGGTGCAGCTCCTCTATACCTGAGGGGCCATAAGGTACACCCAGGACAGCGGAAAGCAAAATAGTGGGGATCAGGGTGGTAGGGAGACAGACATGGACAAAAGAACAAACGAAATGTGGACATACCCTTCGCTTTCTTTCCTTTTAGATGGCGATATTCATGCATGATTCTGGCCCTTCTCCATACTGAAGCTGTGTCCCAGCAGAGGTGGGCAGCTGGACATTGTACTTGTTCGAGTCAGCCCTTAGCTTTGTAGTACAGTGGCAAATTGCAAACTCAAGTTGGAATTCTCTCCTGTAACCCCGAGTACATGCTTGTGGGTACAACAGTTTCATTTTCTGTTTACTCAGGGCGACACCAGAAAAAAAAACCAAAGTACTCGGATTGGACCAGCACCAAACCTCTTTCAAAGCCCAGGGCATTCAGGTGCAGGGGGGGGGGGTTCGCGACAGGAACAGTTCGTTGTGGGAAATTTCGTATTGCAAAGGTGTGGCAAATTTCCCGCTAAATTTTCAGGCTGCTGTGCGAAATAAACCTGTGTCGAAATTCACAATGTTCATTGTGCAGTTAAATGCCTCTGCCCCCCCCCCCTCTGGGTGCCTGTCCATGTAACTGTAACTGTACAACAACCAAAAGGAAGATGTTCTGCAAATTTCCAGGAGGTTCCAGGATTGCATTCTTTGTTACCAGGAAGTTCCTGCATGACCTGGATCTCAATCCCAGCCCCCAAACGCAATCTTGGAACGCACTGGAAGTGTTGACAGTGCAATCGTGGAAGCGTGAGAAATTTCCCGCTCAATTTTCAGGCCACTGTACAAAATAAATATGGCGCGAAATTTTCTTGTGCGAAAATTCCCGGTACAAAATCCCACCCCCCTGTCAGCAGGAGGCTGTAGGGGTTACAACCAAAAAGATTGCTCCTATTGTATATTTGTTGGTGATCAGATTTAAATGAACAGGAAGAAAAAACTGGTCGCAGTGCACCCCTAAGTAGTTTCAGTGCAACGCCGTGCATCACCCTTGACACTCCACCACTCTGTTGGCAGAAGAAAATATGCATACTGCAGCCGTTTGTTGAGAGTGGCATCTTTTCTCCACCGATGCACTTGAGGAAGTGTTGTCCCACCCAGCATCTCACACCTTCCTTTCGCATTTACGACCATACCTTAAACTATCCAGTCCCTTTGTGGCAAGGTTGACAGACTGTGGTTTAAGGAGGTACATGCTAACCAAAAAAAAACCCTAGCACCCAATGCGGCACAATACAGAATCAGCGAAAACCAGCAGTTGACGGGCAATAGCAAGGAGGAGTATTGGTTAATTGGTCATGGATAATTCCACGACACTCATGATCAGGGTGCCAGGGTAGCTTGGCGAACACGGATAAGAAGAAGGGGCATGCATCCCTTGTTGTGTGAGCTTTGTGATGCCCTTCAAGGACTGGCACAAGAAAGTAGCTCTTGGAACAAGTGCATAGCTGTTGCAGTCGGGCGGTCGAGTGGCAACGGCAGGAGTTATGCCGAAGTCCCAGCTGAGTACGATGCCTGTTGGCTTCGATGTATTGGACAATCAAAAATAATACCACAGGGCAGAACTACAGCAGGGCAAGTGCGCCTTCGAAATGTAGGTGTGCAATCCCAATAAGTGCTCAATCTCTGCATAACATGCTCACCAACCTACGCACCTGGAGACATAATTGGAGACACACATATCTGACTTCCTAACGTGATCATGAGCCAAGCTCACCAGCACTGCACCTGCTTGGACCGATTCAGCATGCATTTCCTTTCCAACTGCCAAATGCTATTCGCTGACCAACTGTTGTCAGCGCCACCTCCAGATAGCATACAGTGGATCTGGCAAGGGGTCTGGGGAGACGAGATGCAGTGTCATACCCAGATGTGAGGATGTTAGGCTTGCAGAGGCGCAGCAGACGGGCAATGACGCGGTCGACAACTTCATGTTGCGAGGACTGAGAGCTGGTGTGGATCACAGTTGGGCGAGGAATGTCATCCTCCAGCACCCATGTTGTTTGCAAGAATGCATGAAAGGGGGCCGGAAGACGAGATGTTGTGATTGGGCACCCACAGACACTCAGATAATGGTAGAGTGTAGTCAAAATGAGTGGCTGTGGCATCTGGGTTCCATTCTACTGCCGCTGTAATGGTCTGCAAAAGATGCACAATTCAGGGGATGTGACCAGAAATGGTAGTTTCAATCGCTCCCCCCAACACATGTACACGGTGTACACACGACAGGCCCACTGAGTCCGAAATCCCAGATTCCTAGACAGCATGACTACGACCATGCAATCTTGAGCAATCTTCAGCAATCTCTGAGCAACCTGGAGGCAATCTACAGCAACGTCTGGGCAACCTACAGCAATCTCCGGGAAACTTCCAGCAACCTTCATGCGACCTCCAGGTGAGATCCAGTCTGGGCAACCTCCATACCACCAGAAGACAACCTCCAGCAACAATCAAACAACCTCCAGCAACCAACAGGCAACAACCAGGCAACCTCCACCAACCTCTAGACACCCTGAAGCAACGGGTGCACACCGCAGGCAGGTAAACGCTCTCTTGCAACCCAAAAACATCAAAATCTAAAATGAAAAGAAAAAATAACAATTCAAAAGCCATTTGGGGTACTTGTCCACAAAATGGTACCCAAGGGGGGATGTGCCCATTAACTTGTTGACACCATCACTCTCTGCAAAGGAGAGACTACGGTCCAGGCTCCATGTGCAAAGCACGGCACATCCATTCTACTGGCTGACATATTCCAAAGCAGGTGCCGTAAGGGAGGACCCGCCAATATCAATGTCAGGCTACCTCCAAGCAACCTCCAGGCAACCACGGGGCAACCTCTAGCAATCAGCAAGCAACCTCCAAGTAACCTCTAGGCACCGTCCAAGCAACCTTCAGGCAACTTTGAGAAATTCTATTGCCTTCGGCAGTGCACCTCGAAGAGAGGTTGACAGTCAGCCAATCAGTCAGTTAGACAGGCCAGCAGTCAGTTAGACAGAAACACACGCTTTAGGTTTCTTGTCCGTAGCAGACACGGGTCCAAGCAGTCGGGAGAACAACAGGTGTCAGGAGTAGCAGTGGCCGAATGGTAATGCAGGCGGCCGCAGACTTTTGGGTCGGCGGTTCGAACCCCGGTGTGGCCAATACCGCAGCAGCGTCGCTGCTGGCGTCTACCGACCAGGATTCGAACCGCCGACCTAAAATACTGCGGCTGAGTGCGTTGCCATTCGACCGGCGGTTGTGATGGCGATATGTCTCCCCACTGCTTGGAGCCTTCTGAGCAAAACTTTTGGCCCCCCCTCACCCCCCCCTCAAAAAAGTGTTATCCAGTTTTAGGGGATAGAGGCCTCAGAATCAAAAAATACATTGGGGGATTGTCTTATTGGGCAAAATAATGATTTTACAAGGGGTTGGACATCCAATATCATGCTTCAGGTATGCTACGCGAATGACCCCAAAAAAGGGGGGTTTGCGACGCCCGCGCCTGCGCTTGATCTGACAACCTCTCTCCGAGGTGATTTCTTTGATCACCGGATATCAATTCCATATTTGTGACCATCACAAACAGGACATGATTGTAGGACCTCATCCGCCACACGCACATTGATACCGCAAAGGAACGGTTTGTTGTTTGCATTTTTTTTCTTTTATGGTCAAATTGGCCAAAACTGAAAGTGCCGGGGCCCGTAGGGCAAGGTTATTGAAGTACAGATTTCAGCAGTGACTCCACTCGGTGGTGGGATCTTCCAGTTCCGAGCAATTTAGGGTGTCCGACTTGCCTCCGTCAGCCCTGTGGATCAGGCGCTTTACTGAACAACACTATGCACCGCGGGAAACACCACAGAACCTGCACAACATGGTAGAGGCCCGATGTAGAACGTCACGGAAACACAAACGAAACAACGAACACGACCAGCCACCCATCGACGTAGATACATGGTTACAAGAGGCGTGGCAGGCAAACGACACAAAAGCCATGCACTGGTTCACACGCACCATCCTCCACCAGACAACTACCACAACACCCTCGCGCAAGAAACCTAGGATCGTCAACGTGCTTCACATCCGCTGGACGACCCTAGTGTACGGGCTATGTGTATTTGGTCCCGCAAGTGTGTTGACTTCACGTATGGTATGCCCGTTTTGCCCCAAGGGCAGTGTCGTAGAGTGACCTCAAGTCCCTCAAGTTTTTCATAGCATGCGCATAGAGGGAGGCGTGCTGGTAATTATGAGGCAGTGTGCGCAGGTGCCTTTGGGTAAGCACACAGTGCGCAGCCAAGAGCGGGCATGGGGTGCCCATTCATTCCACCACGTTCGCCACTCAATCCAGAAGACTACCTAGGTTTGACAGAGGGCCAGGCGCATTTGTATTGACCCTCCGTGCCACTAGCCGCAGAAACCACACAGTGTCGGGATACGCTCCCAAAGGGCACCCTAACCCCACAAATGTTCGTGTCCCCCAACCATAGGGAGCCATGAGGGTCGTTAGTAGTGTTTTAAGGGAATCTAGCTGAGCTAGTGTATGTCTACTGTTTGCTTTTGCCGTCACAGTTGCATTATCCATGATTTAGCAGTGTCGGGCATCATGGGGCCGTGGAGCACGATGACGCGAAGTTTGGGCGGTGGGAAGTCCATGGGTAGGTTGTCACCCATGTTGGCGAGGGTATCCGAATCATTGTTTCCCTGTATGTCCACATAGCCGTGGCACGTGGGGGCGTTGCGTTGGTCGCGGTTTCCAGGCGTCCGGGGTATCGTCAGGTTTTCGGACGTGACGTTCTGCTAACTCAGATCTCAGTAGTCTTGGCCTTTGACCACGCCATTACGAGGTACCGGTGTGGCCGTTACTACCCCTTGGTTGTCTAGGATGACCTCGTCGCCTCGTGGCGCGAGGTTCAAAGCCACATCACAAGCCATGGTGTTCGCCCTCTATACTTACTAGGGGCCTTGTACCCAGAAGGCCACCCGGAATCCACCGTTGCTGATGCGTCCGCCGGCCCTACCATAGCGTTTAGACCGGTCGGTGTACCAACGGTTCCACACAGGGTGGCCCGTATAGTGGACGGTAACACCCAAGATGTTTTGTGTGTGTGGGAGGATTTGGATCACCTCTCGCGTCGCCTCAGGGGTCGGTTCGTAGGGCTGTGTTAGTTTGTCGTAGGACAACCGATGGGTTGCAACCTGTAGACAGCCGGCTTGGTGTTTGGGCTTTTCCTCCAAGCTCTCCGAGTAGGATAGCCCGTCTGCGGGCAGTTGGTATACCCTAGGGCGCGAGATGTGGCGGCCCGCTTAACCCCCAAGGGCCCGCATGGCGTCTAGGTACTTATGTTGGGTGGTAGACGGCTGCCGTTCAGTCCGCCCTGTTTGGTGGGTTTGGTTCTGGCCTGGAGTGACCCACATGCCCAGCGCAAGCCCATACCTCCATCCCTAAGGTCAGTTGTTATACGGTGTCTATTCAGTCGCGGTTCAACTCCGGGGGTATCCCGGAGGTACTGCAAGTGTATATGGTCCCATTGGGCCATACGTTGTGTGTCGTCCAGGAATAGGCCTCGGTAGGTTGAGCGCAGTTTAAGTACCGCTTTTATGATGGCGATGCCGCTTAAAGGTATTGTTTTATACCCCGCTAGATCGTGACGCAGTTGGCTGGTAACCATGTCCCATGCTTGCATGGTCCTCGTGCGACGGGTGTCACGGAACGTGTCCTAGGTTGGTCAGTATGGTGGGCCGTATCACTAGCTGATGTGCCTGCTAGGTGCTGGTTCCGGGCTCATAGTGGCGTGCCCAATGGTAGGTCTCTGTCTTATCTGCGTTAAAGTGGAGGCCCGTGCGGTGGGCCATGCGGTGTAGACGGTTCAGCGTATTGAGGAGGGCGGATTGGTTAGGGGCTGGAACCGCAATGTTGTCTACAAACATGTAGAGGTATGCTTCGGTATGGAGGGATAGTGTTTCCCCTAGAGGCACGTCATAGTAGAGGAGGAATAGCGAGGGTGAGAAGGGGGCAACCTTGCTTCATGCCCCGCTTGGGGTGTATGGGTGAGGGCGGGTATATGGAGTACCGCCGGGATATGACTGCAGAACTATCATAATATCCGTGCGATGGGGAGGTATCAAATATTCCAGGGAGGGAGGCAAATATTCCACGGAGCCGTGAAATATTCCACACATGGGGGTTAAATATTCCACGGAGGTATCAAACATTCCACAGAGGGGGTTAAATATTCCACGGAGCTATGAAATATTCCACGCAGAAGGTTAAGTATTCCACGGAGATGTGAAATATTCCATGGAAGGGGTGAAATATTCCACGGAGGTGTGACATATTCCACGGAGGTGCTTAAATGTTCTACGGAGCTATGAAATATTCCACGGAGGGGGTTGAATATTCCATGGAGCGATGAAATATTCCACGGAGGGGGTTAAATATTCCACGGAGGTATCAAATATTCCACGGAGGGGGTTAAATATTCCACGGAAGTATCAAACATTCCGTGGAGGTGCTTAAATATTCTACGGGGGTATGAAATGTTCCACGGAGGTGCTTAGATATTCCACGGAGGTATGAAACATTCCACGAAGGGGCTTAAATATTCCACGGGGGTATCAAACATTCCACGGAGGGGGTTAAATATTCTACGGAGCTATGAAACATTCCACGGAGGGGGTTAAATATTCCACGGAGCTATGAAATATTCGACGGAGGGGGTGAAATATTCCACGGAAGTGTGACATATTCCACGGAGGTGCTTAAATATTCCACGGAGCTATGAAATCTTCCACGGAGGGGGTTGAATATTCCACGGAGCTATGAAATATTCCGTGGAGGGGGTCAAATATTACACGGAGGTATTAAACATTCCACAGAGGGGGTTAAATATTCCGCGGAAGTATCAAACATTCCACGGACGTGCTTAAATATTCTACAAGGGTCTGAAATGATCCACGCAGGTGCTCAAATATTCCACGGAGGTATGAAATATTCCACGAAGGGGCTTAAATATTCCACGGAGCTATGAAATATTCCACGGAGGGGGTTCAATATTTCACGAAGGTATCAAATATTCCACACATGGGGGTTAAATATTTCACGGAGGTATCAAATATTCCACGGAGGGGGTTAAATATTCCACGGAGGTATCAAACATTCCACGGAGGTGCTTAAATATTCCTCGGAGGTATCAAACGTTCCGCGGAGGGGGTGAAATATTCCACGGAGGTATCAAATATTCCACGGAGGTGCTTAAATATTCCACGGACCTATCAAATATTCCACGGAGGGGGTTACATATTCCACGGAGGTATCAAACATTCCACGGAGGTGCTTAAATATTCCACGGAGGTATCAAATATACCACGGAGGTGCTTAAATATTCCACGGAGGTATCAAACATTCCACAGAGGGGGTTAAATATTCCACAGAGGTATCAAACATTCCACGGAGGGGGTTACATATTCCACGGAGGTATCAAATATTCCACGGAGGGGGTTAAATGTTCCACGGAGGTATCAAATATTCCACGGAGGGGGTTAAACATTCCACGGAGGTATCAAACATTCCACGGAGGGGGTTAAACATTCCACGGAGGTATGAAATATTCCACGGAGGGGTTTAAATGTTCCTCGGAGGTATGAAATATTCCATGGAGGGGGTTAAATGTTCCACGGAGGTATCAAATATTCCACGGAAGGGGTTGAATATTCCACGGAGGTATCAAATATTCTACGGAAAATCCTCCTGCGCTTTGGTGTGAGGTCTCCAGTTTGGGTGATGGACCCCCACGCTTTCACGTGGCCCCTAGGGTTGGGGTGATGGACTCTCAAACTTAGGCCCCCCCCTCAAGTTGGGGTGATGGACACCCGGCCTTCGGCGTGACCCTTCCCGTTGGGGTGATGGACTCCCATGCTTCTGTGTGGCCCCTCAGGTTGGGGCCCCCAAGTTGCGGTGATGGACTCCCACGCTTTGCCGTGCCCCCTCGATTTGGGTGATGGACTCCCACGCTTTGGCTTGGCCTCTGGAGTTGGGGTGATGGACACCCATCCTTCGGCATGGCCCTGTGAGTGGGGGTGAATGACCTTCGAGTTGCCACCAAAAAATTGCGGACTACCAGTTCCCTGTTGGGTGTCTCGGTGGACAGTGACAGTGAAATTGCAATGTATGTTCAAATTGAGTTTTCCAAAACATGTGCCAAGCAAACCCCATGCCAACAGCATCCATGGACAGCACATCAACTGCGAGTTGCAGCAGCACCTCAAAAAGGGGGGGGGGGGGCTGGGTTCCACAGTACCATAAGCGGCGGCAACTGCGCAGCCCGTGGTTTGGGCAAACTGTGGTTTGCGCACCACAGGTGGCACCAGGGGTGCAAAGCTGATGCACAACACATCATCATGCTGCATAGTGAATGCTATTTGCATATGAAATGACTTTGTAACGTTCGCCACATTTGGTTGTTTGCCGCACAAGCGCCAAATTATTGATCAGCAGTGCCCCAGGCTCTCGGGCACAGATTGGTATTGGGCAGGTGCAGGTGCAACTCCTTTGGATGGCGGTGGAGCCAAGCAGGGAAAGGGCCTTCCACACTCCAGCAAAACATGTAAATTACCAAGGAGAAGTGACCTCACAGTACACTTCTTACCAACATGCTCCACCTTTTTCCAAATGTCCTGGGAGCTTTAACCCAAACACATGGCCATTCTCTGTTCGTAATAAACGTGTCCCTTGTGCGGTAGCACTATTGCAGAGTTGAGCATACAAAGACCAGAAACCCCCACGGGAATACTGCCAATTCCCATGTAGAACCCTCCTGACCTCCTGCAAGATACTGGCTCCTCTTCCCATGCAAAAATAGGCCCGGGGACTGCGCATCTACATTTTTGGAAGGGGGACTGTGCCTGTGTGTACTACCCTACACAGAAAACTTGCTGCTTGATGCTGGATTGGAAAGATTGAGGAGGGGAATAGGAATACGATCCGGAGGGAGATGCAAATCGAGTGACAGACAGCCTCGCCCACTTAGTGCAGGGCACAAACCTGGCTTGGACACCCATAAAGGGCAACAGCATGTTTCCTTGAAAAGTGGGTGTTGTCTGAAATGTGTGTGCTGATTATCAATCATCACAGTATGCCTCCCTTCCGAGGCATCTGTTTCATGCAATGCATCCCTCTTGCGGGTGCTCGAACAGGCCGGCATTCAACGGGCAATGGGGCAGAGGGAGGAGAGCATCAGACAGCTGGGGCGTGCGTGTCGTGTTGTGTACCACCCTCCCTCGCATTACGTAGGGGTGTGATGTGCCGATTTCTGATTCAGGATGTGATATCAGACGGAGCCAATTCTGCTTCAAGACAGGATCTAAGGCTCATGGCAGGCGTGCACTGCCAATCGGGCCAGCAATTACTCCCTCAGCACTTGGAATCACAGCCACCATGGGTTTGCCAACGAGGAATGCACACTCACCATGGGCCCAGGCCTTTGCTTAGTGATACTGGGGGGGGGGTCATATTGGCCCTCCCGGGATTTTGGCTGACCCACCCACCCACTCTCAGACCCACCCACCCACCTGCCGGATACCCTGAGGGGGGGGGGGGGTCACAGAGCAATTTCAGGTTGACCACTCCATAGCAGGTGCTAAAACTGCGCAAAGCAGGGTTTGAGCCCACACCTTTCCTGAGGCCTGTGCTATAACCACTGGGTCACTGACAGTCCCTGCCATCCCATGCGTGAGGACCATGTACAAACTGAAGTGAAAGTGGTGACCATTACAAAAGTGTAAAGCAAAACAGGTCTGCACAAAGTGGCAGCACCCCATGTCACAATGTGCCTCGGTCCATGAACAATGTTGGCGGTCTACCAAGCTCAGCAACCCACCCACCCACCCACCCACCCACCCACCCACCCACCCAACAAAGCGGACACCCCCCCCCTGGGGGGGGTACATGCATTTTTCCCAATATCGGGGAAGCCCCAGACAAACCCACCCACCCACCCTCAGACCCCCCCCCCCTCTGGTATAGTATCAACCAGCCACTAAGCAAAGGCCTGCATGGGCCTCTTGGCAAAGCGAAATCCCACCACGAATTGCACCCGAATGATGCAGCCCCCAAAATAGAGTAAAGGTGCCCGTTCATGTGAGCACAAAATGCTGTCTTTGTGACCTGTCCGTAATGAACAGGGCGAATGCATCCAGGGCTGTTACTGTGACAAGGAAAATGAGCAAAACAGCCAAACGAATTGGTTTACGGACACTATGAGAAGAGATGCATGTGCTGCAGCTCCAGCGCAGGCATTGTCATTGGCGTATCATTGTGAGCGCAGGATCATCACCCCGCTTGAGCTTGCGTCCCATACCACTTTGACAGACAAAGCTGATATTACGTTGACAGAAATGCCAGACCATTGAAAAGAATGGTGCCTTCAACCAACTGTTCTTCCAGCTTTTTGATTGAAATAACCAATGGGGTGGCACAAACCCAGAGAACGTTGATCATCAATGTGTTGATCTGTAGCGTGGCAAAACAAGGTCGCCAGCGCAACCAGGGTACAGTTGTTCTCCTTGGAGCTCCCCACGGTCCCCCCCCCCCATCTTGAAACCAACACATCCCCATGCAAGTAGCCTACGCAGGGCATGTTGTTGAAAGAAAAGCAACAGGAAGGGGCGCCACCAGGCAGAGGGGTAATCTTTGGTCCATTCCACACATAGTAAGGAATGCAGGTTCAATCTGACAGAATGAAAGGAGACGGCTCATGGATAGAAAATAGAACGAAAGGGATGAGCGACGTTCAGGTCAAAACCACCTGAAAAGCTGGAGCATATGGAAACATTGGTGTTTTCCAACTTGTGCAATACACAAAGACTTGAAAAACACCAAATTTTGTTCACAATTATTCTTGAAATGCACCACATCAAATGCAAACATGCAAGGGAAAATGAACAGCCAAACACTTGACTTCTCTTCCGGATTGCCTTACTTCCTTCCCCTTCACCCGTCAACATCAAGCAAATACCAAAAGGTGGTATTTACCATCGACCTGGGACCCGAAAAATGCTTTGACGGTTGTTGACATCACCATTGACACTACTTTGAGCCGATGCTGTGCCCCTAAAATTGCACACTAATTTGCTCTATGAAAGGAATACATTGTCGGTGGTCCCTGAGCCTCCGTGCGGCCCTCATGTGGTTGCAGTGGCTCACCTGCTGGAGGTCCATCATTGGTCCATGGCTGTATTGCAATGCTCCATGGAGTGCAAGTAAGGCAAAAGGCGTGACAAGCGTGCGCACCACTGATGGGTACCACCAGATGCCCTGGGACCCCTACGGGCTGTGCGCTTCTCACTTTAGGTTTGGGGACTGTGGAGTGTAGCACTGACATGGCACCCACTGGGCAATGCACCTCACAAGACCTCAATTGGCTAATGGCCACTCCAGCTGCACACATGTTGCACAGTTCAACACGAGGAAATGCGTTATATTCATGGTGCTGGGCACTGGGGTTGGCACATACCAAGTGTGAGCACTGCAGTTTCTAGGAGTTTGCGAGTGCTGCAGGGCTGGGTGAAGGACTGGGGCATGCCAGCGTAGGCTGTCAAGCCTTACTTGGAGGAGGACGTAACTCCAATGGGACGATTGTGGCAGTCAAACTGTTGGCGTGACCCAAATAAAAGTGGCGGGGGTCAAAAACAACGTGGGTTTTCAGTGGGTGGTCTAGGGGGGTCCAGACCAAACACTCATTGGGGGATACTTTTATTGGGCAAACTAAAGATTGCAAGGGGCCAATCAACAAATTTAACCCCTTGGGTGTACTAGCGTTAAATGCGGGCCCGCATGGGTTTAATCTGGCGACCTCCACGAGCTTCCAAAAGATATGCAACGTTCCACCCAGATAAAAAGGGGGGTCCTTTGCTTTCCATCCCCCACCCCCGCACACCCAACCCCGCCCTCTGGCGGATCGGTGGGCTGCAACCCCCCCCCCCCCCGAAAAGGATCGGAGCGGATCACGGATCGGAAGGTCCAGAGAACCCCCGTTGCCTTGTCCCCCATGGTGTGATGGGGCGTGTGGGTGGACTTCTTGAAAAAATAATAAGGTGCAACCAGCGACACACTACCTGCAATGCAATTAGCAATACGACTGTCAACGATGGAATATCTGACCCGCAAATTATTCATGGAAAACAATTCAAACCGCAAACCCCCGCTCCCCCCTGCTACCTAACGTTTTGGATCAATCGGATCCAGATCACAAGGGGCGACTCCCACCGCCCCCCAATCCCACTGCATGAGGCCTAAAAGTTCGGGTTTTCAGTGGGGAGAACCTCCATGACGATCCAGACGAAACTCATGGGGGGATGCTTTTTTGAACAGAACTAGGATTTTACAAGGGGTTAAACAGCAAATTTAGCCCCTCAGCTCACACTACGATTTCAAACTCAAGTTGTTGTTGTTGTGCTCTGCTTTGTGGCTTCACGATAACCGACACCATACAAACTCTGGCTCATAGCTGTAGTTGCATTATTGGTGTTTGGCCCATGCCTTGCAAGCTATGCGTAGTGTAAGTGGGTGGGGGAAGGTGCATGGATCGGGACCAAGCCGTTGCTTGGACAGAAGGGGCCGCGGGGTAAATGGTACTCATGGATCTATGTGTGCACATCAGAGTGGAAGAGCTATGGCCATTCTGAGTAAGCACCCTTGTGCCCATCATATGCCATTGGGAAAAGATTGGACATTAGCACTGGCGGCTGGCGGCTTGGGCTTAGTTTGCAACTTGAAACCAATCACCCCGAAGATGGCGGAAGGCGTGAGGGCCATATACCAGTATCCCCAAAAGGAATGTTGAACCCTTTGTCAGTGATGTTTTGGTCGCAAATAAGAGCTTTGATAACAACATCGTCCCAATTTCGTTCCTCTTTGAAAACGTGCCACACGATAAAGGGGCCAATTTTGGAAAGCTCATTGAGACCTCGTACGCATCGGGACCTCTCACTAGTTGTGACACCATGCAAAGCCGCCAAACATCCAAAAACATGCCCGATGTTTCACGGCAACAACAATCGGTACTTCACTTTGTGGGCATGATTCCATGCAAGAACCCACAGGGGCAAGAAAATTAAGGTCCCTTTGAGGGATTGCTTGCAGCATGGGGCAATAATAAAGCACCCCAAATGGCTTAACACGGAGAGAATAAGTGAAATGATGGGGAGCATATCCCTATGCTTCAATAGCAACAATACCCAAATTGTGTGATTGACGACCCCAAAAGCAGCTCCATACACAATCTAAACAAGAAGGAGGGCAGACGCGAGCTTCCAAACAAGCGCGCACAAACCAAATCATCATTGGTATACCAAGGTTGTAAGGCATTATATCACAATGCGAAGACACACACGAATAACGTTGCCCCATGTGCTCGCTAAGATCGTTTGATACCGGTCCACGAGATGTATTCATGTCCCTTCATATGTTGACGTTTGCCTGTTGGTTGCCCCACAGAACCCCCATATTATTCCATTGGCCAAAATGCAACTCCGAGTCGGCTTGAGGCCTCACGGTCGGCTCGACACTTTCACATGTGGCACGAAGTGTAGGCATTGCATCCGAAAAAATAGCGATGTCGAGCAACAATAAACTCACAAGTCAAAGGGCTGTGCAATAGATGCAACAATTTGGAGTTTGTGGTGCATACAGACTCCCAACATCCCACGAGCATGCTAACACCTGCCGGAGAGAATGGTAGCCATAAAAGTACGTCCGGTGCAACTGCCAAAGCGCAACGACCACGAGGGAGATGTACGATATCTTCCACTTCCAATCTTGTTGTCGAGAACTTGTTAATCTTGGTGGACCATACCGCAAAATTGGCAACGATAGGATCACAAACATGAAGAAGTTATTGTGCCCAGAGATGCTATTTGGATGCGTTGAACAACTGTGGTCTTTGACCAAGTACTTCACCGTCTTCACAATTGCCAGAGATCCAAAATACCACAAAATGGTGGAAGATATATCAAGCATTTCCGCAAAGTCAACGGCTGACAGTAACGGACGTATCGACCATGCCTGGGATGAACCATTTGGGACTTTGAAACACATGTTGTCAGGGGAATGGCACCGAAATGCTACCTGCTTCGTAGTACAACAAACACAAAACCCGCAATAGTGCGCAACATGGGATGTTGAATGGTGCAATATCTAGTGTAGTATGTAGTCCGCGGATCACTGATCCGCGGGCGTCCATGAACCCCCTAGAATGATCCGTGGATCACGGATCACCTACCCCATCCAACCCCCCCCCCTCCCCACTGCTTAGCAAAATGATCCGCGGTTTTTCCAGACCACGCATCGGAACACGTTGACAATCGTGGGGCTAACAAAGACACTCCTAGACGCTCAAGAACCCAGGGTTGCAAAGTGCACACACATAGCACAAACTAATGCACTATTATTAAAAATTGAGAACATAAAAGGCATGTGGAAGAACAAAAGGTTTTACCAATTTGCCAATTTACCGATTATTTACCAATTTGTTCAAAGCGTACGCAGTGAGTGACCTAGTGTAACATGCACGTACAAAGCAAAGAAATGATCCACCAACAGTCCATTTTCCAAAAAAAAAAGTATAACGAAAATGGCTCAAAGTTTAGGCAAGGCACACAATCCGATCCACACGATCCACAAGTCCACAAGAGCATAACCCCCCCTCCCACTAGTGTTTGGATCGAAAATGATCCAGATGGGGACTAGGTACTCCATGGATTGTGGATCGGACCTTCCACAAAACTCCCCCCCGCCCCTCCCATGGATCGGAGCAGACCGTGGATCGGACCCCGACCAAACCCCCCCCCGCCCCCCCAAGTACCTGGCGCGCAAATTCGAAAATCACCAAATCCACTCAAAACCATCGTAAAATCCCATTTTGGCCGCCACATGAGTCTATGTTGACGACACCTTACCATTTTTGACCAAAAAGTGCGAACATAGCATGGCACAAAGAAAGGCACACATTGGCAAAAGAAGCAAAGCTAAAGAAGAAGAAGCACCGCCTGCAGCTTGTGCCCAAAAATCCGGAACATCAAAATCAAGGCTGTAAAAGGAAGATGCATCATGTTCATGAGCATCCGACATGGCGCAATAACAACACGTGCAAAGACACTAAACCGAAGCGTGCAACAAAAAGCCCAACAAAAAAAATAATGCACAACATATCATTGTTTTTGTTTTTCTAACTTCAATTGTCATCACAACAGCACCCTAAATTCAAAAGTACCATGGGTTTGCTGTGTGGTTCATAAATTGAAAGGTGCACTTTTTGATCCGGACCGTGACACTTTCTGATCCGGATCGTGGATCAAACCTTCCCCAGAACTCCCCGCCGCATCCCCCATGGATCGGAGCGGATCATGGATCGGACCCCGACCAAACCCCCCCCGCCCCCAGGTACCTAGTCCCCGATCACCTACCCTATAACCACCCCCCCCCCCCTCTACCACCTCGTCCACGGATCACTGATCCGCAAGGGTCAATACCCCCCCCCCCCTCCGAAGCTTGAGCCATGGATCACGGATCACCTAGCCCCTAACCCCTTGTGATACACGGTTTTTCAGGACCACCAATCTGCGCGGCCGGGCACTACCAGGGGCGGCTGAGAAACATTTCAGGGTTACAAGGTTCCACGGAGTGGCATTCATGGGTACATGACATGCATGCACAGACACAGAAACATGCAAACACAAAAAAGGTAAGCAGACACAAAGTAAAATAATGGGAATTTTGGATAATCTTGATAAAAACGGATGTGGTGTGGCGTGCAAACACAGAACAAAAATGTATTCACAAGGAAAAAAGAAAGAACGAATCGTTCACGTGATGTGAAGTGGTGTTCTACAAAAAAGGTGATCCAAGATGGTGATACAAGGTCCGAAAGTGGTGAAAATGGTAATCCAAAAAAGAAATGGGTGAGCCAAAGTTGTGATACAAAGTGGTGATCTGACAAAAATTGTGATCTCACATGGTGATCCAAAGTGCAAGAGGTCCAAGGCATGAGCAAAATGATCCACAATGATCCGCATATCACTTTTGGATCACCACCCTTGTAACCCTGCCTCCCCCCCTCGCTACCGAACGTTTTGGAGCAAATTGACCCAAATCAACGACCCCACAACCGCCCCCCCGGCTACCTAACGTTTTGGATCAGGCTGCTCCGGATCACTACCCCATAATCCCGCCACCCCACTACCTCATCCACGTTGGAAGGCATCTCCATTACTAGCTACAAGTGGCCAACTCATGTGGAATTGCTTTTCATAAAGAAGGTTTATTCGGTGGATTTGTACTAGGAAGAGCTCATAAACCACAATGCATACATGAGACCCTTGACATTCACCATCACACCATCTCCGTTTCGTGCATACTACGTTGACGGTTGAATAGCCTAGAGAGGGAACGTATTAGGAATACCCATGGAAACTGTATGTGTGGAGGCAGTATCCGTGAAACACCTCATATAGCACACACACCGCCGCTTACTTACACAGGGGTATGATAGCCATCCCCCCCCCCCGAAGCCGGGGTCTCTCCTTGGGGCTCCGGCTTTCCGGCATACGTGAATCACAACACAAATGAAACTTCACCCGCACATACATGGATATTGGCACGTACGTTTGCAAAGAGCTGTTGTTTGACGTCAGCTCTACTTCAGAGTGATGGTGGCAGTCCCAACAGCCTCATTGGGGTCCTGCAATGTGTGCCTTGTATGCCTTTTGCATGGCAGTGAGTGTTGCAACTATTGGGTGGCCCCGGAGCAAACACCCTGTGGTGCCGCTTTCAATGCATGGTTTGCACGTGTGCACCGCCGTCGGAATTAGTGAGGGAAACACTAAGACCAAGGTACCAACCTCATGACCTCGTGTTGAAGAGCACGACAAACTCATAGTTGCCCCATCTCCTTAGTCTCTCAGAAAGAAACATGCAAAGAAACCTTTAATGACTCGAATATTGCATCCCACAAACTTGCCCCAAGACAAATGATGACGAACACTTCCGTTATGTGCAATAGCAGAGTTGCACTAGGTTGATGTGTTGGTGGCTCCGCAAAGCGATCATGGTAACAATAATCCCACCAAGAACCATCGAGGTGCATCACAACCAACCCAAGAAGCATGGCCACTACGGCGGCAAGCACCGCGTGTCGGATCCATTCCTTCCGAAGTGACCTTTGATATTCAGTGGTAACAACATAGGCCATGGAACCCAATGTTCTTTTATTGGACTAATCTCTTTCCTCACATTCCATTCAACTTCCCATTCTCAATTAACATAAGGCAGAAAAACTAGAAACAACATGGAAGGCCTATTTCGACCTTTGTGGTTTATGATCGGCTTTCTCCATGGATTGTGATCGGTTTTCTCCGAGGAGAAGGGCCCTAAAATAACCCTCAGGTACTGTTTGGTGCTCATTCTCTCTCTACCATATTTAATTACCGAAGAGCGTAAGCTTGAGGTTCCGTCCCGAGAAACGCTGCGAATGTCGGACACTTTCAGGTATATATATATATATATATGGTATAGCTTCCGTCTATATCGCGAACAGGAGGTGCGCGCGCGCGTCGTCTGGCATCTGGCGGATTTTGCGATTTCGATTTCTGCCGCCAGAAATCGATCTGAATGCATTGCTGTGTGAAAATTTATACAGATGAGCACCTGTAAAATTATCATGCGCGAAACAGCGCGATTTCTTGATCGGTGGTGCATATCCGCAATTTTGGCATCTTGATGCACAGTGCTCAAGTTTGGATGCCAAAATTGTGAACAAGGTCCAAAACTAGATTCATGCAACTTTCGGGTAATTCGACGTTGAGGTGGTAGGCCAGAGATCTGAATTTTTCGGATTTTAATATATTTCACCCAGTTTAGTCATTTTGTGCGCTTAACATGCTAGCTTAGAGCTCAGCCCGCTTAACATGCTAGCTTGCCATGCCCATGGTCATACACCATGGCTCAAGCATTGAACCCACTACCTTTCCTTTGCACCAAAATGACTTGCAAGGCCTCCTTTTGCCACGTAGGTTGGGAGCACAAACGTTGAAAAGGAAAGCTGTCTCCACTTCACATTGTTGGTGTCATATTGCGGACAACATCCTAACCTAAAGATGTTGTAGACAAGGGTTGGGTGCAAGGGGGCCGAAGGCCCCCTTGCCGAAAAGAGTGAACAACAATAGATAGTAAAATGTAAAATGAGTTTTCCGGGTTACATTGCAACATACCTATTAGTTGACGTATTTTCATTTCAAAAGATTCTTCGACATGTTGTTTGAAATTTGGGTGTGTGTGCCTATTGTTGGAGCAACTATTGTGTGCCCATCTTGGTGCCCATACGTACCTACCTACAATCTGAGCAAAGGTAGCCTTTGGGCAGAGTAATGGGTTTAGCCGGGTACATTGGAGAGTAAATTGGAACATATATGAGTTAGTTTGCGGATTTGGTTTTCACAATTTTCTTTGACATCTCGTTTGACGCTCGAGGTTCCACAGGCCGAAGGCCGTTTGATTACCGAAGAGCGTAAGCTTGAGGTTCCACCCCGAGAAACGCTGCGAATGTCGGACACTTTCAGGTATATATATATATATATATATATGATACAACTTCCGTCTATATCGCGAACAGGAGGTGCGCGCGCGCGTCGTCTGGCATCTGGCGGATTTTGCGATTTCGATTTCTGCCGCCAGAAATCGATCTGAATGCATTGCTGTGTGAAAATTTATACAGATGAGCACCTGTGAAACTATCATGCGCGAAACAGCGCGATTTCTTGATCGGCGGTGCATATCCGCAATTTTGGCATCTTGATGCACAATGCTCAAGTTTGGATGCCAAAATCGTGAACAAGGTCCAAAACTAGATCCATTCAACTTTCGGATTATTCGATGTTGAGGTGGTAGGCCAGAGATCTGAATTTTCGGAATTTTAATATATTTCACCCAGGTTAGTCATTTTGTGCGCTTAACATGCCAGCTTAGAGCTCAGCCCGCTTAACATGCTAGCTTGCCATGCCCATGGTCATACACCATGGCTCAAGCATTGAACCCACTACCTTTCCTTTGCACCAAAATGACTTGCAAAACATCAATGTTGGCCCTTGTGGCCTCCTTTTGCCACGCAGGTTGGGAGCACAAATGTTGAAAAGGAAAGCTATCTCCACTTCACATTGTTGGCGTCATGTTGGCGGACAACATCCCAGCCTAAAGATGTTATAGACAAGGGTTGGGTGCAAGGGGGCCGAAGGCCCCCTTGCCAAAAAGAGTGAACAACAATAGATAGTAAAATGTAAAATGAGTTTTCCGGGTTACATTGGAACATACCTATTAGTTTACGTATTCTCATTTCAAAAGATTCTTTGACATGTTGTTTGAAATTTGGGTGTGTGTGCCTATCGTTGGAGCAACTATCGTGTGCCCATCTTGGTGCCCATACGTACCCACCTACATTCTGAGCCAACGTACCCAGCCTTTGGGCAGAGTAATGGGTTTAGCCGGGTACATTGGAGAGTAAATTGGAACATATATTAGTTAGTTTGCGGATTCGGTTTTCACAATTTTCTTTGACATCCCGTTTGACGCTCGAGGTTCCACAGGCCGAAGGCCGTTTGATATTGCTTCCGTCTATATCGCGAACAGGCGGCGCGCGCGCGCGTCGTCTGGCATCAGGCGGATTTTGCGATTTCGATTTTTGCTGCCAGAAATCGATCAGAATGCATTGCCGTGTGAAAATTTATACAGATGAGCACCTGTGAAATTATCATGCGCGAAACAGCGCGATTTCTTGATCGGCGGTGCATATCCGCAAATTTGGCATCTTGATGCACAGTGCTCAAGTTTGGATGCCAAAATCGTGAACAGGGTCCAAAACTAGATTCCTTCAACTTTCGGGTTATTCGACATTGAGGTGGTAGGCCAGAGATCTAAATTTTTCGGATTTTGATATATTTCACCCAGTTTAGTCATTTTGTGTTCAACATGCCAGAGCTCAGCCCGCTTAACATGCTAGCTTGCCATGCCTATGGTCATACACCATGGCTCAAGCATTGAACCCACTTCCTTTCCTTTGCACCAAAATGACTTGCAAAACATCAATGTTGGCCCTTGTGGCCTCCTTTTGCCACGTAGGTTGGGAGCACAAACGTTGAAAAGGAAAGCTATCTCCACTTCACATTGTTGGTGTCATATTGTGGACAACATCCTAGCCTAAAGATGTGGTAGACAAGGGTTTGGTGCAAGGGGGCCGAAGGCCCCCTTGCCAAAAAGAGTGAACAACAAAAGATAGTAAAATGTAAAATGAGTTTTTCGGGTTACATGGGAACATACCTATTAGTTTACGTATTTTCATTTCAAAAGATTCTTCGACATCTTGTTTGAAATTTGGGTGTGTGTGCCCATCGTTGGAGCAACTATCGTGTTCCCGTCTTGGTGCCCATACGTTCCTACCTACAATCTGAGCAAAGGTACCCAGCCTTTGGGCAGAGTAATGGGTTTAGCCGGGTACATTGGAAAGTAAATTGGAACATATATGAGTTAGTTTGCGGATTTGGTTTTCAAAATTTTCTTTGACATCCCGTTTGACGCTCGAGGTTCCACAGGCCGAAGGCCGTTTGATTACCGAAGAGCGTAAGCTTGAGGTTCCACCCCGAGAAACGCTGCGAACGTCGGACACTTTCAGGTATATACATATATATATATATATATATATATATATATATGTATATGATACAGCTTCCATCTATATCGCGAACAGGCGGGGCGCGCGCGTATCGTCTGGCATCCGGCGGATTTTGCGATTTCGATTTCTGCCACCGGAGATCGATCTGAATGCATTGCTCTCTGCAAATTTATAAAGACGAATACACCTCTGAAAAAATTTTGCGCGAAACAGCGCAATTTACGGATCGGCGGTGCGTATTCTCTAATTGGGCACCTTGCTGCAAAGTGCCCAAGTTTGGATGCCAAAATTGTTAACAAGGTCCAAAGTACATGGATTTAACTTTCGGGTTATTCGATTTTTAGATGGTAGGCCGGCGTTCTGAAATTTTCTGATTTTAACACATTTCGTCATGGTTGGTCCTTTAGCGACGTAGGTTGGGAGCACAAATGTTAAAAAGTTAGGTTGTCTCCACTTCACACCGTTTCCAAGGTGTCCGATTGCGGACAACAAAGATGTTGTAGACCCCTTGCCAAAATGAGGGGGCAACAATAGATAGTAAAATGAGCTTTCCGGGTTACATTGGAACATAGCTATTAGTTTACGGAATTCATCTCATTCATTTCCCGTTTTACGCTTGGCTATGTGTTCCTATCGTTGGGGCAACCGGCTCAACCGGCTTAAGATGCTAACATGGTCATACAGCATGGCTAAAGTATTGAACCAACTACATTTCCGAGTCGATTTGCACCAAAACGAGCTGCAAAACATCAATTTTGCCCCTTGTGACCTCTTTTTGCCACGTAGTTTGGGAGCACGAACGTTGAAAAGGTAAGCTGTCTCCACTTCACAATGTTGCCAAGGTGTCATATTGCGGACGACATCCTAGCCTAAAGATGTTGCAGACAAGGGTTGGGAGCAAGGGGGCAGAAGGCCCCCTTGCCAAAAAGACGTAGCAACAATAGATAGTAAAATGAGTTTTCCGGGTTACATTGGAACATAGCTATTAGTTTACGGATTTTCATTTCAAAAGATTCTTTGACATGCAGTTTCAAATTTGGCTGTGTGTGAGTAAGAAAAAGTGCTTTTCCATTGCTTTGAGGCATACTCTAGTTGTATTAGAGATGCACTGAGCATCCATGCATTTTTATCTTAGTATTGGTCCCACCAAAAGTGGTGATAACACATTTTGACCTATGGAACCAAACACCCAATCAGGATATGGAGTGGACCCCTTAATCCCCTTTCAATGTGAAGCTATTCATCTTTTCCTGAGTTGACTGTGCACTGACATACCTAAGGTAGAGCCTATGAATTAATCTATGTTTTTCCATGAATTCTTAGCTATCCTAGTGGTGTGCACCCTAGGGGGCTGGGCACCTCTTTTTGAGAGGTCCTGGGTTCAGTTCCTGGTCAGCCTAGCTAAGTAGGAAGATCCCATGTGACATGGCAGTGACCTCATCGCCACATGCCCTGCCACCTCAGCACATATGGGACCCAAAACAAAGAGTGCACATCTCCTGAGATGGCACTATGGAGAGAGAGTGACCATGAGGCAGTTTTCTAACTCTTTTCCAAAAACATTTCAGCTATCTTTGTGAATATGCATTCATTTGTGACCTGAGTTGCAGTTTCTGTGAATATCCAATCATCTTTCACTGTTTACACTGCAGCCCTTCATGCTTTGATCCTGAATTCTCTTCTCCTTGCATACTTCTGGCTTGGGTTATCCTGGATTGACTCTATTGACTCTATTTCTGCAAACAAAAGGTTTTCATCATCCAAAACAAGCAGCAGGAAACCCTACGGCAACATCAAGCAGCAGGAGAAGCAAAAACACAGTGCTGAAACCACTATAAACTTTTCTGGTAGCAAGAGGCAGCCTGTCTCTGCGCACCGGCAGCAACCCCGTGCCGTACATCCAGTGCGCCGAGTACGGGCAAATATAAGCAGAAGGGTGAAAGAAGATGCATCCAAGAAAGGAGGACGCCGACGTGAAGACGGCGCCAGCGCCTGAGGCACCGGCAAGGCCGGCACCTGGCGCTGTACCTTTGGCAGAGCCCTTACATGGGCCAGTGGATACGGCTGAGGACTCCCTGGATGGACTCCAGACGGCCTTCGGGGCCCTGTCCGTCGAAGAAGTGGTCTCTCAACCTCAGCCTGTGTAGAGGAAGAGAGAGAACGAGAGCGAGAAGGATGCTGGAGAAGGAGCAGACGAAGGAGAGGAACAAGGGCAAGACCCGACGCATGACCCTACCTTCGAAGGCGCACCAAGCGCTTCTGGCCTCCACGCATCACCCTCTCCCATAACCACCACACTCCCAGCCGCAGCAACATCCACTTCCACAACCAACCCGCCTATGGCAGAGGGCACAGGCTTTACTGGCATGCCTCCCTACCCCGCCTATGGTATGGGCCCACCTACCACTGCGCTCCATGAGGCAACTACTGCCAGTGAGCCGGTGGCTTCCAGCTCTGCGCCGCGATGGTATGCGGCTGACTATCCCCATCCACTACACGCTACTGGAACCTATATGGATGTTCCTGGGTATGCTCCTGGGTATGCACCTGGGTATGCACCCTTGAGTGGGTTGAGGAGAGGTCCAAAGTCTCTTGGAGGCAGGAGTAGAGGATCGGGGAGATCCTCCAACAGGTCCCTGACGCGGTCGGAGATCAACGAGGTGCTCCGAGGAGCCACTTCAAAAATCGTGGGCGACCTCACACAAGAGATCCGTGAGAAGCTGGGGCCCCTGATGATCCCACCCCAAACGTCACCAATCTCGGTGGGAATGTCACCCCACCGAGTACAGGCTAACCACCTGACGGCAGGGTTGACAAATACCCTGGGGAGCCTGAGGAGCAGACCGATGCCGACGCTTGCAGCTATTCCGAGAAGTCCCTTCGTGCCGAGAACGGCCCAGCCGCCCTAGAGCCACGTGACGAACTCGACGAGGGCCGAGCTGGACCCGCTGGGGCTGACAGCCTTAAGGGCTATGGTGGACGTGGAGCCTTATGGCTCCAGTGATCTAGGCGGAGACCCCTCCGATGACGAGCCGCCGTCGATGGATTCTTCTTCGCCCTCAGATGACGATGACCCTGAGGACCCCGAGGACCCCAAGGGTAAGAAGAAGAAGAAGAAGAAGAAGAAGACCCGACGCCCTGAGGGACGCCGAGCTCAGGAGGCGAAGGCTATTGCCACCTCCAAGATAGTGGTCAACCTGCCTGAGTTCACAGGCAAGGACCTCAGCGAGTTCGCTGAGAACTTTGGCCGGTTCCTACGACTGACCGGCCAAACCCACGCGAGTGGGCGAGTGAAGTGCGATCTGCTCCTGCAGTGCTGCAAGACCAAGTACCTGGAGAAGCAGGTCAGGCAGATCGTGACTAACTCCGCCACCTTTGCCGATGTGTTGGTTGCCCTGGAGGGGCAGTACCCGACCTACGAGACCGACCTCTCCATCAGGGTCGAGATCCAGAACCTACCCGTGCTGCCCAACAACCCCAAGCCTGGCAGGGTATCTGAGCTGTTAGCTGATCTGGATCACTGGGCTGGACGACTGACGCCCGGCTCCTACAGCAGCAACGACCTGCTATTCTGGTTGGTGGCCAAGCTCCCCCGAGAGCGATGGGACGAGTGCCGTTTGACGGCTGAGCGCAAGGCTAGATCCCTCCACTACGAGGATCTATGCGTGCTGCTCCTGGAGATGGCGCTGAAGAAGGAGAGCGACCAGCACTTGAACAACTACCGTCCTGGTGGTGGAGGTTCTGGAGGCAAAGGGTACCAAGGGTCCCGACCTGGGCAGGGGACTACCCCCAAACACGCCCACGCCCGCATGATGGAGAACATGCAGGAGCTATTCTGGTGTGATGCCAGGGACGAGCAGGGCCACCTGCAGCACGCCCCTGACTGCGAGCAGCGAGACTGCTTCGTAGTCCAGGGGAAGCAGCAGGAAAAGAACGCCGGCGCCAAAGCGAAGCTGCCGGATCATTACCGGTGCACCATCACGTGTGCATTCTGCGGTAAGCGGAAGCACTACGAGGATGAGTGCTACCATAAGCAACGCCTATCGGCGAAGCTTAAGGGCGAGGATCCTGGCAAAGGCTCAGGCAAAGGTGGAGGCAAGGCCAAAGGCAACGACTCCGGCAAGGGCAAGTCGAAAGGACGTGGTCAAGGGCAAGACAAGGGTCAAGGTGGACGAGGAGGAGGCGCTAACCGCCAGCCCGACAACAAGAACAAGGACAAGAACGGAGGCAACCCCAACCCTAATCCAGGGGGGAACTCCGAGCCCTCTGGAGGGCAGACTGGTCCTACAACACGCTCACAGACGCAGGCCCAGCAAGAACGAGGGGCCAAGCGTGAGCATGAAGGTGGTGACGACGGCAACGCTAAGAAGAGGAGCCGTTTCATGAGGATGGCCCGCAAGTTGCGGAACAAGGGGTTCGAGGTGACCTGTCCCACGGAGTTCTGGCGGGGACGCTCTGGTGGCACCCAAGACCTGGTGTTTTGGGTACGTATCCGACTAGGGGGACGTGAATACCTGGGGGTACTGGATACTGGCGCCACAATATCTATAGTGGCCAAGAAAATTTTACCTTGTGGGAGCCTGAAGAACACCATGACCACCGCCGCTATACGCATGGGGGATGGACATGTGGTGCACAGCTGCGGGGACTGTGAAGTGGAGGTACCTATGGGCTCCAGGACTATCGCCCATCGGTTCTATGTGATGGACACTGATGCCTTCGACTTTGTACTGGGGACTGACTTCTTCGTGCAGCACTCCCAGATACAATCCCTGACGCTGCGAGCGCCCTACCTCCTCTACGTGGACCACGGCAGTGGCAGAGAGTCTGTGCCACTGGAGCAGTCGGAACATACCTCGAGTTACCTGAGGCTATCGAAGGAGGATCCCTCTAACATGATGGCGGCCTCCAAAACTGAGGACTATCAACTATTGGGGGAAGTCCTAGACCAAGGTCTGAAGGAGTTGGGTTACTCTCGAGAAGACCTGAGTGTGGAGTTGTTCGCCAGCGACAAGCAACATGTACTGGACCTTTACTGCAGCAAGGGGAAGAACTGCAGCTACAATTTTTACTGGCCCTCTTTCGGGATGGCCTACGGGAACCCCAGATTCAGTGAACTGGGGAAGGTGCTGACCAAGGTGGCCTTGGAACGTTCCCGTATGTCTCCTGTGTTCCCCCGATTGGGGAGCCCATGGGGGCAACGAGTACTGGCGAAACCTCCTGGACAGGCTGACTATCAGCTCTGTACGTTTGCCTGATGAGACCATCTACGTGCCTCTGGGGCGCAAGACGCCTATTGGGAAACCCGGATGGGTGAGTATGCTTAGCGTGGTGGACGGAGGTCTTACCTCCATTCCCTGGGAGGAACTCGACCAGACTCTGGTCCAGGCTATACAGCGAGAAAGCGAGGGACTCGCCTTGGGTGACTTGAAGGATCGCCTACGACCTCAAGATGCTGTTGAGACTACACCAGGAGGAGATAAGTACGTCGTGACTGACACCAACACCCCCAACTCTCCCTGCCGTGTACCTGTTCCTGATGGAGTCTCTGAGTGTGGACTATCTGAGCTACCCAGCTCTATCCACTCAGAAGACGAAACTGAGCACGACGCCTTCTTCGTGCAGACCTGTGTGGAGGAAGTGGAGAACGCCGAGTACGTCGCCCCACTGAAACCCCTACTCTCCATGAGGGTGGAAGACCCCGTGGAAGAGGAGCTGGACCCTCGATCCAGGCTCAGGGAGTATGTGGATTCCAAGAGGAAGTTGGTGGCGAAAAAGCTATGCTACGCGAAGCCTACCCGCAGCTCATGGCCACTGAAGCAAGGACATATGGGAGACCTATCCCAATGGAAGGAGGACCTCGAACAGAAGATCACCACCTGGCAAAGGGAGGTAGATCTCAGGCTCATGAAGAGCGTGTGGGGCGCCCATGTGAGGACCCCAGAGGAGGACGACCTCTCGGAGGAATGTGTATGTGAACCCCCTCAAGCGTGCCTATGTTGCCATCGTCCATCGGAGATGGTTGAACAAGACCTTCTATATGCCTACCAAGGGCTGAAGGATACTACCACGGGCGAAGAGTCGGTGGAGGACCACCTCCCGACGTCTATTACCCAGGGGGCAAGCAACTTACACTCTGACGAGGACATGGAGGACAAGATCAAGATATTGGACCCGAGGGTACAGAAGCTTATAAGGACCTATCTGGAGGTGTTCGGAGAACTACCCCCTCCAGCCTCATGTGACAAGCTGGTACAGATGGACCTCAAGCTGAAACCCGAGTTCGTGGGTCACAAGATCGGGAGGAGACCCTATCCAGCTCCTAAAGAACAGGCCAACGAGATCGAGCGACAGATACAAGAGTGTATCGACGCTGGCCTAGTCCTGGAGTACAAGGACGGGGACTACCCCCTACACTGCAGCCCCTGTTTCCTGGTGGCTAAACCTGGGTCTACAGCCAAACGGCTGGTAGTGGACTATGGAGAGCTGAACAAGAAGACGCTGAACCACTCAGGGTCCATTCCCAATATGGAGTCTACCCTGGAGAAGATAGCCTCCTGTCGCTACAAGACCAAAATGGACAAGCGAAGCGGATTCTGGCAAGTGGACCTGACGCCCAACGCACAGGAACTACTGGCCTTCATCACCCCTCAGGGGAGGCTGTTCAAGTGGAAGGTCATGCCGTTTGGCGTGGCTAACGCACCCGCTCTATTCCAAGAGCTGATGAACAAGATCTTGTCCATCCTACGAAGGAGACCTAAGGTGCAGGAGCTCATATCCCGTGCTGCCCAGATGGAGGCTCACATCGACGATGTATGCCTCGGGACCAATACCCAGGAGGATCACCTAATCCTCTTGGGTGATTTCTTTGCGGTCTGCCAGGAGAACCACACACGACTCAAGCTGGAGAAGTGTGAGTTCATGCAGGAGACCATGCAGTACTTGGGGTTTGACGCTGGCTATGGGTGGTGGACCCCAGCGGCCTCTAAGGCCAAACCCCTGATGGATGCCAAGGTACGACACGAAGACCCCAAGAAAGGACTTCATGATGTACGCAGTTTCATTGGGGCGTGCAACTTCTATCGCCGCCACATCAAGAACTTCACCTACACCAGCGCCGTTCTGACGGACTTGATCAAGAAGAGTACTACTTGGCGCTGGGGCCCACAAGAGCAACAAGCGTTTGACGAGCTCAAAGACAAGGTAGCCAACGCTAAGTGCTTGGGCGTGCCTAGGGCACAAGGGGAGATTATCCTGGTGACCGACGCCAGCAATGTGGGCGGTGGTGGAACGTTGTTCCAATGGCAAGCACTAGAGAAGGAGGAGTTCGACTCGGCCATTTCCCAATGGGGGACGGAAGGTCTCAACCGAGATGGAACCCTCAAGCACAGCTACCCTGACGACAAGTCAGTCCTAGTACCTCTGGGCCACTGGAACTGGAAGTGGAACCAGGCTAGGGGGAACTACTCCACCTATGAGCAGGAATTGCTCGCGGGTATGCTGGTGCTATCCTCACAAGCACGATTGTTGGGGAGTAACCCTGTGGTCTGGCTATGCGACCAAGAACCCGTCCGCAGTTTCCAGAAGGGTCCCCCACCTGAGAAGGCCAAGCTACGACGCTGGTGGGCCTACCTCAGTCAACTACGGCTGACGGTACACCATATCCAGGGAGTGAAGAACGAATGTGCCGACTACATCAGCCGCAACAACTTCGATGCCCTGATTGGTGCCCGGTCTGAAGCGCTGGCTAAGGAGGCGTTCAGCCGTATGGACGTACACCTGGACCTGAACATGACCATGATACGCCCCCTGGATGGACTCCAACAATCGGAGTACCTGAAAGAGTTCGGGGATATCTACAAGCGCCTGGAGAAACGCCTTGAACCCCTCCTGGTCAACCAAGACCAGTGGAAGAGGGACAAGAGCTACCTATGGCACGAGGACCGTATTGTTGTGCCTAGTGACCGAGTCCCAGCGCTGCTTAAGTGGACCCATGAGTCCAGTGGTCATGTGGGTGCTGACCGTACCCTGAGGCTGTTCAAGTAGCGGTTCCACACTACGTGGACTGACGACCAACTGCGGAAAACCCTCCAGCCTATCGTGGACAAGTGCCCGTGCAGGTCCTGTAAACCCGGGGATATCAGGGACAGAGGTCTCTACTCGACCCTTCCCATCCCTCACTGTGCAAACAGTGTTCTATACGTGGACTACACGGAGATGCCGAAGTTCGGGGGCTATGACTTCGCCCTCCTGGTAACCTGTGGGTTGACCAGGTTTACCAGGGTGTTCCCATGTACCAAGCACATTACCGGAGAGGAGACTATCAAGATACTCCTGGAGGAGTGGTTTTGTGTCTATGGGGCGCCCGAGGAGATCAACTCCGATGAGGACGTGCGAGTACGCTCAGATACTGGCTGGTACAAGAGGGTCCTCAGATCCCTCAATGTCCAGGTGTCTACGGGGATTCCCTACTCTCACACGAGCAACCCCCTATGTGAGCGACAGATCCGTGTCCTGAAGGAGAACGTCAGGATATGGTGCAAAACTGAACGCACCAGAGACTGGGTGAGACTACTCCCCGTCATATCCTTGATGATGAACTCCCAAGAGAGTTCAGCGACTGGCTACTCGCCCCATGAGCTCTTCCTGGGGCGCCCGCCATGGTTCCTACATGCCCCCTATCCAGAGGACACCCATTCTTCTGTGGGTGAATGGGTCCAAGAGCAACAAGCGAAGGTGGACAAGGCCAAGGCTATGCTCCAGAGAGTGAGGGAGCGTCAGTGGAACAAGAAGAACAAGCACCGAGTACCGGCCACCTACCAAGAGGGGGACTGGGTGCTGGTGCACCACAGTCGACTACCCGCCTGGCCACGCTCTACCAGCGATGACCCATACTTCGGGCCGTACAAGATTCTATCTGTGGATGGACACCGTATCACCGTGCGGTGTCCTCCCCGTCTAGGGGGGACCCTGGTGTGCGCTGCTCAACACCTGAAGCGCTACTACGATCCTGAAGACCTCTGTGGGGAGGAGTGGGAGCTGAACGACGAGGAAATCGCCGCTCTGGACCTACAAGGGGCTGCTAGCCCTATGGAGGCTGAAGGTGAACTCCCCGACATGAACGCCGAGGAGATGGCTAAGGAAGGCTTCTACCTGGTGAAGTCTGTCCTACGCCACCGCTATCGCCAGGGTTGGCGCTTCCTCACCCTCTGGGAAGGGTTTGGAGTCGAAGAGGCCACCTGGGAGCCCTTCTCTGCATTTGTTCTACCTGAGGGACGCCTAAAGTCAGTTCTGGTTGACTACTTGTCCCAGAACAACCTTGGTGAGTTGCTGAGGCTCGCTGAGACGCTTGCCTCCAAGACTAAAGCTAGGGACTGAACCTTACCCTTACCTGCCAAAGCGTATGTGTGAGTGTGCTATTCCTAAGGTCCTGAGAGCAAGCCGCAGAAGTGGTGTCCTAATTATACCCAAGTCTGCGCCCTTGCTGAACCCGGAGGGTTGGCTTATTGATGCCACGGGGTACGCCCCGGGTCTCCCCTCCCCTATGCGCTCAATTTCTGTGCTGGCGCAAAACCTTTGGGGAATACCCAGCGTACTAATCCGGGTATTGTTTTCCCTACCTATCTGTCTACTACAGGGAGGGGTGGCCAAAAGCTATGCAGGCATGAAAACGCCGTTTTGCTATGTGGCCAAAACACTGACCTAACCACTGCCACAGCCCACCAACCCTGCTAAAATTGCAGGAAACGGGTGGGACAGTGACACACGCACTACAGGTCCTACACACCCTACAGTGGCACCATCCTGGTGGGCGAGCACTGGGCAACTGGCTCTAGCCCCCACACAGGACTACCACTCCTACACGCACACTCTACTGGGCGTTGCGAAGGCAAAGGTGTCGTGGGTCCTAGCGACCCTCCTGTGAAATGACAAGAGAACACAGCGCTGCTAAGCAACTGTGGCCAAACAGGGGATGCCACAACGCGTTTCCCCTGCTAGGGCTTGGAGGGAAGAGGTGCTCTTGCGTGCACGGCGCAGATATCGATGGAGTCGGACTCCCTGCTCTGCCACAGGCAGAGGGGAGTTACTTGTTTGTGTGATCTGCGCCCTTGTTTAGCAGGGCATAAAAAAATTGCTGCTGCACCAATCACCCTACCTGCCGACCTGTAAAACAAAGGCAAATGAAAGGGCGTTTGCGGCGGAGGAACGAAGCCACACTCCAGGTATCATACCCTTCTCAGTGTGACCTATAATGCACTGTCCGCAAACACGCTGGAGGACCAGCTACCCTTGTCAAGCAAGCAAGCGTTAAGGGACTCCTCAGGTTCTCTTACAGAACGTACCGAGGAGCCCCTGGGTAGCCTAAACAAGGTTTACCGTGCGCACTTCGCGTGGCCTACCCTTTAATGCGTGTGTTCATGCACGAGTATGCACGATCAGCGTGGGCAAACCTGCCCATCTTAACCTCAATCACGACTCCACCAGGGGGTGGCCCCGCCTGGGCGTACTCACCTTACCTACCGCTGGAGAGAGAGAGAGCAAGTGAGGGGCGCACGCGAAGAACGTTGCTATGCACTTGTGTGTATGTCTCATCACCCTGATCTGACCGCTAATCATCTGCAATCTTTCTAATCAATCCCTCTATCGCGTTCTATCTTTGTTAGCGCTGCTACAAGGATCGTCCACGGAGACACGAGACGAGCAATGTGTATGCGGCATACGAGACGAACATACCTGTAGTTTATACCTGATTCATTGAAGTCTTTTCGTTCATTTTCGAATTCTTGAATTTTTGAAGCTTCTATTAGTGTGGGTGGAATCTGTATGTTTATTTATTAATGTGTGTCTCGTCATTTTCAAGACTACGTGATACATACGTTTATGATTCCATTATTTCTCCATTTTCCGGCGCTTCGCTAGGAGCCGCTCCTGCGCGCCGCCATTTTATGCGTATGAATTTCTGGATTTAAAAAATCCAGAGATGACTATAATTTCTATAAAAACGTGCTTCTGATGCACAATTGGATTCTGCTCAGGTGTGTCGTTACAGAAAAATTCTAGGCCGTCATTTGACGGATTTTGGTGTCGCCGCTTCGTTTTTGCGTGGATTCGTCCATAATTCTCCCATTCCTGCCTCTGCAGATACCCACGCGCAGCCTCGCTGAGTAGGCCGTGTTCGGGCCGAAACGCAGGTGCCTGGAGAGACTGAGCAGAACCCAAGACCCCACCAAGGGGCAATTTAATTTTTTCGACACTCCCTTCGCCCTAAGACAGGTCACAGGTCGCCCGCAGGTTTAAGAGAACCCATGCGAGTGTGTATGATGTGTCTTGCGTTGGGTTTGTGTCGACGCTGCGTCTTGGAGGGAGGGATGCATATGCACATGTCTTGGCATGCTCCCATATCAACCCAACCAAGCCACAGGAGCCCCGGCAGCGCCATGAGCGCTGAGTCTTCTGTAGGAAATGATACAATCAGAGCAGCAAAAGGACGCCAGCCATGGTGAGCGACCATTTTTCAGTGTGAGGGAAACTGTAGGTATTTTAAAGTAGATGTGGAAACCAAGGAAAGGCCAAGAAAAATTCCCTTTTTCCTAAAATGCGACAGTGGTGGCCACCACAGCACAAGGGGGGAGTAAGAAAAAGTGCTTTTCCATTGCTTTGAGGCATACTCTAGTTGTATTAGAGATGCACTGAGCATCCATGCATTTTTATCTTATTATTGGTCCCACCAAAAGTGGTGATAACGCATTTTGACCAAACACCCAATCAGGATATGGAGTGGACCCCTTAATCCCCTTTCAATGTGAAGCTATTCATCTTTTCCTGAGTTGACTGTGCACTGACATACCTAAGGTAGAGCCTATGAATTTATCTATGTTTTTCCATGAATTCTTAGCTGTCCTAGTGGTATGCACCCTAGGGGGCTGGGCACCTCTTTTTGAGAGGTCCTGGGTTCAATTCCTGGTCAGCCTAGCTAAGTAGGAAGATCCCATGTGACATGGCAGTGACCTCATCGCCACATGCCCTGCCACCTCAGCACATATGGGACCCAAAACAAAGAGTGCACATCTCCTGAGATGGCACTATGGAGAGAGAGTGACCATGAGGCAGTTTTCTAACTCTTTTCCAAAAACATTTCAGCTATCTTTGTGAATATGCATTCATTTGTGACCTGAGTTGCAGTTTCTGTGAATATCCAATCATCTTTCACTGTTTACACTGCAGCCCTTCATGCTTTGATCCTGAATTCTCTTCTCCTTGCATACTTCTGGCTTGGGTTATCCTGGATTGACTCTATTGACTCTATTTCTGCAAACAAAAGGTTTTCATCATCCAAAACAAGCAGCAGGAAACCCTACAGCAACATCAAGCAGCAGGAGAAGCACAAATACAGTGCTGAAACCACTATAAACCTTTCTGTGTGCCTATCATTGGAACAACGATTGTGTGCCCATGCATCTCGGTGCCCATAGGTACCTACAATCTGAGCCAAGAAACACATCCTTTAGGCAGAGTAATGGATTTAGCCGGGTACATTGGAGGGTACATTCGAACAAATTTGAGACTGTTAGTCTGCGGATTTTGTTTTCAAAGTTTTCAGTGACAACCCGTTTGACGCTCTCGGTTCCACAGGCCGAAGGCCATTTCATTGTGGTTACCGAAGAGCGTAAGCTTGAGGTTCCACCACGAGAAAGGCTGCGAATGTCGTACACTTTCAGGTATATATATATGTATGATATAGCTTCCGTCTATATCGCGAACAGGCGGCGCGCGCGTGTGTGGTCTGGCATCTGGCGGATTTTGCGATTTCGATCTCTGCCACCAGAAATCGACCTGAAAGCATTGTTATGTGGAAATTTATAAAGCTGAGTACAGCTGTCATTATCATGAGCGAAACAGCGCGATTTACGGATCGGTGCTGCGTATCCTCAATTTCGGCAGCTTGCTGCAAAATGCCCAAGTTTGGATGCCAAAATTGTGACCAAGGTCCAAAACTACATTGATTTAACTTTCGTGTTATTTGATTTTGAGGTGGTAGGCGGAAGTTCAGAATTTTTCGGATTTTAATATATTTTGCCTAATTTAGTCATTTGGTTGGCTTAACATTCCCGCTTAGCACGCCCATGCAAGCTTACAGCTTAACCCACTTAACATGCCACCTTAGCATGCCCATTCCAGTTTAACGACATGGCTAAAGCATTGAACCCACTACCTTTCCGGGTCAATTTGCACCAAAATGACTTGCAAAACATCTATGTTGCCCCTTAAGGCCTCTTTTTGCCATGTAGGTTGGGAGCACAAACGTTGAAAAGTTAAGTTGTCTCCACTTCACACCGTTGCCAAGGTGTCCTATTGCGGACAACATCGTAGCTGAAAAATGTTGTAGACACGAAGCGCCAAGGGTTGAGAGCGAGGGGGCCAAAGGCCCCCTTGCCAAAAAGAAGGAGCAAAAATAGATAGTAAAATGGGTATTCCCGGTTACAGTGGAACATATCTATTAGTTTACGGATTTTCATATCAAAAGATTTTTTGACAACCCGTCTTAAGTTTGGCTTTGTGTGCCGATTGTTGGGGCAACTATCGTGTGCCCATCGGTGCCCATAGGTACCTACAATCTGAGCAAAGGTTACCATGCTTTGGGCAGAGTAATCGGCTTACCCGGGTACATTGGAGGGTACCATGGAACAGAAATCAGTTAGTTTGCAGATTTTGTTTTCAAAATTTTCTTTCACAACCTGTTTGACGCTCGAGGTTCCACAGGCCAAAGGCCGTTAGATATGGACATTCGCTGCTCTCTATAGTTGAGATCCTGTTTTATGTCGGCTTTTGCACTCCAGGGTGTGGAGTGCCCGCAGTTGATGGATGTTTGAGCGATGCGCGAGTGCAACATGGACTTCATGTACCCCATGGGCTGCAGCACCCTGAAGGGTAGGTCCGACCTGGGGTTGACCTGGGTGTCTGGAGTTGCCCGGCTTTGCCCGCGACCATGAAGCTGTCCTGACGGCCCGTATGGGTAGATTCCCCACTTCTGTCGGATGGACAGTGGATGGAATGGCCAGCGCTCCTGAAGCCCCGGCTACTCAGGGCTATTTACCTTGATAGGTGCAGAGCGGTGAGCGACGCGCTGAAATTCTGTCATCCCCTCACCTTTGCAATCAAACGAAACCAGAAAAAAAAGCATGCAAAAACAGCAAGCCACACACAAACTATGACATGCAAACCCATTGGATTGGCGCAAAAAACTGAATCGGGGACAGGATGAATGGTTGGGCCCCACACGTGTTTGTTGAATGATCCTGTCTGTGACGAATGCGTTCAAGACATGTAGTCTTTGTCTCACCGCTGAATCACTTTTCGGAAGGAAGGTCCCTGGCAGGTTGGTTCTATCGGGATTGGTGGCAAGCTGTTGGTGCAGCCAGGCAACGGCAGGCGTGCTATGGTGACTTTTCATTTTTCTCTGGCAGCGGTATATTTCAACTGACCCTTCTTTGTATGAGGCAGCATGCCCTGTGGTGTGCAAAAAGGCATGTTGTGGCATGCAGTGCAGTGAATCATCAAGGCACTGCATGTCGAACCGATTTTCCCAATTGCACCACATTGCATTCCACTTTAGAACGTAGCTGCTGGCCCAATTGAGAGCTCTTGCACTGGATGTCCGGGCCCTTGGTCCAATTTCAACGCAAGTGCAAGTTGGTGGTTTGAGATATGGGCTCTGTTAAACGCATTCATGCTGCAGCAGAAGTGGGTCTGACTGCACATTCCTGGCCACCATGGTTTTCATTGAAATGTTTCTTGGCCAGTGAATCTGCCATTCCATCATTTTGGTTAAATAAGTGCAATTTCGTGATGTATTTCTATGCTTTGAAGGTTCAGCAGGAACATTCATGCTCACACAGAACAACAGCGCAATTGATGTCGGATTCTGTTGGTGCTGTCTGTCCTCAGTCTGTTCATGCAGACAATGGTTTTGCAATATGCAAGATGGCCTGTTGCATGCAAAACAGCAGTACCATGGAAAAAAAAAGATTTTGCAAGCACATGCGATGTTGGACCCCAAAGAGAGCAAATTTGACAAATCATCTTCATCAGTCGTTTTACCAGGGACCATTGCCTTTTCTTTTTGAAGTTTTGAAATCTGCATTTATATCGGCAGGCTCAGCAAGCGTTGCCCCACTGCCATTCCATCATTTTGGTTAAATAAGTGCAATTTCGTGATGTATTTCTATGTTTTGAAGGTTCAGTATGGACATTCATGCTCACACAGAACAGCAGCGGGATTGATGTCGGATTTGATTTTCTGCTGCTGCTGTCTGTCGTCAGTCTGTGCATGCAAACAATGGTTTTGCAATATGCAAGATGGCCTGTTGCATGCAAAACAGCAGTACCATGAAAAAAAAAAGCTGTTGCAAGCACATGCGATGTTGGATACCAAAGAGAGCAAATTTGACAAATCATCTTCATCAGTCGTTTTACCAGGGACCATTGCTTTTTTTTTTTGAAGTTTTGAAATCTGCATTAATATGAGCAGGCTCAGCAAGTGTTGCCCCACAGTTACCAGCTTGCAAGGCCTGAGGTGTTTGCGCCGCTCAATGGAACCATGGCGATAGTTGAGAAATCTACATATGTTTTCTTGTTTCCCTTTGTTGCCCACGACAATCCTATCTCGGTGTAATTGCAAAATGCAAAGTCCGAATAATCCTCCAAAGTCGTCCTCCAAAATCCAATAGTCGCCCAAAATGTGGGCTTTTGCAATCCAACGTGTGGAGTGCCCGCAGTTGATGGATGTTTGAGTGATGCGCGAGTACAACATGGACTTCATGTACACCATGGGCTGCAGCACCCTGAAGGGTAGGGTTAGGGTTCGGGTTAGGGTTAGGGTTAGGGTTGGAGTTAGGGTTAGGGTTAGGGTTAGGGTTAGGGTTAGGGTTAGGGCTAGCCAGTGGCATGCGGCTCCTTGAAGAGGACACTAAGCCGGGGGTGGGTTGAGGATAGCAAAATGGAGGTTGGTTACCGTGCAGTACATTTTGAGTACAACGGAGGGATCATATGGGTACGTGTGTCTTTTGCCGTGTTGGAGGGTTTTTTCTTTTGCGTACCATTCATCCCATTCTTACATGTCCAATGCCATCGGGTATTTCATTGATGGGGCATAGACCTTTCTAGGAACCAGGAAATTCTCACGAGAAGCCCATCTGAGTCGCCAAAAAACGATAGTACATTGTTTTCAAATAAAGCGAACATTCCAGCACTCTTTGTTCACATGCCTGTAAAAAGGAAAGCCACTCTACAATCAGCAATGACAAGCCTTCAGTGTCGACATTCCCCTTGACAGGGTGAACCTATGAGATTTCGCAAGCGTAATTCTGTCGCACGGTTTTTTCCTTTTTTTCTGCAGTAACTTGGAAAAATGTTCTTTCTCTTTTTGGTTTTTGCTGATGTCGTCGTGGCCGAAGCCGATGCATTGAGGGCACAAAAACTTCAAGGGACCTATGAGGTATGAGGTGGTGTCATCACTCGGTGCGTTAACGCAAAGTTTTTTTGTGACAACGCATTCCAAAAAACACACCCAAGTAGGTCCAACCAACACCATCAAAAACCACGGATATAACCACGTGTAAACATAGCACATTTGTTCCATGCAATATGTGATCCTACGCACAATCGCACCACATCAATTGTGTTGTAGATCTCGGCGGTGAGTGCATCGGCTGCCCGATTATCAGGCCTTCCGAACTGGTGTGATCCGAATGCCTATCAAGATCATCCGGCATACGGGGATTATTTATTCATTTTACCACTATTGTTGGATTGCCTCCAGCCTGAAAACGATTTCCATGTGACGAATGCATAACAGTTTCATGCAACAACCGCCCTTATTTGTTTGTCACGGGTTGAAATATATGCCCCACAGATCTACACCTCAATGAGCCATTCCTGATCAAAAGAAAAGAAATGCAGCACATTGACCAGCAATATATCCCGTGCCATGGTGTTGCACCATTGTACCGTGATTTCCTCTATTCGGTTTAGTGTCTCTTTGTAAGTGGCAGTGATTCACGGCCTCTCAGCTTGGCTGCAGGCGGTTAGAATCGGCTGTGATGAATAGGATTCGCGACAGCGCTCACGCCTCAGATCGTCGCATGCGAATTTCTGTGTGATAAATTAACAACGCTTCAATTCAGTACGCTCTGATGATCAACGAGTGTAGCAATCAGATTGCATAATTATTTCATCATGAACTGTATTGAAGGTCGTTTCACTGTCACATTTCAGGGTCCTGTTTCGCGATGCAACAATGACAATGAATGGTTATTCGTGGTCTTGATGTTGTGATCCTGCTGTGGACAACGTAGAGGTCTGTGATTTTGTAGTTGGCATAAATCCGGTGTGAAAACAAGGTTTCGCATATCAAGGAGTAAAACTACAAGTGGGTTTTGCACGATCGGATTGACAAGTAATCCACGGCCTCACAAATGTCTAACATGGTAGCGGTTCGTGGTCAACAACAAGCCATTGCTTATCAAGCGCCGGCCTTTGCGTGTGGGCCGTTGATTCTGTTGACTTCCCTTGAATCTAATGGGAACATTGGAGAAAACCATGAAGTTCGGCGCATGGATATTGATTTCGAAACATGCAAGGTTCGGGTTGAAAGAGAACGTTGGTTTGACTCTCAAGGCAATCCTCATGAGTGGCTCTCATTCATAAGCGAACCCATCGCCCATATGGAGTCCATTATTGATGAGTTCCGACGCCAAAATGAAGTAAACTCCATTTTCCACAAACACGTTGATTTGCATTCTCAACACCTTGAAGGAGTGGTTCGTGCCTTGCATGTCGCGTCGCAAAACGATAATTGCTTACATTCGGAGATTGCTAAAGTTCGTGGTGAGATCGTTGATTGGGACAAGCGATTGAATGAATTTCTTAATCAATTAACAAAGAATGTCCAACACATTGGCGCGGAAAATGCGAGTTTGAAGACTACCATTGAAGGTGACACATCACTTCGTGATCGCCAAATGAGTTGGTTGTCAAGGGCGCTAAAATCTTTGGTGGGTGAAGGATTTCATGTGCCACCATCGCCTTTGAAGGAGATATCTTTGTTGGATCGTGTTTCGCAACGCATCGATCGATGGGAAGAGGAAGTTGGGCGTTTGGAAGTATCGAACTCTCAAGCTACCGCCGCCGCGTCCATGATGGAGGAAGCGTGTAAATTATGTGGCAAGGATGTTGCTAATCTTTGGGGTGATGTTAACAAAAGGGACGTTGCGCTTCGTGAGTTCGTTGAGAATGAAATTTTCAAGGTTCAACATCATTATGAGGCAAAAATTCGGTTGATGAGTCATGAGCATTCGGAGAGTGTCGCAAGTATGCGGGCGGCTCATCTTGGAGCCATTGAGAAAGTGGAGAAAGCGTGTCACGGGAAAATTGAGACTTGTGAAAAAAAGTTTCAGGAGCAAGTTAATCACCTGACTCATTTAATTTCCGCGCTTTCCGATTCTTCCTCTTCTTCCCATGTCTCGTCCTGCGATAGTTTTTGTGACTCGCGATGTTCATGCATGGTAGAATTTCGTAAAGCCCAATCCAATATTGAAACACGACTCACCAGTTTTGACTTGGTCAATGCAACTCTAGGTCAAGAGTTCGCCGAGTGCTCGTCTTCGATGCGAGCCAATGAGACCTCTCTTCGCTCTTTGCTTCAGGGACTTGCATCCAAGGAGCAACACGCCGGGAATTTTGAATTTACAACAAGAATTGGGGCCTTCGGGGACACATCAGGAGGTAGTGGGCAATGTGGGGATGATTGCCCACTGTCTTGCTCGTGTCGAACCGATATTAGAGAGGTGCGAAATGACTTGGAGGCTAGTAAAGGCACTCACAAAGACACATTTCGGCAGTTGCACACGTCGATTCGCGAGTTACGTGATGAACTCGTGGGATTGAGTCGTGAGCAAACTATTAAACATGAGCCCATTAATTCTGCGTCGCTTTCTTTCATTGCAGCGCTCACTCTCGACGTCTCCAAACTTCAACGAAGGGTGGCAGCGGTCCGCCTCGCCATTGAGGGATGGGAACATGACGGAGTGGATGAGGCAAAGGAGTACAGCGACGATGAATCATTTCAGGTAGGCTCTTCCGGGCGCTCCGGGGGGCATGCCAATCGTAGAACCAGGTCGGTTGAATCAATGTCGTCGGCTTTTTATGGACGGGGACGAGATAATGCCTCCAAGCGTTCCACTTCCGCCCCGTGTGCAGCGAAAAAAAATATCCTTGGCGTTGTTGGTGATAATTTTTATTGGGGTGACGGTGAACGATACACCCCTTCTATTTTTTCCCGCCCACACATGCTTCATCGTAACATCACACAAGGCAAGTTACCCACACTGAATGTGCCAAAGCCATCGGTGAGTGGAATTTGCCAGGAGGTGAGGAGTAGTGAGCAAACAATGTTGGGGACAATGTTTTCCTATGGCGCTCGCTCTTCTGCTGGGAATGACCAAGACGAACTGGATGATGAACATGGTGAATTTGGTGACGAGTATCAAGGATTTTTTTCGGGAGACAAAAATGTATCCTTTGGAGGTGACATGGTTTTTGAAAAATTGGAGTCATTTCACGAAACAAAAGATCTCGGGGAGCCCGACGCAGGACCCGAAGGAATTCAGCGGCAAGTTCGCCGCTTATTTCGCTCACGGGATCATCCAAGCCCGATTTGGAAGCTTTGGACGACGACACCAGGAAAGAGGTCCAGAAGATGTTAAAGTGTCCAAAATGGAACGGAGACTATAAACAGTGGCTCGCTTTCGAGTTACTCTGGAGGCGGTTTCATGAGCATTGGTCTAGGAGATGTGGAGCCGACCTCATGGCGAAAATTCTTATTACCGCTCTCCCGGAGGCCAAACGGGCACTCTATACGGAGCTTCACATGACCATGGGATGGACCCACGAACAAATTTGGTTGGATCTGGCGGGGCGGGGCCGGGGCCTACAAAGCCGACGTTCATTGCGGCGGGTATGGACAGCCTCGCAGCCTCCGCCTGGAAAATCGTTGGAGAAATATGGAACATGGGTGCTGAAATGGAGTCTTTTGCTCCGAAAGGCCATGCCGGTTGCAGCCGATAGGGCAAAGGAAGTTTTTATGGATGCCTTGGTGCGACACGGCGAATATGGTGAGGAGTTGAATGAAGTGTATAGATGGAAACGGATCCATGGGCAGGAATTGACGGTGGAAGGGGTCCATGAGATCCTAGTGTATGAGATTGGGTGGCGCGAAGACCGCGATTGGGCTCAGCATGAGGATGCGGCCGAGGTCAGGAGAATGCACGGTGGTGGAGGCCGGCAAGACCAAGGCAAGGGCCGGGGTAAAGGCCGTCCTTGAAGACGTGGCCAGGATGGCCGCGACCAGCACCAAGGTGGCCGTGGTCGAGGTGGAAAGGATGGGCAGCAACAGAGTGGACAGAGACAGGGTAAAGGCCAGGAACGACACTGCACAAATTGTGGAAAAGATGGGCACACTGCTAGATTTTGTTGGCAGAAAGGTGCCAAAGGAAAAGGTAACAGTGGAAAGGGCCGCCCGACACTGCAGCAAGCGGACGCCGAAAATTAACGTCGCTTCCGGGAAAAACTCTGTCTGCACTGTGCCTCGCCTGATCATTGGGCCAGGGATTGTCCCCAGAATGGCCCCCGCCAGCAGCAGGGTAAAGGACGTGGCCAGGGAAAGGGCCAGCACCGCCAAGTGGGCGCTGAGACGTCAGGGGTGCAGCCCAGCGACCGGGACGCGGGGAAAAGCCAGAAAGGCAAGGGGACTGAGGAACAGGGCAATCCAGCCAAATTGCCTGCGCAACCAGGACCCTCAGGCCCTTTGGCTAAGCCAGCTGCTGGACGAGAGACTCAAGGCTAAAGCTGTCGGAGCTTAGCGAAAAAAAACGGAGACAGGAATGCCTGAGTGATACAACCACTGTTAACGCGGCCACTGCCCCACTGACCACTGTCAACGAGGGACAGACCCCGACCACCACTGTGGGGTGTGGCGTGCAGTCACATGATGGCGTCCTGAATTCGGCTCTGGAGGCCGCTGCTTCTGTAAATCAGCCCCCAGAGTCTCTTCCCTAGTGACCCCTTTTGCACACCATGGTGCCATGTCCTATGTTCAACCGGTGTTCAACTGACTTCACCTGGGCCCTTGAACCACCCCTGAACAGCGGTTGAACACCCCCACCGCGCGTAGTGCAATTTTACCAAAAATTAAACTTTTGACGTATCACCATGCCATTCCAAACCATCCATGACGATGTACCATGCTTTTAACAACATACTAATGCCCAATGCACTATTCCATGCCATACCCCTCACATTGCCACTCCCTTTCTATCATGTCCAAGAGTAGCGTCAACGCCGCCTTGGTGTTCAACCATGCGGTTGCACACCCCACTTGACACATTCCCCTAAGCTTTGACCTTCATTGTGGTCCTTTGGCTTCCATTCTATCGTGGATGGTGTTCAGAGGTTTTTGCAGTGTGCACCTGCCTTATCCAAATCAATTATAACCACAAAACCATGGATTTTCTGCTACTTTCATATTGCCGCCCATACGCGTTCGGCCATGTTCAACTGCGTGTTCAACCGCGCGGTTGAACACGGTTGAACACGGTTGAACACGGTTGAACACACACTGGAGCGCGTTGGGAGAAATGCCGCACGCAATCGCAATCACACAACAATGGCACCAACAATTCACGTCAAATTGGATGAACAATCCCAGTGCCTGTCACCATGGGAACCCCAGGTCCAGGACTTCAGTGCGCATCGGAGCGGGAAGGCGGTGCCACGCGATAGATGTATACGCCACGATGGCATACCTTTCACCCTCCCATCGCTCCGGCCCATGCGTACGCCACGCATTGAAAATCACCCCCTTTCGTGCATCCACAACAACCCCTTGCACAATTTGACGCCCACATTGCATCCATGCTTGACGCTGCGCCCCCCCCTCCCCCCCACCACCCATCCACGCCGTAGTAAAGAAACCACCACCACGGAAATCACCCACCGCCACCACCCCACTCAACGCGGAGTCATCCCTTGGATGTTTGTGTACATCCATGGGTGCACATCCGTTGCCCCACACGATGGAAATTGCGGTGTAACTGAGGGACGGTAAACAAACCGTGAGGAAATTATTTACAAGGCGCACAACATGTGCATCATCATGTGTCCTCTTAGACATGCCCACGTGTGTAAACGTCGGAAACTTCCTTGTTGCTCCCCATAGGATCCGGCGGTACTCTCCTCCATGTTTCTTCTTGTGGAGCCATCCCATTGCACAAAGGTGAAATTAAATATTCTTCAATTCAATGCGTCATGTATATAGTAAAAAGCGAGCAGGTGGCAACTACTACACACCATGTGCATTCCCTTTACCGCCACGTGTTGGCCACCACGTGCCGGCTCCAGTTTTCATGTATGTGGTCACCACACCGCCACCTGCCCATTGGTAGTAGGTTCCAGGTTTTAACTGGGTTTTAGGGAACAGCTCAAAACCAAAATTGTGGGACAGGCTACATTTACCAATTAACCACTGTTGAACGCGTGATCGCGCGAGCACGCGCCACCGATTGGCGCGATAGGCCAGTTGAACTGTTCAACCGCGTTCAACCGAGTTCAACTGGGGGGTTGAACAGCAACATGCTGTTCAACTGGGTTCAACCGCTGTTCAACCGCTACGCTCAAAGGTGTGCAAAAGGGGTCACTAGGGTTGTGTTGCCTATGCTGGAGGTCTGCATCCGGTCAGGTGTAATGCGTCCTGCCGCTGTACGACGCTATTCACTGACCTGTGGCATGACCAGAAAAAAAGTATGCAGATTTAGGCGCAAGCCGGCGCTCAATCAGGTCGATGGTGCCACGGAGTTGGTAGTGTCTGGAGTTGTTGATGGGGTGCAATACACAGTATGGATCGACCCCGGTTCCCAGGTGTTCGCGCTGGCACCTAGTTCATTTTTTGAGAATAAAATGTTGACCCTCGCTGCCCGACCACTGCAGATCACAGTGGCAGATGGCAGTCGTATCGCTGGTGGTACACATGGTGCCACAGTGTCCATAGCGCTGCCTGTGGAGCATCACGGGCGCATGATTGAGATTCTTTGTGAGGATGTGCTTGTTTACAAGGCCGATGTAGTCGAACATGTCATTTTAGGTTATCCTTTTTGCAAGTCGTATGGTGTGACGATTGATCCAGTCCGCGACTGTCTGATGGATATTTCTCCATCAGTTTCTGTGTTCCAGATGAGTCACGAGGCGTCTGATTTGAGGGCTCCGCTTGGAGAGCCCCAGCAGGACTCGGCGATCAGCGGGGACAGCCAGGCAGGGATAACAGTGGCCATGTGTCGGCACTGTTCTGAACTTTATTCATGGTCTGGGGAGGTTGGGCGTTGCTGCCAGAAACATCTGGTGCCTACAGCACCTGATAGGGATGAGCAGATCTCGCAGTGCTGTGCCACTGAGGAACTGCGACCAGTCTTATCTTCGTTGGCGCTTTTGACCCTACCTCACACGCATCTTGTCCCAGCCATCACAGCTGCCACGGTTGCTTCTGTCACTGCTGCTTGTATCTCTTGTTTTCCTTCCACAGGACGCCCGCATCAACATGAACGACAGCCTTTAAGTCTGGATCGCCAGGACACGGGAGATCCGGAGACAAGGACGTCGTGCAAGCATTTTCGCAGGTTTTGTACGTGTGCAAGTGACTGTTTTTGTGTCAGACAGTGCATGAGTGAGGGGTTGCGCCCACCTGCAGCCCTCGTTTTGAATGACGGGTCAGAGCCTCCGGAATGCCCATGTACCATAGATGTTGGGTCTGACTCAAATTCTGAGGCTTATGGCACAGATGAGCTCCACTCTGACGTGGAGGACGTGCCTGATGCTCAGTCTGTATATACAGCTCCAGCCCCCGATTCTTTTGCGGGTGATTTTCCGCTCCGTCGGGACTACAGGGGCCCAGGCACAGTTTCGGGAGGGAGGGCCCACAGACGCACCCACCGGCCCCAGCTTCGTGTCGTCATTGCAAATGTGAAGTGGATGAAGTGTGCCCCATGTGTTTGCCGGGAGATATCCCCCGGGACGATTTGGCGGATGACGAACAGGAGGGGGACCCACTGAAGATGGCCCAGATCGGATCCACACCAGTCGCATCACGACGGGTGCGGGCCCAATACTCAAAGTTTTTTCGGAAAATGGCACTTCCGACCTCTAGTAAATGCCGCCAGGCTGTGCGCAGGAAGATGAGACGATCCACTAAATTTTTGTACTCACAGGGCAATCACATTCTTTTATCGTCAGTACGAGACATGATACTGAAATGGGCTGGGCTGAAGGGTGATCAGTTCGTTGATGTTTTTGCTTCCAAGCAGGCACACTTGTTTCCGGAGTATTGGGATAAAGGGGAGAATGGGCTGTCCCATAATTGGGGTTTGTCGGACTCCAAAGGGCGACCAATGCAGAAATTTTTATGGTTGCATCCGCCACACCACTTGCTGCAAGACACTGTCACCAAAATCGTGCTTGACCAGGGTAGAGGAATCCTGTTGGTGCCAGTACGTAAGCAGTGTCCATGGTTTTGGACGTTGGGTGAGGTGGCGCTGGATTGGTGGGACCTCGACCCATCAGTGCCCCTATATAGGAACACTGATGGGCTCGTTCTGCAGCAATCGCCCCACTGGACGACCAGGGTTGTGCTGTTTGACGCGCAGGGCATGGATCTGCGTCAGCCCCCTGAGGGTAAGGAATGGGGGTGTACAGATGAGTCTGCCGCGGCAGAGACGGATGGCTGCCACCAGATGTGTTCTGGGTGTTGTGTCTGCCATTCCAGTCACCGCGCATTGTCCCCGCCTTTGTCCATGAGGGAAGCACGGTTGCGTGTATTGCGGCAGAACACTGCTGCGCATGACCTGCTTTCAGAACGCAGCCTGCGTGCTGTTGTTGAGGGCGATCGCAGTGATCCCCGTTGTGTGCCGTATCGGAAGATGTTGGAGAAGGAATTTTCGACTGTTTTTGAATTTGCGAAAAATATCCTAACGGATGTGGACCATTCTAAGCGTGTCAGGCTGGCATCGCGCGAATAAAATTAAAACAAGGAGCCGTACCTCAAAGGGTCGGCCCTTATAGAACTGTGGGAGTCCGAGATGCCGCTTTTCGGGAATTGATTTCAAAAATTTTTGAGCGCGGCATGCTCGAAAAATCATTTTCGAGCTGGGCAGCAAGGGCCTTTTGTGTGCCCAAGCCGGGAGGTAAATGGCGGTTAGTCATCGACTACCGCTACCTCAATTCGCAAATTGCGGATGAGGCTTTCCCGCTTCGGGTCATTGAAGACCTTTTTTTGGAGCAGTCCGGAAACGCCATTTGGTCCATCTTCGATTTGGAAGATGGGTTTCACCAAATGGTTTCGGAGCCTGAATCCAGGCCCCTCACGGCGTTTGTGACGCCGTGGGGTCTTTTTCAGTGGACTGTGCGGCCCATGGGGCTGAAAACGGCCCCACAGGCCTATCAGAGAATGGTCCAGCTCTGTTTGGAGAAAACGGGGGTAAAACCCTATATTGATGATGTGCTGAGGGGTACACCAGACACAGAGGACAACCCAGATCTGGACGCCCCAGTGACTGATGGTTGTATTCGTCAGCACTATGAAGATTTGTGTAGTATCTTAACATGTTTGCAAGATTGGCAGTTGTCCATCAAACCGTCAAAGGTTTTTCTGTTTCTGCGACGGGTGCGTCTTTGTGGACAGATTTTAGAGCGAGGAAGGAGATCAGCAGATCCTGAGAAGGTCGCTGCAGTCTCCAGGTGGGATTGGCGGGACATCCGGACCCCAACCCACCTGAAAGCATTTTTGGGGTTAGCACAGTGGTATGCATTTTACATTGATAAATTTGCAGACCACACAGCGCCGCTGACGGATGCCCTCCGGGGTCTGGATTTGACGAAAAAGGGGAAATTGAAGTCGACACACCCACCCCTGAGCGCATCCAAACGCAAAGCTGTTTTTCAGCAGTTTCCCAATGTCGCAGAAGCAGAAAAGGAAATCTGTCGCTTGGAGAACAGGATTCACTGGACGCCGGATATGATCTGGCATTTTATACAGCTGAAAGAAAAATTATTAAATCCCGTGCAGCTGTAGATTCCAGATACTCAGAGGCAGTTCTGGATTCGTACCGATGCCAGTGACTTTGCGGTCGGTGGTGTGCTGGAGCAACACCGCTGCAAATGTCCTGAGCCTGATGATCCTACCCAGGGTTGCGGATGTCCTTTGTTTCCTGTGGCGTTTTTTTCGAGGAAGTTGCAGGGTGATAAGTCCCATGGCCAACGTGCCTGGCCAGTGAGGGACAAGGAAACACATGCAATTGTTGCAACACTTCACAAATTTTACGCGTGGCTACAGCAGTCTAGACTTTTTTTGAAGTCGGGGTGGGTCGCAACAGATCACCACAGCCTGGAGTATATGACGAAGGAGGACTTCGTCATGGTGTCTGGTCCAGTCGGCAGACGGGGCCGCTGGCACCAGTTTCTGTCACAGTTTTTGTTAGATGAAGTGTATATGCCCGGGCAGAATCAGGAAATTCCTGACACCCTCTCACGCTGGTCTTACCCAGCGTATTTGTATAGTCCTGAAACTAACATACACGGTACCGAGGAGGATGCTGAAGGCGTAGCGGCAGATGAGAGGGAGCAGCGAGCCCATGCCGATCAGCTCCTGGAGAGGGCTGATGGTCAGCGGGAGACACAGGTTTTACGTAACTTTGTGGCATGGCATTCCTCCTTGCTCGCATCAGGAGTCACGCCGTCGAATCAGGAAGTGGGTTGCGTGGACGTGTTCCAGGATGATGCTGAGTTTTCTGAGCTTGCTGAGCAGGGGTATGCGGAGTGTGCTGCGTATTGCAGTCAGGTCAGATATTTTTTTTCTGTTGAAGGCCTGCCACGCAAGGCCCGCCGAAAGGCGCAACGCATCCCGATTACGCAGGGACGCAGCCAGAATTGGTCTGCTCGTGCCCTGGGGGCTGCACTGCAGTGTGCGCCTGCGGCCTGCATTCCTGATTGTGACTCTGATGAGCCATGCGCAACGGTCCGCGCGGGGAGAGTAGTTCCCCCTGAGGTTTCCATTTTGCATGACGACTGGACTGTGTTTTATGAGCAGGATCCTCATCTCATGGGAGCCCTGGCCTCTTTCCGGCAGGAACAGGCGTCTCTTCGTGCCCCAGGTTATGCGTTTTAGAGTCCTAGGCCTGATTGTTCACGTCTGCGCTACCGTGGCAAACATGAGGTGCCACAGGCCATCAGTCAGAAAGTTGTTCAGGCCTGCCACACGTATGTCCATGGCGGGGTAGACAAGACATTTCTACTCTGTGACAGAAAATTTTATTTCCCTGATACAGATTTGCGCCAGTTGGTCCGGCAGGTCTGTGGCGCATGCCAGGTGTGTCAGCAGACTAAGCCCCAAACTTGGAAGCAACATGGGGAGCCCGCGTTTTACCCCGTTTCTGATGACCCTTTCACTAGTTTAGCCATAGATTTTGTGAGTCTCCCGAAAACTGTCGTCCCGCTTAACTGCCACTGTAGTTTTGGACTTCCGGGGTCAGACAACACACGGGCGTGTGCTGTCTTGGGAGGGGGATGTAAGTGGCAGTGATTCGCGGCCCCTCAGCTTGGCTGCAGGCGGTTAGAATCGGCTGTGATGAATAGGATTCGCGACAGCGCTCACGCCTCAGATCGTCGCATGCGAATTTCTGTGTGCTAAATTAACAACGCTTCAATTCAGTACGCTCTGATGATCAACGAGTGTAGCAATCAGATTGCATAATTATTTCATCATGAACTGTATTGAAGGTCGTTTCAGTGTCACATTTCAGGGTCCTGTTTCACGATGCAACAATGACAATGAATGGTTATTCGTGGTCTTGATGTTGTGATCCTGCTGTGGACAACGTAGAGGTCTGTGATCTTGTAGTTGGCATAAATCCGGTGTGAAAACAAGGTTTCGCATATCAAGGAGTAAAACTACAAGTGGGTTTTGCACGATCGGATTGACAAGTAATCCACGGCCTCACAAATGTCTAACACTCTTCAAACAATGTCAACATGTCGCTCATTAAGCAACATTTGCTACGACGCGATTCAAATAATACTGTGTTTCCTTTCACCTCTATAGGCACTAATGCTGTGTTTTTGGCATCGTTTCTTTTCCAATGCAAATTTGCGTGCCCTTTGCTACCATAGGTTCACAATAAATATCTTCAATTGTTTGTCACGACGAATGCTGTTTCCACTGCAATTTTTGGAGTTTTATCATACCCGCAAATACTCGAGAATGCAATTTCGCCATCCATGTTTCTGGGATTGGTGGTGTCCATGGCACTTAGTGAACCCATGTGTCGATGCAAAAAATTAATGGTTCCTGTTTATTTTACCATAGAAATGAAACCCCGTTGGTTGCGCCGCATAAACTTATTCCATAACACGTTTTATATTTGTAGTCGTGCATCAGTAGAGGGCATGTTTTCTCCTGAGGATGATATCGTTGTTGTGGTGACAAAGCAAACGTCCTGCGACAATGCCGTATCCCGTTTACCACTTGAAGCATTTGACCGTGGTTGTCGTAGCCGTCGCATTGTGTAGATTTTGCCAATGAGTGTCTTCAAAGACTCGGACTCTCGTCTATTTGAGAAGCTGCGTGCAATCTTATATACAACGAATGACAACATGCATTTGTAATTGACACGCCATCGTGTCACTATCTGCCCATTTTGCGTGCATCTTTGGCTGCAATGCCGGTTTGTCTACTCTATTTGGATAATGTGTCTACTTCACAACACCATGGGCCTTTGTTGGCATTTTTCTGGGACCTCAAGTATTGCTCACATCACATGGGAAAGCACAAATGTGAAGGGGGTGCAATAATATCAAATGCAGCACAGTGCGGCCTTGGATGGTCGAGTGTGGCTTCGGCCCAACTCCGATTTCCATGAGCGGCCCAGCCTGGAAATTGGGGATCCTTCCGCCAAGGTGGGTTGTCATGTGCCGTTTGACCGGGGTTGCCCTTCGTGGGTAAGAGCCGAACCGCTTGGAGGGTTGGGAAATCTCGTGTTTGGTGGTAGGGGTGAACGCGAGAAGGAAACCTCCTATAAGACGGGCATGACGCGCAACAAGCATGTAAAGCAAAAATCGCCTGCAATAGCACAAAAGCAATCCACAATATTGCGCAGCCTTATGCCGAAAAAAGAAAATCATTGGACTACGTTACCGGCCCCAACAAAGTGATCATCACCATTCAACGCCATGTTTTGGCATTGCAGTGTGGTGTTGCGTACGTACAGCGCACGTTTTACGGTTGGGGTTACACGCGTTGCGTGTCGGGTCCAAGATAAGTCAAAAAAGGCTTGTTTAAACTTCAGATTTCCCGTAAAGCAAAAAACAAAAAGCAAAAATGATGAATTCTAGGCTTCAAAGGTTTGGTAGCCAAAAAGCAAAAAATGATGAATTCTAGGCGTCAAAGGTTTGGTAGCCATTAAAACGTGCCCATCAGATGTGCGGGTGGCATTGACATGAAAAGGCGGCGCAAGATCTTTCCAGTTCGTTTGCCCCGATACTATAAGTTGGTTGACACCACTGCTCGCAAGACATCCTAAGAATCACGCGTGCTGCATGATTGATGTTGCAATGAACGAACCAGGCTGCACCACGTCTGCTAAATGTAGAGTCATTGTTGTTGTTGACATGTTGGCTTCCAATATTGCGATCGAAATCGATAGTGTAGCCGCTGCCAAAGCATACTGGATCAAGCAAACCTGCAAGTGTGGCAACAAGTTTGAGGTGCGATATTGCTAGAGCAAAGCAAACTACGGATGTTTGATGCGCTGATGTCCGGAAAAACTGGACAAGTGCTTCAAATCTTGGGCAATCATTCACCCAAGTTGCAAAGGGGCAGATGGTCAGCCACGTGTGTGACTGCGGAGAGGTGCCAGAAGTACACTCGTGCACGAACACGAAGAATGCTGGTCGTTCATTCTACTCGTGCAAAGCGTGCGACTTCTTTCCTTGGGTGGATCCCAGCATGACATTGACCCCGTTGGAAACTTGCTCTGGGTCTCTGAAAAGAAAAGAACCAGATGCCGTTCAGAAAAGCTCGGGCAAAAGCGCAGAAAGTTTGCCTGCCACAGTCCAAGAGGATTCGGATAAAAGGCAGCGGGCAGAAACGAGCAAATGGACATACACCGTGCAAGGCCAACCAACACCCATCAATGTTGAAAAGGCGTTCTGCACTGCGAAGATGGCGGCCGTACTGGATAAGAAGGTGATAGACAAGTTACGGGTGGGTTTGAAAGAGTTGCTTAATCAAGCCAAGCCTGAAGACCGCATTAAAGTTGCACGCCGCTTCTATTACAATTCGGCAACGGAGCATAAGATCGACGATGATGTGTCTGATGGCGATTGCGAGGCTTTTTTGGCCTTTTTGGAAGAAAAGCCAAGTCCTTCCACTTCATACGTGGTTGTCAACCTTCCTCCTCCGAGATCTCGGTGGCAACCGTGAAGTCGTACATTGAGCTCGCAACGGTCATTGGCACCGACCCAAAACCGTACTACATGGCCGTAGACGCCCAAGCGGGGGCCAAGGTCATGTTCGAAATCCATTGGACACACTGAACGCTAATGCCAAAGTTCCTAATGCCAAGGCGGCCGCACCGCTGAAACCCATGATTTTCCCTGTGGTCCTTACACCGCAAGATGTGCAGCCCATTTTGAAGGTTGTTGGCAAAATCATGTACGTAGGCGACACCACATGGTTGTACTTTCACGATGGGGCAACGTAGATCGATGTGTTGCGTGGCTGTCAGGTTGTGGGCAATACACCATGATAAGAACCATACTAAAGGTTGTCAACCGGCAAAGGGGCCTGAATTGAACTTCGCTGCACCCTTGCCATTGCAACTCGACCGACATTGCCGTGTTGCACCCCGCGGTGCACCCTTGAAGGGCATGTTGTTGTTGTGTGGCCTAATCTATTGGAGCATCTAGGACTCATTTAGGCAAATGCTGGTTAGTTGCACCGGGATTTTCTACGTCCACGCAGGTTGGCGGTGCTGGTGCAACCTATCACCACACCGAAAGAAAAACGTCGTGCACTTACGTGTATGAACCAGGGTGTTTTCCGTGCCACGGTGCCATGGTGTTGTATGCCGTGCCACTTGTGAAAGATTGGCAGAATATGACCATAGTCCTTTGTCAGGTCATGTCAGGCTTCTCCGCCTTGTTTTATGGTATAGTCTGCACCATGTTGCCCGTGTTGTCTATACTTGATCTTGACAAAGTACACATGTTTGCGCAAAGTCACCCAGAGTACACCCGTGGTGACTGCATATGAGGATGCCAGCCGAAATTTCTATTCTTGGAATGAGGACGACGAGCGTGCTTGGGCCCGTTTAATGAAAGATATGTTGGCTGATGGGTTGTCTGTTTCAGCTGCATCAACGAGCGTCCAAGCAACAGCTTCGTTCTCTTCGGCGTCCAAGGGCGACGACACTTTCTCCCAACAGCCTCGGCAAATTGCTCCTATTTTTGCATTTGCAGCCCGAAAAGCGTTGCCTCATACGAGCCTACAACGTGCCATGAAGAGTCACAAACCTCAACGACAAGAAAGACACATCAGCAAAGGCGGCACCCCGCACGGGCATTCTAAAAAAAATTGCAACCAACGTTTCCGAATGCCCAAACAATCACGCGACTCAGATTGCAAACAACACACTCTAGCCCAGTTTTTTGGTCAGAAGTGAAGTTTGGTTTTGCAATGATTGGTTGCTTTACGCAACATCATCACATACTGATTTTTTAGAGAAAACTCGCTGGTCTTCTTTCTGTAATACTGTTTCTGTCGCAAGCCACAACACACCATGGGCGTTTTGTGTATATATTGCAAATTAACGATTTCCGTGTCTACAATGACGATCTGTTGCTTAGTGCTTGATTCCGCGCAGTGTTCTGTAAGGAACACCTGTCTTCAATTGCTATGTATTTTACAACATGTATTATAGCAACAGTTGGCGAATCTACATGCCGTAAGCACCGTTTGTTTGGGACCATTCACAATGCTCACTATTGGATGTTTGCGTTTGAATGCATGGGGTGAGAAGCAATTGTGTTGGTGACATGAAATATTGTTGGTCCACGCCAATTCATAGTTTGTAATCTGTCCCATTGTTAGATGGCCCATCCAATGGGTACTACATCAGTGAGACACAAACCTCAGTAAGAACGAGGAAACAGCCAAGAGGGGCCCAAGTGGGTGGTCGCCTTATCTTTTGGGTATCCAACAAAAGAGCCATCGTCAAGGAAGAGATCATGTTTTCAAGGAGAATCAACATTTCCAAACTCGTTGTTCACGGGCCTATAAAAAACAAAGACGCTCAACATTTCGTACCAACGGACGCCCAGCCCGGAAATTGGTAACGTTTGATTGTTGTGACAATACCGATTTTGTGATGTCTGGTGTCCCACACTCCTTGTGCTACCCTTTGCCTGCAATATGGGCTAAGTCAACCCGGAAAGTGTGTTATTGTAATGAACAACCAATGCAATCTCGATTGGTTTTGACCGATATCATACCTAGCAATTGTTATTGCATTATCCGCACACACCGGTGCTTTGAAGCAGTTGGCTTACACCTCCGCGGCGTGTTAAAAACGCGGTCCCGAACAATCATTTCTAGGTGTGCTGCCTCAATTTGAGCCTTTCCGCAACGGGCCAATCTGTAGGCTGTACATGATTCGCCTGGGTGGTTACAACCGTTCAAAACATTGTCACCGCAAATGAGAAGGAGAAATAGACAGGTCAATTGGACCTTGGATGGTTGATCACAAGTACAGCATCAAACTGCCTGTCTGGTTACAACCGTTCAAAAAATTCGAAGAACGTATTTCCACCGCAAATGACAAATAGAAACGGACAAGTCACTAGAGATCTGGATAGTTGATCACAACTACAACATCCAACGAATGTCTGATGGCGATGTACAATTCAATGTGTAGTTGTGGCCGTGACACATTCCAATGTGCCTTTTAGTGAAGGCTCACTTGGCGAATGACAATTGAGAAGGCAGAGCGACTAGGTGCAAAGGATGAAGTGGTAGGGGCACGATGCCATTATAGCATTCCGAGGTTTGCCGTACGTATACCCAATCACTGGACATCATTCCAATGTGCTCTGCATACCAGGCTACGTACGCCCATAATGCAACCAATCACTAAACACCATTCCAAGAAAAAAAACCCCAGTGCACATCCAATGTGCTATGCATACAAGGCCCCGCCCAACAGTCTGGTTCTTGCCCTTATTGTTCCCATTATTTCTTTGTCAAGGTTGATTTGTTGCGCCATGTTGCCTACATTATCCAACGTTGACGCGGAAAGAGTGCATGCTTTCGTGCAACAGAATATGCACTATTACCCTATTTTCAACTGTTGGATGGATGCAACTCAAAAGCGGATTACGGGTCGTCTTTTCGTTTGGCAAGCAGAAGACCACTATGCTTGGAGGGATCTTATGTCAGCAATGATGCAACCGGGGATAGTTACGGCCGTGCATGAAGCTTGCACGCCGTCAATATCATCCAATCCTCCACCTGTACAAACTTCAAACTTTCAACCTGGCCCATTCCCGTCACCGCTTGCGGCAACAAGCTGTACCCCATCCACTCCAAATGTTCAATTTGAGGGACCAATACCAACGCCGGGGTCATTGTTCTTTACTCTTCTTCTAAGTTCTAGTGCCGTTGCGTCTCCGGTTGTCCATCGCATGGCGGTCAATTACACACCAACAGCTTTACTATCCCAAGCTAAGCCATACTTCCCTCCATATCTGCCAATGCCCCCACAAAACCCTTCCAACCAGCCATGGTGTGAATCATCTTCCCACCAAAACTTTGCAAAGACTCCGCCGCCTGGCTCAGGCCAATTAGGGTTGAGCCCACATATGAACGCCACCTTTGGCCAGCCGGCTAGCAGTGCATCACGTGCACTCGGATCTCCAAATGTGATCGCAGAACCCAGTCCTGCGGACACGCATGGCGTACAAAAACGAAAAAGGCGAGGTTAGGGTTAGGAAGAACGTCGCGCGCGCTGATCCTCAGCGCCAGAATAAAAATAAAAGATAAGAAAAACAGGACGAAAAAACTTTCTAAATAGCTGAAAAAAAAAGCTAATTAGCCTACAAAACGGCTAGGACAAAAAGTGCGCGGCGAAACGCGTTAAAACACCACGTCGAAAATTTTGAACTTAAACAGACAAATGAATAGCGCCGTAAGCGCCGTAACGTTAATAGGAGCATAACCGTGTGCCCGTCGTCGCCTAATTCACCGTCTACGCAAAGAAAACAGCGTCGCGAGCAACGCGTAAAACTTGAAATTTTTTTCCGTAACACGCCACACCCCTGCCCTCGGATTCGCACGCCATCTTTTATTCACCATGTATCTTCCCCTCCCGCCCGTGCCCCACCCTCGACGCTTTTGCCTCCTTTTTGCTGCAGGTGGTCCGTACGTGGCGTCAAGGGCAAGGACACCGAATCCACCAAGGCGAAACCATCCCGGACACCGGCACCAACGCGTGGGTGACAGGTAAGGCAGTGAAGCAGACATGGTCTTGCTGCCTGCAAGTGGGCGAGTGTGCGTGCGTTGGGTAGTGTATACTTTTATTTTATTTTAAAAAATTTATTTGTTAAAAAAAACCAATTTTGCAGCAGTTTTACAAGTAGGAGAAACCAAACAAACAAGGCAGCAGGACAGGACAGAACAACACCACACGGCAGCACAGCACCACGGGGCACAGCACAGGGGAGCAGGGCACCAAGGGAGAGCAGAGAAGCACAGCAACACCGCACAGGGCGGAGAGGACAGGGAACGCACAGCACGACCCCAGGACGCACACGGCACAAAGCACAACACCAGGCAGCAACACAAAACAAGAACAACACACACAGCGCGGCAAGACAAGACAAAACACAGCGCCGACAACACAGGAATACAGGACGACGGACAGCGCGCGACAGCACCAAGCAGAGCAAAACGAAACGACACAGCGCACAACAACGCAACGCCAGGCGGCACGACACGCAGCAACGCGGCGCAGCACAGCAACCAGGGACACACCACAGCACACCACCGAAACACGACACCAGGACCCACCAGGACCCAACAGGAGACAACAGAGGACAGCCAGGCCCAACAGCAAACACGCAAACACAACAGACAACAACACAAAACACCAGCCAGCGCCACAGGGGCAAGAGAGCAACGCACAGAGAGCAACGCCGCAGGCACACCGGCACTGCACCGCACAAGCAGAGCACAGAAACAAAAACAGCCCGGAGCACCACGGAAAGGCAAGGGACCACGAAGAAAAAAACCAGCAGAGAACGCAGCAACGCACGACAGCAAAGAAAAACAAAAACAGCACAACAAGACCCACCACAACACGGCGCAAGAACCACACAAGCACGCCACACAACACCAGGCACAGCACAAAACACACCACAGACCGCAGCACCACACGACACGACGCAGGACGATGCAAAACACGGGACACCACAACCAGCCGCGCGGGGAACAAACAACACACAGCGCCAAGGCCCGGGGCATCCGGGGCCGGAAACCAGAAAAAGCCTGAGACAACCGGGGCGCACAACGAAAAAAGAAAACCGAGCAGCGAGAGGCAGCGACGAAAACCGCGAGAAACAAAAGGGGGGGGGGGGGCAGCAAACACCAGGTAGCAGCCCACGGCCAGGCGGGAAACACAAAAGAGGCGAAAGAGCACGGAGAGCCGAGAAGCGGGAGGCCAACCAAACAAGCAGCACACAGCGCCAAGGCCTAGGGCATCCGGGGCCAGAAACCAGAGAAAGCCAGAGACGACGAGGGCGCACTAAAAGAAAAAAAAACCACAGGCCGGGGGGGGGGGGGAGGAAAGAAAAACAAATGCCAAGGCCCAAGGCACCCGGGGCCGAAGACCAAAGAAAGGAAGAGACAAAGGGGTCGCGCGGCAAGAAAAAAAAACAAAAGAAGAAAAGAAAAAAAAAGGGGGGGGACGGGAAAAGAGGGGAGGGCAAACAAAGGACCAAGAAAGGGGCAACCCAGGCCCGGAGGGGGCCGAGCAAAGCAGAAAGACAGAGCGGCCAGAGGAAAAGGGGAGGCGCACCAAAACGCGCCCGAGAGGCCGGCCCGCCCGACCCGGCCAGGAAGGACGAGCACATGCACACACGCACGGGACCTGGGCGTGGCGTCCTCCGACCCGCAAGGAGAGGTGTCGGCGTCCACACGAAACAGCCCCGGTGCACCGGCTGAGTCCCCCGTCGAAAGACGGACGGTACGCGAAACCGGAGGCGTCAGTGACCGGGTCCACACACGCCAACCACCGCAGCGCACGCAGCCCAAGACCCACGCCGGAGGGACCCGCCAGGGACAACCCCATCGCGGGGCCCCAAATGGGTACGAACCGGAGCGAGCCCAGCGCCCCTGCCTCGGCGGGGGCCAGCGGCAGGCACAATGAGCCCGGTTCTCGGCCGGCCTCCGCGTGCCCCGCGCAGCCGCCCAGTAAATCAGGGGGCGAAAGCCCCCGGGATGTGGAAAGGCACCACGGCATCAGGAAAGCCGACCAGAGCACCGGGAGCGACCGGACCGGACGATGCGCGGCGCACCACGCAGGGCCACGAGGCACGCCAGAGAGGCACACCGCCGGCCACAACCACGGCACACGGACAGGTGCCAGGCAACAACGGCCGCCGGGTGCCGCAAATCCGGACAGTGCGCGCTACGACAACACAACCACGGCCGAGGAGCGACACCGCAGGGGAGACGAGGCCGGGCAGCGCCAGAGAGACCGGACGTCCCGGACCGGATCGTCCGGGTCGGGCCAAGCAGCAGGAACCGCCGCCCCCCGGACTGGAGCATCCAGGGACCAGTGGCGATGGACGCCCCCCCGGACTGGAACAACCGGAGCGGAACAAGCAGCAGGCGCCACAGGGAGCCACAGAAGCGGCCACGAGGACGAGGCTGAGGAGATGCAGCTAAGCAGACTGGAGGACCAGGCCGGGGAGAAGCGGAGAAAAGAAGATGAGGAGAAGGCCAAGGTGACGCAGAGATGCACACAAGTGGACGAGGAAGGGGGGATGAGGTGGAGCAGCCAAGGGCACGAGGCCGAGGAGAAGCAGCGGAGCAGCGACGAGGAGGAGCCCGAGGAGATGCAGAGTAGGGGTGACCAAGACCAGGCCGTGCACAAGCAGCCAAGAGCAGACGAAGACAAGTAGTACCCAGGACTGGATCATCCGGGGCGCAACAAGAAGGAGCGGCCGAAGTGAAACAACCACAGAAAGCGGAGGAAGGAGTCACGACGCCCCAGACTCGATCATCCGGGGCAGAACAAGCAGCAGGGGCCGCCGGCCCCCGGACTGGAACATCTGAGGACAACTGGCGGCCAGACGCCCCGGACGGGCGCATACGGGACGGAACAAGGAGCAGGGGCAACCGCCCCCCGGACTGGAACATCCGAGGACAAGCGGCGGCCAATCGCCACGGACGGGAACGTCGGCCACGGACAGCAAGAGAAGCGGCCACGAGGGCGAGGCAGTGGAGATGCAGCGAAGCGGAGTGGAGGACAGGGCCGAGGGAAAGCAGAGAAACCAAGATGAGGACAAGGCCCAGGGGATGCAGCGATGCACACAAGTGGACGAGGACGCGGGGATGAGGTGGAGCAGCCAAGGGGACGAGGCTGAGCAGAAGCAGAGGAGCAGCAGAGAGGAGGAGCCCGAGGAGATGCAGTGAGGAGGAGACCAGGACGAGGCCGAGGACTAGCAGCCAAGAGCAGAGGAACACATGGAGTACCCAAGACTGGATCATACGGGGCAAAACAAGAAGGAGCAGCCGAAAGAAAGCGACAACAAAATGCGGAGGAAGGAGTCCCGACACCCCAGACTGGGACATCCCCAGCGGAACAAGCGGCAGGGGCCGCCGCCCCCCAGACTGGGGCATCCGGGGACAAGTGGCTGCCAGACGCCCCGGACGGGCGCATCCGGGACGGAACAAGGTGCACGGGCTCCCACCGGACAGGATCATCCGGGGACAAGCGGCGGCCGAACGCCACGGACTGGATCATACGGGTTGGATCAAGCAGCATGAGCCGCCGCAACCCGGACTGGATCATCCAGGGACAGAGGGCGGCCAGACGCCCCAGACTGGAACATCCGGGTTGGAACAGGCAGTAGGAGCCACCGCACCCACGACACGAAAGTCGAGTGACACGTGGTGGGCAGACGCCCCGGACTGGAGCATCTGGGGAAGAACAAGAAGGAGCGTCCACAACCACCGGGGCCGGGGAAAGATGGTATGCCGCCACGGGCAGGATTTCCCAGGGCGGATCAACCAGAAGGGGTCCCCACCCCCCGGGCTGGAGTGTCCAGGGGAAAGTGGCGGAGCACCTTCCGGAGCTCCTTCCGGGCACACTGAAACAGGGACTTCGGAACCACTTTGCTGCCGGGGGTGCTCGTCTCTTCGGGTGGCGGTGGTGCTGGAAGACGTGGAGGCTTGGGGGCCTTTTCACTCCTCTCGGATGCTGCACCTGCTCCAAGTGGGCGGTCCCACACACTCTTGTAGAACTCCACAAAGCTCTCTCCCACAGGACTTGGTTGGGGCACGCTGATGATGGCTGGACTGGACTCCAGGGGCGTTGACCTCTGCCGTTCTGGCGCAGGACTGCCTTGCCCGGCATTGCTCAATTCCCGCAAGCCCCGCCGCACGCCACGACTCATGCGGTCGAACACTTGAGCGGCACCAGGGATCTTCCGATACCACACGTCCCACCACTCCAGGATGGGCATGGGTGGCCATCGCCCGCGGACGACAATCGCAGGGCCACGCCGATCCACCACGAACATGTGCTCAGGCACATCACTGGCGGTCAACTGCAGAGAAAGCAAGGAGGCCGGTGAACCGCAGAAGTGGGGGAACGTGATTCAGTGTGTAGGAAGGTGACGCTCAAAAGTGCACGGTTGAAGACGGTGAAGGCGGTTCAGCCGCACAGTGTAACCCGCTGAAACGACGGTTGAACTACTGCACACCTGTTGCACCCCTTGGATCGCTTGAACCACACTTGGCTGCACGAATGGCGATGGTGCCATTGCCGTTGGCGCCGCTGCTGCCGTCGCGGCGCTTGCCTTGGCCTTCTTGTGCTTTCCCCCGGCTGAGATGGTGGCGCCCATAGCCAGCATGCTGCTCGGAGTCGCCGTGTACTGCTGGACCTCCGATTTGTCGAACCAACCTGGTGGCAACTCCACCGGGGCCTTGAAGAAGAAGCGTGGACCGTGTCCTGCGCTGTGACCACCGCCCCGGCCCACGGAATCCGCGCCAAACCAGGACACGCCCCTGGCAACACCGCATTCCGCAGTGGTAAGGTAAGGTAAGGTAAGTTGCTCGGGCGATCTCCGAACTCCAGCGTATCAGTGATCCCTACCTGTCCCTCGCAGCATCCCTTCCGGCTCGCGGGGTCACCGACACCCTAGCGCCTAGGACACTGCGTTCCGCCCCCACCGGGATTCGAACCGACGCAGCATCCCTTCCGGCTCGCGGGGTCACCGACACCCTAGCGCCTAGGACACTGCGTTCGGCCGCCACCGGGATTCGAACCGAGCACCTTTAGTTCAGGTGTCACGTGCATGACCGCTGAACTACGAGACCTTCTCGCATTCCGCAGTGGCCCATATCCTGAACAGGGCATCCAGACCTGGTTCGTCCAGGGACATGTGGCCTTGGGGGTCGCTCGACAGGCCCACACGCAGCACCTACAATCAGAAAACACACCACACAAATGCACATCAGAACATTCATAGAGACAAAAACACACAGCAACGAAACGCAGCATGCGTCATATCAAAACATCTACCAAAAGACCAAAAAACACCAGCACAATCAACTAGCAAACAACAAGACAACAGCAAACCAACACAACGACCCCAAAACACACTCACACACAGACCATCCACTCCGAAAACTTCTTGGCGCTCAGGCACTTCGTCTCCCAGGGGTAGGACTGAAGCCATCCTTGTCTTCTTGGCGGTGCTTCTTCATCCAGAGCGTCATGGCACGGCGGAACACGTACTTTGGCGTCACGTCAGCCAGCCACCGCCACTCAGGCGTCTCGGGCGCCAGGGTGGTGTCGGGGTTGCAGGTGTTGTGGACCACCACTTCTTCCTTCAGCGGGAACTTGTTGGCCAGGTGGGGAGCTGGAGGCGCTGCCGCTGCTTGTGGCGCTGGCGCGGCAGGTGGATCGGCGCCTTGTCCCGTACCCAGTGCCCGCAGGCAGTCCTGCAAGGCCTTCCCCAAAGACTCGGGGTCCATGGCGCAAAGGCACCTGAGAGAAGCAGGGGTGAAACCGTGGGGAAGCCGGTTCAACCGCACGGGTGAACCTCCTGAACCACGGTTGAACCACACACACACCTCCTAGTTGCCAACTTCAAATTGAGCGTGCACTACGTGCTCATCATTTTGCTTCAAGTCTTGTACTTCGTCGCCATTCACACCCTACCCATCTTTCTTTCTCCCTAGACCATGCCGCAAAAGAATAAATTGAACCAACTTCATAAAATGTTGATAGACCAAGTATATGACGAAGCCAAGGGCCTCCAATAATGACAACTGTTCGCACCCAAAACCCTCGGAGCAACATGTAGCCACGGTCAATAATTTGTTGTATTTTTTTTAGTGTCTCTCCAAAGAGGACACGCACAAGATCCGTTTCATGCTCACTTACGAGAGCAAGGTCAAGGGTCCAATTGTAGAGCAAAGTTCGTGCTTTTTGCATGTGGTTTGCAAAACCACATGCAATTTGGCACCATGACCTTGCTCCACATGGAAACCCGTCACCACGCACTATAAGTACATAGGGGTGATCATCCCTAAATCTTCGGAAGTGCATTTCTTCTAGCACATCCCTTTGATCACCTATATATTGTATCCAATCATCCACATCCCAAGGAACCCCAACTCTTCCATCCTTTATGGTCGTTTTTAGTACTTGTCTCTCACTTAACGTGGACCAAGCTTTATTCATCGTTGCATACGACGGAAAGCAATGTGTCCATGGGACGGTGCTTGCACGGGTTTTCTTCTCTTTGGCATTGGCCCACGAAATAAGCTTCTTGTACCCAGGGACGGTTGAACCGAGAAATTGGGATAAAGTGCGCGGTTGAACCTGCGGTTGAATGGGTTGCCGTCATGGCACCAAAAAGCTTCCAATGGTACAAACCACAAAGTATTCACATTTGTGACGCGGGCAACACGTTGCAACTCATATGTTCATGCTTTGGGCAACATTAAGCGATTATTTTGCCGTGCAAACGTTGTCATGAAGCACAATCACAATTGTTCATTTGTGATCAGGGTTCAACCGCACCGTTGAACCACGTCGAACCACTTGTAGGCATGTGTGCATTATGCCACATACCTTCGCTTCGGCATCCCAAGGTCCAAAATGAGGCGCACAGCGTCGGATCCTGTGAAAGCTTTTTTTGTAGCCCTTTTTGTCTGTTTGGAAGCCCTCTGTGTGTTACCAATTCGGTCAGCAAGTTGTTTCCATAGGCGTTTTGTTGTGCCGTTTGTGCAGAAAAAGGTGAACAAGTTGTCCACCAGCTGTTGGTCCCCCCACCCGCTGTAGTGGTCGTTCACCACTTGCAGCCAGTGGTGGGACATTTTTTAAAAAAGGTTTGTCACGCGTCAGTTTCAGGTGGTTATGCAAATATTTTGTTCAGAAAAGCGCGCGCCGCTGGCGCAGCCGCCGCCGCCAGCGCTGGCGGTGGTTCAACCGCGGTTCAACTGCGGTTCAGCGGTTCAACCGCGCCCCTTCCGAGTTCAACTGGGTTAAACCGTGTAAAACCACTGTGTGAAGTACCTGATCCAAAGGAGCACGTAGGGAAGGAGACAAGACCGGAAACAACGCAAAGAACAAGACCGAGGAAATGCAGGGAGGAAGCGAAGTGGACGAGGCCGAGGAGACGCAGGGCAGCAAAGATGAGGACGGGGCCGTGGTGCGGCAGCGAAACAGACCTATAGATGAGGCCGGGGTGATGCAGAGAAGCAGCAGTGAGGATAAGGCCGGGGGACAGGTAGGTAGGTAGGTCGACTCGGGTCTGGAGTTGCCCCGCTGGGGGGTCTTACCAAGGGGCTTCTGCTCACCCACCCACGGCCCTACTCCACGTGCCCCTACAAAGCGGCTCCCCCACATGGGGGAAGGGCGCGGTCGCCGCGAGCAGTACCCTACAGCGGGTTCTGCCCAGAGAGGTAACCCATGTTCGACCGAAGTCTCACATTCCTCTCCTTCGGGCGGATGATAAGTGGGGGATGGTCCCATCGCACATCCTCATCAACCTCCGGATTCTGGGGCCCAGGGGCCGGGAGCCAGGCCAAAGGCCCTGTCCTGCAGGCACCCCCACCTGGGTTGGTTTTCAGTAGGCGTGAGGCGACTTGAAGAAGCACGTGCTACGGGACTCGCATGCCGTGGCACACACTCACGCCTCCTGACTCGGTCAAGCTTGCGCCTCCTCGGGGGCCGGGGGTTCGAAGTAGGTCGTCGTTGTTGGTTGGTTGGTCGTTTAACGGTTCGGCGTAGTTTGTTGACGTTGGTTGGTTGGTTGCGTGATGGTAGAGTCCCGGTTTTGTTCGCGGATATGGTCGTCGGCGGGCGTGGCGCACCACGGTGTCGACACCCCGTTGGATGCCGTTCCCGTTTCGACCTGTGCACGCCTGGCTGGTTTGGTGTTGGCCGGCTTGCGTGTGGTCTGTTTACGGTCAAGTGGCGGCTCCAGCTGCGGTGTGGTTGGTGCGCGGTTGTCTTGGCCGCCTCATGGTCGGCTTGGTTTGTGTGGGTTCCGTTGCGCTGCTGCCGGTGGTCGTATCGCCGAATGTTGTTTGTGCAGCTGGCACGTCCGTGTCGGTGCTGGCTAGTTGCGTCCTGGTTGGTCCAAGTGTAGCGTAGTTCAGTTTGTCAACGTTGGTTGGCCGCGTTTGTAATGGTAGAGTTGCGGTGTTCTGTTGCGTTCGTGGGCATGGTCGTCGGCGGGCGTGGCGCACCACGGTGCCGCCATCCCGTTGGACGCCGTTGCAGTTTCGACCCGTGCACGCCTGGCTGGTTTGGTGTTGGCCGGCTTGCGTGTGGTCTGTTTACAGTCATGTGGCGGTTGCAGCTGCGGTGTGGTTGGTGCGCGTTTGTCGTGGCCGCCTCATGGTCGGCTAGGTTCGTGTGGGTTCCGTCCCGCTGCTGCCGGTGGTCTTGTTGTCAAATCCCCTCTGTGTAGCCGGCACATCCGTGTCGGTGCTGGTTAGTTGCGTCGTGGTTCGTCCAATTGTAGTGTAGTGTAGTTTGTTAACGTTGGTTGGTCGTGTTCGTAGTGGTAGAGTTACGGTGTTCTGCCGTGTTCGTGGGCATGGTGGTCGGCGGGCGTGGCTCACCACGGTGTCGCCAGCCCGTTGGACGCTGCTTCCGTACCGACCCATGCATGTCCGGCCAGTTTGGTGTTGGCCGGCATGCGTGCGGTCTGTTTATGGTCACGTCGTGGCCGCTGCAGTGGTTTTGTTGGTGCGCGGACGTGTTAGCCGCCTCTTGGTTGGTTTGCTCGGCGTTGGTTCCTTGGCGCTGCAGCGGGCGCTTGCGCAGTCAGATTTGTTGCGTGTAGGTTCCCTGCTTGTTGCGGTGTTGGTTGGTACCAGTTGCGTGGGGCTGGCACGGTACGTTTTTACTGTGCGCCGTCTCCCCACCGCAGGGCAGAAAAGTAATAATAAGTGGTTTGACCGCTGTGAAAAGTTTTTCAAAATCGGTGCCCTTTTCCCTGCCCCGCCCTGGCAGCGTTACATGCACAACCCATCATCTGGTACTTTGCGGTGCTCTGTGGCCGTCCTTCCAGCTTCGCCTGTGCCATTCCTATGTACACCCCCCGTCAGTGGCAAGGCCCCGTCGGTCCCCCTTGGTGCGTCCGCGTGCTCCCCATGGGAATGCCAGGGTGCTGTTCCGGCTCGGTGGTGCGGTGCTCGTGCTCGTGTCTGCCTGCCTGCCGTGCGCCATATCGTGCCGTGTTTTGCGGGTCATGTGGCTGGCGTGCCTGTGTCGCAGTGCTGAGTTTGGCGGTTAGGATGGTTAGGGCGGTTCGGCTCGTGCTGTGGTGCCGGGACGTTCCGTCCGGCGTGGTGGGCTGGGCTCGGCAAAACACATCTGTGCCTGCTGGCAGGGGGTCGGCGTGGCCCTGTGTGGCGAGCCTGTGGTTCCTTGCGTGCCCCGGGTGGGGTTTCAGGGGATAGGAATACCGGGCAGTGTTGCAGCCCTCCTCTTGCTTTATGACGCTGTTAGCTTTCTGCGGGGAGTGTGACCCTCGTACCATTCTCGCAGGTTATATGTGCCGAATCCCCCCCAGCGTCCCAGGCGTTTAACCCTCCCGGAGGAGCTGTGCGCCGGTCCCCTTGGTGCACGTATCCCTTGATTCTTGCCTTGGAAGGTAACATTCTGGACGATTGTTTGATAACATTCCCGTGGTCATCAGCCCGGCCGTGGGTCCCGCGTGTTTGGCTGGCCCCTTTGCCCGGCCCCTTGCGGATCCGGCTTGCGGGAGAGGAGGGTCAGGTGGAAGGACGGGTCCGGGTCTGGCGCCGCCTCTTTCTCTGTTGCAGGCGGGTTGCGGGGGTCCGGGAAGCGTGGCCCCCGCCCCGGGGATGTAGGAGGAAGTCGTTGGTTTTTTGTTCGTGTTCGACACCACTTGCTGCTAAGGCTAGCCTCTACTCTTTGGGTGTCCGTTGCATGTGCCGGGCAGGTTGACATCTTTCCCGCCGGTGTGCCCGACCGACAGGCGTTGCTGGAGTGTGTTGCGCGGCCGCGCGTCGTTGGGTTGTACGAGGGGGTCCTTTTGGGCGAATTTGGCTCACCCAGGGTCGTCGTGGATTATGGCCGATTCTGCAGCCGTTGGTGTGACGTCCAGCGCCAGGTCCTCCGGTGGGAGGAGGTGATTCCGCGGCCGCCGTTTCGTCTCCTCCCTTGCGTATGGCCAGTGCGGGACTCGCGTCGCGCGTGTGTGGCGGTGCGTCGTTGCTGCAGGTCCTGTGGCCGGCTGCGGCTCAGGGCCCCGCGGGGTTTCCCAGGCGTCGCTCAAGGACGCTGCAGAGGGCACTGGAGATTTCGTGCACAAGGGCTGCGTGTGCCGCCTGGGCCTCCGTCTCAGTGCGAATGGCGGGCTGCATTTGCTTGCCCAGTGCCAGCGCCCGGATCTGGTAGATCGTGGTGCTCGATACTATTCCCGTGGTCATCGGCCCGGCCGTGGGTCCCGCTTGTTTGGCTGGCCCCTTTTGCCCGGCCCCTCGCGGATTCGGTTCGCGGGAGAGGAGGGTCAGGTAGAACAACGGGTCCGGGTTTGGCGCCGCCCCTTTCTCTGTTGCAGGCGGGTCACGGGGGTCCGGGAAGCGTGGCCCCAGCCCGGGGGACGTGGGAGGAGGTCGTTGGGTTTTTGTTCGTGTCCGACACCACGGGCTGCTAAGGCTAGCCTCTATTTTTTGGGTGCCCGTTGCACGTGCCGGGCAGGTTGACGTCTTCCCCGCTGGTGTGCCCGACCGACAGGCGTTGCTGGAGTGTGTTGCGCGGCCGCGCGTTGTTGGGTTGTACGAGGGGATTCTTTTTCGGCGAGGTTGGCTCCCCCGGGGTCGTCGTGGTTCATGGCCGACTCCGCAGCCGTTGATGTGACGTCCATCGCTGGGTCCTCTGGTGGGGGGAGGTGATCTCGTGGCCGCCGTGTCGTCTACTCCCTTGCGCATGGCCGGTGCGGGACTCGCGTCGTGCGTGTGCGGCTGTGCGTCGTCGCTGCAGGTCCTGTGGCCGGCTGCTGCTCAGGGCCCTGAGGGGTTACCCACGCGTCGCACAAGGGCGCTGCGGAAAACACTGAAGATCTCGTGCACAAGGGCCGCGTGTGCCGCCTGGGCCTCTGTCTCACTGCGAATGGCGGGCTGCAGTTGCTCGCCCAGTGCGAGCGCCCGGATCGGGTGGATCTCGAAGACGGGGCACAGGCTGGGCGCAGTGGAGGTCTCTGCCGTTCGTTCCGGGATAACTTCCAACTGCTGCCGGCCGTCGAGGTAGAACCTGCACGTCGCTGACCATACCCTGGTGTGTGGCCAGCGGCGCTGCGCCCACCGCCAGAGGCAGTAGAGAACATGGCCTGGGTGCCAAGTGCCGGCCATCCCCGACACGATGGCCGTCAGGGGGTCCGGGGGCTGGCCTGGGAGCAGGGTGGTGGGGCTGTCTGGTAAGGCCGTGGTCGCCGAGACCATGGAGTCGACGGCCTCCAAGCTCCAGTGGCTCTCCTGCGGGTGCGGGATGATCCGCACTCGGTAGTAGTGGCCATTGTCCAACACGATCATGGCGATGGTGCTGGGGTCACGTTCGCGCGGCGGGGGCGCTGTCTCCGGGTAGCGCGCCTTCAGGCTCGTGAGGTTTCGCCCCCTGTCACGGGCGGTCCCGCTTTCCCATGCCGCCAGGCCTTCGTATGGCGGGATACGGAGCGTTTCGGGCCTCGCTGGCAGGGCGGCCCGCTCCCGGCCCCCGGTGCTGGCGCGGGCCTGGGGTGCGTCGGCGGTGCTATGAGCGTGTGTACGCAGCCCAGGTGCGGGACCCACACGGCCCCCTGGGCTGGTTGGTGGGTGTTGTACCACCAGATCCACGCTTCAACAAGGTCGTCCGAGACCTGTGCCCTGGGGGTGACGAGCGCCTGGTGCTGCCGCACAAAGATCCCGGTTGTTGCAGCGTATGACAGGGGGACCACGGCAAGGAGCCTGTTCGGGTTGACGTCTTGGAGGTGTTCCCGGAGGGTTGCCACCAGCTCGCTCGAGGGTGTGGAAGCGTGGATGCCGTAGAGCGCCCTCAGTTCCGCGTCGTCGAAGCGACCCGTGCCAAATTGCTGCGGCGGCCGGGGCCGGGGGGGGCATTGTCACCCGGTCCTGGTCCAGCGCGGCTCTAGTCGGAGAGGGGTGCCGTGAGGTGGTGCCAGGGTGTCCCCCAGGGACATACTCCGTGGAGGGCCCTTCTTTCCCTGGGCACCGAGCAGGTTGTGGCGGCGGGCAGTGGGCTGGCAGACTCCTGAGGGCCGGAGGTCCCTGTCATTTCTGCGTCCACCCTTGGGCCCCTAGCGTCGTGCCCCGGTTGTTGCGATGTGCCCTCCGTGGCTTGGCGGTTTGGGGGCTGTGGGGGGGGCTGTTCCCCCGCTCCTTGCGCAGGCCTTGGGTCCGCCGCAGGCTCCCTTGGTCGCGTGGCCGTGGCGTGTGGTCCCCCTGACAGCGGGTTGGCCGCTGACCCTGGGAGGGAGGCGGCGGACGAGCTGGATGCTCCGTCCGCAGCCCGGCGAGAGCCCGCGTGAAGCGCTGCCTGCCGCTCGCGCTCGACTGGCGTGAGAATGCTGGGGATGTGTGCCCGTCCGGTGCCGAGCCTCTTGGACCGGCGTCGGGGATCGGTGGTAGATGATGTCCGTTGGGCGTGGGGGTCGCAGGGGCCCCAGTGGTCCCTGTCCATACCCTCATGGAAGACGACTCGCCGCGCCACGGGAGGCGGCGTGCGGCTGCGGCAACGGGACCGGCCAGGGTTCCTTGTCTCTTGGCGTTGTTCCGGCGTGCCGCCTTGCATCACCGAGGTGTAAGGACTGCCCGGGCCCCTCCGCGGGGCGAACGGTCGCAGGGGGCTTCTGTATGTGCCAGAGGGGAAACCCATCCCGGGTGGTGGCCCCCGTGGGCGTTCCGAGGAGTTACGGCGCGCCGCCTGCCTGGGAGGCCCCGGGACGTCTTGGGACCCCGGCAGCCAGTGGCCTGAGGCGTGTCCTTGGTAGCCCGGTGACCCAGGGATTTCCCAGATATCATGGTTCTGCATGGTCGCACGGATGCACAGGGCGGCGCGCTGGTGCCACTGCCAGTGGAGTCCATTCATTTCATCCGGGCTGTAGACCCCCATATGCGCCATGAGCCGGTTGGCCACATAGTGCCATTGACCGGGGTGGTCCATGGTGGCGGGGGGCGTGTGCCCCGTCCGATGGCCAAAGGTGATGTCCGCCATGGTGCGAGTTCCCTCCGCGAAGTGGCGGAACCGCGAAGTAAGCAGCCATCGGATGCTGACTGCCAGGGCGAGCTGCCCCCCTGCGGTAAGCCTCGGGATCCATAGGCCCAGGTCTCGGGCTGCCGCTTGTTCCGCTTTTTTGCCAGGGCGGCTGGCGTCGCGATCCCAAGCGTGCGTAGTCCAGGTGTCCCCGCCCCAAGGGCGGGACGGTCCCCCGCGGCGGGCCGGTAGGCTCGCTAGCGGTGTTGGTGGCCGCTTCCACGCGCACGCCATCTCCTGGGGGCGCCGCGCTCGTCCGTGGTCTGGTCCGCCGCGCCGCTCGCGGTCGCATGCCCCTCACCCGCAGCGGTAACCTGCCCCAGGGGCGTGTAATCGCGCTGGAGGTGTGCCTGGCATGATATCGTGAGGGCTGTGTCCTCCGCATGGTCGCGTCGTGGCTCCTGGTGGACGCGTGGTGCCGGCAGTGCTGGGACCGTGTGGGGGTCACCCATGCAGGACTTCATGAAGGCATCGAAAGAGTCGTCGTCGCGGTTGTGTCCGCTGGGTGACGGTTCCCTGTCGGCCGCGCGCTGGGGCGTGTCGGGTGTGGCTTCCCGGGTCTCTGACACCGCGCGGGTTTCCGGTGGGTCTCGCGGCGGCGCCCCCCCCCCGGCGTGCTTGCGTCGGCGCGGCGTGCTAGGTTCGCCAGGGGGGCGGCACCCGCCCGATCTGTGGCTGATGTTGGGTGGAGGCCGTCCTCACACTCGGTGTTCGGCGTTGGTCCTTCAGGTTCTGTGTCAGGCTGGTCAGCGGTCAACGCCTCGCCGCCTCCGTGAATCGCTATGTCCGGTGGGTCGGCACTCTGCATTGCCGGCCGGTCCGCTCTCCCGTCAGGGTCCCCCATTGGTGTTGGCGTTGCGAGGGCCCCCGCATTTCTTCCGCGCCCACCGTGGGCTCCCCGCGCTGCGGTTGGGTTGGCAGTGCAGGCGGCTCGGCTTCATCGTTCGTCGGGTGCATTGCCCCTTCGGCGTGGCCTTCCGCCACGGGCGGCGGCTTGGGTCTGCTTCCCGGGCCCGCAGGCTACGGGGCGCCCGCCGGGGCGGTGGTGCGTGCCGGGTCCGGGCCGGGGCCTGGGCTGGGGGCTGGGCGACCGGGAGATGACGGCTCTGCTGGCCGCGCCGTCGGCCCGGGTGGTGGGGCGTGGTGCTGCTGGGGCGCCGGTCCGTCGTGTGTCGTGGCCGGTAGGTCCTCCGCGCCGGACGTTGCCTGAGTCTGGGGGACTAGGCCCTCGACGGGGTCGTGGCCGTGGGGGTGCACGGTGTCGGAGGGCCGGGCGGTGGTGGTGTCGGTTGGGGTAGCGGTGTGTGCCTGCGGGGGGGGGCAGTCGGGCGGCGCGTATGGTGGGCCCGCTGTGGGCCGGTCAGGTTTGCCATGGTGCAGGCAGGGCTCCGGGTGGGCCTGTGTTGCTGCCGCCTGCCTGGCTGCCGGCCGTTGATCGTGCGCGGACGCGACGAATGGTGTTAGGGGTTGCGGGCTTCCTGTGGGGCTCAGAATTGGCTCCCTGTGCGGGTGTGCGGTGCCAGGGGGTTGTTCGGGCTGGGTGCCCACCGCCCCCGTATTCGTGGGGCTGGGTATGGCTCCACTCCCGGCAGGTGACGCCTGGTGTCCCTGGATCCCTGTGGCCGTGTGGTGTTGTGGTGGTTGTCGTTGCGCCGCCCGTTTGGACTCACGCTTTTGTCGGGGGCTCTGTGGCGTGCTGGCCCTCGATGGTGCCGGAGTGTCTGTAGTCCGCGTGGCGTCGATTGCGAGCTGTTGGTGTGGTGTGGCAACGGGTGTGGGGGGGGCGGAGGCGGATGGGCTGGGGAACTTGGAGGACGTTGCGGCCGATGTTTGGGCGCGTACATTCGTGGCCCTAGTCGCTGTTGTGGCGCGGGATCGGGGCGGGGGGGTGGTGATGGTCGCGGTTCTCTGGGAGGATTAGGATGGGCCGTCGAGCCGGGTACCTCTGGCCATCATCCTGGCCACTGCCGCATTGCCGTACGTGCCCGGTTGCGGCGGCGTGACGTGCGGCTGCTGGGCACGCTGTGCCAGTGGCTGGAGGCTGCGTGGGGGGGGGATGCCACTCCACGTGAGGTAGGCCGCCATCAGTCTCTCAGTCGCCCCCGGGATCATGGCCCCGCTGCGGTGGAAGGCTTCCCCCCCCTCGCCGCCATGGGCGCCGCGGGCGACGCCCATCGTGCATTCCGCGTCCGCCACCAGCCAGCCGAAGGCGATCGGGAGGCGGGTGGTGAGGCTGACGACGATGGTGCGGTAGTTGTTGTGGTTCATGGGGGTAACGGGGCCGCAACTGTCTGGCAGATTGCCAATGGGGGCTAGACTGCCCCGTGGCGCGTCGTCGTAATGTTTCTAGTCGGGGACGTAAATCGTGGGGTCCGCCCACGGGTCTGGCAGCGCCAGGGTTGGTGTGCGCCAGGGGGGGCGGGGGGGTGGCGTCGCCGGGTCCTCGTCGGTGAGGACGTCCAACCACTCGACGTCGGGGCTGGGCCCCCCCGCGCCATCGTTCCAGACGTCTTGCGGGACCAGAGTGCGCAGTGTCTGGAGTGTGAGGTCTTCGTCTTGCGTTTCGCGTGGCGGCGGAGCTGTGCAGAGGGGATGCAGTCGCCGGCAGAGTGGGCACGACCACAAGTTCGTGATGCACGGGCTGCAGAACCAGTGCAGCTGCTCAGTGCTGCCGCAGCCAAGGTCATGCCCACGTAGCGGGTTGCCGCCTTCGTTGTTCACCTCCCAGCAGACTCCGCACGGGTTTCCCGGCTGCGGATGTGGAGCTTCACCTTCGGGCATCCTGAGGAGAGGTATTGTTTGTAGGACGATCGGGCCTCTACACGGGAGGGGGTGCGCGCGGTCCGGGCGGCGCGACAGCAGGTGCCTGGCGGTCGCCGCAGGCCCGTGCGTGTGGCTAGTCGCTGCGCTGTGCATGTTGGTAGTGGATGAGGAGGGTTTAATACGTGCGGCGGTCGTGGGATGTTTGTTGTGCTTCCTGTGCGTATACCTGGACGCGGTGCTGTAACTGTGCGTGTGCCCTCTTGATGGCGGTGAGCTGCATGTGACGTATTGTGGCCCTAGGTTCTGGGGCGTGGTCGGCGATGACCCTGTAGAGTTGGAGTGGCACCGCTCCCCTGAGTACCGCCTCCTTGATCTCCGGTTGCCGCATCAGGCGCCGAACCTCATTTGCCGGTGGCGTGGCCGGGCCCCATCCGGCGTGTTGTGCTATGGTGTCCTCCGGTGTCCACGTGGCCAGGTGGTTTCCCCCTTGGGCTAACGGGCATTGTTTGAAGTCCTCCCATGCTTCTGGCTGTTGGAGATGGCAGGGGCATATGGTGTATTCCGGGGGTATGTCTATACCTCGTCGGGCATACGAGCGTGCCACCCTGTCTAGGAGGGGTAGTTGTTCGAGCAAAGGTTGGGCACGTCGCGTTTGCAGGTGCACCGGTATTAGGGATGGGTCAAGAGCCGAGAAGTATAATGCGGTGCGCATTGTATGTTGGAGATGGCTCAGAAGGGCGTTGTCGGCTTGACTGCCTCAAATGTGCGCCATGGTGCGGACGGGTTGTCGGTAGTGGTATGCCCGCCTCGTGTCGTTATAGATTCGATCGTCTGGCACCCAGGCTGGTGGTTCCCCGGGGCGTGGGACTGGCGGCAGGTGTTGGAGGTGTGTGTGCATGTGGTCTTGTAGCCGCGGGTCCTCGCCGTCCGGCATATGTTCGGCAAGCTGGTTGTGGGCGTTTAAGTCTATGTGTCCGTTGCCCAGGCTATACAGATGAGACTCTTGTTTGACGAGATGTAAGACGACGTGCTTGGGAAGGTGCCGCAGGGCTGTCCAGAGGTGTAGGGCATGGGTGCCCAGGCTAGAGTCAGTCGCCTTGTGCAGGGGCTGTCCTGCCAGCCTTGAGATGATTTGGAAGTCCACCGCTGCGTCTACCACTACCCACACATGGTGCGTGTGGTCACGCGGTTCCTGGTGGTTGTCATTTACGGCGGCCACGACGATCCCCAGTGTCTTCAGTTCCCCGTGAGAGGAGGCCCCGAAGATGGTAGCCCCTGTGAGGTGGTGTTGGTGCAGTCGGCCTGTCGTGTCTGCTTTCAACTCCAAAGCTGCCCCCCCGGCCGCTGGGGTGAGGCTTGTAGTGCTGGAGGCATCCGCGAAAATGACAATGTTGTGGTCGTCCGGGTGCGGCAGCCGGCATGGCATCGTTGGTTGGTAAGCATGGATGTGTGCTCCCCGTTCCGTAGTGGCCCACGGCGTGTTGGCGTCCGGTCGGAGTCTCCAGGTAGCATACACGCCCGTCCCCTGGCGGATGATCTCGGTTTCATGCGGACATAGTTGTTCTTCCTCTCGTGGCCCTGTGTCAGATAGCCGTACACGTACTGGAGCAGGTACGCTGTCTGCGGGTGGAAAGTGGTCCACTCGACCGTCTGCCAGTCCTGTACTTGGGAGTATCGGTGTTTGACCGGGTAGGCGGGGGCCTCCAGCGTGGCGCTGCGGTGTTTGGCCAGCACCAGGAAGGTGATGGCCGCGTGTTTGGTGTCCCACGTTCCCCGCGGGAACCTCCATTCCGCCTTGGCGCTGGGGCCCCACGCCACTGTGGCCGTGTCCCTCTCCGCGGCCCATTCGAGGTGCGTGTGTAGCCACCGCTGTTGTTCCGGGGTAGCGTGGGCCGTTGGCATGGGTCGGTAGCGCGCCAGTAACTGGAGGAGGGGCCACGGGGTGGCCAGCGCTTGGGGCCCACATCTCCAGCAAGTGGTGGGGGTGCCCGTCAGCTTGTTTTGCGACAGTGGTGGCGGACAGAAGGGGCGCGCTGTGGGTGGCGGTAGCATCCACAAGTTGCCCCTTGCTCTGCCCGGCCGCAATGTGGCTTTAAGCCCGTTGGGCGCTTGGAGGAGTACCGCTGGCAATGTGGCACCGGGTACACATTCCACTTGCTCCGGTGGCCGGTGGTGGGCCTGGTTCCCTCGCGCTGGGCTCGGTGACAGTGGCCGTTTGTGCGTGTTCCAAAACAGGTTGTACGCCTCGCGTACTTCCCCATCTGTCGGTTGGAGGTGCCCGGGTTGGGTGGCCGCACTGCGCATGTGGTTCTCGAGGAATGATTTGTTGGGCCACTCCGGGTGTTGTAGGAATGGGATGTGGTGTGTGCCCACCTGTTTGAGGGCTCGCATCTGGTTTGCGGTGACCCGTACGAGGTGGAGGGTGGTGCCCACCAGGTCCAGAGTGGTGGTGCTTCCCTTTGGCCCTCCCCCCACACCGGTGTGTAGGACCGCCAGAGGGCCGGTTTCCCTGCACTGATGGTTCGTTTGGATGACGTGCTCGTGGTGGGGTAGCAGGAGTTGTAGGTGGTTCCATGCGCGGGTCCCCACCTTGGTGGGGAGGCCCCGCTGGTGAAGTATGTATTGGGGGCAGGTGTTGCGATGGTACTGGGCCTCTCGCAGCATCAGCGTGAAGACCTCTCGCACCTCCGGCTCATGATTGTGCATGAGACGATGCAGGTGGGCCGCAGTGTTAGCTGTGTATGCGTTGTTGACGAGGTGATCGGTGTTGTCCCCGTGGTACGGTGGCAATGCCGCGCGTACCGTTGCAGGTAGCGATGAGGGCCGGTGGCCAAGGATGGTCCACGCTCGTCGCACTGTGGTAGCGGCTGCTTGCAGCATGTGTTGGGGGTGCGTAAGGTGCAAGGCCTGGAATCCTACAGCGGCGTTTAGCACGGCTTGTAGGAAGTACGCCAGGGCCTGGGTCGAGAGTGCCGTGATGCGTGCTATGACCAGTCTCCGTGTCAGCTACCGTATCAGCTTTGGTGGTAGGGTGACCCCGCCTGCGGTGGCCGCTTGTTGGACCCCCAGGTAGGTGGCCGTGTTTACTGGGTTCATGGGCGGGTCCCCGGGGCGGAGGGGCGGCGGCGGTGCATTGTGCACCATGGTGGCAGATTTGACGTTGTGTACCAGCAGCTGGTCGCCCTCCAGATAGGTGGTGACCACGTGGAGGACTTTGGTGGCCCTGGCGGGGTCCGGGGTGGTCAACAGGGGCTGACGTGCAGCTGCGGTCACCACCGCCATGTCATCCGCAAATGCCAGGAGCGTGGTCCGTAGGGGGTATGGTGCCACGTCCGGGTATGGGTGTCGGATGTAAAACGCCAGCGGGAGGGTGACGAGTAGGAAGAGTAGGAAAAAAGGCTTTTCCAATGCTTTAGGGTATACTTTGGTTGTATTAAAGATGCTCTAAGCACACAGGCATTTCTATCTTAGTATTGGCCCAACCAAAAGTGGTGATAACACATTTTGACCTATGGAACCAAACACGAAATCAGGATATGGAGTGGACCCCTTAATCCCCTATCAATGTGAGGCTATTCATCTTTTCCAGAGTCGACTGAGAACTGACATATCCAGGGCAGAGCCTATGAATTTATCTATGTTTTCTCATGAATTCTTAGCTATCCTAGTGGTATGCACCATAGGGGGCTGGGGCACCTCTTTTTGAGAGGTCCTGGGTTCAATTTGTGGTCAGCCTAGCTAAGTAGGAAGATCCCATATGACATGGCAGTGACCTCATCGCCACATGCAATGCCACCTCAGCACATATGGGACCCAAAACAAAGAGTGCACATCTTCTGAGATGGCTCTATGGAGATTGAGTGACTATGGGGCAGTTTTCCAACTCTTTTCCCAAAACACTTCAACTATCTTTGTGAATATGCGATCCGATTTGCCCTGAGTTGCAGTTTCTGTGAATATTCTTACATCTTTCACTGTTTACACTGCAGCCCTTCATGCTTTGATCCTGATTCTCTTCTACTTGATTAACTGTGGCTTGGGTTATCCTGGATTGGTTGTATTTCAGCAAATAAAACATTTTGCTCCTCAAAAACAAGCAGCAGGAAGCCCTACACCAGCAGCAAGCAGCAGGAGAGGCACAAGAAACACACAGTGTTGAAATCACTATAAAACCTTCTGGTAGCAAGAGGCAGACTGTCTCTGCACCGGCAGCAACCCCGTGCCGTACATCCAGTGCGCCGAGATCAGTCATATATAAGCAAGAAGGGCGAACGAATATGGACACCAAGAAACAGGACACCGACGTGAAGACGGCGCCTGAGGCACCAGCAATGCCAGCACCTGGTGAACCTGGACCTGGACGTAGCGCTGTACCTTCGGAGCCCTTACATGGGCCGGCGGACATGGCGGATGATTCGATGCAAGGACTTCAGTCGGCCTTCCGGCCCCTCTCAGTCGAGGAGGTGGACACCCAACCTGGGAAGAGAAAGCGAGAGAGAGAGAAGGATGCTGGAGAAAGCATAGCAGACGAAGGAGTAGACCAAGGGCACGACCCGACGAATGATCCTACCTTTGATGGCGCACCAAGCGCTTCTGGCCTCCACGCATCACCCTCTCCTATAACCACCACACCCCCAGCTCCAAACCCAGCCGCTGCAACATCCACACCCATAACCAACCCGCCTATGGCTGAGGGCACAGGCTTTACTGGTATGCCTACCTACCCTGCCTATGGTGTGAACCCACCTACCACTGCGTTTCCAGAGGCAACTACTACCAGTGAGCCGGTGACCTCCAGTTCTGCGCCGCGATGGTATGCGGCTGACTATCACCATCCTCTACCCGCTACCGGAGCCTATGTGGATGTTCCTGGGTATGCAACCCTGAGTGGGTTGAGGAGAGGACCTGACCCTACGTGCTCATTTGGATCAGGTACTTCACACAGTGGTTTTACCCGGTTTAACCCGGTTGAACTCGGAAGGGGCGCGGTTGAACCGCTGAACCGCGGTTGAACTGCGGTTGAACCACCGCCAGCGCTGGCGGTGGCGGCTGCGCCAGCGGCGCGCGCGTTTCTGAACAAAATATTTGCATAACCGCCTGAAACTGACGCGTGACAAACCTTTTTTAAAAAAAATTAAAAACTGTCCCACCACTGGCTGCAAGTGGTGAACGACCACTACAGTGGGTGGGGGGACCAACAGCTGGTGGACGACTTGTTCACCTTTTTTTGCACAAACGGCACGACAAAACGCCTATGGGAACAACTTGCTCACGGATTTGGTAACACACAGAGGGCTTCCAAACAGACAAAAAGGGCTACAAAAAAAGCTTTCACAGGATCCGACGCTGTGCGCCTCATTTTGGACCTTGGGATGCCGAAGCGAAGGTATGTGGCATAATGCACACATGCCTACAAGTGGTCCAACGGGATTCAACGGTGCGGTTGAACCCTTATCACAAATGAACAATTGTGATTGTGCTTCATGACAACGTTTGCACGGCAAAATAATCGCTTAATGTTGCCCAAAGCATGAACATATGAGTTGCACCGTGTTGCCCGCGTCACAAATGTGAATACTTTGTGGTTTGTACCATTGGACGCTTTTTGGTGCCATGACGGCAACCCATTCAACCGCCGGTTCAACCGCGCACTTTATCCCAATTTCTCGGTTCAACCGTCCCTAGGTACAAGAAGCTTATTTCGTGGGCCGATGCCAAAGAGAAAAAAACCCGTGCAAGCACCGTCCCATGGACACATTGCTTTCCGTCGTATGCAACGATGGATAAAGCTTGGTCCACGTTAAGTAAGAGACAAGCACTAAAAACGACCATAAAGGATGGAAGAGTTGGGGTTCGTTGGGATGTGGATGATTGGATACAATATATAGGTGATCAAAGGGATGTGCTAGAAGAAATGCACTTCCCAAGATTTAGGGATGATCACCCCTATGTACTCATAGTGCGTGGTGATGGGTTTCCATGTGGAGCAAGGTCATGGTGCCAAATTGCATGTGGTTTTGCAAACCACATGCAAAAAGCACGAACTTTGCTCTACAATTGGACCCTTGACCTTGCTCTCGTAAGTGAGCATGAAACGGATCTTGTGCGTGTCCTCTTTGGAGAGACACTAAAAAAAATACAACAAATTATTGACCGTGGCTACATGTTGCTCCGAGGGTTTTGGGTGCGAACGGTTGTCATTATTGGAGGCGATAGTCCTTGGCTTCGTCATATACTTGGTCTATCAACATTTTATGAAATTGGTTCAATTTATTCTTTTGCGACATGGTCTAGGGAGAAAGAAAGATGGGTAGGGTGTGAATGGCGACGAAGTACAAGACTTGAAGCAAAATTCCTAAAGTATAGGAAACAAGGAGTTAGTTGTGTTGGTGCAAAAGGGTGCATCGAAAGTCCATTATTGAAAGTGGATGACCGTATAGGGTGTGTCATCATGTGTGTTCTTCATCTTGTGATACGATGTGGTGAATACTTAACAACGTTTGTGCGCACACGAGCCACAATGTTGACGGTACCACAACGATCCAACGTTCAAAGCCTCCTAAAGGACGCTAAGACCAATGTTTCTTTGAAAGGCCGGTCCTTCCCCGATGGGGAAGAGACATGGCACTTGTTTGCCAATTGGTTGCCCATTGCAAAGAGTTTGCGTCTAACACCACATGTCACCACTACCGTTGAGGACATGGGGAAATTGCTAACCGCCATCTATCGGTGGACATATGATCCATTCGTCCAAGGGTGTGCACAAATTGCAAAGAGGTTTCAAAACACTATATGTCCCCATAAACGATCCCCCTACTTGCTTTGGCTCCGCAACGAGGGGGCCATCGTATTGGGTAATTTGCAACCTTGGGGGGGGGCCATGTTTTGTGGCGACATTGTTGAGTCGGTTAACTATGTCTTTAAAGACAACTTTCTAACCACAAGTTCCCGGGGTGGTGGTCGTAAGGCTACCAAGGAGGAAAAGGATGAGGCAATGCTCCGCCATGCGCACGAGCGCACCTTCCTCTACAAGGAGATGCCTCGATGGGACGGGCGGCGGCGACGGGAAGATGAGCACGTAGTGCACGCTCAATTGGAAGTTGGCAACTAGGAGGTGTGTGTGTCTGGTTCAACCGTGGTTCAGGAGGTTCATCCGCGCGGTTGAACCGGCTTCCCCACGGTTTCACCCCTGCTTCTCTCAGGTGCCTTTGCACCATGGACCCCGAGTCTTTGGGGAAGGCCTTGCAGGACTGCCTGCGGGCACTGGGTACGGGCCAAGGCGCCGATCCCCCTGCCGCGCCAGCGCCACAAGCAGCGGCAGCGCCTCCAGCTCCCCACCTGGCCGACAAGTTCCCGCTGAAGGAAGAAGTGGTGGTCCACAACACCTGCAACCCCGACACCACCCTGGCGCCCGAGACGCCTGAGTGGCGGTGGCTGGCTGACGTGACGCCGAAGTACGTGTTCCGCCGTGCCATGACGCTGTGGATGAAGAAGCACCGCCAGGAAGACAAGGATGGGGTACAGTCGACAAATCGGAGGTCCAGCGGTACACGGCGACTCCGAGCAGCATGCTGGCTATGGGCGCCACCATCTCAGGTGGGGGAAAGCACAAGAAGGCCAAGGCAAGCGCCGCGACGGCAGCAGCGGCGCCACCGGCAATGGCACCATCGCCATTCGTGCAGCCAAGTGTGGTTCAAGCGATCCAAGGGGTGGAACAGGTGTGCAGTAGTTCAACCGTCGTTTCAGCGGGTTCAACCGTGCGGCTGAACCGCCTTCACCGTCTTCAACCGTGCACTTTTGAGCGTCACCTTCCTACACACTGAATCGCGTTCCCCCACTTCTGCGGTTCACCGGCCTCCTTGCTTTCTCTGCAGTTGACCGCCAGTGATGTGCCTGAGCACATGTTCGTGGTGGATCGGCGTGGCCCTGGGATTGTCGTCCGCGGGCGATGGCCACCCGTGCCCATCCTGGAGTGGTGGGACGTGTGGTATCGGCAGATCCCTGGCGCCGCTCAAGTGGTCGACCGCATGAGTCGTGGCGTGCAGCGGGGCTTGCGGGAATTGGGCAATGCCGGGCAAGGCAGTCCTGCGCCAGAACGGCAGAGGTCAACGCCTCTGGAGTCCAGTCCAGCCGTCACCACCGCGCCCCAACCAAGTCCTGTGGGAGAGAGCTTTGAGGAGTTCTACAAGAGTGTGTGGGACCGCCCACTTGGAGCAGGTGCAGCATCCGAGAGCAGTGGAAAGGCCCCCAAGCCTCCACGTCTTCCAGCACCACCGCCACCCGCAGAGACGAGCACCCCTGGCAGCAAAGTGGTTCCGAAGTCCCTGTTTCAGTCCGCCCGGAAGGAGCTCCGGAAGGAGAAGCGGACAAGTGCAAAGGCTGAAGCACCGCCCGCGAAGGCCCAAGTCTCTGGCGACAAGAAGCCGAAAAAGAAAGCCAAAACTGGCAGCGGTGCTTCCTCGAATAAGCGGAAAATCGCCCCGGACAGCAGTGAGACGGACGAGTCAGACCCCCTTTTTGAAGAGCACGAATGTGGTGGTTGGCCTGTACTCGATGGGGTGACATTCCCACCGTGGTAGGTGACGCTTCGGGCGGTATCATCAGGGGCTTCAGTTTCACTCGAATCTATTGAGTGAGGTCGCCAACAATTTTAGAGGTGGCTCCTCGGAGCACCTCGTTGATCTCCGAGCGCGTCAGGGACCTGTTGGAGGATCTCCCCGATCCACTACTCCTGCCCCCGCATGACTCCCCTACGTGCTCATTTGGATTAGGTACCCTTGAATTACCCAAGTGAAACCGTGGTTCAACCGAGTTCAACCGCGCACTTTCATTACGGCTTCCCCACGGTTGAACCCCTATCGAGGTAGAGCAACAAATTGCTAAGTAGCAACCTGAAAACCGCTATTTTTCAGCCCTGCAAGAGATGCCACACCCCCTAAAAAGAATGTTTTTGAAAACCTTCTTACCTCATTGCTGCAAAACACTGGAGACATATTTCTCTTGGATCATATTTCACGGCGGTGGTGTTGTAGGTGCCAGTGGCGGCGGCTGTATTGGTGAAACCGCACGGCTTCACCATCAACTTTTCGTTAGGCGTGGTGACATACACCCCTGCGCCTTGTTTGGATTCCCCTTAGGACTTTGGACCCTTTTTAGTGAACAACAATTACATGCAAGCCTACACTTGATTGTCAGAAGCTTGTTTCCTCATAGATTGCACTAAAATGTAACCGGCTTTCGAGGTGGTTCAACCGCTGGACAGGCGCGCGGTTGCACCGGCTTCACCGGTTCAACCGCTGTTGCACGAAGCACTACACAAAAAACACATCTTCACCTTGGGAAGCCAAACGTGACCAGTTCGTTCTGCATCGCCACAGGCAGACGTCCCCATGCAATGCCTGTGTACGGTACGAGCACAATGCGCTGTCCAGACCACGCCAGAGGCACGTGGGGCCTAAGAGCGTTAAACATGACCCCATATCGAGGATCCACAATGTGTCCCCATAATAAATCACGCCCCCAACGTATCCATGCAGGACGAGAAGGCCCATTTGCACAAAGTAGGGCACTGGTAAACAGTTCCCCCCCCACAAAATCACCCAGGGCTATTTCCCCCGTAAGGGGACTGTCATCCTTTGGATGCGTATGTACAAGCATGGGATGATCGCCCACCCCATGGACCACTGCGAGCGCAGTGTAGGTTAGTTGGGGGAGTACACTTCGGATGTGTGCGTTCACGCGCCGGACCAGTTCCGGATCTTTCCTCGTTTGCACTGCAACTTGCACACGGTGATGCCCCTGCACCATTACGGCCCCCCACAACTGCCTACGGTACTGTGCTCCATGTGCTGCCCGCCACTGCCACCACCTCATTCCCTTGACGCACGTAAAAAGTCAGTCGTTTGGGAGTGGCTCTTCCTTCACGTGAGGCACTGGTGCACCAACCTCTGGGGCTGCCTCTTCGTTATCTTCCTGCTTACATGCAGGCATTTCCTCTCCTCTCGGCGCTTCACCAACCTCCTCAATCTCCTCTTGCCAAACCGGGGCTGCAGGCGAGTCCTCCCCACTGTGCTGGTGCTCCTGCACCCCTGGACCAGCAGACTCCTCTTTGACTACCTGTTCTTCACTCTCCTTTGGCTCTGGCACCTCCGGCGGACTAGGCACAGGAATGTGCTTCTCAGTGTCCTTTGGCTCTGGAATCACGGGCGGCGTCGGCACAGGAACCCCATTGTCACTGTCTCTTTCCGCTTCAGCTTCCGGCGCGGGAGTGACCTCCTTCTCCTCGAGTGGACTGTACGAGGGGGAGTCCTCCATTGTCTTCTTGCCCTCCTCATGGATCGCTTCCTGTTTCTGGGCGCGGCGCTCTTTCAACGCCTCCTCTGCAGCGTGGGGGTTACTGAAGCTTGTGCTGTCCTTGACTGCAATAACTGGCCACGTTGTCCCAGCTGCATCGCCCTCCTCCTCTCACTGTGGGGGAAGGAAGACCAATTCTTCCCCCTTTTTGGGCCGGGGGGTCCCCTTCGTGGCTTTCTGGGGTTCCCACGGCCAGACGTGGCTCGCCATCAGGACCGTCCACAATGACCCATCGAATCGGCGTGTTGGCCGCCCATCCGAACCGCTGTCGCAGCTGTTTGCGCGTGTCCTCAACCGCCAGTCGTCGTTGTTGGGTTTGATCCAGGCTCTGCAAAAAGGAAAAAATAGTGAAACCGTGGTTCAGGCGGTTCAAGCGTGCGGTTGAACTACACTTCACCGGTTCAACCGCGCACACCTCCAGAGCTGACGCATGCGCCGATTCTACCCTGATCGCTTTCTCCTCGTCGCCATCCTTCGATCCCGCAGCCAACTCTGTTGCCAGGGCCTTTACATCCTGCGCCGTGTCGCTGGGGAGCTTGCCGGAGTCACTGTCGGAACTGGGGGCCGGAACTACCTTCTTCTTCTTCTTCTTTGGGATATGCTTTGCGGCTGGGACCCTGGCAGGGCTGACAAACACCCTCGGGAGCCTGAGGAGCCGACCGATGCCGACCCCTGCAGCGATACCGGGAAGCCCTTTCGTACCGAGAATGGCCCAGCCGCCCTACAGCCACGTGGCGAATTCTACGAGAGCCGAGCTGGACCGGCTGGGGCTGACAGCCTTGAGGGCAATGGTTGGCGTGGAGCCCTATGGCTCTAGTGATCTAGGCGGAGACCCCTCCGATGATGAGCCGCCGTCGATGACTTCTGCTTCGCCCTCGGAGGACGACGACCCGGAGGACCCCGAGAACCCAAGTGTGAAGAAGAAGAAGAAGAAGAGGAAGACCCGACGCCCCGAGGGACGCAGGTCTCAGGAGGCTAAGGCTATTGCCACCTCAAAGATCGTGGTGAACCTGCCTGAGTTCACAGGCAAGGACCTCAGCGAGTTCGCTGAGAATTTTGGCCGGTTTCTCCGATTAACTGGCCAAACCCACGCTAGTGAACGGGTCAAGTGCGATCTGCTCCTGCAGTGCTGCAAGACCAAGTACCTGGCGAAGCAGGTCAGACAGATCATGACTAATTCCGCCACCTTTGCCGATGTGTTGGTTGCCTTGGAGAGGCATTACCCGACCTATGAAACCGACCTCTCCATCAGGGCCGAGATCCAGAACCTGGCCGTGCTGCCCAACAACCCCAATTCTGGCAGGGTCTCTGAGCTGTTGGCTGACTTGGATCACTGGGCTGGACGATTGACGCCCGGTTCCTATAGCAGCGACGACCTGCTTTTCTGGTTGGTGGCTAAGCTCCCCCGAGAGCTGTAGGACGAGTGCCGTTCAATGGCAGAGCGCAAGGCTAGATCCCTCCGCTACGAGGATCTATGTGTACTACTCCTGGAGCTGGCGCTGGAGAAAGAAAGCGACCAGCACCTGAACAACTACCGTCTTGGAGGTGGAGGCTCTGGAGGCCATGGCAAAGGGTACCAAGGATCCAGACCTGGGCAGGGGACTACCCCCAAACATGCCCGTATCATGGAAAACGTCAAGGAGCTCTTCTGGTGTGATGCCAGAGAAGAGCAGGGCCACCTGCAGCACGCCCATGACTGCGAGCAGCGAGACTGCTTCGTAGTCAGAGGGAAGCAGCAGGAGACCAACACCGGCGCCAAGAAGCAGCTGCCGGATCACTACAGGTGTACCATCACCTGTGCCTTCTGTGGGAAGAGGAGGCACTACCAGGATGAGTGCTACCAACAGCAACGCCTGTCGGCGAAGCTGAAGGGGGAAGATCCTGGCAAAGGCTCTGGCAAAGGTGGAGGCAAAGGCAAAGGCAACAACTCCGGCAAGGGCAAGTCGAAAGGACGTGGACAAGGGCCAGACAAGAGTCAAGGTGGAAGAGGAGGAGGCGCTAACCGCCAGCCAGACAAGGACAACAAGAACAAGGACAAGAACGGAGGCAACCCCAACCCTAATCCAGGGGGGAACTCCGAGCCCTCTGGAGGGCAGTCTGGTCCGACCACACGCTCACAAACGCAGGCCCAGCAAGGTCAAGGGGCTGAGCGTGACCATGAAGGCGGTGATGACGGCAACGCTAAGAAGAGAAGCCGTTTTATGAGGATGGCCCGCAAGCTGCGGAACAAGGGGTTCGAGGTGACCTGTCCCGCGGGGTTCTGACAGGGACGCTCTGGTGGCGCCCAGGACCTGGTGTTTTGGGTACGTATCCGACTAGGGGGACGTGAATACCTGGGGGTATTGGATACTGGCGCCACCATATCTATAGTGGCCAAGAAAATTTTACCTTGTGGGAGCCTGAAGAACACCATGACCACCGCGGCTATACGAATGGGGGATGGACATGTGGTGCACAGCTGCGGGGACTGTGAAGTGGAGGTACCTATGGGCTCCCGGACCATCGCTCATCGGTTATATGTGATGGACACCAAGGCCTTCGACTTTGTATTGGGGACTGACTTCTTCGTGCAGCACTCCCAGATACAATCCCTGACGCTGCAAGCGCCCTACCTCCTCTACGAGGACCAGGGCAGTGGCAGAGAGTCTCTGCCACTGGAGCAGTCGGAACATACCTCGAGCTACCTGAGGATATCGAAGGAGGAGCCCTCGAACATGATGGTGGCCTCCAAAACTGAGGACTATCAACTATTGGGGGAAGTCCTAGACCAAGGTCTGAAGGAGTTGGGTTACTCTAGAGAAGACCTGAGTGTGGAGCTGTTCGCCAGCAACAAGCAGCATGTACTGGACCTTTAGTGCAGCAAGGGGAAGAACTGCAGCTACAAATTTTACTGGCCCTCTTTCGGGATGGCCTACGGGAACCCCAGGTTCAGTGAACTGGGGAAGGTCCTGACCAAGGTGGCCTTGGAACGTTCCCGTATGGTCCTGTGTTGCCCCGATTGGGGAGCCCATGGGGGCAACGAGTACTGGCGAAACCTCCTGGACAGGCTGACTATCAGCTCTGTTCGTTTACCTGATGAGGCCATCTACGTGCCTCTGGGGCGTAAGACGCCTATTGGGAAAACCGGATGGGGGAGTATGCTCAGCGTGGTGGACGGAGGTCTTACCTCCATCCCCTGGGAGGAT